>CM039673.1:110705600-111955600 GCA_022496015.1 Hordeum marinum
ACATGCTATGTCCAATGGTTCACACTCATATATTGCGTGAAGAATAAAAAGTTGATGCATACTGAAAAAGTACGATCCAAGTGCCTGACTTGGACACCCTGGTGCTTAACATTTTTATTGATGTGGTGAACACTGAGTGTTGCCTTTCTAATATAATAAATGAATGGGGGTAAACATTCTTTTAGGATCGTATACTTTGAAATATTAATGATTTTGTTTCTTATACCTATAAGTATTGCTATGTTACTGTTTGCTAATTCATCGTTTCTCAATAAGCATACATACAAAAGATTACATAATGGGTAGCACATCAAATCAAAAATTCTATTTTTATCATTTACCTACTCGAGGACAAACATGAATTAAGCTTGGGGATGCTTGATACATATCCAACGTATCTATAATTTTTTATTGTTCCATCTTGATATATTAACATTCTAGGATACTTTTGGACATTTATTTAACAATTTATAATATTTTTGAGCACTAACCTAATGACCCAGTGCCCAGTGCCACTTGCTGTTTTCTACATGTTTCTTTAATTTTCAGGTTTACAGTACAAAACAAAGTGCAATTGCCACGAAACTTTTTCTCTAATATCCCAAAAACCCTCGAGGAGGCCGCGAAACATATTTTACGCCGCCGGAAGTCTCTCTTCTAACGGGGCCCATCTAAAGCTCCGTTCCGGCACCTTGCCAAAGGGGGATCAATCATGGATGGCCTCTTCATCAACCTGCTGCCCTAATGATGATTTCTGAGTAGTTCACCATAGACCTACGGGTCCGCAGGTAGTACCTAGATGGCCACCTATCTCTCTTGATCTTCAATTCAATGTTCATCACATCTTTGCCTTGATATATCCGATGTAATCCCTTTGTATGGTGCATTTGTTGGGATCCAATGAATTATGGGTTTATGTTCAGATTATTCATGATAAATATTTGAGTCATCTCTTAAATCTAATATGATACTTATGTGCATGGTCATTATAGCTTCGTAATTCTCTCCGATCTATTGAAATAGTTTGGCCAACTAGATTGATTTTATTTGGTGAGAGAGGTGCGTTGTGGTAGATTCAACCTGGCGAGTTTCTATATCCCAGTTACAAAGTAGGGGACAAGATACGTCTTTCTGTTGCTACTACTAAGGAGAAAACGATAGGGTTAATTCATATTACTTGAGTTTACTTTGTCTACATCATGTCATCGTTCTCCAAGAATAACTCTATTTTACTTAATACTCTAGATGCATGCCGGATAGCGGTCGATGAGTGGAGTAATAGTAATAGGTGCAGGAAGGAGTCGGCCTATTTTCTTATGTACGTGATGCCTATATACACATGATCATTGCCATGAAAATCGCATAACTATCGCTTTTCTACCAATGGCCCAACAGTAATTTGTTTACGCACCGTATGTTATTTTTATGAGGGATGCCACTAGAGAACACTATGGCCCCAGGTCTATTCACTTATATATTTACAAATTCTACTATTACCTTGATTCCATTTAATTTATTTTATTTTATTTTACAATTTACAATTATCTACGCATCTCACTTGATTGCAAATAATGAGACCAAGGGGATTGATAACCATCTTGCCAGCGTTGGGTGGAAGTTGTTTGCTCTTTTATGTGTAGCCACTGAAGAAGGTTGAGGATTGCTATTCCTTTTGGTCGACAAACCTTGGCTTCATTACTGAGGGAAATACATACCCACATTATGCTGCGATAACCCATTCCCCTTCACGGAAAACCCAACGCAGATCACAAGTATTAGCTAGACACCATCTAGGTTAGGAGGGGATAATGGAGCATGGGGGAACAAAGGAGGGTAAAACACTATCTATATAGTAGCAAGACCAGGTGGGAGGGGTTATGGTCCAAAATTTTGGGGTTCGTTTGGCTACGAGTTAATGGTCGAGTAGCGATTAATCGGTTTGGAAACTAATAGCTGGTATGACAATTGATTAATCAGTCTTATAGACCAATTAATAGGCCTAGCAACTTAATGCGATGAATATGTGCTATTTGATTCGTCCACCCTACAAGTAGCGATTAACTCGCAAGTTAGCTGATTAATCGGATGAATTCTTGAACAGTGATTTTATCAATTATACTCTTTTTATGTGAAGTCATCACTCCCCATGGGCTTAGCATATGATCTTTTTATTCTTTCCATTTCTAATATTTATGCAAGAAAGCAAGGCAAACAACTCAAACTACTCTTTATTATATAACTCTCACACTCGATTACATGGATAGATGAATCACGAAGAGAACACTGGAAACTGGATCATACTAAAACTTAATTCATCTAAATCATAAGATAACTGAGGATCAAACTAAAATAGATAATTATGGTAAAATAAATGGTGATATGATACTGGGGCACCTCGCCCAAGCTTGGAACAAGCCAAGGGTGGTGCCCATACCTGTGTACTCAGGTTTCTTTCTTGATTGATAGTGGTGATGAAGTAGTGGGCTTGTCCTTAATGATAGTAAGCAGTGCATCCCAAATGTCCTACATCGCATCAAGCACCCGCTAAATCATTGCGGTGTTCATTTCCAATTCCACCATAAGATGTTTATTCTCCGGCCACAAAGGACTCTTTCCTACATCACTTACACTTGGACGACAGATGACCCAATTGGTTAGTATATCCATACGAGAAGTATTATCGACCCCATAGTTCTGGATTAAATTATGAATTTTTTTCCATATGAACGCACAACTTCTCCCTAGGTGGTTTTGGTAATTAATAACAACATAAATTTCACTGGACTAATGTTTCCACCAAGTGTATCTTAGGAAAACGTTCAATGATGGAATGGCTAAGGAGTTGTGTGGAGAACCTCCCCAAGGAAAAGAAAGGAATAGGATTGGCAAGGCTCCATGTTGCAAGCTACAAGACTCTACATTTTGTATTTTGTGAGAAATCACTTTTGAGTCCATAGGAAAGTCGACACTATTAAAAGGGGAGGAGGAATTATGATGATCTCGTTGCTCAAGTGCTTAGAGATTATCCACCAAAAATATTCTCCAATTCTCCCACAAATATTCCATGTCCAAAGCCTAAAGTCCAAAATCGCTCAAACCAACAATTTCCATTCGATCCCGCCGAGTTTTGCCTTAGACAGAACCTATACCAAACCCTGGCATCTCGGTGACACCAAGTTCTCCACTCGGTGCAACCAAAAGCAATGACCAAACTTATGTTGTCCTATCTAAAAAATCATAATTTCCGAGTTTTAGGAATTGGTGACACCTAGTCTTGGTCCCATATCGGTACCACCGAGATTCATATATCGGTCTCGCCGAAAAGGCCAAAGTTGCCACATTATGCATAGTCGGTGCAACTGAGTTTTTACTTTGGTTTCACCAAGTTGGGCAATAATGTTGTAATGGTTGGATGTTTGGAGATGCCTATATATACCCCTCCACCACCTCTCACTCATAGAGGAAGCACTCATAACATACAAACACTTGCCCTATCCATTTTTCAAAGAGAGAGCCACCTACTCATGTGTTGAGATCAAGATCATCCACTCCAACCATATGGATCTTGATTTCTAGCCTCCCCAAGTTGCTTTCTGATACATCTCCGTCGTACCTATAATTTTTGATTGTTCCATGCCAATATTATACAACTTTCACTTACTTTTGGCAACAATTTATATGATTTATTGGACTAACCTATTGATCCAGTGCCCAGTGCCAGTTCCTGTTTTTGTGTGTTTTTATTTCGCATAAGTTTCATATCAAACGAAGTGAAAACCTGATTAAAATTTACAGAGATTTGTTTTGGAATATTTATGAATTTTGAGAAATGGAGTCAACGCAAACAAAGTCCCACAGCCTCCACCCTCTATCAAGGTGCGGCCCAGAGCCCAAACGTGGCCTGGTGGACCGTGCCCACCTCATATGTCGGTTTGAGGCATCCTTCGGGTGCAAGAAGGATAGTTTTTGGATATAAATCCCCTCATAATTTAAGCCCAATCGGAGTTACGAATCTCCGGTAATATAAGAAACGGTTTTCGGCCAGAAACAGGAAAGCGAAACAGAAGAGAACAGATAGGGAGATCTAATCTTGGAGGGGCTCCTGCCCCTCCACCACAATGGAGGGCATGGACCAGAGGTGTAACACTCCTCCCATATAGGGGTAGTCCAAGGAAGAAGAAGAACGAAGGGGGATCTCTCACCCTCTCTCCCGATGGCGCCGGAACGCCGTCGGGGCAATCATTGTAATGGTGATCTACATCAACAATCTTTTCGCCGTCAACACCAACTCTCTCCCCCTCTTGCAGCGGTGTAACACCTCTCGTCCCTGCTGTAATACCTACTTAAACATGGTGCTCATCTCCATATATTATTTCCCGATGATATTTGGCTATCCTATGATGTTTGAGTAGATCTCTTTTGTCCTATGGATTAATTGTGGTATGATGTTATGGATGTGAGTCGTATGTTGATATGGTGTTGTCCTATGGTGCCCTCTGTGTAGCGTAAGGGATCCACTCTATAGGGTGGTGCAATACGTTCATGATTTTTTCCTATGGTGGGTTGCTTGAGTGATAGAAGCATAAACCCGAGTAGGTAGGTTGTTGCATATGGGAGTAAATAGGACTTGATACTTAATGCTATGGTTGGGGTTTACCTTAATGATCTTTAGTAGTTGCGAATGCTTGCTAGAGTTCCAATCATAAGTGCATATGATCCAAGTACAAAAAGTGTGTTAGCGTATGCCTCTCCCTCATTTCATATAACAAGTACCTATCATATCATATTCAATTGCTTAGGACAATCTTTCTCTTGTGTTACAAAAAGCTTGCTACTGCACTACTAAGTTTGTTTTCTTGCAAAGTACTCGTAGTTTTATTCCGTGAAGTAGTTTCATTCTTGGTCTATAGAAAGCAAACGTTAAGTGTGCATAGAGTTGTATCGGTGGTCGATAGAACTTGAGGGGATATTTGTTCTAACTTTGGCTCCTTCTTGGGATACGACACTCGTAATTATTGAAAAAGGCTACAAATGACCCCCTACACTTTTGGGTTATCAAGACCTTTTTCTAGCGCCATTGCTAGTGAGCAATAGTGTGGGGTTAATATTCTCGTGTGTGCTTGTTTTCTTTATCACTAAGTAATTTATATTTTCTTTATGAGTTGTTTTATATCTTTAGGTATGGGTATGGAACACGAAACAATAAAAACATTAGTGGTACTTGCTACTCATGGAGATGGGGAACCTCCTAAAACCCTCGATGCTAGTTACGTGAAACACATTAATTACTCATTAGATATTCCCGAAAATCCTCAAGGAACTTTATAATTGGAAACACATTGGATCAACGTGAGTACTTTATGGACTATTGCCTATCTCAAAAAGAGAAACACTTATGTGATCAAATTGGAATACTGGAATGGTTTGATTGGGATGCATGCTTGAAATGTGATTATACTTGTTGCTCCAAGATAGTGGCTCCGCACCCTCCCTTTCAATGTAAGTTTAATGATAATGAAACCTTGGCTTCTTATGCTAAAGGTATATATGATTACTATGATGTGGAATGAATAGAAGAATTTGTTAGTTAAAGGTGCTTATGAAATTGCTTATTTGATTGAAAAGTATGACGATGATGTTTCTTACGAATCTGAAATTCTTGTCATACTTAAATATTGTTACGAGAATTATGAATGCAATTCTGATATTATTTAATTTATTGTGAGAATGTCCACTACCTTGGAAGAGACTAATATTTTGCAGGGACCTATGTAAGAAGTTGCTGAAATTGGCTCATTATATTAAAAAAATGAGGAGGAGAGCGAACAACAAAAGGAGGAAGAGCGGATTGATCACCCGTGCCAACCTTCTAATGACAGTAACTCTTCAAATCATATGTTGTTTAATTACCCTTCGCAGATACCGAAGGATGAATGCTATGATGATTTCTATGATCCCTTGGATTCATTTGAAATATACCTTTTTGATGAACTTGATGCTTGCTATGCTTGTGACCAAGATGCCAATATGAATTATGCTTATGGAGATGAACTTGCTATAGTTCCTTACGTTAAGCATGAAATTGTTGTTATTGCACCCACATATGATAGTCCTATTATCTTTTTACCGGAGAAGTTTGCTCTTATTAAGGATTATATTGATGGGTTGTGTTTTGGTACTACACATGATGATTTTGATGAATATAATATGCGTGTGCTTGCTGCTCCTACTTGCCATTATTATGAGAGAGGAACCAAATCTTCATCTCTCTATGTTACCAATACGATAAAATTGCAAGGAACTACTTATGCTATGTATTGGTCTTTACTTTGTGTGAATGAATTTTTATTTTATGACATGCCAATGTATAGGCAGAGAGTTATACATTTTTGTTATATGCTACACACCACTTTGTGCTCACTACTAAATTAAAAATCATTGTTAATTAAATTTTCTTTGATATACCTTGGGATCCGGGTGGATCAATTACTTGAGCACTTTATGCCTAGCTTAATGGCTTGAAAGAAATCGGTGCCAGGGAGACAATCCAGAAGTTTTAGAGAGTCATTTATTTCTCTTGTGCGCTTTTATAAAGTTTTAAAAAAAATATAGAGGGGAACCTAAAACTTCACAAAAGGAAAGGTGAAAGTGAGAGAGATGATGAGCATCATTGAAGTGGGGGACGTCCTTGAACTTTTGTTCATGTCCATTGAAACTTTGCGAATATTGAATCATGGAAACATTTCCAACAAAAATAATTATACCCTTGTACAAATACATTGTATCAGAAAAATAATGTGCCAAGATTTGCCTTTAGGAGGATTTGATTGCTTGTTGGTATGTGCGGTGTAAAAAACAGAAACTTTGGCTGTAGTGCGTGAATTTTCAATTTTTACTAGAAGGTTAGAAGTTTCTGAAATTTCTACATAGTATTTATATGCAAATTTTTCAATTCGTCCTAATTTGTAAGAATGTTTGGAGTTACATAAGTATGGTCAAAGTTCAGATTACTAGAGACTGTCCTGTTTAAGACAGATTCTGTTTTTGAAGCATTCTTTTGCTTGTTTTGACGAAACTATCAATGTTATCATTGGTGTAAGCCATGGAAAAGTTAGAATATAGCTTGTATAATGAAAATATAAAATATGAATTGGTTTGAACCAGTACTTAAAGTAGTATTTGTCTTTATTATGCTAAAGGATCTTAGGAATCTTCTGTTAAGTTTTATGTGGATGAAGTGTTCGAAGATCGAGGAGGTCTCGATATGAGGAATAGAAGGAGAGGCAAGAGTGCAAGCTTGAGGATTCCAAAGGCACCCGAAGTAAATATCCAAGGAGACTCAAGTGTCTGAGCTTGGGGATGCCCTAGACGGCATCCCATCTTTCTTCAAAAAGGATCGATATGTTTTCAGATTCGTTTCATTTATGTGATATGTGCAAATCTTGGAGCGTCTTTTGTGTTTAGTTTATGCACCATGTTGGTATGAGATAGTCCATGGTTGATTTATAGAATGCTCGTTGTAGTTCACTTATATCTTTTGAGTATGGCTTTGTAGAATACTTCATGTGCTTCACTTATATCATTTGAAGTTTGGATTGCATGCTTGTCTTCACACAGAAAACCGTTATTTGAAGAATGCTCTTTTGCTTCACTTATATTTATTAGAGCATGGTATTTTGTAGAAAGAATTAAATTCTCTTGCTTCAATTATATCTATTTAGAGAGTCAACATGAATTGGTCATTTGCATGGTTAGTCATAAATTCCTACATAAAACTTTTGGATCACTGAATATGATATGTTTGATTCCTTGCAATGCAATAGTTTTGTGATATAGAGATAATAATATGTGGGAGGTACTAGTGGATGATCGTGTTAGTAAGATATTGGTGTTAAGGTTTGTGATTCCTAAAGCATGCACGTATAGTCTCCCGTTATGCCAGGAAGTTGGAGCACAACTTATCCTTGATTGTCTATCTTTGTGTGAAGGTCGGGGGCACACGATGGTTAACTCCTACCCCCCCTATGGGAATTGCATAGTATTACTTTGGTTCGAGGGCTAATGAACTTCTGTAATAAGTATGTGAGTTCTATATGACTAATGTGAGTCCATGGATTATACGCACTCTTACCTTTGCGCAATTTGCTAGCCTCTATGGTACCGTGCATTCCCCATTCTCACCTTAAGAGTCGACGCAAACTTCGCTGGTGCATCCAAACCCCGTGATATGATACGCTCTATCACACATAAGTCTTATTATATCTTCCTCAAAACAGCGACCATAGGTACCTAGTATGGCTTTTCCATAGCCATCCCGAGATATATTTCCATGCAACTTTCACCGCTTCTGTTTTGATGACTTGAGCATTCATTTTCATATTGCTTTACATGTTCGTAAGATAGCTAGCATGATGTTTCCATGGCTTGTCCCTTTTTATATCTTTTCTATGCTAGATCATTACATTCATATATATTCATATTTTGTTCTAGGTATCTAGTTGTAATTTTGAGTTATAAGTAAATAGAAGTGTGATGATCACCATTAAAGCATGTCCGAGTGAAGAAAGGATGATGGAAACTATGATTCCCCCAGAAGTCGGGATGAGGCTCCGGACAAAGAAAAAAAAGGGAAATAAAAAAATAAAAAAATAAAATGGATAAAAATAAAAAAGGAAAAAAAATGATGAGAGATAAAGAGAGATAGGGCATGCTAATTCCACACTTGTGCTTCAAAGTAGCACCATGTTTTTCATATAAGCAGTCTCCTATGTTATCACTTTCATATACTAGTGGGGTTTTTTCATTGTGGAGTTAGATGCAGACCCACTTAGTTTTCATATTGAGCTTTCATGCACTTATAGCTCTTGGTGCACCATTTCATGGCAATCCCTACTCCTCACATTGATATCTATTGATGGGCTTATCCATAGTTTGTTGATACGCTAAGTTGATGCGAGACTTTCTTCTCCACTTTTACCCATTTGAAACCTACCACCACATTGTATTCCACCCATAGTGCTATATCGATGGCTTGTGCTCATGTATTGCGTGAGAGTTGAAAATGCTGAAGCGCATTAAAAAGTATGAACTAATTGCTTGGCTGACACCAAGGTAGTACATTATTTATACTTTGTGTTAAGAAGACACAACATGACAAGGGTATATGATTTTGTAGGGATAGCGTTTGTTAGACTTGATATTTTGAGGACATGATTGTTTGTTGGGATGCATGAGTATTAATGTCTTTATGTCTAGACTATTGCTTTGAATCACTTGTATATTAATATTCATGCCATGATTAGATATATGATCAAGATTACGCTAGGTAGCATTGCACATAAAAAATTATCTTTTGGGTTTTTTACAACCGTGCCCTTGGTTCCTTAGCTCTACTCATTCATCCTCGCGCTCATAACTTTTGCTCAGTTTTCCCCACTTCCTTGCCCGAAACCATCAGAACAGGTCACAATGGACGTTGCCGCCAGGTCAATGGTTTGACCATTAACTCTGACGAGTTGGGCCGCGGTGGACTGTGTCACCCGTTGGACCTGACAAGTGGGGCTGCGTTGGGCGGTGTCGTTGTTCGACCGTGGTTTCGATGGGTCGTGGTTTTGTTGGGCCGCCCCTCGCACTAAACCGCCTGCACGTGTCGCCACGACAGAACCCTGCTATGGATGCACCCAGCAAGCCTGCCTGCATGGGTCGATGCACGCTGCCACGATGTGTTGACCGAGCCTCCATGCGACGATGCGTGTCGCCATGATGCACTGACCGAGACGCTTTCGGGCACGCCAGCCGCCACGGATGTAATGTCGGTCGCTGTTGCTGGTTACTCTCTTCTCGCACGCTTGTCTCCTCGATTTTGAGCATTGTTTTTATGATCAGTTTCAGCCTTTTCGTTGTGGCTGCATGCGGTAGGTTTTAATTAACAAAGCCAGCTCTCTAAGAAAACAATCAACAAATATGTAGATAGGGCTAACAAGCCCATAGCTCGATCACATAGTTCAAACTAGCAAGAACTTAATAATAGAACAGATAGAAAACCTAATAATAGAACTTAATAAAAGGGCCAACAAGCCCATATCTCCAACATAGTTCAATTACAACTTAATTAACATAACATAGATTAAAAAATAGATAGAGGGTTTAGAGCCCTAGCCACCGCCTTCTCCACCTCACTCCTCCTTCGTGCACCCTTCACTGCTCCTCCGGGGCGTTGTCGACGGGGTATGGAAGAGTGTGCATGCGCGACACGATGGGGAAGATGTTGGTGTACTCCATAAACATGTTGTGGGTACTGAAAGCGATGAACTCGCAACCACACCAAAACAACTGGCCGAGTAGGTGGAAGGCGTCGAATGTGTTGGTGAAGTGGGCAAGGAGAGCAACCACCACCCGTTTTGGATGACCTCCTCGACGCGGAACAACGTTGGAGATCCCCACGGGAGGTGTCTGTAGCCAGCCCCGAGGAAGAACTCGGTGAAGTTCCTTGAGGTCCTCCACCTTGATATCGCGCACACACATAGTGTGCTCTCAACATACACACCGGTAGGGTAGAGCCTCTCCGGAATGGTGGGTGGGAAGAGCTAGGTTGGTCTGGTGTACTGCATGGCTGAGCGATGTGCAGAAGAAGGAGAAGGGGGCGAAGAGCAAGAAGGGGAAATGGCAGAGGATGGGAGATGGATGAGGGATGGGAGAGGCAGAGGGTGGCTTAAATAGCCGTAGTGCTATGTGTTAGTTGCCCGTGGCAATAACGGGGTTAAATGTGAAGTAGCCCATTTTCAAACCCACCGCAGCATTGGGAGTGTACACGCGTGGGAAACGGTGGCTTGAAAAGAAGAAGAAAAAGAAGATAATTGCATGCATGGGAATCTGTGGTCATATATATTATATGAACAAATATGTCCAAAATTTCCAAAAAAATATACTGTATGAACAAAAGAAGACATTTTTTGAATAGTTTGTGGCCATTTTTCATGATAAAAATAAATTTGGACCTTATAAATTTGGCCATTTTGCATTTGTATAGAACAAAAAGAATTAAATTTTCTATGCAATGTCAATTGTTGTGTAATGTCAAACGATGCAACCAACAAACAGAGCCAACACGTTCACAAAAAACAGAGGAAACGATGCAAAAAAATTACGCAATTCGACGGCCCAACCAAAGCTTGGTTTTCTTTTGGGCCCAATAACAATTCGACATACATGATCCATTTTTTTCGTCGAGCCAGTGGTGGGCGAACAGCCGAGTACAACCAATAGTATCGCCTCTCGCGGATTGCCCCACGATCCAACGATGCGGATCCGTCCTTGTGATCCAGCGGCGCGGAGCCTGCACGCATCCTGCCCACCGAATTCCTTCTAAAAGACCACATCTGAGGGTTGTCGCTTGGCGCTAGGGTATGATCAGACGACTGATGTTCGGAGCTAGGCTTAGGCAAAGCCCCACGGGGTTTAGAGGGGTTTTGATCTGGTCAATGGGGTTTCGAAGGCTTTGATTGAGCATAGCTAATTTAAAAAAATCGAAAAATATGAAACCTTCGCTATTCGTCATTTTATAAGACACACTAACGAGGAAAAATACTAAACTTGGTATATGGTCATTTTCATGAAAAAGCCATAGCTGGTACAATCGAGGTCAAATGAGCACCATTAATTTAAAGAAAATCAAAAAAATATAAAACATGCGCATAATGTTGTCTTATGTGACATGTTACCAAGAAAAATCTTAAACTTGGTCTATGGTCATTTTCATGAGAAAACCTTCACACATATGAGCTATCACGTACAAGATTTCATAGAGTTCAAGGAGAGGAGGTAGGGTTACCTACATGGTCTATTTAAAAAAAATCAAATGAAATCACCAAAGCCTTATTTCAAAGTGAATAAGAAGGATCTAAACTTACTTTTCCATTTTCATATTTTAAACATGTTTTTAATACTTTTTATATTAAAGCATATTTTTCAAAAGAAAATGTAAAAATATGAAGATTAATTCAAAAAATAGTGAGACTTCAAATCTACACTATATAGATTGAATAGGTGTTAATAAAAAACATTTGGCTCATTTATAGTAGGTCCGAAAAACTTGATTACAAATGGGTTGTTTACCCTAGCCTGGGAGCTCATTTGGTGCATAGTTATCAAATTCAAATTTATTTGACCTCCGAGAAATCACCTCAAATTTTGCACACATGATATCCTACACAAACATATATAGTTTGCCTACTGTCTTGTCGAATGTCAGTTCAAAACATCAGATAATGAGACATGCTGGTGGGAAAAAGCATGCATTTGATTATAAAACATGAGGCTAATTTTTGTACTCCTTTATTAAAAAAATCATTACATCTTCATTCAAATGTTGCTTTTTTGCTCTGTTATTGAATATTTGATAAATGATGGACTATTTGCTCTTATTTCTTATTTGTTGCAGCATGTCTGATCAGAGAAGCAACACTGAAACAACATGTGTGATCATTGCAGCACCTAAACTTTGCAAATAAACACTAAAACAAATCATAGCAGACAAATTTAAAAACACACAAATAAGCAATATAGATAGCCACATGTATATATAGAAGACCACATAGTACCATACCATCGATATAATACATCTAGTTCACAAAAAAAGTTACCAAACAACCAAACACACAAAGTTAGTTGTCAAAAAAAACATAAAGTTCACATTCAAACACATCATCACATCATCAATTAGTTGGGAATGGGAGTCGGGACTTTCACGAGGGCAGCATGCTGGCCCCTGATCTTGTTGTCCTTGCCGTGGATGGCTACATCTTCTGCATGAGCTAGAAGGTGAATGAAGCGGCCGGACTTTGGCTTTGCCTTGGTGGTGCAGTAGGGGTAGCGCCAAATTTTTGTGCTGCTCTTGTAGTAGTAATCATCTCCCTTGGCCCTGATCTTCTCCTCTTCCTTCGCTTTGAAGGACTTGATGTTGTCCACATCCACATCTTCTCCTGAGATGTACTGAACACACGAATGAATTTAGATATATACATTACACTCTTGGTCAAAGGAACTAGGGTAAATGAACAATCTAAATTTCAAGCAGGCTTACCTCACACTCTTGGTCAAGCCAATACCCTGGATCGTATGGGTCCTTGAAGTTAGTAAGGTCCAGCTTCCTCTTTTTCCCCAACCATCATCCTCCTGAATATATAATTACGTCCTATGGAAAATTTAGATATGCATTTTACATTGATCATAGGGCTAATATACTATGATCCTATTTGCATCTTCCATTGTCATGCACACACATTGAACAATAGAGCTAATATAAGAACATATTGTGGACAAATTTACATACTAATGAATCAAATAACTTCTTAATCAATGGATTCCATTTGGGCATATGACATTCAAAACCCAAATCTAAGTAGCATTCAAAAGCAAATCTAATAGAGACCCAATCTAATAAGCATACATGTCTGTAGCATTAAAAAACCCAATCTATGAGCATTAAAAACAAAATCTAATAAACATACAGCTGTGTAGCATGGAAGCACAAAGATACCTATCTATCATATAGATCTATCTAGCATTTTTGCAAAGAATGTAATCCAAAAAAAAACCTAATACAAAAACCCCAATCCCTCCAATATAGAAACCCCGGACCATCTGTCAAACCAACTACTCTAACCATCTGATTTACCGTATGAATCACAATCTAACCAATGCAACTAACTCTACAAGATAATATCCTAAAGCAAGTGCAAATACCTCCTGCTCCTCGCCAGGCTGCACATCGGGGGTATCGGGATGGACTGCATCGCCTTCTGCAGCGCTGAGGCGGAGCCCTCCACCTTCTTCTCCACATCCTCAGCGGTTGCGAGTTTCCCCACACCACCTCGGACACCGCGAACGTCCTTCACTTCATCCGCGATCACCGCGCCTTGCAGCTCCACTACATCTCAGGCTGCTGTGCTGGCGTCACCACGAGCTTCCGCCATCGGACAGATGGAGGCGATGAAGGTGAGGAAGAGGATGCGGTGGGGCAGAGCGAGACGGTGCGGTGGAGGCAGTGGAGGAGAGCAAGACGACGCTGGTGGGGGAGAGGAAGACGATGCAGCAGGGAGGGGATTTGGGGGGAAATGGTAGGGGCGATGGAGGTGGTTGCCCCACTTTATATGATGTGACGAGTTTGGCAAGTCCCATGTACACGTGCTACCCCATGACCGTGGTTAGCTGCATGTGTGGGAGCAGCCCCACTCATCAGAGTTAACGGTTAGAGGCATTGACCCGACGGCAACGTCAGTTGTAACCTGCTTTGAGGGTTTCGTGCAAGGGAGTGGGGAAAGTGAGAAAAAGTTAAGAGCATGGGGATGAATGAGTAGAGCTAAGGAACCAGGGGCACAGAAATGAAAATCCCTTATCTTTTTTATCATTAACCTACTCGAGGACGAGCAGGAATTAAGCTTGGGGATGCTGATACGTCTCCATCGTATCTATAATTTTTTCTTGTTTCATGCCAATATTATACAACTTCACATACTTTTGGCATCAATTTATATGATTTATTGGAATAACCCATTGATCCAGTGCCCAGTGCTAGTTCCTGTTTTGCGTGTGTTTTTTATTTCTCAAAAATTACATACCAAACGAAGTCCAAATGGGATGAAAATTTACGGATATTTTTTTGGGAATATTAATTAATTTTGAGAAGTGGAATCAACGCAAACGGAGTACCAAAGCATCCACCCTCTACCAGGGCACGACCTAGAGCCCAAACGTGGCCTGGTGGACCGTCCCCACCTCGTATGTCAGTTGGAGGTCTCCTTCGGGCATAAGAAAGCCAATTTTTGGATAAAAATTCCCTCAAAATTTCAGCCCGATTGGAGTAATGGATCTCTGGGAATATAAGAAGCATTTTTCAGCCAGAAATAGCAAAGCGAAACAGAAAAGAACAGATAGGGAGATCCAATCTCAGAGGGGCTCCCGCCCCTCTGCCGCCATGGAGGCTATGGACCAGAGGGGACTCTCCTCCCATCTATGGGCAGTCCAAGTAATAAGAAGGAGGAGGGGGGCTCTCTCCCCCTCTCTCCCGGTGGTGCAGGAACGCCGATGGGGCAATCATCGTGACGGTGATCTACATCAAAAATCTTGCCGCCGTCAACATCAACTCTCTCCCCCTCTTGCAGTGGTGTAACACCTCTCCTCCCTACTATAATATCTACTTAAACATGGAGCTCAACTCCATATATTATTTCCCAATGATATTTGGCTATCGTGTGATGTTTGAGTAGATCTCTTTTGTCCTATGGGTTAATTGTGGTATAATGTTATGGGTGTGAGTCGTATGTTGATATGGTGCTATCCTATGGTGCCCTCTGTGTTGCGAAAACGTGAGGGATCCATGTTGTAGGGTGTTGCGATATGTTCATGATTTGCCTATGGTGGGTTGCTTGAGTGACATAAGCATAAACCCAAGTAGGTGGGTTGTTGTGTATGGGAGTAAAGAGGACTTGTACTTAAAGCTATGGTTAGGTTTTACCTTAATGATCTTTAGTAGTTGCGGATGCTTGTGTCACGCCCAAGATGCGTGCCTATCCATTTAAGGCACGAGGGCCTCGCAAGGGATAGATGCGCATACAATACTGAATGAGAAGAGTATATATGTTGGCTTACACTCGCCACATGCTAACTTACAATGTCACTCAAATCATAACATCAAGTTGAACACAGGGTCCGACTATGGACGAAATCAAACGATAAAGAAGTTGCAAATGATACAATCAAGCTATCCCAAAGATCACAACCAGGTCCTCACTCATCTGGATACATCACGTACATACGGCCTCTTTCTTCATCATACTCCCATTGGAGCTGGGCAAGATCATCCTGCATCTGCTCATCTATACCTATACCTGGAGTTGTTGTAGTAAACTGTGAGCCACAGAGGACTCAGCTATCATGTGCCCGGGTACCAAGACTATTTAAGCTTTAGGTTGGAAAGGGTGATATTATGTGTGCAGCAGCACTAAGCATTTTATGGTGGCTATCTTACGCAACAAGAATGTAAATGTGAGTGTCCTACGTTAAGCAATCGAATCTAGCATAATCCCTGTGAGATCCTGAACACCTGCTTACGTCAATCATAACCCCACCGTGTCCTCTCTCGGATCATGTTCACGAGCAGAGACAATCATAGTTACCCACATAGTTGGTGTATTTTAATTAGAGTTTACTCCAAGATTGCTAGAACCGGGTGTTAAACAAATATCCAAGTTGCCACATAACCGCGGGCACGGCTTTCCAAAATATTTAACCCTGCAGGGGTGCTCCAACTAGTCCATCACAAATAACCACACTCCGCGGGAATTCCAACACCTCGAGAAAACCCGAAGAAAGTCAGAGTCCACACGCAAGACATTCGATAAAGATAAAACAAGTCCAGCAAGACCTCCCGACGTGTCGACGAACCCGATAAGAGCCGCGTATCTCAGTCTCAGGACATGACGGATTGTCCAAACTTCTGGTAGGCCAAACACAGAGTTGCCTCCGGTGGCCACGGGCGGTTGACATTTTGGACCAACACTCATGCGGAGCACTGGCCCGGGGGTTGATTAAATTATCCATGGGGTTGCAAAGCCCTATGCAAGTTCATTAAGTTATTAGCAAATGTAGTACCAAAGTTGGGTCTTGCTAGACAGGTTTTAATCTCAACCGAATAAACAAGGGGGTCCCCATAACAACCCCAAGCGTGTTAGGAGCGCAAAATATGGAAAACATAACACCGATAACAAGGAACTAATGGCGGTAACAGCGGAACAAATCACTTAGCAAAAGGCCAAGCCTTCCACCAATACCAGATATATATGTGCATTAAATTAAATAACAGAATTTATTGTGATATCCAATCCATGTTATCACATGGAACAACCTACACCTGCAACTAAGAATGCTATAAGAGGGGCTGAGCAGCGGTAACTTAGCCAATCAAAGGTTTGCTAAGATGTGGAGGTTAGAGGCTGTCATGGCAACATGGGGGCTGATATCAAGTGGTAGGTAGCACAATTGTAACGATAAGAGCGAGAAACTAGCAAGCAAAAATAGTATCGGGATCCGGGTACGATCATCTTGCCTGTTGGTTCTTCAGTGAAACAAGTAGCGGGATCCTCGTAGTGGTACTCTCCAGGGTCCTCGAACTCAGTATCGACACTCGCGTCTACCCAAGATAAACAGCAAATAAATAACCAACCAAGGTACAATGCACAACCACGACAAGGTACGGAGGCAAAATCACAAGTTCACCAAGCCATAGGCTAATTCTTGGCATTCCAAGGCAGCCACTAGACAGGTGATGAAAAACCAATCACAATAGACTCAAGAATAAATCAAGTCCATGGATCATAGCTCCCACAATCTACAAAACAATAAAACATTAAATCTGCCACTAAACAGCAACATAGCAATTCAAAAAGCCCACAACTTCAGCTACAGAAATCCTACAGCCACAAACAAGACATGGACAGAATCTACTCAACATATACTTCAATTCATCCAACTATGCAATCAGCAAAATAGATACAAATCAATAAGCAAGAAGCAATCAAGTTGGCATGATGAATCAGTTTTTCAGGGACTTAGTGAAAATTCCAGTTCTCTGGAATCTGAGTTAATAAAGTAGCAAGTTGACAGCAATGCTTAAGTATTCTAGAGAGCACCTATTGAAATTAAGATTAACATGAGAGTAGAAGGCAATATCTACTACAAATATCTAGCACTGAGCATGCTCAAATTCACAACACATTACAAGATACCATCCACTCTACATGTCAAAACAATAACAGCAGATTCTCAGACTTAGCAGTTTTTAGCATGATGAAGCAGAAACATCAAGTAGGCAACTTAACAGCATGGTTCCCACTTATCTGTTGACTTAGAACAAATAACAATAATACTGGGACATTCCCAGCAACCTTAACTAACAAACTCATGTTGGCAAGAACTTAATTGCATGCATAGATTAAATCATAATAAAAAGACAAAAGAGCATCACAGCATAAAAATGCAGCTTTGTCAAGTTGCCCCAAAGACAAATCTGACTTCACGGTGCATTCATGGGTTGATTCTACCCCAAAATCATTACTCATACCCATATACTTGCATGGAGCAAGAGCGAGAAACCCTAGGTCGAAATTTACCCCTATAAGTCATGGTTGACTTATGCCACATGTGCGTACTTAATGAAAAGGCCCAAAATGACATGTGCTGTATTGATACATGTTCGAAGTAGTTAATTAGCATATTAGGGACATGATAACATGTCATAGTATCAATTTGCAGGGGTGAAACTAGCTAGAAGGTAACTATGCTCATGAACATAAGGGAAACCTACACACTCACACCCATGCTCACATGTGTGTATGCCTAAGCACACACACACACAAGCACATGCACCTATGTATCCATACATAGTGTATGCATACACATGCACATACACACACACTCTCATAACACCACACACAGACTTACATACATGCACATGCACCTACATCACATATATACAACACAAGAATTATATCCTGGCCCAAAACACTCATAAATACACATGCACATGTTGCAAATAAAAGAAAACAAAAGAGAAGGAAGAAATAAAGAAAAAAAGGAAAACAACAAAAATGGGGGAGGCTGGGATCGAACCCACGACCCCCTGGTCTCACCACACAGGGCGCTACGACTGCGCTACGTCGCCTGTTGTTAATAGAGGGGGATCCTCTGCTCTCTAATACACACACCTGCAGGAGCTAACTGACAAAACTGAACCAAGCAGAGCACAACAGCGACAGATAATGGCGGCGATGCTACACGGCGGCACAGGGCATCTCCGGCGACGAGAACGGGTGGACTCGATGCGGGGATCTATGGGGATTCAATTCCCCTACTTGCCTTGCGACGAGGAGGAAGGAGGCAAGCCCACGGCTGAGCCTTTCCGGCCGGCGGAGACGAGCACCACGGCGACTACGCTATGAGCTACGGCGAGGAGAGGGGACAGCAAGGACGAGGTGCTTACCGAGGGCTTCTCTGGAGGCTTGGGGACGCGGACGCGACGATACAAAGGGGAAGAAGGGGAAGAAGACGCTCGGGGACGCGGCGGCGATGGAGGGGGAGCAGGGGCGCTTGGACGATGTCGACGCGGCACCGCAGAGGAGGAGCTCCTCTCCTCCTAGCACCAAGGACGGGACGTGGACGGCTCCGGCTCACCGCGGACCATCTTGAAGGCGGCGGGGCTCCACCGAAGGGAGGCCGGCGCCAGGCCTTCGACCCCCACCTCTCTAAACCTCACCTCACTGAATCGGGAAGGAAGAAGAACAAAGGGAAAGAGGAGGAGGAAGAAGGGGAAAGCGGCAGCGGCGACGGGAACAGGAGAACCCTAGGGATGCGTGCTTATATAGGGGCCGACCTCGACGTTGGAGCTAACGGCAACGGCGACGCGCTCTCTTCTCTTTGCACTCTGCTACTCACGCGATGCCTGACAGAGGAGGAGAACAGGGCAGGTAGGCGTTAGCGCTCGGGCTGGGCCGAGCCAGACGCTCCCCTGGGCCGGAAGCCTAGTGCCCCCACACTGCTCTCACTCTCCAAATAAAAGATTTCTGAATATTTTAAAACAGCACCACTCAAGAAAAACCACAGAGAAATACAAGGGGTTTTAGTGAAAATAAATAATACTTTTGTAAAATAAGTAACGTGCTCATTTTATTAAAGTTAGTAGGTTGATTTATGAATAGGTTATTTTTAAAATTTAATAAAGATGCAGCTCTTGTTAAAATAGGATACAAAACCCAAACACCTCCACCTAACAAAAGCACCACTCTCATAATTCATAAGAATATTAGGGCCACCTTTTGAACATTTTTAAACAAATAAAACAGCAAGTTAAATCTGATCATTAAATTAATAGGGAGAGATGGGGAAGATGGAAGGTGGTGTTTGAAAGGGAGAAGAGAGGGGAAGAAAGAGGTTGCACACATGACTCCACCACTCTCAAATACCAAACCCACACAAGGCACACTCACAACCATCACACCAAATCAAAACACAAGAAGGTAAGCATGACAAGATGAAACAATGATGCATGATGATATGATGCATGAATGCCATTCAACATATGGGACAAAGTGCAAATCATACATATCTCAGGACACAAGGTTCATACATGGGGTTACATGCCAAATAAGGTAGGGACATCAGTTAGGATGTCACAACTCTCCCACACTACAAGAGGATCTCGACCTGAGATCTAGGAATGAAAGAAGTCTGGAAATTCGGAATAGAGAAGGTCCTCGCATTCCCATGTAGCTTCTTTGTCGGAATGATGAGACCACTTCACCTTGAGGAACTTGATAGACTTGTTGCGAGTCTTACGCTCAGTTTCTTCAAGAATTGCAACTGGGTGATCACGATAAGAAAGATCTGCTTGAAGATCGATGTCTTGGAGGTCAATGGTCCACTCAGGAGTCTTGAAGCATTTCCGGAGCTGAGAAACATGGAAGACATCGTGCACGTTCGTGAAATTTGGAGGAAGCTCAAGTTGATATGCCAGACCACCTCTCTTGCCAACAACTTTGAACGGACCAACAAAACGAGCAGCTAGTTTCCCTTTAATTCCAAACCGCTAAGTTCCTTTCATGGGAGAGACTCTGAGATAGACTAGATCACCCACTTGGAAGGAAACATCCCGATGTTT
This sequence comes from Hordeum marinum, assembly GCA_022496015.1. Lineage (NCBI taxonomy): Eukaryota > Viridiplantae > Streptophyta > Magnoliopsida > Poales > Poaceae > Hordeum > Hordeum marinum. Next base: position 110,726,311 of record CM039673.1, read on the forward strand.
GCTATCATAATAGCTCTTCTGACGGGACTAAGCTGCTTTGAGGTTCTCACGAATGACATGGCACATTTCTTCTGCTTCAGTGATCATGTCATTGCCCAATATCATACGCTCACCGGTTTCAGACCAGTTAAGCGGGGTACGACACTTTCTGCCGTAGAGAATCTCGAAGGGGCCTTGCCTGAGCTTGCTTGGAAGCTATTGTTGTATGAGAATTCAGCATATGGAAGGCAGTCTTCCCACTTCATGTCGAACGAAATCACACAGGCTCTGAGCATATCTTCAAGGATTTGATTGACTCTCTTAACTTGACCACTTGTCTGCGGATGGAACGCCGTGCTGAAACGGATCTTAGTACTCATAGCAGTCTGGAAGGACTCCCAAAACTTGGAGGTAAAGAGGCTTCCGCGGTCAGAAGAGATGAGCTGAGGAATACCATGCAAAGACACTATCCTTGACGTGTACAACTCTGCAAGCTGAGCTGTCGAGGTAGATTCCTTGACTGGTAGGAAATGAGCAACTTTTGACAGCTTGTCGATAACCACAAAGATGGCATCGTTGCCCCTCTTGGACTTGGGAAACCCAGTTATGAAATCCATCTGCACATGATCAAATTTCCACTCTGGGATAGGCAAAGGCTGAAGAAGACCTGCTGGACGTTGATGCTCCGCCTTCACTCTGCGACAAACATCACACTCGTTCACGAACTGAGCAACTTCACGTTTCATGTGAGTCCACCAGAAGGTCTTCTTGAGATCTTGATACATCTTGGAACTGCCTGGATGAATGGATAGAAGAGAATTGTGTGCTTCGTCCATGATAACCTTTCTGAGATCAGTTTTTGGAACCACAAGACGGTCCTCAAAGAACAAGGTATCTTTGTCATCAACACAAAAACACTTATACTTAGGAATGCTCTTGGGCACACCTTTCTTCACTTTCTTCACCATAGCGTCAAGAAGCTGCGCTTGGCGAACCTGATCTTGCAAAGTCGAAGAGACTTGGAGATTTGCAAGAAATCCTTGCAGAATCATATGAAGGTTGAGCTTGCGGAAGGCTTCACAAAGCTCGGGTTGAAGAGGCTTCAAGATCAGACTATTGCAGTACGCCTTACGGCTGAGCACGTCTGCAATGACATTTGCTTTCCCAGGAGTATACTCAATGCTTGGGTTGAAGTCTCCAAGCATTTCCACCCAACGAGATTGCCGCAGATTGAGATTGGGTTGAGTGAAAATGTACTCCAAGCTCTTGTGATCGGTGTACACCTCAAATGCTCTACCCAACAACAAATGCCTCCAAGTCATAAGAGCATGCACAACTGCCACCAACTCGAGATCATGAGTGGGGTAGTTCTTCTCGGTAGGCTTCAACTGACGTGAGGTATAGGCCACAATCTTCTTGTCTTGCATAAGAACACCACCAAGGCCTTGGAGAGAAGCATCACAGAAAACTTGGAAATGCTTGGACTGCTTAGGAGGAACAAGAACTGGAGCTAAAGTCAGTCTCTGCTTGAGCGTATTGAACGTTGCATCACACTTAGGAGACCAAACATACTTGACACTCTTCTGGAGACAATCTTGCATATAACAAGTATCTATCATATCATAATAAATTGTCTAGGGACAATCTTCCTATTGTGCTACAAAAACCTTGCTACTGCACTACTAAGTTTATTTTCTTGCAAAGTACCCATAGTTTTATTCCCGCAAAGCAGTTTCATTCTTGTTCTAGATAAAGCAAACGTTAAGTGTGCGTAGAGTTGTATCGATGGTCCATAGAACTTGAGGGAATATTTGTTCTACCTTTATCTCCCCGTTGGGACTCAACACTCTTACTTATCGAAAACATCTACAAACGATCCCCTACACTTGTGGGTTATCACTTTCCATTCAATCAATCTCTTCTACCCATGCCAAATCCATGAGAGAGTGATTGAGTGTTGAGGAGACTATCTTTTGAAGCATAAGAGCAAGGACTTCATCATACTTACCACATCTATTACCTTTGAGGGTGGTGCCTCCTAGATTGGTTAGGTGTCTCTTGGGAGCCTCCTAGTTCATGTTGTGGAGTTGAACCAAGAAGTTTGTAAGGGCAAGGAGACCGCCTACTTCGTGAAGACCTACCCCGAGTAAGGATAGTCCTCTATGGATGAAGACCATGATGGCCTAAACAAGCTTGCTTCTCTGTGGACCCTTTGTGGGTGGAGCCCTTCATGGACTCTCAAGGCCTCTACCCGCCGTGGGTTGAAGTCTTCATCAATGTGGACGTATGATAGTACCACCTATCGGAACTTGCTACCTCTTGAGCATGCATTGGTTTTGCCTTGAAGATGAAAGGGTGATGCAGCGAAGTAGATAAGTATTTCCCTTAGTTGTTGAGAACCAAGGTATCAATCCAGTAGGAGGAACAAGCAAGCCACCAATGGATGCGCCTACACAAACAATCAAACTCTTGCACTCAATGCTATAAAAGGGTTGTCAATCCCTTCACGGTTATTTGCAAGGATTAGATCTGAAAGTGATAGATGTAAATGAGTGCGAAAGTAAAAGATAAATAAATTGCAGCAAGGTATAGATCTAAATATATATGATGGAAAATAGACCCGGGGGCCATAGGTTTCACTAGAGGCTTCTCTCTTGAAGGCAAATATCATGGTGGGTAAACAAATTACTGTCAAGCAATTGATAGAAAAGATCATGTAGTTATGCAAGGCAATGATCATGCATATAGGCATGATGTCCGTGACAAGTAGATCAAAGCGATTCTGCGGCTACTACTATTACTCCACACATCGACCGACTCCTGCGTGCATCTAGAGTATTAAGTTCATGAAGAACAGAGTAACACATTAAGAAAGATGACATGATGTAGAGGTATAAACTCAAGCAATATGATGAAAACCCCATCTTGTTACCCTTTGTGGCAACAATACAATACGTGCCTCTCTACCCCTACTATGTCACTAGGTGAGGACACCGCAAGATTAAACCCAAAACCAAGCACTTCTCCCATTGCAAGAATTACCAATCTAGTTGGACAAACCAAAGCAATAAGTCGAAGAGACTTGAAAGGTTATGAAATCATGCATATAAGAAACCAAAGGAGATTCAAATAAGATTCATGAATAATCTAAACAAAAACTCACAATTCATCGAATCTTGACAAACACACCACAAAAGAGGATTACATCGGATATATTTCCATGAAGATCATGAAGAACATGGTATTGAAGATCAAAGAGAGAGAACAAGCCATCTAGCTACTAGCTATGGAACGTAGGTCTGTGGTGGACTACTCACGCAACATCAGAGGGGCAATGGAGTTGATGTAGATGCCCTCCATGATCGAAAGCCCCTCCAGCAGATTTCTGGAGAAGGCTCCAAGATTGGATCTCTCCGGAATGGATGCTTCCGGCGTCATAAAAGTATTTGTGTTGCTCTTTCTATTGTTAGGGGAATATTTGGGTATTTATAGGCCAATAATTAGGGTTAGGAGACCTGCCAGGAGGCAACAAGCCTACTAGGCGTGGCCAGGGGCCCCACTCGTAGCAGGCTTGTGGCGCCCTAGCACCTCCCTCGACGTGCACTCCAAGCTTGGATGACTTGTTTCCTTCCAAAAAAATTCCTTCCGAAGGTTTTATTCCGTTTGGACTCTGTTTAATATTCCATATCTACAAAACTCAAAAATAAGGAAAAAACAGAAACTGTCACTTGGCTATAGATTAATAGGTTAGTCCCAAAAATAGTATAAAATAGCATATTAATGCATATAAAACATCCAAAACAGATAATAAAATAGCATTCCATCATAAAAAATTATAGATAAGTTGGAGACGTATCTGCATCCCGAAGCTTAATTCCTGCTCGTCATCGAGTAGGTAAATGATAAACACAATTTTTTTGATGTGGAGTGCTACCTAACATATTTATCCAAGTAATACTCTTGATTGTGGCATGAATATTCAGATCCTTAAGACTCAAAACAAAAGCTTAATATTGATATAGAAACAATAACATTTGAAGTATACTAGCAAAGCAATTGTATCTCTTCAAAATATAATGGCAAAAGAAAGTTATCCCTACAATATCATATGGTCCGACTATGTTCCATCTTCCCCACACAAAGTATTTATATCATGCACAACCCCGATGAAAAGTCAAGCAATTATTTTCACACCTTTATTTTCTCAAACATTTTCAACTCTCACGCAATACATGAGCGCGAGCCATGGATGTAGCACTATAGGTGGGATAGAATATGGTGGAGGTTGTCAAGGAAGGGGAGAAGATAGTCTCACATCAACTAGGCATATCAACAGGCTATGGTGATGCCCATCAATAGATATCAATGTGAGTGAGTAGGGATTGCCATGCAATGGATGTACTAGAGCTATAAGTGTATGAAAGCTCAAACGGAAACTAAGTGGATGTGCATCATGAAGGAAAAATTCCACTAGCTATATGAAAGTGACAAAATAGGAGACTCTCTATCATGAAGATCATGGTGCTACTTTGAAGCACAAGTGTTGAAAAAGGTAGTAGCAATGTCCCTTCTCTCTTTTCTCTCATTTTTTTGTGTGTGGGCATCTAAGGCCTCTTTTACTCATCATTTTTTATTTGGGCTTCGCTGGCCTCTTTTATTTTTCATAAAGTCCGGAATCTCATCCCCACTTGTGAGGGAATCATAGCTGACATCATCCTTTCCTCACATGTGACATGCTCTAATAATGATAATCCTCACACTTTTATTTACTTACAACTCAAAAGAAAATTACAACTCGATACCTATGACAAAATATGACTCTATATGCAATATGGAAGTGGTGGTGCAAGTCCTAAAAGGAAATAATGGGAGTTGCATGGAAATATATGTTGGAATGGCTATGGATATGCCATAATAGGTAGGTATGGTGGCTGTTTTGAGGAAAGATATATGGTGGCTGTTATGAGGAAGGTATTTAGTGGCTGTTTTGAGGAAGGTATTTGTTGCACCAGTGAAAGTTGTGCGGTACTAGAAAGGCTAGCAAAATTGGAAGGGTGAGAGTGCGTATAATCCATGGACTCAACATTAGTCATAAAGAGTGCGGTACTAGAAAGGCTAGCAAAATTGGAAGGGTGAAAGTACGTATAATCCATGGACTCAACATTAGTCATAAAGAACTCACATACTTATTGCAAAAGTCTATTAGTCATTGAAGCAAAGCATTAAACGCATGTTCCTAGGGGGGAAGTTGATAGGAGTTAACAATCAAGCACCCCCGACCCTCACACAAAGGCCGACAATCTATAAACAAGTCATGCTCCGACTTCCTTACATAGCGGTTCACCACATGTGCATGCTAGGGAATCACAGACCTTTACACAAGTATTTTTACCAAATCACAATTTACTGCCTAACATGTATGTTAACATTACCATCTTTATATCTCAAAACTTTTTGCAAGGAATCAAACTTCTCATAAATACTCAATGCACTTAATATGGAAGTTTTTATTATATCCCTTTTGGATGCCTATCATATTAGGACTAAATTCATAACCTAGACCAATTACCATGCTGTTTTAGAAACTCCCAAAAGAATATAAGTGAGGTACGAGAGTTCAGGTATTTCTATAAAAACGCAAACACCACCGTGCTCTAAAAGATATAAGTGAAGCACATAGAGCAAAATTGCCCAACTCAAACTATATAAGTGGAGCACAAAGAGTATTCTAATAAATTCACGATTCAGCGTGTCTCTCTGAAAAGATGTGTGCAGAAAGGATGATTGTAGCAAACTAACAAGCAAAGACTCATATCATACAAGACACTCCAAGCAAAACACATATCATGTGGTGAATAAAAATATAGCCTCAAGTAAATTTACCGATGGATTGAAGACAAAAGAGGGGATGCCTTTTGGGACATCCCCAAGCTTAGGCTCTTTGGCATCCTTGAATATGACTTGGTGTTCCTTGGGGATCCCCAAGCTTAGGCTCTTGCCACTCCTTATTCCATAGTCCATCCAATCTTTACCAAAAACTTGAAAACTTCACAACACAAAACTTAACAGAAAACTCGTGAGATCCATTAGTATAAGAAAATAAATCACCACTTTAGGTACTATTGCGAACTCATTGTTTATTTATATTGGTGTTATACCTACTGTAATATAACTTCTCCATGGCTTATACCACATGATACAACCCATAGATTCATCAAAATAGGCAAACAACTCAAAGAAAACAGAATCTGTCAAAACATAATAGTCTGTAGCAATATGGAAACTTCGTGTACTTATGTAACTCAAAAAGTTCAAAACAATTAGGACAACCTGTAAAATTTATATATAAATCTAGTGTAAACATTTCAGATCAATTAGATGCTCTGGAAAAATTATAAAATTCCTGGACTGAGCGCAAAAGTTTCTATTTTTTAGCAAGATCAAATCAACAACTACCATAGACCACCCCAAAGGTTTTACTTGGCTCAAACACTAATTAAAACAGCAAAACACAATTACTACAGAAGTAATAATGTGGGAAACACTCAAAAAACAGAATAAAAAATAGAACACAAAAATAAAATTGGGTTGTCTCCTTTATATGTAACTCCTCAATTGCACACTTATAATCCCTAGGAGGTCCGTTGTTCTTACCAATGATAATACTCCTAGGTAAAAAATCAAGAGATTGAGCGGTGGCAATTGGTTCCTTAATACTATTGAGAAAGTTGGGTTTAATACTTATCGTCTTAAGATCTTCATCTTTACTAGAAGTTTCGCCCTTATTTTTAGGAACATAAACAAACTTGGAAGCCTTAGGAGGCGAAGGAGTTGGAGTGGTTTGTACTAAAGCAAAAGATGATTCCAAGTTGGTAATAATGTCCTCTAGCTTGCCAATTCTATAGGAATCTTGTTCCAATTTTTCATTAACTATGGGTTCTTGTTCCTTAAGATTTTTTTAAGGTAATTCCTACTTTACATCCATATTGAGTAATGTGATTATGAATCTTTTTATCCAAGTTTGCAATGATCACAACCGTAGCAACCCTTTTTTCAATGATATCAAGCCTTCACAGCACATATTCCTGAGTTAAAATAGTTCCATTATCCATGATTGGGGGTGAACCTGACAAATTTATCAAAGCACTATAAGAGTCAAAGGTATGACTTCCAAAAAATTCCCTCCCATGATGGTATCTAGAACATGTCTATTCCAAGGAGTGATACCCACGTAAAAATTGCGAAGGAGAATGGTAGTAGATAGCTTACAAATAGATCTATTTTGAGAATTGCAAATTCTATGGAAATCATCTTTTAAGTTTTCCCCTTCCCTTAGCTTAAAATTAAGAATCTCATACTCGGGACTATTAGTTATAGTGGTAAGGCTAGCCATGTGTTCAAGGAAACGAAAGGCAAAAGAAGAAGGGCGAATAAAAAGGCAAATCTTTTTGGTATTTTCTGAGAATCGTTTTAGAAGTGGGCGAGAGGAAAACGAGAGGCAAATGGTAAATAAAGTAAATTTAGGAGATGACTTTGTGATGGGTACTTGGTAGGCTTGATGTGTATCCTCCCCATCAACGGCGCCAGAAATCCTTCTTGCTACCTCTTGATCTTGCGTTGGTTTTCCCTTGAAGAGGAAAGGGTGATGCAGCAAAGTTGTTAAGTGTTTCCCTCATTTGTTGAGAACCAACGTGTCAATCCAGTAGGAGAAACAAGCAAGTCACCAATGGATGCACCTACACAAACAATCAAACTCTTGCACCCAACGCTATAAAGGGGTTGTCAATCCCTTCACGATTATTTGCAAGGATTAGATCTGAAAGAGATAGATGTAAATGAGTGTGGAAAGTCAAAGATAAATAAATTGCAGCAAGGTATAGATCTGAAAATATATGATGGAAAATAGACCCGGGGGCCATAGGTTTCACTAGAGGCTTCTCTCTTGAAGGAAAATATCATGGTGGGTAAACAAATTACTGTCAAGCAATTGATAGAAAAGCGAAAAATCATGTAGTTATCCAAGGCAATGATCATGCATATAGGCATCACATCCGTGACAAGTAGACAGAAACGATTTTGCATCTACTACTATTACTCCACACATCGACCGACTCCTGCCTGCATCTAGAGTATTAAGTTGATGAAGAACAGAGTAATGCATTAAGAAAGATGACATGATGTAGAGGGATAAACTCAAGAAATATGATGAAACCCCCATCTTGTTACCCTTGATGGCAACAATACAATACGTGCCTCGCTACCCCTACTATGTCACTGGGTGAGGACACCGCAAGATTGAACCCAATACCAAGCACTTCTCCCATTGCAATAATTACCAATCTAGTTCGCCAAACTAAACCAATAACTCGAAGAGACTTGCAAGGATATGAAATCATGCATATAATAAATCAGAGGAGATTCAAATAAGATTCATGGATAATCTGAACATAAACTCATAATTCATCGAATCTTGGCAAAGACACCACAAAAGAGGATTACATCGGATAGATCTCCATGAAGATCATGGTGAACATGGTATTGAAGATCAAAGAGAGAGAACAAGCCATATAGGTACTATATATGGACCCGTAGGTGTGTGGTGGACTACTCACGCATCATCGGAGGGGAAATGGAGTTGATGTAGATGCGCTCCGTGATCGAAACCCCCTCCGACAGATTACCAGAAAAGGCTGCAAGATTGGATCTGTCGGGAATGGAGGCCTCCGGCGGCGAAAAAGAATTTATGTGGCTCTTTTTGATGGTGGGGGAATATTTGGGTATTTATAGGCCAAGAATTAGGGATAGGAGACCTGCCAGGAGGCAACAAGCCTGCTAGGCGCGGCTAGGGGGCCCGCGCCTAGCATTCTTGTGGCGCTCTAGCACCTCCCCTGACATGCACTCCAAGCTTGGATGACTTGTTTCCTTCCAGAAAAATTCCTTCCGAAGGTTTTGTTCCGTTTTTACACCGTTTAATATTCCATATCTGCAAAACTCAAAAACAAGGAAAAAACAGAAACTGACACTTGGCTCTAGATTAATAGGTTAGTCTCAAAAATAATATAAAATAGCATATTAATGCATATAAAACATCCAAAACAGATAATATAATAGCATGGCATCATCAAAAATTATTGATACATTGGAGACGTATCAAAACCACGGCAAAAAACTCCATCTCAACATTGTGTTTGATCTTCCTATCCCTACCCTCTATTTACCTATGCTTGTCTTTACTTACCGCTGCTATACTCGTAGACATGCATGTGTAGTGTGAACTTGATTTGCAACAAATGCTAAAACTTGCCTAGAATTAAAATTTGGAAAAGGTTAGGTTTTATTTTGTCATGTAGTCTAATCACCCCACCCCCACTAGACCTACTTTCGATCCTACACCAAGTAACCTTCCTAGGGGACTCCTCGGATTGGCCTCATCTTGTACACCTTGTAATGATTGGTTTCTTCTCCCTGTGGGTGGACAAGAATTTGGAGAAGTGGAGATGCCATCAAGCGTTCCTTGCTCCGAAGAGGGGGCTGCACCTCCATATAGACTCTAGAGCGTTCTCTTTTAATGACTTCCTATGTTCCTTCTCTTTCAAGCTCCACATGCAGCAACCAAGCATCATCCCTAACATTGTTGGAGGAGGACGCTTACATCCTTCGGGAGCTCAATATCCTGACAGAAAACAAGCCAAAAAAAGAATAGAGCGAAAACTTGCGATATAGTGCTATAACATAAAGGAGTATATATAATGACTTTTTATCATGCATAACAAGTCTACGAAAGGAAATCGGAGTCAGGAAAGTCCACGAGGGGCTCACGGCCTAGGGTGGTGCGCCCTGGGGTTAGTACGCGCCCCGTGGCTTTTGGTCACATAGTGCACTTTCCTGACTAGTTATTATTTTTGTAATTTTTTATTTATTTCGAAACGAACAAAAAATGCTATTATGGAACTTTTGGAGTTGATTTTCCTACCGTACCACATACGTGCCCTTTTTCACAATTCTAGATAGTTCTGGAACGTGTTTTTTATGTGCTCCTCCAGTGTCATTGTTTGAATAATGATTTTTTCCTTGTTAGTTGGTGTACCTGAAATATAATATTTAATTCTTTGACCATTAACCACCTTGGTATTTGTGCCTTTCACATTTTTTATGTTGATGGCTTTGGAGCGATAAACCTCCTCGATAATAGATTGAGGATGATATGGAGAGGCAATTCTATGACTAACATCATATTTAGCTAGAGTTTGCAAAATGCTACATCAATAAAATGTGAACCACCATCCCTCAAAAAATACCTAGGGACTCCAAACCTCGGAAATATATCTTCTTTTAGCATTTTAATGGAGGTATTATGATCAGCACTACTAGTTGGAATAGCTTCTACACACTTAGTAACATAATCAACAACAACTAAAATGTGAGTATACCCATTAGAGGAAGGAAAATGTCACATATAATCAAAGCCACCAAACATCAAATGGTTCAATAACAAGTGACTAATTCATTGGCATTTCGTGACATCTACCAATATTACAAATTCTCTGACATTCATCGCAAGAAAGGACAAACTTACATGCATCCTACAAGAGAGTAGGCCAATGAAAACTAGACTGTAATATCTTGTGTGCGGTTCTATCTCCCGCATGGTGTCCTCCATATGCTTCGGAGTGACACTTCCATAGGATTTGTTCCCGTTCATGCTCAGATAGATTACGTCTAATAATACCATCAACTCCTTCTTTATATAAATGTGGGTCATCCCAAAAGTAACATCTCAAATAAAAGAACCTTTTCTTTTGTTGGTACCTAAAGTTGGGTGGTATATATTTGGCAACAATGTAATTAGCAGAATCTGCACAACATGGAAAAATACAAGAAATATAAGGGTCTATAATAGCTAATTGGTCATAAGGAAAGCTATCATCGATAGGTAGTGGGTCATCAAGAACATTTTCCATCCTAGACAAATTATCTCCAACGTATTTGGCAACAATATGCAAATCAAAATCTTGAAGTAAGAGAACACTAATTAGTCTAGGTTTAGCATCTTTCTTTTCCATAAGAAATTTAATTGCAGCATGATCAGTGTGAATTATTACTTTAGAATCAACAATGTAAGACCTGGATTTATCACATGCAAACATAGCCGCTTGAAATTCTTTTTTATGGGTAGCATAATTCTTTTGAGCGGTATCTAGAGTTTTACCAGCATAGTGAACGACATTTAATTTCTTATCAACTCTTTGTCCTAGAATAGTACCAATGACATAGTCACTAGCATCACACATTATCTCAAAGGGTAGGTTCCAGTTAGATGGTTGGACAATAGGTGCATAAATTAAGGCTTGCTTAAGTATTTCAAAGGCTTCTACATGGTTATGATATAAAAAAATGGAGTATTGTTTTGCAAAAGGTTGATAAGAGGCCAAGAGATATTTAAGAAACCTTCAATAGAAACCAACATGACCACAGAAACTTCGGATACCTTTGATATCTTTAAGACATGTCATTTTCTCAATTGCATCAACTTGAGCTTTATCTACCTCAATACTTGTTTCGGGGATCTTGTGCTCAAGAACTATACCTCCATTCACCACAAAGTGGCACTTTTCCCAATTCAAGGCAAGATTAATTTCTTTACATCTCTGCATAATTCAATCAAGGTTGTTTAAGCAGTCATCAAAAGAGGTTCCATAAATGGAGAAATCATCCATGAACACCTCAACAATCTTTTCAAAAAAGTCAAAGAATATAGCAGCCATACATCTTTGAAAAGTAGAAGGTGCATTGCATAAACCAAAAGGCATACGTCTATCAGCATAGGTTCCAAAAAGACAAGTAAAGTTTGTTTTCTCTTGATGTTCTTTTGTCACACATATTTGTGGAAAACTAGAATATCCTTCTAAGAAACAAAAGTCTATGTGATTAGACAATATTTCTAACATTTGATCAATAAAAGGCAGGGGTAATGATCTTTTCTAGCAGATATATTTAATTTCCTCAAATCAATTTCCGTCCTATAACAACTTACAATTCTTTATGGTATAAGTTCATTTTTATCATTAGGAACAACGGTATTGCCTCCTTTCTTAGAAGTACAATGAACATGACTTACCCATCTACTATCAGCTATAGGATAAATTATACATGCCTCGAGAATATTTAGTATTTCAGTTCTTACCACATCATTCATCTTAGGATTCAAACGAAGTTGATGATCAACGAGGTGTTTAGCATCTGGTTACATATTAATATTGTGTTGACATAAAGTGAGACTAATGCCCTTAAGCTCATCCAATGTATATCCAATTGTAGCACGGTGCTTCTTCAGAACCTCAAGTAATCTCTTTTCTTCATGTTCGAAAACGTTAGCACTAATAATAACAAGATATATCTACTTTTCATCTATATAAGCATACTTCATTGTATCAAGTAGTTCCTTTAATTCAAACACATGATCACTCTTAGAGGTAGAGGTTCTCCCAAGGTTTCAACAGGAAAATTATGTTTAAGGATAGGTGCTTGATTAAAGAAAACATCATCTATTTCTTTTCTTTCTTTCATATGCATATCATTTTCATGGTCTAGCTAATATTGTTCCAACAGATCAGTAGGAGGCACAACAATAGAGGCAAGACCAATTATTTCATCTTTACTAGACAATTCTTCCTCATGCATATGTCTACTAAAGTTGGAGAAATGAAATTCATGAGATACATCACCAAACTTTACACTAACTGTTTCTTTAGTGCAATCAATTTGCATTAACAATTTTCAAGAAGGGTCTACTGTCGGATCTCAGGCTCCACAAAACACAAGGAAGTTCGAACACATGGGCGTGTGCGAAGATCCTCAACAGCCTCACCCCTCCTAGATCACAAACCGATGGCTTAGACGATGAACTCACACGATGACGAGGAAGAAGATTGCACAGGATGATTTATGAAGGTTCGGGCTGCTGCAAAGCGCAAAACCCTACTTCACCTTTGGTGGATTGCCTCACGAGGAGGTTTGTGGATGAACAAGTACAATGGTGAGTTGCCTTGTGAGGGCGTTCTGGTGGTCTTGCCTCTCTGCTCTCATCGTCCCCCTCTATGGAGCAGCCCAGCCTTAATTTATAGTGGCCCAGATCCTCTTCCCTTATCGCTATGGCGGTAAGGGATCCCACAATGGATAAATTCGAAGGGGCACAAGGAGTACATCTTTATCCTGACGAAACGTGGTCTTCGCATGCAAAGTAGTTGTTGATGATGTAGAGATGGGCTCGGTGATGACATCCTCCTACAGGGCTTGTGGTTGCGGTCTTGTTGCACCAGAATGGAAACCTTTGAGGGTGCTTTGGGAACCTAGGTACGTCCTTGCCCCCTTTGCACCAAAGGGGAAACTGTACCGCCTGGCACGCTGGTGCCCGCCTGCCCCGCCTTATGTCATCCTTGGGCTCCCGGGGCGAAGCACTGCATAGAGATCTCTGCCGCTCCGGAGGGGGCCTGAGGGGGCCTATTCCCCACGGGTCTTGATTTCGCTTCCCTCGCGAGCTCACGGCTCTCGCGAGGGCCTTGTCTTGAGCAGGGTCGCGTTGGGCCGTTCTTGGCTGACGGAGTGGGCCACGCCGAGGTTCCATATTGTGGTGATGCCCCGCGGTCGGAGCCCCCGAGCGGGGGTCGACCGCCTAAAGATGCAAGTTCCCAAGGAGACAGGTCCTTGCTAGCCTGCTCCAAGGCACCCCGAGGAGGGCCCAAGAGCGTACGCCCTTGTGAAATGCCAATTCAGAGAAAGAGACTTCAAGGCCAGAAAAGGAAAGTATGATTACAGAAATGTCCCTGCCCCCTTTTTAAAAAATAGAGTTCCAAAATCTTCAAATTTCATTTCAAAGAGTGTCAATTAGAACACCAAAAAGAAGCAAGCAACTGTCGCGTCCGACACCTAGGCTAGTCTTCTTCTTCCCCAGCGCGGAGCATAGGGCATCCATGTTGCGCGGGCATAGTCATTGGAGGACAGTGTTGTCTGCCAGCGTGGAGCATGGCGCTTCCACTTGGGCATGGGATGGAACCCCTCCATTTCCCCCAGGGGGGCTCCGGGCGTATACAACCCACTCATTATTACGTGAGAGTGTCACGACTGAAGATAGCTAGTCAAGCCCCCAGGCGCATGGGCCAGGTGCTCCCAACTCTGATAAGAGCCATCACGTGCATTTTTGCTCGGTTACGCGCCCCTACAGCCTAAACCCGAATACATTGTTCCCCACGTAGCTGCGTCATTGCACTCCCGTGGCCCAAAAACGAGAACAACGCACCCGGCAAGGCCATAGAGGTGTTGTGTCGATGAAACCACCCCATGAAGTGTCCAGGCGCCGGTCAGATAACGGATCAAGGGACTCGTCAGGCCCTGCCTCCCGAGGCTGCGCCGGTGCTCCTATTGCCGCGGGTGGCCCATGCTGCTTGTACCCTGTCGCTCCCCCAGACCGTTGCTCCCGAGGCCTCGGGGCTTGGCTGCGTGTTGCTTGCTCGCGAGGGTGGTGGCTGTGTCATGCCCACGCACACCCAGGGACGTCCTCCCCCTCTCCCGCTCGCATAAACTTGGCCTAGTACTCCCTTGGTGGGAGCCCATAGGCCTGGATCAGGGAGGACGTCCGGGGCACCCACCTACTCCAAGTGGGTGTTGGCGCCTGATCCATCACGCCATCCATAGGTATGACATAGCTTGGAACATAGGCCTCTACATAAGGGACATGTTCCCCTCCTGAGCCGTCCCCACGTGCACATGGGACGGCCCCTCCGGGAGGTGGTGCGATGCCGCCCCGTGTGCGCAGCCCACAAACCCCTTGGGACGGGCCTCTGCCCGAAGTCGCTTACCTCTGCCACCGCCGTGGGGTGGGGCGTGTGTTTCTTGGTGTGGGTTGCTTCCTTGACGATCCAATGTGCCTTTGTTATGGTTACCTGCCTCTCCGGATGCTGAGCCGCTTGTGCCTAGCAAGCACTCACCTCCCTGGCAACGGCGCCAGAGAAGGGCTTGATGTCTACTATGCAACTTTATTCTTGTAGACTTTGTTGGGCCTCCAAGCGCAGAGTTTTGTAGGACATCAGCAATTTTCCCTCAAGTGGATGACCTAAGGTTTATCAGTCTGTGGGAGGTGTAGGGTGAAGAAGGTCTCTCTCAAACAACCCTGCAATCCAATACAAGAAATCTCTTGTGTCCCCAGCACACCCAACACAATGGCAAATTGCATAGGTGCGCTAGTTCGGCGAAGAGATGGTAATACAAGTGCAATATGGATGGTAGATATAAGTTTTTGTAATCTGAAAATATAAAAACAGCAAGGTAGAAAGTAACAAAAGTGGGCAAAACATTATTGCAATGCTTCAAAAAAAGGCCTAGGGTTCATACTTTAACTAATGCAAGTTCTCTCAACAATACTGACATAGTTGAATCATATGTAAATCCCTCAGGTGTGACAAAGAGTTCACTCCAAAGTCACAAATAGCGAAGAACAAATGAAGAAATTATTGTAGGGTACGAAACCACCTCAAAGTTATCTTTTCAGATCAATCGTATGAGCTATCCTTATAAGTGTCGTGAACATCCCTAGAGTTCATACTAAAATAGCACCTTAAGTTACACATCAACCAAAACCATAATGTCACCTAGATACACCAATGTCACCCCGAGTAACCAAGGGCTTGATTATATGATATGCATCACACAATTTCTGATTCATCAGTCTCAATCCAACACAAAGAACTTCAAAGAGTGCCCCAAAGTTTCTACCGGAGAGTCAGGATGAAAACATGTTCCAACCCCTATGCATAGATTCCCAAGGTCACGGAACCCGCAAGTTGATCACCAAAACATACATCAAGTGGAAGAATAGAACATCCCATTGTCACCACGGATATCCCATCACAAGACGTACGTCAATTGTTCTCAAATCCTTTAAAGACCCAATCTGATAAGAAAACTTCAAAGGGAAAGCTCAATTCATCACAAGAAGATAGAGAGGGGAAAACTCCATATGATTCATGTATATTAATAAAGCACGCAGTACATCAAGATCGTGTCATCTCATGAACACGAGAGAGAGATCAAATACATAGATACTGGTACATACCCTCATCCCCGAGGGTGAACTACTCCCTCCTCGTCATGGAGACCGCCGGGATCATGAAGATGGCCTCCGGTGATGGTTTCCCCCTATGGCAGGGTTTCGAAACGGGCTCCCAAATGGTTTTTCATGGCTACAGAGGCTTGCGGTGGCGGAACTCCCCATCTAGGTTTGTTTTCGGAGGTTGGGTTATTTATAAGAATTGCTAGTATAAATTCTCTGAATATCAGTGATTCTAATGATATGCAAAGGCACAAGCATGGGGATGCTATGTTTGATGAAGATGATATTCTTAGTCCCCCAAGTTTTGATGAGAAAATTTGTTATGATAATGACGTGCCTACTATATATGATGATTATGCTAATGACATGTATGCTATAAAGAGTGATAGTAACCATGATACTTTTCATCATGATTTTAATATTCAATGTGGTTATGTCAATCAAGTATCTCATGATAATTATTTTGTTGAGTTTTTCTCCCACTATTTTGAATGAGAAGAAAATTGCTAATGTGTCGTGTGACAAAATTTCTATGCTTGTAGATCATGAAAAGAATGCTTTATGTGCTTGTTATATTGTGGAATTACTTCATTATGCTACTGAAAACTAGTATGGGTGAGGAGCATATGCTTGTAGGAATTTCAATAATATCAAATTTCATATCTATGTGTTCAAAGTTTTGAAGTTATGCTTGTTTTGCCTTCCTATGCTAGATGATTATTATTCCCATTAATTGTTTGATCACAAAATCCTATGCATAGGAAGTGGATTACACTTAAATATGCTTGTCATGAGATTCATGATGCTCTCTTACATGTTTCAAATACTAGTCTTATATGAGCATCATTGAAATCATCATGCCTAGCAAAAAAGGCATTAAAGAAAAGCACTTATTGGGAGACAACCCAACACTTTTACTTTCTGTTTTTGTTTGTTCACATGATTAAGATACTGTAGTAATCATGTTTTGTGTATTTTATTCCAATAAAGTGCCATGTAAAGCCTTTGGGATGACTCACAAGATGAGTAGAATTGATGCTGAACCAAAACAGAAACTTCGTAATCCAGTATAGGAATTTAATTTTTTACTAGAGTGTGATAATGATCTGAAATTTTTAAAAAGTCTTTATATACAAATTTTTCAGGTTTTTCTAATTTTTCAGAATATTTAGGGACAGGCAAGTATGGTTACGCTAAAGATCTTCACAGACTATTATGTTTTTGACAGATTCTATTTTGCTTGCAATATTACTTGTTTTAGTGTTCCTATAGCTTATATTGAGTTATATAAATTATGGGAATGATATAATATAATAGGTATGATGCGGGAAAAATTATGAATCTTGTCTTGACAGTACCTAAGTGAATGATTTATCTTTACTAGACTAACCCTTCCCACGAAGTTCCGTTAAGTTTTATGTGATTGGAGTTTTCATGCTTTGGGTGAGACACCGATATAAGGAGAATAAGGAGTGAAAAGAACCTAATATTTGGGATTCCCACGGCACCCCCAAGGTAATATCCAAGGAATACTCAAATGCCAAAGCTTGGGGATGCCTCGGAAGGCATCCCCACTTTCGTCTTCAACACTATCGGTATATCTTACTTGGAGTTATATTTTTATTCGTCCCATAATATGAGTTTTGCTAGGATCATAATTTTATTTTATTGTTTTCTACTAGGTGTTATTTATAATCTTTTTTTCAGTAAAAGTTCCAGGAATTGCCTTAGGATGCTTGCATTGCATGTTTTGATATGTGCTGGGTAAAAACAGAAACTTCTCCTGTGGTGTTTGAATTTTCATATTTTACTGGGACGCGAAAAGTTTCTGAAATATTTACGCAGTGTTTTCATATAAATTTTATATCATTTACTAAATTTTCATAATTGTTTGAGTTACATAAGTACACTGGTTTAATAGATTGCTACAGACTAATCTGTTTGGACAGATTGTTGTCATAGTTTTGTTATGTACTTATCCTATAGTTCCATAGCCTATATTGGTAGATATAGATTATGGAAATGATAGTATACAGTACCTAATGTTTAAAAATTATTGTGCAACTTGTCTTGGCACTACATTAAGTGTTTATTTGTTCTTATATGTACTAACCTATCTCACGAGTTCTTTTTGAGTTTTGTGTGGATGAAGTTTTTGACAATAGGTGAAACCGGGATATGAGAGGATTGAACGAGATACAAAAGCTGAAGCTTGGGGATTACCAAGGCACACCAAGTAAATATTTCAAGAAGTCTCTAGCATCTAATCTTGGGGATGCTACGCGTCCCACCTCTCTTCATCAACAATTATTGGTTAGCCTATGTTGAGCCTAAATTTTAATTTGTCCACAGGATATGTGCTATTCTTGGAGTGCTATTTTTGTTTTGCTTTCTATTTGAATAAACTACTCAAATCTTAAAATATTTATTGAGAGGGATATAGAGAAATTCCTTACATAGCTACTTAATTGTTTGACTACTCATTGATCTTCACTTATATGTTTCAGAGTAGTTTTGGCATTTACTCTCGTGCTTCACTTATATCCTATGAGTAAATGGTGAATGAATTGAATATCATAAATCTGAAATTATATATTTTTTATATGCTTATACCATGGGGAGTAATGACTTCACATATAAGATGTATAGGTTGGAAAATTTATTGAAAGTTAGCAAACACCGCATTGGTCACTTGAACATTTCATGAAGGAATATTGAAGGAAGAGAGATTTCACATATAAATATACTATCTTGGTCATCTTCTATGATTGTGAGACCAATTAGTTATTTTAAAACTTGAGAAAACTAGTTGAAGTTGGGCAAGGAAGACAACGTAATGAGTTATGTTGGGAATATTTGTATAGAAGGTATATTGTTATGGATCCTCCAACATGTGGTGCTTGCTTCCACCCCATACTAGCCAAAACTTCTGCACCAAGTAGAAATACTACTTGCGCATCCCAAGACACTTAAACCCAGAGTTGTTCCATATGAGTCCACCATACTTACCTATATGCAGTATTTACCTACCAATCCAACTGAATTTTCATATGCCAAACTCTAAACCTTCAAATAATATTCTCTTCTGTATGCCTGAGTCATTCACATAGTGACTAGGGGCTGTTAGTATCTTCCGTGCTAGGTGGGTTATTCTCACGATATGTGTTGATTCACTACCATTCACGACAAAGTGGCCGGTATTCGGGATGCCCAGTTCCATGCTCAAAAATCAAATCAAAATATAATGAAACAAAACTCCCCTAGAATTGTTGTTTGTATGGACGGTACTCGTGGATTCGGCTTGTCGTGGAGTGTGATTGATTGGTGGAGAGGGGACGGGGGGTAAAAACTATACCATTCTGCTTGGGAACCACCTATAATGTATCTAGCATGGAAGATACCGAGATCTCTCGGCTTTTATGTTGACAATGAAACCGTACCACTCAAAATTATTATTCACCTCTGTTATAAAAGCTCGAGCTCCGGCACCTCTGCAAATCCATGCTTCCCTCCGTGAAGGGCCTATCTTTTACTTTGCAGTACTTACATTTATACAAGAGTCATGGTGATCTTCACCACTTCCTCTAGCTTGCATTCTTTCTCTTTGCAAGCATCATGTGGTGGGGAAAGATCTAGGCATATATTGCCATTCAAATATATTTGATCATGAATTATTCTTGTTGATAATTATCTATATGATAATAAGTTGGGAGGCGAAACTTTAAGCCCCTATCTTTCTCTATATTCGACGGATGCCATTTGCTCCAAAATATTCTTTGAGAGTTAACAATCATGGAAGACTATATAATAGTTGAGTATGTGGAATTTGCTAAATCAAACTCTTCCATAGACCCTTCCCTAAAATAAGATGAATTGCAATTATTTGGTGACTCAAAGCATAGCTTGTTAGTTTTCAAGAAACTTTATGGTCTATACTTTAACATGTGAATAGGTTGTTACTTCATCATGAGAAAGTTTATGAGATGAGCTACTATTTGTGATATATAATGATGCTAGAAAAAGTGTTTGGATCTATCATTGATCAAATTTATGCACTATGCTAGCATTCACACTTCACAGTTTATGCACTTATCAAATGTATGCACTATGCTAGCATATACGAACAAGAATTAAGCTGGGAGATGCTGATACGTCTCCAACGTATCTATAATTTATCAAGTATTCATGCCATGTTTACAATAATTCTATATGATTTTGATATGATTTTATTAGAACTAACCTGGACTGACGGTCTTTTCAGCAGAACTATCATGGTTTCATTTTTGTGCAGAAATAAAAGCTCTCGGAAAGGGCTGAAAATTTATGTAGAATATTTTTGGAAAATATAAAAATACTGGAGCCAAAAGATGCCGGAGGGGAAAATCATCATCGGAGGCCATCTTCATCATCCCGGCGGTCTCCATGACGAGGAGGGAATAGTTCACCCTCGAGACTGAGGGTATGTACCAGTAGCTATGTGTTTCATCTCTCTCTCTCTTGAGATGACATGATCATGATGTATCGCGAGCTTTATTATTATAGATGAATCATATGGAGTTCACCTCTGTATCTTCTTGTGATGAATTGAGTTTTCCCTTTGAAGTTCTCTTATCGGATTGTGTCTTTAAAGGATTTGAGAACACTTGATGTATGTCTTGCGATGGGATATACATGATGACAATGGGATGTTCTATTGATCCACTTGATGTATGTTTTCGTGATCAGCTTTTGTTCGTGTACTAAAGTATAGGATTTTTAGTACCCCATATTTGTGCATGGACAGTCGTAACCATACCATTGGAAAGGCCTGCCAAGGAGGAACCAAGAAAAAAATACAAGAACATCAAGAAGACATTCAAGTCAACAGACGAAGGCTGAGCCCTAGAAAGATCTTGCCAGGATGGGCTACGGAGCCCTGGCAAGAAGTGCACCTGGCAAGGCCCCGCCATCCTACTAGTGCAGAGGCAAAGCCCCGGCAAGCCCCCGCCAGCACAGAGGACAGGTGTCGCCTCGCCTGGGCACGTGTCGAGTTGTTGGCGATGGAGAGGGTAAGCGGTGCCGATGGGATGGGCTCCTGTCCCATCCCACAGATGGTTAGGGACGCCTAACGGAGCATTAAATGAGTTTGTCTTGCACCATCAGTGTTAGGTACGATAACTCTGTAGCATTGTACACCCCGTGTACGTATTGTACGCCACTATTGGTGAACCCTTCGAGAGTATAAAAGGAGGCCCAGGGCGTTACGATAGAGGACTTTTGGACACTTTTAGGACTTTTCGACCCTTTGGGACTCCGAGACATAGCCATCTAATCTGCTCATTTTGCGAGCCTTCTCCCCCGCCGAACCGTAAAGGGATCCCTCCGATCCCATAGGTGGCGTTTTTTCTGACATCTTTGTCATGCCAGGTAGGGGAGCTAGGTCGTGTGAACCTGATCTTGTGACTAGCGCGTCAGTTCCTTCGTCATAATCGTCATCGCCATGGCTCTCATTAAGAAAGGTTTCATGACTGTGGAACCCTCCATGTCCGCCGCGCCCGTAGCCGCCCAGGAGGGTGATGGAGTAGGATCGGGCGGAGGGAGCGGGGACCCTGCACTCACACGGCGCTCTGATGATCAAGGCCAAACAAACGGCGATGCCCGCCATAGAGAGGCTCGCAGCGGTGGCGGAAATCCCCACGCTGCTGGGTCTCAGGATAGAGCTGTACCTCCTGTGAGCGGTACAGTGAACTCTGGGGATAGAAGGGCACCTTCCAATGCACCCACGCCGGCGTGTATGCCATGACCTTCCCAGGATGCGAGCGAAGAGCAGCACCACAATGTCGATGGTTCTCAATGTCCCCACGGAAAAGCTCCTACGCATCGCCCCCAGGATGCGCAGGACCAGCATGCGCGTTAGCATGCTAGTGGGATTGCCATGCAATCGCGGTACCGCGACAGAGCTCCTTCTAACGCGGTTAGGAGTCAGAGCACCTCGCGTTCCTCGCGCCACTCGCTGCCGACCACGTCACAAGAAGCAATGGCGCGAGCGCAGCTACTCCTAAAGTTCCCTCCTCCAGCGGAGTAGCTCGACGAGTGGAGAGCCACCATTCAGAGCCTCCTCAGCCTCGCTGACAAGTTTCGGTCCACCAAGCCGGCTCACGCCAGTGGTGAGAAGGCCGGAGGTGGTCTGGCCACGGTGCACTCTCCTCCACAGAAACAATGTCGATCACCAACTCGACGGGCCGACGCTTACCATGGTTACTCGACAGCATCGTCTGATCCACGGACTCACCGCGATCAACATCAAGTTCTTCAAGAACGAAGCAAGGAAGATGCTCGAACAGCAATCGAGCGATGGTGGGAAGCGCGCCATCAATCTAATAAGCGTGGGGGACCCCCTATGGACAAACCCGCGCCAGGGTATCATGTCGGCCTACCTTACAAGGTGGGTTGTCCAACGTTTACCAGTGAGCAGTGGTGAGTCCAGTGGCCCAATTCCCGCACGTTCAAGTCGGAGGTCCCGTAGAAGTACGACGACAAGACTCACCCACCAGAGTTCTTGAGCATCCACACCATTGCGGTGTAGGCTACCGGGGCTTGCGACGACAAGATACTCGCCAACTACTTCCCGTTGGTGCTTACGCCCAACATCAGGTCGTGGTTGATACACTTGCTGGAAGGATCTATTTCCTCCTGGGCAGGTCTGTGCCATGAGTTTGTTGGCGCCTTCACCGGAGGTCAACAAGCTCCTGGCCAGGAAAGTGATTTACATATCATCCCCCAGAAGGAGGGCAAGACTTTGCACAAGTACATCGAGAGGTTCATCCGCATACACCACAACATACCAGACGTTCATGTTGCCGCTGTTATCAACGCGCTCCATCAGAACATGCGCAACCGTAGGATGCGGGAAGAGCTGGCGATGAACAAGGTTAGGGATGTTGCCGAGCTCTATTCCCTGGTAGATAAATGTGCTCGACCTAAATAAGGGAGGAGGCTCCCAGCGAAGACACTGGCACAGGGGTCGACTTCGAGGATGATGACACTGCCACCCCGGCAAAGAAGGGTTGACAGCATAACAAGAAGTTCAAGGGCAAGGCCGTGCTTGCCATCGAGGGCTCCGCCAACCCTGGCACCATCAAGAAGGCCAAGGCTAATGACCCTGGCAAGGACGCTGTCGGGTGTGTCTCTTGTCACGCATTGGCGGCTGCCGACAAGCTGGAAGGCTCTGTCAAGCAGTATTGCAAGATCCATCGCACCAACGGCCACGATCTCCAAGACTGCCGGCAAGTTGAGCAGCTTGGTTAGAAGCAAAAAGACAAGTATGAGAGGCGAGACAAGGAGAAGGGCCAGGATGGTGTGGAGGGATCCGACAAGAAGCAAAGTGGCCGAGGCGGTCTCCGCGGCAAGGCCAAGCCATAGAAGGACTGGCCCGCTCGTGTCCACGACAAGCAAGAGGGCGATGATGATGATGTTGAAGAGGACGATGAGTCTAGCGAGCAAGAATTCCAGAGAGCTATAGACGCATTGTGTGTTGAGGAGGTGCCTCGTTGCATTCCTCCCACCACCAACTTAAACAGTGGGCCCGTGAGGTTAATGCGACTGGGCCATCTGTCGACATCCGGAAGCCTTTGAAATGGTCCCACGCGCCTATCATTTTCGACGTTGAGGATACCCTGACCGCGTAACTGTGGTTGGGTGTTTGCCATTGTTAGTCTCCCCAATGATTCGCAACCTCAAAGAAACGAAAATGTTAGTTGTCGGTGCGGCCAGCTTGAACTGGATCTCGCCCGAGGTGATCAAGAGATTGCAAATTCCTGATGGAGATCTCGAGGAAACAGACTCGTTTCAAGGGTTCAATCCAGGAAGGAGCTAGATCAAGGGAAAGATCACGCTTCCGGTAACATTTGGTAGCGATATGAACTTCAGGATGGAGAAGGTTGTTTTCGACATAGCCGAAATTCCGTTGCCATACAATGGGATCCTTGGCCATCTAGCGTTAGCCAAGTTCATGTGGGCATCGCACTACGCCTACAATGTGTTGAAGATGCCCAGGCCGATGAGCATCATCACTATCAAGTCCGACAAGAAGGACACTCTTATATGCGCCGATCAACTCTACCGGGAGGTGGTTGCAGCATCTGCCCCCGGGGCACTTGCTCTTGCCGCTGATACTCTCGGGAGGAAGAAGCCCGACAAGACCTCTGGCAAGCGCAACTCCTCGGAGTGATGCGCTCCCGTTGACGATGTGCCAGAGAGTTCCACCGGCTAGAGCAAGAAGTCCAAGGCAGCTCCATAGAGACGAAGAAGGTTTCCACTAAGGAGGATGGCATGGGAGGGACTTTCCATAAGTTCCACCATTGAGGACTAATAGGAAACCACGCTCATCGCCTTCCCATGGGCGAATGTCGATGTGTTTGCATGGCAACCATCTGATATCCTCGGTGTTCCCAGGAAGGTTATATAGCACCACCTTATCGTCTGTCCTCACACGTGGACCGTCAAGCAGAAGGTCAGGAAGCAGGCTTTGGAGCGGCAACAGTTTATTGCCCAAGAAATTAAGAAATTAGAAGCGGTTAGCTTGATCAGAGGAGTGCTTCATCCAACATGGTTGGCCAATCCAGGTGTAGTGCGCAAGGCAAATGGGAAATGGACGCTATGTATTGACTTCACAGATGTTAACAATGCTTGCCCCAAAGATCTGTTTCCCTTGCCGCACATAGACCAGATTGTGGACTCCATGTCCGGCTACGACTTGTTGCCTTTCCTTGATGCCTATTCAGGTTATCATCAGATTGTCATGGCCAAGGTAGACGAATAGAAGACCGCATTTATCACACCATGTGGTACGTATTGCTTTTTGCATATGCCTTTCGGGTTGAAATGTACTGGTTCTACATTTGCAAGAGCGGTCCAGATTGGTTTTGAGTCCTAGCTACATAGAAATATGGAGGCTTATATGGATGACATAGTGGTCAAAACCAAGGACAAGGCTATGCTCATATCAGACGTAGAAGAAACATTTGCAAATCTGCGCAAGATCAACTTGAAGCTCAACCCTAAGAAGTGTGTGTTTGGCGTCCCGTCCGGCAAGCTTCTCTGGTTCTTTGTATCTCAATGTGGAATTGAAGTGAATCCCGACAAGATCAAAGAAGGTCAGCAAATTGAAGCACCAGGACGTGTCAAGGGTGTGCGTTGTCTTGCCAACTGTGTTGCCACTCCGAGTAGGTTCATTTCAAAATCTGCTGAGCATGCCCTACCCTTTTTCAAAATCTTGAAGAAGGCGGGTCCGATGAAGTTGACTTCGGAAGCGGAGGCAGCGCTACAGGATTTGAAGAAGTACCTCTCCTCTCCACCAGTCCCAGTCGCGCCAAAACCACAAGAGCCGTTGTTGCTATATTTGGCGGCAACAGATCAAGTGGCGAGTGCTGCGCTAGTGGTTGAAAGAGAGGTTAATGAAGAAGCAATGACTGCGGCAGGACCGCCAAGCGTCAAGCCTGAATTTTCCCCGATAGAGTCCGGTGCCGACAAAGTAGGATTTGCGTAGTCGAATGAAACAATTCAGAAGAAGAAGATGGAGCAGTGCCAGTCTATTTTTTCAGCTTCCTTTGCAGGGCTAGGTTAAGATATTCTGGCATGTAGAAGTTGCTCTTCGGCCTCCTTATGGCCTCAAGGAAGCTGCACCATTACTTCTAGGCACATGAGATCGCCGTTATCACTCGCTTCCTGTTACAGCAGATTTTACGGAACCCTGATGCTACCGACTGGATTGTGGAGTGGGCTTTGTAACTATCAAGCTTTGGTCTCAAATTTGAAAGCACTTCGACCATCCAGAGCAGAGCTTTGGCGGAGTTTATTGTGGAATGGACCCCGATGCTAGATGAAGAAGTTCTAGAGTCAACTCTCCTCGGCAAGGAAAGGAACCAAGAGTGGATCATGTATTTTGATGGGGCTTTCTCGCTGCAAGGCGCCGGTGTCGGAGTGCTGCTTGTCGCACCCACCAGAGAGCACCTCAAATATGTGGTTAAAATGCACTTTCCCTGGGAGAGGTCAATGAACAGTACTGTAGAATATGAAGGGATGCTTGTAGGTCTCAGGATCGCAGCAGAGCCTTGAATTAAGAAACTCATTGTCAGAGGTGATTCTCAGCTTGTTGTCAGGCAAGTGATAAAGGATTATCAAAGTCTAATGATGGAAGCTTATGTAGATGAAGTGAGGAAGTTGGAAGAACGTTTTGACGGTCTGCAAATGGAGCACGTTCTGCGTGCAGAGAACAGCGTTGCTGATGGCCTGTCAAAAAGTGTTGGCCTTAAGTTGCCTGTGGAACCAGGAACTTTCATGCTCCGACTGACTCGACCATCCATGACACCATCAACTGGACAAGAGACAGAAGAAAGTTGAGTTCCAGCAAGTATTTCCCAGCAAGGCTCCCAGAAGCCACCGGCGAGGAAATTACCGGGGACAACAAGTGCCTTGCCGGTGAGCGTTGTGCTCCGACAGAGCCTCGGGCTCTTGCCGTGGAAGCACACGCTCCCGCTAGCCTTGCCAGGGGACAACAGGCTCTGGCAGGACCTCGATCCCTTGCCACCGAGATAAATGCTTCTCCGACAGAGGATATGCCTTTAGTCCTTGTTGTCAAGCCCCAGGCTCTAGGATGGGCACAACACATCGTCCATTTCCTTCAAACAGGAGAACTCCCTGAGGAACAAGAAGATGCAAAGAAAGTAGCCCGACGGTCAAATATGTACCAGTTTGTGGACAACGTCCTGTACGGAAAGAGGCCGAACGGTGTGAAACTTAAGTGCATTTCTCAGCAAGATGGACTACAGCTATTGGCAGAGATACATGGAGGCATATGTGGCTCCCACATAGGATCTATAGCGCTTGCTAGTAAGGCATTCTAGCAAGGTTTCTTTTGGCCCACTTCCCTCCAGGATGCGACTGCGCTAATAACCAACTATGAAGCATGCCAGTTTCATTCAAAGAAAATACATCAACCAGCTCAAGCTCTTAAAACAACCCCTCTCTCCTATCCATTTTTGCTTTGGGGGCACATCTTGGGCCCCTTTCCTTGTGCTACCGGGGGCTTTGAGTACTTCTACGTTGCAATCGACAAGTTCACAAAGTGGCCAGAAATGGAAGCAGTGAGAAAGGTGACAGCAAGTCTGCTATCAAGTTCTTCACAGGACTAGTCTGCCGCTTTAGTGTTCCTAACAGGATCATCACTGACAACGGCACGCTGTTCACGAGCCGCACCTTCATGCAGTATGTCGAAGACCTTGGCATCAAGATCAGTTTTGCTTATGTTGCCCACCCAAGGAGCAATGGCCAGGTGGAAAGGGCTAATGCTGAAGTGTCGTGAGGCCTCAAGACAAGAACTTTCGACAAGTTGCGCAAGTGCGGAAGGCGCTGGATTGATGAGCTGTTGGTGGTTCTTTGGTCAATCAGGATGACACCAAATCGAGCTAATGGCCAGACACCCTTCTCCCTAGTATATGGGACGGAAGCAGTTCTCGCCACGGAGCTCACATATGGGTCACCTCGAGTGCTTGCTTATGACGAGCTTGAGAAAGAGTAGTTGCGGCAAGATGACGCGACACTCCTTGAGGACGATCGTCTTTAGGCTGCTGTGCGAGCTGCAAGCTACCAGCAAGCTTTGCACCGCTATCATACCCGCCAGGTTCATGCCCGAAGTGCTGAGGAAGGAGACCTTGTTCTTCGACAAGTTTAGTCCACCAAGAATCCAATCAAGTTGACGCCAAAGTGGGAAGGCTCTTATCGGGTAGTACGAGTCCCCAGGCATGGCGTAGTCCGCCTGGAGACCGAAGATGGCATCCCAGCGAGAAACTCTTGGAATATCAAACATCTTCGTAAGTTGTACCCACGGGGCGCGATTGCCGGGCCTCCCGACAACCAACTTTTGTATGGTGTCTTGCCGCTGAAGCATGTAATCCTTTGTACAAAGCCAGGCGCAGACCCCGTTCATAGTTGAATAAAGCTAAGTGTTCTAGAAATCTTGTTGGTTCTCATGTTTACTTATATACATGTTTGTCTGAGATATGGTATTGCACTTACTCCCGGCAAGAGCTAACGGACTGCCAAGGTTCCATATCCCTATTTTCTCTTCTTTCTTTTTCCCAAAGGGACATAAGGTTACCTCGTGTGCAGCTTTGCCGGGGGGAATGGTGGTATGGATACTGACGGGCGATGTTTAAGGAAAACATCTTGCTGGAAGGAGTACGGCAACAAAAAGCCAAGTTGCAAAACCCTAAGTAAACTCTAACTGTAAAGTTATTTTCCTTGGACGATTTCGACTTTTGTATGGAAAACATGCACGCTAAGGAACCTTTCCATGATTTGTGGCGCACTTGAACTGTTTCGAGTCCGCTCAACGGCTTAAGCGGCTACGCTCGCGCCCCTATTCTGTATCGAGTCCGCTCAATGACTCAAGTGGTTGCACTCGCGCCCTTACTCTATTTCGAATCTGCTCAAGAGCTTAAGTGGCCACGCCAAGAATGTCGAGGTATCTTGCCGGCAGAGGCACTACCCGCAGGTTGCTAAGGACCCACTCCTCGAAGCGCTCGCGATAGGGCTACACATGCCGGCAAGGTTTTTTCCAAAAAAGCGTAGAGAAAACACCATGCAAAGAGGAATCTAACAAGGAGAATAATATACAGTTTTTCAAATAGGGTGAAATTTACATGAGATATTGCCTGTTCCTAAGTACATCTTTATTTGACTTTCTCCCTGATGTGAGATTACAAGAAGAAAAAGATGGAAGGAGGAGGTAGATTACAAGAAGAAAAAGATGGCAAGGGTCCCCCGACGAGAGCCTCGCCCCTCCTGGACCAGCATTGCACGGAGGATAGTGACAACATTACGCAGAGGAGAAGACCAGCACTGCACGGACGAGAGGGGGACCCCCAGAAGCCGAAGTCCACGGGCCTGTCGGAAGATCCAGCTGGAAGATGAGGCAGCGCCCGGGACAAGGACCCTCGGCAAGATCGTCTTGTCGGGAGGAGGAGAGGCGTGATGCTGACGGTGATGGTGTAGCCGACGGTTAGTCTGGGTCGTCGGATTCCGGCTTGATGGCCCGGAGACCGAGATCATCGTCGTCGTCTTCACCATTGTCCTCCTCATCACTCTCGCTCAAGGAGGAACCTTCGGCGCTGCTCGAGCTCTCTTCGCAGCAGCTGAGACAGACGCCTGAGCGTCCATAAATCTTGACAGAGAGAAGATTGGCCTCTGTCATTTTGAAACGAAGGACATGCCCATCCTGGAGGTTGTGGGCGTGGGCGAAGGATTTCTAGCCGCACCTAAAGAACATGACACGGCTCTCTGGATGCTCGACGTCCACCCACGTGGCGCCATTGCAGCAGCCATGCGCCTGCAACCACAAGGCGGGCGGTCGTCGGCCTCCATCGCCTTGGCGAAAGGGTGAGGAAGGCGCAGATGACCTTGAAGGGGACCGTGCAGTTTGAGGACGAACTCCAACGCCGTCCCCTTGGCATGGGTTTCTTCGAGGAAGGGGCCTAGTGTCAGAGGGAGAGATGGAGAAGCACTCCGCCTCCTCAAGCCTCGGCCTCCACGACAACCACGACCCCTCGTGCCTCTCCCGCCGCGAATACCCAGATCACCCTCTATCTCTATGGAGAAAGTGGTGGCATGATCCAGGCAAGAACTCCTCCTTGGGGCGGAGGACGGCGGCTGCCCTCGCCCCCCTAGTCATGGCTAAGGGCGGGCGCCACTCAAGGTTTAGGAAAAGGTGGTAGGGCAAGCTCTGGAGTCCTGCACTCGATGAGGAAGGAAGGATGGATGAGTATCGCCCTTGCAAACCCTCAATTTACAGGGGGGCGGGGGCTGGCTCTCCTCCGCTCCAAGGGTCGCCACCCACCTCCTCCAATAGCGTCGCCCATGATCACGAGGCGAAGAGCAACCGCCTTGTTGCTCCAATCCACAACGTTGAAATTTCTGCCACAACCAGGACTTCAAGTCACGGCCGCCCATTGCTGGCTATCCGCTATGCATGCGGAGCGCGTGGTGGAAACAGCCTAATGCAACCATAAAAATAAGTATCACCGTTCCGCGCATGTACCCCACGTCGCGCACTTAACGTGCGTCGTGGGGTCGCATAGTAAGAGGAATGGTTGCAACAATAGTTAATGCCAGCGACGCGTGCCCGTGCACTGTTTTGGCCTAGCCCAACAACGCCTCACACCATGTATGGCCCAGGCCCAAGGGCTCCTATCAGTGTATTAAAGTATGGGCTTTTTAGTACCCCATACTTGTGCACGGACAGTCGTAGCTGTACTAGTGGAAAGGCCTGCCAGGGAGCAACTAAGAACAAAATAAGACAACATTGAGAAGACATTCAAGTCAACAGACCGAAGGCTGAGACCCCGGCAAGATCTTGCTGGGATGGCCTATGGAGCCGGCAAGAAGTGCACCCGGCAAGGCCCCGCCATCCTGCCAGCGCAGAGGCGAAGCCCTGGCAAGATGAAGCCCCGGTAAGCCCCCGCCATCACAGAGGCCAGGTGTCACCTCACCTGGGCACGTGTCGAGACGCTGGCGATGGAGAGGCTAAGCGGTGCCGATGGGGCAGGCCCCAATCCCATCCCGCAGACGGTTAGGGACGCCTGACGAAGCATTAAATGCATTTGTTTCGCACCGTCAATGGTATGATAACATTGTAGGACTGTACACCCCGCGTACGTACTGTATGCCACTTTTGGTGACCTCTTCGAGAGTATAAAACGAGGCCTGGGGCGTTATGGTAGATGACTTTTGGACACTTTTAGGACTTTTTGACCCTCTGGGACTCCGAGACTTTGGGAGCTCCTCTAGCCCGTTTTGCATGAGTAGCAACTATGTACTGTAGCGCTCCGATAACCTGAGCTAGAATTGATCCAATACAACCAAGCAGGAGTAGGGTTTTCTGCATCTTTGCATCCCGAACATGGGTAAATCCCCGCGCGCTAGCCATCTGATCTGCTCTTTGTGCGAGCCTTCTCCCCCGCTGAACTGTAATGGGATCCCTCTGATCCCATAGGTGTCATTTCCCCCGACAACTTGCGGGTTCCATGACCTTGGGAATCTATGCATACGGGTTGGCACACATTTTTGTCTTGGCTTTCTGGTAGAAACTTTGGGGCACTCTTTGAAGTTCGTTGTGTTTGATTGAACATGATGA
Source organism: Hordeum marinum (assembly GCA_022496015.1). Taxonomy (NCBI): domain Eukaryota; kingdom Viridiplantae; phylum Streptophyta; class Magnoliopsida; order Poales; family Poaceae; genus Hordeum; species Hordeum marinum. The sequence goes on from CM039673.1 coordinate 110,757,564, forward strand.
ATCTGAAATTGTGTGATGCATATCCTATAATCAAGCCCATGGGTACTCGTGGTGACATTGGAGTATGTAGGTGACATTAGGGTTTTGGTAGATGTTTATCTTAAGGTGTTATTTTAGTATGAACTCTACGACTGTTCGTGATACTTATAGGGATAGCTCATAAGATTGATCAGAAAAGATAACTTTGAACTGGTTTCGTACCCTATAATAATTTCTTCATTTGTTCTCCATTATTTGTGACTTTGGAGTGAACTCCTTGTCGTGCGTGAGAGATTTCATATGATTCAACTATGTTAGTATTGTTCAGAGAAATTGCATTAGTGAAAGTATAAACCCTAGGACTTGTTTCTAAGCATTGCAATACCATTTGTGCTCACTTTTATCATTAGTTACCTAGCTGTTTTTATATTTTCAGATTACAAAAACCTATATCTACCATCCATATTACACTTGTATCACCACCGCTTCGCCGAACTAGTGCACCTATACAATTTATCATTGTATTGGGTGTGTTGGGGACACAAGAGACTCTTTGTTATTTGGTTGCGGGGTTGTTCGAGAGAGACCATCTTCATCCTATGCCTCCACTGGATTGACAAACCTTAGGTCATCCACTTGAGGGAAAATTGTCACTATCCTACAAAACTCTGTACTTGGAGGCCCAACACGAGTCTACAAGAAGAAGGTTGCGTAGTAGACATCAAGGAACTGCCATCATACTTTGCACTTGATTCACCTTCTGTTATGAGTAAACTTGCAACACCACCAAATGCTATTAGTCATGATATTGATGATTGTCGTCGTTTTCTTACGACAGATGCCATGGGGTGGCTTATCGAAGGTGTTGGGGCCAAAGGACGCCGATGGGCTCCGGGTGCGAGATTGGGCACAAGAGGTGATGACACATGATGTACCCAGGTTCGGGGCCCTCCGAGGGAGGTAACACACCTAATCCTGCTTGGTTTCTTTTGATGGATGGATATGTTCACAGGGATGCTCCTGGTGCTGTGTCTAGAGGAGGAAGAAGGAGCAGCCAAGTCGTCTTCCTCCACTATGATGAGAGTTTCATGGATGTGAGCGTGAGTGTATATGTTTTTTGTCCGTCTGTCCCCGTTGCATGGGAGGCTCGGGGGGTTTTATAGGCCAACCCCCCAGCTCTTACAATATGCTAAAAGTACAATGGTGGGGGACCCGGCTGGTAGTCTCTCCTGCTGGCCAAAGGGTCCCGCCGCTTGTGTCGTCTTGTCGTGGGCGGGGCCCACCGGCCGAGCGGTCCCATCTCCCATTGGGGCCCGCCAGCCGGCTCTGTGATTGGTCCTCGCCCACCTATCGCGGCACGTGCCGCCCGAGGGGCATTGTCTAGCGCTAGCCAGCCGAAGTCTCCGATACGGCCGGCGGCACTATAGCTATGCCGGGACAGGTAATAAAGTGGCGAGGGCGTGCCGACACTTTTCCCCCGCCCGATCACTCTCACCGAGGTTAGTGGCCAGGACGGTTGGACGGTAGTCATGTGCTGCGGTGCGTAAGCGGCCACTATAGCCACAGGGCTGCCAGTCGTGCCGGTCACGTCACATCGTCGTACCTGCGCGTAGAGGGACGGGACGGGGTGTGTCCGTCCTGATGTCAACGGAAGAACAAGCCCATGGGCAGCCGGCTAGGCCCAGCGAGCTGAGGGCCAAACCGGCTCCTTGATCAGACGGCCGGGGCGCCAGCCGGCATTTGCTTGCTCTGAACGTCCTCTAGCCGACCATGGCCAGCTGGCCCTGTAGTTTTTCTTCAAAGCAGAAAGGGGGGAGACCCCATTGCTTTGGCCTACCTAGGGATATAAACCCCATTAGTAGCCGCCGAAGTCGGCGAGGGCCAGCGTCTAGTGGACGGTGGGGAGCCAGCGGCTTCCCCTCAGCACCGGCTGCCCCCGGCTCGAAGGCGAAGGGGTAGCCGGGTCGGCCGTTGGATCCGACATCTCGGGTTCCGGCGCGCCACCCCGGGTCTCGTGCCGGCACACGGCATGCCACGTGGCGAGTAATGATGTCGCGGGTCCTGCCCATGCCTAACTTGGTAGGACCCAGGCATAGCCCTCGTAGGCCTCGAGGCGCAGGACAGGATCCTCTGTGCCCCGAAGCGGCTGTTACGGCCCGGGGCCACTCACGCGCGCGGAATTTCCAGGAGGAGTGGGCGTAGACAATCCCACGTCCCCCGGTCGTGGCCTCCCCTATAAAAGGGGAGGAAGGGCAGGAGGCGGAGGTACCTGCGCCCCACTTGCCTCCTGGCTGCCCTGCTTCGTCATTGCTTCTTTCCTTTCCTCGCACTAGTTTTCTTTGTTGTTGTTGCCTCGCGAGCCGGTCGATGACCAGCCCTTGGGCATTGCAGTGACCCGATCGAGCTCCACGAGGAGGAGGCGCCGGCGGAGCAAACGGACGCCACCGGCCGGCTGGCCCACGAACACGCGGCCACCCAGGAGGAGGAGAAAAGGAGGCTCGTAGTGCTGCAAGCCTCTCTGTCCGGGATGCGGGGAGGGGCCGTGCACTCCGAGACCTCGAGCGGCCGATGGTGAAGGGGGTCGAGCCTCCGTAGGCCTCGAACATCGCAGCAGAGTCCACTCGCATGTCCAGGCCCCCGTCGAGCGAGCTGCGAGGGGCGGCTACGGACCCACCGACGCCTCTGCCCGCGCAGGAGGCGGTCGAGGTGAGGGAGGCGGCGCCGGCGCCGGCTTCCGAGGCGACCCGGCCTGAGGTGCCGGAGGCGACTCTGCCTGCAGCCGAACCGGTCCGGGTCGAGGCGTCGGAGGTGCCGCCGGCCGCGGAGGCGACACCGGAGGTGCCGCCGGATGTGGTAGCCATGGAGGTGGTGGTGCCCTTTGGTGCGACCGATGCGCCGGAAAGGCCCTGAGAAGAGGCGACGACGGCGCCGGGTGGGGGGCCGATGAGAGGCGACTCTCGACCCCTTGCTGTCAATACCCCGCCCCTGGCAGCCGGAGCCGCGGCGAGTCCGGGTGGCAGCAACGTCCGGCTCCGAAGGGTCCTGCGGTCCCTGCAGGAGGTCTCTCGGGACTGGGACGCGCTGGCGAGCATGCCGGCCTTGCCGTCTCCACCAGCAGGCGGCCCGGTCCCCTCCCTCATGGATGTGGAGAACATCCTGGACTAGTGTCGGCAAGAGCTGGCCCGGTTTGCGGAGGCGGCGGACACCGCCCTTCAGTAGGCGGAGGTAAGCAGGCAACTTTCCTTGATTTTTTAGTGGGAGCACGCAAGCCCATCCACTGGGTGTAGCCCCCGAGATGCGGGCCGGCTGACCGGCTAACGGGCAGCCGGGCCGGATCTCCTTCGAGCACTTCTTGATATCTTGCTTCTTTTTTGTGATAGGCGTGTTGGAAATATGCCCTAGAGGCAATAAATAAAGTGTTTATTATTGTATTTCCTTGTTCATGATAATCGTTTATTATCCATGCTATAATTGTATTAATTGGAAACATGGATACTTGTGTGGATACATAGACAAACACAATGTCCCTAGTATGCCTCTAGTGAACTAGCTCGTTGATTGAAAGATGGTTAAGGTTTACTAGCCATGGACATGAGATGTCATTTGATAACGGGATCACATCATTAAGAGAATGATGTGATGGACAAGACCCAAACTACAAACATAGCTTATGATCGTGTCAGTTTATTGCTACTGTTTTCTGCATGTCAAGCATATGTTCCTATGACCATGAGATCATGCAACTCACAGATATCGGAGGAGTACCTTGTGTGTATCAAACGTCGCAATGTAACTGGGTGACTACAAAGGTGCTCTACAGGTGTCTTCGAGGGTGTCTGTTGAGTTGGCATGGATCGAGAATGGGATTTGTTACTCCGTGTGACGGAGAGGTATCTCAGGGCCCACTCGGTAATACAACATCACAATGAGCCTTGCAAGCAATGTGACTAATTGTTAGTTGCGGGATCATGTACTACGGAACGAGTAAAGAGACTTGCTGGTAACGAGATTGAACTAGGTATGGAGATACCGACGATCGAATCTCGGGCAAGTAACATACCGAAGAACAAAGGGAACATCATACGGGATTAACTGAATCCTTGACACAGAGGTTCGACCGATAAAGATCTTCGTAGAATATGTAGGAACCAATGTGGACATCCAGGTCCTGCCATTGGTTATTGACCATAGAGGTCTCCCGGTCATGTCTACATAGTTCTCGAACCCGCAGGGTCTACACACTTAAGGTTTGGTGACGTTTCGGTAGTATAGATTTATGTATGGTGGTGACCGAAGTTTGTTCGGAGTCCCGGATGAGATCCTGGACGTCACGAGAAGCTCCGGAATGGTCTGGAGGTAAAGATTCATATATATGAAGTCATAGTTTGGTCGCCCAAAAAGTTTCGGGCTCATCGGTAGTGTACCAGGAGTGCCGGTAGTGTACCGGGAGACCTCCGGGAGGGGTATTTCGACCCTAGAGGGTCCATGGGCTGTGGGATATTAATAACTAGCCATTAGTGGGCTGGTGGAACAGCCATAAAAGGCCCATGGCGCCAGGAGGAAAAAGGCCTAAAGAAAAGGTGGAAAAAAGGGCCAATAGGGAGCAATCCTAGTCCAACTAGGATTGGAGATGGAGAGTCCTCTCACCCTCCCTCTTGTGGCCGAATTGGCTTGGCCCTTGCGCCAAGCCAGACCTCCTCCCTCCCTCCTTTATATACTGGTGGATTTGGGGCTGTTTGCACTAGTTTTTCCGGCCACGTGCTACCCGTTCCACCGGTGCATAGTTTCTCCTCTAGATCGTATTTCCGCAGTGCTTAGGCGAAGCCCTGCCGGAATTGCTCCACCACCATCGCCGGAGCGCCGTTACGCTGCTGGCGAACTCTTCCTCCTCTCCACTTCTTCTTGCTGGATCAAGACGGTGGAGATCGTCATCAAGTTGCACGTGTGCTGAACGCGGAGGTGCCGTCCGTTCGGTACTAGATCGGAAGGACCGTGATTAAGGCCACGGGACGGTTCGTGATTGGATTGTGGAACGGTTCGCGACGTGATCGCGGGACGGATCCTGACGAGATCACGGCACGGATCGTGATTGGATCGCGGGACGCTCGGCGATTTGAATCGCAAAGACGTTCGACTACACCAACCGCGTTTCTTAACGCTTCCCGCTTAGCGATCTACAAGGGTACATAGATCAACTCCCCCTCTCGTAGATGCTCATCACCATGGATAGGTTTGCGTGTGCGTAGGAATTTTTTTTCCCATGCAACGTTCCCCAAAGTGGCATCATGAGCTAGGTTGATGGTTCGATGAGATCTCGAGTAGAACACAAAAGGTTTGTGGGCGTTGATGCTTAGATTGCTTCCTTCCTTGGTCGGATGTTGGTTCAGCGGTATTTTGAGATGAAGCGGCCCGGACCAACATTACTCGTACGCTTACGAGAGACCTGTTCCCTCGACGCAACTTGTTGCCTAGATGTCTTGCGGGTGGCAGTTTCTCTCACTTTAGTTGGATCGGATTCGACAAAGGCGGTCCTTGAGAAGGTTGAAAAGCAAATTATGTATCACCGTTGTGGTTTATGCGTAGGTGAGAATCGTTCTTGCCAGAAACCCGTAGCAGCCACGTAAAACATGCAACAACAATTAGAGGACGTCTAACTTGTTTTTGCAGGGTATGTTATGATGTGATATGGCCAATTACATGATGTGATATATGTGATGTATGAGATGATCATGTGATGTATAGAATTTCATGACTTGCATGTCGTTGAGTACGGCAACCGGCAGGAGCCATAGGGTTGTCTTTAATTATTGTATGACCTGCGTGTCAATCATTAAGCGCTATGTAATGCTTTACTTTATCGCTAAACGGTAGCAATAGTAGTAGAAGCATGCAGGGCATGACAACCTCGATGACGACACGTTGATGGAGATCAAGATGATGGAGATCATGGTGTTGTGCCGGTGACGATGAAGATCATGTCGGTGCTTTCAAGATGGAGATCTAAAGCACAAGTTCATGGCCATATCATGTCACTTATGAATTGCATGTGATGTTAATCCTTTTATGCACCTTGTTATGCTTAGTACGGTGATAGCATTATAAGGTGATCCCTCACTTAAATTTTAATATAAAATTGTGTTCTCCCCGAGTGTGCACCGCTGCGAAAGTTCGTCGTGTTGAGACAGCACGTGATGATCGGGTGTGTTTGACTCTACGTTCACATACAACGGGTGCAAGCCAGTTTTGCACGCGCAGAACACTTAGGTTAAACTTGACGAGCCTAGGATGTACAGACATGGCCTCGGAACACAAGAGACCAAAAGGTCGAACATGAGTCATATAGTAGATATGATCAACATAATGATGTTCACCATTGAAGCCACCTCAACTCACGTGATGATCGGACTTGAGTTGGTGGATTTGGATCATGTGACACTCACATGACCCGAGGGATGTCAATTTGAGTGGGAGCTTTAGTAATTTGATTAACTAAACTCATTATGTTGAACAATAGTATAAATGAACTGTGCATATTTATGTTGTAGATCAATGGCACGCGCAGTAGCACCCCTGAATTTTAATACGTTCCTAGAGAAAGCTAAACTGAAAGATGATGGAAGTAACTTTGTTGACTGGGCCCGTAATCTAAGGATTATCCTCACGGCTTCCCTTAAATCATATGTCCTTGATGCAGCGCTTGGTGACCAACCAGATGACATGACCTCCGAAGACGTTAAGAACGCTTGGGAGGCACGTACTGGAGATTACTCAATAGTTCAGTGTGCAATATTGTATGGTTTAGAACCGGGACTTCAAAGACATTTTGAACGTCATGGAGCATATGAGATATTCCAGGAGTTGAAGTTTGTCTTTCAGAAGAACGCCCGGATCGAGAGGTATGAAACCTCCGATAAGTTCTATTCTTGCAAGTTGGAGGAGAATGGGTCTATCAGTGAACATATACTCAGAATGTCTGGGTATTCAACTCGTCTAGCGGAGTTGGGAATTGCCCTTCCGCCAGAGGCAATCACTGACAGAGTTCTTCAATCACTGCCACCTAGTTACAAGAGCTTCGTGATGAACTATAACATGCATGACATGAACAAGTCAGTCGCCGAGCTGTTTGCGATGCTAAAAGTCGCTGAGTGTGAAATCCAGAAAGAACATCAAGTGTTGATGGTCAATAAAAGCACTAGTTTCAAGAAAAATGGCAAAGTCAAGCGCAAGGGCAAGAAGGGTAAAACCAAGAAGGATGGCAAAGAAGTTGCTACTCCTGCAATGAAGCCCAAGCATGGACCCAAGCCAGAAACTGAGTGCTTTCATTGCAAAGGAACTGGTCACTCGAAGCGGAACTGCCCCAAGTACCTGGCTGACAAGAAGGTGGCCAACGAAAAAGAAGGTATATATGATATACATGTTATTGATGTGTACCTTACTGGCTCTCGTAGTAGTGCCTGGGTATTTGATACCGGTTCGGTTGCTCACATTTGCAACTCAAAGCAGGCACTACGGAATAAATGAAGGCTGGCAAAAGACGAAGTGACGATGCGCGTGGGAAATGGTTCCAAGGTTGATGTGATCGCCATCGGCATGCTCTCTCTTTGATTACCATCGGGATTAGTAATCAACGTGAATAATTGTTATTTAGTGCCTACGTTAAGCTGAACATTATATCCGGATCTTGTTTATTGCGAGACGGTTACTCATTTAAATCAGAGAACAAAGGTTGTTCTATTTATATGAGTAATATCTTTTATGGCCATGCACCCAATGTTAGGGGTTTATTCATATTGAATCTTGATAGTGATGACACACATGCTCATAACATTGATGCCAAAAGATGTAGAATTGATAATGTTAGTACCATTTTTTTGTGGCACTGTCGTTTAGGTCATATTGGTGTAAAACGCATGAGGAAGCTCCATGCTGATGGACTTTTGGAGTCACTTGATTTTGAATCACTTGACACATGTGAACCATGCCTCATGGGCAAGATGACTAGAACGTCGTTCTCTGGAACAATGGAATGGGCGAGTGACTTATTGGAAATCATACACACTGATGTGTGCGGTCCAATGAATGTTGCAGCGCGTGGTGGATATCGTTATTTTCTCACCTTCACTGATGACTTAAGTAGATATGGGTATATTTACTTAATGAAACACAAGTCTGAAACATTTGAAAAGTTCAAGCAATTTCAGAGTGAAGTTGAGAATCGTCGTAACAAGAAGGTTAAGTTCCTGCGATCTGATCGAGGAGGTTAATATCTGAGTTATGAGTTTGGCAGTCACTTAAGACAGTGTGGAATTGTTTCACAGTTGACACCGCCCGGAACACCACAGCGTAATGGTGTGTCCGAACGTCGTAATTGAACCTTATTAGATATGGTGCGTTCTATGATGTCTCTTGCTGATTTGCCACTATCGTTTTGGGGTTATGCATTAAAGACAACTGCATTCACTTTAAATAGGGCACCATCAAAATCCGTAGAGACGACGCCAGATGAACTGTGGTTTGGCAAGAAGCCAAAGTTGTCATTTCTTAAAGTTTGGGGATGTGATGCTTATGTCAAAAAGCTTCAGCCTGAAAAGCTGGAACCCAAAGCGGAGAAATGCGTCTTCATAGGATACCCGAAAGAGACAGTTGGGTATACCTTCTATCTCAGATCCGAATGCGAAGTGTTTGTCGCTAAAAACGGAACATTTCTTGAGAAAGAGTTTCTCTCGAAAGAATTGAGTGGGAGGAAAATAGAGCTTGATGAGGTTATTGAACCTTTACTTGAACCAGAAAGTAGCGCAGCGCAGAAAGATGTTTCTGTGGGACCTACGATGGTAGAAGAGGAAGTTAATGATGATGATCATGAAGCTTCGGATCAAGCAGCTATTGAACCTCGTAGGTCGACAAGGTCGCGTACTACCCCTGAGTGGTACGACAACCCTGTCTTGGAAGTCATGCTGTTGGACCACAATGAACCTACGAGCTATGGAGGAGCAGTGATGGGTCCGGATTCCGAGAAATGGTTAGAGGCCATGAAATCCGAGATGGGATCCATGTATGAAAACAAAGTATAGACTTTGGAAGTATTACCTGAAGGGCGAAAGGCCATTCAGAACAAATGGATCTTTAAGAAGAAGACAGACGCGGACGGTAATGTCACCGTCTATAAAGCTCGACTTTTGGAAAAGGGTTTTTCACAAGTTCAAGGAGTGTACTACAATGAGACTTTCTCACCCGTAGAAATGCTTAAGTCTATCAGAATCATGTTAGCAATAGCTGCCTATTTCGACTATGAAATTTGGCAGATGGATGTAAAAACAGCATTCCTCAACGGTTTCCTTGAGGGAGAGTTGTATATGATGCAACCCGAAGGTTTTGTCGATCCAGAGAATGCTGACAAAGTTTGCAAACTCGAGCGATCCATTTATGGACTGGTGCAAGCATCTCGGAGTTGGAATAAGCGCTTTGATGAGATGATCAAAGCGTTTGAGTTTATACAAGTTTACGGAGAAGCTTGTATTTGCAAGAAAGTGAGTGGGAGCTCTATAGTGTTTCTAGTATTATATGTGGATGACATATTGCTGATTGGAAACAATATAGAAATGCTGGAAAGCGTGAAGGAATATTTGAACAAGAGTTTTTCAATGAAGGACCTAGGAGAAGCTGCTTTCATATTAGGCATTAAGATCTATAGAGATAGATCGAGACGCTTAATAGCACTTTCACAAAGCACATACCTTGATAAAGTTTTGAAGAAGTTCAAAATGGAACAGTCCAAGAAGGGGTTCTTACCTGTATTACAAGGTGTGAAGTTGAGTAAGACTCAATGCCCAGTAACTACAGAAGATAGAGAAAAGATGCGTGTCATCCCCTATGCTTCAACCATAGGCTCTATCATGTATGCAATGCTGTGCACAAGACCCGATGTCAGCCTTGCCATAAGTATGGCCGGAAGGTTTCAAAGTGATCCTGGAATGGAGCACTGGCAAGTGGTCAAGAATATCCTTAAGTACCTGAAAAGGACTAAGGAAATGTTTCTCGTTTATGGAGGTGATGAAGAGCTCATCGTAAAGGGTTACGTCGATGCAAGCTTTGACACTAATCCGGACGACTCTAAGTCGCAAACCGGATACGTATTTATTCTTAACGGGGGAGCGGTAAGCTGGTGCAGTTCCAAGCAAAGCGTGGTAGCTGATTCTACGTGCAAAGCGGAATACATCGCAGCCTCGGAGGCGGCGAAGGAAGGTGTCTGGATGAAGCAGTTCATGACAGATCTTGGAGTAGTGCCCAGTGCACTGAATCCAATGAACCTGTTCTGTGAGAACACTGGTGCCATTGCTCTGGCCAAGTTACCAAGGTTTCACAAGAGGACCAGACACATAAAGCGACGCTTCAACTCCATCCGCGATTACATCTTGGAGAAAGACATAAATATTTGCAAAGTGCACACGGATCTGAATGTTGCAGACTGTTGACTAAACCTCTTCCAAGGGCTAAACATGATCAACACCAGAACTGCATGGGTGTTCGATTCATTACAATGTAAATCACATAGTGATGTGAACTAGATTATTAACTCTAGTGCAAGTGGGAGACTGTTGGAAATATGCCCTAGAGGCAATAAATAAAGTGTTTATTATTGTATTTCCTTGTTCATGATAATCGTTTATTATCCATGCTATAATTGTATTAATTGGAAACATGGATACATGTGTGGATACATAGACAAACACAATGTCCCTAGTATGCCTCTAGTGAACTAGCTCGTTGATTGAAAGATGGTTAAGGTTTCCTAGCCATGGACATGAGATGTCATTTGATAACGGGATCACATCATTAGGAGAATGATGTGATGGACAAGACCCAAACTACAAACGTAGCTTATGATCGTGTCAGTTTATTGCTACTGTTTTCTGCAGGTCAAGCATATGTTCCTATGACCATGAGATCATTTAACTCACAGATATCAGAGGAGTACCTTGTGTGCATCAAACGTCGCAATGTAATTGGGTGACTACAAAGGTGCTCTACAGGTGTCTCCGAGGGTGTCTGTTGAGTTGGCATGGATCGAGACTGGGATTTGTTACTCCGTGTGACGGAGAGGTATCTCAGGGCCCACTCGGTAATACAACATCACAATGAGCCTTGCAAGCAATGTGACTAATTGTTAGTTGCGGGATCTTGTATTACGGAACGAGTAAAGAGACTTGCTGGTAACGAGATTGAACTAGGTATGGAGATACCGACGATCGAACCTCGGGCAAGTAACATACCGAAGAACAAAGGGAACATCGTACGGGATTAACAGAATCCTTGACATAGAGGTTCGACCGATAAAGATCTTCGTAGAATATGTAGGAACCAATGTGGACATCTAGGTCCTGCCATTGGTTATTGACCATAGTGGTGTCTCGGTCATGTCTACATAGTTCTCGAACCCGCAGGGCTGCACACTTAAGGTTTGGTGACGTTTCGGTAGTATAGAGTTATGTATGGTGGTGACCGAAGTTTGTTCGGAGTCCCGGATGAGATCCTGGACGTCACGAGGAGCTCCGGAATGGTCCGGAGGTAAAGATTCATATATATGAAGTCACAGTTTGGTCGCCCGAAAAGTTTCGGGCTCATCGGTAGTGTACCGAGAGTGCCGGTAGTGTACCGGGAGACCTCCGGGAAGGGTATTTCGACCCTAGAGGGTCCATGGGCTGTGGGATATTAATAACCAGCCCTTAGTGGGCTGGTGGAACAGCCACAAAAGGCCCATGGCGCCAGGAGGAAAAAAGGCCTAAAGAAAAGGTGGAAAAAAGGCCAATAGGGAGCAATCCTAGTCCAACTAGGATTGGAGAAGGAGAGTCCTCCTCTCCCTCCCTCTTGCGGCCGAATTGGCTTGGCCCTTGCGCCAAGCCAGCCCTCCTCCCTCCCTCCTTTATATGCTGGTGGATTTTGGGCTGTTTGCACTAGTTTTTCTGGCCACGTGCTACCGGTTCCACCGGTGCATAGTTTCTCCTCTAGATCGTATTTCCACAGTGCTTAGGCGAAGACCTGCCGGAATTGCTCCACCACCATCGCCGGAGCGCCGTCACGCTGTCGGCGAACTCTTCCTCCTCTCCACTTCTTCTTGCTGGATCAAGACGGTGGAGATCGTCATCAAGCTACACGTGTGCCGAATGCGGAGGTGCCATCCGTTCGGTATTAGATCGGAAGGACCGTGATCAAGGCCACGGGACGGTTCGTGGTTGGATCGCGGGACGGTTCGTGACGTGATCGCGGGACGGATCGTGACGAGATCACGGGACGGATCATGATTGGATCGTGGGACGCTCGGTGATTTGAATCGCAAAGACGTTCGACTACACCAACCGCGTTTCTTAACGCTTCCCGCATAGCGATCTACAAGGGTACGTAGATCAACTCCCCCTCTCGTAGATGCTCATCACCATGGATAGGTTTGCATGTGTGTAGGAATTTTTTATATTTCCCATGCAACGTTCCCAAACAAGGAGGACACCTCCCAGCGGTAGAAGCTCTTTGCGGAGGCGATCGCCATCCACGATCGCAGTAAATACGGCTTCAACCGCCTGGAGGAGGAGTTTGCGCGCGTGTGAGGTGGGTTTTGTTTTGTAGGAGAGGCACATAGCCCCCGGGAGTCAGCTGACGTTGGATGTGTCTTGCAGGCGAGCTGGCCGCCCTTCAGGGGCAGAAGGCCGGGCTCGTCGCCAAACGGGACCGGCTGACGCGGGATGTCTAGGCGGCCGCGCAGGATACAGACCGGCTGGCCGCACTGCTGGTCGACGGGGAGGCGCCCCGGGACAGGCTCAAGGCCGAGGCGGCAAAGGAGGTGGCGGCTCGGGAGGCGGGCGTTAAGGAGGCAGCTGACGCCGCCCTGAGGACCGCCGTCCTTCAAGGCGAGGTGACCAGCCTCGAGAAGACGCTCGAGGAGATCAAGGGCTCCCTTGCCGCCTCGGAGGCGGCCCGAAAGTCGGAGCGTGAGGCGGCGTACCACTTCGCCATCGGGGTGGACGACACGATCGAAGGTATGTGCCAACCTCTCTTCTTCCTCAGACGGTTGCACTTTTCTCTGCCGTTTCTTGCGTCTTCATCTTTCTTTTTCTATTCTTCTCTTCTTCTTTCTTCCAGCGCATTTCCCGGAGACTCATCGTCGCGGCGCGCACCGTTGAGGAGCACGGGGAACACCTTCAGGGGTACGGTTGCTTCATCAAGGATCACGTGGCGTGGGACATGGACGAGATTGGGATCGCTGTAGAGATGCGGATGACCCATGTTGAGCGCAGCATGGAGCGGCTCAAGACTGTCGGCAAGGAGGTCATCGCTGTGCTGTGGCCGGGCCGCAGACGAGCTCCGACGCATCGCGTGGCATAGTGGATTGAGCATGTTGTCCCCCGCCTCGAGGCTTGGAAGGCATCGGCTGCCCGAGCCGGGGCGCAGATGGCGCTCCAGTTCATTACTTCTTGGTACCGGGGGGTAGACTTGGGCCGGCTGGCGACCATGCGGGACATGCCGGCCGCAGAGCAGGAGGCCCGTGAGCTGGTCCTCGTCCAGCGGACCAACGAGCTCGCGTCGTACATTGACGCAGATGAGTTCCTGCCGCCCCTTGGCGAGGACGGTGAGCCGCTGTCGGAGGACACCTTCCGCATCCCTTTGGGCCCGGACGATGCCGAAGTCACCGACGAGAGCACCGACTCGAGCGGCAAGACTTGTGAGACCGAGGAATCTGCCTCGAAGGACAAGGGTGCCGACCCGAAGGCCGCGACCACCTCCGGGCCGAGGACCGAACCGCCCTGCGACGCGCTGGCTGAGGGCACGCCAGTTGGCGATGCGCCGACGGCCTGAGCCCCCGGTCATACTTTTTATCTTTGTTCCTGCATGTAAGACTTGATTCCACCCACTGTGGGTGTTTTGAGTAATGAACTGGATGTTGGCCGTGGGCCATTTTATCCATAATGTTTATGTCCTGAGTATCCGTGTTTTGCCTTATGACTCGTGCCGCCCTATCCTTATCCCTTTATCGCCCGCCTTGATTCTTTCCATTTCAATTCCTTTTCCCCTTTGGCTTCGGCCCCGCCAGCCCGCCAGCCGGGAGCCGGTCTGTAGCTGGGTCGGGACGTCCACCTCGAGGGAGCCATTTCGAAACTTAGGAATCGCGGGTTTTTTTTCGGGATAAGTAGAGCGATAGAGACGCGGTGAGGGTCGCCCACAAGAGGTCCCCCCGTTTTGACCTTTCATGTGAGCCAGACCTTGCTGCCCCGAGGCCCCATCATCCGGACAACCGGGAGCCGGTCTGTAGCTGGTAAGGGTGGGGAAGTTGGGCCGACCCATATTACTTATCCATTTTTTGGAGAGGTATTTCTAGGTCCAGCCAGCTAGCCCCTGGGCCCAGAGCCAGACCAGGGAGCCGGTGAGTGAGGAACACTTTGATAGAAACATCACAGGGCGCGCCCCAAGAGCTGGCTTGGGGCACCCCTTGCATTCATAAGCCCAAAAGGATGGGGGTACATACATACATTGATTCTCTTCAGCAGTAAAACGGGCGCAGGAGCGCCGCGTTCCATGGGTGCTCCGTCTCTTCACCGGAAGCGTCTCTTCTGGGTTTCTGCGGCTTCTGGGCGTCTATCAGGTAGTACGTGTTGTTGTGTAGCACCTTGCTGATGATGAATGGGCCTTCCCATGGGGAGGACAGCTTGTGCTTCTCGGTGGTTCGTTGGATCCGCCTGAGGACCGGATCCCCCTCGCGGAACGAGAGCGGCGGGATCCGCTTGCTGTGTTTGTACTGGAGCTTCTGCTGGTAGATCGCCGTCCGGCTCAAGGCCAGTTCGCAAGCTTCCTCGAGTAGATCAACGCCGTCTTCACTTGCCACCTTGGCATCCTTTTCCGTGTATATGGCGACCCGAGGCGAATCGAACTCGACGTCGTTGGGGATGATCGCCTCGGACCCGTACACAAGAAAAAATGGAGTATAGCCGGTTGACCGGTTCGGCATGGTCCTAAGACTCCAAAGGACGGCCGACAGCTCGTCGATCCAGCAGCCGGCCGACCTCACCAGAGGCATCATGAGCCGAGGCTTGATGCCGGATAGGATGAGGCCGTTTTCCCTCTCGACCTGGCCGTTTGCCTATGGACGAGTGGCGGAGGCCAGGTCGAGCTGGATCCTTTGCTTGGAACAGAAATGTGCAAGCGCACCCTTGGCGAAGTTGGTGCCATTGTCGGTGATGAACTGTGGGGAACACCATAGCGTACCATGATGTCATCGATGAACCGAACGACCGTGGGGCCGTCCGGCTTCTTAATTAGTTGCGCCTCGATCCAGTTGGTGAACTCGTCAACCACCAGCAAGTGCGTCATGCCGCCTCAAGCAGTCTTGAATGGACCCACCATGTCCAGCCCCCAGACGGTGAAAGGCCACGAGAGGGGGATGGTTTGGAGGGCCGTCGCCGGTAGGTGGCTTTCCGTGATGAAGCGTTGGCAGCCCTCGCACTCGTCGACCAACTTCTTGGCCGCCTCGAGGGCCAGTAGAAGCCGTGGCGGAAAGCCTTGGCCACCAGAGTCTGGGAGGCGGCATGATGCCTGCACTCGCCCGTGTGAATGTCGAGGAGGATCTCCAGGCCCTTTTCCGGCTCGGCACATCGCTGAAACACGCTGGTGGTGCTGCAGTGGGTGAGCTCGTTGTTGATGATGCTGTAAGCCGAGGCCTAGCATTGGATTTGCCTAGCCAGAGCCTCACCGGAGGCAGCTCGCCTTGCAGAAGAAACACCAAGATGGGTTGGGCCCACGAAGGGGACGTGACGGCGGCCGGCCCGGGAGCCCCCGGGGCTGGTTGATCAGCCCCGGGGCCCGGGCCGCCAGCCCCCGGGACCGGCTCGGGATAATCTTGATGGCCATGCCGCCGGGGCTAGCCGCCTCGTACGTCGCCCACCTGACCGGGACCAGCTAGATGGCCGATAGTTCGAGAGCCGGTGGCAAAGTTGCAGGGGAGGCTACCGGAGCCGTTGATGGGCCGGCGGCACCTGCCGGCATGAAGATTGACTCCGATTCTGGGGATGGTTTGATCGATTGCTAGACCGGGCGGAGCCGATCTTCGCAACGCATCCGCCGCCTTGTTGTCTGCTCGGAGGAGGTGATGAAACTCATAGCCCTCGAGGGAGCCGGTGAGCTATTGCACGAGGAAGCGATAGCTGGCCATGTTGGCGTCCCTAGCGTCCCATTCGCCAGAGACCTGCTGCACCACGCGGACGGAGTTGCCGAAGCAGAGCATTCGCCTGATGCCGATCTCCTTGGTGATCCAGAGGCCATGGACGATGGCCTCATATTCTGCCATGTTGTTGGAAGCGGCAAAGTGGATCTGGAGGGCGTACTTGAGCTGATCACCTTTCGGGGAGGAGAGGACTATGCTGGCACCCAGGCCGGTCCTCATTTTTGAGCCGTCAAAGTACATGCGCCAATGCATGGAGTCTAGGGGAGGCGGAACGAACTCCGTCTCCGCCCAGTCGACAAGGAATTCCGTGAAAGCTTGTGACTTGATGGCGGTTCTTGGCTCATACCGGATCTCGTGATCGGCGAGGGCGATCACCCACTTGGCAATCCGACCGGTGGAGTCCCGGCCGCTCATGATCTCGCCAAGCGGGGCCATGCTCACCACGGTAATGGTATGCTCTTGGAAGTATTGTTTGACTTTCTTGGCGGCGAAACATATGCCGTAACACATCTTTTGGTAGTGGGGGTAGTTCTGCTTGGACGTGGAGAGGACCTCGCTGAGGTAGTAGACGGGCGGTTGGACTGGCAGGGACTTGCCCTCTTCTGACCACTTGACCACCAGGACGACGCTGATGACGCAGGTGGTTGCAGCGATGTCGGCGAGCAGCAGTTCCTTCTCAGCCGGCACGGCCAGGATGGGTGCGCTGGTGAGAGCCTTCTTCAAGCCGCGAAAGGCCTCGTCTGCCTCGCCAGGCCAGTCAAAGATGCCTGGCCTCTTGGTTTGACCCGGCTCGATTAGAGCCATCTTGTGAAGGAGCCCGTAGAGGGGCAGGGCCTTCTCTCCCAGCCGGCTGATGAACCGGCTGAGCGAGGCAAGGCAGCCGGTGAACTTCTGGACGTCGCGGAGCCGGGTCGGCCTCGGCATGCGTTCGATCACGCAGATCTTCTCGGGGTTAGCTTCAATGCCGCGGGCGGACACGAAGAAACCCAAGGGTTGACCGGCGGGAACACCGAAGACACACTTCTCAGGGTTGAGCTTGATCTTGTATTCGCGCAAGTTCGCGAAAGTCTCCCGGAGGTCGTCGAGGAGGCTGAAGTGCTTCTTGGTTTTGATGACGATGTCGTCGACATAGACATGAACGTTCCTGCCTATCTAAGGCAGGAGGCACTTCTGCATGCACCGTTGGAAGGTGGCGCCTACATTCTTTAGGCCGAAGGACATGGTGATGTAGTAGTAGGCCCCAAAGGGTGTGATGAAGGAGGTCTTGAGCCGGTCTTCCAGGTCGAGCTTGATCTGGTGGTAGCCGGAGTAGCCGTCCAGGAATGACAACAAGTCGCAACCGGCCGTGGAGTCGACAACTTGATCGATCCGCGGCTGGGCGAATGGGTCCCTGGGACACGCCTTGTTCAGGCTAGTGTAATCGACGCACATGCGCTAGGTCTTGTTCTTCTTCAGCACCAGGGCTGGATTGGCCAGCCAGTCCGAATGGAAAACTTCCATGATAAACCCGGTCGCGAGCATCCGGGCAATCTCTCCTCCGATAGTGCGTGACTTCTCCTCGGAGAAGCGGCACAAGGGTTGCTTGACCGGCTTGATGTCCGGCCGGACGTGTAGTTTGTGCTCGGCGAAATTCCTCGGAACACCCGGCATGTCTTTGGGATACCATCCAAAGATGTCCCGATTCTCACGGAGGAAGTCGACGAGCTTGCCTTCCTACTTGCTGTCGAGGCGGGATCCGAACGTGACGCATTGAGCCGGGTTGGCCAGGTCGAGCGGGATTCGCTTGTTGTCTTTGGATGGCTGGAAGGAGGCCTCGCCGGTGGATTGCGAGGGAGGGGCCGGCACGGCCGGCTGGCTAGTCGCAAGGGCCACGAGCCGGTTGAGCTGCTGCTTCTCCTCAGCGATTTCCAGGGCCTCAGCCAGCCGGCTGCCGTCTCGAGCGCACTCGAATGACATCTTGTAGTCGCCCTTGATGGTGATGATTCCCTTGGGTCCTGGCATCTTGAGCTTGAGGTAGGCATAATGTGGAACCGCCATGAAGCTGACAAGGGCCGGTTGGCCCAACAGCGCATGGTAGGGGCTCGCGAGGTCCATGACCTCGAACAGTACTGGCTCACAGTAGAAGTGGTTCAGTTCGGCGAAGAGCATGTCAAGGGTGATCTTGCCGACAGGGGAGCAGGATTTCCCAGGCACGATGCCGTCGAAAACCATCCGGCTCGCCTGTGGGTCTTCTACCTTCAACCCTAGCTTGTCCATCGTGTCGAGGTAAAGAATGTTGATGCTGCTGTCGCTATCTATCAGCACCCGCGAGAAGCGGTAGGTTCGCTCCTTGGAGGAGATGGTGGGATCAAGGACCAAGGCATAGCTGCCAGGATTCAGCATCACGGCAGGGTGATCGGCCTGGCTCCAAGTGACCGGCTTCTCCGACCAGTGCATGAACTGGGGAGTTGCCGGTATGGTGGCGTTCACCTCATGGCGGAGCCGGCGCTCTGCGTGCTTGCCCGTCTCTTCACTGGTGAAGATGACGTAGCAACCGTCCTGGTTGGGGAACTGGTCGATTAGACAACCATCATTTCGTGTCGTTGCCGGCGCTGGGGCGACAGCTTGGGCCAGGGCCAGCGTGCGGGCTGGCGGCGCAGGAGGAGCCAGAAGGCCGTCCCCCCGGGCCAATCTGTATGAGAAGCTGCACTGTCGAAGCATGTGCGTAGAGGGTTTGGCCCCTGAATGGTTATTGCATGGGAGATCGAGCATTTGGTCAAAGGTGAGCTTTGGCTGCCAGGGAGGCTTGCCGGTGCGCTGGCGCTGGCCGGAAGGCTGGGGAACCGGCTCTTGATCCTCAACGGTGTTGACCTGCCGGCTCCTGTAGCAGGGATCTGGCTGGTCGTTCTTGCGCTTGTTGTTCTGCGGCTACCGGTTGTCGGCAGCCGGTCGGGTCGAGGCCGGCGTTGTCGTCGCCTTGGCCGGTCGGGTTGTATTGACCTGGATGGCCGAGTTGGCCATGGCGTACTTGTCCGCCTTGGTCATGAGCTCGGCCAGCGTGGTCGGCTCGGAGCACAAGAGTTTGTGCTTGAGGAGGGTGCCATCCCGGCAGCCCTCGATGAAATATTACATGGCTTGTACCTCTTGCACCCCTTCACAGGAGTTGCGGAGCTCGGTCCACCGAGTGAGGTAGTCTCGGAGGGATTCGTCCGGCCCCTGGACACACATCACGAGTTCACGGGGATGGCCAGACCACTTGTAGGTGCCGGTGAAGTTGCGCATGAAGGCCTCCTCGAAGTCTGTCCAGGTGTTGATGATGCCGGACGCCAGGCTGTTGAGCCAGGTGCGGGCCAAGCCGATCATCATGAGGGGGACGTAGCAAACGGCAATGCGCTTACTCCCCCTGGCGATACCCACCACGATGGTGTAGTCGATGAGCCAGTCCTCGAGCTTGGTGGCCCTATTGTATTTTGAGGTGTCCCTAGGGACGTGAAGCCGGTTGGGAACGGTTCGGTGCGAATCCGGGGACCAAAGCAAGCCGGACCAATCGAACCCTCCTCCTGGAGGAGAGCGGTTTGCGCAAGTCTGTCGATGTGGTTGCGGGCGTCGTCGTTGTTCCGGGGGACGCGCGGTCCGAGCCGGGCCGAGAGTTCGGGACGGATGGTAGGTGGCATCGACTGCCGCGACTCCCATCGTGTAGGCAGCGTGTGCACCCGGCTGCGCCGGCTTCCGAATGCCGGTGCTTCTTGGTGGCGACCGCTTCGAGGCGGCTCGTTGGTGCGCCGGATGCTGACAGCCAGCTGCTCACTCCCCGACGTTTGAGAGGGCCGAGGGTTGTTTGCTTCAACCTAGCGGCCAGAGACGCGAGGGGAGCAGGAGTACTGAGCCGCCTGACGGCCGGCAGTTCCCATGCCCTTGCGTTCGGGCCAGGGGCCTTCGGTGGCAGCACCACCGGGCGCGAGCAGATGCTGCTGCGCATCAGCAGCATCGATGAGCTCCTTGATGTGGCACTCGTGGGTGGCGCGCTCTTCTCCCTCCAAGGTGGCCAAATCCTCGTAGGCCACCTTGAGGGCCCGCAAGTTGGCTGCGGGTGTGTCGTAGATGGGCATTTTTCCGCCGAGAATCTCGGGGACCACGCGGCCGCGGTCGCGCACGGCCCCACGCCTGCTGGGCTCGGCGCTAGCCGGGGTGAGACCATAGGTGGAAGCATACTCCCGCTACACCGGCTCCATGCGGCACCATGAGGCCGCGAGGGCGGTAGCATCCTCGAATAGGATGTGGCTAGCCGCCTCGAGGTCGGCCATAGTGGTGTCGAGGTTCGCCGTCGGGGCGATCGGAGTGCTTAAACCCCGGAGAGCCGTACCGAGCGGGTCGGACGTGCCGACGCAGGCAGCAGCAGTGGTAGCCATGGCCCGCGCCCGTCTGGACGCGGTGGAGGAGGCGATGGCCATCACCCCCACATGATCGTGCGACCCGCTGGGCCGAGCCACAGCGAGTGCGCCCACTGCTGTAGGTGGGCCGCCGCAAACAAGCACCCCCGCGGGATACTCGTCAGTGGTCGGAGCCTGCCGAAGCGCTCCGCGAGCACGTCGATGTCGGCCGTTATGTCGACGGAGTTACCCGCAGGACGTGCCGAGACAAGCCCCACGAGCTCCCCACGGTTTCCTCGGGACGAGCGAAGACAGGGGGGAATGGCGAGGGGTCCCGCCTGGAGCATGAATCCGGCCGGCGCCGCGTATGGCCCCATGATGGGCACCAACTGTCGTCGTTTTCTCATGACAGATGCCATGGGGTGGCTTATCGAAGGTGTTGGGGCCAAAGGACGCCGATGGGCTCCGGGTGAGAGATTGGGCACAAGAGGTGATGACACACGATGTACCCAGGTTCGGAGCCCTCCTTGGGAGGTAACACCCCTAGTCCTGCTTGGTTTCTTTGGATGGATGGATATGTTCACAGGGATGCTCCTGGAGCTGTGTCTAGAGGAGGAAGATGGAGCAGCCAGCTCGTCTTCCTCCGCTATGATGAGAGTTTCGTGGATGTGAGAGTGAGTGTAAATGTTTTTTGTCCGTCCGTCCCCGTTGCATGGGGGGCTCGGGGGGTTTTATAGGCCAACCCCCCGGCTCGTACAATATGCTATAAGTACAACGGTGGGGGGACCCGGCTGGCAGTCTCTTCGGCTGGCCAAAGGGTCCTACCGCTTGCGCCGTCTTGTCGTGGGAGGGGCCCACCGGCCGAGCGGTCCCATCTCCCGTTTGGGCCCGCCAGCCGGCTCTGTGATTGGTTCTCGCCCACCTGTCGCGGCACGGGCCGCCCAAGGGGCATCGTCGAGCGCCAGCCGGCCAAAGTCTCCAGTACGGCTGGCGGCACTGTAGCTACGCCGGGGCAGATAATCGAGTGGCAAGGGCGTGCCGGCACTATTCCCCTGCCCGGTCGCGCTCATCAAGGTCAATGGCCAGGACGGTTGGACTGTAGCCACATGCTGCGGTCTGTAAGCGGCCACTATAGCCACAGGGCCGCCCGTTGTGCCAGTCATATCACGTCATTGTACCTGCCCGCAGAGGGACGGGACGGGGCATGTCCGTCCTGATGTCAATGGAAGAGCCGGCCCGTGGGCAGCCGGCCAGGCCTAGCCGACCGAGGGCCAAACCGTCTCCTTGATTAGACGGCCGGGGCGCCAGCCGACACTGGCTTGCGTTGAATGTCCTCCTGTCGGCAGCGTAGTTTTTCTTCAAAGTGGAAAGGGGGGAGACCCTGTTTCTTTGGCCTACCTAGGGGTATAAACCCCTTCAATAATGGTACTTCTGCTATGAATGATGCTTATGGTGATGATAGTACCTTGCTTGTTGAAACTATGCCATTAGGTGAATTTCTTGACAGACAAATTGCTAGAGCTAAAGAGAATGAAATGAAACTGAGGAATCTGCTAAAACTAATGAGATCTTTGAAACTGGTGATTATGAAACATCTAATAGGCCTAGATCTCCTAGATTTGAAATGCCTAAGATACCTGAAGGTTATGCTTTGGATGGAGAAATAGCTAGAGAGATTCTTGCTTGTAAGGATAGAAATGATGTTAAAAAATTATTATTCAAGTATAAAGAAAAGACTTTGAATGCTAAAATAAAATGTGATATTAAGTTTGCTACTTCACCTATCTATGTTACCAATAAGCATTATGAATTGTCTATCGATCCAGAGTTAATTACTTTGGTTGAATCCGATCCTGTGCATGGCTATGAAAGTGCAACTTTGGCAGCACACCATACTAAGCTAAATGATAAAGCCACCCAATTTGGTCATGACGAGAAGATTCAGTACTATTATATTCTTAAATTATTTATGTTCTCATTAAAGGGTGATTCTAAGGTGTGGTACAATACTCTTACTCCTCGTTGTGTGCGTAGTCCCGAGGATAAGATTTACTAATCTCAAAAAAATATTTTCCTGCACATAAGAAACAAGCTGCCTTACAGCAAATATTTAACTTTGTGCAAATTGAAGAAGAGAGTCTCCCACAAGCTTGGGGGAGGCTTCTCAAATTGCTTAATGCTTTTCATGAGCATCTTGTTAAGAAACATGAAATACTTGATATCTTCTACAATGGACTAACTGATACTTCTAGGGACTTCGTAGATAGTTGTCTCGATTGTGTTTTGTCGTTGTTTTCTCACGACAGATGCCATGAGGTGGCTTATCGTAAGTGGTTGGCGCCGTAGGACGCCGACGGGCTCCGGGTGCGAGATTGGGCACAAGCGGTGGTGACACATGATGAACCCAGGTTCAGGGCCCTCTGTGGGAGGTAACACCCCTAGTCCTGCTTGGTCTAGTTGGATGGATGGGTATGTCTAGAGGAGGAGGAAGGAGCAGCCAACTCATCTTCCTTCACCACTAGAGGAGGGAATGAGAGTTCTGTGGGTGTGTGTGAGCGACCATTCGGCCGACCTCGTTGCATGGGGGGCTTGGGGTTTTTATAGGCCAACCCCCAGCTCTTACAATATGCTTAAAGTACCAAGGTGGGGGGACCCGACTGGCAGTCTCTCCGGCTGGCCAAAGGATCCCACCGCTTGCACCGTCTTGTCATGGGCGGGGCCTGCCGGCCGAGCGGTCCCATCTCCCGTTGGGGCCCGCCAGCCGGCTCTGTGATTAGCCCTCGACCACCTGCCATTGGATGGGCCGCCCGAGAGAGCATCGTCTAGCGCCAGCCGGCCAAAGTCTCCGGTACAGCCGGCGGCATTATAGCCATGTCGGGGCAGGTAATCGAGTGTTGAGGGCATGCCGGCACTGTTCCCCCGCCCGGTTGCGCTCACCGAGGTCAGCGGCCAGCATGGTTGGACTATAGCCACGCGCTGCGGTGTGTAAGCGGCCACTGTAGCCACAGGGCCGCCCGTCTTCCCAGTCACGTCGCGTCATTGCACCTGCACGCAAAGGGACGGGAAAGGGCATGTTCGTCCCGATGTCAATGGAAGAACTGGCCCATGGGCAGCCAGCCACGCCCAGCCGGCCGAGGGCCCAACCGGCTCCTTGACCAGCCGGCACTGGCTTGCGCTGGACGTCCTCCAGCTGGCCACGGCCAGCCGTCCGCGTAGTTTTTCTTCGAAGCAAAAGGGGGAAGACCCCGTTGCTTCGGCCTACCTAGGGGTATAAACCCCGTCAGTAGTCCCAGAAGCTGGCAGGGGCCCGCATCTGGCGGACAATGGGGAGCTGCCGGCCTCCCCTCAGCACCAGCCGCCTCCAGCTTGAAGGCGAAGGGGCAGCCGGGTCGGCCGTTGGATCCGATGCCTCGGGTTCCGGCACGCTGCCCCGGGACCTCCGCCGGCACATGACACGCCGCACAGTGAGTAATGATGTCGTGGGTCCAACGCACGCGTGGAGACGGGACATCACCCAGGCCTAGCCTGATAGGACCCAGGCATAGCCCTCGTAGGCCTCGGGGAGTAGGACATGATCCTTTGCGCCCCGAAGCGGACGTTACGGCCTAGGCCAGCCGCGAACACGGAATTTCCGGGAGGAGTGGGCGCGGACGATCCCACATCCCCTCGTCGTGGCCTCCCCTATAAAAGGGGAGGAAGGGCTAGAGGCGGAGGTACCTGCGCCCCACTTGCCTCCTCACTTCCCTTATTCGTCGTTGCTTATTTCCTTCCCTCGCACACCGTCGCACCAGAGCCCGTGCTCGCGCCCGTGCCCACACACCGCATTGCCGCCGCGATGGCCGATGGACACGGAGGCAGTTGGGTTGGTTTCTTCGTGGTTGAGGCGGACATCGCCGAGCTGCGTCGCGTGTGCATGATGCCGTCGGTGGAGCGGTGGCCACACGTACATCGGGTGACGAGATAGCACCGATGCCACAGCCAGGGGAACACGTCGTGTTCCTCTGGCACTTCTCTCGGGGCTTCCGGCTCCCGGTGAGTCTCTTTTTCCGTCTTCTTCTTGACACTTTTGAGCTCCAGCCGCACAACCTCGGGCCGAATTCGATCTTCTACCTCTCCACCTTCGTAACATTGTGCGAGGGGTACCTCGGCATCCTCCCCTTCATCGAGTTCTTCAATGTCCTCTTCTATCTGAAGGCTTTTAAGAGCGATGTGTGCGGGGGCAAGATTGTGTGCTGCCGCGGCATCACTCATTTTCCCCTCTCTCTCTCTCTGATTGACTCCGTCAAGGGGTGGCACCGAACGTTCTTCTACGTGAAGAACGTCGACCCGAGGACGGATTACATACGGCCGCCACCGTTCGAGGACAGGCAGTCCTCTCAGCAGAACTGGCTGGGTCCTGCCCCGTGCAGCATGGCCTTGGACGAGCTCGCCCAGCTCACGCAGCTGAAGAGCACCGAGGGGCTGGTCGCCGCCGACCTGGTGGCGGCCGTTGTCTCGTGCTGGGTGTCGCCCCTCCAGATGAGGCCACACCGGATCTACGACATGTCCGGCCGACACGACCCTTGCCGGCAGTCCACCGTTGAGCTGACGCGGGCTCAGGTGGCGAAGCGGGTGAACGCCCTCATGATGTTCAAGTTGAAGCCCGCCTCATGGTCCTTCAGCATGGATCCATACGACCGCATCAACCGGCCTACCCTGGTGAGTTTTTTCGTCGAGGCGGTTCTTTCTTGTTTTGTATTCCCCAGCCTGCAGCCGGCTAGAGAACTTATGTTGAAGTGCTGACCGCAGCTACTGGTGCGACAAAACACGCCAAATAGTTCGCACCCGTAGATATTCGAGGTAGAGCGTGAGGACTCGCACTCTCGAGACTTCCAGAGTGGACTCCTTGGGGTGGCCTGACGAGCCGATGGATCCGCGAGCCGGCGCTCCTGGCAGGGCCGGAGGGTCCGGCGCAGCCAGGGAACCCAGCGGAGCAGGTGAGTTACCTCTTGCCCCCTCCATCCGGGACTGGACAGACAATGATGATGATGATGACGATTTGATGATTCTAGACGGACCTCCCCCCGCGGCGCGCCAGGACCGGAGGAGCAAGGAGCGACCGTCTCGTGGCCCGGCGGCCGAAGCGGCAGGACGGAGGAAGAGGCTGGCTCACGGGGGGCTGGCGGCCTCGCCGCTCGGCCTGAAGCGGGTGAAGGTGGTCGCGCGGAAGCCGCCGCCACGCGCCAAACGAGCCCTGCCCCTTGTTATTGCGTAAGTTCTTTGTCTTTGTGTGAGTTTTTGCTTCCGCCTTGTGACCCGGTTAACGACCGGTTCTGGGATGCTGTAGTGACCCCATCGAGCTCCAAGATGAGGAGCCGGCGGGGGAGACAATGGATGCCGCCAGCCGGCTGGCCCGCGAGCACGCGGCCACCCAGCGGGAGGAAAAGAGGACGCTCGCGGAGCTGCGAGCCTCCCGGTCCGACAAGCGAGGAGGGGCCGCACACTCCTGGACCTCGAGCGGCCGGAGGCGGAGGGGGTCAGCGGACCCCCCACGAGCGTCGGACTCAGCAGCGGAGTCCACCCGCGTGTCGAGGCCTCCATCAAGCGAGCCGCGGGGGGCGGTCATGGGCCTGCTAGCGCCTCCGCCCGTGCAAGAAATGGCCCAGGCGAGGGAGGCGACGACGGAGCCAGCTCCCGAGGCGACCCGGCCTGAGGTGCCAGAGGTGACCCCGCCTGCGGCCGTGCCGGCCCGGGGTTGAGGTGCTGGAGGTCCCAGCGGCCCAGGAGGCGGTGGCCATCAAGGTGGAGGTGCCTTCCCGCGCGACCGATTCGCCAGAGTGGCCGGGAGAGGAGGCGGCTGTGGCACCGGGCGGGGGGCTGGCGGGAGGCAACTCCCGGCCCCTTTCCATCATGAACCCGTCCTTGACGGCTGGAGCCGTGGCGAGCCTGGGCGGCAGTGGCAGCTGGGCCCGGAGGACCCTACGGTCTTTGCAGGAAGTCATCCGGGACTAGGAAGCGCTTGCGAGCGCGCCGGCCCTGCCGGCCCCCCAGGCAGGCGGCCCGATCCCATCCTTCGCGGACTTGGGTAGTGTCCTGGATCGGTGCCGGCAGGAGTTGGCCCGGTTTGCGGAGGCGGCAGACGCCAGCCTTTAGTTTGCCGAGGTAAGCCACCACTTTTGCCTTAGAGTTTTCAGTGGGGGCGCGCGAGCGCACCCACTGGGTGTAGCCCTCGAGATGAGGGCCGACTGGCCGGTTGACGGGCAGCCGGGCCGGATCTCCTTTGAGCATGTCTTGACCTTTGCACCCCTTTTTTGTAACAGGAGGGAACCTCCCCGCAGCAGAAGCTCTTTGTGGAGGTGGTCGCCATCCACGACCGCGGCGAATATGACTTCTTCCGCCTGGAGGAGGAGCTGGCGCGCGTGCAAGGTGGGTTGCACTTTGTAGAGCGGTATATAGCCCCCGGGAATCAGCTGACGTTGGTTGCGTCTTATAAGCGAGCTGGGCACCCTCCGGGGGGATAAGACCGGGCTTGTTGCCGAATGGGACCGGCTGACGCGGGACGTCTAGGCGGCCGCGCAGGAGACGGCCCGGCTGGCCGCGCTGCTGGTCGACGGGGAGGCGGCCCGGGACTGGCTCAAGGCCGAGGCGGCGAAGGAGGTGGCGGCCTCGGAGGTGGTCGTCAAGGAGGCGGCTGACGTCGCCCTGAAGACCGCCGCCCTTCAAGGCGAGATGAACCGCCTTGAGAAGACGCTCGAGGAGGTCAAGGGTTCCCTCGCCACCTCGGAGGTGGCCCGAAAGTCCGAGCGCGAGGCGGTGCTTCACTTCGCCATTGGGGTGGACGACGCGATCGAAGGTAGGTGCCCGTCTCTCTCTGTCCCCAGCCGATTGCTCTTCCCTTTGCCATTTCTCGTGTTTCATCTTGCTTTTTCTTTCCTTCTCTTCTCCTTCCTTCCAGGGCATTTCCCGGAAACTCATCGTCGTGATGCGCGCGCCGCTGAGGAGCACCGGGAATACCTTCGGGAGTGCGGTCGCCCCATCGAGGAGCACGCCGCGTGGGACATGGACGAGATTGGGATCGCCATCAAGATGCGGATGACCCATCTCGAGCGGAGCGTGGAGCGGCTCAAGACCGCTGGCAAGGAGGTCATCGCCGCGTTGTGGCCGGGCCGTGGGGGAGCTCCGACGCACTGCGTGTCTCAGTGCCTGGAGCACACGGTCCCCCGCCTTGAGGCCTGGAAGGCATCGGCTGCCCGAGCCGGGCCGCAGATGGCGCTCCGTATCATGACGTCTTGGTACTGTGGCGTGGACCTAGGCGGACCAGCGACCATGCAGGATGTGCCGGCCGCAGAGCGAGAGGCCCGCGAGCCAGCCCTTGTCCGGCGGGCCAACGAGCTCTCGTCATACGTTGACGCGGACGAATTCCTGCTGGCCCTTGGCGAGGATGGTGAGCCATTGCCTGAGGACTCCTTCGACATCCCTCAAGGCCTGGCGGATGACGAAGTCGCCGACGAGAGCACCGACTCGAGCGGCGATATGGCCGAGACCGAGGAGCCCACCTCGAAGTCCAAGGAGGCTGACCCGAAGACTGCGACCACCTCTGAGGCAAGGATCGAGCCGCCTCGCGACGCGCCGGCTAGGGGCACGCCAGCTGGCGACGCGCCGGTGGCCTAAGCCCCCGGGCATCCTTTTTTATCTTTTTTTCCTGCATGTAAAAACATGAATCCTCCCACTGGGGGTGTTTGTGTAAGGAACCGAATGATGGCCGTGGGCCACTTTTGCCTTAATGTTTATGCCATGAATATTCTGTTGTGTTTGCCTTGTGACTCATGTCGCCTCGTGCTTATCCCTTTTTGCCCGCCTCGATTCTTTTCGTTGCTATTCCTTTTCCCCTTTGGTTTTGGCCCCGCTAGACCGACAGTCAGGAGCCGGTCTGTAGCTGGGTTGGGGCGTCCGCCTCAAGGGAGCCGGTTCAAAACTTATGAATTGTGAGGGTTTTTAGGATAAGTAGAGCGGCAGAGATGTGGCGATGGTCCGGCTGGGCCCCGAAGGGGTCTCCCTTTGTTTCGACCTGTCATGTGAGCCAAACCTTGCCGCCCCGGGGCCCCATCAGCTGGACTGCCGGGGGCCGGTTCTGTAGCTGGTAAGGGTGGGGAAGTTTGGCCGGCTCACATTACTTAGCTATTTTTTCAGAGAGGCACTTCTAGGCCCAGCCGGCTAGCCCTCGGGCCCTGGAGCCGGGCCGGGGAGCCGGTGAGTGCGGAACACTTTTGAAAGAAACGAAAGGGGGCGCGCCCCAAGAGCCGGCTTGGGGTGCCCATTGCATTCATAAGCCCAAAAGGACGGGGATACGTACATACATTGAATTTCGTCAGCAATAGAACGGGCGCAGGAGTGCTGCGTTCCATGGGCGCTCCGTCTCTTCACCGGAAGCATCTCTTTTGCGCTTCTACGGCTTCTGGGCATCTATCAGATAGTATGCCTGGTTCCTTAGCGCCTTGCTGATGATGAATGGGCCCTCCCATGCGAAGGACAGCTTGTGCTGTCCGGCGGTTCGCTGGATCCGTTTGAGGACCACATCCCCCTCGCAGAACTAGAGTGGCCGGATCCGCTTGCTGTGGTAGTGCTGGAGTTTCTGCTGGTAGATCGCCATTCGACTCAAGGCCAGTTCCCAACCTTCCTCGAGTAGATTGATGCTGTCTTCTCTTGCCTCCTTAGCGTCCCTGTCCGTGTATAGGGCGACCCGAGGCGAATCGAACTTGATGTCGGTGGGGATGATCGCCTCGGACCCATATACAAGGAAGAAGGGAGTGTAGCCGGTTGACCGGTTCGGGGTGGTCTTAAGACTCCAAAGGATGGTCGGTAGCTCGTCGATCCAGCAGTCGGCCAACCTTCCCAGCGGCGTAACGAGCCGGGGCTTGATGCCGGATAGGATGAGGCCGTTCGCCCTTTCGACCTGGCCGTTGGACTGTGGATAAGCGATGGAGGCCAAGTCGAGCCGGATTCCTTGCTTGGAGCCGAAACGCGTGAGCGCGCGCTTGGCAAAGTTTGTGCCGTTGTCGGTGATGATGCTGTGGGGAACGCCGTAGCATACCATGATGTTGTTGATGAACCGGACGGCCGTGGGGCCGTCCAGCTTCTTGATTGGTCGTGCCTCGATCCACTTGGTGAATTTGTCGATGGACACCAGTAAGTGTGTCATGCCGCCTCGAGTGGAGTTGAATGGGCCCACCATGTCCAGCCCCCAAATGGAAAATAGGCCACGAGAGGGGGATGGTTTGGAGGGCCGTTGCCGGCAGGTGGCTTTGCGCACTAAAGCGTTGGCAACCCTCACACTCGTCGACCAAATTCTTGGCCTCCTCGAGAAACACCGGCCAGAAGAAGCCGTGGCGGAAGGCCTTGGCCACTAGGGTCCGGGAGGCGGCATGATGCCCGCACTCGCCCTGATGAATGTCAAGGAGGATCTCCAGAGCATTTTTCGGCTCGACGCATCCCTGGAAGACGTTGGTGGCACTATGGTGGACGAGCTCGTTATTGATGATGTCGTAGGCCGTGGCCCGGCGCTGGATTTTCCTTGACAGAGCCTCGTCCGGAGGCAGCTCACCCCGTCAAAGGAACACTAAGATGGGTTGGGCCCACGAGGGGGCCGCGACGGCGGCCGGCTCGGGAGCCCCTGGGACTGGTTGATCGGTCCCCGGGACCGGTTCGCCAGCCCCCAGGACCGGCTCGGGAGCCCCCGAGGACTGGGTTGGCCAGCCAGTCCGGGTGGAATACTTCCATGATGAACCCGGCTGAGAGCAGTCGGACAATCTCTTCGCCTATAGTACGTCGCTTCTCCTCAGAGAAGCGGCGCAGGGGTTGCTTGACCGGCTTAACGTTCGGGCGGACGTGGAGTTTGTGCTCGGCGAACTTCCTCGGAACACCCGGCATGTCCTTGGGGGACCATGCAAAGATGTCCCGATTCTCACGGAGGAAGTCGACGAGCTCGCCTTCCTATTTGGTGTTGAGGCGGGAGCCGATGGTGACGCACTGAGCCAGGTTGGCCGGGTCGAGCCGGATTTGCTTGGTGTCCTTAGACGGCTGGAAGGAGGCCTCGCCGATGGATTGCAAGGGTGGAGCTGGCACAGCCGGCTGGCTGGCAGGAAAGGCCATGAGCCGGTCGAGCTGTCGTTTGTCCTCGGCGATCTCTAGGGCCTTGGCCAGTCGGCTGCCGTCTCGAGCGCATTCGAGAGACATCTTGTAGTCGCCCTTGATGGTGATGATCCCCTTTTGGCCCGACATCTTGTGCTTGAGGTAATGACAATGGGGTCCGCCATGAAGCTGACAAGAGCTGGCCAGCCCAACAGCACGTGGTAGGGGCCCAACAGCACTGGCTCGTGGTGGAAATGGCCGGGTCCACCGAAGAGGACATCGAGCATGATCTTGCCGACAGGGGAGCAGGACATCCCAAGCATAATGCCATGGAAAACCATCCGGCTAGCCTGTAGGTCTTCTATCTTCAGCCCTAGCTTATGCATTGTGTCGAGGTAGAAAATGTTGATGCTGCTGCCGCCATATATCAGCACCCGTGAGAAGCGGAAGGCACGCTCCTTGGTGGCAATGATGGGGTCGAGGACCAAGGTGTAGCTGCCGGGATTCGGCATCATGGCAAGGTGATTGGCCTGGCTCCAAGTGACCGGCTTCTCCGACAACTGCATGAACTAGGGAGTTGCCGGCATGGTGGCATTCACCTCACGGCGGAGCCAACACTGAGCATGTTTGCCCGTCTCTTCACTGGTGAAGACGACGCACCAACCATCCTGGTTGGGGAACTGGTCGATCAGATGACCTTCGTTCGAAGCCATTGCTGGCGCCGGGGTGGCCGCTTGGGTCGGGGCCGGCGGGTGGGCTGGCGGCGCGGGAGGAGCCGGAAGGCCGTTCCCTCGGGCCAATCGCTGTCAGAAGCTGCACTGCCGGAGCGTGTGCATAGAGGGCTTGGCCCCTAAATGGTTCTTGCAGGGGAGATCAAGCATTTGCCCGAAGTTGAGCTTCGGCTGCCAGGCAGCCTTGCCGGTGTGCTGGAGCTGGCCGGAAGACTGGGCAGCCGGCTCCTGATCCTCGACGGTATTGGCCTGTCGGCTCCCGTAGCGGGGATCCGGTTGGTCATTCTTGCGCTTGTTGTTTTGCGGCTACCGGTTGTAGGCAGCCGGTCGGGTCATGGCTGGCATTGTTGGTGCCTTAGCGAGCGGGGTCGTCTTGACCCGGATGGTCGAATCGGCCGTGGCATATTTGTCCTCCTTGGTCGTGAGCTCGGCGAGCGTGGTTGGATCGGAGCACAGGAGCTTGTGCATGAGTGGGGTGCCATCCCGGCAGCCCTTGATAAAGTACTTTTGGTGCTCCTGTAGATAAACTTGCATGTTGAATTCTTAGAGTTCTAAGTAGTTTGAATACTTGATATGGCCTCTATGCATCCCTAGGAGTAGTTTCTATCAATCTTATTCCGTTTTGTTAACAAAATTTTGTGTCACAAATTTTGTCGGAATTTGTTCGCAAATAAAATGCAATTCTTCGGGAGTTCTTCGAGAAGGAGATCCTTGGGAGCATCATCAAGTGAAATCTCTATATGACAATCTTATGTTGAGCCAAGTGCAAGCTCAATACGGGATATTAAAATAAATCGTGCCTTTGTCCGTGTAACACTTCCATGGAAAGTGCACGTATTAAGGATGAATTTGAACAGTATGCTCACAACGTCTATCTAGTTCCCTTCATCGAAGATAAGTGCACTCAATACCTCACTCTCACGGAGACATTTACTAAGAAATTCAAGTATTTTCCTCGTGAGTGACGAGTTTCACTTAGTCTGTATGATAATGCATTCAGCATGCCTTTAGACGTGTTTTGTGACAATTGTAAAATTCCTTATTGGGGTTTGCTAGACAAACCAACTAAACCTGAGTTTGAATCATTATTGAGAAACCTTTGCTATGGTGAAATTAGAGGAGTGACACAAGGTAGGATAAAAAGCATCCACTTTATGTCTATTCAATACCTTGCACTTTATAATAGTAAATGCATTGTAGGCAACCAGGATTGTAGCACGCTTTCTGCTCTTGATTGGAGTCTTATATACACTGCTTTAACTAGAATTAAAGACTACAACTTAGGAGCAATTACTTCATAGAGATTGACTCTCAATGCTTCTAATGGTAATTTCTATGGAGGGATTTATGCCTCTTGCCTCGCTACAAGGTTGGGAGTGTCCCCTTGGTCTAATGATCCTATCTAACCTAACTAGTACTTAGACTTTGATGCCATGAAACGCCATAGGTTTCTTACAGGCACACTTAATAACTGTACCTACAACTTGAGGTTTGATAATGGTCCCGTTGTGCCTATTGTATTACCTGCTCCTAGTCTCTTTGATTTTACCAGCAAGAGAAGATACTTCGTCTATGAGAGTGAGGCCCATGAGTACAATGCAGAGGTTGAAGCTGCCAGGAGGGTTGAGGTGGTTGAAACAAGAGCATCGGTAGGCTATAACTAAGACCATTACCCAGGATACGAATGGCGATCACCAAGCTAGGCCAAAAGCCTAAGCTTGGGGGAGTATGTATTTCCACCGACATTACATTCATGTTCACACATTTCATTCCAGTTATTGGTGTCCACACTTTTTCATTGTATTATCCATGCTAGATTTATTTTTCTTGTTTTCTTCTTGTGTGTTTGAAAAACTTTGAGAAAACCAAAAATACTTCTTTCTTCTTTTTGGTTGTTCTTTTCATTTTATGCTAGTTGTAGTGTTAAAAGAAAACCCAAACAGATTTTTCGTTTCTTGTTTTGCTTCTTGGGAGTTCTCCCTTGTAAATAGTTTTCTCATTTTTGTTTTCCTTCTCTTATTTGCTTTCTTCAGGAAAAACTAAAAACTCTAAAAATATTTTAGTGTGTTTCTCTAAAATTATTTTTCTTTTATCGAGTCATACCAAGGGGAAGACCACAATGAAAATGTTGAGTGTCTCTCTTATGCATTACTGTTGATCTAACACAGAGCCCATATTACTTCGTTTACTTCTCTTGAATAAAATGTTTGCAGATTCCAGCTTAGTCAAAGACACTTTTGCACTATTATTATTTTCGTATCATTTCGAATTGTGCAAGTGAAAAGCAATAATGACGATATTGGATGAATTGACGGTGGCAGAGGAAAGCGGGTATGAACTCAACTTGTTCTTGTTTTTGTAAATATATTTAACCTGGTATCCATGATTCAGCACATTATGATGAACGTATTTGCAATGAAAATTAGAGATTATAGTGGTTCATGCCATGCTCAAGTAGCTAGGAGTGGATAATGATTTATCTTGGATGTCAACATGCAGTAAAATGGTTGTGATGTAGTATGATGATATGGAATCCTCGTCTGAATGTTTCAAGCGGCTTGACTTGGTACATGGTCACGCATGTAGTTGAATCAAAACCAACATAGCCTTCATGGTGTCCATATCCTACTCATGATAGCATTCAATGTTTATTATTCGTAATGCATGTTTATGACCGTATTCGCTCTCTAGCTGGTTTCTTCTCAACCTATTTGCTAGCCTTCACCTGTACTAAGTGGGAATTATGCTTGTGAATCAAAATCCATAAATCCAAGTTATTCAAGATGAGTCCACCATACCTACCTATATGTGGTATTACCCTGCCGTTCCAAGTATCTTCAAATGAACATATGTTTTGTGTGCCTCGACCGCTCATGGAGTGACACGGGGTTGTCAGTATCTTCCATGTTAAGCAGATTACTCTCATGATGAGTGTTTATTCACTCGTCCTTGCATGAGAAGGGCGGTAATAGGGATTCCCAGTCCCGAAATCAAAATAAATGCAAATAACTAAACAAAACTCCCAAGGGAATGTTGTTGGTTTGGATGGTACCCATGGATTTGTCTCGTCATGGAGTGTGTTTGTGGGTGCATGCAGAGTAAATATTTACTTTTACCGCTTAGGAACCGCCACTAATTTGTTTAACATGGAAGATATTGATAGCTCTTGGTCGTAACATTGACATCAAGGGTGCACCTCTCAAAATTATATTTGTCTCTTATTTAATCCTTGAGCTCTAGCACCTCTGCAAAGGGACTATCTATTTACTTTAATGTTAAGTCATCAACTTCTAAAAAAAGCGCCAGATTTGAGAGCACTATTGTCATCCTCGTGCATTGTGTATGGTGAATGTTGGATGCATCATGACTGGATCTTTTCTACCATGAATTACAATGTTTGGTCGCTTCTTGAACTTTGGAGGTGCTCTGCATTTATGTTTTGCGGTCTCAGAATGGGATAGCGAGATACCACTATTGTCATATTATATCATGATTGTTTCTTTAAATTGTTTACACTTGAGATATCTTATTATTGCTCCCTAGTTGTTTGTGTCATTGATAAGAGTTAATATAATCTTTAAGAGTTATGTTTACATGGTTGCTCATGATCTTTGCTGAAAACCTGGGTGCTACTTAAGCATATGTACGTAAACAAGAACAAAAGAGTTCGTAAAAGTTTTTCTTTCTCACTTTCAATTTGTCAACTGAATTGCTTGAGGGAAAGCAAGGGTTTAAGCTCGGGGGAGTTTATACGCCTCAAACGTATCTACTTTTCCTAACACTTTTGCTCTTGTTTTGAACTCTAATTTGCATGATTTGAATGAAACTAACCCAAACTAACGCTGTTTTCAAGACAACTACCATGGTGTTCTTTTTGTGCAGAGATAAAAGTTCTCACAATGGAGCGATTTTTTTTGGAGATTTATTATGGAATACTTGAGGAATTGTGGAGCCAGAAGCCATGTGAGAGGGGACAGGGTGCCCACGCTCCGCCAAGGCACGCTAGGCCCCCTTGTGCGGCCTGGTGGACGGTGGAGAATTCGTGGGTCCCCGGACCCTAATTCCAATGCTATAAATTCACATTTTCGGAAAAAAATAGAGAGAAGATTTTACCTTGGTTCACGATACGGAGCCGCCGCCACCTCCCGTTCTTCATCGGGAGGCCAGTTCTGGAGTCCGTTTGGGGCTCCGTAGAGGGGAATCTTCAGTCTTCATCATCATCAACCCTTCTCCATCACCAATTCCATGATGCTACCCACCGAGAGTGAGTAAGTCCTTCGTAGGCTTGCTGGTCGGTGGGGAGTTGGATGAGATTCATCATGTAATCGAGTTAGCTTTGTTAGGGCTTGATCCCTAGTATCCAATATGTTCTAATATTGATGTTTCTATGACTTTGCCATGCTTATTCTTGTCACTAGGGCCTGAGTGTCATGATTTCAGATCTGAACCGTTTATGTTATCATCATTATATCTATGTTCTGGATCCGATCTTGCCTAGTCATATGCACCTATTACGTGTTATGATCCGTCAACCCCATAGTTACACTATTTGGGATACTTCACGGGATGACCGTAGTATGAGGAGTTCATGTATTCACTAAGTGCTAATGCTTTATTCCAGTTCTCTATTAAAAGGAGGCCTTAATATCCCTTAGTTTTCTTATGGACCCCATTGCCATGGGAGGGTAGGACAAAAGATGTCATGCAAGTTCTTTTCCATAAGCACGTATGATTATATACGGAATACCTTCCTTCATTACATTGATGAACTTGAGCTAGTTCTGTGTCGTCCTAGGTTATGACTGTTATATGATGAATATCATCCAACAAGTACTCTGATCTAGTGCCTATGATCTTTTCAGTTATTGCTCTTGCTAAGTTATTGTTACTGATGTCACTATTGCACTTGCTACAAAACTATTGCTGCTATTGTTACCGCTATTGTTACTTTTACCACCGCTATGAAACTATCATATTACTGCCCTACTGATCACTTTGTTGCAGATATTTATCTCCATGTGTGGTTGAATTGACAACTCAACTGCTTAAATATTATTTGGCTCCCCTTGTGTCAAATATATAAATTTGGGTTGAATACTCTACCGTCGAAAACTGTTTTGATCCCCTATACTTGTGGGCTATCAGTCGACGAAACACAATTCTAGCCGCCGCAAGTTCCAGAACCTCGAGATCCAATCTAACACCATCATGGAGGGGTGCATCATCTTTATAGGTGCCTCTCCGATGATGCGTGAGTAGTCGCCATATACCTACGGGTCCGTGGGCAGTAGCTAGATGGCTTGCTCTCTCTCTCTTTTGATTCTCAATACAATGGTATCATGGAGATCTATTTTATGTAATGAATTTTGTGGTGTGTTTGTTAGGAACCGATGAATTTTGACTTCATGATCAGTTTCTATCCATGAATATGATTTGGGTCATTTTTGTTGACAGGAAAGGCATGCCACTCAGAATATTTTTCTCTATCAATTTAAACACTTGAGCTCTGGCACCTTTACAAATCCCTACTTCCCTCTATGAAGGGCCTATCTATTTACTTTATGAAATTTTTATTTTTCAATTTGAGTCTCCATCTTCTCTTATAAAGCGCCAACTAGGAGGCACTATGATCATACTTGAGCATTAGGTATAGCTAATATTTGAGTGTGTATTGTGAATGGATCAATGATTGAGCATGATGGGCTAGGGAAACTTGCTTTAGCGTTGATATTTTGAAAGACATAGTTGCTTGTTGATATGCTTGGGTATTAAAGTTTTCATGTCAAAACTAGACTATTGCTTTCAACCATATGAAGAGTCCAAATATCCATGCTATAATGAAAACAATATATGATGAACATGTTAGCAGCATTCAAAACCAAAAATTCTACTTTTATCAGTTACCTACTCAAGGACGAGTAGGAATGAAGCTTGGGGATGCTGATACGTCTCCGACGCATCTATAAATTTGGCTTGTTCCATGCTGTTATATTATCAATCTTGGATGTTGTACAAACATTTAATAGAAACTTTATATCATTTTTAAGACTAACCTATTGACATAGTGCCAAAGTGGCAGTTGCTATTTTTGCTTGTTTTTACTTAGTAGAAAATCAGCACCAAATGGAGCCCAAATGCTGCGGGGATTTTTGGAGAATTTTAATGGACCAGAAGGAAGAAGATGCGCCAAAGATCACTAGAAGAGGGGCCCCAGGGTGGCCACCCTCCACCAGGGCATGCTAGAGGACCTTGGCACGGCCTGGTAGAGGGTGGGTACCTCGGGACTCCCCCCAACCGACTATCGATCCTATAAATTCCCAAATATTCAGAAAACCATAGGGGAGTCGACGAAACACAATTCTAGCCGCCGCAAGTTCCAGAACCTCGAGGTCCAATCTAAGACCATCACGGAGGGGTTCATCTTCTTCATAGGTGCCTCTCTGATGATGCGTGAGTAGTCCACCATAGACCTACGGGTCTATAGGCCATAGCTAGATTGCTTCATGTCTCTCTCTCTCTATGTTTCTCAATGCAATGGTCTCTTGGAGATCTTTGATGTAATGACTTTTAAGGTTTGTTTGTTGGCATCCGATGATTTTTGAGTTCATGATGAATTTCTATTCATGAATATCATTTGAGTCTTCTTTGATATCTTACTTTCATGATTACTTATAGGCTCGTATTTCTTCTTCGAAACTTTAATTTAGTTAGGAAGCCTAGATCGATTTTTGTTGCCATGGGAAGAGGTGCTTTGTGATGGGTTCGATCTTGCGGTGTAATTTCCCAGTGACAGAAGGGGCAGCAAGGCACGCATATATTGTTGCTATTAAGGATAATAGTATCGGGTCTATTCCTACATGAATAGATCTTGTCTACATCATGTCACAGTTGTTATTGCATTACTCCATTTTTCAGCGAACTTAATACACTAGATGCATGCTAGTCGATGTGTGGAGTAATAGAAGTAGATGCAGAATCGTTTAATTCTACTTATCTTGTACGTGATGCCTATATACTGATCATTGCCTTGGATATCGTCATGACTATTCGATCTTGTGTCAATTTGTTTCTCGCGATTTTTTATCACGCCTGACAGTACTATGATTTTTTTCGATTTTGATATTTTAAACAACATTCTTGTTTGAATTATTATGTGCTTGCTATAGCATATGGTAATTTAGAAAATGTGTTTTGAACTAGCTTTCAAACATGAGATCTGGCCACGTCATCCCGAGGTGGTCATAGGTGAATGAAACGAATCAGCTGGAAGATAATCCTTTGTACTTCTGCGAGCCTAGCTGAAAATAGTGACACATATTTCATATTATTGGACATATATTTTGTATTTGAGCCTCTTTTGAATGTAATTTGTGCTACATTTGACTTCTGGTATAGACTGTTTACGTCTTCCTGTACAATGAATGTAATATGTCATGTGAAATGTTAGGTTCTTTCAATGCAGCATGCCCCAACTTATTTATGATCTTATTGTTGTGCGAGTGCATTTGTGTATTGAGGCACTTTGTTGACAAACTTAAGAGTTGTTTGGTCCATCTTAGGTAACGTAAGCGTAATGAAATGACACTATTATAGTTAATGGGAATAAAACACAAACTTTTTTGGTTGCGTGTAGTGATAATCACGTATCTCCTTGGACAAGATGCGCTACATCTATGGCATGGCACAAGAAGTGATCTCTCAGCCATAGTGGGCCACGACTGCGGACATCGCTGACTTGTTTGAAACTCTAGTGGCCGAGCATGAAGTCATCCAGTCATGATCGATGCTGAATGCTCTGTACTTTAGTTACTTGTTACTGATCGGGGTGGCAACCTAACTTCCGCTTGAGGGGAGGATCTTTAGTTGAACAATCTGATGTCCAGCATGCATAAGTCAGATGACTGTTATGCGTCATGTATATCAAGCTATTAAACATAATATTGTAATAAGCAAGATGATATAACGTAGTCCGATCATGTAATTTGTTCACCCACCATGTGCTATACTCATGAGAGAAGCCACTAGTGAAACCTACGGCCCCGGGTCTACTTTTCCAACATATTGCTTTTCGATCTAACTTTTTGCCATGTTAGTTTTCAGATCTATTAATCAAAAAAACCCAAAAATACCTTTTTGCACTTTTTATTTACTTATTTTTTTTGTGTTCTTGTGAGATCTATTTGCCCAAACTATCACAACCTAATCTATCTTATTATCGTTGAGAGCTTGACAACCTCTCTTACGCGTCGGGTTGCAAGTATTTGTTATTTGTGTTTACATAGGTGCTTGCTATTTCTCTACGGATTGATACCTTGGTTTCTTAACCGAGGGAAATACCTACCGTCGATGTGCTGCAACATCCCTTCCTCTTTGGGGAAATACATACGCAGTCTCAAGCCACATCAGTTTCACTAGTAGCCTCTCTCATGAGTATAGCACACGGTGGGTAAACAAATTATTGTTGGGCAATTGATAGAAGAGAAAATAATTGTGACGATATCCAAGGCAATGATCATTATATAGGCATCACATCCAAGATAAGTAGATCGAAACGATTCTGTATCTACTACTATTACTCCCCACATCGACCGCTATCCAGCATGCATCTAGTGTGTTAAGTTCATGGAGAAACGGAGTAATGCAATAAGAACTATGACATGATATAGACAAGATATATTCATGTAGGATAGAAACCATCTTGTTATCCTTAATAGCAATCATACATGCGTGCCTCGCTGCCCCTTCTGTCAGTGGGAGAGGACACCACACGATCGAACCCATCACAAAGCACCTCTTCCGATGGCAAGAATAATCGATCTAGTTGTCCGAACTAAACCAAATATTCGTAGAAGAAATGCGATGCTATAAGTAATCATGAATATAAGAGATCAAAGAAGACTCAAATAATATTCATGGATAGAAACTGATTAGGAACTCAAACTACATCGGATCCCAGCAAACACACCGCAAAAATTCATTACATCAAATAGATCTCCAAGAGATCATTGTATTGAAAATCAAAGGAAAGAGAGAAGGCCATCTAGATACTCCCAACGGACCCGTAGGTCTATGGTGGACTACTCATGCATCATCAGAGAGGCACCCATGAAGACGATGCACCCCTCCATGATGGTGTTAGATTGGATCTCGCGTTTCTGGAACTTGTAGCGTCTGGAATTGTATTTCATCGACTCTCCTATGGTTTTTGAAATATTTGGGTATTTATAGAGCTGATAGGCAGTGTAGAGACGTCCTGAGGAGGGCACAACCCACCAGGCCGTGCCAGGGGCCTATGACGTGCCCTCGTGTATTGTGGCCTTCTCGGACCTCCGCTCTGGTGCTTTTTTGGTCTTCTAGGTGTCTTCTGGCCCAAAAATATCTCCAAAAGGTTTCACAGTGTTTGGGCTTCGTTTGTTACTAATATTTTGCGAAGTAAAAAAACAAGCAAAAAACAGCAATTGGCACTTGGCACTGTATCAAAAGGTTAGTCCAAAAATGATATAAACTTGCAAAACATCCAAGATTGATAATATAACAACATGGAACAATCAAACATTATCGATACGTTGGAGACGTATCAGCATCCCCAAGCATAATTCCTGCTCGTCCTCGAGTCGGTAAATGATAAAATTAGATTTTTTTTATGTGGAATGCTGCCTCACATGTTCATCACATATTCTTTTCTTTTGTAGCATGGACATTTGGACTTTTAGATGGTTCAAAGCAATAGTCTAGTTTTGACATGAAGGTTTTAATAGTCAAACATACCAACAAGCAACCATGTCTTTCAAAATATCAACACTAAAGAAAGTTATCCCTAGCCCATCATGCTCAATCATTGATCCATTCATGACACACACTCAAATATTAGCTACACCTAATTCTCAAGTACGATCATAGTGCCCCCTAGTTGGTGCTTTATAAGACAATATGGAGACTCAAATAAAAGTAAAAATGTCATAAAGTAAATAGATAGACCCTTCGTAGAGGGAAGTCGGGATTTGTATAGGTCCCATGGCTCAAAGTATAAATTGAGAGAGAAAAATATTTTGAGTGGCATGCATTTCCTGTCAACCAAAACGACCGAGAGCTTTCAATACCTTTCCTTCCTAGATATATCATAAGAGGTTCCCAAACAGAAAATAAAGTTTATTCCTTTTTCCACCATTGTTTCACAATCCATGGCTAGCCGAATCCACGGTTGCCTTCCATACCAATACTTTCCAATGAATGTAGTATTTCACAACATAAAGTAAATTTCTTTTTAATTTCGGGACTAGGCATCCCTATTACCGTCGTACCCTTGTGCAATAACAAGTGAATAAACACTCATCTTGATAATAACACTTCTAGCATGGAAAAATATCGGTCATCACTTCCTCTTCATGAGTGGTACGAGCACACAAAAAGGAAATTCATTTTGAAAATTAGAGATGGCACACACAAATTTGCTTGGAACAGCATGAAAATACCGCATATAGGGAGGTATGGTGGACTCATATGGCAAAACTGGGTTTAAGGATTTTCACTACAAGAAATATGTCAACGTGTGACTTTCTATCAGTGACCCTGGAAGAAATGGTCGTAAATCTACGATCATTAGAGACCAATTGGTCGTAAGCTCTTCGGAGGTCTCCAAACGCTCAACTATAACGACCATTTTGGTCAGAAAGGTCATAATTTCCTTACACGAAATGGTCGTAAAGCACACAGCATTGGTCCATTGCCATATTTCTAGCTGATCACGACCAATATAGATGGTCATAACCTTGTAAATTGTGGTGGGTTTCGATGACTAGGTGCCACATCGTCAGTTTTGCCTATGTGTCATGTCCATGTGTCAATTTTTGCCCTATGTTGTGAAGCAACCTATATTTCTGTTATTCCCAAAAAATTCTCATAAATTCTTTGGATTATATATTCGTCAAATATGTCAAAAACCTTCCTTGCCTAGTTCAAAAATAATTCAAAAATATTCATTTTCCTATTCTGTTCAGAATAGCATTTTGGGAAGGAAGTGATATTTATATATTCTTGATTGCCCTCAAACTTTTTGGCACACTTTCCTATCCAAATCATTGCCTCATGACAAAATTCAGCTCCATTTTCCTAGTAAATCTTCCTCGGCAAATTTCCAAAGTTTTTTTTTCAGCTAAAAACTTTGCGAAGGAAGTACTAGCTATGCATATCCTAATGAGTTGATTTTTTTCCACATCTTCTATGTTCCCATATCATAGCTCTCCAAAAAACATTAGCACCATCTAACAATCCATGAGATCTCACCACCCAATCTTTGTTTCTGCTAATATTTTTAGTTTGTGAAGCAACTATATTTTATATTGCTTTATAATTGCTGCAAATTTACTAGGACATGACCATGCCCATAGAACCTCCCTCCACCAAATTTTAGCTCATTTAATTTAACCACTTTCCCTCAATATTTTCCCCAATTTTCTATTCACAATAGAGCATTGTGAAGGAAGTACCATTTTTATATATCCAAATGGCATGAAATTTATACAAGGACTTCATATGCCCACATTATCACCCTCCTCCAAATTGCAGCTCGATCAAATCAACTATGTGAGACCAGGTTCAATTTCTATTTTATGGCCAGATTGGCACATTGCAAAGCAAGTGCTATCTAGACCCTTCGTATTACCCTTAAAAAAATTGGCCACTCTTCCGTACACAAATAATTGCCACATGATAATATTCAGCTCAATTTTCTTAGTAAATGTTCCTCAGAAAATTTCCAAAGTTTCTATCCAGAGAGAAGCTTTGTGAAGCAACTATATTATATATTGCTTAATTATTTCTAAAAAGTTACCAAGACATGACCATACATATGTAACTTACCTACACCAAATTTGAGATCATTTCATTTATCCAGTTTTTCATACTTATTTTCCCAAGTTTCTGTCCAAAGAAGTGCATTGTGAAGGAAGTACCACTTTGGCATGTCCAAATGATATCAGTTTTCTACAGCACTTTCCTATGCCCAAATAACCATCCGCCACCAAATTTCAGCTCAATCAATTCATTATTTTCAGCCCAGCTTCAACATTAATATTTTTGTCTAGTGTGGTACTTTGCAAAGCAAGTACCGCCTAGGATCCTCCATTTGAGCTGAAAATTTGTGAAGACAGTCTTGTTAGTAGATGATCATCCTCAGCAAAAACTCACGCCCATTGTCCATGTGTATTTCCCATACAGCTTATCAAACACTTAACTGATATTTCATGTTTGAGCATAGTTCGGTCTCCTCTTGAGAATCTTCTATTGTCATTCTCTTCCTAGCACCTACCTGGGGAGTGCCCAACCCACTAGACATGCCTAGGCCTCCCAAAATGCATGGCAACGCCACGGTCACACGGTGACCACGTGGCGGGCATGCGAGTTTACGCGCTCTAGAGTTAGGGCACTCGGCCATTATCCAAACCTCGACGTATCGCCACCAAACCATGTGTTTCTGATTAAATAGATACTTATGTAACTAGAAATGATTTTTGGTAAAAAAAAGAGTAAACTATAAGACAGCTGCAGTTCAAATTTGACCCGCTTCCAACTAAATCAGTAGAGTTTTGTATTTTTCACTAGAGGTGGATCGAAAGCTTTTGGTACCCAAATATTTTGCTTTTCGCGCATTAAATATGGCCTAATATTTTATCAAAATGATTTTGTCCAATTTTGCAACGAATATTTGGTAGGTCCTTCACAAAAAAACTCATTTTGGGCACTCAAAAAAAGGAAAATGAATTTTTTGTGCAAAAAAAATGAAAACTCCCTTCAGCAACATTGTTTGCCATTTAAACATGCACCCTTTTGCACAATATGAGATTATTTGAACAAACTATGCGATGAATGTGGCCATAAGATTGATCATTTGGCTTGAAAGCCATCAATCTTCACACATGATAGCTCATTTCTGAGAACACTTTTTAAAAATAATTACCATATTACAAGTTTATTATTTTTCCTGGTAACTTTGTCACATATGATGACACAACGTGAAAGTTTTGCAATTTTTGATTTTTTTTGCATTATTCATGCCCGTTTCAAAATGCGATCAAAATGGCGGGCATGACCATTCATAGCTAGGTGTTGAATCTTGCCATAATTTTGTAGGATCTCAAACTAAATAGATACTTATTTAACTACAAATGATTTTTGGAGAAAATAAAGAGAAAACTATGAGGCACCTCTAGTTTAGATTTAACCCGCTTCCAACTGAATCGGCAGAGTTTTGTCTTTTTCA
Organism: Hordeum marinum; assembly: GCA_022496015.1. NCBI lineage: Eukaryota > Viridiplantae > Streptophyta > Magnoliopsida > Poales > Poaceae > Hordeum > Hordeum marinum. The sequence goes on from CM039673.1 coordinate 110,802,192, forward strand.
TGAGAGGTGGATCAAAAGCTTTTGACACCAAACCATTTGCCAATTGCGCATTAAATATGGCCTAATATTTTATAAAAATGAATTTGTCCAATTTTGCAACGAATATTTGGTAGGTCCTTCCCAAAAAAGTCATTTTGGGCACTCGAAAAAAGGAAAATGATTTTTTTGTGTAAAGAAAATGAAAACTCCTTTCGACAACATTGTTTGCCATTTCAACATGCACCCTTGTGCACAATAATGACACAATGCGAAGGTTTTCCAATTTTTTTTAATTTTTCATGCCCGTTTCAAAATGCAGTCAAAACAGCGGCCATGACCATTCCTAGATAGTGGTTGAATCTTGGAAAACTTTTGATGTTTCTTTGATTAAATAGATACTTATGTACCAAGAAACGATTTTTGGAAAAAATAAAGAGAAAACTATGAGGCAGTTGCAGTTCAAATTTGACCCGCTTCCAGCTAAATCGGCGGAACGTTATCTTTTTCACGAGAGGTGGATCAAAACTTTTGATACCCAACCATTCGGTCAATTTTACATTATATATGGCCTAAAGTTTTATAAAATTGACTTGGTCCAAATTAGCAACAAATATTTGCTAGTTCCTTCACAAAAAAACTCTTTTTTGACACTTGGAAAATGGACGGGAGGTGGACGAAAAACTTTTAAGAAGGTACCATTTGGTGAATTTGTACATAAAATACGGTCGAATATTTTTGAAAATTGTTGCGGTCGAATTTTGTAACTAATATTTGGTAGGTTCTTCACATGTGTGAAAACAAACTAGAGAAACAAAAAAACACATTTACATAAGCTTAATTCTCATTGGTGGAGATGTTTGTGCCATGGATTGATGGCATGGCACACATCCATCCATCCATCCATACGCATCCCAAACCCTAACTCCCCTCTCCCCCGATTCAGATCTCCCGCCTTCCTCCCCACGACTCCTCGCCGCCCACCTCCACCCCGACCCCCATCTTCTCACCGCCACATCCTCCTCCTCCCCACCTCCACCCCAACCTCCTCCACGTGCCCGACGGTTGAGATCCTGCCCTCCTCCTCCCCTCCTCCCACAACTCGTCACTTGACCTCCACCTCCCCTCCTCCTACCTCACAACTCCATCAACTGCTAGATCCACCGGATCCCCCAACCAACCACCCCTCTTGCAATCCAAATCTCTCTCTCTCGTGCGATAATTCCAGCCGCGACCAATGGCCACCAATTTCGATAATGTCGGCCACTGTGCAGCACTCTCACGGTGGATCCGCTGCTCCCAGTCTCCATTGCTCGCCCCCGGCCCCTATCCCATGGCTAGGGTTTCGACCACGGCATCGCATTCATCATCGGCGCGCCTCCGAGGGCTCCTCTCTGTTGCACACTGCGCCCTCTCAGCCACCTAGATGGCGCCCCTTGGTCGGTATGCTCGCGCGCGTTGGGCTCAAAGGTAGTGATCGTGGCCTCCTCTGCCCCGTCCTTAGCGTAGTCGTGCATCCTACGGAAACCTCCTCTGCTGCACCACGGTGGCGGCTGACCTTCACCGCGACTGTTGCATCATCTACAAGCCTCTTCGGTGAGCTGCGTCTTTCCTCTACACAGAGCTCGTGACTGGGTCATACTCTGTTACAGCTAGTTTACTATCTTGTACGGGCTTAAAGAATGGACTACATGTGCAAAGAGTGAGCATACTAATTCTTATGATACTGTTATAGATACTTGCGTTCATGTGCAGCAATTTTACTATCTGAAAGTAAAATAAGATAAATGGAATGGATTGTAGAAAAAATATATGCACCTTACACCCAATTCAGTGCAGATGATGAGCTGGCCTGGTCTCCTTAGCTAGTTATCATGCACCATCTCCTTTTCTTGATCTGCTCTTCATCGCTAGTGTACTTATTCCATGTTTTTATCTTCTGAATCTGATGCAAGTCCTGTCGCTTGTTGTTCCTCCTCTACAACTAGTGTGTGGACTAACAAAGCTAAGTAAAGATGGAATCCGTATGACAGGACGAAAGAAGCAAAATGAATAGATGAAGCATTAATCCGAACAAATTCTTGTATGCAATATGAACTAAATTTGCTAGGATGGAAGAAGTATGCTAGTCTGAAGGGTCGATAACTCATATATGTTTCTGAATTTGTTTTTTATATGTTTGTGGTCCTCAATGTATTAAATTAATCGATATATAAAATCAACAAGTGTTAAATATTTTAGTTTTACCATATTCAGTTATCCTCTTTGATACCTTCATGTGTGTTCATGGTGAAATTTGTGTTGTCAATGGCAGCAAATGTTCAGCCTAGCTAGAGTAGAGGTGTATAGTGTGATGACAACAAAAGGTATCCAACTAGCTAGTACACATGCTAGAAACAACTATATGTAAAATGACATTTGCTATTCCTTTTATTCGTACAATCTTCTATTCTTTTTATTCATGCATCTCATAAAGCATAAGCTTAGTGTATTATGAATGTAGAATCCACTATTCTTTTTCTCTCATTCGAGTTTAAGTATTAGCAGATTCCAATAAGTGTCTATGTATGTGGATCATAAGTCGGAACATTCTAGTTTCGCCTCATTCTAATGTGTATTTGTCGTGTGTGTGGTTATACATGTTTGTGGTGCATGTCTATGTTGTTCTGATACATGATAGCATTGTCTGGTGTATCAATTTGTTGTTAATGGAAATGTTAAGAAAACATGAAATTTCTGTCCATGGAGAAGGCTTCATATGGAGTCTGAATTTGTTGTCCACTAATGTTATATGAAGTCCTTTTGATTCTTGATTTCTAGCATACACATGTAACCTGATTGGTGATGTTACTGTAGATATCATGTAGGTTCAGTGCTTACCATTTTTCGATGTGATGCATGTTACCTTTGTTTAAAGTATGTAGATATTATGATGTGATGTGATCCATGTTACCCCGATGTAGATATGATGTAGGTTTAAAGTATGCAGACTGTGAGAATGGTTATGTATCCAGCATGTTGTCAAGTAGTGAAATAGTGATACATTGTGAAGGGAACAAAGATCCTTGCATTTCTGTTTTTAGTTGTAGTATGTACACTAATCTTAGTACGATATCTCATAACTTACACAACCATCAGAACGAAACCGTCTTCGTTCAGCAATAGAATCAACTTAAAAAATCTTACCTAGTTGCCTACTTCAATGGCCACGAATTACTGGATGGGTGTTGTCATATCTTTTTCGTGTTTCAATAAGAAGCCTTGTAAAATGACATTTGCTTCTATTAAGCATTTGTTCGTTCTATTGTAGTTGAGAGAACTAGAAAGAGGTGCTGCAGGTTTAGTATGAATGTGTCTTAATCCATTGGATGGCCTGTGGCTAGTTCAGTTGGTATCTAGTATAGAATAAATTATATTTCCATTTTTCTTTCCTTGCTAGACATGTCATGGTACAAGTGATGATGTTGATGTTTACTACTCCCGCCATAAAGAAATATAAGAACGTTTAGATCACTACTTTAGTGACCTAAATTCTCTTATATTTCTTTATAGAGAGAGTACATGGTATTATTGTTAGCTATATATATACCTGCTGCTGATTGATGCTCTTGTGGTTAGGATTCTACTCCTCGAAGCGATGCTTTTGCATTACTTTCCTTCCTCACGCACCTGCAGACTTTATGCTATTCCCTTTTTGATTTGAACACAAAATTTCTGACTCCTCCTATCCATGTGCAATAGCGATGCTTTGGATTTCATCCGTGCAACTGAGGACAAGCGCTTCATGTCCAACCAAGGTGCATGGTGCTCATAAGCGACGAACGACTACACAAACCACCACTGTGAGCTCCTCCCTTTCCTCTGCTGCAACCATGCTCTATGAGGATGTGGTTGAAACAATTGGATGGCCTTCCTCGGCATGTTTTGCTGCTATCTGAAATGAGTATTTGTCCCATTTTTTGTTTCCTTGCTAGACATGTTATGGTTCAAGGGTTGATGATGTCTCGTAGATAGTTTGCTAGCTATACACCTGCTTCTGATCGATGCTCTTGTGGTTAGCATTATACTCCTGGAATCATATTATACTATATCTAGTGTTCTTCTAGTTCTGTGAAGATGCATCATGAACATCTAGTGTTCTGGTATAATTGTTCTCTAAAATATCTATGTCTTTGAATTTGGCGGAATATGTTGCTTTATCATATATTTGGTCCATAAATCTACATTTCTATGAAATCTCTTTCAATATATAATTTTTCAATAGCCTGTACACTAAACCTGGAGGTTTGCAAATCTACTCCAGGAATAATAGCTACTCTAATGATGGTAGCCTATGTGTTCACTCTTTTATAGGAGCTCCAGGTCTACGAAATTTGAAGTTCGAAGCCGGATAGCCCTACTCAGCAAAGAGTCGTCTCTTTTGTTTGACTGTGCATATTGTAATATTGTAATAGTAGGCATATTTGGGTTGTAATAGACTATGTACAGATTGTATTAGACTTAGTTAGTGCTATTGGATGAACTACATTTGTATTGATTATGTATCTGATTTTGAAAACGTGTGGAATGGAACCCTGACTTGTGGGACCCACTTATGAAAATAATATGAGCAATTTTGAAATTTCTATCAAGTGGGCCCAATGTGTGAGATGATGACAAGTGGGACCCATTTAATTTGTGGGACCAGCTCCAAAATATAATGGCCGAAACAATGTTAAAAGGCCAAGGCCCAGAAATAAATAGAAGACCAAATTGTTGGGCTGGACCCATCTAGATGACCAAAATTGAAAGGAAAAAAACAATAAATGGGCTGAATTAATGGGCTTGGCCCATATAGCCACCGAATTGGATCGGGCCGATTCTTATCAATGACCTTTTTATTTGGTCGTAAATTTGCCAGGTCAGCTTGCCGTGTTGGATCCGGCGTGGTGTGGGCAGACTTCTATCGACCAAAAAGATTGGTCGTAGAACCTATGACCTTTTTTTGGTCGTAAACATCTATGACCTTTTTAGAAGAAAGGTCCTTAATTTCCGTTCTTGACGGTCAGATTTTGACCATTAGATTTTGGTCACAAAAAGGTCGTAAATGAAAAACAATGACCATTCAGTGACCAATAGTGAAGGTCACAAGATAGCATATTTCTTGTAGTGTTTGGATGCACAAGTAGTATTTCTACTTAGTACAAGTGGAGGTTAGCAAATAGATTGCGAAGCAACCAACCAAGAAACAAAAATTCACATAAGCGAGCATTAAGCATAACTAACATCAAATAATGCACCATAAGTGGGATGTACTTTGATTGTACAACTATTGACTTTCGAGCTTGCATAGGGAATCACAAACCTTAACACCAATATTCTTACTAAAGCATAATTACTCACCAACATTACTCACATATTACTATCATCATGTCTCAAAACTATTACAAGGAATCAAGTTTAATTTTTCCAATGATTTTCATGAAAGTTTTTATTATATCCCTCATGAATATCTATCATTTTGGGACTACTTTCATATATTTCCATTGCTTTTGACAAGCTCACATTGATTTAAGTGAAGAACATGAGCATAAAAGTATCATCTCTCAAAATAATACTAAGTGAAGCATGAGAGAATTTATTCAAAATGTATTAACTCTCTAATTAATCTAAGTGAAGCATGCGAGTATTTCTTCAAAAATGTAAAGCACGCCATGCTCAAAAAGATATAAGTGAAGCACTAGAGCAATTCCATAGCTCAAGAAAATTAAGTGAAGCATATATAGCAATTCTAACAAATCATAGCATAATTTTGGCTCTCACAAATAGGTGTGTACTACAAGCAGAGTTGTGACAAAATAAAACACAAATCAAGCATAGACTCATATAATACAAGGCGCTCCAAGGAAAAGTCATGATATGTGACGAATAAAAATATATCTCCATGTTATATAGCGATGATCGTTAGAAGAAAGAGAGGATGCCTCTCAGATAAGCTTAGTTGCTTGTTCATCTTTGGATATTATCTTGGGGTGTTGTATCATCCCCTATCTTAGGCTCTTTAAACTCTTTATTCCGCATCCATTGTGATTTCACCCAAAACATGAAAACTTCAATTACACAAAACTCAACAAAATCTTTGTGAGATCTGTTAGTATAATAAAGCAAATCACCACTCTAAGTACTATTGCAAACCTATTCATATTTTATTATTGCTTTATATCTTCTGTATTCTAACTTTACCATGACTTATACCCTTCAATACTAGCCATAGATTCATCAAAACTAGCCCACAATGGAACGAAAACAGAACTTGTCAAAAACAGAATAGTCTGTAGTAATCTATACTCTAACCGTACTTCTGTAACACAGAACATTCTGAAAAAATATTAAAACATCATAAATTTGTATAAAAATCTTGTGTAAACAAGTTATAATTTTTCGTCACTTCTGTGATTTTTAAGAATTCTTTTACTAGACGGAAAAATGTCTGTTTTTCAACAAGATCAAATCAAGTATCACCCAACATGATCCTAAAGGCTTTACTTGGTCCAAACAAAAATTAAAATGAAAAAACACAATCATAACAGTAGCATAACTGTGTAAACACTCAAAAACAAAAAGGAAAAGGTAAAATAAATTTTATTCATTGGGTGCCTCCCAACAAGCGCTATCGTTTTACACCCCTAGCTAGGCATAATGCATAGATTAAAGTATTGTCATCTTTCTTCTTTTTCTTCATAGATGCACTTTTGTCAAGAGGTTTTGCAAATATAACTTGAAACACATTATCCATAGAAATCTTAGCACTACCAAGTTGTCCATCTGTGTATCCACTTTGATTTTTGGCTACAATCCAAGAGTATTGTTGATTAACATCATGAAAAATTTGTTGGATCATATATAAAACGGGGACTTCCTTTCTAAGGTTCTCATAAAAAATTTGAATATTTCTAAGCATATGTCTCAACATGTAGTCACTTTCGTAAAGGGTCTCATCTATTACTCGTTTTTAATGGCTCCTAATGAAACAATCAAATATTTCCCTAGCTTCTCGTACTATGTCATCAAATTCACTCATAAGAACAAGGGCAGCTAAATTTTTAGCTTTAGGATCCTTAAGAACGGGTAGCTCATAAACAATCTCTTCAAGGTAGGATGAGTGCGGATAAACCTATTTTCAAGTTTTAGAACTAGTGCGGAAATAGGTTCCGCATATGTTTTAGTTCTTGTATGTATAGGAGCATCATCAAGAGTTAAATGTCCAACACAATTAAAGATTTCATGGATAGTTTCTTTGCCTATAATTTTCCCTTGCCCCAAAACAGAAATTATAGAATCCAGATTACCAGAAGATCCAATTTTAGGAGTCCTACCATCATCTGTTTCTACCATACCAAAATCACTCATGATGGCAAGAAAAAAAGATTGAACGAGAAAAAGGCAAACGAAAAAGAGGGCGAATAAAATGGCAATTTTTGTGAAGTGGGGGAGAGGGAAATGAGAGGCAAATGGGAAATAATGTAAATTGCAAGGAGATGGGGTTTGTGATTAGGAACCTGATAGATGTTGATGATGTCTCCCCAACAACGGCGCCAGAAATTCCTTTGACGTGGCTTGAGACTGTGTCGGTATTTCCCCAAAGAGGACGGGATGATGCAGCACTGCAACCATAAGTATATCCCTTAGTTATGAAATTAACATTATAGAACTAGTAGGAGAACCACGCAACACTATGTAAATGGTACCTGCACACAAAGAGCAAATACTTGCAACCCGACGCATAAGAGAGGTTGGCAATCTCACCACGGTAAAAAGATAGATTGGATAAATAGATCGCGTAAGAACACAAAAGAAAATATGTAAATAAAAAGTGCAGAAACGTATTTTTTAGGTTTTTGGAATAATAGATCTGAAAGAAAAATGGTAAAAAGATAGATCAGAAAGCAATATGTTGGAAGATAGACCCGGGGACCGTCTGTTTCACTAGTGTCCTCTCTCGTGAGTATAGCACACGGTGGGTAAACAAATTACTATTGGGCGATTGATAGAAGATCGAATGATCATGTTCATATTCAAGGAAATGATCATTATATAGGCATCACGTCCAAGATAAGTAGATCGAAACGATTCTGCATCTACTACTATTACTCCACACATCAGCCGCTATCCAGCATGCATCTAGTGTATTAAGTTCATGGAGAAACAGAGTAATGCAATAAGAACGATGACATGATGTAGACAAGATCCATTCATATAGAAATATACCCCATCTTGCTATCCTTAATAGCAACGATACATGTGTGCCTCGTTGCCCCTTCTGTCACTAGGAGAGTACGCCGCCATAGCAAAGCACCTCTTCCCATGGTACAAAAAATCGATCTAGTTGTCCTAAATAAACCAAAGATTTGAAGAAGAAATACGAGGCTATAAGTAATCATGCAAATAAGAGGATCAAAGAAGACTCAAATAATATTCATGGATAGAAACTGATCATGAACTCAAACTTCATTGGATCCCAACAAACACACCACAAAAAGTCATTACATCAAATAGATCTCCAAGAGACCATTATATTGAGAATCAAAAGAGAGAGAGAAAGCCATCTAGCTACTGCCTATGGACCCATAGTTCTATGGTGGACTACTCACCCATCATCGGAGAGCCACCCATGAAGACGATGCACCCCTTCGTGCTGGTGTTACATTGGAACTCGCGGTTCTAGAACTTGTGGTGGCTAGAATTGTCTTTCGTTGACTATAGCTGATAGGCAGTGGAGAGGCGTCCCTAGGAGGGCATAACCCACCAAGTTGTGTCATGGGCCTCTGGTGCGCCAAGGTGTCTTGTGGCCTCCTCGGCCCTCCTCTTTAGTGCTTCTTTGGTCCTCCACGTGTCTTCTAGCCCAAAAAAATCTCGAATTTTTTTATGGTGTTTGGGCTTTGTTTGGTACTGATATTTTGCGAAGTAAACAACAAGCAAAAAACAACAACTAGCACACGACACCATGTCAGTAGGTTAGTCCCAAAAAATGATATAAAGTTGCTACAAAAAAATTGTATAACATCCAATATTGATAATATAACGACATGGAACAATAAAAAAAATTATAGATACATTGGAGACGTATCATATACTCTCAAAAGTATTTAAGTTAAGCATGAGAGTTCAATTATTTGTAAAAAATCTGAACGCCTTCGTGCTTTAAAAGATGTAACTAAAGCAGTAGAGCAACTGCCTAGATCAAAAGATATAAGTGAAACATATAGAGTATTCTAACAAATTATGAATATTGCGTGTATCTATCAAAAATGTATGTCCCGCAAAAATTGCTTTTAGCAAACTAAAATAAAATTTAAATATAACACACAATGCTCCAAGCAAAACACATATCATGTGATGAATAAAAATATAGCTCCAAGTGACGTCTCGATAGATAGCAGGAGAAAGAGGGGATGCCTTATGGGGCATCCCCAGGATTAGACACTTGGGTATTCCTCGAATATTACCTTGGTGTACCTTGGGCATCCCCAATCTTATGGTCTTTCCGCTCCTTATTCCTTTAGCCATCGTTCTCTCACCCAAAACTTGAAAACTTCAGCACATAGAACTCAACAAAACCTCGTGAGTTCTATTAGTATAATATACATATCAAATACATTAGGTACTATTATAAATTGATTCATATTTAATTATCACATAAAATTAATTTATTGCAACTTATTCATGGATTATGCCCCCAATACAATCCATAGCATCATCAAAACAAGCAAACTATGCAACAAAAAATAGAATCTGTCTAAATAGAACAATCTGTAAATATCTGTAGCAAAACCATACCTATGTAACTCAAAAAGTTTTGAAAATTACGAAAACCTTAAGTTTTATACTAAAATTGTGTAAAAAATGCAGATCAGAATGACATTCCGGTAAAATCAGAGACATGTCGCACTGGATGCAAAAGTTTCTATTTTTCCACCGTATTAATTCTACTATCTTACAAATCACCCCAAAGGCTTTACTTGGCACAAACACTAATTTAAACATAAGAAAAATCATTATAGTAGAAATAATCATGTCAACACACCAAAATACAGATTAAAAAAATTAAATATAACTATTGGGTTGCCTCCCGACAAGCACTATTGTTTTATGCTCCTAGCTAGGCATAATGCATAGTATCAAGTATTGTCATCCTAAAAATTGATTCCATAGGTGGACCTCATAATAGATTAATAAGGTGGGTTAATTTTATATCTATGGAAGTCTTCAATCCCTTTCTTTAATGGGAATTGGAATCTTATATTACCTTCATTCATGTCAATAATAAGACCTATAGTTCGTAAGAAAGGCCTACCAAGTATAATAGGACAAGACAGAATGTATTCAACATAAAGAACAATGAAATCCATGGGAATTTAATGTCTATTATAAATAATAATAACATCCTTTATTTAACCCAATGGTTTCTTAATAGTAGACTCTGTTAAATGCAAATTGAGGGAACATTCATTTCTACCGGTGAGACCTAGCACATCAGATAGAGATTTTGGTATTGTTGAAACACTAGCACCAAGGCCACACAAAGCATTCCATTCATAATCATTAAGCTTAATTTTAGTAGTAGGTTCCCATTCATTATGTAATTTTTGAGATATTGAAACCTCTAACCCAGGTTTCTCCTCATGAGCTTTCATCATAGCTTCTACGATATGTTTAGTAAAACCGTTATTTTGTTCATAAACATTAGGAGAGCTAATCATGTATTGTAACAAGGAAATAAATTCAACTAAGGAGAAAATTTCATAACTAAAGTCCTTATAATCCAAAGTATTGGGTGCATCACTATTTAAAGTTCTCACCTCTCCAAACCCACTTTTTAAATTTTATCGATAAGATCATCACCCTCCGAACAAATGGGGCGCCTTCTAGATAAACTTGACTCATATCCACTCCCTTTATCATAAATTTTCATATTAGTAAATAAAGATTCAATAATAGAAAAACCAATCATTTTAACATCTTCATCATAATTACTATAGAAACCGGGAAGAATCGCTTTTGGAAGGAATTCTCGCTTAGCTCTCGACCTAGCGGTTCTCTCCTTACTTTCATTAATAGATATTTGGATGGATTTAATAGACTCATTAATACCAAGTTTGGGTGGTAATTTTGTACTTTTAAGAATTTCCACAATTATTAGAAGAATGACCATAAGAATTTAGCTCAATCTAGGATTACCATAGGAACTACCGTAAGAATTTCCATAATTTTTAGAGGAATTTCCAGGATACAATCTAGAATTGAAATTACCCATATAAACCTTGTTGTTGAAATTATTTCTAGAGACAAAGTTAAAATAAATGCCATCATTATCTTTCTCAATAAAAGTTGATAATGGTACATTATTACGCTCAACCTGAGCTTTCTTATTTGTACACATATTCATACAAGTATCCAAGTTCTCACTTAGAGAAGTGATTTCTTCAACAGAATTTACCTTCTTACAAGTTGGCACTCGTTCGCTGTGACATTAAGCATATTTTTTCATGATATTATATAGTAATTTAGTAGCTTATTCCAATGTAATATCCATAAAGGTACCACATGCAGTAGAGTCCATATGATTTCTTGACACAAAATTTAGTCACACATAGAAATTTCATATTATCATCCACAAAGTTTACTCCATGAGCGGGACAATTTATAATCATTACTTTCATTTGCTACCATGATTCTGCAACATGTGCTTTCTCTTTTTAAAATTCATAATTAGGTTTTGCAAAGATATAATCTTAGCATGAGGAAAATACATGGCAATAAAAGCATCCTTGCACTTATCCCATTTTCCAATACTATTGCGAGGCAACGATGAAAACCAAGTTTTAGCTTCATCCCTTAGTGAAAAAGGAAATAATTTAAGTTTATCCACATCATTATCCATATCTTTTTCTCTTTTTCATATCACATAATTCAACCAAGGTATTAAGATGCAAAGCCAGATCGTCATTAGGACTTCCCGAAAATAGTTCTTTCATAACCAGATTTAGCAAAGCGGCATTTATGTCAAAAGCTTCCACACTAGTGGAGGATATATTGGAGTACTAATAAAATCATTATTATTAGTATTCAAGAAGTCGAACAATTTGGTATTTTCTTGAGACATAGTGGCAAAGCAAGTAAACTAGCAAGGAAACAAGTAAACTACATTACTAAGCAAACAAGAAAACAGAAATATTTTTGTATTTTCCATTTTTATATAAAGTAAAATATAACATAAAATGAAAATTAAAACAATTGAAAGATAATTTATGTAGGGACCTCACAAGAATTTGATGATGTCTCCCTCGCAACGGCGCCAGCAATTCTTCGTGCTACTTGTGAGCTGTGTTGGGATTTTCTCCAAAGAGGAGAGGAGATGCAATAGAGTAGAGATAAGTATTTCCCTCGGTGGGAACCAAGGTTATCAAAGTAATGAGACCGGCAAATTCCTTTCAACAACACCTACACACACAAAACCGAACACTTGCACCCAACACGGGCAAGAGTGTTGTCAAGGCACTTGAACTCATTACTTGCAAGACATACATTTTGATAGAATAGATATTGCAAATAATAAAATTTTAAACAAATAATAAAAGTCAGCAAGGTAATTTAAGAGTTTTTGTATTTATGTTTAGATAGACCCGGGGGCCATAGTGTTCGCTAGAGGCTTCTCGCTTGAAAATAGCATACGGTGGGTAGACAAATTATTGTTGGTTAATTGACAGAATTGTGCATAGTTATGACATGTTACTCACGGGAATGATCATGTATATAGGAATTAGGTCCATAAACAAGTATACCAGAATGATACTACGTCTACTGCTATTACTCCACTTCAAGAGCACTTCTATGTTGCCTCTCTAGGTACTAAGTTCATGACAAACAGATTAATGCTCGGAGCAAGGTGACATGGTATAGACAAAATAATACAAGCAATATTTTCAGAACCCGTCGTTTGATCCTTAATGGCAATAATTCAAATACGTGTATTGTCCCCTTTTCTCTTGAGGATATAGAGCAACTCAAGATTGAACCAACTAGAACGCACCACTGCCATTGTAGATAAATCAATCTAGTTTGCCAAATCAAACCAATAGATCAGAGAGAAATATGAAGCTATAATAATGATGCATAATAGGATGCAAAGGGGACTCAATTAATTACAATTAATAATATAATCTTAAACCCAGAACTCATCGGATCCCAACAAACACACCGCAAAATAAGATTACATCAGATAGATCATCAGTACAATCGCGATAAACTTTGTATTGAAGATCAAAGAGAGAGAAGAAGCCATCTAGGTATTAACTATGGACCCGTAGGTGTGTGATGGACTACTCACGCATCATCATGGAATCAGAAAGGTTTATTTAGATGGCCTCTGTGGTTGGTTGTCCCTCTCGTAGAGTATCGAAAAAGGTATCCAAATGGACCCCCATTGGAACAGAGGCTTGCGTTGGCGAAAAAGTGTTTCGAGTGGCTCTCTGTTGGTTTCCCAATTCTAGAGAATTATGGAGGTGGCATTAGGTCAGACGGAGCCACTAGGGTCCCACAAGGCATCAGGGCGCGCCTACCCCTCTAGGTGCGCCCTGGTGCCTTGTCGTCTTCTTGTGTGGTTTCTAGAATCATCCCGAAGCTCCCTGGGTCTCTTTTGTCCAAATAAAAATAATTAAAAGGTTCGTGGAGTTTGGACTTCGTTTGGTACAAATTTCCTGGAAAAGCAAAACCAAGCAAAATACAACAATTGGCACTTGGCACTAGGTTAATAGGTTACTTCCCAAAAAATATATAAGATAGCATATAATTCACCCTGGGCATTTGGATACACTAACCTGCTACCCAAACCCGAACTGAACCGAATTACATAAATTATTGAGTAATTTGGGTATTGGGTTAGGGTTCGGTTCTCATTTCTTGGCTATTTGGTTTTCAGGTTAGGGTTCGGGTTTTGGTCTACAATACCAAAATACCCATACTAACCGAATTAGTCATACTACCCAAATTTTTCTCCTATTATTACACTATCATGTTACCCATACTACCCCGAAATACCCATACTACCCAAATTATTTATATCAAAAGTTCATGTGTGCTTCGAATATTTCGGGTTTTTGGGTACCCAAATTACTTGAAAAAATTAGATAATTTGGGCTCGGGTATTTTTTTATAGATAGAGTTTATGTTCCCATTTTTAAATACCCGAGTTACCCATAAACCGAACTACCCAAACCGAAATACCCGAAAACCCAGGGTGACATATAATTAAATATAGATTGTCCTACATGGATAATATAATAGCATGGAACAATAAAAAATTATACATACATTGGAGATGTATCATTACTCCACTAGTCGACCGCTATCTAACATGCATCTAAGGTATCAATTTCATGACAAAAAGAGTAATGCTTTAAGCAAGATGACATGATGTAGACAAAGTACAAGTAATACATTCAAACCTCATAGTTTTACCCTTAGTAGCAACAATACAATATGGGTCTTTTCCCCTTCTGGCACTGGTATATAGAGCATCGCAAGATTGAAGCCACTACAATGCACTCTCCTACTGAAGATAAATCAATTTAGTTGGCCAAACCAAACCGATAGATCGGAGACTTTCCAATCTATAACAATTGTGCATAATATAATTTAGAGGAGACTGAGTTACTTTTCATGAATAATTTGATGAAACCCAAAAATTATTAGATCCCAACAAATTCATCGTAGAAGAAGATTACATCAGATAGATCATCGCAAGAATTGCGAAGAACTTTGTATTGAAGATCAGAAAGAGAGATAAGAAGCCATCTAGCTCCTAGCAATGGAACCGTAGGTCCATGGTGAAGTACTAACACATCACCATATAGGCAACAAGGTTGATGTAAACAGTCTCGATGATGGATTACCCATCCGATAGAGTACCGGAAAAGGCCTCCAGAAGGGATCATGGAAGAACAGAGACTTGCGTCATCGAAAAAATTGTTCCAGGCGTCTCTGTGATATTTTTGGATTAACTGGGCATATATAGAAGTGGAATTAGGCTAGGAGGTACCACGGGGAGGAAGGGGCATGAGCTAGCGGGCGTGCCCTACCCGAGGGCGCACCAGCCTAGCCCGTGGCCGCACTATGGATCTTCTGGTCACCTCCCGAAGCTTTATGGGTCTCTTATGGTCGAAAAATAACTTCCGTAATTTTTAATCCATTTTTGACTCCGTTTGGTATTAATTTCTGAAAAGTCCAAAAATAGGCAAAAACCAAAAACTCGCACTAGGCACATGGTTAATAGGTTAGTCCCAAAAATGCTAGAAAATAGGGATTTCTTTTTTTCGTGCCCCTCGTTCCTTAGTTTTGCTCAAGTTTTCCCAAGCCAACTAACTTTGCTCACTTTTTGCCCTCCCCCCTCCACACCTACTCACTGCTACTTCTTGAGCTTGCGTTGGTCTTCCCTCGAAGAGGAAAGGGTGATGCAGCAAAGTAGATAAGTATTTCCATAAGTTGTTGAGAACCAATGTATCAATCTAGTAGGAGGAACAAGCATGTCACCAATAGATGCACCTACACAAACAATGAAACCCTTGTACCCAACGCTACAAAGGGGTTGTAAATCCCTTCACAATTACTTGCAAGGATTAGATCTGATAGAGATAGATGTAAAATATTGTGGAAAGTAAAAGGTAAATAAATTGTAGCAAGATATTTTTGGTATATAGATCTGAAAATATTATATGGAAAATAGACCCGGGGGCCATATGTTTCACTAGAGGCTTCTCTATTGAAGGAAAATAATATGGTGGGTGAACAAATTATTGTCGAGCAATTGCTAGAAAACTGCATGGTTATGATGATATCCAAGGCAATGATTATACATATAGGAATCACATCCGTGTCAAGTAGACCAAAACGATTTTGCATCTACTACTATTAATCCACACATCGACCGACTCCTGCGTGCATCTAGAGTATTATGTTCATGAAGAACAGAGTAACACATTATGTAAGATGACATGATGTAGAGGGAGAAACTCAAGCAATATGATGAAAACCCCATCTTTTTACCCTTGTGGAAACAATACAATATGTTCCTCGCTAACCCTACTTTTTCACTGGGTGACGACACCGCAAGATTTAACCCAAAACTAAGCACTTCTCCCATTGCAAGAATTACCAATCTAGTTGGCCAAACCAAACCAATAACTCGAAGAAACTTGCAAAGATATGAAAACATACATATAAGAATTCAGAGAAGAACCAAATAATATTTGTAGATAAGCCGGTCATAGACCCACAATTCATCGTATCTCGACAAACACACCGCAAAAGAGTACTACATCGGATAGATCCCCGTGAACATCATGGATAACATGGTATTGAAGCACAAAGAGAGAGAAGAAGCCATCTAGCTACTAGCTATGGACATGTAGTTCTATGGTGGACTACTCACGCATCATCGAAGGGGCAATGGAGTTGATGTAGATGCCCTTCGTGATCGACATGTTATTAATACACTTCTATTTGCTTGCATCTTCGCTTGCTAAAAATCTATTGATATGGATCCTAATACACTTCCTAATCTTTTCAAAATACCAAATTATGATGAACCAATTGCTAGTAATTTGAGTGCACTTCATTATCTCTATGAATTTTGTTTTGAAAATCATGAATCTGAAAATTTTGATGAAGTGTTGAAAGAAGAAATTTGTAAGGAGATTCATGATAGTTCTTTGAATGAAAATCATGATTGCCATGTTGTTAGTATGCATTATCTTAATATCCATGATTCTAATGATATGCAAAACCACAAGCTTGAGGGTGCGATGCTTAATGAAGATGGTATTTTTGGTTCCCCAAGTTTTGGTGATGACACGTATGCTATAATTGGTCATGAAAAGAATGATTTATGTGATAGTTATATTATGAAATTTCTTCATGATGCTACTGAAAATTACTATGAGGGAGGAATATATTCTTGTAGGAATTGCAAATAATATCAAGTTTCCTCTCTATGTGTTCAAAGATTTGAAGTTATGCTTGTTTGGCCTTCCTATGTTAGTTGATTATTGCTCCCATAAATTGTTTTCTCACAAAATCCGTATGCATAGGAAGTGGGTTAGACTTAAATGTTCTTGTATTGAGATTCATGATGCTCTCTTGCATGTTTCAAATACTACTTTTTTATGTGAGCATCATTTAAATCATTATGCCTAGCTAGGGGCGTTAAACAATAGCGCTTGTTGGGAGGCAACCCAATTTTATTTTTATGTTCTGTTTTTTCTTATGATTAGAGTGTTTCCCATATTATTACTTCTGTAGTAATTGTGTTTTGGTGTTTTAATTAGTGTTTGAGCCAAGTAAAGCCTTTGGGGTAATCTATGGTGGTTGTAGATTTGATCTTGCTGAAAAACAGAAACTTTTGCGCTAGGTCCAGGAATTTTCTAAAATTTTCATAGCGTTGAATCAGTCTTCATTTTGACACAAGATTGTTATATAAATTTCCCAGGTTTTCATATTTTTTCATAATGTTTGTAGTTACAGAAGTACACGAAGTTTTTAGATTCCTGCAAACTGTTCTGTTTTTGACAGATTTTGTTTTCTTTGAGTCATTTACCTATTTTGATAAATCTATGGGTTGTATCCTTCGGTATGAACCATGGAGATTTTAGAATACATTAAGTATTACACCAATATAAATAAATAATGAGTTCACAACAGTACCTAAAGTGGTGATTTATTTTCTTATACTAACGGATCTCACGAGTTTTCTGTTAAGTTTTGTGTTGTGAAGTTTTCAAGTTTTGGGTAAAGATTTGATGGACTATGGAATAAGGAGTGGCAAGAGCCTAAGCTTGGGGATGCCCAAGGCACCCCAAGTCATATTCAAGGATGCCAAAGAGCCCAAGCTTGGGGATGCCTCGGAAGGCATCCCCTCTTACGTCTTCAATCCATTGGTAAATTTACTTGAGGTTATATTTTTATTCACCACATGATATGTGTTTTCCTTGGAGCGTCTTGTATGATATGAGCCTTTGCTTTTTAGTTTGCCACAACCATCCTTTCTGCTTACATATTTTGAGAGAGACACATGTTAATCGTGAATTTATTAGAATATTCTATGTGCTTCACTTATATCTTTCGAGATAGGCAATTTTGCTATATGTGCTTCACTTATATTTTTTAGAGCACGGTGGTGTCTTTGTTTTATAGAAATAATTTAACTCTCGTACCTCACTTTTATTATTTCGAGAGTCTTTAAACAGCATGGTAAATGGTCTAGGTTATGAATTTAGTCCTAATATGATAGGCATCCAAGAGGGATATAATAAAAGCTTCCATATTAAGTGCATTGAGTATTTTTGAGAAGTTTGATTCCTTGCATAAAGTTTTGAGATATAAAGATGGTAATGTTCAGAGTCGTGTTAGGAAGCAATTGTGATTTGGTAAAAATACTTGTGCAAAGGTTTATGATTCCCATAGCATGCACGTATGGTGAACCGTTATGTAAGGAAGTCGGAGCATTATTTGTTTATAGATTGTCGATGTTAGTCCGAGGGTCGGGAGCGCGCGACGGTTAACTCCTACAACCTCTTCCCTAGGAGCATGCCTCTAATACTTTGCTTTGATGACTAATAGACTTTTGCAAAAATTATGTGAGTTCTTTATGACTAACTTTGAGTCCATGGATTATACGCATGCTCACCCTTCCACCTTTGCTAGCCTCTCTAGTATCTCGCAACTTTCACCGGTACAATAAACCCACCTTCCTCAAAACAGCCACCATATACCTTCCTAAAAACAGCCACCAAATATATTTCCTCAAAACAGACACCAAATATCTTTCCTCAAAACATCCACCATACCTACCTATTATGGCATTTCCATAGCCATTCCGAGATATATTGCCATGCAACTTCCACCATTTCCTTTTATCATGACATGCACCATCACTTTCATATTGCATATAGAGTCATATTTTGTTCTAGGTATCGAGTTATAATTTTCTTTTGAGTTGTAAGTAAATAAAAGTGTGATGACTATCATTATTAGAGCATGTACCACGTGAGGAAGGGATGATGGAAGCTATTATTCCCTCACAAGTGGGGATGAGATTCCGTACTTTGTGAAAAATAAAAGAGGCTAGCGAAGCCCAAATAAAAAAATAAAAGAGGCCTTAGATTCCCACCAAAAATGAGAGAAAAGAGAGAAGGGACATTGCTAGTAACCTTTTCCACACTTGTACTTCAAACTAACACCATGATCTTCATGATAGAGAGTCTCCTATTCTGTCACTTTCATATAACTAGCGGAATTTTTCTTCATGATGCACGTCCACTTAGTTTCTTTTTGAGCATTTATACACTTATAGCTCTAGTGCATCTGCTGCATGGCAATCCCTACTCACTCACATTGATATCTATTAATGGGCATATCCATAGCCTATTGATACACCTAATTGATGTGAGACTATCTTCTCCTTTTCCTTGACAACCTCCACCATATTATATTCCACCTATAGTGATATATCCATGGCTCACGCTCACGTATTGCGTCAGAGTATAAAAGGTTTGAGAACATAATAAGTGTGAAACAATTGCTTGACTTGTCATCGGGGTTGTGCATGATATAAATACTTTGTGTGGGGAAGATGGAGCATAGCGAGACCATATGATATTGTAGGGATAATTTTGTTTTGCAACTATATTTTGAAGAGATACAATTGCTTTGCTAGTATGCTTGAAATATTATTGTTTTGATGTAAATATTGAGCTTATATTTTGAGTCTTATGGATCTGAATATTCATGCCACAATAGAGAATATTACATGGATAAATATGTTAGGTAGCACTCCACATCAAAAATTCTATTTTATCATTTACCTACTCGAGAACGAACAAGAATTAAGCTTGGGGATGCTGATATGTCTCCAATGTAACTATAATTTTTGATGATGGCATGCTATTATATTATCTGTTTTGGATGTTTTATATGCATTAATATGCTATTTTATATTATATTTGGGGCAAACCTATTAATATAGAGCCTAGTGCCAGTTTCTGCTTTTACCTTGTTTTTGAGTATTGCAGATATGGAATATTAAATGGAGTCCAAACGGAATAAAATATTCAGAATGATGTTCTCTGGAAGGAAAGAGATCTACAAGACTTGGAGTGCACGGCAGGGAATCTGCCAGGAGGTCACAAGCCAAGGAGGCGCGGTCACCCCCCTGGCCGCGACTGGCAGGCTTGCCACCTCCTGGCAGGTCTCCTAAACCTATTCTTTGTCCTATAAATACCCAAATATCCCCCAACACCAAAAAGAGCCATGCAAATACTTTTCCACCGATAGAAGCCTTCGTTCCCAAGAGATCCATTCTTGGAGCCTTTTCCAGTAATCTGTCGGAGGGGGATCTGATCACGAAGAGCATATACATCAACTCCATTGCCCCTCCGATGGTGCATGAGTAGTCCACCATGGACCTACGGGTCCTTAGCTAGTATCTAGATGGCTTCTTCTCTCTCTTTGATCTTCAATACCATGTTCTTCATGATCTTCATGGAGACCTACCCGATTTAATACTCTTTTGTGGTGTGTTTGTCAAGATCCGATGAATTGTGGGTTTATGTTTAGGTCCATGAATCTTATTTGAGTCTTTTCTGAATTCTTATATGCACGATTTCATATCTTTGCAAGTATCTTCAAGTTATTGGTTTGGTTTGGCCAACTAGATTGGTAATTTTTGCAATGGGAGAAGTGCTTAGTTTTGGGTTCAATCTTGTAGTGTCCTCACCCAATGACAAAGAAGGGGTAGCGAGGCACGTATTGTATTGTTGCCATCAAGGGTAACAAGATTGGGTTTTCATTATATTGCTTGAGTTTATCCCTCTACATCATGTCATCTTACCTAGTGCGTTACTCTGTTCTTCATGAACTTAATACTCTAGATGCAGGCAGGAGTTGATCGATGTGTGGAGTAATAGTAGTAGATATAGAATCGTTTCAATCTACTTGACACGGACGTGATGCCTATAGCCTTGCATATCTACATGATTATTCGCTTTTCTATCAATTGCTTGACAGTAATTTGTTTACCCACCGTGATACTTTCCTTCAAGAGAGAAGCCTCTAGTGAAATCTATGGCCCCTGGGTCTACTTTCCATAATATATTATCAGATCTATAAACCAAAAATACCAAAAATACCTTGTTGCCATTTATTTGTCTTTTACTTGCCGCACTCGTTTACATCCATCTCTATCAGATCTAATCCTTGCAAATAACCGTGAAGGGATTGACAACCCCTTTATAGCGTTGGGTGCAAGAGTTGATACCTTGGTTCTCCTACTAGATTGATACCTTGGTTCTCATCAACTTAGGGAAATACTTATCTACTTCGTTGCATCACCCTTTCCTCTTCAAGGGGAAACCAACGCAAGCTCAAGACGTAGCATTTGTCCTCGAGTAGGTAAATGATAAACATAGAATTATTGATCTGGAACGCTACCTATCATATATATATATATATCCATGTAATATCCTTTATTGTGGCATGAATGTTCAGATCCATAAAACTCAAAACAAAATCTTAATGTTGACATAAAAACATTAATATTTCAAGCACACTAACAAAGCAGTTGTGTCTCTTCAAAGTATAATGGCAAAAGAAAGTTATCCCTACAAAATCATATGGTCTCGCTATGCTCCATCTTCCCCACATAAAGTATT
Organism: Hordeum marinum; assembly: GCA_022496015.1. Lineage (NCBI taxonomy): Eukaryota > Viridiplantae > Streptophyta > Magnoliopsida > Poales > Poaceae > Hordeum > Hordeum marinum. The sequence continues at coordinate 110,823,908 of CM039673.1, forward strand.
TATATCATGAACAACCACGATGGCAAGTCAAGAAATTGTTCCACACCTTTTATGTTCTCAAGCTTTTTCAACTCCCACGCAATACATGAGCATAAGCCATGTATATAGCACTGTAGGTGGAATAGGATATGGTGGAGGCTATGAAGAAAAAGGAGAAGATATTCTCACATCAACTAGGCATATCAACGGGCTATGGAGATGCCCATTAATAGATATCAATGTGAGTGAGTAGGGATTACTATGCAACGGATGCACTAGAGCTATAAGTGTATGAAAGCTCAAAAAGAAACTAAGTGGGTGTGCATCCAACCTGCTTGCTCATGAATACCTAGGGAAATTTGAGGAAATCCATCATTGGAATATACAAGCCAAGTTATATAATGTCAAATTCTCACTAGTATATGAAAGTGACAAAATAGGAGACTCTCTATCATGAAGATCATGGTGGTACTTTGAAGCACAAGTGTGGAAAAAAGATAGTAGCATTGTAGCTTCTCTATTTTCTCTTATTTTTTTATTTTGGTGGGCATCAATGGCCTGTTTTTTTATTTGGGCTTTGTTGGCCTCTTTTATTTTTCATAAAGTCCGGATTCTCATCCCAACTTGTGAGGGAATCATAGCTTCCATCATCCTTCCCTCACATGGGACAATGCTCTGATAATGATGGTCATCACACTTTTATTTACTTATAACTCAAGAATTACAATTCGATATCTGAACAAAATATGACTCTATAAGAGTGCCTCTGGCAGTGTACCGACATGTGCAATGATCTAGCGTAGCAAATGGCATCAAAAAACGGACAAGCCATGAAAACATCATGCTAGCTATCTTATGATCATGCAAAGCAATATGCAAATGATGGTGTGTGTCATAATAAACCGAACGGTGGAAGTTGCATGGAATATATATTGGAATGGCTAAGGAAATGTCATAACAGGTAGGTATGGTGGCTGTTTTGAGGAAGGATATATGGTGGGTTTAATGCACCGGCGAAAGTTGCGTGGTACTAGAGAGGCTAGCAAAGGTGGAAGGGTGAGAGTGCGTATAATCCATGGACTCACATTAGTCATAAAGAACTCACATACTTATTGCAAAAGTCTATTAGTCATCAAAGAAAATTATTATATGCATGGTCCTAGGGGAGAGATTGGTAGGAGTAAACCATCGCGCGCTCCCGACCCTCACGCAAAAGCTGACAATCAATAAACAAATCATGCTCCGACTTCCTTACATAACAGTTCACCATACGTGCATGCTACAACAATCACAAACCTTTACACAAGTACTTAAAACAATCCACAATTACTTCCTAACATGACTCTAATATCACCATCTTTATATCTCAAAACTTTATGCAAGGAATCAAACTTCTCATAATATTCAATGCACTATATATGAAAGTTTTTATTATATCCCTCTTGGATGACTATTATATAAGGACTAAATTCATAACCTAAACCAATTACCATGCTTTTTAAAGACTCTGAAAATAATATAAGTGAGGTAAGATAGTTCAATTATTTCTATAAAACAAAACACCACCGTGCTCTAAAAAGATGTAACTGAAGCACTAGAGCAAAATTGCCTAGCTCAAAAGATATAAGTGAAGCACATACAGTATTCTAATAAATTCACGATCCATGCATGTCTCTCTCAAAATATGTGGTTATCAAGGATGATTGTAGAAAACTTAAAAGCAAAGAATCATATCATACAAGATGCTCCAAGCAAAACACATATCATGTGGTGAATAAAAATATAGCCTCAAGTAAATTTACCGATGGATTGAAGACAAAAGAGGGGGTGCCTTCCGGGGCATCCCCAAGCTTAGGATTTTTGACATCCTTCATTCCTTGGTGATCCTTAGGCATCCCAAAGCTAAGGCTCTTGCCACTCCTTATTCCATAGTCCATCAAATCTTTACCCAAAACTTGAAAACTTCACAACACAAAACTTAACAGAAAACTTGTGAGATCCGTTAGTATAAGAAAATAAATCACCACTTTAGGAACTGTTGTGAACTCATTATTTATTTATATTGGTGTAATATATACTATATTCAAACTTCTCCATGGTTCATACCCCCGACACGACCCATACATACATCAAAATAGGTAAACAACACAAAGAAAACAAAATTTAAGTAATCTGGAAACTTAGTATACTTATGTAACTCTAAAAATTCTGAAAAAATAGTTAAACCTAGGAAATTTGTATCTCAATCTTGTGTAAAAATTTCAGACTCAGTCGACGCTCTGATAAATTTATAAAATTCATGTACTGGGCACAAAAGTTTCAGTTTTTCAGCAAGATCAAATCAACAATAACCATAGACCATCCCAAAGGTCTAACTTGGCTCAAACACTAATAAAAACACCAAAACACAATTACTATATAGGTAATAATGTGTGAAACACTCAAAACAGAAAAAAAACATAAAAGTAAAATGGGGTTGCCTCCTGTCGGTAGACGACACCTATGGGACCACAAGGATCCCTTTGCGGTTTGGCGGGGAGAAGGCACGTACAAAGAGCAGATCACACGATCGGCACAAGGGGAAGCTTTTACCCAGGTCCAGGCCATTGTTCAGCGTAAAACCCTACTCCTACTTTGATGTATTATGGGTGTTCCTGAGGTTCCAGCTACGGGAGCGCTACCAGGAGCTGCTCCGTGCGTGAGCTACAAGACGGGAGTCAAAAGTCCTCTCTCATAACGCCTTGGGCCTACTTTTATATGACTAAGGGGATCCCAATAGTGGCGTATAGTGTGCACACCGGGCACACAGTGCTACAGTGCTATCATACCTAACCCTGATGGAGTGGGACAAACGCATTTAATGCTCCGTCAGCATCCGTGGCCTTCTACGGGACGGGACAGGTGCCCGTCCCATCGGCACCGCTTAGCCTCTCCTTCGCCAGCACCTTGACACATATCCTGGGAGTCGACACCTGGTCTTTGCGCTAGCAAGGTGGCGAGTTCTGGCCAAGTGCTCTTCTTGCCGGGGCTTAGCAGGCCACGCCCAGCAAGATCTTGCCGGGGTTCCAGACAGTGGTCTTCGGTCTTGTGTTCGCTAACTTGAGCGCTCCTTTGATGTCTTCGCCCTTGCTTCCAGTAGTCCCTCGACAAGCCTTCCTGCGGGTGTAGATACAACTGCCCGTACACAAGTAAGGGGTACTAATGGACCCGATCCTTAGTACACCGATAGATGCCCCCGGGCCTAGGCCACACATGGTGTAGGGCGTTGTTGGGCCAGGCCCAAACAGTGCACGGGCACGCGTGGCAGGGGTCTCCAGTTGTAATCATCCCGCTTACTGCGTATAGTGACCCGACCTGAAAGGTCAAGTCTCCGGTGTTTCCGTACCATCCCAAGATCATGCTGGTACACACACGGTACATCCATGTATATATCAAAGGGAAATCACACAGCATTATATTAATCGAAATCTCATATCGAGTCCTTTATTACAATAAAAATTACAATAAAGTGGCTAAAAGCCAACTCATGAGAATATCTAAATCTTGCGGAAGCGTCGACGGTAGATGAGTCCATCCGACTCCAAGGGCATCTCACTGAGCATAGAACGCGTCCTCACTCCTGGTCGGAAAAATACTCTCCAACATGATACGTTGCAGCCGTGTAGGTCAGCATATGGAATATGCCGGCAAAGTCACAGTAGAGGTGTGAAAATAATCAGCTAGTCTATATGCATATATGGCAGGTGGGGTGGTAAGTTTTGCGTAAAGCCAATTTTTTCCTACATCAAGAAAAGGGGCTAAGCAAAACATTACTAAGTTGGTTGATTAATGAGATGGTTCCACCAACCAGTTCTCATACCCAAAATTGTTAATACCCACATCATCATATTAATTGTGTTGAGAGTTCCGGAAGTTTCAATTCCTTTGGCTCAAGTCGTCCATGACCGTGGACACGGCTAATCGATTAGGTTTGGAATACTCTGCAGAGTTTTGCACACGTTCCCCACAAGATTTGGTCGCCTCCGTTTGATTTCTCGCACTTTAGGGTGTTTGAGAAACGGATGACCAAAACATGGTCTTCCAAAGGGTTTCCCTGCGACTCTGTCGGTGCCCATCCTTTCCTACCGTTCTTCTACCTCTCGTAGCACCGCCTGTCCAGGGTCACCACGATATCCAACCAAGCCAGAGCCCATAATGACTTGTGGCTGTGCAGGTAAGCCTTGGGTTTTAAAGCATCCATCCATCTCTTTGTGCCTGGGTGGACCTTTCCGCGTGAATACTGGCCATCTCCAGCATCACCTAGGCAAATCCACTGGTTTCTCCAGGGTGCCGTTCAACCATCATCCACCCAGAGGTATGTTGAAAACTCGGAGTCTTAAATCTTGATCATTATGTAGGTCTTGAAATTATTAACTCTCTCAACTCTCATGAATCACACAACCAACCCCGTCTACTAATAGCATAGCAAAAGTAAAACAACGTTTCCCGGGGCCAAGTTGTCAAAGAGGGTTGAGAGGGGTACCTACCACATGATACTACTACAATGTAACCAAGTTTCCAACTAACCTATCTTGCATGCAACTGGGGAGATGGTAGAACTAATGCATATAAAACATGGGTAAACATGGTCAAAGTGACTTGCCTGATTGATGATCTTCGTACGTGAGTGACTCTAAGTAACAAGCTTCGCACTCCGGATAATCTAACGAAGCAAACAAGCACTCAATAAGCATACAACAGAATATTGTAACTCACAAACATCAACCAAGAACTAGTAAACAATCAAGACAAAACAATGCACAAATCTCAAGTAAGAAAACACACAAAGTTTTGTTTTCAAAAGGTGAGGAATGAAAACACTACTGACATAATGAAACCATTTGTAATAACAAAACAATTGTTGTCAGCAAGGAAACAATAGAATATTTTATTAATAAACACAATACAATCAATTTAAGTTTGTTGGGAAAAGTTTAGTAAAGTTTATAAAATTTTGATAAACACATTATGAATCAACTACAGTTATATTAACAAAAGAATGAAAAACTAAACTTATTATTTATTAGTAAAACATGTTCTTGATAGAAAATAATTTACTACTAAATCTGTCTTAGAAAACAGAAACAAAATATACAAAACTTTGTTTGAAAACAAAACTATTACTAGTTAGTTGTTTTAATCAAATTATGCCTATTTGAAAAGAAGTTGTGATTCCTATGTTAAATAAAATTAAACTAAGCAAATTTATATTTTTTTTCTCAGTGAGTGAAAACACTAAATGTTTACTAACAGAACCTAATAAACAAATAAAACCAATTCTAAATCAAACTAATTAAAATCAAGTTTATAAAACTATATTATAATACTAGACAGATTCTGTTTTTGTCTAAAACACTATTAAAAATCATCCTAAAAAATCCTCAAACTAAACACGAAGATATTCCTAACTAATACCAAACAGTAGCAAAAAGATTCATATCAAAATTTATTTTCAAACTCTAGTTATTCAGATTTGAAGATTTTAAGCAAATTTGATTCAATTCAAATTTTATAGTTCAAATTTGAAATTTGAAAGTACAGGGTGAAACTACATGAAAAATGTGAACTAATGCAAAAAGAATCAACTTAAAACACTAAATATATTAAAAGATATAGCTAAAACAAAATTAGAATAGGTTCTGTTTTCTAAATAAAAATCAGAAAAAGGTGAAATTCTACCGGTCGGCGAGGGGGTGACGTGGCGCGATCCTACTGGCTGGCTAGCACGGGCGTTAGATGGTTATGGGCGGACGACCGATGCTAGGAGGATACCGGTTCAGTTTTAAGTGACTTCTAATCGGGGCCGTCGGATTCGAATCGAAGGGAGGGGAGTGACGACGGCGACTTACCGGTGGGGGGAGGGGATCTCCGGCGAGTGGTGAAGCCGGCCGGTGGTCGGAGATGCTCGGGGATGCGTCTCTGGTGGTCGTTGGCGACGTCGAAAAAGTCCGGACGGTGGCGGTGGTCCTCCTCCGCCGGTTGGTGGTGTCAGAAAGGGGAGGGGAGGTCGGAGTCGTCGGCAATGGCGATGGGGAGATCCGGTGGTGGTGTCAACTCCGGCGAGAGATCTGTGACGGTCTGGCGACTGGGAAGAGGTCTCGGGGTGGGGAATGGATGCGGGGTGCTGGGGCTCTTATATAGCCTGGTGAGGGGGCTCGGGATGGAAGGGGTACGGGAGATCCGGCGAGAGGGATTTCGCCGGCGCCGGCACGCGCGCGTTGAAGATGACCGACGCGGGGATTTCGGGCGGTCGGGTGGGGGCCAGCGTCAGAGAGAGAGGGAGGCGTTACTGCGCTCGGTCGGCCGGCTTCTAATTAATACGCGAGTAACTGTCGTGGGCCGGCCCGTTTAATACCGGAAACGGTTACCGTTTCTTTTTAATAATTTTCCAGAGACATTCAAATACATTTAAAGCATTCAAATCATCTCTAAATATAGGGGTATTATATATCAAAATTAACAGAATAATAAATTCTATTAAATGAACATTTCTATTCTCTCATTTGAACAATTTAAAAAAAAATTATTTTCAGAAATTGCCTAATTGTTTTTAAATCCTTTTTGCAAATATTTTCAAAATAACTCCTGGTTATTTTTGTTCAAATAATTCACCAATTTGACCCTGGTGTGGAGTGTCATGTTACTCCTCTCTTATTTTGAACATTTAACCAAAATTTCAAATAGGGAAAGCAGCATAGGGAAAAGTAGAAGGGACTTTCAGAAAGTCAGAAAAGACATTTCAACTATTACATACAATCAAGCAATGATGCTGCTAGATGCATAACTATAATCATAACATTCCAAAATGAAATTTTGGGATGTTACAAACCTACCCACCTTAAGATGAATCTCGCCCTCGAGATTCGGGTTGGCTAGAAAATAGGTGCGGATGGTCTCTACGAAGATCTTCTTCGCGTTCCCAGGTGGCTTCTTCCTCGGTGTGGTGACTCCACAGAACTTTGCAGAACATGATAATCTTGCTGCGGGTAACTCGGTTGGATGTCTCGAGGATCTTGACAGGCTCCTCCTCATAAGTCAGATCACTTTCAAGCTGTATGGCCTCTAGGGGCACTGTGTCTCGCAAAGGGATGTCGGCCATCTCAGCATGGCATTTATTCAGCTGGGAAACATGGAACACATTGTGAACTTCGGATAATCCTTCCAGCAATTCCAGTTTGTATGCAACTTCGCCTCTACGTTCAAGAATGTTGTAGGGGCCTATGAATCTGGGTGCTAGTTTTCCTTTAACACCAAATCTCTTGATTCCACGAAGCGGGGACACACGAAGATATGCTCTGTCTCCTACTTCATACGTCACTTCCTTGCGCTTGTTGTCAGCATAGCTCTTCTGTCGGGATTGAGCTATTTTGAGTCTGTCACGAATCAACTTGACTTTCTCTTCCAAATCTCGGATAAGATCGGGACCAAAAAGTTGTCGGTCTCCAACACTATCCCACGTCAGTGGTGTTCTGCACCTCCTTCCGTATAAAGCTTTGAAAGGGGCCATCTTTAGACTCGTCTGATAACTGTTGTTGTATGAGAATTCTGCGTAAGGCAAGTTATCGTCCCAACTAGAACCGTAGTCTAGTGCACAAGCTCTCAACATGTCTTCCAGAATCTGGTTGACTCTCTCAGTCTGTCCATCTGTCTGCGGATGAAAAGTTGTACTGAACTCTAGCCTTGTACCCAAAGTTTCATGTAACTGATGCCAAAACTTTGAGGTAAATTGTGTTCCTCTATCTGACACGATACTCCTCGGAACTCCATGCAAACATACGATCCTGGTCATATATATCTTGGCTAGCTTAGCACTGGTATAGGTGGTTTTCACTGGAATGAAATGAGCTACCTTGGTCAAGCGATCTACCACTACCCAGATGGAATCATAACCTGAACGGGTCCTGGGCAATCCTGTGATGAAATCCATACCAAGCTTTTCCCATTTTCACTCGGGTATCGGCAAAGGTTGGAGTAACCCTGCTGGTTTCTGATGTTCTGCCTTTACTCTCTGACAAACATCACATATTGCAACATGTTCCGCAATATCTTTCTTCATACCTGTCCACCAATAACTTTCCTTTAAATCGAGATACATCTTGGTATTGCCTGGGTGTATCGAGTAAGGTGAATCGTGGGCTTCCTGAAGTATCAACTTCCTGAGCTCTAGGTCATTGGGCACATAGATTCGGTTCTCAAACCACAAAGTTCCGTGTTCATCCTCACGAAAACCTTTAGCTTTACCATCTTCCATTCTCTGCTTTATCTCAGCTATCTCCTTGTCCGATTTCTGGGCTTCACGAATTCTTTCGGTCAAGGTGGACTGAATTTCCAGTGTAGCAACATATCCTCTTGGAACTATCTCTAGCTTGAGCTCTCTGAGATCATCGACTAACTCTTGAGGTAATCCTCCAGCTATGAGTGTGTTCACATAAGTTTTCCGACTCAAGGCATCGGCTACAACATTAGCCTTACCTGGATGGTAGTGTAATCTCATGTCATAGTCCTTGATTAGCTCTAACCATCTCCTCTGTCTGAGGTTCAACTCTTTCTGCGTGAAAATATACTTCAGGCTCTTATGGTCGGTGTAAACATCACAACTGTTTCCGATAAGGAAATGTCTCCAAGTCTTGAGTGCGTGCACTACGGCTGCTAATTCCAAATCATGAGTGGCATAATTCAACTCATGAGGTCGTAGCTGTCTGGAAGCATAGGCTACAACTTTTCCATCTTGCATAAGTACTCCTCCGAGTCCTTGACGTGAAGCATCACAGTAAACCTCGAAATCCTTCCGAATATCGGGCAAGATCAATACTGGGGTTGTGACCAAACGTTCCTTTAACTCTTGGAAACTGGTTTCACATTCCTCAGTCCAAACATACTTGGATTCTTTCTTCAACAACTCTGTCATGGGCTTGGCAATCTTTGAGAAATTCTCAACGAATCTCCGGTAATATCCGGCAAGTCCGAGGAAACTGCGGATCTCCTTAACTGAGGTGGGTGACTTCCACTCTGTGACGGCTTCAACCTTAGCGGGGTCTACGGCTATTCCTTCTCCGGAAATAACATGTCCAAGGAATCCGACTTCCGTCAGCCAAAATTCACATTTGCTGAACTTGGCATATAACTGATGCTCTCTTAGCTTCTCCAGAACTAAACGCAAATGTTCCTTATGCTCTTCCTCGTTCTTGGAGAATATCAGAATGTCATCGATGAACACCACAACAAACTTGTCTAGGTATTCCATGAATACTTTGTTCATCAAATTCATGAGGTAGGCAGGAGCATTAGTCAATCCAAAAGACATGACCGTATACTCATACAAGCCATACCTCGTGGTGAAAGCTGTTTTGGGTATATCCTGTTCACGAATTTACAACTGGTGATACCCTGATCGAAGATCGATCTTGGAGAATACTTTGGCTCCTACGAGCTGATCAAACAAATCATTAATCATCGGCAGAGGGTACTTGTTCTTGATAGTCACCTCGTTCAAGGCACGATAATCGACTACCATTCTCAAGGTTTTATCCTTCTTCTCCACCAAAAGAACTGGGGCTCCCCAAGGTGAAGAACATGGGCGTATATAACCTTTGTCCAATAACTCCTTGATTTGCTTCTTGATTTCCAACAGATCATTTGCGGGCATCCGATAGGGTCTCTTGGAAATTGGGGCTGTCCCTGGCTGTAGCTCTATTAAGAACTCAATCTCCCTATCTGGTGGCATTCCTGGTAATTCTTCCGGAAATACATCTGGAAAATCTTTTACCACAGGTACTTCCTCCTGAACAACTCCCGTGAGAGCATTTAACCTAGCACTCATACGTGTGCGTTGGGATACATACTTAATCCTCTTGTTCTCCGGGGTGGTGAGTGAAACAGACTTGCTGAGGCAATCAAGATTTCCTTCATACTTGGTCATCCAATCCATGCCTAGGATTACATCCAATCCTTGTGACTCTAAGACGATGAGGTCGGTGGGAAAAACATGGTTCCCTATATTGAGTTTCAAGGCATGCCATCCTATCCCTACCATCATCATACCTCCTGGAGAACTGACCTTAATGGGCTGACTAAGGGTTTGGTGGGCAAACCATACTTATCCACAACTACCCTTGATATGAATGAATGAGTTGCAACGGAATCAAAAAGTACTGTAACAGGAAGTGAATGCAATAAAAACTTACCAACCACAGTCTCGGGTTGATCATAGACTTCTTCCACGTCGAGTTGGTTCACCTGGGCTCGAGGAAAAGGGTTTGGCTTCTTGGCTGCTGAGTTGCCGTTGTTGTTGCCGTTTCCACTGCCTTGCTTGCTCTGGGAACACTCAGTAGCATAGTGCCCTGTCTTCTGGCACTTGAAACAGGTGATGTGACTCAGATCCTTCTGAGCAGGAACTTGACGGTGCTGGTTGTTGTTCCCATTCCCATTGTCAGTCTTGAAATTGCCATGGTTGAGACGGTTGTTCCCATTTCCTCCATGATGGTGGCCTCCATGGTTATGCACAGCATGAGTGTGCTTTCCAAACTTACTATTTCCTGATCCGGTATTCCCGGAGTACGGGGAGTAACGAGGCTTCTGATGAGCTCCAGAGTTGAACTTCCCCTGAGTGTACTTCCTCTTGCGGTTCTCAATCTGCTGCTGTTTACCTTCCAGAATAAGTGCCTTATCCACCAGCTCTTGGTAGTTGTTGAAATTAGCCACTACCAGTTGTATGCTCAACTCATCATTGAGTTCTTCCAGAAACTTTTCTTGCTTGACCGCATCATCGGCCACATCTCCTGGGGCATAACGGGCCAACATGCTGAACTCTTCCACATATTGGGCCACAGAGCGATTACCCTGGCGCAAATTGCGAAACTCGCGCTTCTTCAGACTCATGGCTCCAGCTGAGACATGTGCGGTGCGAAAAGCAAGCTTGAATTGCTCCCAAGTCACATCTGCAATAGGATATGTGGTGGTGTAATTCTACCACCATGATGATGCTGGTCCTTCCAGTTGATGTGCGGCAAATCGCACCTTCTCAGCATCAGTACATCCAACGGTGACAAGTTCTCTCTCCATCCTACGGAGCCAGTCATCTGCCACAATGGGCTCAGTACTGCTGGAGAAAGTTGGAGGGTTCAACCTCAGAAAACGGGTGAGATTGTCAGTCTTGGGTGGATGGTGGTTGTGGTTGTTCTGGTTGTTGGTCTGGTTCTGAAGCAATAACTGCATCAGTGCATTCTGCTGCTGAAGGAGTTGAGTGAGTTCTGGTGGGAACGTGAAGTCGGTCTCACGTCGTGGAGGCATCTTGCTGTTTTTAGAGGGATGAGAATTAGAATAGAACAAGGGTCTAGAAGAAATTCACTACCCATATGCAATGCAACAAACATATCACACCAAACACTCATTCATTTATTCAATCAATGTCAAACATCGATATACAATACTCAATCAAACTAAGCATCGACCTACGCTCTTAACGTTGAAAATAAAAGATACATGGAGGGCATAACTAATGTTCTCCTCAAAAGTGCATAGTCGTAGGTCCTCCGGTGGTGCTTTCCTCATAGTCTTCATCGTCGCTGATGATGGGTGCCATGTCTCCTTCGGGGTGAAGGTTTTCCCCCATGTCTAGCTGCTCCTCCAGAGTTGCGATGCGTGCATTCTGCTCATCAATCCTCTCTAGGAAGTCCTTCACTTCATGCTCGTGTTCATAGTTGGCCTCTCGTAGATCAGCTTCAAGGTCCAGCTCGCGGTTCATCAGATTCTTGATTGTCTTCGTATCAGCACGAACTCGAAGCTCCAGAGTCCTGATGTGAGTCTCCAGGGTCTGGATATAGGAAATAGTGGTGTCTGCAGTGGGAGGAGTTATGATGTTTCCATTGGCATCTCTGCGACAAACCATGCTGAGTCCTGGTGAAATGGTTCCACCTCTGTATTCCTCCTGAATACATCCAAGGGCATGATGAATGGCCATGTCTCTTCCAAGTATCCAACTGGGTGCCACGAACTTGAGATCTATGGGTTCCTTCCGATTCCCAAAAGTCTTCCCTGGGATATGCACCTCGATCCTGTAGCGTCCATCTTGGGGAAATGACATGATAGGAGTCCCGGTGATGCTCAGCAAAGCAATCCTTACGTCCTTGACGATCCTCATCAGCTCCTTACCAAAGGGCATCGTTGCGTCAGGCTGGCAAAACTCCGTGATCAACACTGGGATGAAGGTGGCCATCTATAAATTTTGAGATAATCGGGGAGAAATCAGAAACGAATAGATGAGAGTATAAGAATTTTAAAGACAAAGAGAAACAATCCTAAGGCTTTCCAATCCTAGAGGTTACGTCCTACGGTCAGCGTGTGCTCTGATACCATTTCTGTAGCGACCCGACCTGAAAGGTCAAGTCTCCGGTGTTTCCGTACCATCCCAAGATCATGCTGGTACACACACGGTACATCCGTGTATATATCAAAGGGAAATCACACAGCATTATATTAATCGAAATCTCATATCGAGTCCTTTATTACAATAAAAATTACAATAAAGTGGCTAAAAGCCAACTCATGAGAATATCTAAATCTTGCGGAAGCGTCGACGGTAGATGAGTCCATCCGACTCCAAGGGCATCTCACTGAGCATAGAACGCGTCCTCACTCCTGGTGGGAAAAATACTCTGCAACATGATACGTTGCAGCCGTGTAGGTCAGCATATGGAATATGCCGGCAAAGTCACAGTAGAGGTGTGAAAATAATCAGCTAGTCTATATGCATATACGGCAGGTGGGGTGGTAAGTTTTGCGTAAAGCCAATTTTTTCCTACATCAAGAAAAGGGGCTAAGCAAAACATTACTAAGTTGGTTGATTAATGAGATGGTTCCACCAACCAGTTCTCATACCCAAAATTGTTAATACCCACATCATCATATTAATTGTGTTGAGAGTTCCGGAAGTTTCAATTCCTTTGGCTCAAGTCGTCCATGACCGTGGACACGGCTAATCGATTAGGTTTGGAATACTCTGCAGAGTTTTGCACACGTTCCCCACAAGATTTGGTCGCCTCCGTTTGATTTCTCGCACTTCAGGGTGTTTGAGAAACGGATGACCAAAACATGGTCTTCCAAAGGGTTTCCCTGTGACTCTGTCGGTGCCCATCCTTTCCTACCGTTCTTCTACCTCTCGTAGCACCGCCTGTCCAGGGTCACCACGATATCCAACCAAGCCAGAGCCCATAATGACTTGTGGCTGTGCAGGTAAGCCTTGGGTTTTAAAGCATCCATCCATCTCTTTGTGCCTGGGTGGACCTTTCCGCGTGAATACTGGCCATCTCCAGCATCACCTAGGCAAATCCACTGGTTTCTCCAGGGTGCCGTTCAACCATCATCCACCCAGAGGTATGTTGAAAACTCGGAGTCTTAAATCTTGATCATTATGTAGGTCTTGAAATTATTAACTCTCTCAACTCTCATGAATCACACAACCAACCCCGTCTACTAATAGCATAGCAAAAGTAAAACAACGTTTCCCAGGGCCAAGTTGTCAAAGAGGGTTGAGAGGGGTACCTACCACATGATACTACTACAATGTAACCAAGTTTCCAACTAACCTATCTTGCATGCAACTGGGGAGATGGTAGAACTAATGCATATAAAACATGGGTAAACATGGTCAAAGTGACTTGCCTGATTGATGATCTTCGTACGTGAGTGACTCTAAGTAACAAGCTTCGCACTCCGGATAATCTAACGAAGCAAACAAGCACTCAATAAGCATACAACAGAATATTGTAACTCACAAACATCAACCAAGAACTAGTAAACAATCAAGACAAAACAATGCACAAATCTCAAGTAAGAAAACACACAAAGTTTTGTTTTCAAAAGGTGAGGAATGAAAACACTACTGACATAATGAAACCATTTGTAATAACAAAACAATTGTTGTCAGCAAGGAAACAATAGAATATTTTATTAATAAACAGAATACAATCAATTTAAGTTTGTTGGGAAAAGTTTAGTAAAGTTGATAAAAGTTTTGATAAACACTTTATGAATCAACTATAGTTATATTAACAAAAGAATGAAAAACTAAACTTATTATTTATTAGTAAAACATGTTCTTGATAGAAAATAATTTACTACTAAATCTATCTTAGAAAACAGAAACAAAATATACAAAACTTTGTTTGAAAACAAAACTATTACTAGTTAGTTGTTTTAATCAAATTATGCCTATTTGAAAAGAAGTTGTGATTCCTATGTTAAATAAAATTAAACTAAGCAAATTTATAAAAAAATTCTCAGTGAGTGAAAACACTAAATGTTTACTAACAGAACCTAATAAACAAATAAAACCAATTCTAAATCAAACTAATTAAAATCAAGTTTATAAAACTATATTATAATACTAGACAGATTCTGTTTTTGGCTAAAACACTATTAAAAATCATCCTAAAAAATCCTCAAACTAAACATGAAGATATTCCTAACTAATACCAAACAGTAGAAAAAAGATTCATATCAAAATCTATTTTCAAACTCTAGTTATTCAGATTTGAAGATTTTAAGCAAATTTGATTCAATTCAAATTTTATAGTTCAAATTTGAAATTTGAAAGCACAGGGTGAAACTACATGAAAAATGTGAACTAATGCAAAAAGAATCAACTTAAAACACTAAATAGATTAAAAGATATAGCTAAAACAAAATTAGAATAGGTTCTGTTTTCTAAATAAAAATCAGAAAAAGGTGAAATTCTACCGGTCGGCCAGGGGGTGACGTGGCGCGATCCTACTGGCTGGCTAGCGCGGGCGTTAGATGGTTACGGGCGGACGACCGATGCTAGGAGGATACCGGTTCAGTTTTAAGTGACTTCTAATCGGGGCCGTCGGATTCGAATCGGAGGGAGGGGAGTGACGACGGCGACTTACCGGTGGGGGGAGGGGATCTCCGGCGAGTGGTGAAGCCGGCCGGTGGTCGGAGATGCTCGGGGATGCGTCTCTGGTGGTCGTTGGCGACGTCGAAAAAGTCCGGACGGTGGCGGTGGTCCTCCTCCGCCGGTTGGTGGTGTCAGAAAGGGGAGGGGAGGTCGGAGTCGTCGGCAATGGCGATGGGGAGATCCGGTGGTGGTGTCAACTCCGGCGAGAGATCTGTGACGGTCTGGCGACTGGGAAGAGGTCTCGGGGTGGGGAATGGATGCGGGGTGCCGGGGCTCTTATATATCCTGGAGAGGGGGCTCGGGATGGAAGGGGTACGGGAGATCCGGCGAGAGGGATTTCGCCGGCGCCGGCGCGCGCGCGTTGAAGATGACCGACACGGGGATTTCGGGCGGTCAGGTGGGGGCCAGCGTCAGAGAGAGAGGGAGGCGTTACTGCGCTCGGTCGGCCGGCTTCTAATTAATACGCGAGTAACTGTCGTGGGCCGGCCCGTTTAATACCGGAAACGGTTACCGTTTCTTTTTAATAATTTTCCACAGACATTCAAATACATTTAAAGCATTCAAATCGTCTCTAAATATAGGGGTATTATATATCAAAATTAACAGAATGATAAATGCTATTAAATGAACATTTCTATTCTGTCATTTGAACAATTTAAAAAAAATTATTTTCAGAAATTGCCTAATTGTTTTTAAATCCTTTTTGCAAATATTTTCAAAATAACTCCTGGTTATTTTTGTTCAAATAATTCACCAATTTGACCCTGGTGTGGAGTGTCATGTTACTCCTCTCTTATTTTGAACATTTAACCAAAATTTCAAATAGGGAAAGCAGCATAGGGAAAAGTAGAAGGGACTTTCAGAAAGTCAGAAAAGACATTTCAACTATTACATACAATCAAGCAATGATGCTGCTAGATGCATAACTATAATCATAACATTCCAAAATGAAATTTTGGGATGTTACACTGCGCCGCCCCACGATGTGCGTTAAGTGCGCGATGTGGGAGGCGTGTGCAGAGCGGTCGTAACGGCAGCGTGCTCGCAAAGGTTTTTACCATTGACTAGTAAAGGATCGGCATCACGTCTTCCCCATAAAAGAGGGACCCACAGAGACACTTGCTCATTTAGTCCATGTCTTTTCCAATCTGGAAACCGCTGCCGTCTCCTTCCTCAAGCCCAAAGCAGAGCTTCTCCCACCCAACCTCTGCCTCCACCCTCTCTCGGTTCCTAGCTTTCGCCACCATAGCCACCGTGCCGCCCAAGACGATCAAGGGCAAAGGAGCAAAATCTGCCATCTCGTAGAAAGATCTAGCGAAGATATGGAACGCGCGCGTTGTCTTCCCTCCGGTGCTTGACGCGAAGGCCTTGAAGGAGCGGTACTAGGGCATGTGGGCGAGGGAGACGAATGTGCACCCCGCTACCCAAGTAAGCCCAGGTTCATCCAATGGCGGTCCTAACAAATTCCCCTTCTTCGTCGATTATTTTTACTACGGGCTCTGTCCTCCCTCTCCGTTTTCTTCTATGACATCATGTACACGTACGGATTCCATCTCCTGGATTTCACGCCGAACATTGTAACATGTATGTCCGTCTTCGCCCACCTCTGCGAGAACTTTGTCGGGGTAGTCCCCAACACTGCCTGTTTCGCCATTACTTCACCCCTCTATACAAGGGGGAGAAGACCTTTCTAGATCCATTGCCTAGATTTCAAGGGGATGTAACAGGGACATATACCCAACTAGGGCTCTCCGTGATAAGTGGGATGAATGGCAGGCTAGGTGGTGATGGATCCGGGAGGACGATCCCCAATCTTTCTGCTCGCCCTGGCAGACAAAAATGGTGCATGGTGACAACTGGAGCGACTTTGACCCTCTCGACGATAAGCTCACAGTCACAACCACCAGGATCCACCGCCTCAAGGTCGCCGGAATCACAATAGAGATGATCGGGGCCGATTTTCTCCGCCGGCGAATAGCTCCTCTGCAACGCAAAGGGAGGCCAGCCTGGGAATTCAGGAACGCGGCCGACATCATGAGGCTAAGTCCTAGCCTGAATAATAACTTGACGATGATGCAACACGCAGCTCTTTGTGAGAAGTTGTTCAGGTCTGACGCGACGCGCGACTTGCTGGTCGGTGTGATCCCCCTATGCAACAACTCCGCCCTGGCCTTGATCCTCGCCATGATGCCAGTGTGCAATGCTCACGGCCCCAACGGGTCTTGCGAAGAGCCATCCGCCAAACAGGTACACGATTTCTTCGACAGGTTGTCGGAGAAGGCCGTACGGACAGAGATGAACCTCGTCTGAGATTCCATCGAGGAAGAAATGGCATATATCGCCAGCAGCGTGGAGGAGGCGACCCTTGCCGCGGAGGCCGACAGCATAGGATTTATAGAAGAGGAAGCCGGCGAAGGAGAGGTGGCATCGAAGGAGCTACTCACCAAGAAGGGTGAAGTTGTTCGGGAACAGAGTGGCACCGCTGCTGGGGTCCCTTCCGTCAAGGACGCAACTGAAGAGAAGTCGAACGAGGAGCCCACAGCCCTCGAGAGAAAAAGGCGCGTCCTTTGGAAAGTTTCCCCGGTGCTCCCGCTCTTCATCCTTCTTCCAGCAGCGCAGCCCCAGCAAGGGCATGCCCGGCAAGGCTGTGCAGCGGCAAGAAGCGCGACAGCATCCCCCTGCTCCAGCCACAGCCAAGCGACCTAGGGCTGCCCCTTC
This sequence comes from Hordeum marinum, assembly GCA_022496015.1. Taxonomy (NCBI): domain Eukaryota; kingdom Viridiplantae; phylum Streptophyta; class Magnoliopsida; order Poales; family Poaceae; genus Hordeum; species Hordeum marinum. Next base: position 110,841,558 of record CM039673.1, read on the forward strand.
TCCACCTCCGAACACCGTGGCGGAGGTGGACTTCAACCTCTCCTCGACACTTCTTATCTACTGGTTTTCTTTGACTTTGCTTAACTTATTTGCTTTGCTTTCGCCTATAAGGATGGCGAAGAGAGCGAGGACTTCGATGGGCGACGCATTGTCAACCAGCACCATGACCGCGTCGGAGCTGATCGACATCATCCCGGAGCCGAGCCCGCTACGCAGCCCGCAACACAGCCCCCAGCATGAGTCTGTTACTCATCTTCCACTGGCGAGTGTCGGGACGTGTATCTTCATGGCTGACATCACCAGGCTTGTAGAAGAAAGGCGGCAACAAAGGGGTCACTAGGGGCCACTCCTGATGTGTCGCTCCCTTCGACTACGATGCCCAAAGCTGGCTCTCCGGCAGGGGGCTCCGCAAATGAGCCGATCCTTGTTGAGGAGAATTCGGCAGGCGTTGGTGTCGGTAGACCTACGCTGGAAACCGAAATTGCCGGGGAAGAAGCACCTGCCTCCCAGCAGCCTGGTACAAGTAAGACCGTTTGCCGTAGAGTGCTTGTTATTCTATTCTCGTACATCGTTTTATCGAATTTCAAACTCGGCTTCATCTTTGTTCTCCGTTTCCGGTTTTCAGATCCCTCCTCGGCGGAACAAATAGACGTCGACAACATTATTGAGGAGACTACTAGGGATGTTGCCGCTGACGCCACCAGGGTTGCCGCTGCCGCTGACGCCACCAGGGTTACCGCAGGACCCGAAGCTCTTGACGAGGCAAGCATTGGCGGCCTTCCCAAGGAAGAACAGCTCCTCCAGGCGATGGATGATAACTTCCAAAAGCTCTAGGTGCTCTATCGCACTTGGAAGGAGAACCTGGACACCAGAGCGGCGGTTATGCAGGCGGCGGAGGCGGACTTCCAGGGGCGCGTCGTGGAAACGCAGGCCTGGTTTGCCGAAGCCTCCAAAGAATTGAAGACCAGCTGAGAGCAGCTGAGCCAAGACTAGAGTGATCTCTTCCTGCAACAGTCTGACGTCGAAAGAGCCCAAGAGGAGCTTCTAAAGAGGCTTCTACGGAGGACGCTCGGCTGATGGAGCATCGCATCGGGCTTGACGCCCACGAAGAGGACCTCTCTGCTCGCGAGAGGACGCTTGCCGACAAGCTTCGTCGCAAGGATGAAGAAATCGAAAAGCTCGTCGCGCAGTGGACCCAGGAACTGGAGCAGAAGCACAAGGAAGCCCTCGAAGCCCTGCTCATCGACCATGTTGGCAAGCTTAAGGAAGCCGTCCATGTTGCCGAAGCCGCAGAGGCTGCCAGAAATGAGCTTGCTGACAAGGTGAAGGGGTTGGAGGCGGACCTCGAGGGACGCAGCAAGGAAATCTCGGTGTTCAAGACCGATAAAGAGAAGACCCTCCATGGCTTGATGGATATGCAAACCACCATGTCCGAGAAGACCAAGCAGCTCTCCTCTGCCAAAGAGTCTATCGCCGACCTGGAGCTGAAGTTGAGTATGCTAAAGGAGTCCCTCGAGAGCAGCATGACCCATGAAAAGAACCTGGCCAAGGACCTCCTGAATGAGCAAGACTTTCTCAAGAGCGTCGCCGCCTCTCACAAAGATTATGTGAAAGGCGTGCAGATCTGGACCGAGCGCCTTGTGGAAGTGGCAAAGATGCTTGACGCACATTTGTCCAACTTTGGCCTGCAAAGCTTCCACTTCTCCTCCAACGACAGGGTGACTTCAAGCCTCAAGATAACCATGTTCTATGACGGCATAATCGACACCCTGAAGCACCTCCAATCTGATCGGGCGGCCCATTTGGCCAACGAGTCTTGCAAGCTCTGTCGGGCCGTTCTCCTCAAGGTGCTCGTCAAGGTGGCGCACAGGAACTTCGGCATCAACTTCACCAACATCCTCGATCGCTTGACGAAGGACGTGGATGTTAAGGCGCTTGAGGAACTTGTCGTGCCATCGTCGACAAGGTAAGCCAAGTCAAGAGGGCCGAGGGCGATCGCAGGGACTGGCCGCTCCATCTTTCCTTGTCATTGCTATTTCATATCAAAGACAATCTTATCTTAAGTTAGAATTGCGGTAATTCCATAGTGTAACATAACTGTCCGTGCTTTGAATGGATGCATGTTACTCTTCTTGTTTGATTTTCCTCTGTATCGTGTATTCCCTACGATTTATCGGATAACTTGTCGGCGTACGCAGCACCGCCGCGAGCGCTTTGAGGAACGGATCCTTGGCAGCCTGATGACGATGCCGCTGCCGGCAAGATGTCTTGGCACTTTTAGCGCAGCCACCTAAACTGTTCAGCGGCCTCAAAACAGAGTAAGGGCGCGACCAATCATGACAAGTTACCTTAACGTTTTTGGTGCAGCCACTTAAACTGTTGAGCAGCCTCGAAACAGAACAAAGGGCACAACCGATCACGGCAAGGTTCCCTCACGTGCAGGTTTCCCATACAAAAGTTTAAAATCGTCCAAGGATAGAGATAACCTCGTAGTAAAGGTTTACTTAGATTTTTGCAACTTATCTTTTTTTTGTCGTACTCCTTCCCGCCAGGTGCCAACTTCGAACGGCGCCCGCCCATAGGTGTCCACACCACCTCTTGCCCCCAGCAAACTTGTGTGCGAGGGAACCTCCTATCCTCTAAGAAAAAGATAGAAGAGAAAATAGATGTATGGAACGTTGGCGGTTCATTAGCACTTGCCAGGAATAAGTGTGATGCAACATCTCACATAAACTTGCATGTAAAGAAAACAATGGAATCGACAAGAGTCACAAGACGCCTGATCTTATTTAACTATGCATAGGGTATGCGTTTGGCTTTCTACAAAGGATTGCATGCCCTGCCGGCAAGACTTGTACAAAAGGTGGTTGCCAGGAGGGCCAACAACTGCGCCTTATGGATAGAACTTACGAATATGTTCGATGTTCCAGGAGTTGCTCACTGGGATGCCAGCTTCGGTCACCAGGCGGACTGCGTCAGGCCTGGTGACTCGTACTACCCGATAAGGGCCTTCCCACTTTGGCGTTAACTTGTTTGAATTCTTGGCCGACTGAATGCGCCGAAGAACAAGGTTGCCTTCCTCAAGACTCTGGGCATGAACTTTGCGGCTATGGTAGCGGCGCAAAGCTTGCTAGTAGCATGCAGCTTGCATAGCAGCCCAAAGATGATCTACCTTAAGGGGTGTTACGTCGTGTTGGCGCAACTTCTCTTGCTCAATCTCATCATAAGCGAGCAGTCGAGGCGACCCGTATATGAGTTCTATGGGGAGAACTGTCTCCGCCTCGTACACCAGGGAGAAGGGTGTCTAGCCGGTGGCTCGATTTGGCGTCGTTCTGATCGACCAAACAACCTCCAGTAGCTCATCAATCAAGCATCTTCCGCACTTGTGCAGCATGTCGAAAGTTCTCGTCTTAAGCCCTCGCACCACTTCAACATTTGCCCTTTCCACTTGGCCGTTGCTCCTTGGATGAGCGACGGAAGCAAAGCAGATCTTGCCTCAAAAGTCTTGGACATACTGCATGAAGGTGCATCTTATGAACTGTGTGCCGTTATTAGTGATGATCCTTCTTGGTACAACAAAATGGCAAACTAGTCATCTGAAGAACTTAACGGCTGATTGTGTTGTTACCTTTCTCACTACTTCCACTTCCGGCCACTTTGTGAACTTGTCAATCGCGACGTACAAGTACTCAAAGCCCATGGTGGCATGGGGAAAGGGGCCCAAGATGTTGAGCCCCCAGACCGAACATGGACAGGAAAGAAGGATTGTCTGAAGAGCTTGAGCTGGTTGATGTAGCTTCTTTGAATGGAACTGACATGCTTCACACTTCGTTACTAGTGCAGTTGCATCCTAGAGAGCCGTGGGCAAGAAACTTTGTCGGAAGGCCTTCCTGGCAAGAGCTCTTGATCCTATGTGGGAGCCACATATGCCTTCATTTATGTTTGGCAACAGCTGTAGTCCATCCTCCCGAGGGATGCACTTCAATTTCACACTGTTTGGTCTCTTTCTGTACAGGACGTCATCCACAAATTGGTACATACTAGACTGACAGGCTACTTTCTCCGCTTCTTCCAATTCCTCCGAAAGTTCTCCTGTTTGAAGGAAATGAACTATGCATTGTGCCCATGCTGGAGCCTGAGGCTCGACGGCAAGGACCAAAGGCATGTCTTCTGCCATGGGGGCGATTGTCTCTATGGCAAGGGCTTGAGGTCCTGTCGAAGCCTGTTGCCTCTCGGCAAGATTGGCGCTAATCCCGGCAACTTCCTTGCCGGCGGCTTCCGTAAGCTCTGTCGGGAAGTAGTGTCCAGAATTCAATTTCCTCCTCTTATTCTGCTTTGTCGGTGGCGATACAGATTGCTAATTCAGTTGGAGCACAAAAGTCCCTGGTTCCACAGGTTACTTGAGGGCAGCGCGCTTCGACAGCTCGTTGGCAACACTATTCTCTGCGTGAGGAATGTGCTTTGCTTGTAGACCGTCAAAGCGCTCCTCTAACTTCCTCACTTCATCTACATAAGCCTCCATCAACAGGCTCTAATAGTCCTTATTGACTTGCTTGATGACAAGCTGTGAGTCTCCTCTGATAATGAGCTTCATCATCCCAAGGTCCGCTGCAACTCTGAGGCTAGCAAGCAGCCCCTCATACTCTACGATTTTGTTTGTCAACTTATCCCGAGGAAAGTGCATCTGAATTACGTACTTGAGGTGCTCCCCAGTGGGTGTGACAAGCAGCACGCCAGCATCGGCTCCCTGCAGGGAGAAAGCTCCATCAAAGTACATAACCTATTCTTGGCTTGCTTCCATGCGGGGGATGGTCGTCTCTTGGATCTCTTCGTCTGGCCTTGGAGTCCATTCTGCAATAAACTCTGCGAAACCTCTGCTCTGAATGGTTGAAGTGCTTTCAAACTTGAGGCCAAAGCTTGACAACTCCAAGGCCCACTCCACAATCCTGCCGGTAGTGTCCGGGTTTTGCAAAATCTGTTGCAGCGGAAAGCGAGAGACATAATCTCATGTGCTTGAAAATAATGGTGCAACTTCCTTGAGGCCATGAGAAGGCCAAAAAGTAACTTTTGCACACTAGAGTACCTTGACCTGGGCCCTTTCAAAAGGGAGCTGACGAAGTACACTAGGCGCTGCACCATTTTCTTCTTTTGTGTGACTTCATTCATCTGCGCAGGCTTTGACTTGCCAGCACCAGACCTTGTCGGGGAAGCCCCTAGTTCGTCGCTTAGTGGTCCTGCTTCTGTAACTGCTTCTTCATCGGCTTCTCTCTATGCTACCAACGTAGCACTAGCCACTTGATTCATTGCCGCCAGGTACAACAGCAATGGCTCTTGTGGTCTAGGTGCGGCTAGTATCGACAGAGAGAAGAGGTACTGTAGCGCTGCCTTCGCTTCCGGAGTCAACTTTATTGAACCTGCCTTCTTCAAGATATTAAAAAAGGGTAGGGCGTGCTCAGCAGACTTCGAGATGAACCTACTCAGAGTTGCGACACAGCCGGCAAGATGACACACATCCTTGACGCATTTTGGTGCTTCAATCTGCTAAATTGCTTTGATCTTGTCGGGGTTCGCCTCGATCCTGCGCTGAGATACAAAGAACCCGAGAAGCTTGCTGGATGGAACACCAAACACGCACTTCTCAGGATTGAGCTTCAAGTTGATCTTGCGCAGATTCGCAAACATCTTCTCTAGGTCCTACACGAGTGTTGCTTTGTCCTTGGTTTTGACTACTATGTCATCCATATAGGCTTCCATACTTCTATGTAGCTGGGGCTCAAAACCAATCTGGACTGCGCTTGTAAATGTCGAACCAGCACTTTTCAACATGAAAGGCATGAGCACAAAGCAATACGTACCACATGGGGTGATAAATGTGGTCTTCTCTTCATCTTCCTTGGACATGAAGATCCGGTGGTACCCTGAATAAGCATCGAGGAACGATAGCAAATCACAGCCTATAGTGGAGTCCACAATATGGTCGATGCGCGACAAGGGGAATGGATTTTTTGGACAGGCTTTGTTGAGATCTGTATAATCAATGCATAACCACCATTTTCCATTTGCCTTGCGCACTACAACTGGATTGGCCAACCATGTTGGATGAAGAACTCCCCTGACCAAGCCTGCCACTTCCAATTTCCTGATTTCCTCGGCAATGAATTCTTGCCGCTCCAAAGCTTGCTTCCTAACTTTCTCCTTGATAGGACGCGTGTGGGAACAAACGGCAAGGTGGTGCTCAATTACCTCCCTGGGAACACCGGGGACATCACATGGCTGCCATGCAAACACATCAATGTTCGCCCGTAGGAAGGCAACGAGCACGCTTTCCTATTTGTCATCGAGGGTGGAACTTATGGTGAAAGTACCCCCGGTGCCATCGTCCTCGACGGGCACCTTCTTGATTTTTGGCGGGGCCGCCTTAGATTTCTTGTTCTTGCCGGTGGAGATCTCTGGCACAAGGAGCATCTACCACAATCAAAGAGCATCTACCATGATTAAAGTCTTTTAAATCCAAAAGAGTGGGTTCATTGCTATTTAAAGTTTTGACCTCTTCAATCCCACTTTTATCAATCTTAACATTAAGATCTAAAAACTCTGAATCATTGCGACGCCTTTTAACTAAAGTTGACTCATCTCCAGTCCCATTCTTATCAAGATTAATATTAGAAAATAAAGATTCAATAGGAGTCACATCAATCACTTTAAGATCTGCATAGATATTATCACGAGAACATACTTTTTCAAGCCATTCGCGCTTAGCACGAACTCTAGCGGTTCTTTCCTCACACTCATCAATAAAAATTCTCATAGATTTTAAAGACTCATTAATATCATGCTTGGGTGGAATAGATCTAATTTGTAAAGAATCAATCTCAAGAGAAATTTTATCAACGTTCCTAGCCAAATCATCAATCTTGAGCAATTTTTCTTCAATCATAGCATTGAAACCTTTTTGCGTACTAATGAATTATTTAATATTACTCTCAAAATCAGAGGGTATCTTATTATAATTTCCATATGAATTGATGTAGGAATTACCATAATTATTAGAGGAATTACTAGGAAACGGTCTAGCGTTGAAATTACCTCTATAAGCGTTATTATCAAAATTGTTCCTACCAACAAAATTCACATCCATAGATTCATTATTATTTCCAATCAAAGAAGACAAAGGCATATCATTAGGATCAATAGGATCACTCTTACTAGCAAACAATTTCATCAATTCATCCATCTTTTCACTCAAAGTATTAATTTCTTTAATAGCATGCACCTTTTTACTAGTAGGAGATCTTTCGGTGTGCCATTGAGAGTAATTTTCCATAATATTATCTAAGAGTTTAGTAGTTTCTCCTAATGTGATTTCCATAAAAGTTCCACCCGCGGAGGAATCTAAGAGATTCCTAGAAGCAAAATTTAATCCAGCATAGAAAATTTGTATAATCATCCATAAACTCAAACCATGCGCGGGGCAATTCCTAATCATAAGTTTCATACTCTCCCAAGATTGTGCAACATGTTCATGATCAAGTTTCTTAAAATTCATTATGTTCATGATCTTAGCCGGTGGAAAGTACATGGAAATAAAAGCATCTTTACACTTATTTCATGAATCAATACTATTTTTAGGCAAAGATGAAAACCAAGTTTTAGCATGATCTCGTAGTGAGAACAGAAATAGCTTAAATTTAACGATATCAATATCCACATCTTTCTTCTTTTGCATGTCACACAACTCAACGAAATTATTTAGATGAGATGCATCATCTTCATTAGCAAGGCCGGAAAATTGTTCTTTCATAACAAGATTGAGCAAAGCAGCATTAATTTCGTAAGATCCCACACTAGTGGTAGGAGTAATCGAAGTACTAATAAAATCATTATTATTAGTATTTAAAAAGTCACACAACTTGGTATTCTCTTGAGTCATTGTGACAAAGCAAGCAATCAAGCACACAAGCAAGAAGCAAACGAGGAGACGAATGAAAAAGGGTGAAAGGAAAATCTTTTTGAAAATCGTTTTAGAAGTGGGGGAGAGGAAAACAAGAGGCAAATGGAAAATAATGTAAATGCAAGAGATGAGTTTGTGATGGGTACTTGGTATCCTTGACTTTCTCTGTATCTCCCCAGCAACGGCGCCAGAAATCCTACTTGCTACTTCTCAAGCATGCGTTGATTTCTCATGAAGAGGAACGGTTTGATGCAACAAAGTAGATAAGTATTTCCCTCAGTTTTTGAGAACCAAGGTATCAATCTAGTAGGAGATACAAGCGATCCACCAATAGATATACTTGCACAAGGAATCAAACTCTTGCACCCAACGCTATAAATGGGTTGTCAGTCCCTTGACGGTTATTTGCAAGGATGAGATCTAGTAGAGATAGATATAATAGGATGATTGAACGGAACATAAAACTAAAAGTGAAAATAGGGCAGCAAGTATTTTTGGTAGTTTAGGTTTTAGATCGGAAAGTATAATATGGAAAATAGACCCGGGGGCATAGGTTTCACTAGATAGCTTCTCTCATGATGGCAAGTATTACGGTGGGTGAACAAATTACTATCGAGCAATTGATAGAAAAGGGAATAATTATGAAGATATCCAATGCAATGATTATGCATATAGGCATCACGTCCATGACAAGTAGACCGAAACGATTCTGCATCTACTACAATTACTCCACATATCGCTTGACTCTTGCATGCATCTAAAGTATTAAGTTCATGAAGAACAGAGTAACACATTAAGTAAGATGACATAATCTAGAGGGATAAACTCAAGAATATGATGAAACCCCCATCTTTTTACCCTTCCTGGCAACAATACAATACATGCCTCGCTACCCCTACTCTGTCACTAGGTGAGGACACCGCAAGATTGAACCCAAAACTAAGCACTTCTCCTATTGCAAGAATTACCAATCTAGTTGGCCAAACCAAACCAATAACTCAAAGAGACTTGCAAAGATATTAAATCATCCATATAAGAATTCAGGAAAGACTCAAATAATATTCATGGATAATCTGAACATAAACCCACAATTCATCGGATCTCGACAAACACACTGCAAAAGAGTATTAAATCAGATAGATCTCCATGAAGATCATGAAGAACATGGTATTGAGAAGCAAAGAGAGAGAAGAAGACATCTAGGTTCTAGCTATGGACCCGTAGGTCTATGGTGAACTACTCACGCATCATCGGAGGGGCAATGGAGTCGATGTATGTGACGCCCCCAATATCGTCCGTACGCTAAACATACACGCAATGCGTACGGCCAAGATTAGGGACTCACTGATCAATATCACAACACAACTCTAGACACAAATTAAAGTCATACAGCTTCATATTACAAGCCAGGGCCTCGAGGGCTCGAATACAAAGCTCGACAAACATGAGTCAGCGGAAGCCAATAATATCTAAGTACAGAGATAAGTTCACCAAGTTTTGCCGTAAGAAGGCTAGCACAAACATAACAACGGATCAAAAGAGGCGAGGCCTCCTGCCTAGGAACCTCCTATCCTACTACCGGTCGTGGGCCGCCTCCACGTAGTAGTAGGCTCCTACGGTGGTGTAGTAGTCGTCTCCGGCGTACTCCATCTCCTGGGCTCCAACGTCTGAACGCAGAATCGTATCAAGGGGGAAAAAGAGAGCAAAGCAGCGGTGAGTACTCATCCAAAGTACTCGCAAGACTGACATCAGAACTATACTAAGTATGCATCATTATCAAGGGGTGAGGTTATATCTGGACTAACTGTAAAAAGCAAGAATAGGGGGAAGGTCTAGTCCTCTTGAAGACTAGCATCTTCAGCATCTTGCAGCATTAGAAAAGAGTAGACAGGTAACACATATATAGTCATATTTTTGTAGCAATTTTATTAAGTAACCATGCCTAGAGATTCTTTCTCGACTCCCTTTGAGGAAGCAATCCCGGGGCCACATTTCATTTAAAGTAAAGCACAATTATAGTTGTATAAGGTCAAGGTACAATTCCAAGTCGTCCTGTTACCATGGGCACGACTATTCGAATAGATAAGTTCTTCCCTGTAGGGGTGCACCGCATTTCCAACACGCTTGATCACCTCTGGCCGGACACACTTTACGGGGTAATGCCCGGCCTCGGGATCCAAAACGTCGTCGCCCCACCTAGACTCAACGCAGAGGCCAGCCCGCCGGTCTACTCCTAAGCGCGCAGGTTCGTGGGCCCACTTGCCCTTGCACTCCTGCATGATGCGTATGCGGCCGGAAGCAGATGTAGTACACTCAGACCGGGAGCTGTACCTTCCAGCCCAATCCGGGGCACGCCGCTCCATTGCTGACGTCCGAAGAGCTTCGGCTGATACAATGACGCTGAGCACCCATAACTTCTTCCAAGTGAAGGTTTAGTGCGTAAAAAGGTTAACGACCAACTCGGATCAAATACCCAACCCATTAGCATTTTATTAGTGCAGGCAAGCTCGAACCATACTACAGGCCATTGCCCCGCCAATAACACTCGGGTTCCGTGCCTTACCAGCGCACCCCACCAAGTCATCAAAGGCCTTACGGCGCATCCCACCAAATCTTTCTCACACGGGTACCCTCGGGGCCGACCCGTCTCAGAACTGTCGGGAACTCAGGTCCACCTCAACAGAGTGGTACCGCCTATCCCTTTAGTCCCGTCATGTTAGTACAGTGCTAAGTCAATAGTAACTGTGTGGTTATAACATCAAGATTGGAACTAAGGAATCACCCTCAATGGGCCCCGCTTGATGTAACCGTCAAGGTGGACTTTAGAGGAATCACCCTCGAGGGTCCCACACTTGAGGGGATACACGACAGAGACATCATCAGGAATGGTGAAGGAGGAATCACCCTCGATAACCACGACCGACTAGCTGCACTACAGGGCTAGCAGCACGAGTACTTCAGGAGGTGTCACCCTCGGTACTCGATAGTAGCACTACAGAGTCATACAATTTAGGGGAGTGCGGTGATGTGAGGGGGGCCTAGCTTGTCAGCCAATTGCCGAGTCTTCGGGTCTTTGAGTCGTCAAGTCGTCGGGTCGTCGATGAAGAAGCAGGGGCAACTGGGACTAAGGGGGTCACTGGGATTCTCTAACCAACCTATACTAAGCAGTTGGTATGATTATAGGAATAGTAGCAGTTCATCAAAAACAGGCTATGCATCAGAATAGGAGCTATCTAATACAGTAGCAAAATCTAATGCAAGAATAAGAGGGAAAGAAATAGGCGATATCAGAATGCTCAAGGGGGGGTTGCTTGCCTTCCTGCTCTGCGGCAAAAGGCTGAACGTCAGCGGCGTAGTCGTACTCGGCAGCAACGTCAGTCTCGGGGCCTACCGGAGAGAAGAGGGGGGAGAAACAATAAATATAAAGCAAAGATGCGATGCCAATGCATGACATGGCAATATCCAGGTCTAGGCATGCACTAACGCAGTATTATACGTCGCAGACGGTTCGGAAGAATATCTAACGATATTTTTCGGGTCTCAGGCTACTACCAATCAGACGAAACGGAATGGAAAAGTTCCATGTTTGCTATGCTAGAAGCACGCGGCGGAGGAACGGACTGCGTAATCCGATTCGTAGGAATTTTCTGAACAACTTTCATGTTCAAAACTTTTTAATCCGGATTACGGTTTATTTTATATTAATTTTTCAAGAGTAAACAATATTCTAAAATTAAACAGATTATTTAATTCAAAATTAGAATTATGACATCAGCATGACATCATGCTGATGTCAGCAGTCAACAGTGTTGTTGATAGGTCAAACTGACATGTGGGTCCCACTATCATAGACTGTTTAGTTAATTTATAGATTAGTTTGAATTAACAGGTTAATTAAGTTTAATTAAACTAGATTAATTAAGTTAATTAATTGTTTAACTAATTTATTAATTAATTAACTCATTATCTTTTATTTATTCTTATTATTTATTATTTTCCATTTTTGTTTAAATCACGGGCGTGGGCCCCTGATGTCATAGACAGTGGGGGGGGAGCTGGCCCCACTAGTTAGTGGCCCATGGCCATACACAGGGGGGCTAGGGCCGACGGCCCTGGCCAGCCACAGGGGCCCGCCGGCAACTAGGACACGGCGGTGAGGGTGGCCAGCGGCGACGGGAAGGCGGCTAGCGGGCATGTGGCGAGGGGGGCCATGAGGGGCGAGCGGGGGAAGGCAAGCGGTGCGAGAGCGCATGCGCTCGGGCGTGTGCGCGCTCGAAGCGAGCAGGGGGCGCATGCGGGTGCGGGCCGGCGCGTGGCCCGGCCGAAGCGAGGCCACGGTGGCGTCAGCGATCACGGTGCCAGGGGGAGATGAAGAAGGGGAGGATGCATCCCGAGGGCTCACCGGCGGCGCTGATAAGGGGGCAGCGACGCTCGAGGGGGCGACTCAAGGAGGAGGCCGAGAGGCGCGGCCGTCGGCGATGGCGCCGGCGTCGGGGGCGTCTAGGCGGGGACGCATGGTGGCTCGAGGTGCGGTCGACGACGCGGGCGTTGCTAGGGAGGAGGATGAGCGGCAGGGCGGCGTCGCCGGTGGGGAGGGGGCGTCCAGTGAGGGAGAGGTACGGCGGCGTTGGTTCCTCCCCGGTCCAAATCGAGGGAGGGAGAGGAGGAGAGAGCGAGGTGGGGCGAGTTGGGGTCGGGCGCCCTAGGGTTTGGGTGGGGGGGTTATGGGGGCTGGGTGGGCCAGTCTGCTGGGCCTTGGCCCAGTTGGGCCACTGGGGAAGGGGGTTTCTTTTCCTTTTTTCTGTTTTTTGTTCTTTTCATTTTCTGTTTCCTGTTTTATTTTATTTGCCTCACAAAAGCACTTTTGTAAAATGTGATACCTGGTCCAATAAAACACATGCAATATTCTGCACTGCCTTAATTTATTTGGGACTTGTTTGCATTTTCTATTTGAATTTTAATAGCACTTTAATTGCTTTTAGCTTCTGTTATCAGTGGTGGGGGCCACACCATGAGCTTGGTGATGTTGTTTTCCTTAACAATATTTATTTTGGAATATTTCACAAGCATGCAACATTTTATCTTTTATGTTTGAGGATTTAAATTTTTCACTTCAAATTATAGAGCATTTGAATGGAATTTTGAATTGGACTTTGGAATTCCATCTTGATCATGTTCCACTTAACAAAATAATTAGTTGCTGATCATGCAATTACTATAGCTAAATTACATCATCTCTGTAGCACTGACACCAGGATGTTACAATGTAGATGCCCTCAGTGATCGAATCCCCCTCCGACAGATTACCGGAAAAGGTTCCAAGATCGGATCTCTTAGGAACGGATGCTTCTGGCGGCGGAAAAGTGTTTTCGTGGCTTGTTTTAATAATGATGGAATATTGGATATTTACAGGCCGATGATTAGGGTTAGGGGAGTTGCCACGGGCCCACAAGCCTACCCGGCACGGGTGCCCCCCTGGCCTTCGATGAGGACATCCCTACTAAAGTTACACCCACAACCCTGACTGCTATACATACAGGACAAATTACTAGAGCTCGAGCACGTCAATTGAATTACCAGGTACTTTTGTTTCTTATAAATCCTTCTAATGTTCATGAACATACGATGTTGCCTAAATTAGATACTTTTGTTTTACTTATGAATGAAGGACCTAGCATGAACAAGAAGGATGACCATTGGGGCGGGATCAAGCTTGGAGAAGATGGTGCGCGCGGGGGATAGAACAATAGAGTTTGTAGTGATGATTTTTCGCACTTTGAAGCCACCATAATCGGAGCGAGAAGCCTTGGACGAAATATGCATGATGCAACTTTATAAAATTCATCCCTAGGCTAATATTGGTGTTGCGCCACCTTATTTTTGGGCCAGGCCCATGTAATTTTGAAATACCATATTATAGGCTGTTTTTAGAGTCCTTGTGTATGGGGAAACTCAGTTAGGGTCAGATTCGGTCCCCTCCTTCAGGGAGCCACGAAATTCCCCTCTATTCCCCCATATATACAGCCCTTAGGGCATCATTTTAGGGTTGGGTTTTGTTTAGACTACAAGTTCGCCATAGCTGCAACTTCGCGTTCTTCGTTTGTGTTCCACAGCTAGACAAAGGCGTCACAGAACCCCACTTCCATCAATAAAGCTTTCCTCTTATATTCGCAATATCAATATTACAATCTTAGTTTCTTGCCTGTTCTTCGTTTGCGTGCAGGAAACAGACCCTCGTGGTTAGGTTGATCGTGTTCTGGCGTGGTCAATAACCTCTCGGAGTTGGTTTAGCGATTACTAAGGCGCGATGTTATCACACGTTCGCAGTCGGATCGTCAAAGTCTAGTCCACCAAAAACAATAGCCACCATCTCATCGAAAGACAGAGACAACTTCAGCTCATACCAAGTGGTATCAGATTTCCAGGTTGCTCCATGAGATTTTACCAGTTTTCATAGTTTACATCGCATCTGTTCTTCATACCTATAGTCCACGAAAAAGCCACAAAAATAGGGTTAGATCATCATATCCGAACCAATCTCAGCCTTTGCATAGTCTTTTCAGTATTTTGCGTTGTTGAATTTGCGGTTACATCATCGTGTCGAGTTGTTGGTCTTACGTATAGTCCTTTAGAGTTTCCAGTTCTAGTCACAGGTTGTCACGCCGGCACCGCATCGTCTTCACAGTTTCCATATACCACCACCATCATCACCGCTGCCATATATCACCACCCGCCATCACTATCCATTGGTGTCCATATATACCACCACAAATCCGCCACCAATCTGAGTCCATCTCGTTTTACGTTTAGTTTCGAGATCCTTTTGATTTCGGATTCGCGTTTTCCTACCTGAGTAGGTGTCGGAAAAAGAGTCTGGCATGCTTTGTAGAGCACGTTTTGGCCCAAAAAAATCAGCTGAAATTTTTTTTCCCCTATCTTGATTTTAGGTTCTCCGGAGCGTTTTGAGACACTTGCCATCATAGTGACTTTTGTCAAAAAAATTGGTCGTCGCAGCCCCCGAATCGCTCCAGAAAAAAATTAGTCAGAAAAATTTCGTGTCTATCTTTCTTATAAGATTTGGGAAGAGTTTTGAGACACTCGCCATTGTAGTGATTTTCTGAGCAAAAAAAAGAGCACAAAAAACTAAGGCGCCGAAAAAAATGATTTTTTTCCAGAGTGTGCTCTTCCCTTGATTACGTGTAGCGTCGTGATTTTGTTGGTGTCTTAGGCTCGCGTCTCTAGCACTGTCCAGCCTAGGACCAGCACAGTACCGTCGTTGAGCGTTTATTCAACCTTGCATATCTGAATTGATTATTGCTGACCCTTTTTGTTACCATATTATAAGCCATCCCAGCTCTACATACATCTATGTTGTGTGTTTGACACCACCTGGCAATCGCTATATCCAAGCTTTGAGAGTTTTTACTACAACGGTTGCCGATCACCGCCTACTGCTGGGTAAGAACTGGTAAGAATTTGAGATTCGCTTGAAGGATTTGTGACACACCACCACCACCACCACCACTTCCCAATAGTCTGTAGGTTTCATATTCTTGTGTGTTTCCTATTTCTGCTAACCATGCCAGGATCACAAGACGACAGGATTGACTGGGAGAGCATGACCAACAAAGTGCTCTATGATAAATTTCAGCAAATGATGGCTGACCAGGTACAAGACTTCGTGACCAACTTTGGAGAGGCCATGGAGAAGCTAGATGGTTTGGAGAAGATATTCGAGACCCAGATGGACGCCAAGTTCAATGAGGTGCTTGCCCGTCTACCACCACCAGCTGCAACTCCTATCCCTCTTGAACGACAAGCGCGACGTGTGCCTCTCGGCCTAGTCCAACATATTGGTACTGTTGATACTGCTGCTACTTTTGTGGCTGCTGCTGCTACTGCTATTGAGCAGGTTGAGAATTATGATGGTGATTACGATGATGAGGGAGAGGTTGCTTTAGATCAGTCTCAAGGGCAACCACCACAATAAGCACCAAGTCGTCCACATGGCTACAACTGTAACGGTAGGGCTGCACCACCCCCTCAGGTACGGGA
The DNA here is from genome assembly GCA_022496015.1 of Hordeum marinum. Lineage (NCBI taxonomy): Eukaryota > Viridiplantae > Streptophyta > Magnoliopsida > Poales > Poaceae > Hordeum > Hordeum marinum. The sequence continues at coordinate 110,857,564 of CM039673.1, forward strand.
TTATGACCATCTCCCTAAACTTAAATTGAATATTCCGACATTTGAGGGTAGATATGTTCTTGATATATGTCTTAAATGGGAGATAGAAACAGAACAATGTTTTACACGCTTACAATTTCCTGAGGATACACGTGGTGCTGCTGCTGTTTGTTCATTCACTAGTTTTGCTTGTGTTTGGTGGTCAGAACATTGTAGAATACATCATACTAATATTCCAACTACTTGGGCTGCTTTGAAAGCTGCTATGCGTAATCGTTGGGTTCCACCATATTATCAACGTGAATTGCTTCAAAATTTGCAGCATTTAAGACAAGGAAGAAATTTTGTAGAGGAATATTATCAGGAATTAGAAACTGGCATGATTAGATGTGGTATTGTTGAGGAGAATGAATCTATGCTTGCACGTTTTATGGGTGCATTAAATAGAGAGATTCGGACTATTCTGGAGTATCAGTAGTATAACACTATCACTCGTTTATTCCATCTTGCTTGCAAAGCTGAACGTGAAGTGCAGGATCGACAGGCACCAGCGAGAACTAATTTTTCTATAGGTCGCACTTCACCATGGACGCCACGTACCTCCTCTACTTCAGCACGTCCTGCTGCAGCACCACCTACTTCAACCTCCAACTCCAACCGAGATACGAGGAAACAGGCTCCTACTCCACCCTCCATGAAGAGCACACCTTTTGGGCCGACACAGAGCTCTTCTTCATCTATTGCATCCATAGGGCAAACACATGAGTATATATGCCATCGTTGCAAGGGTGGAGGTCACTTTGCGAGAGAATGCCCCTCTAAGCGTGTAATGATTGTTACTAAGGATGGTGGATATGCGTCCGCCAGTGATTATGATGAGGAGACTTTGGATCTCATTGCGAGTGAAGAACAGGGTGGCGATGATACAGAACCAGAGACACACTACATGGCTACTGATTACGCTAACAGGTATGAAAGTTTAGTTGCTCAACGTGTTCTCAGTGTGCAGGTTACATAGACTGAGCAAAATCAGAGGCACAACTTGGTCCACACAAACGGGGTTGTGAAGGAGCATTCTGTTCGCGTCATCATAGATGGAGGGAGTTGCAATAACTTGGCTAACATGGAGATGGTGGAGAAGCTGTCTCTAACCACCATACCACATCCTCATCCTTATTACATCCAATGGTTCAACAATAGTGGCAAGGTTAAGATAACACGTACTGTTTGTGTGCATTTTAGCATTGCTACATATTCTAATTATGTTGATTGTGATGTAGTACCCATGCAAGCATGTTCTGTTTTACTTGGTAGACCATGGAAATTTGATAAAAATTCTATACACCATGGTAGGACAAATCAATACACCCTTGTTCATAAGGATCAAAATATCACTTTGCTTCATATGTCTCCTGAACATATTATGAAAGATGACATTGCTAGAGCTAGTAAACCAAAACAGGGGGGAAAATAAGAGTGAAAATCATATTGTAGCACACGAATTTGAGCAACACCATAAGCCTAATAAACCATCATCTAGTCTTGCATCCGAAATAAAATTGAAGAGTGGATGTTTACTTGCTACTAAATCTGATATTAATGATTTGGATGTTGTTACATTTGTTTGCTATGATTTTGTATGTAAAGAGGTATTATTTTCATTCGAGGACATGCCTCCCTCTTTGCCTCCTGCTGTCATTAACATTTTGCAGGAGTTCACTGACGTCTTTCCACAAGATGTGCACCGGGATTGCCACCTATTCGAGGGATTGAGCATCAGATTGACTTGATTCCTGGTGCATCGCTACCCAACCGTGCACCATACCCTACCAATCCAGAGGAGACGAAGGAGATTATGCATCAAGTATAGTAGCTGCTCGACAAAGGTTATATATGTGAATCCCTTAATCATTGTGTTGTTCCTATTATTTTAGTGCCGAAAAAGGATGGTACATTGCATATGTGTGTGGATTGTAGAGGCATTAATAATATTACTATTCGTTATCATCATCCTATTCCTAGGCTAGATGATATGCTTGATGAATTAAGTGGCTCTACAATTTTCTCCAAAGTTGATTTGCGTAGTGGATACCATCAAATTCGTATGAAATTGGGAGATGAATGGAAAACAACATTTATAACTAAGTTCGGATTATATGAGTGGTTAGTCATGCCTTTTGGGTGTACTAATGCACCTAGCACTTTCATGAGATTAATGAACGAGGTTTTACGTGCTTTCATTGGACGATTTGTGGTAGTATATTTTGATCATATACTGAGTTTTAGTAGATCTTTGGAGGAACATTTGGAACATTTACCTGATATTTTTATTGCTCTACGTGATGCACGTTTGTTTGGTAACCTTGGGAAGTGCACCTTCTGCACCGACCGAGTGTCTTTTCTTGGCTATGTTGTTACTCCACAGGGAATTGAAGTTGATAAAGACAAAATTGAAGCTATTGAGAGTTGGCCGCAACCCACAACAATCACACAAGTGAGGAGTTTTCTTGGTCTCGCTGGTTTCTATAGGCGTTTTGTGAGAGATTTTAGCACCATTGTTCCGCCTCCCAATAAGCGTACAAAGAAGGACGTGCCTTTTGCTTCGGGTACCGCACAGGAAGAAGCCTTCACGGTCTTGAAAGATAAGTTAACGCATGCTCCTTTACTCCAACTTCCTAATTTTAATAAGACTTTCGAGCTTGAATGTGATGCTAGTGGAATTGAGTTAGGAGGTGTGTTATTACAAGATGGTAAACCTGTTGCGTACTTTTCTGAAAAATTGAGTGGGCCTAGTCTGAATTATTCTACTTCTGATAAGGAATTATATGCTCTTGTTCAGACTTTCGAAACATGGCAACATTATTTATGACCCAAAGTATTTGTTATACATTCTGATCATGAATCTTTGAAACATATTAAAAGTCAAGAAAAATTGAACCGTAGACATGCTAAATGGGTTGAATTCATTGAGACTTTCCCTTATGTCATTAAACACAAGAAGGGTAAACAAAATGTTATTGATGATGCATTGTCTCATCGTTATACTATGCTTTCACAACTTGACTTTAAAATATTTGGTTTGGAGACCATCAAACATCAATGTGTGCATGATTCTGAATTGATGTGTTGCAGAATTGTAAAGAAGGGAGAACATGAAACAAGTTCGTTATTAATGATGGATTTGTGTTCTGTGCTAACAAGCTATGCATTCCAGCTAGATCCGTTCGTCTTTTATTATTACAGGAGGCGCACGGAGGAGGATTAATGGGACACTTTGGTGTGAAGAAGATGGAGGATGTACTTTCTACACATTTCTTTTGGCCAAAGATGAGACAGGATGTTGAGCGTTTTCTTGCTTGCTGCACTACATGTCAAAAAGCTAAGTCATGACTCAATCCTCATGGTTTATATATGCATTTGCATGTACCTAGTGTTCCTTGGGAGGATATATCTATGGACTTTTTTTAGGTTTACCTCGAACAAAGGAGGGATAGCATATTTGTTGTCGTGGATAGATTTTCCAAAATGGCACACTTTATACCATGTCATAAAAGTGATGATACTTCTCATGTTGCTGATTTGTTCTTTCGTGAAATTATTCGGTTGCATGGTGTGCCAAATACAATTGTTTCAGATCGTGATGCTAAATTTCTTAGCCACTTTTGGAGATGTTTATGGGCTAAGTTGGGGACTAAACTGCTTTTTAGTACTACATGTCATCCCCAAACTGATGGCCAAACTGAAGTAGTCAATAGATCATTGTCTACTATGCTTAGAACTGTTTTAAAGAATAACCTAAAAATGTGGGAAGAATGCTTGCCTCATATAGAATTTGGTTATAATCATTCGCTACATTCTACCACGAAGATGTGCCCTTTTGAAGGTGTATATGGTATCTTACCTCGTGCACCTATATATTTGTTGCCTCTTCCATCTTCAGAGAAGATTAATTTTGATGCTAAAGAACGTGTTGAATTGATATTAAAGATTCATTAGTTAACTAAGGAAAACATTGAGCGTATGAATTCTAAATACAAACTTGCTGGAGATAAGGGTAGAAAACATGTTGTTTTTGCACCTGGAGATCTTGTTTGGTTACATTTGCGTAAGGATAGATTTCCTGATTTGGGCAAATCAAAGCTAATGCCACGTGCTTATGGTCCTTTTAAGGTGTTAGAGAAAATAAATGATAATGGATATAAACTTGAGCTGCCTGCAGAGTTTGGGGTTAGCCCCACTTTTAACATTGCAGATTTGAAGCCTTATTTGGGTGAGGAAGAGGAGCTTCCGTCGAGGACAACTTCAGTTGAAGAAGCGGAGGATGATGAGTACATCCCTACTAATTTTACACCCAATACCCCAACTGCTATACATACAGGACCAATTACTAGAGATCGCGCATGCCAATTGAATTACCAGGTACTTTTGTTTCTTGGAAATCCTTCTAATGCTCATGAACATATGATGCTGCCTAAATTAGATACTTTTGTTTTACTTATGAATGAAGGAACTAGCATGAACAAGAAGGATGACCATTGGAGTAGGATCAAGCATGGAGAAGAAGGTGCGCGCGCGGGAAAGAACAATGGAGTTTCCAGTGATGATTTTCGCACTTTGAAGCCACCATAATGGGAGCGAGAAGCCTTGGACGAAATATGCATGATGCCACTTTATAAAATTCGTCCCTAGGCTAATATAGGTGCTGCACCACCTAATTTTTGGGCCAGGCCCATGTAATTTAGAAATACCATATTATAGGTTGCTTTTAGAGTCCGTATGTATGGGGAAACTGAGTTAGGGTCGGTTTCGGACCTCTCCTCCAAGGGGCCACGAAATTTCCCTCTATTCCCCCATATATACAGCCCTTAGGGCGTCATTTTAGGGTTGTGTTTTGTTTAGATTACAAGTTCTCCATAGCTGCAACTTTGCGTTCTTCGGTGGTGTTCCATGACCAGACAAAGGCGTCAGAGAACCCCACTTCCATCAATAAAGATTTCCTCTTATATTCGCAATATCCATATTGCAATCTTAACTTCCTGCTTGTTCTTCGTTTGCATGCAGGAAACAGACCCTCGTGGTCAGGTTGCTTGTGCTCCGGCGTGGTTAATAACCTCACGGAGTTAGTTTAGCAATTGCTAAGGCGCGACGTCACCACACGTTCGTAGTCGGATTGTCAAAGTCTACTCCACCAAAAACGATAGCCACCATCTCATCTAAAGACAGGGACAACTTTGCCTCTATCATTCTCGGCAAGCGGGCTTGTGGCCCCATGGCAGCTCCTCTGCCTTGGTTCACAAGTCTCATGGCTTCCATATTTTCCAGAAAAAATCATTCCGGAGGTTTTATTCTGTTTGGACTCCGTTTAATATTCCTTATCTACGAAACTCAGAAACAAGGAAAAAACAGAAACTGGCACTAGGCTCTAGATTAATAGGTTAGTCCCAAACATAATGTAAAATAGCATATTAATGCATAAAAACATCCAAAACAGGTAATATAATAGCATGGAACAATCAAAAATTATAGATACGTTGGAGACATATCAATGATTTTCAAACAAAACTTCATAGAGATAATCAAGTGCGCTCAACTCACTAGCAATTGGTTCATCATAATTTGGCCTTTCGAAAATATTAGCAAGTGGATGAGGATCCATATCAATAGATTTTTACCAAGCGAAAATGCAAGCAAATAGAAGGCACATGGCAACACAAGCAAACAAAAAGAGATCTGGCGAGAGAAAGGTGAATAAAACGACAAATTGGTGAAGTGGGGGAGAGGAAAATGAGAGGCAAATGGCAAATAATGTAAATGCAAGAGATGAGTTTTTGATGGGTACTTGGTAGCCTTGACTTGCTATGTATCCTCCCCGGCAACGACGCCAGAAATCCTTCTCCCTACTTCTTGAGCTTGCATTGGTTTTCCCTTGAAGAGGAAAGGGTGATGCAGCAAAGTAGATAAGTATTTCCCTAAGTTGTTGAGAACCAAGGTATCAATCTAGTAGGAGGAACAAGCAAGTCATCAATAGATGCACCTACACAAACAATCAAACACTTGCACCCAACGCTATAAAGGGGTTGTCAATCCCTTCACGGTTACTTGCAGGGACTAAATCTGACAGAGATAGAAGTAAAATATTGCGGAAAGTAAAAGGTAAATAAATTGCAGCAAGGTATTTTTGGTATTTTTGTTATATAGATCTGAAAATATAATGTGGAAAATAAACCCAGGGGGCATAGGTTTCACTAGAGGCTTCTCTCTTGAAGGAAAATAACACGATGGGTGAACAAATTACTGTCGAGCAATTGATAGAAAAGTGCATAGTTATGACGATATCCAAGTTAATGATTATGCATATGGGCATAATGTCCATGTCAAATAGACCAAAACGATTCTGCATCTACTATTATTACTCCACATATAGACCGACTCCTGCGTGCATCTAGAATATTAAGTTCATGAAGAACAGAATAACGCATTAAGTAAGATGACATGATGTAGAGGTATAAACTCAAGTAATATGATGAAAACCCCATATTTTTACCCTTGATGTCAACAATACAATACGTGCCTCTCTACCCCTACTTTGTCACTAGGTGAGGACACCGCAAGATTGAACCCAAAACTAAGTACTTCTCCCATTGCAAGAATTATCAATCTAGTTGGCCAAACCAAACCAATAACTCGAAGAGACTCGCAAAGATATGAAATCATGCATATAAGAATTCAAAGAAGAACCAAATAATATTCATATATAAGATTATCATAAACCCACAATTCATCGGATCTCGACAAACACACCGCAAAACAGTATTACATCGGATATATCCCCATAAAGATCATGGAGAACATGGTATTGAAGCACAAAGAGAGAGAAGAAGCCATCTAGCTACTAGCTATGGACCCATAGGTTTCTGGTGGAAAACTCACGCATCATTGGAGGGGCAATGGAGTTGATGTAGATGCCCTCTGTGATCGAATCCCCCTCCGGCAGATTACCAAAAAAGGCTCCAAGATTGGATCTCTCGGGAACGGAGGCTTCCGGCGGCAGAAAAGTATTATCGTTGCTCTTTTTTGTATTCAAGGAATATTTGGGAATTTATAGGCCAAAGATTAGGGGTAGAGGGCCTGCTGGGGGCCACAAGCCAAGGGGCGCCCCCAGGCCAGGCTAGGGTGGCTTGTGACCTCCTGACAGGTCCCCTGCTTTCCTCTCCAAGTATGGTAGATGTCTTCTGGTCCAAGAAAAAACATCGCAATTATTTTATTTCATTTGTACTTCGTTTAATATTCCTTCTCTACCATACTCAAAAACAAGGAAAAACATAAACAGGCACAGGGCTCTAGGTTAATAGGTTAGTCCCAAAAATAATATAAAATAGCATATTAATGCATATAAAACATCCAAAATAGATAATATAATAGCATGGAACAATCAAAAATCATAGATACGTTGCACACGTATCACCCACAAAAGGCCAAACAGAGCACCACCTTCCAGTCAAAGCCTTTGACCGTTACCTCTGGCTAGTGGGGCGGCCTGATATCCTAAGAGGTTGTAACACCCCAAAAATTGTATTATCAAATTTTGTGTTAATTAATTCTTCCAAGCTTTCTTTGTCAAAACCTTTCTCCGGAGTTTGTTGGATGATCAGGTGAATTCAGTCAACTTTCAAATTTTCAAAACCTTGCCCAAGATTTTGATCCTGGTCAAGATCCCAAACTCCTTCAAACCTTGGATATGCAAAATATTGCCAAGTCTTATGCAATCTTTTACATTTGGAATTAATTATTTTCCTTTCTTTATGAGGAATAATAGTTATCAGGTAGCTAGACATCTTTGAAATTCATGAAAATAGGTATATATGATTTTTGTTGCCTATCTCAAGCTCTGGTAAATATATTGGCCAAAGTTAAATAAGGAAAAAACACTTTTTGCTTGACAATGCCAATATTGCCTCTTTCCCACTTTCCAAAGGAACTACCATTTTGGTAGATACGAAAATTCCAAAATAATTTGTGGAGTTTCTCTTAGATATATCTTCACCATGTCCATCCAAATTTCAAGTTCCATAGTTCATAAACTAAGCACATGATCCAATCCAAGTTTGTGCCTTGTTTGAAGCTTTGTGAAGGAAGTGTTTGATTTCTTGATCCAATGGAGCTTAAATTTTGCAGGGTAGTTAATATTGATATATTACTCTAGAAAACCAGAAATGAGCTCAATGCCTTTACCATTTCCCCCAGTGCCCCCTCTTCTATTTCTGGCCAATTGGTCACTCCGCAAAGAAAGTAGCAACTAGGCCTCTTCTCTTGAGATGAGATTTTGGCACAATGGTCACTTTAGTAGATCGTTAACCTTTTGCAAATTGCAAGCCAAGTGGATGAGTGCATTGCTCTTAGTTTCCATAAAACAACTTGTTGTTAATTTGGCTTTGTGCGACATGTGGTCACATGTGGGCCATAGCTTTTGTTCTTTACATCTAACAGCTACCCGGGGAGTGCTTAACCCGCCACACATGCTCGAGCCACCCAGAACGAGTGGCAATGCCACGGTCACACTGTGACCACGTGTAGAGAACGCACATTCCATGTCGTTTGAGTACTCTACGTGCTAAACCGGGGGAGGCCCCTCCCTGGATGCCCAGTTTGCCACAGCGTTCCACTAACTCGCCCCGCGTCGCTAAGTCACCTCTACTCCCTATCCCCTAGCTCTGGTCACGTGTCCCGGTGTTGGATGCTTCACTGGAGCTCCACCGCATCTCCAAGCCATGTGCCACCTCCTCCTCCTCCTCCTCCTTCACGAGCCTTCTCCTGAAGCCTTTTAGCGCGTCATGAGCTCCCCTATTGACACCCCAATCCCTCCAATGGCCAAAGTGTCGCCGTCGATCCCTGTTGTCGGTGTCAAAACCATTGTATCTCGGGTAGGGGGTCCCGAACTATGAGACGGAAATCGACAGTAACAGGAGATGAAGGGGACATGGATTTACCCAGGTTCAGGCCCTCATATGGAGGTAATACCCTATGTACTGCTTGGTTGTATTGATAATGTGGGGGGTTACAGAGTTGATCTACCTTGAGATCAAATAGCTAACCCTAGATGAGTTGTCCTCCCTATACCCTTAAACCTTCCGGCTTATATAGACACTGAGGGTGTCGTGGGTTTACCCATGGTCGGTTACATGCCGAAGAGATAAACATGCCTAACTACAGTTAATAACTTGGAGAGTAAGTCATGGTCCCTCGAAGATTCCAACTGGCATAGGTGGTCTTGATTGTCCAATGCTTGCTTTGCGGCCCATACAGTCTGGCCCATAAACAATAGGTCGGCTATCCGAGGACCCCCTAATCCAGGACTCCCTCGGTAGCCCCCGGACTAGCATTCAATGTCGATATGGTTGGAAATATGCCCTAGAGGCAATAATAAATTAGTTATTATCATATTTCCTTGTTCATGATAATCGTTTATTATCCATGCTATAATTGTATTGATCGGAGACTTAGATGCATATGTGGATACATAGACAAAACCATGTCCCTAGTATGCCTCTAATAGACTAGCTCGTTAATCAAAGATGGTTAAGGTTTCCTAGCCATTGACATGAGATGTCATTTGATAACGGGACCACATCATTAGGAGAATGATGGGATGGACAAGACCCAAACTACAAACGTAGCATATGATCGTGTCAGTTTAATGCTATTGTCTTCTGCATGTCAAGTATTTCTTCCTATGACCGTGAGATCATGCAACTCACTGACACCGGAGGAGTGCCTTGTGTGTATCAAATGTCGCAACGTAACTGGGTGACTATGAAGGTACTCTACAGGTATCTCCGAGGGTGTCTATTGGGTTGGCATGGATCAAGACTGGGATTTGTTACTCATGTGACGGAGAGGTATCTCAGGGCCCACTCAGTAATACAACATCACAACAAGCCTTGCAAGCAATGTGACTAAGTGTTAGTCACGGGATCTTGTATTACGAAACGAGTAAAGAGACTTGCTGGTAATGAGGTTGAACTAGGTATGGAGATACCGACGATCGAATCTCGGGCAAGTAACATACCGAAGAACAAAGGGAATGTTATACGGGATTGACTGAATCCTTGACATAAAGATTCGACCGATAAAGATCTTCGTAGAATATGTAGGAACCAATATGGTCATCCAGGGCCTGCTATTGGTTATTGACCGTAGAGGTGTCTCGGTCATGTCTACATAGTTCTCGAACCCGCAGGGTCTGCACACCTAAGGTTTGGTGACGTCTCGGTAGTATAGAGTTATGTATGGTGGTGACCGAAGATTGTTCGGAGTCCCGGATGAGATCCAGGATGTCACGAGGAGCTCTGGAATGGTCCGGAGGTAAAGATTGATATATAGGAAGTCCCATTTTGGTCGCCGGAAAAGTTTCGGGCTAATCGGTAATGTACCGGGAGTGCCGGTAGTGTACCGGGAGACCACCGGGAGGGGTATTTCGACCCAAGAGGCTTCATGGGTTGTGGGAGAGTAAATACCAGCCTTTTGTGGGCTGGTGGAAGTCCCACACAAGGCCCATGCGGCTGGGAGAAAAATCCCAAAGGGAAAAAGGTGGAAAAAGGCCCAAAAAAGGAGGAATCCTAGTCCTACTAGGATTGGAGGAGGAATCCTCCTCTCCTCCCCACTTTGGTCGACCCAAGGGCTGGATTTTTGGCAGCCAAGACTCCTCCTATCCTCCTATATATACTAGAGGATTTTAGGGTTTTGGCACAGAATTTTCAGCCACGTGCTACCCGTTTCTCTAGTGCATAGTTTCTCCTCTAGATCGGTTTTCTGCAGTGCTTAGGCGAAGCCCTGCCGGAATAGCTCCACCACCATTACCGCAGCACCGTCACGCTGCTGGAGAACTCTTCTACCTCTCCGCTCCCACTTGCTGGATCAAGAAGGCGGAGATCGTCATCAAGCTGTATGTGTGCTGAACGCGGAGGTGTCGTCCGTTCGGATCTAGATCGGAAGGATCGTGATGAGATGGCAGGACGGATCGTGATGAGTTCGCGAGACGGATAGTGATGAGATCGCGGGACGGATCGTGATGAGTTCGCGGGACAGATTGCGATTGGATCGCGGGACGGATCGTGATGAGATCGCGGGATGGAGACACGTTGATGGAGATCATGGTGTCATGGTGTCACGTTGATGGAGATCATGGTGTCATGCCGGTGACGATGGAGATCATGCCGGTGCTTTCATGATGGAGATCAAAAGCACAAGTTCATGGCCATATCATGTCACTTATGATTTGCATGTGATGTTAATCCTTTTATGCACCTTGTTTTGCTTAGGACGATAGTAGCACTATAAGGTGATCCCTCACTTAAATTTCAAGATAAAATTGTGTTATCCCCAAGTGTGCACCGTTGCGAAAGTTCGTCATGTTGAGACACCATGTGATGATCGGGTGTGATAGACTCTACGTTCACATACAACGGGTGCAAGCCAATGCTGCACATGCAGAACACTCGGGTTAAACTTGACGAGCCTAGCATGTACAGACATGGCCTCAGAACACAAGAGACCGAAAGGTCGAACATGAGTCATATAGTAGATATGATCAACATGATGATGTTCACCATTGTAACCACCTCAACTCACGTGATGATTGAACTTGAGTTGGTGAATTTGGATCATGTATCACTCGGATGACCGGAGGGATGTCAATTTGAGTGGCAGTTCTTAAGTAATATGATTAATTAAACACATTATCATGAACATAGTCAGTAGTGTCTTTGCAAAATTATGTTGTAGACTACTAGCTCACACTGTAGCTCCCTTGAATTTTATATGTTCCTAGAGAAATAGAGTTGAAAGATGATGGTAGCAATATTGCAGACTGGCTCCGTGATCTGAGGATTGTCCTCATTGCTGCACAAAAGGCTTATGTCCTTAATGCACCGCTCGGTGCACAAACCCCTCTAGCGTTGTTTGTAGATGTTGTGAACATCTGACAGGCACGTTTTGATAACTACTTGATAGTTGAGTGCGTCATACATTACAGCTTAGAATTGAGGCTCCAAAATGTTTTGAAAGTCATGGAACATATGAGATGTTCTAAGAGCTGAAATTAGGATCTCAAGCTCGTGCCCGTGTTGCGAGATATGAGATCTCCAACAAGATTCTTTGCCTGTAGGATGAAAGAGACTAGCTCAATCGTTGAGCATGTGCTCAGATTGTCTGGGTGCTACAATCGCTTGAATCGAGTGGGAGTTGATCTTCCAGATAAGATAGTGATTGATATACTTCTCAGGGTCACTGTCACTAAAGCTACTAGAACTTGGTGATGAACTATAAAACGCCAGGGATAGAAATAATGATCCCTGAGCTATTCGCGATGTTTGACACCGCAAAGGTAGAAATCGAGAAGGAGCGTCAAAGTGTTGATGGTTAGTTAAAACCACTAGTTTCGAGAAGGGCAAGAGCAAGGAGGGAAACTTCATGGATAGAAAGTCAGTTGCTGCTCCAGTGAAGCAACCCAAAGTTGAACTCAAACCCGAGACTAAGTGCTTCAATTATGAGGAGAGCGGTCGCTGAAGCGGAACAACCCTAGATACTTGGTAGATAAGAAGGCTGGCAAACGTCAACAGAAGTATATTTGATATACGTGTTATTGATGTGTACCTTGCTAGTACTCCTAGTAGCACCTGGGTATTGGATACCAGTTCGGTTGCTAAATGTTAGTAACTCGAAGTAAAAGCTACGAAATAAACGGAGAACTAGCTAAGTGTGACGTGATGATGTGTGTTGGAAATGTTTCCAAGGTTGATGGGATCAACATCGCACGCTCTCTCTACCTTCGAGATTAGTGACGAACCTAAAATAAATGTTATTTGGTGTTTTTTGCGTTGAGCATGAACGTGATTAGATCATGTTCATTGCAACACGGTTATTCATTTAAGTTAGAGAATAATGGTTATTCTATTTACATGAATAATACCTTCAATGGTCATGCACCCAGTAAGAATGGTTTGTTGAAACTTGATCGTAGTAATACACATGTTCATAACATTGATGTCAAAAAGATACAAAGTTAATAATAATAGTACCACATACTTGTGGCACTGCCGCTAAATGTCATATTGGTATAAAACGCATGAAGAAACTCCATGCTGATGGATCTTTGGACTCATTCGATTTCGAATCGGTTGAGACATGCGAACCATGCCTCTTGGTCAAGATGACTAAGGACCCCGTTTTTTGTTTTGATGAAGCGGGCAAGTGATTTATTGGAAATGATACATGTTGATGTATGCAATCCAATGAGTCTTGTAGCGTGCGGTGGATATCGTTATTTTCTTACCTTCACCGATGATTTGAGTAGATATAGTGTATATTTACTTAATGAAACACAAGTGTGAATCATTTGAAAGGTTCAAGCAAATTCAGAGTGAAGTTTAAGATCATTGTGACAAGAAGATAAATATGTTTGCGATATGATCGTGGAGGTGAATATCTAAGTTACGAGTTTGGCATACAACTTTAGACAATGTGAAAGTTGTTTTACAACTCACGCCACCTGCAACACCATAGTGTGATGGTGTGTCCGAATGTCATAGTCGTGCTCTATTTGATATGGTGCGTGCTATGATGTCTATTATCGTTTTGTTACTATAATTTTGGGGTTATGCATTAGAGATAACAACATTCACTTTAAATAGGGCACCATCTAAATCCATTGAGATGACACCGTGTGAACTATGGTTTGATACAAACCAAAGCTGTCATTTCTTAATGCTTGGGGCTACGACGCTTGTGTGGAAAATGTTTTCACCTAATGAGCTCGAACCCAAAGCGAACAAATGCATCTTCATAGAATACCCTAAGTAAAGTTGGGTGAACCTTCTATCTCAGATCCAAGCATAAAATGTTCGTTGCTAAAACTGGGTCCTTTGTCGAGAAAGGGTTTCTCTTGAAAGAATTAAGTGGGAGGAGGATAGAACTTGATGAGGTTATTTGAACCTCTGCTTCAACCAGAAAGTAGCGTAGCGCAGAAAGATGTTTCTGTGAAGCCTACGTCAGTTGAAGAGGAAGTTAATGATGACGATCATGAAGCTTTGGATCAAGCTACTATCGACCTACAAGGAAAACAGAACTTGATGAGGTTATTGAACCTTTACTTCAACCAGAAAGTGGTGTAGCACAGAAAGATGTTTCTCTGAAGCCTACGTCAGTTGAAGAGGAAGTTAATGATGATGATCATGAAGCTTCGGATCAAGTTACTATAAAACTTTGTAGGTCGACAAGGACGTGTATTGCTACTGAGCGGTACGACAACCCTGTCTTGAAGGTCATGTTGTTGGACAACGATGAACCTACGAACTATGGAGAAGCGATGATGGGCCCGGAAACCAACAAATGGTTAGAGGCCATGAAATCCGAGAAAGGATCCATGTATGAAATCCAAGTATCGACTTTGGTGGACTTGCTCGTTGGATGGCTGGTCGTTAAAGTACAAATGGATCTTTAAAATGAAGACAGACGCTGATGGTAAATGTTACCATTTGTAAAGCTCGACTTGTTGCAAAGTAGTTTACGACAAGTTCAAAGAGTTGACTGCGATGAGACTTTCTCACTCGTAGTGATGCTAAAGTCTGTTGGAATTATGTTAGCAGTTGCTGCATTTTTCAATTATGAAATCTGGCAGATGGATGCCAAAACATTGTTTCCTTCCTTAAGGAAAGGTTGTATGAGATACAACCAGAAGGTTTTGTCAGTCCTAAGGATGCTAAAAGATGTGCGAGCTTCAGTGATTCTTCTCTGAACTAAAGCAAGCATCTCTGAGTTGGAATACACACTTTGATAAGGTGATCAAAGTTTTTGAGTCTATACAAAGTTTACGAGAAACTTGTATTTGCAATAAAGTGAGTGGGAGCACTATAAGAGTTTCTGATAAGTATGTGTGGATGACATATTGCTATTCAGAAATGATGTAGAATTTCTGGAGAGCATAAACGGTTGTTTGAAAAGAGTTTTTCAAAGGAAGACCTGGATAAAGCTACCTGATTGTTAAGCATCAAGATCTATAAATATAGATCAAGATGTTTGATAAGACTTTCAATGAGTACATACCTTGACAAGATTTTGAAAGAGTTCAAAATGGATTAGTCAGAGAGAAGTGTTCTCGCCTGCTTTGTAAGGTGTGAAATTGAGAGAGACTCAAAGCTCGACCACGACAGGCAAAAAGAAAGGACGAATGTCGTCCCCTATACCTTAGCCATAGGCTCTGTATAGTATGCCATGCTGTATACCGCACCTGTGTGTGTGCCTTGCCATGAGTCCGTCAAGGCGTACAAGAGTGATCCAGGAGTGGATCACTGGACAGCGGTCAAGATTATCCTTAGTAACTAAAGTACTAAGGAGATGTTTCTCGATTATGGAGGTGATAAAGAGTTCGTCGTAAAGAGTCACGTCGATGCAAGCTTTAACACCAATCCGGATGACTCGTAGTAGCAATCTGGATACGTATAGTGGAGCAGCCATTTGGAATAGTACCAAGTGGAGTGTGGTAGCAGTGTTTTCGGTTTGACATAGAAATTTGCAAAGTACACACGGATCTGAATGTCGCAGACCTGTTGACTATAAGACCTCTCTCACATGCAAAGCATGATCGAGCCCCAGAACTCATTGGGTGTTAGATTCATAACAATGCGAATCACATGGTGATGTGAACTAGATTATTGACTCTAGTGCAAATGGGAGACTGTTGGAAATATGCCCTAGAGGCAATAATAAATTAGTTATTATCATATTTCCTTGTTCATGATAATCGTTTATTATCCATGCTATAATTGTATTGATCGGAGACTTAGATGCATGTGTGGATACATAGACAAAACCATGTCCCTAGTATGCCTCTAATAGACTAGCTCGTTGATCAAAGATGGTTAAGGTTTCCTAGCCATTGACATGAGATGTCATTTGATAACGGGATCACATCATTTGGAGAATGATGGGATGGACAAGACCCAAACTACAAACATAGCATATGATCGTGTCAGTTTAATGCTATTGTTTTCTGCATGTCAAGTATCTGTTCCTATGACCATGAGATCATGCAACTCACTGACACCGGAGGAGTGCCTTGTGTGTATCAAACGTCACAACGTAACTGGGTGACTATAAAGGTACTCTACAGGTATCTCCGAGGGTGTCTATTGGGTTGGCATGGATCAAGACTGGGATTTGTTACTCCGTGCGACGGAGAGGTATCTGAGGGCCCACTCGGTAATAAAACATCACAACAAGCCTTCCAAGCAATGTGACTAAGTGTTAGTCACGGGATCTTGTATTACAGAACGAGTAAAGAATCTTGCCGGTAACGAGGTTCGAACTAGGTATGGAGATACCGACGATCGAATCTCGGGCAAGTAACATACCGAAGAACAAAGGGAACGTTATACGGGATTGACTGAATCCTTGACATAGAGGTTCGACCGATAAAGATCTTCGTAGAATATGTAGGAACCAATATGGTCATCCAGGGCCCGCTATTGGTTATTGACCGTAGAGATGTCTCGGTCATGTCTACATAGTTCTCGAACACGCAGGGTCTGCACACTTAAGGTTTGGTGACGTTTCGGTAGTATAGAGTTATGTATGGTGGTGACCGAAGGTTGTTCGGAGTCCCGGATGAGATCCAGGACGTCACGAGGAGCTCCGGAATGGTCCGAAGGTAAAGATTGATATAAAGGAAGTCCCATTTGTTGTAAATATGCCCTAGAGGCAATAATAAATTAGTTATTATCATATTTCTTTGTTCATGATAATCGTTTATTATCCATGCTATAATTGTATTGATCGGAGACTTACATGCATGTGTGGATACATAGACAAAACCATGTCCCTAGTATGCCTCCAATAGACTAGCTCGTTGATCAAAAGATGGTTAAGGTTTCCTAGCCATGGACATGAGATGTCATTTGATAGCGGGGTCACATCATTAGGAGAATGATGTGATGGACAAGACCCAAACTGCAAATGTAGCATATGATCGTGTCAGTTTATTGCTACTGTTTTCCGCATGTCAAGTATGTGTTCCTATGACCATGAGATCATGCAACTCACAGATATCGGAGGAGTGCCTTGTGTGTATCAAACGTCGCAACGTAACTGGGTGACTATAAAGGTGCTCTACAGGTATCTCCGATGGTGTCTGTTGAGTTGGCATGGATCGAGACTGGGATTTGTTACTCCGTGTGACGGAGAGGTATCTCGGGGCCCACTCGGTAATGCAACATCACAATAAGCCTTGAAAGCAATGTGACTAATTGTTAGTTGCAGGATCTTGTATTACAGAACGAGTAAAGAGACTTGCCGGTAACGAGGTTGAACTAGGTATGGAGATACCGACGATCGAATCTCGGGCAAGTAACATACCGAAGAACAAAGGGAACGTTATACGGGATTAACTGAATCCTTGACATAGAGGTTCGACCGATAAAGATCTTCGTAGAATATGTAGGAACCAATGTGGACGTCCAGGTCCCGCCATTGGTTATTGACCGTAGAGGTGTCTCGGTCATGTCTACATAGTTCTCGAACCCGCAGGGTCTGCACACTTAAGGTTCGGTGATGTTTCGGTAGTGTAGAGTTATGTATGGTGGTGACCGAAGTTTGTTCGGAGTCCCGGATGAGATCCCGGACATCACGAGGAGCTCCGGAATGGTCTGGAGGTAAAGATTCATATATAGGAAGTCCCAGTTTGGTTTCCGAAAAAGTTTCGGGCTCATCGGTAGTGTACCGGGAGTGTCGGTAGTGTGCCGGGAGTGTCGGTAGTGTACCGGGAGGCCTCCGGGAGGGGTATTTCGACCCCAAGAGGTCCATGTGCTGTGGGATAATAATAACCAGCCCTTAGTTGGCTGGGAAAACAGCCACAAAGGCCCATGGCGCAGGAGAGAAAGTCCTAAAGCAAAAAGTGGAAAATCAGCCAATAGGAGCCAATCCTACTCCAACTAGGATTGGAGGCGAAGTAGGATTGCTTCCCACCTCCTATTTCGGCCGACCCAAAGGCCTTGTCTGCCTCTCCTCTCCTCTCCTCCTATATATACTAGTGGATTGGGTGGTTTTTGGACAGAATTTCCGGCCACGTGCTACCCGTTACACCGGTGCATAGTTTCTCCTCTAGATCGGTTATCTGCAGCGCTTAGGCGAAGCCCTGCCGGAATTGCTCCACCACCATCACCGGAGCGCCGTCACGCTGCCGGTGAACTCTCTCTCCTCTCCACCTCCTCTCGCTGGATCGAGACGGTGGATATCGTCATCAAGCTGCACGTGTGCTGAACGCGGAGGTGCGGTCCGTTCGGCGCTAGATCGGAAGGACCGTGATCGAGATCGCGAGATGGTTCGTGATGTGATCACGGAACGGATCATGATGAGTTCGCGAGACAGATCGTGATCAAGATCGTGAGACGGATTGTGATGAGTTCGCGGGCTGGATCATGATGTGTTCGCGGGACGGTTCGTGATTGGATCGCGGGACGCTCGGCGATTTGGATCGCGAAGAAGTTCGACTACACCAACCGCGTTTCTTAACGCTTTCCTCTTAGCGATCTACAAGGGTACGTAGATCCACTCTCCCTCTCGTAGATGCTCATCACCATGGATAGGTTTGCGTGTGCGTAGGGAAATTTTTGTTTCCCATGCGACGTTCCCCAACACCATTTTGGTCGCCGGAAAAGTTTCGGGCTAATCGGTAATGTACTGGGAGTGCCGGTAGTGTACCGGGAGACCACCGGGAGGGGTATTTCGACCCAAGAGGCTTCATGGGTTGTGGGATAGTAAATACCAGCCTTTTGTGGGCTGGTGGAAGTCCCACACAAGGCCCATGCGGCTGGGAGAAAAATCCCAAAGGGAAAAAGGTGGAAAAAGGCCAAAAAAAGGAGGAATCCTAGTCCTACTAGGATTGGAGGAATAGTCCTCCTCTCCTCCCCACTTTGGTTGACCCAAGGGCTGGATTTTTGGCAGCCAAGACTCCTCCTCCTCTCCCCCTATATATACTAGAGGATTTTAGGGTTTTGGCACAGAATTTTCAGCCACGTGCTACCCGTTTCTCTAGTGCATAGTTTCTCCTCTAGATCGGTTTTCTGCAGTGCTTAGGCGAAGCCCTACCGGAATAGCTCCACCACCAGTACCGCAGAGCCGTCACGCTGCCGGAGAGCTCTTCTACCTCTCCGCTCCCTCTTGCTGGATCAAGAAGGCGGAGATCGTCATCAAGCTGTACGTGAGCTGAACGCGGAGGTGCCGTCCGTTCGGCGCTAGATTGGAAGGATCGTGATGAGATCGCGGGACGGATCGTGATGAGTTCGCGGGATGGATCGTGATGAGATCGCGGGACGGATCGTGATGAGTTCACGGGATGGATCACAATTGGATCGCAAGATGGATCGTGATGAGATCGCGGGACGCTCGGCGATTTGGATCGCGAAGACGTTCGACTACACCAACCGCGTTTCTTAACGCTTCCCGCTTAGCGATCTACAAGGGTATGTAGATCCACTCTCCCTCTCATAGATGCTCATCACCATGGATAGATCTTGCATGTGCGTAGGAAAATTTTTGTTTCCCATGCAACATTCCCCAACAGATATATATCCGGTCGATCTCCTCATGTCGTCATCTTCGGCTTAGAAGGCGAGTCCCTCATCCTTCTTTGTTTGGCAACCGACCAGTCTTCGTTAAGATCCCAAGCATCGCGTGCGTTGGTTCATTATAATAATTGCGTGTCTTCCTTGATTTTTGTGTGTCATGGGGAGGCGAGTGGTCAGTGATTTTTACTATCTTACCCCTCCGTAATAGGGGCACCAACCATTTAATCAAAGAAAATCGTGGCTCAGGCCACATTCTCTTCCTCCTCATCAAAAGAACCTCCTAGCGGAAGCTCCATTGAAAACATGGCTAACATTCCCAGCTCCTCCGCACATCCCTATGGTCACACCCAGGAGAATGGACCATTTGTTCCATTACACTCCCGTGACTCCATAATCTCGAGACCCAGGGGTATCTTCCTTTAACATATCTGGCGACGACCAGCCCAGGTCTGCTCTCTTACGGAAACAAAGTTTTCGAAGAGTGTTTCCCCAATCCTAGCAAGGGGGAGAGCGTATGCTTTGTCCCGTTCCTCCTCTAGGGACTTGGGTTTCCAATCCATCCATTCCTGAGGGGGTTGCTAGGGTTCTACGGGATCCAACTCCACCACCTTACTCGAGGGTCCATTTTACACATCTTGGGCTTCGTCGCTCTCTGTGAGATTTTCTTGGGGTGCGAAGCACATTTTGATTTGTGGAGGAAATACTTCTGTCTCGTCCCGCGAACTCGGGACAAGACAATTTTGGAGGTCGGCGGAGCCGAAGTGTGCCACATAGCGGGAACGGGGTATCCGGCAAGCACACCGAAGAAATCCGAAGAATTGACCTTGGAATGGTTGTATATTGAAGATGTCTCCCTATTCAAGCCAACTCGGACAGGTCTTCCCGAATACTCTGATGTCCTCCCAAAGAAGAGGTACAACTAGCGGCCAAAGTGCTCATCCCAGGAGGAAAGCGTCGAAGTGTGGCGCCTAGCCACGCAGGTGTGGATGCTCATCCACCACCAACTGACCATGATCGACACCATCTCTCGGTGTGTGCAGCCCCTCCAACAGAGGGTACACCCCTTGTCGCAATACAATGGGACAAGCAACACCATGCGCTCCCGAAAGCAAGGTCCCGCCAATCCGATGGCATTGGTCGCCGCACTTGTCAACCTATATAATGGAGAGAAAGAAGACTTTGTTCGGCAGTCAACCAAAGAAGGATATTCGTCCCACAATACCATTGAATGGGTAAGCCTTTCTTTTTCAAACATGAAAATAGTTTGGGGTTTCTGTTCCGCACTTTATTTGACCAAAGCCTGGCATGAACAGGAATGAAGGAGTTTCATCGAGACAGTCAACTGTCCGGCTCCTCATCCTGAGAACCATTCACGCGACAACGATTCGGATTTCAACGAGGACCCGAATCTTCTTCTTGACTTTGAAAACAGAGTCTATTTCCAGGACAACATCGTCCAAACCCCAGTGGCTATCATAGTTGATTACCCTGGGCCATTCTCCATCCCTGCTACGGGCAAGAAGAAAAACTCCTCCCGCAAGAGGCCAGCTACCAAGAGCGCCCCAGACGTGTCGGTCCCGACTCCCAAATGCCATCGATCTGTGCGCCATACACTGGCGGCCGAAGCTGCGACCGAGTCGGAGGCCAACAGGGATCCTGCAAAGGAGCCGGTTATGGGGACAAATCCACCTGCCCGCTCATTCCAAGGGTACGTTGTTCGGTTTTTCGCTTATCGTTGCGATCAATAGAGTCTTACAGTAGTTTTTTTCATTGAAATACTTGGAGAAACAACCAATCCTCTCCTACTGAAGGGGTTACCCAGGTGTCTGGAGACGCCCGAAGTTCTCGAGGCATGACCCATGCGGCTTCTGCTACAGAAGCCCCCATGGACAATCTAGCGCCCGTCGATCCTGGTGATGGTGTATCCGTCACCAAATCGGAGGTCAAGGGTGTCGTGCATCATCGGCAACGATGGGAAGCCATGCGGCACCCAATTTTCTCCGAATAGGAGTTCGGCGCCCTACGCTCGGCGGATCACACCTTGGTGCCGCCCGAGTTGGGTTCGGCGAGGCTATGAAGTTGATAACAACCAGCATACAGGTAAGTGATCGGTTTTTATAGAATCCAAACATTTGTGTAAGCCTAGTAGCCCCCAAGCCTTAATTTGGTTTGAAATAAACGAATTAAGGATCTTCGCACTATTTGACTGCTGACACAGGCCCCAAAGAAACAATCTGAGCAATTGGCCAAGGAGCTCGAGGAGAGCCGCATGGAAGTACAATCCGTGAAGGCCAAACTGGCACAAGTAGAGAGCTTCATGCGGGAGGCCCATGGTGAGTGTGCATTTACTGCTAATCTTAATGTATCATCGTGCCTGACACATGGATTCCCTGTGGCAGCATAATCAATAGGGCACATGGAAAGGCAGTTGGAAGAAGCCCGAGACTCTTAGAGGTATGTCGAGTCCTAGCACCATGCTGGCTGCCTTGTTGTGCAAAAGCAGGCCGAGGAAATTAAGAGTTTGAACATTCAATTGGTCCAAGATCAAGAAGAAAACCGAAAGCTTTAGAGGGGCGTGCTCGGTAAGTATAATTCCATTATCAGCAAATATTTCTGATGTAGGGAATAATGGTAAGCACGCTGTTGCCTTATGTACAAGCCTCCTGCCCGAGCATCCTGAAGAGGAGATCGAATCATACCAGGGGGACCTGCTGAAGGAGCTGGCCTCTCTCCATAGGCATGTGCAGAAAGCAATGAAAGGAATGGTGAAGGCACTATGGCCTGCCGAACAACCACCTGAAGGGATAGCCGCACTCGTGGATCGATTCAAGGGGGCTCGAAATAGGTTCAAGCTGTGGAAGACTTTGACTTGTCGTGAGGGAGCACAGGAAGCATGGGCAATAATCAAGACCCGTTTCACCGGACTTAACCCCAAGCATATAGTGTGGGTTGGTCCCGTGGGATCGGATGGAAAAGAAGTGCCACTCCACTACTGTATCACCAGGTGATGCCTATTGCCCGTCTTCGCAAGCGGACTGCCCCCTTAACACCATACTCAATAATCTCGATCAGTGGCCGCACATGTTATTTATATGTAAGTGTGTATAAACAATTTGTGTTGTAAACTTTGTCTTAACCAGCCATCGGCTTCTCCCCCCGTGCGAAGAGCTCAGGAGTGTTCCTCCTTATTTGTCCCTCCAAAAGGGTGAACTATATTCGGGGAACCACGCAATCCGGCCATGTGATACGAACAGACAGAAAGCACACAAAAAGATATGTTATATTACTACTTAGCGTAAGAAACATCTTCCGAGGAAAATAGTACCTCTATTGATACCTTTCGTCGGGGCTCTACGGAGATGATAGATAGAAGTTTGCATACTTTCAGTATGTGGCTAATTGTTATTTGGGAAGAAAAGACCCAAACAACGGTGATAACGACCAGAGCCGTATAAGGTGTTTCTATCATAGCTCGGCCTCCTTTTCCTCCTACATGCGCACTCTTGGTGCGTCGTGGATAATATCGCAAGGGAGGACTGCCTCTGCCCCATAGACCATGAAGAACGGTGTGTAAACCGTTGATTTGTTCGGGGTGGTATGCAAGCCCCATAGAACGGAGTCGAGTTCCTCCACACAATGACAGTCGGACTCGTGAAGAGATCAGACCAAACTTTGCTTGATGCCGCTCATAACGAGACCGTTTCCTCGCTTGACCTGTCCATTGGTCTACGGATGATAGACCGACGCGTAATCAAGTTGTATGCCTATTTTCTCGCACCAGTCCTTGACCTATTGGGCTGTGAAGTTGGATCCATTATCCGTTATTATACTATGCCGGACACCGTAACGGTATACTACACTAGATATAAGGTCGATCAGTAGTCCGGATTTAGACGACTTCACGGGCTTTGCTTCTATCCATTTGGTGAACTTGTCAACCATGACAAGTAGGTATTTATTTTTCTTGGTTCCCCCTTTAAGGGGTCAGACCATGTCCAGCCCTCAGACCACAAAAGGCCAGGTGATCAGAATAGTCCGAAGAGCTATTGGGGCATGTGACTTTAATTTGTGAAGAGTTGACACCCTATGCAATGTTGAACAAGTGACTGAGCGTCCGTCCGAGTTGTAGGCAAAAAGAAACCAGCTCAGAAGGCCTTTCTGACAAGGGATCTTGCAGCGGCGTGATACCCGCCCATGCCTGTGTGGATTTCGGCGAGGAGCTCCCATCCTTCTTCCTCGGATATACACCGCTGTAATATTCCAGTTGTCCTTCTCGTATAACTCACCCTCGTGTACTTTGTAGGCCTTGGATCAACGAATGCGCTAGGCCTCGGTTTGATCGTCGGGGCATTCCTTGTGAAGAAGGTAAGCAAGGAAGGGCTCTGTCCATGGTGCTATTACTGCCATTACCTCATGAGCCGATGGCGTTTCATTCATCGCGGAGCCGCCGATAATGCCATCGCCTGGCTCGTTTATGGGGGGGGACAACTTCGTCCGACGTATTTGCACCAGCCCATTGTCGTCGTCCTGCCACACTACGAAGGGCTTAAGGAGCTGCTCCAGGAAGGTGTTCCTTGGGACGGGATCGCGCTTGTCTCCCATACGGGCCAGTATGTCGGTGGCTTGGTTGTTGTCGCGAGCGATGTGATGGAATTCCAACCCCTAGAACCGAGCAGATATCTTGAGGACGGCGTTTCTATATGCCGCCATTTTCGGATTTTTGGCGTCGAACTCGTCGTTAATTTGGGATATGGCCAAGTTTGAGTCTTCCCATACCTCTAGCCATCGTATGCCCATGTATACCGCCATGCGAAGACCATGAAGGAGAGCTTCATATTCAGCTGCATTGTTGGAGTCAGCATACACTATTTGCAACATGTATCGCACGTTGTCGCCTATGGGGGATGTTAGGATAACTCCAGACCCCAGTCCGGCCTAGGTCTTGGACCCATCAAAGTACATTGTCCAATGGGAGTATGCACTCTATTCCTTGGGGAGCTCGGCCTCTGTCCATTCAGCCAGGAAGCCCTCTAGTACCTGAGATTTAATGGCGCGGCATGGCTTGTAGGTTATTTCAAAGGGAAGGAGCTCAATGGCCCATTTGGCTATGCGGCCGGTGGCCTCCCTGTTGTTGATTATATCATTAAAGGGGACCTTTGATGCCACTGTTACCGCACACTCCTGGAAGTAGTGTCCGAGTTCCTCAACGCCGTGAATACTGTATAGGCTATTTTTTGGTAATGTGGGTATCTCGACTTGCACTGCGTTAGTACTTCTGACACATAATATACTGGTTTTTGAGTCCAAAATTTATGTCCCTCCTCATCTCATTCAACGATGAGCCCGCACTGACTACTTTGTTGGCAGCCCATATGTATAATAACATGAGCTCATTGGCGCCCGGTGCCGTGAGTATGGGACTGGTTGCCAGTAGTGTCTTGATTTCTTCTAACGCAACCACTGCCTCATCGGTCCATTCGAACTTGTTGGTCCATTGCAGCAGGTTATGGAGCAACAAAGCCTTTTCTCTGAGGCGGGAGATAAAGCGGCTTAATGCCGCTACGCACCTAGGTAGCCTCTGGACATGCTTCAGCTCTGTGGGAACTGCAAGTTCTGATAGAGCATAGATTTTAGCTGGATTTGCCTCTATTCCTCTATGGGAGACGACGAATCCAAGCAGCTTACTAGAGGGAACTCCGAATACACATTTTTCCAGATTGAGTCGTATATCATATTCGCGTATACTATTGAAGGTTTGCCGTAAGTTGTCGATCAACTGGCCGACGTGTTTGGTTTTGATTACCACATCATCCACGTATGCCTCGACAGTCTTACCGACCTGTGTCACGAGACAGGTTTGGATCATCCGCTGGTATGTGGCCCTATTGTTTTTTAGCCCGAAAGGCACCGTGTTGAAGCAGAATGGCCCGTACGGGGTGATGAATGCAATAGCCGCTTGATTGGATCCCTTCATTTTAATTTGATGGTATCCAGAGTAAGCATTGAGGAAACACAACAAATCGTGCCCGGCTGTGGCGTCAATGATCTGGTCTATGCATGGTTAGGGGGAAGGGTCCTTGGGGCAAGCTTTGTTGAGGTCTTTGAAGTCGACACATAACTGCTAGGACTTGTCTTTCTTAGGTACCCTCACCAGGTTTGCTAGCCACTCAGGGTGTTTAATATCTCAAATAAATCCAGTCTCGAGCAGTTTAGCTAAATTTTCACCCATGGCTTGCGGTTTGGGCTTGGAGAAGCGCCGCGGAGTCTGTTTCATGGGCTTAAAGCCTGGGATAATGTTTAAGCTGTGTTCGGCGAGACGACGTGGGATTCCAGGCATATCGGAAGGATGCCAGTCAAAAATGTCCCAATTCTCGCGGAGGAAATTCTGCAGCACTTCATCCATGAGGGGATCAAGCTAGGCTCCGATGGACATTGTCTTATTGGAGTCCGTTGGATGTACCTAGAATTTAACGATTTCCTCTACGAGTTTAAAGGACATGGACTTGGGCCTTTCGCTAAGGATCACATCGTCCTTATTAACTGTCGATCGTAAGGCGGTCAACTCTTCGCCAGTGAATGTTTCCGCTAATGCCTTGAGGGCGAGCATTGCCGTTTTGTTTTCGGCCCGAAGAGCTATGTTCAGATCACTCGCGATCGTCATCACTCCATTTGGTCCTGTCATTTTGAGTTTCATGTACCCGTAATGGGGTATAGCTTGGAACTTTGTAAAGGTGTCTCGTCCCAATAGGGCGTGATAGCCACTTGGGAAGGGGACGATGTGGAAGAGAAGTTCTTCAGATCGGTAGTTTTTGGGCATGCCGAACACAACATCCAGGATGATACATCCGGAACAACATGCCTCTTTCCCTGGGATAATTCCCCAGAAGGTTGTGTTGCTATGTTCGATGCGGGATTGGTTGAACTGCATTTTTTCCAGGGTGGCCTTGTATATAAGGTTAAGACCATTGTCGTCGTCCATTAGCACTTTATGTAGTCTGTATCCATCAATGATGGGGGTTCAAGACTAGTGTGGCCGGTGAGTGGCCGGGAAGAATGGGCGGCTGGTCAGTGTCCCCGAAAGTAATCGGTATGTCTGCCCATGGGCTAGTGGCTACCACATGGTAGACTTGCTCGAGCTCCCTAAGAGCTCTTTTGCGCCTGTTCCTCGAGGGGAAGGTCTCATAGACCGTGAGGACTTCGACATTTAATCTGGGCGGAGAAGGAGAGCGCCTACTCGACGGAGGTGTTTCGAGGATGGCCTCATCGCTTTTTGCGACTTCCCTGACGACCCAGCAAGCTCGAAGGTTGTGAGTTGGGTTCATGTGTAAGAACACGGAATGTATGGGGCAAGGTTTATCCAATAGTCCGTTGAGGACAGTGCCGGTCCCTGAAAAGGGCTTGTTTCTTTTTTCGACGGGTTCATACCTGGCTGGCCAATTTAGAGGTATCCTCTTTTTCTGATCTCCTCTAGGGTGTTCGGGGAAAATTGATTCCGAGAACAACTGTTCAGATTGCCAGGCGCTCTCCATGGCACGGTACTTTTGTACCAATTCGGATAACTCCAAAAAGTCACTTATGCGTCGATGGGCCAGGGCATTAAGAGTCCCTTCATCATGGCAATTGCGAATGAAAATTGTCGTTATATCTTGGTCACTAAAACCTTTTACTCTGCTCTTAGCGAGGAGGAGTCTGGCCCAAAAGTGGTGGTTGATTCTCCTTTTAGTTGCTTGATATCCCGCAAGTTCGAAGACACGGGATTTGGTGTGATACTTGGATGGTCATCTTGGGCGGTGGGTGGGAAAAAATTCGATTCCATGCCGCAACGAGTATTCGGAACTACAATTTCTGAATCGTGCGAAGGATTTCGGACCGGTGACGGTCCGGCTTTAGAATTATTCTCCACCTCTGGTTCACCAATAGAGTCTTGCTGATCGAGGACTGAAGTATAGACGGTTTTTAGTTCCATCTGTCGGGCAGAATCTGCAGCCGGACACTCGATGGTAGCGACAAGGTGGGTGACCGGAGGGACATGAATCTCCCTGTCATTGGGTCTGATCCCGAACCAGTCATAGATCGGAACCTAGTCATCTGATATACGCATAGCTTCGATCCGATTGAACAACTCGTTTAAGAACGTGGCGATGTCAGGGTGCGTGCCGCTGATACGAGTGGATACATCAAGTGGCGTGACGGTTCTAGAGTTATGCTGAAGCGGACCTGTGTTTTGTCCCACCATGGGACCTGATGTCTTGGGCGTCAAGGCGTCCGAACTTACAGGTTTTTCTTTGAAGGTTGAGGGATCCATTAGAACAAGTGTTCCCCGTGAATCATCCACGAACTCTAAGTTTCCGAACTTGATACTTTGATTGGGGGGGAAGCTTCCGGTCTAACCATGACGGCTAAACGGGCTGGCATGCGACAAGATGATGTTGTCGGTGAGACTCTAATCAGGGGAGAGAGTCCCATCGATGCAGATCTCGCTACTTGTGATGAGGTGAGCCATCGATTCCTTCGGCACTCACATGGGAACTCTCAATGAAAGCACCAATGTCGGTGTCAAAACTGGCGGATCTCGGGTAGGGGGTCCTAAACTATGAGACTAGAATCAACGGTAATAGGAGACGAAGGGGACACGGATTTACCCAGGTTCAGGCCCTCCTATGGAGGTAATACCCTATGTACTGCTTGGTTATATTGATAATGTGGGGGGTTACAGAGTTGATCTACCTCGAGATCAAATAGCTAACCCTAGATGAGTTGTCCTCCCTATACCCCTAAACCCTGTGGCTTATATAGACACCGAGGGTACCCTGGGTTTACACATGGTCGGTTACATGCCGAAGAGATAAACATGCCTAACTACAGTTAATAACTTGGAGAGTACGTCATGGCCCCTCGAAGCTTCCATCTGGCGTAGGTGGTCTTGATCGTCCGACGCTCGCTTTGCAGCCCATACAGTCTGGCCCATAAATAATAGGTCGGCTATCTAAGGACCCCCTAATCTAGGACTCCCTCACCCGCACCCAAGCTCCTCCCCAAGGCCCTCCCCTTCCCCTTCATCGTGAGGGGCGTCCCCTAGATCTCGCCTAGCCGCCGTCGCCCATGGCTCTGCCGGAGAGTCTCTATCGGCTTGGCTCCTCGTGAAGCTCTCCGGCCATGGCGCCCGGCTCGTGGAGCCGGTGTTGTAGCCCGCCCTAAGTGATCCCGTGGCCACCAACACGCACAGGGTGGAGAGGCCGAGCCCCTACGCTCGTCATTTGGCCTCCTCGGGAGGCGTTGCTTTTGTACAGAGCTAGAAGACAACCAGGAGGTGAGAGCGAGAGCAACGAAGGTGGGCCCCGTGCATCAACCTCAAGCGTTTACCAGGCTGTTCTGCTTACTGGATTAAGTGGAAACGTATTTTGAAAAATATGTTTTCCTATTGCGAAGGCGTATTCTATTGCAACCTTGAGAAAAAATATGCTTTGTCTGTTCTAAAGGCATATTTTTGAAAATGTGCTTTTAGCCCAGCCGCCGGCCGAACGAGTTAATTTGCGAGCGTTCACCAGTTGAGAGCAAAAGCGAACGGGTTTTTGTTTGTTTTTTGCCTAATGAACGAACGTCTGTTAATATCGCAACCATACCTCTGATTGAGGTAATTCCAAAGCCCACGCTCTCAATTCGCTGAGCTCGTTCCGATGGTGTCATTTTCATGATGTTGTCACATGTTGAAAATGCTATCCTTGCCCTTCCTCGAATCTAGGCTTTTTTAGAGAGCACCTGTTCCGACAACTCCTATTTAGTGGATCGTCGCATTTCCATCTAGCGTATCCATTCACCACAAGGAAAGCCAACCTCTTATCGTGAGCACCAGACTTGTATGATGACTTTACTTGAACCATGTGTGTGTAACTGGAGTAGATTGATAGTATGTTTTCATCTGCAAATTTGTTCTATATGATATGTCATGCTATGATCATACTTCAAGTTATCCTTTGGCATATTAGCAATAATACTTTTATTGACAATATCATGTTAATATTGTGCCTGCATCTCATACCATGTTTATGCTATTGTAATCCTGTCATCTTTGATCGATATCATGCTTTTGCCATACTTCATATGTCCTACATGATATTCACTTAAGAAATTTGGTAAATATGTTCTTTGATGCATTCATGACATTCATGCTCATAAGTATTGATGATACGATACAATGATGGATATGTTAAATTAGAACCTCCTCCATCATCGATGGGATCAAGTCATAGTGCCACTGAATCGAGCTCACCAGTGCAACCACACGTGCCTGGGTGGGAGGCCCTAAAGCAATCTATTGTCATGCCTCTCGCTGGTGCATGCCTCCAAACAAGAGAGGTTAGGTGCACGTGCTGCCCTAGCCCGGTAGGCGGCAATAATCTTGTGTACATGATTTTGCTATTGAGCTCAGGTCCCCATTTGGGACAGTTTTGTTTTGCCATGATGATGGCGGTGTGTCATGCGGTGACACAGGGTCACCCATGACATGGCCCAAAGGTGAGTTTGTCAGAGTGGCCAGGAGACTGCCATGCAATAGATTTGTCAGAATGTCGCTGGTCCACCCAAATGGGAGCACGAGGCCATGATTTTTGTGGTGTGGGTATAGTGTACTAAGCTCTGCAGAGTGTATAATATATAGATAGCCGAATCCTCAGTTGTGGACATAGTTCATACTAGGTCACACTATGTAGTCTTGGTCGACATGGAGGATAAACCTGGCATAACTTTTTAAAGCTTGCGCTATAAATTAAAGCTGATAACTTGGATGATGAGATAGTGGTGAGAAATCATCATGTTATTCTGATATGATCATGCGATGAGATATCGGTGAATCATGAGTTAGCCCACTAGGGCACTGGCAGTAAAATAGATTGTTCACTGGTATTACTTTGACTCTTCATGAATGGTAAGTGTAGTTTACTTTCCCGCCTAGTTTTATTCACATATGCATGTCTTGTAGATATAGATATGACATGCCTTGATGTGTCGTGCTATTCCATGGTATGCCATAACATGCTTGATCCATGTTTCTTGTTAATATAATGACATGCTTAGTCATTGCTATAGAATCAATTGATGCATGAGAATGAGACTTGTTTTGTCATCTATTTGCTTGGATTATATGTGTTTGGTGGCCTTGCGAGTACATGCAAAGTACTCACCTTTGCTTGCACATGGCCATATGCAAGAGAAGACTTGTTGCACTAGATTGTAACCTGCCACTCTTGCGAGTTGTTGAGCCCACTCAGAGACAACGTGTCGTTAAACCAAGACTTTCACCGCCATTTAGGTAGCCTTAGTGATATGCCAACCTGTGTATCCATCGCTGATGTAACACTTGATTTCATGTTATTGAAATATATTTGTGCCTGGAATGCTATACCATTTATCTCCCGTGCGTCATGTGTTATTCTGGGCTGACGTGCGGAGGCTTCCCTGTTTCAGTTGGATCGGGTGCCACAATTAGCAACTATGCTGCATAGAGGTTCATTGGTACCACTGATAAGAAACCACTCGGTGCCACCGAAGTACCCGAAAGACTGAATTCTCATTTCGGTCTCACCCATCCAAATTCACTTGGAGCCATCGCATTTGCAGTTGTCAGACTATTTTACATAATGTTCATTTGCATATTCTTTGCAGCTCTGCTCTATGACCCTACTCTCTCTGATACATTCCTACCTAGTGTGTTTATATTCTCAAGGATCCTTTACTCTCTCACCCTTCTTGGAATTTGATGTCAAAGGGGAGAAATATTTATATCAAATCTTAAAGATATGAAGTGGGAGAGAGATCAAGCCTAAGGTATAAACATATTGTTATTTCGAAGGGGAGAATGACATAAAAGGATACAGATAAAATGCCTTATGTTTCTAAGAGGGGAGAAACATATAGATGATAAATTTATTGGTTGATCCTAATCATTCTGCATGACCTTGTCTTTTAAACTTATATCACCCAATCTACTCCCAATATCTACTTGCAAAGATTCACAAGGAGGAAGTTCCATATTTAGGGGAGAAAGATCTATTGGTATTTCATTGAAAATCCTTTCAAACATTTTGGGGACATGTTAATATCACAAGAATGTCAATTCTTCTACATGTCATCCCAATCTTGGTATTCTTAAAACCATTGTATTTCTATGAAAGAAACATTCTTGTGTTATCTAACCATAGTTTTCTCAAGTATGTTTCCTCTCATTAAAATCCTCTAGTACCTCAAGGTAAGAATATGCATATCTCTCATGCTTAGGATGATCCCTTGCTTGTTGCACATATTGATTGCAAGAGACTCG
Source organism: Hordeum marinum (assembly GCA_022496015.1). Taxonomy (NCBI): domain Eukaryota; kingdom Viridiplantae; phylum Streptophyta; class Magnoliopsida; order Poales; family Poaceae; genus Hordeum; species Hordeum marinum. The sequence goes on from CM039673.1 coordinate 110,889,475, forward strand.
TGAACATGAACATGAACATGAACATACTTCATTCACATCCTTGTTTGATGCATATAGCCAAAATACATATGACATGTCATGTCTTCTCTTCTATGTGTGTTCATGCATTCCAAAAGCAACTATTCTTTATAAGAACTACACGCATGTAGGGGGGCTTGCTCTAGTCATATGTCTCTCAAAGCTATCATATATTATGTTGTATATTTCAAATTTAAGGTTTGATTGTATGTGATCATCAATTTCCAAAAGGGGGGAGATTGAAAGCACAAAGGCTCCCTTGGTGGTTTTGATGATTAATGACAACATATATTGGATCTTGGACTAATGGTTTTCTCACAAATATTTCAGGAAAAGTTCAATGATTGGAAAGTCGAGGAGATATGATGAGTAAACCCTTGGATGCAAAGGAATTATATTGGCAAAAGCTTCAAGACGCTATATTTTGCTTTCGGTGCTTTGATCACATTGAGTCCATAGGAAAGCCAATACTATTAAGAGGGTGTGAGGTGATGATGATGATCTGGTTGCTCAAGTGCTTAGGGATATGCCATCAAAAGCCTCAAAAATTTCATCACAAAGAATTCTATCCGAAAGCCTAAACTGTCACTTCGGTGTAACCAAGACTATTCCCTTTGGTCTCATCGAGTCAGTCCCACACAAAACCCTAATTTCTTGGTGTAACCGAGATTGCATTTGGTGGAACCGAAAAGCTGTGACCAAGCTTCTGTGATCGAAGTTTTTAGTTTCACACTTTTAGGAAATACCTTATAGATATATGCTTAGAAGTGGAGAGGGGTAAATGGATCGCATTGCTGCTAACTAGTACTCCCTCCATACGGAAATACTTGTCTTAGAAATGGATGTATCTAGACTTATTTTAGTTATAGATACATCCATTTTATTCATTTTTAGGACAAGCATTTTCGGACGGAGGGAGTAGTAGCGAGGGGCATAAACATGCGCTACTACTAAGTTGGTAGTAGTAGCGAGGGGTTTATACCCCTTGCTACTAATAAGTGGTACGGATCGTTCCCCCGGGATAGGCCATATTAGTAGCAAGGGGTATAAACCCGCGTTACTACTAAGTTGATAGTAGTAGCGAGGGTACCCCTCGCTACTACTAAGTACAAGGTAGGTTAACAGCCCTGAAGTCCCCATATCCTCCCCAAAATCCCTCCTCCCTCCCGTCACTCTCCCCCTCTCTCTATAGGCTCTCAAATGTTGCTCCTACCTAAGCACAAATCCTCCTCCATGGCGCCCAATGAGACCGCAGCGTCGCATCGCGGTCATCCAGGAGCTCGCCGATCTTCCCTGGCACCTTCATGCTACCACGACGGAGCACCTCACCACCGGAGGCCAGCCCTTATGCACCCTCCATATCCTTCCTATCTCACTCATTTCTATTTTTCCCTCTCTCTCCCTCTTGTTTTACTCACCCTCCCATGTACATGCATGCACATGTGGTCGACATGGCCAACCAGGAGTTCTCAGCATGGGACTTGTTTTGTTATCTTCTTGCTTGGATGATATGTATATGGTTGTCTTGCGAGTATATGCAAAGTACTCACCTGAGCTTGCACATGGACAGATGCAGGAGAAGACTTATTGCGCTAGATGGTAACCCTGCCAGTATTGTGAGTTGTGGAGCCCACCCAGAGACAACGTGTCATTAAACCAAGATTTTCACCACCATTTAGCTAGCCTTAGTGATATGCCAACCTTTGTATCCATCGGTGTTGTAACACTTGATTTCATGTTAATGAAATATATTTGTGATTGGAATGCTATACCATGTACCTATCGTGTGTCATGTGTTATTCTGGGCTGACGTGCGGAGGCTTCCCTGTTCCAGTTGGATTGGGGTGCCACAGTTAGCAACTACGCTTCATAGAGGTTCTTCGGTACCACTTATATGAAACCTCTCGGTGCCATTGAAGCACCGAAAATATTAAATTCTCATTTCGGTCTCACCCATCCAAATTCACTTGGAGCCATCACATTTACAGTTGTCAGACTATTTTACATAATTTTCATTTGCATATTCTTTGCAGCTCTGCTCTATGACCCTACTCTCTCTGATACATTCCTACCTAAGGTGTTGATACTCTCAAGGATCCTTTACTCTCTCGCCCTTATTGGAATTTGATTTCAAAGGGGAGAAATATTTATATCAAATCTTAAAGATATGAAGTGGGAGAGAGATCAAGCCTAAAGGTATAAACATATTGTTATTTCAAAGGGGAGAATGACATAAAAGGATAGAGATAAAATGCCTTATGTTTCTAAGAGTGGAGAAACATTGATACGTCTCCAGCGTATCTATAATTTATGAAGTATTCATGCCATGTTTGCAATAATTCCATATGATTTTACTAGAACTAACCCGGACTGACGCTGTTTTAGCAAAACTACGGTGGTGTCGTTTTTGTGCGGAAATAAAAGTTCTCGAAACGAGCTGAAAATTTACAGAGAATTTGTTTGGACAATATAAAAAATACTGGAGCAAAGAGTCACCCAAGAGGAAGGCCGAGGAGGCCACAAGCCCTAGGGGCGCAGCCACCCCCTGGCCGCAGCCACCAGGCTTGTGGGCCCCGTGGGGGTCCATCAACCTCCCTCTCAGCTCTATAAATCCTCGAATATTCCAAAACCTCCAAGGCATAACCTAGATCGAGAGTTATGCTGCTGCACACCTCCAGAGCCACAAAAAACCTTGGCCCTCTCCGGCACCCTGCCGGAGGGAGTCACCATCACCGGAGGCCATCTTCATCGTCCCGGAGGGGCCATCAACACCAAGGAGGCCAAGGACCAGAGGGAGAACCTCCCCCATAGAGGGCGGAGGCCATGGAGGAGGAAGCACGAGGGGGAGAACCTCTCCCCCTCTCTCCCGGTGGTGCCGGAGTGCCGTCGGGGGAATCATCACCACGGTGATCGTCTTCATCAACATCACCTTCTTCATCACCATCCTCATCTCCTTTTAGCGTTCCACTCTCCCGCACCCCGCTGTAATCACCTACTTTAACATGGTGCTTTATGCTACATATTATGATCCAATGATGTGTTGCCATCCTATGATGTTTTGATTAGATTATTTCCGTCCTTTGGGTCGATTGATGATCTAGATTGGTTTGAGTTGCATGTTTTATTATTGGTTCTGTCATATGGTGCCTTCCGTGCCGCGCACACTTGAGGGATCCCCGCTGTAGGGTTTGCAATATGTTTATGATTCGCTTATGGTGGGTGGCGTGAGTGACAGAAGCACAGACCCGAGTAAGTAGGTTGTTTGCATATGGAATAAATGGGACTTGATGCTTTAATGCTATGGTTGGGCTTTACCTTAATGATCTTTAGTAGTTGCGGATGCTTGCTAGAGTTCCAATCATAAGTGCATATGATCCAAGTAGAGAAAGTATGTTAGCTTATGACTCTCCCTCATATAAAATTGCAATAATGATTTCCGATCTTGTTAACAATTTCCTAGGATAATTCCGCACACCGACCCATCATTATTCCACACTCGCTATTTGTAATATATTGTAATATTATGATAACAGCACCTATATTTATATTTTAGTTCTCCGATATCATGCAAAGCTATCCTCTTCATACCCACAATATTGATCTTACCTTTAGATCCTTGTGGGTTCGACACTCCATACTTATCACTTCCACCACTGGAAATTGCTACGTTGATTCCTTGCACTTGGGGATTATCAAGCTCTTTTCTGGCGTCGTTGTCGGGGAGCAATAACGTGGGGTTGATATTCTCATGTATGCTTGTTTGCTTTCTTCACTGAATAGATTTTTTTCCCTTTTTACTTTCTGTAGTTGTGGGTGAAACAAACAAAAAAATGAAAATTTTGAAAAATACAAAAAGATTTACTTGCCTCTTATACCTAAGAAGTTTTCCAAAAAGAGAAGTGATTGGAATGTTGTGCATTGGAGAAGTGAGGGTTGACCTTGAACACTTGTGATCATGCTCATGGAAACAATGTAGAATTTTTCATGGAATATTATGTAAACTAATTATCACCTTGTATGTATCCATTTTATTATAAAAATAATGTGCCAAAATTTACTTTTAGGATGATTAGATTGCTTGTTTGGTGTGTGTAGTGCAAAAACAGAAACTTTGGCTTTAGTGCGTGAATTTACATTTTTTACTGGAACGTCAAAACTTTATGAAATTTTTACACAGTACTACTATAGATTTTTTTTTTAATTTTTCATAAAGTTTCAGAATTTTTTGAGTTAGATAAGTATACGAAGTTTCCAGATTACTACACACTGTCCTGTTTTTTAACAGATTGTGTTTTCTATGCATTGTTCTCTTATTTTGATGAATCTATGGCTTGTATCGGGGGGTATGAACCATGGTGAATTGGTACTACAGTATATATAATGATAATATGAATTTGGAATGAGTTCACAACAGTACTTAAAGTAGCAACTTGTTTTATTATAATAACGGATCTCATAAGGGTTTTGTTAAGTTTTGTGTGAATGAAGTGTTCGAAGATCGAGGAGGTATCGATATAAGAAGAATACGGAGAGATAAGAGTTCAATATTGGGGATGACCAAGGCACCCCAAGTAAATATTTCAAGGAAACTCAAGTGCTTGGGGATGCCCCGGAAGGCATCCCATCTTCATTCTTCAACAATTATCGGTATGCCTCGGGTTTTTTTTGTTCACATGACATGTGTCTTCAATGTTTGTATTTTCCTTTATGCTCTCTTCTACTATGAGGTAGTCCTTGATGGATTTGTATAATGCTCTTTGTTCTTCACTTAAATCTTTTCAGTACAGATTTGGAGAATGCTCTTTGTGCTTCACTTAAATTTCTGAATATGGCTTTATAGATTGCTCTTTGTGCTTCACTTCAATTTTTTTAGTATGGCTTTATAGAATGCTTCGTATGCTTCACTTATATATTTTGAGATTGGATGTTGGTTAATATATATTAATTAATAATTCTCTATGACCTTCACTTATATATATTAGAGTATGAATATAATGATCATCGGAATTTGGCTTGGAAGAGTATCATTGTAATATCATGCCTAGCTAAAAAGGCATTAAAGAAAAGCGCTTGTTGGGAGACAAACCAATACTTTTAATTTCTGTTTTGATGTGTTAACATGATTAAGATACTGTAGTAATCATGTTTTGTGCATTTCATGTCAATAAAGTGCCAAGTAAAGCCTTTGGGATAGTGCGGATACTTGCTTGTCTGATTCTGTGCAAAAACAGAAAGTTTTGCGTCCATTATTTGAATTTTCTGATTTTACTTTACAGTAAAAAAATTTTGAAAATATTAAAAAACATTTCTATGAAAATTTTATGATATGTCCTAATTTTTCATAATTTTTAGAGTTAGGTAAGTATGGTGATCATTCAGATCTTTACAAACTGTTCTGTTTTTGACAGATTCTGTTTTCCATGCATAGTTTGCTTGTTTCAAATGTTCCTATAGATTATATTGAGTAATATGAATTATGGGAATGATATAATACAGTAGGTATCATGGGGGGGAAATTATGAATCTTGCCTTGACAGTACCTAAGTGAATGATTTATCTTTATTACACTAACCCTTCTCACGAAGTTCAGTTAAGTTTTGTGTGATTGAAGTTTTCAAGTTTTGGGTGAGATACCAATATGAGGAGAATAAAGATTGACAAGAACCCAAGCTTGGGGATTCCAAAGGTGCCCCCAAGATTACAATAAAGGAATACTCAAGCGTCTAAGCTTGGGGATGCCCCGGAAGGCATCCCCTCTTTCATCTTCAACACTATCGGTATATCTTACTTGAAGCTATATTTTTATTCGTCACATAATATGAGTTTTGCTTGGAGCGTCATTTTTTTCTCTGTTAGGTGTTGTTTATAATCTTGTTTTTTCAATAAAAATTTCCAAGAATTGCCTTAGGATGCTTGCATTGCATGTTTTATGTGTTCTGTGTAAAAAACAGAAACTTTTGCTGTAGTGTTTGAATTTTAATATTTTAATGGAACATAGAAAGTTTCTGAAATTTTTACACAGTATTTTTATATAAATTCCTTAGCATGTCCTAAATTTTTACAATTGTTAGAGTTCCATAGGTACACTGGTTTAATGAATTACTATAGACTGTTCTGTTTGGACAGATTGCTGTCATAGTTTTGCTATCTACTTATCCTATAGTTTACATAGCCTATATTGGTAGAAATAAATTGTGGAAATCATATTATACAGAACCTAATGTTTGAAAATTATTTTGCAACTTATCTTGGAAGTACATGAAGTGTTGATTTGTTCTTATGTGTACTAACCTATCTCACGAGTTCTTTTTGAGTTTTGTGTGGATGAAGTTTACGGGAATGGGTGAAACTAGGATATGAGAGGATTGAATAAGATACAAAAGCTCAAGAATGGGTATGCCCAAGGCACCCCAATAAAATATTTCAATAACTCTCAAGTATCTAAGCTTGGGGATGCTACGAATCCCACCTCTCCTCATCAACAATTATCGGTTAGCCTATGTTGAGCCTAAATTTTTTGGTTCACATGATGCATGCTATTCTTGTAGGGGAATTTTTATTTTGTTTGCTATTTCAATAAAACCATTGGATATGAAATTTTGAATAAGAGAGAGTCCCCACATGGATATTTATTTAATTAACTACACGTTGATCTTCACTTATATCTTTTTGGAGTAGTTTGTCATTCACTCTCGTGCTTCACTTATATCATTTGAGTAAATGGTTGAATTAATTTAATATCATAACTCTGAAATTAAAAACGCTTCATATACTTATCCCATGGGGAGCAGTGAATTCACAAATAATAGGTATCGGTGGTGAAATTTATTGAAAGTTAGCAAACACCGCATTGGTCACTTGAACAATTCATGAAAGAATATTGAAGGAAGAGAGATTTCACATATAAATATACTATCATGGAGATCTTCTATGATTGTAATTACCCATTAATTATTTTAAAACTTGAGCAAATTAGTTGAAGTTGGACAAGGAAGACAACGTGATGAGTTATGGTTGAGTATATTTGCATAGAAGCTATATTGTTATGGATCCTCCAACATGCGGTGCTTGCTTCCACCTCATACTAGCCAAAACTTCCGCACCAAGTAGAAATACTATGTGTGCATCCAAACACCCTTAAACCTATTTTGCCATGAGACTCCACTATACCTACCTATGGATTGAACAAGATCCTTCAAGTAAGTTGTCATCGGTGCAAAAAGCAATAAAAATTGCTCTTAAATATGTAAGATCTTTTATTGTAAGGGAAAATAAGCGTTGTACGAATTTGTGATGACAAAGAAATAAAAGCGACAGACTGCATAATAAAGGTTGTTATTACAAAGGGCAATACAACATGACGTTCCTTTGCTTTAAGTGTTTGTGCATCCAAAAACAAAAAAGCGCATGACAACATCTGCTTCCCTCTGCAAAGGGCCTATCTTTTATTTTGTAGTACTTACCTTTATACAAGAGTCATGGTGATCTTCACCACTTCCTATATTTTGCCTTTTCTCTTGGCAATCATCATGTGGTGGGTAAAGATCCGAGCATATATGGCCATTCAATTATATTTGACCATGAATTATTATTGTTGACAATTATCTATATGATAAATAAGTTGGGAGGCGAAACATTAAGCCCCTATCTTTCTCTGTGTTCAATGGATGCTATTTGTTATAAAAATATGCTTTGAGTGCTAGTAATCATGGAAGACTATATGTTAGTTGAGTATGTAGAATTTGCTAAATCAAAGATCTTACATAGACGCTTCATGAAAATAAGATGAATTGCAATTGTTTGATGACTAGGAATATGGTTTGTTAGTTTTCAAGAAGTTTACTCGTCTATACATTAACATGTGAATAGCTTGTTACTCGATCATGAGAATTTTTATGAGATGAGCTACTATTTATGATATATATTGATGCAATAAAAAGAGATTGAAATTATCATTGATCAAACTTATGCACTTACTAGCATTCACACTTCATAAATTATTTCTTTTATCATTTACCTACTCGAGGACGAGCAAGATTATATCACCCAACCTCTCCAAATATCTACTTGCAAAGATTCAGGAGCAGGAAGTTCCATCTTTAGGGGAGAAATATCTATTGGTATTTCATTGAAAATCCTTTCAAAACATTTTGGGGACATGTTAATCTCACAGGAATGTCAACTCTTCTACATGTCATCCCAATCTTGGTATTCTTAACACTACTGTATTTTTATGAAAGAAACATTCTTGTGTTATCTAACTGTAGTTTTCTCAAGTATGTTTCCTCTCATTAAAATGCTCTAGTACCTCAAGGTAAGAATTTTCGTATCTCTCATGCTTAGGATGATCCCTTGCTTTTTGCACATATTGATTGCAAGAGACTCGTGAACATGAACATGAACATCAACATACTTCATTAACATCCTTGTTTGATGCATATAGCCAAAATACATATGACATGTCATGTCTTCTCTTCTATGTGTGTTCATGCATTCCAAAAGCAACTATTCTTTATAAGAACTACACACATGTAGGGGGGCTTGCTCTAGTCATATGTCTCTCAAAGCTATCATATATTATGTTGTATATTTCAAATTGAAGCTTTGATTGTATGTGATCATCAATTTCCACAAGGGGGGAGATTGAAAGCACAAAGGCTCCCTTGGTGGTTTTGATGATTAATGACAACATATATTGGATCTTGGACTAATGGTTTTCTCACAAATATTTCAGCAAAAGTTCAATGATTGGAAAGTCGAGGAGATATGATGAGGAACCCCTTGGATGCAAAGGAATCATATTGGCAAAAGCTTCAAGACGCTATATTTTGCTTTCAGTGCTTTGATCACATTGAGTCCATAGGAAAGCCAATACTATTAAGAGGGTGTGAGGTGATGATGATGATATGGTTGCTCAAGTGCTTAGGGATATGCCATCAAAAGCCTCAAACATTTCCTGACAAAGAATTCTATCCGAAAGCCAAAACTGTCACTTCGGTGTAACCAAGACTCTTCCCTTTGGTCTCACCGAGTCAGTCCCACACAAAACCCTAATTTCTCGGTGTAACTGAGATGGCATTTGGTGGAACCGAAGAGCAGTGACCAAGCTTCTGTGATCGAAGTTTTTAGCTTCACACTTCTAGGAAAAACATTATAGATGTATGCTTAGAGGTAGCGTGGGGTAAATGGGCAGCATTTCTGCCAATTAGTAGTAGCGAGGGGCATAAGCCCGCACTACTACTAAGTTGATAGTAGTAGCGAGGGGTTTATACCCCTCACTACTACTAAGTGGTCTGTACCATGCCCCCGGATAGGCCATAGTAGTAGCAAGGGGTATAAACCTGCGTTACTACTAAGTTAATAGTAGTAGCGAGTGGTACCCTCTCTACTTCTAAGTACAAGGTAGGTTAGCAGCCCTAAAGTCCCCATATCCTCCCCCTCCTCTCTCCAGTCACTCTCCCCCTCTCTCTATAGGCTCTCCAATGTTGCTCTTGCTCAAGCACACCTCCTCCTTCATGGCGCCCAATGATACAGTTGTGTCACATTGCGATCATCCAGGAGCTCGTCGATCTTCCCTCACGCCTTCATGCCACCACAACGGAGCACCTCGCCACTGGAGACCAGCCCTGATGCACGCACCATCTCCTTCTTCTCTCACTCGTTTATCCTTTTCCCTCTCTCTCCCTCTGGTTTTACTCACCCTCCATGTACATGCAGGCGAATGTGGCCGACATGGCCAACCAGGAGCTCTCTGCCTTGTCCGCAAAAAGGATCCTCACACTGTCGTCTTGCTCTGCCCTGGATCCGGTTGCCGAATCTGGTATATTGTTGCCCGTCCAAGCCTCCGGCAACCCCTACCGTCGTTGGGTCAAACCTTTTGGTTTTTGAAATTAATAGTAGTAGCGGGGGTCATAGACATGCGCTACAAATAGTTAGTAGTAGTGTGGGTGGCACACATGCTACTACTAAACACACATAATAGTAGCGCGGGATGCACACGCGCTACTACTACCAGTTAGTTGTAGCGCCCTAGTAGTAGCACGGACACATGTGCTACTACTAGGCTTTTTTCCTAGTAGTGTCAGAAGTTATGATATTGAACTTTTGGAGCCACCGAACTGATGGAACTATCTAGGATAAGTCATATCGGTATCACCGAGAAGTTTCCTTCGGTCTCACCGAAAAGCCAAAAGTTGGGACTTTTTGCACTAGTAGGTAGTACCGAGTTTATCTTCGGTGTCACCGAGTTGGGAAATAATGTTCTAAAGGTTGGATTTTTGGTGAAGGCTATAAATACCCCTCCACCACCTCTCACTCATTGAGAGGGACATCAGTACCAAACTACACTCCATTATTCATTTCGTGGGAGAGAACCACCTACTCATATATTGAGATCAAGGGATTCCACTCAAACCTCTAGATCCTTGATTTCTAGCCTCCTTGAGTTACTTTCCACCCAATCATCCTCTTCTACCAAGCAAATTTCTATGAGAGAGTGACTGATTGTTGAGGAGACTATCTTTTGAAGCACAAGAGAAAGCCATACATCATCAACACAACATTTGTCGTGGTTTTATCACGGCAGATGTCCGGGTAAACGGACTTCAGTTCAAGGCCATTGCTAACGTGATGGACTCAAAGGGCTTGATAGGGACGAGAGACACGAATTTATCCAGGTTCGGCCCCTCAACTCGAGGTAATAGCCTACATCCTGCTTGTGTTTGTATTGCTTGATGTATCGATTACAAGGGAGCAGAAGCTTGGCCTACTATTTGATAACCTGATCTCTAAGTCGCCCCGGGTCTTCCCTTATATAGGAGGTATAGACCACGGGTCATACAATTGGTAACTGACTCTCATTGTCTATCCGAGTCTTCCTCTATCTTCTTGTCCAAGTTGTCCCCGGGTGGCTTACACACCTGGGTCTTCTGGGCCACTGTCCGGCCCACCTTATGAGCCGCCAAGCTTCCTGGGCTTTAGGACCATCATCTCACCTTGGGCCAGTGTACGAGCCGCCAACAATAACCCGAAGCCTTTAGGGCAGGTCATACCGCGGGGTTATATCCCCAACATTAGGCCCCAGGTTGATTTGAGCTTGCTCACCTCCCCCTCTTGTCTTGCTCTTTTGGCGAGTCGCCTGGGATGACCTGCCATGACGTCATGTTGGCCCTGCAGGAAAGATTCGCTGACGTACCCACCAAATCTTCGCATTAAGTGACTATCCCGAAAATCGAGGCATCCACCTCGGCCTAAACATTTCTGTCGCCTAGATTTTCGTGCTCCTTCTACCTTCTCCTTTTAAATAGGACCGCCCCAGGCAATTTACTACTTCTCCCGCTCGATTCCTCGTCTTCCTCTTCTTGAAGCAGCTGCTTCCATCACTTCTAGCTCCGGCACCACCTCTGCTCCATCGACGACAGGCCGCTGCATCAACCTGTGCGAATCAGAGCTTCATCCTGTTTCACTGCGCCGTCTCCGGTAAGCCCGTGCTTCTCCTTAGATCCATTACCGCGCCGGTAGGGTTTGCAGGAAGCCCGTCGCCTTCGCGTGAGTTCTTCCGGCGCCGTGGCTTGGGGTCCTCTGATGTTGGCCGCACCCTTGACGCTCATGTCGGACGCGCCGCCGCGCACGGGGCGACCACGCACAATGCACGGGCCCATCGCAGCTCCTTCTCATCATTTTAGTTTTCGTCTGCTTCGCCTGTTCTTTTCTAGGTCTAAAAATAGCAACATTTTTCCTTCTTTTGTAGATCCATAAACATAGCGGTAATTTGTGAAACCTGTTTTCCAGGACTTAGCCAAATTTTCCCCCTCTGCGTCGGCTCTCGTCAGTCGGAGTGTAGCATCTTATACATAGAATCTTTAAATTCGTAAGTCGCCATAGATTTTAATCTCCTCTTAACTCGCCATGTTTTAATTTTTCACAATCTTTGAACCGGCAGAATGTCTCGTGCCTCGAATTCCTGTAACTGGGTCGGGCCGTGCATTACGGAAGAGTTTTTGATGGACTTTGTTCACGCTGGCACTCTTCCTTCCAAAGATGCCATCCACTGGTGGGTCCCGGTGATGAACTGAGGCCCGTTCCCCAAGAAGGAGAGGTGGTCGTTTTCTCGAACCATATTGAGCGGGGTTTCGTGCCTCCCGGCTCAAAATTCTTCCGCGATGTCCTTCATTTTTACAAACTCCATCCTCAAGACCTCGCCCCCAACTCCGTCTCAAACATCTGCAACTTTCAAGTGTTGTGTGAAGTCTATTTGCAAGCCAAGCCATCAGTAGGCCTGTACCGGGAGTTCTTCTATGCCAACCGTCAAACTAAAGTGAAGGCTGGTCCGAGCCTCGAGCTGGGTGGAATTTCTATCCAAAGGCGCCGGGACATCACCTTTCTGGCTATGCAGCTGCCGAGTCACCCAAAGGACTGGAATAAAACGTGGTTCTATTGCAAAGATACTTCTCCAGAGGGTGAACGTCCACTGCCGGGTTACCGTCCTTCCCGGCTCAAGACAACTTCAAAGCTTCCTGGCCGGCTGTCCGCTTCAGAGCGTGCAAGATACGAGCTGGCTCATGCCAATATTAAGGCCCTCATGGCCAACGGCTTAACTGTATTAGACCTAATCCGCTGCTAGATCTCTTGGCGGATCATGCCGTTAAGCCACAGAAGCCGCCTTATGTGCGAGTACAAGGGCGAATACGATAGCTCACTCTGCTTCAGCCGGTCAACCTTGACAGAAGATGACATCACCACTGCTATCAGGAGTCTCGTTCATGAGACATTCGGAGCCTGCAGCGCTATCGGGTTGATCCCCTTTAGTTCCCTTAATCCGGCCCCAGATGTAAGGCGATTTCTTCCCATCCGCCTCTTGGACTTTACTTGTACCTTGCTGATCTATTGCCCTTAACCGGCTTATTCTTTCAGGCCGACTCTAACTTCTAGAAGAAGGAGTACATCCCTCCCTTGAAGAAGACCAAGAAGAAAGCCCCGGCCAAGAATCCCAAGAAGGACACCCCGCAAAAGGGATGGTTTGACCCGCCACAATCATCCAGCTCAGAGGTAAAATTTTAGTTGTTTTCTGAGACCTAGTCTTCTCATCTCACTAACACCTGTCTTACTCTCAAGATGATGTGGAGACTAACCGCGCCAACGCCCCTGAGGTAATCTAGATTTCTTCCGGCTCGGAATATTTTGTCCCCCGGAAGCCGCGGCGGGTTATTGGAAAAGTTCATCTCTCTCATCCTCTTGCTTATCTACACCCTCAATTCTTTTTAACAAACAACAACAGGCTGATCGTCGTCAGACCCGGAGCGCCGGCTCTACAGACCTCGTGTCCGGTTTATCGAACTCCCCGGATCCAAAGAAACGCCCTGCAGAGGTATGTATCTTTTGTTTGACTGGTTTACCTTGTCATTTCAATACTGTCTTATCTTTTCTCAATTATCTCTCAGAGGTCACCTTCCTCTGGCAACTCTACGGTAACCGCCCTGCCGCTTCCTAAGATTAATCCGCTGTAAGTATTTACTTTAACCGTGCATTTCTATTCCCTTTGGCGGCTATGATCCTTGGGTTCTGACATTCGTGCTTTCCAGGGCTCAAGCAAAGCGTCGAAATACGAACAAGTCCTCACCTAGCCCCGCAGCCCAAGAGCTGGAGCACGAACAACCGGACGAGTTGTGACCGGATGTGGATCCGCCAACCGTATCTACTGGGCCGACTGTGGAAGACATCATCCCAGAGAGCCCTCCAAGGGATCCTTAGAAGCCAACAAGTCCTGCCCAGATGACCAAGAACGCTGCTACTCCGGACGCTGCGATCACCGGCTCTGGCTTCCAGTCCCCCCCGGCTCACGTGCTGACCAAGCATAAAGAACCGGCTGAAGCCTCGAAGAAGTTGGAGTTTGACTCTTCTGCCTTTGAGAAGATGACCGCCGAAGAGCTTCACGCCAGTTACATGAACCGGCTTTCCACCAGCCGGGATCTGGAGCTTCGACTGGCTAGTCTGATGAAGAAGAAATATGAGGTACTCCTTTTCCTGTTATAACCATCCTTAGCCCCCACGGGCCGGCTCAATCTAATCCAAAGTTGAGCCGGGTCTTTCATGATCTTCCTTGTAGAAAATCCAAATCCATAGCCCCCAAGGGCCGCCTTAATCTAGTCCAAAGTTGAGTCGGGTCTTTCATGATCTTCCTTGTAGAAAAATCCAAATCTGTAGCCCCCCAAGGGTCGGCTTAATCTTGTCCAAAGTTGAGTCGGGTCCTTTAGTGCCAAAACGTCTGAAAATAGACATTAGCCCCCAAGTGGCATACATATTGCTTGTGATCTATTTCGAGACTTGCCTACTCATATTATGCTTTGACATACCACAAGAAACTTTAGCTGAAGCCGGGTCGCAGCTGACGGATCTGAAGACCAACCTGGCGGCTCAACAAACGGCTCGAAATGCTATAGACGAGCAGTGTCGGCTCCTCTCTGAGGAGCTGGCTACAATCAAGGCCGACTTTGCCACCTTTAAAAAGTCAGCCGAGTCTGAAAAGGCCTCCTTGACCAAGCGGGCGGATGACGCTGATCAACGGCTGATAGCTGCATCAGATGAACTCCAATCCTTAAAGCGTCATATTACTAGAATGACAACCGCCCTCTTCGGTAATTTTCTGACATCTTGTGCTTCAATGGTCATATAATACTTGTGCTGGCGACTCATCATGAAATTTTCGACTTATGCAGGCCCTAGGAGCCGGCAGCTGGCTCCTGACAGTCTGTTGCCATTGAAAGCTATCTATACCCTGACGGAGCAGCTGTACTGCGGCCCGATGTGCACTATTAAAGTTATGCAATACAAAGACAAGATTCCTGTGACTCTCAAGGGCGTCTTGGAGCACTTGTCCACCATGCCCAAGTAGATTGCCGAGTTAAAGAAATCAGCCGCCCGCCAAGGGGCAATTGCGGGCATCAGCCGGGCCTTGGCTTTCTCTCCGGAGCTGACCTCAGCCGAGATGATGGATGGATTCCCTTCAAAGAAAGACGATAGCTCTGAGTTCACCGATGCTGACTACAGCCAGTGCGTAAAGGATTCTAGAGTGCTGGCTTCCGTCTTAGCGGAGGAAGCTGACCTGACGACCTACCAGGCGGCTTATGGCCCTGACCAAAAGAGAATCCGCGGCCCGCTTTACGAGTGCAAGGAATTAACGCCTGCCCGCAGTAAGGACCTCTTCGCTCCTAACCTTGACCCATCTCCTTACTTTGAAGAAGGCTCTTTTGCGGCTCTAACGAACTACAACTGGGACTTGGACAATCTCCAGATCGGGGCCACCAAAGAGCCGGAGCAGGATGACCCGGCAGCTAGCTATCCCTTACCTTGAAAAACTTGTAACAGCCGACTCTCCATGACTCGCCGTGTGGCGTTGAAAAAAAAACTTGTCCAAAATTTTGGGCTCCTCAGGGAGTGTATGTAATAGACTAGATGCCACTTTTGCTTCTGCTGAATCTTGTTTTATTCTGCTGTATAAAATGATCCGGCTCTTCAACTGTTATTGCCTTTGTATACTGTTTTGAGCCCTTATGCTTCTTTGTTAACATAGAAGACATCGGTAACCAAGACTAGGTAACCTACACCCGGAGGTGGTACGCCCCCTTGGCAATCATAGCTAATCTGGTTAGCCAGGGATGGCATAAAGTCTGGCCGATAAGGCATTAGAAGCTATACCCGGAGGTAAGAAGCCGCCCTCCCCGGTTGTTTAAGGTTAGATAAGCTACACCCGGAGGTGGGAAGCCCCCTTCACAACCATGGCTAATCTGGTTAGCCGGAGATGGCACAAAGCCTGGCCGATAAGGCGTTAGAAGCTATACCCGGAGGTAAGAAGCCACCCTCCGCCAGTTGTTTAAGGTTAGATAAGCTACACCCAGAGGTGGGAAGCCCCCTTGACAACCATGGCTAATCTGGTTAGCCGGAGATGGCATAAGGCCTGGCCGATAAGGCGTTAGAATCTATACCCGAAGGTAAGAAGCCGCCCTCCACCGGTTGTTAGGGTTAGATACCCGTCGGTAAAAAAACTTTCTACAACCGCGGCTAATCATGTTAGCCGGAGATTTGGCATGAAGCCGGCCGATAGGGTGTTAGAAGCGATACCCGTCGGTAAGAAGCCCCCTTCAGCAATATGGCATAAACGCCGGCCGATAAAGCATTAGAAGCGATACTCGAAGGTAAGAAGCCGCCCTTCGCCGCGGCTAATCATGTTAGCCGGAGATTTTGGCATAGAGCCGGGCTGATAAGCATTAGAAGCAATACCCGAAGGTAAGAAGCCGCCCTCTGCCGTAGTTGATCTATCAACTGGAATTTTTATGAACTCTTCTTGTATGAACAACGATGCATGTAACAAAAGAGGTCCTGTCTTGCAGGGATGTTATCTTATTTATATACGGTATGTACAATGATAGTATACAATGGCGAGTCTCAACGCCCTTATGTGTAATACGGCCGTAGATGTGCTATGTTCCATGGTCGGCGGGTTTCCTGACCCACCGTCTCTGAGTCATCCCTGATATCAGCAAGATAGTATGACCCATTGTTGAGATTTCTACTGACCACAAAAGGTCCTTCCCAAGGAGGAGATAACTTATGCATGCCTGTCTGGTCCTGAATCAGCCGGAGCACTAAGTCGCCTTCCTGGAATGTCCAGGTCTTGATTCTACAGTTGTGGTAGCGGCGCAGGTCTTGCTGATAAATCGCCGATCGGGTAGCCGCCAGCTCCCGTGCTTCTTCCAAAGCATCCAACGCGTCTTGACGTGCCGTCTCATTATCCGTTTCAACATAAGCCGCTACACGTGGCAAATCATGCCGGATGTCACTCGGCAATATGCTTCAGCACCGTACACCATAAAGAAAGGTGTATAGCATGTAGATCTGTTGGGGGTAGTTCTGACACTCCATAAGATGGAAGGCAATTCTTCTATCCAACACCCGGGCGTCCATTGTAAAGGAACCATAAGCCGTGGCTTGATGCCCCTTAAAATCTCTTGATTAGCATGCTCCGCCTGACCATTAGACTGTGGATGCACAACTACTGAAACATCCAGCCGGATGTGCTCCTTGTCACAGAACTCTTTCATAGTCCCCTTAGATAGATTTGTGCCATTGTCGATGATAATGCTGTGAGGGTAACCAAAATGGTAGATCATCTTCTTAACAAATTGAACTGACGTAGCCGCGTCACACTTGCTAACAAGCTCTGCCTCCACCCATTTGGTGAATTTATCGACCGCCACCAAGAGGTGCGTTTTCTTATCTTTGGATCTTTTGAAAGGTCCTACCATCTCTAGCCCCCAGACTGCAAACGGACATGTAATTGGTATCATCCTTAACTCTTGAGCCAGAACACGAGCACGCCAGCCGAACTTCTGACAGCCATCATATTTGCGAACCAAGCCCTTTGCATCCTTGTGAGCTGTCAACCAGAAGAACCCGTGCTGGAAGGCCTTGGCTACCAGCGACCTCGAGCCGGCGTGATGTCCAAAATCTCCGGCATGAATTTCATTTAAGATTTGTTGACCCTCCTTAGGCGAGACACAGCATTGAAAAACACCAGTAATGCTGCATTTGTGCTACTCACCATTAACTATCGTCATTGATTTGGAGCGTCGGGTGATCTGTCTGGCCAAGTCTTCATCATCAGGTAACTCGCCCCGGGTCAGATAGGCCAGGTAGGGGACAGTCCAATCTGGGATAGCATGCAAAGCTGCCACCAACTCCCCCTCCGGGTCAGGAATAGCTAGATCCTCTTCCGAAGGTAACTTAACAGTCGGATGATGGAAGACGTCCAGAAATACATTGGGCGGCACCGGCTTTCACTGGGAGCCTAGCCGTGACAGCGCATCTGCCGCCTCATTCTTGCGACGATCAATGTGATCCACCTGATACCCCTTGAAATGGCTGGCAATAATATCAACCACCTGTCGATAAGCCGCCATCCGTGGGTATTTGGAGTCCCAAGTGCCCGAAACCTGCTGAGCCACCAAATCTGAGTCGCACAAACACCTTACCCAGCTTAAATTCATTTCCTTGGCTAATCTAAGCCCATGAAGCAGAGCCTCATACTCAGCCACATTGTTAGTGCATGGGAACATCAACCAGAGCACATAACAAAACTTATCACCTTTAGGAGACGTCAAAACAACTCCTGCGCCTGACCCTTCTAGCTGCTTGGATCCATCAAAGTGTATAGTCCAGTATGTGTCATCCGGCTTTTCCTCAGGGGCTTGACATTCCATCCAATCAATTATAAAATCCACAAGAGCTTGGGACTTGATGGCCGTATGAGGCACGTATTTTAGATTAAAATATCCCAACTCCAATGCCCACTTAGCAATCCTTCCAGTGGCCTCTCTGTTCTGGATTATGTCCCTCAACGGAGCAGAACTAACCACGGTTATCTGGTGCCCTAAAAAATAGTGCTTTAATTTGTGGCTGGCCATGAAAACCCCATATACCAGCTTCTGCCAATGCGGATACCTTTGCTTGGACTCCGTTAGGACCTCACTGATATAATAAACCGGCCTTTGAACCGGATACTCCTTTCCAGATTCCTTGCGCTCGACCACAATCGCAGCGCTTACTGCCCGATTATTAGCCGCGACATATAAAAACGGTTCTTTCTCAGCCAGAGCAGCCAGCACCGGCGCTCAGTCAACTGTTTCTTTAGCATCTCAAGTGCTTCAGCCGTCGCCTTGATCCAGACAAATTTTTCCGTCTTCTTCATCATCTGATATAAAGGAATAGCCTTCTCTCAAAGGCATCTTATGAAACGGCTCAATGCAGCGATCCGCCCCGCCAAGCGTTGGACATCGTTAATACAGGTCAGCTCTGCCAGAGAAGTGATAGCCTTGATTTTATCCGGGTTAGCTTCAATGTCATGTTCAGAAACCAGAAATCCCAGGAGCTTGCCAGCTGGAACTCCAAAGACACATTTAGTCGGATTAAGCATCATCTTATAGACCCGGAGATTATCAAAGGTTTCCTTTAAATTGCCCAAAAGGGTCTCCTTCTTCCTGGATTTGATCACGATGTCATCTACGTAAGCATGGACGTTGCGGCCAATCTGACTGTGAAGGCAGTTCTGCACACATCGGCGATAAGTCGTCTGGGCACTCTTGAGCCCGGAAGGCATAGATACATAACAGAAAGCCCCGAAATGTGTAATAAAAGCCGTCTTCTTCTGGTCTTTAACCGCCATCTTGATCTGATGATAGCCTGAGTAAGTGTCCAAGAAACACAAGCTTTCACAACCCGCCGTAGCATCAATGATTTGATCAATATGAGGGAGGGCAAACGGATCAGCCGGGCAAGCCTTATTAAGGTCCGTGTAGTCCACACACATACGCCATGTGCCGTTCTTCTTGAGCACCAACACCGGGTTAGCCAACCACTCTGGGTGAAAAACCTCAACAATGAAACCCGCTGCCAAAAGTCGGGCAACTTCTTCCCTAATGGCCTTACGCCTCTCCTCATTAAACCGCCGTAAAAACTACTTAATTGGCTTAAACTTCGGATCCACATTAAGGTTGTGCTCAGCAAACTCTCTTGGTACACCCGGCATGTCAGAAGGTTTCCATGTGAAGATGTCCCGATTCTCACGGATGAATTCGATGAGTGCGCTTTCCTATTTGGGATCCATGTGAGCTCCAATGATGAACTATTTGGATGAGTCGCCTGGAGTGAAATCTATCGCCTTAGTATCATCCGCTGAAAACTTAAGGGGCGGCTCAACCTCTATGGTAGGATTTATTAGTGGGGTCATATCCTCCGGGTCAACATTCTCCTTGTAAAATTTAAGCTCCTCCTGAGCGCAACTGGACTCGGCGTAAGCCGCATCTCCTTCCTCACACTCGATGGCCATCTTTCGGTCACCATGAACAGTAATGGTACCCTTTAAGCCGGGCATCTTGAGCTGTAGGTATACATAACAAGGTCTAGCCATGAATTTTGCGTAAGCCGGACATCCAAACAGTGCGTGATAAGGACTCTTGATTTTTACCACCTCAAACCACAAGGACTCCACCCTATAGTTATATTCATCACCAAAGGCCACTTCCAAAGAAATCCTGCCCACCGGATATGCCGACTTGCCTGGCACTACACCATGAAAAACGGTGGACGAGGGTTTTAAATCCTTGTCTAGCAATTTCATCCTCCGAAAAGTATCGTAGTAGATGATATTAATACAGCTGCCTCCATCCATTAACACTTTATTCACCATATACCCTCCTACTTGGGGGGGCACAACCAAAGCCAGCCGCCCGGGGTCATCGACACGCGGCAGGTGATCCTCCCGGCTCCATGTTATATCATACTCAGACCATCGTAAATACTGTGGCAGGGCTGGTGTCACCGCATTGACCGCCCGCTTGCGCAACTTCTAATCCCTTTTGTTGAGGCTGGTTGTGAAAACATGATACTGACCGGAGCTGAGCTGCTTCGGGTTACTCTGATAGACAGACTGAGTTGTTGCTGATTGTTCTTACCAGAATGCTGATGGTGTCCTCCTTGACCAGACCCTGAGCAGTCGGACCCAAAACCGGCCCCTGACCCGCCATGTCCAGAGCCGCCCAGCGGGCCACCGTCCTGATTGTTGGGGTGTGTAAAGTGATTCTTAAGTTTCTACATGAAACGGCACTCTCCCCAAGTGTGGTTCGCCGGCTTATTGGGTTGGCTGTGATCCGGACAAGGACCCTTCAGCACCTCCTCCAAATTAAAGGCAGGCATGTCCTTATTAAAAGGTGGCCTAAACCTCCTGTTGGCCCTGGGTTGATTCTGATTGGTACTTGCATTGGACACCAGTTCTGACTCGGCCTCAGGATTCTTACGCTTGCTCTGGCTACCATTGCTTGTCGTACCCTTGCTCTGATTACCCTTCTTGCCTTGAACGGCCTTCTCCTCGTCGGAGCCCGGATCCTTCGGGTTGTCAGAGTTGGCGTATTTCGTGAGAGCCGTCATGAGCTCTCCCATATCTTGACATGTATGCTTGAGCCGGCCAAGCTTCTGCTTTAGTGGGACAAAGTGGCAGTTCTTCTCTAGGATCAGTACTGCCTGAGCCGCCGTGATCTGCTCCGAAGAGTGGTTGATGGTCGAGACCCACCGTACCCAATGATGAGCTGACTCATTCTCCTATTGAACACAGTGATCAAGATCCACGATGGTCATGGGCTGTTTACACGTTCCTTGAAAGTTTTTAATGAATCTGGCTCTCAGCTATGCCGATGAGTTGATGGTATTGGGTGGCAATCCCTTTAACCATGTGCGGGCCGGGCCTTCAAGCATCATGATGAAGTATTTGGCACAAACCGCCTCACTGACGTCCAGCATCTCCATGGCTAGTTCATAACTTTCCACCCAAGCCTCTAGGGGTAAATCAGCGGTGTAATTTGGAACCTTGCGGGGCCCATTGAAATCCTTTGGCAGCCGCTCACTCTGTAGAGCCGGTGATAAACATGGCAGCCCCCCCCCCCCACTCTGGTGGTTCCTCTGACTCCTACTGACACAGATGGCGCGGGCTCCTGGTGAGCTGCCTCAGCTAAGGTTGTCACCTCTTGCTGGCCTCTTGTATCCATAGTCGGCCGATGACCCGTTGGAATCTCTCGGTGCCGGTTGCTGCTGGAAACCGCTGGCGAATCGTAGCGCCGGCTAAAACTCCGGCTAGGGAGTGGGGTTGAATGAACACGTCTCTGGCTGTAGGTGTACTTTTCCTGCTGGGACATCGCCGTTTGAAAGTACCCAATGGTGTTTCGCACATCCTCCGCAAAGGGCGCTTCATCCGGAATAGGAATTGTTTCAAGCCGGGTGGCTGCTACCACCATATTCTCGGCCGAGTTAGAATAATGACCCGCCGGTGTTGAAAAGGCCGCAGGCGAGGCCTGATTTCGCCGGGTCGGTTGAGTCACCGACCGAGCCGCTGGGTGCCTCCTAGGTGCATCCGTTGTTCGCCCTGTCCCTGGCGTGTTGAAGAGGTTTCTTACCTCATAACGTTCCGGCAGACGGGATTGATGCCTCATCTGATGAACCGCGGCTGCCGATTGTTGCTCCAGCCCCACACGGAAAGCGTCTATCCTAATGCGTTCTGCCACTTGCTCCATCTGGGCCTTTGACTCACCCATCCTCTACTGCTCTTCCACCATTCAGTCCTTGATCCTTG
Source organism: Hordeum marinum (assembly GCA_022496015.1). Lineage (NCBI taxonomy): Eukaryota > Viridiplantae > Streptophyta > Magnoliopsida > Poales > Poaceae > Hordeum > Hordeum marinum. The sequence goes on from CM039673.1 coordinate 110,911,664, forward strand.
CAATCTCCAAGTTCCCAGTCGCTTGATTGTCTGGTGTAACGTCAGTAGCCATTAGGGCCACGAGCTGGTCCATCAGCTCCAAAATAACTTGAGCCAGTGGCGGCGGGTTATCGCCTGAGGTGGCGGCCCCTGCGGGCATACTATTCGTGCATGGGACTGACCCCGCCATGAACACGCAGCATGAACCGGCAGCCCAAGATCGTCCGCCTCGGAGCGATCCGACTTAGGGCAGAGCTCATCGTAGCCCTCGAGCCCGCCATTGTGAAGCCTGTATATCGACTCTGTTTCTCCGCTTGAAGATTCGTCCTTTGAATAAACGAGAGTTTCCTGTGATCCGGAAGCTTCCAGATCCGTACCTTGAGTAAAGCCCACGAAGACGTGCTTCCGGCCCGGGCTAACGTGGGCGGGTTGCACACTATGAGTATGTTGCAGACGTCGAGCCGTCTCGACGAGCCTAGTGCAGACGTCCGGCCTGGGTGTTGCTCCATCAATTTTTCTGATGAACACGTGGATCCCATCGAATGGAACCCGGAAGCCATACTCCACAGAACCGGCATCAAGCCCCCAGTCGGCATCGTCGATGTAGAGCCGGCCGCGGCGACTCTTGCTCATGCTACCAACCATGTATCCCTCGAGCCCCAGGAGAGAGCCCTTTGAGAACTCAACACCACCGAGCATCAGCCCCATGGTGGGCGCCAACTATCGTGGTTTTATCATGGCAGATGTCCGGGTAAATGGACTTCGGTTCGAGGCCATTGTTAACTTGATGGACTCGAAGGGGTTGATAGGGACGAGAGACACAGATTTATCTAGGTTCGGCCCCTCAACTCGAGGTAATAGCCTACACCATGCTTGTGTTTGTATTGCTTGATGTATTGATTACAAGGGAGCAGAAGCTTGGCCTAGGTATTTGATAACCTGATCTCTAAGTCGCCCCGGGTCTACCCTTATATAGGATGTCTAGACCACGGGTCATACAATTGGTAACCGACTCTCATTGTCTATCCGATTCTTCCTCTATCTTCTTGTCCAAGTTGTCCCCGGGCGGCTTAAACACCCGGGTCTTCTGGGCCACTGTCCGGCCCACCTTATGAGCCGCCAAGCTTCCTGGGCTTTAGGACCACCATCTCACCTTGGGCCAGTGTACGAGCTGCCAAGCATAACCCGGAGCCTTTAGGGCGGGTCATACCGCGGGGTTATATCCCCAACAACATCTATTACCCCTTGGAGAGTGGTGTCTCCTATATTGGTTAGGTGTCCCTTGGGAGCCTCCAAATAATGTGGAGTTGAACGAAGAAGTTTGTTAGGGCAAGGAGATTGCCTACTTCGTGAAGATCTAGCCCGGGTGAGGCTAGTCCTTCGTGGACGTAAGCCATGGTGGAATAGACAAGGTTGCTTCTTCATGGACCCTTCATGCACTCACGCAGTCATTGCCCTCCATGGGTTGAAGTCACCATCAACGTGGACGTACGATAGCACCACCTACCGGAATCACGCCAAAAAACACCATGTCTTCATTGCATTCAATCTTCTAACTCTACCATCCTTTATGTTTCTTGCATGGTCATAATATTTACTTTCCACTGCTCAATCTCTAAATATGCATGTGTAGAAATCATTGGATGCAACTTAACTTGTGCTAAAATCTGCCTAAAACTCAAGCAAACTAAAAACCATACATTTGACTTGTTATTAAGTGTTTATTCGCCCCCTCCCCTCTAGACGCCACTTATCGATCCCATAGCCGCCCACGCCTCCGCATCAACCGGCTCTACCGCCGCCATGCCGCCCGCGAGTCAGGCCTCGGTGACCCTTATCCTCTCTTTTCCACAACAGGCACACCGGTCCCGCTGGAACTCATACTCCTCCTGACCAGTGATGAGAAAAGAGAAATTTGTAGGCTGTGGGGATGGCGATGATCCAGCGCCAGAGGACCCTGAGCGCCCGTTGAGCCTACACTAGCTATGGAGTCATGCTGAACAGATTACGCCATCGACAGGGTGCTGTCCTCCCGGGGGCGGCAGAGTGCAATGTGGACGGTCGTTGCGTCCTCCAACCCGCACAAGATGACACCCCAATCAACAGATCCGGACTGGTTGGAATCATATCCATTGCCCTCCATGCCGAAGAAGGTCGGAGATCACCGGAGATGAGCTCGGGCACAGGAGAGTGGAGGGGATTGGAATGAAGTGGCTAGAGTTTTGTCCAATGAATGGATGAGAAGGAATATATGTGGGCTCGGGTGGGCCAACATGGATCGGGTCCGACGTGGCGGACGCGCCTGGGCGCACCATATTCACCCCATAATTGGGCTAGATATGAGGGGTGTCAGTCAGCCGGGCATTTGAGACCCTTTCGAGACGCCTATTTAGGTCAAAAGTTCGTGACCGGTCAGTGATCGAGCTATCCACCCAGGTGTTTTGGACGTGTTTAAGGCACCCGTGACAAGTCAGTGAACGAGCCGTCCGTCCAGGCATTTGAGACGGGTCTAAGGCACTTGGTTGTGGATGCTCTTAAACATAACAAAATCGTATGATTATAGGGGAGATACCCTTATAAAAGAGTACCTAGGAAACTGAAGCATTTTGTGTGGAAGGTGTTGCATGGAGTTCTACTATGACTTGACGTGTTGGCAGGGTGCCACATCCCATGCATACCTCAGTGCCCAGTTTGTTTGATTGGATTGGAGGATATTCAACACTGCATGTTCAAATGCAGTCGAGCAAAGGAGATCTAGACAAAATTGGGATTGATTGATATTATTGAGAGAGTTGTTGTAGAGGACATATCACGTTCAGTGTCAATGGAGATTCTCACAAGATCGGACCCATGAGATAAGGAGCTAACGAAACTAGAGTGTATTGCAGTAGCAACGTGGTACATCTGGTGGCAACGTAGACAACTGATCAAAGGAGAATCAATTCAAACGCTCGCATACTCAATCATGGCCTTGACTACTAATTTTATTAGAGTTTCGTCGCAAAAGATTATGGAGAGAAACAGTGAACATGTGTGGAAGAAGCCGAATCGTGGAACACTGGAAATTAATGTGGATGCATCTTTTGGTGTTGAAACTATACAAGGAGGAACTGGAACTGTTGCAAGGGATGATCGTGGGAATATCATAGCATCAGCAAATTGGTTCTTACCACATGTTAGGGATGTAGATGGTGCGGAGATGATAGCCATCAGGAATGGACTATATCTGGCGGCTCATGTTGGGTGCAGCAAAGTAATCATAGAATCTGATTGCAGTTTGCGGTAGAAGCGGTGGAAGATCTAGACACATACCTTGGACCAAAGACTGTAACCCTCATGGAGTGCAAACAACCGGAGATGGACTTTGCTACAGTCTCATAAAACCACTGTTATCGTGAAGCAATTTTGTAACAGACGAGCTTGCCAAGTTCTCTTATATAAATAGATCTTCTAGTACTTAGGATTCATCTTTCCTTGACTTTATTTCACTAGTAAAAAATAGGGAACTAGTCCCGGTTCCAGAGGGCCTTTAGTCCCGGTTCTGGAACTGGGACAAAGCAAGCGAGACTAATAGCCAAAACCTTTAGTCCCGGTTTGTTTATGAACCGGGACCAAAGGGGTTCCACGTGGCCGCTGCGAGGCGCCCAGGTAGGAGTACGTTTAGTCCCGGTTGGTAACACCAACCAGGACCAAAAGGCAGCCACGCATCAGGCGCTGGGGGTTTTATTTTTTTTCTTGGAAGGGGGTTTAGGGGTTTTGGAGGGTTAATTTAGGGGTTTTGTATTGTGTTAGCTAGCTAATAGAGAGAAGTGGCCTCTCTTTCTCCGTTCTTGGTCGGTGCTAGCTACTATACATATAGAGAGAACTCGATGCTAGCTAATAAGCAAATGAAGGAAATCATTAATTACACAAGATCGTCATGCTGAACATATATAGAGAGAAGTGACATCTCTTTCTCCATGCTTGGTCGGACAACAAGTTTTCGTATATCTATCCGACGCTACTACATATATACAATATAACATCTTTTACAATCCCTAATATCATATACCTAAGATCCAATCACAAATCCACATGGTATTCTCCATCTTTAGGTATGACGTGGTCAAGAAAGAATCACACCAATTTCTCTTGAATTGGTCGTATGCGATCATGTGGTCGGAGTTCATCCCGCATCTGCCAGATCTAATTTAAAGAAGGGGGTCAATACATGCATATATATGAATGAAACTCAACACAATTGATGGTAATATATAAAATAAAATTGTGAATAATATTTATGTACTTCAAATTGTTTGTCAAAGAAGCCCCACTCAGAGGTCGAGTGGTGAATGAACTCGCATACGTAGTATCCACATAAAATAGTCGCGGATTCCTACTACAAGCACTTTACGAGAATAGAGTTCAATCAAACTGATAAGCAAGCATGGTAATGATATATTGACGAAAATTTGAATCAATTAGAGATGCGCGGAACTAGCTAGTACTACTTACTTTGGGGTGTGTAAATCGCAACTCATTGTTTAGACAGGGAACCTTTCGGGTGAACTTTTTCCAAACCCTACCAAGCAAAGAAAATGATTACTTGATATCAGGAAATGAATGGAAGTTACCGATATGGTCCGGCTATTGATTGAACTTACTTCTTGAGCATTGCAGTCATGTCCGCATAATCCGCGGGGTCTTTACGTCTCGAGTCGAAGACAGTTACTAATGCCCCATCAAGCTTAATCCATAGCAGAATAAAGTGGTAACTGTGCACACATATATAACTCATCAATTACATTACTTAACCTCGAGTAAGCGAAACCGAATATGCAGAAGATAGCAAAACTCACTTGAATTGTAAGGAAAGAGTATTTCCCTTTTGTGTTGATGTATAAGGAACGACTTTAGCAAGTTCTCATCGATCTCTTTGACAGTGTTTTGTACCGACCATTCATTTATGGCATCTAGGCTAATGAACCCAACGTCAAAGATTCCTGCTTTTTTGCATTCGACGATCTTCAATCTGCATAATATAGTGAGGATAATTATATATACATGCAACGAACGAGCTAAACTAGAGACTTAACTATAGGAGTAATATTTATAGACATTAGCAAGTCATGAGTTGTTTGTCGAGGGCCTCTTGATTGTATAACTGAAATAACTAAATAAATTCAAAAGGCATCACGTCGAGTCTAATGAATTCGTGCTCTTTTATAACTTTGACATACATAGTGTGTTTCCCAGACTCCCTGCAGGTTTTCATGTACCACTCATGCAATTTGTACATCATCGTTGTTAGACGAGGATGATCAGGTTTGACGAGAGGCTTCCCGTGCACGTATCTAAATTCTTGTACTGTTACCTCAACCGTTCCAAAATGTACATCATCCCCCAAGTAATCACCAGGATTGGTACCGGGTAGTAGCACTGGATGATTAGGGATATCGCTAGACACCTTGAGCGGGGGGCACGATTGCTTCTCCGGTTTGCCAAGCTGGGGAATAGTTTTCCCACTTCTTCGTTCTTTGACTCTTGCAGCACTGGAAGTACTTCCCAAGCGTTGCGCTTCATTATATGTCTTTACAATATAGCGGTCATGGTTTGATGGCAGCGGTGGCGGTGATAGTCGCCTCAGGGCATCAACGGTGCGCTTAGCTTTCACCGGATCTACCGTTTCCTTCGTAGGTAGATGTTTCCATGAAAAATGGGCCTTCACTTCGGCTTTACTGATGTCATCGTTTCGTTTGTCAGTCCTCTTGTATGGTAACTTTGGAAGAGGCTTGAGGCTTGGACCAAATTTGAATTCCTTCCCGCCTATTGTACTGCTAGCCGCCGGAGCGGTGGCGTCTCTCTTCCGTCCTGGTTGACGCACCGGAGGAGGTGGAGTGGCCTGACACCCCGAAGGAGGAGGCGGAGTGGTCTAACACGTCGGACGAGGCTGAGTGGCCTGACGCATCGAAGGAGGTGGAGGAGGACGCAGAGTGGCCTCACACGCTAGAGGAGGCGGAGGAGGAGGCAGAGTCGCCTCACGCGTCGGAGGAGGCGGAGTGGCCTCACACGCCGGAGGAGGCAGAGTGGCCTCACATGCCAGAGGAGGCGGAGTGCCCTGACGCTCCGGAGGAGGCTAGGGCTTCTAGTTTGGAAGCTTGATGTACTCCTTTCTCCATAGTCAGGTACTCCTCAAAGCATTTTTCAGAAGAATAATATCCCCTTCATGTGTAGGGTTGTCAAGCTCCAGCCCCTCATATCCATCCATTATTTCATCCACCATCACAACAGCATAGTCATGTGGAATAAGACGGCAATGGAAAGTTCCCTCAGCTCGAGGAGGTAGAACAGAGCCGACCGCCGCCTTGAAGGTCAGGTTCTGGCATCTCGTCATTAGCTCGCAATGTTGAGCCTCTGTGATACTATCCACGAGGTAGCGAGGAGCCGTGAAATCAATCTGAACGAGCTCCGTGGAAGCCACACTGCTTCTCCGCTGAGATGGTGGGGTAGCTTCTAGGGCGGCATCAAAGGAAGGATCTTCGTGCCGCTCAGATGGTTGGTCGGTAGATTGCTGGCTCTCAAGTTCCTCTAATTTTTCTAATCTTGCACTGAGCTTCTGCATTTTGCTTGTTGTTAGTTTCCTCTTTCTCTCTCGGCTTCTATAACCGCCACTGTTGGGAAACCCATGCTACCACGGAACGAAGCCTGATGTACCTCGTGTTCGTCCAGGGTGTTCAGGATTCCCGAGGGCCTCTGTCAGCTCGTCCTTATCTTTGTCGGAATGAACATCCCTTCCTGTGTTGCCTTGATTGCAACCTAAAGCTTTGTGATGGGTATTGCAAGTTGAGCTTTCGTCTAGACACACTTCCCTATTTCTGGTTCCAAAGTTCCCCCAACCCCGAAGAACCAAGTACTTGAACGATCTGGCCAGTGCAATGTCTCTGGGTGGACATTCTTAGCAAGCAGGTCTTTCTCAGCTTTGTCCCACAACGGCCGGGCTTTGTAGTAGTCACCTGACCCTATGTGATGGTGATATTGCTTCGCTGCAGCATTTTTCTTGTTTGTCAGTGACATTTTCTTACTCTTCTCTGATTTCTTGTAGGCTAGAAATTTGGGCCATTGATCTCTTATCTTCTCATATCGACCTTTGAACTCCGGAGTCTCATCTTTCTCGACAAACTTTGTGTTCAAGTCTTTCTTCCAGTTCCTGAATAGTTCTGCCATCTTCTTAAGAGCCCACAACTTGACCTTTCTCTCTATAACTGGGTTATTCGGATCCTCCTCTTGCGGTAGGCTGAAATTCTCATCAACTCGGTCCAAAGATCATCTTTCAATCTATCCTGGATATAAGAAACTTTGGGGTCCTTATTATTCTTATTCCATTGTTGGGTGTTGATCGAGACGTAGTCCCTAACAACAACTCCACACCGATGTACAAATGCGTCCTTGGTCCGCTTGGGAGCAATCGGTTGGCCATCGTTCGCGACTTCTGTGATCGTGAACCTTTCATCCTGGCGCAACCTTTTCTTTGGGCCTCGTCTCCTTACGTCGCTGGACTTTGCAACAGTTGAGGATCCGTTCTTCGTTCGGTCACCAGAGTCGTGATCATGATCTCTTTCCTCTGCCATTCAGTCACCGGAGCCATGATCATGATCTCCTTCCTCCGCCATTCGGACACTAGAGCTGTCATTATCTCTTGCCTCCTCCATTGTTGGATCACCGGGGCCATCCTCTCCTTCCTGACCATCGATGTCGTTGAGTTACGCCAAGGGCTTATACCCGGCGCGGATTATATCCCCCAACAAGTCTTCTTGTTCTATGTCTCTGTCATCCATAGTTTCTGTAAATATTATGACGTGGCAATATAAAAACATGAGATATGGAAATCAATACAAGGCATTAGTGAAACAATACGATCATATAATATCACTAATACATCATTGAATAGTATCACTAATACATCAGCGAATATTATCACTAATACATCTCAAATTTTATTATATAATATCACTAATACAGATGTAGTTGATGTCTAGCGGCGCAGGCGGTGGACACCCAAAGAAGGAACTATGACATGATCATAGCTCGGGTGAGATCCCTGAAGAACCTGCCAGGTATTGGAGAACCTGGCGTCCTACGCAGCCATGTAGCGTCACACATGCTCGTCCTCCTCCCTCACACGGCGATGTACCACCTTTGCGAGGGTCGTCTCCCTCTGCACCGACAATGGTACACGTGACCATCCCCAAAGAACCTCCAGGTCGACGACGGGACCACGATTCCTCACCAAGATGGGCGCCCCGAAAGGCAGCACCTCCCAGTGCCAGCCCGGCGGAGCCCAGTCCCGGACATGGCGCCTCTTAAGCAGGTGGTTGTCACCGAGTCGACAACGAGGATGCTGGCCGGGCATCGTCGACTCAACGGTTACGCTATGCAACTAATCATTTAAACGTCTAAAACAACTAAAAAAATAAAAAATAAACAACTAAAACATAAAACAACTAAATTAACTCAAACAATATGAACACTTAATTAACTAATACAACTAAAACATAAAAAAACTAAACAACTAAAACATAAAAAAACTAAAACAACTAAATTAATTAACTAAAACATAAAAAACTAAATTAACTAAACAACTAAAACATAAAACAACTAAATTAACTAAAACATAAAAACTAAATTAACTAAAACATCGACGAGAGCTCACCGGTTGGGCGGCTGACGAGGCAAGCGGCGTGACGGCGACGGCGACGAGCAGTGACGGCATTGGGTCGGGGTAGCGATGGCGATGAGCGGCGACGGTGTTTGGTTGGGGCGGCGGCAGTGTGGGGTAGGGGCGGTGGCGGCTGCAGCATAGGGCAGGGGCGGCAGCAGGGCAGGGGTGGTGTTGCGGCATGGGCGGCGGTGAGGGCATCGACGGCGAGGTGGAGCAGCCTTATGGCGTCGATAGGGCAAAGGGCGGAAAGGGCGTCGACGACGAGCTCGGGCAGCCTCGCAGCGTCAATGTGCTCGGCGTCGTCGGGGCAACTGTAGGTGAAATTTGCAAATTTTCCCAACTCCTGCTTATATAGAGAGACCTTTAGTCCCGGTTGGTGCCACCAACCGGGACTAAAGGCCCCCCTTTACTCCCGGTTGCAGCCACCAACCAGGACTAAAGGTCAATTTCAGCAGCCCAAAGGGCGGGAAGCAGAGGCCTTTGGTCCCGGTTGGTGGCTCCAACCGGGACTAAAGGGGGGACTTTAGTCCCGGTTGGTGCCACCAACCGGGACCAAAGGCCTGGCATAGCGGTGTCGTATGTTTAGTCCCACCTCGCTAGTCGAGGGGTGACAACACCAGTTTATAAGCCCCGCTGCACCTGATCTAGCGAGCTCCTCTCCAATGCAGGGTATACATGCCTAAACTCTGCCTCTGCCATGTTGGGCATGCTGGGCCTGTGGGCCTGCGTCCTGGCCCATGTTGAGATGAGTTTCTAGTCGTATGCACGCCGTGGTTGTCTAGTAGGCGGTATTTTTATGTTTTATGTTATTTTAGTTTGCTATTAAAGCTTTTTAGTCCCGATTGTTGCCACCAACCGGGACTAAAGGGTTGGCGCAGCGGTGTGGTGGGAGTTTAGTCCCACCTCGCCAAGCGAAGGACGCCCGAACCTGTTTATAAGCCCCGTTGTGGCTCCTATGTTGAGATCCTCTCAAAGTGATAATAGATGCCCTTATACAGGAAATTTGACCTAAATTTAAAATGCTAGTTAGGCGCCTAACTAGCACTTTGAATTTAGGTCGAATTTTCTCTATAAGTGCATCTATTTTCACTTTTGCTACTTTTTACCGTATTTCCTTGCATATTAAAAGTTCTTAACAAAAAATAATTTATGAATATTCTTTTTTCTATTAAAGTTTTTAACAAAAATAACTTTGATAATTTTAGTTGCATAAATTTTATATAATATCAAGTTTACTTATATAACTTTTATCGGACGAAAACACGTCTGTTACAAAAGGATTTCAATTTTTAAAACATATTTGAACTCAAGAATTTTTCTGCATTCAATATGCACCATTCAAAGCCACATCATCCCTTTTCAACCCTTTTCTGACTTCATTTGCTATTTTTCATGCATTTCATCATTTATTTTGAGCTAAAATGACCCTGAATTGAAAAGCACTGCCAATGTACTCTGCAATGGTTGAAAGTTGGCATGGTACCATCGTTTCACCCACAAAGCATGTGCTAAAAAGTTGAGAGGGTTACGGCATAAACTGGATGCACTTCGTGTACAAAATGGACAATATCTTTCGAAGTATCATGGTTTCGAACGAAAACACGTCTGTTACAAAAGGATTTCAAAATTTTAAACATATTTGAACTCAAGACTTTTTTTGCATTCAATATGAACCATTCAAAGCCACATCATCCCTTTTCTACCCTTTTCTGACTTCATTTGCTATTTTCATGCATTTCATCATTTATTTTGAGCGAAAATGACCCTGAATTGAAAAGCACTGCAAATAAACTCTAAAATGGTTGAAAGTTGGCATGGTACCATCATTTCACCCACATAGCATGTGCTAAAAGGTTGAGAGGGTTACGACAAAAAATGGATGCACTTCGTGTACAAAATGGACAATCTCTTTCGAAATATTAGGGTTTCGAACGAAAACATGTGTGTTACAAAAGGCATTTCAATTTTTTAAACATATTTGAACTCAAGACTTTTTCTGCATTTAATATGCACCATTCAAACCCGCATCATCCCTTCTCAACCCTTTTCTGACTTCATTTGCTATTTTTCATGCATTTCATCATTTATTTTGAGCTAAAATGACCCTGAATTGAAAAGCACTGCAAATGAACTCTGAAATGGTTGAAAGTTGGCATGGTACCATCATTTCACCCACATAGCATGTGCTAAAAAGTTGAGAGCGTTACGGCAAAAACTGGATGCACTCGTGTACAAAATGGACAATCTCTTTCAAAGTATCAGGGTTTCATACGAAAACACGTCTGTTACAAAAGGCATTTCATTTCTTGACATGTAACTACAGTGATATTCTAGATCAAATCCATCATCGAAATAGTTGTGGAGAGAAATTCTTCACTTTTTCTTCGTGTGTGTCCCTTTCTTATTGCGCCGTAACCATGGATAATCTTCATCATTCAACAGGGTGCTTGGGTCAGCCTTCACTTTGAAGGGAGGAATTTCATGAAACTTTTCATAATCTGCATACATGTGTGTCTTGCCCTCTACTCCCACGATGTCTCTTTTCCCTGAAAGAACTGTGTGGAGTTTTGGCTCATCGTATGATGTATTTGCTTCCTTATCTTTTCTTTTTCTTGGTTTGGTAGACATGTCCTTCACATAGAAAACCTGTGCCACATCATTGGCTAGGGCGAATGGTTCGTCTGTGTACCCAAGATTATTCAAATTCACTGTTGTCATTCCGTACTGCTGGTCTACCTGTACCCCTCCTCCTGACAGATTGACCCATTTTCACCAAAACAAAGGAACCTTAAAATCATGTCCATAGTCAAGTTCCCATATCTCCACTATGTAACCATAATATGTGTCCTTTCCCGTGCTGGTTGCTGCATCAAAGCGGACACCACAGTTTTGGTTCGTGCTCTTTTGATCTTGGGTGATCATGTAAAATGTATTTCCATTTCTCTCGTACCCTTTGTAAGTCAATACAGTCGAAGATGGTCCCCTGGCCAACGAGTACAACTCATCTGCAACAATGGTCTTACCCATGAGATGTGTTTGCAACCAACTACCGAAAGTCCTGATGTGTGCACATGTAATCCAGTCGTCACACTACTCCGGGTGTTTGGAGCACAGAATATTCTTGTGTTCATTGACATAAGGGGTCACCAAGGTAGAATTCTGTAGAACTATGTAGTGTGCTTGAGACCAACAATGCATGTCCCTACATATTATTGAGTCCGGTCCTAGCATGCCTTTTCCAGTCAGTCTCCCCTCATAAAGCGATTGAGGGAGACCAATCGGCTTAAGGTCAGGAAAGAAGTCAACACAAAACCCAATGACCTCCTATGTTTGATGGCCCATGGAGATGTTTCCTTCTGGCCTAGCACGGTTACGAACATATTTCTTTAAGACACCCATGAACCTCTCAAAGGGGAACATATTGTGTATAAATACAGGGCCCAGAATGCCAATCTCGTCAACTAAATGAACTAGGACGTGCGTCATGATATTGAAGAAGGATGGTGGGAACACCAACTCTAAACTTACAAGACATTGCACCAAATCACTCTTTAACCTTGGCAGGATTGCTGAATCGATTACCTTCTGAGAGATTGCATTGAGGAATGCACATAGCTTCACAATGGCTAATCGAACATTTTCCCGTAGAAACCCCCTCAATGCAACCGGAAGCAGTTGCGTCATAATCACGTGGCAGTCATGAGACTTTAGGTTCTGGAACTTTTTCTCTGCCATATTTATTATCCCCTTTATATTCGACGAGATGCCAGACGGTACCTTCATACTGAGCATGCATTCAAAGAAGATTTCCTTCTCTTCTTTGTTAAGAGCGTAGCTGGCAGGACCTTCATACTACTTTGGATGCATGCCATCTTTTTCGTGGACACTTTGTAGGTCCTCTCGTGCCTCCGGTGTATCTTTTGTCTTCCCATACACTCCCAAGAAGCCTAGCAGGTTCACGCAAAGATTCTTCGTCACATGCATCATGTCGATTGCAGAGCGGACCACTAGGTCTTTACAATAGGGTAGGTTCCAAAATATAGATTTCTTCTTCCACATGAGCGTGCATCCCTCATCATCAGTCGAAACAGAAGTCCGCCAGGACCCTTTACAAAGATTACTTGTAAATCATTGACCATATCAAATATGTGATCACCAGTATGGAGAGCGGGCTTCTTACAGTGATCTGCCTCACCTTTGAAATGCTTTTCTTTCTTTCGACATTGATGGTTAGTCGGAAGAAATGGACGATGCCCCAGGTACACATTCTTCCTGCATTTGTCCAAATATATACTTTCGGTGTCATCTATACGGTGTGTGCATGCGTGGTATCCCTTGTTTGTTTGTCCTGAAAGGTTACTGAGAGAAGGCCAATCGTTGATGGTTACAAACAACAACGCATGTAGGTCAAATTCCTCCTATTCGTTCTCATCCCACACACGTACACCTCTTCCATTCCATAGCTGTAAAAGTTCATCAAATAATGGCCTTAGGTACACATCAATGTCATTGCTAGGTTTCTTAGGGCCTTGGATGAGCACTGGCATCATAATGAACTTCCGCTTCATGCACAACCAAGGAGGAAGGTTATACATACATAGAGTCACAGGCCATGTGCTATGCTTGATGCTCTGCTCCCCAAAAGGATTAACGCCATCTGCACTTAAACCAAACCATACATTCCTTGGGTCACCTGTAAAGTCGCTCCACTTTCTCTCGATCCTTCTCCATTGTGACCCGTTAGTGGGTGCTCTCAACTTCCCGTCTTTCTTACGGTCTTTTATGTGCCATCGCATCAACTCGGCATGCCTTTTGTTTCTGAACAGACGTTTCAACCGTGGTATTATAGGAGCATACCACATCACCTTGGTAGGAACCCTTTTCCCGGTGCGCTGGCCCTCAACATCACCAGGGTCATCTCGTCTGATCTTATACCGCAATGCACCGCATACCGGGCATGCGTTCAAATCCTCATACGCACCGCGGTAGAGGATGCAATCATTAGCGCATGCATGTATCTTCTGCACCTCCAATCCTAGAGTGCATAGAACCTTCTTTGCTTCGTACGTACTGTCGGGCAATTCGTTATCCTTTGGAACCTTCTTCTTCATTATTTTTCACTAGTGAACCAAATCCCTTGTCAGATACACCACTGTCTGTCTTCCGTTGCAGCAATTCCAGTGTGGTACCGAGCTTTGTGTTGTCATCTTCGCAATTTGGGTACAACATTTTTTTGTGATCCTCTAACATGCGACCGAACTTCAACTTCTCCCTTTCACTTTCGCATTCTCTCTGTGCATCAACAATGACTTGGCGAAGATCATCATCGGGCACATCGTCTGGTTCCTCTTGATCTTCAGCTTCCCCCATTGCAGCATCACCGTATCCAGGGGGCGGGTAGTTGCCATCATCCTCTTCTTCTTCGTTGTCTTCCATCATAACCCCTCTTTCCCCCTGATTGGTCCAAACATTATAGTGTGGCATGAAACCCATCTCAAGCAGGTGGAAGTGAAGGGTTTAAGAGTTGGAGTAATCCTTCATATTCCATAGACAGTACATGGACAACATAAAACCATTATGTTTGCTTGCCTCAGCCGCTTCGAGAAAATTATGCAGGCCCTTTAATATACTCGGAGATGCGTCGTTTACCGTACATCCATTGCCCGTTCATCTACGTGCATTATATAATTAAGTGTATCAAAAACCATTACAGAACATCATGAATAGAGAAGTGGCCAAATTAATAGAAATTCGTCATCACATTAAAGCCAAAGTACAGTAGTGACCAAAATAAATACATAAATTTCATACATGGTTCTCATTGAACAACATATAGCTCTCTAGAGCATCTAATTAAACCATACATTAAAACTATGTAAAAATTTAAATGCAACAACAAGTGCGATCATAATCGCAACTAAGGTACCAATTGATCCAACGGCATAATGATACCAAGCTTCAGTATGAATGGCATATTTTCTAATATTTCTAATCTTCAAGCGCATTGCATCCATCTTGATCTTGTGATCGTCGATGACATCAGCAACATGCAACTCCAATTTCATCTTCTCCTCTTCAACTCTTTTTAATTTTTCTTTCAAGTAATTATTTTCTTTTTTAACCAAATTTAACTTCTCGACAAGAATTTCTATGTCGGTTGGAATTTCTGGTTCACATAACTCCTAGATAAAAACATCTATGTCACATTGGTCGGCGTAATTTTCATAAACACTAAATGAAACAAATAGTTATAAAAGATAATATAGCACATCCGAATCATAGACATGATGAGGGCCGATGGGGGCGGATACCAAAACCATGACACTATATAATAACAAACAATAATAAAAGTAAGAAAATTGTACAAACATCTTTCTAAATCATACAAGTAAGATTTTTTTTTCTTTTTCAAAGAAGATAAGAACAAGAGGCTCACCACGGTGGTGCCGGCGACGAGATTGGCACGGACGATCGACGAAGGTGGGGATGGGGACGGGACAGGACGGACCGTCAAACCTAGACAAATCTTGAGGAAAATGGAGCTTGGAGGTCAAGCTTGAAGAGGAGAAAGCTTAAGTGTGGCTCGGGCATTTCATCGAAGACCACGTGTGCATAGGAGGTGAGAGCTAGAGCAACACACACCCACACGCTGGCGTCAAAAAAATAGAGTGAGTGGGCAGGAGCGGGGCGGGGGTATATATAGGCTTATATCTTTAGTCCCGGTTGGTGGCCAGAACCGGGACAGAAGACGGACTTTTGGTTCCGGTTCCAGCTTCCAACCGGGACTAGAGGTGCTGGTCCAGGAGCGAGGCCCATTGGTCCCGGTTCTTGGCTGGAACCAAGACCAAAAGTGTCAGAAAAACCGGGACCAATGACCTCCGAGGCCCTACCGGTGCCCTGACCTCACGAACCGGGACTGATGACCCCTTTAGTTCCGATTCGTAAGTGAACCGAGATTATTACCCTTATCATAGCCTCAACCAAAACTTTGTTTTGTACTAGTGTTTATCCATACATTGTTAACGACATGGTCATTAATTGAGAAATAAAGTCTTTATGCGGTCAAAAAAAGTCGGGCAAAGCTGTTGCTCCTGTTTCTGTTAAGAAAAAAAAAGGATGGTGACGATTATATGGTGCACGCGTTGCTGTCAGGTACTCGGGTGTCAGCTACCGTCCCACCGAGCGAGTCCACAGACCAACTGCCTCCCCATCCTTGTCTATTCCATTCCCCTCTTAAATGCCACGTTTTAAGTTCTGCGACACTTAAATGCGACGGTTAAAACCCGTTGAGATCGGGCTAGGGCACGCAGTGTGGCGGCCCATGGACATGCAGGGACAGTGCTACAGTCTACAGTCTGCAGATCAGTCCACTAGCTGCGTCTTATATAAATAGCAAAAAAGAAAAAGAAAAAGACACTAGCTGCGTCGTCCGGTATGCCGCCTAGGCTATCCTAGCATAGCATATGCCCCACGCGGACACAACCCCGCCGCCCTCACACGCCTCCACGTCGGGATGCCTCCCCCCACAGTAGGCATGTGTGAACCTCGACGAGCCAAGTGCGAGTGGGAAGCTCGCTGCTGCTGGCTGCCTCGTCGCGCCCTTTCCACCCGCCGACCGACCACGACCCCCCACCACTGAACTGAAGCTCCAGCGTCTGTGGCCACTAACCAGGGGCATGGGCGCGTGCAGTTGGCGTCGCTCCTTCGACGTGTAGCCGTCTCGGCATGGCGCGCGCGTCGTCGCGTCATGCACGCGCGCTTTAGGCTCGTCCTCTCGGCCTGTCCCGGACGCGGACGCGCGCGCGCGGCGCGCCGACCCCTAGCATCGCAAGCCGATCGGGCGCCGCGCGTACCTACCTACTACGTACCACTCTACTACCGGCGCGCCAGATGCATGGGCGCGCGGCCGCGTGCCGTCCGGCAACCTGATGGAGCCAAAATACGTACTCCCTACCCCCGTGCGTTCAACAGCGCTAGCAACGGTTGCATGTGGCTCCCTACGTCCGTCCACTCTCCGGGCGGTGGTGCGCCGTGCCCCATGCATATGCATGCATCCACGCATGTGCGCCAACTGACACACGTAGCCGCGCGGAGACGTACTACAGTACAACGCATGGTAATTATATCGATCCGGCCGGTACTTTGCCCTCCTTTTTGACCCACCCGCCCATGCCTGGACTCGGGTCCGTCCCTGCTCACGGTCTAGGATCCGGGCTACACGAAGGCTCGCCTCACATGCATGCAAACGCGACCACGACCCCCCGAGCTCGTCCGGAATGTTTTCCCTTGGACTCGTGCTGGGACACGAGAATATTCGGATGCTTTCGGGTACAGATGCAAGTGCATCAAGTCAATCAACTTGCAAAGGAGAGCGTACGACCTTCTTATGGGGATCCCTAAACAACGGGCCCCCGGGCTTGCGCGCCATACAAGTGTCTCGCCGCTCCTGGTTTCTCGCCTCGGTTACCGTCGTGTCCTCCCAATAAACTACTCCAGATGCCGCTCAGCCTCTCCCAATGCTACATTTTATACAGGTGTTAAGATTGTTACATAGACAAAAAAATTGATGTGACATGGTGTTTAAGAAGAGAAAGATGGGTGTGATGATCTTAGAAAGAAACGGTGCTAAGCGCATGAACCTAGGCAAAATATTTAAATAAAAGGAAGAGCACCAATGCATAAAGAATTTTAATACCTAAATTATTAAATAGAGTGTGCTTAGCTACAACAAGTTAAGCACATATACATTAAAGACTTTGGTTGCTAAACTTTTAAATGTGCTTAGCATCTCATCTTAAATATCAATGCATTGGAAGTAGCCTCGTTATATTACCTCGATCATACGCAACCCGAGAATTTGGTGACCTAACTGCAAGATTAGTGAGAGAAAGGCGGGCTCCTTCTTCCTCAAGAAATTCTGCGTGTTGCTTTTGCCTCTCTCCTCCTTGGCCGGTTGCCTCACAAAGCTAGCTACCCATGCATGATGTGTCGTCTATGTGAGGACGCAGGGGGAAGGGGCACCTCGGTCGCTCCTCTCTCTCTCTCTCCGACTGAATGAGACGGCATTGTTATTGTCGTCATGTTAATTGTCAAGATACGAGACGTCAAAGATACATTAGATACGGAGTTACATATCAGTTTTCAAACCCCCGACAGATCAGCAATACTGTACGTGCACAGAGCAACATTACGACGACAGTTGTTGCTTCGGTGAATATACTACTAATTAAACTTCAAGATCTGTAGAAGTGAACCAAGTACTTTCCTCGTCACCTACCTGGGAGGTTCAATGCATGCGCTACGTACCGACACAACACGTACTCCACTAGTTTGCATTCAGTTCCTGTCATGAGTCATCACGTACGTGTGGACGGTGACGGCCGGGTAGCTAGCTAGCTGTATTGGACGGTGCTGCTCCCCGTCCATCTCGAGGTCCCAAGACTCGTTCAGTGTGTGCGTTTTGTCAGTGGGTGTGTTCTATACGCTTCAGAAAGATATCTTTGTCTTCTTTATATATCTTGCTAGGCCGCTAGCTAGCAGGAGTAGTATACATGTGCGAGAAGGCAAGAGATTACCAACTGACCAAAGCTTCATCGTTCAAATAATGCATGGGGAGTTGGGGACAAACGAAATAAAGAAATAAATACAATGCGATGAATGGGAAGCATATGATGTCACGGATTACCTCTCTTGCTACAAACGCTTGGCTTTCTCTTCTTCCCGAAGGCATGAGGGTATATATCAATATATCATGGAGAATATGTTTGTCGATGTCCGTTTGAACGAAGAACTAGGCCACTTTCTCCTTTCCGGGCGGCGGTTTTGCGTACATGGCGATGGCTTGTGAGGTTGGCGAACATGCGTACGGCGGCTTTGACCGCCCGGCCGGCGTGGAACAGTGGGTGATAATAGTTTACGTCAAAAGCACATCCAGGGCAATGAAGCGTGCATTATTTTACCGCGCATGCATGCACTGATAGCACGTTCCCTTGCAGCCTAGAATCTTGCCGGCAACCTAGAGGAGGCGCGCAAGCACAAGGCATGCGCTGTCTAGAATCTTGTACTGGGCCCACATGGAATATACACCCACTCTACTTGTTTTCCGTGCTGGTTCGATTCAATAAAACACACTTAGATCGATCCACACAGCATACTACTTGTAGGCCAAGAAAGAAAGAATGCAAGCCAGCTGTTCATCAGATCTCTCCAGTGCGTGTGGATGGACGACGTATGCATGCATGCATGGACTCGCTCGATCGCGCAGTTACAGCCAGGTGCTGCCTAGCTGTTCTCCTCAATGGGTGGGTGTGAGGGCCTGTCCCTGGCACCTTGCTCATGATCAACGACAAAGATTTTATGTTCCAAAACTACAATTCTGTTACGATTCGGTCGGTTGGGTCGGGGGCTTGGCAGCTGTACACATGTATATATGCACGTACAAAACTGATGATCTACCCGGAAAAAAAAACCGACGATCCTCCAATTTGTGTTTGTTACTCCATGTGTGCTTGCTTTCGCTGTTTCAGGGAAAGAACGTGTAAGAAGCAACTCAAGAGGTAAATTTGTTACTAGCACATTTGCAAGGAAGCATATGGTCAGATTCATGGAGTGAGTCAGTAGACTCGGACGACGACTTTAGAGAGTTGTCTCCAAGCGCTGCAATGCAAAAGGGTGCGTGTGGACCTCCCCGGCCGTTTGGCCAACTAGAGGAAATGCCGACACATATGGTAACTTCACATGCGATTTTAATAAAGCACGCCTCCCTGGCTCCAAAGTCTAAAGTTTTGGCACGATCCCTGGACGTACATGCATATATATGCATTGTGTGGTGTGTGGTGTGTGTGGGAGCACGCGACCGTCGACGACCGAATTAACTACGTGCAAACTTTGACGAGAGAATCTTCGGAACCGATGCCACTTGAATATATAATGCTGTGCGAAATGCCTGTGAAACTTCTTGACGTAGTCCACCCAAATGCAGGTCGAACTAATGAGTAGCAATTGTTTTACGGCGGTGCCCACGGGGTGTCTAGAAGCTTAGCAAGAAACAACTCCTTACTTGTAGGGCGTCAAAAACAAAAGGAACAAAAGAAATAGTGCTCACCAAGGGATTTCATTCTTTCCATTTTCCTGGAAGTGACAACACCTGCCAATGCGTGATTTCTTTCCCCTGAAGGCCTCCACCATGAGCCACCTCACCCTAGCAACTCATGCTGGCATGATTAACAATCATGCATGTCATTAGTGGGTAAGTGCCACGCATCAGTGACACGGCGCATGCAAGCAGCCCATAGATTCAGACGGTGTTTCCGGGGGCGGTAGCCGGAGGTATCGTATCGATCGGTCCCTAGAAAGAGCTTGGAGAAGTTGTGTGGCACGGGGAATGCCAGCGCGCGCCACCACTACTAGACCGCCCAAGAGGCAGAGGAAACCATGCAGAAAAAGCTAGGCAAAATGCTCGGCCGCGCTCGCGTCCAAGATCTTGGCCCGGTTATTGCAGCACGCACAGTACTCCCATCAAAATATACAATGGGATTGATGGAAAAGAAAGACATAGTTGGTCAGAGGCCGACATTTCAAAGCCGGCCGCTCCTGCAGTAGCAGGCCAGCAAACAAGAAACTCGCCGTACGGCTGCGGCCGGCCCCCACATGGCGGTCAGGGTCAAGCCATCAAATCAGACCAGTTCGACCAGGGCCTAGCAGCACCTCGATCGGCCCCGGCCGCGCGCTCGCAGCACAGAGGAACACGTGGCCTCTTTTGCGTCCGGCCCGGCGCGTGCCAGATGGGATGGCGACAACGTGGACGGATGGGCCTGAGCATGTTTGTCTCTCACGACCGGTGAGCCCCGTACCGCAACAGCCGCATCGATACTGTATGTTTTTTTCTAATAACCGCCCATCATTGTTGGTTTTCTTCTAATAGCCGTCACTTTAACCCAGTCATTTCACATTTTTGTTAAATTTAGCAAAGAGCCTATGGGCCGGTCTGGGCCTATTAGACTGTATTGACTTTGTTGTACAAGTGGATAGATCGGGATCGACAGTTTTGAAATTTCTGTTGCTGGAGTCGGACCAACCTTTGCTAAGGATGCCAACCTTGAAGAAAAAGGAGGTGATTGCGACTGGATGCTGGTATCTCTGGTGGCTGCGTCGTCGACACACTTATCATGATTCTGTTCCTCCTAATTTCAGGTGGCATACATCTATCCTGGCAATAGTGAAAAATTATAAAAATTCTGAGATGCAGAAAATAGCACCGGTGGAGCATAGGTGAAAGAGACCGGAGCCAAGATTCATAAAACTTAATGTTGATGCCTCATTCCATGCGGATGAGGGGGCAGGTTCTGTTGCAGGAGTACTATGAGATGAGAGAGGAAATTTCATTGCAGGGTTTTGTAAATTTAAACCATTTGCAGCAGATGTTGTGACTATTGAAGCAATGACAATGCGAGATGGATTATTTCTGGCGAACTCCTTGGGTTTCAACAGAGTAGATGCGGAATCAGACTCGTTGAGCGTCATCAGTTGTTGTCGAGGACAAGATCAATGGTGGGATGCAGCCGCAGCGGTCTTTGCCGAGTGCATAGATTTGTCTACGTCGATAGAAAAGGTCATCTTTTCTCATTGTTTTCGTGAAGCAAATTCAGTTGCTCATGAGCTAGCAAAATTTAGTTTTTGTAATAAACGTGATGACAGTTGGACTAACGAACCTCCTGAGTTCTTAGTTAGCCAATTGGTGAACGATGTAACTATTGTTTGAGTTTAATAAAGCTAGCCATGATGTCATTTTCCAAAAAAATGGCATTCGGTCCGTTTTACCATCCCGGTTCACACGTGTATTGGTATAAAAAATAGTATTCCTGCGGATACTTATTTTGGAGTGCAGAAATGGCACTTCACCAGCGTTTTTATTTTTCTTCTATTCCTAATAACCACTGCTTTTGTCATTCTTTTCATTTCTGGTAATAGTCGCTTTAATCTGGCTTCTCAATTATCTCTTGAAGCCAATGGGCATTTTATCCAGTTTTCATAAAAGAAACCACTCCTGAACCCATGTCTCTGTTTCATTTCGAAAGAATTAATTCATTGATAAGTTATGAGAGTTTAACCATCTCATCAAATAAGTGGAGAATTCATTAAATTGTAAAATGATGCCCTAGCATAATAAGATATGTTTCCAATTCCAACGCTATTTATGATCCAGAAAAACTGTCAAATAAAAAGCATCCCAAGTACGATCACTCTTTAGACCGTCACAAGAAAAACCATACCCAAAATCCTTTTTATCCAGAAGCCTTGTTATGCGACATTAATTTGGAACCGTGTGCATCTAAAGTGCCCGTTATTAAAATCATACAATAATAGCACCTAACTGGCGCTTTGATCATTTTTTCTTTCAATAACAGTTGCCTTTATCTTTTGTTCCCCTTCTAATAACCATCGCTTAAATGCAGCATCGGTGTTATTTTCTAAAAGCAACACGCATCATGTCCGTTTTCTATTAAAGATATTGCTCCAATACACTTCTTTAATTAGTCACCGGAATTCACATGTAGTCATATAAAATGATAGCAATCAGTTATCTTCATGTTTGAGTCAATGTGTGTATGATTATTTTTGGAAAAATAAAATTAAAATAATCAAATATCCCTTTTGGAGTTGTGTTTGCGACTTATTCGCTTTGTTTGTACTAGGCAAGACTCCAAAAGCCAAAGCATGTTGCGGAGCTGAAGGCTGGAGCCGAAAGATTCAACACCAAAGTTGTCAACTTGGCGTGTCACTGCCAATATCTATCTAGGGGCTATAATTGGTTGAAGGGTAGAAATGATGAATTGGCTCACTTTTGTTTTTCTGAGGTGCTAGTCTCTTATGATGGTCTTTAAAACCCTGTAGGTATTCCTTATTTTATCTGCACTCTACATGATGAGAGTCTCTTTGATTTGCAGTATTCGTAAATCATAGGAATAGGAAAAGAATACAAGAATTGAGTGGCATATGATCTTTGATACTTAAAGAATAGTATGAGTGTTTAACTGTGTGTAGGAAAGCGTCGAATTCCACATGAGGTTGGAGCGGATGAAAACATTCCTATGAAAATACAGATGAAATCTAAAAAAGATTCCTATGGGTTGTAATCCTACGGGTGAAACAAGCATGTAACAAAGAAACCAATAGGATCGTAATCCTTCTAAACTCCTTTAGAAAACCTTTGAATTAAAAAGGAATAAAAGTATTACTTGGCGTTTGTCATGTACTACATGTGCTGACTGCGGGCATGTACATTGTTTTTTTGTATGCTCGAAGGATTCT
The DNA here is from genome assembly GCA_022496015.1 of Hordeum marinum. NCBI lineage: Eukaryota > Viridiplantae > Streptophyta > Magnoliopsida > Poales > Poaceae > Hordeum > Hordeum marinum. The sequence continues at coordinate 110,934,651 of CM039673.1, forward strand.
TCTTTCTCCCTTCTTTTATCCACTTATAGTGAATTGTATATTTGTTGTATCAAAAGTAACAAAAAGTGGAAATCCTAGTTAACAAATATTAGCAAAAAACTAAGTTCCATTTCCTTTTTCTCGTTCATTCAATTAATTGTACTATATTACTTTACTTACATGCTTAAAAGTGTTGGTGCTGAGTTTTGATTATTCAATATTTAAATCTAGCATCAAGAGCTTTAATTGCGTGCCTATACCAGACATCAAAATTCCCAATTTATGATCCCAACTTTTTAACATGAGTAAACAATTGTGTTGTAGTATTTATAGGCGCAAACAAGAAAATGGTATGTATATGTCGTAATCGACTCAAGTGCAAATAAGAAAAGGATTTGTGTATGCAATAGCCGGCTTAGATTTCATTAAGCCATATTTGATTCCGAAAAGTGTGACTCCATTTTACTGAAAAGTGTCACATGCACTTTTCTCACTTCCGAAAAAGTTTATGTTGCACTTTCCATGAAAACTAAAACAACGAGTATCATGTCCCGTTTTCATTAAAGAAACCATACACAAATCCACCTCTGTGTTTCATCCCAAAAGGATCATACTCATTGATAACTTGTGAAGAGTTTAACCATAGGTAATATCTTAACCATGCAATCAAATAAGTATATGATTCATTAAATTGTGGAACATTGTCCTCCCATAATGTGATATGTTTCCAATGCCAATAAAATATAATCCATTCAATGGTATTTAACATCAAAACAATGTGTTCCACGCAGAAATACCACAAGTACTACCGTGGGCCGTCAAGGAAATGTATACCCAAAATCCTTTTTATCCAATATTAATTAGCAACCATGTGCATATAAAGAGACCTTTTCTAAAATCATAAAATGGCAGCACTTAACCAAATCTTTTTCTTTCTTTCAATAACCAATGCCTTTATCATTTTCTCTTCTTCCAATAGTTGTCGCTTTAATCCATCTTCTCTTTTATTTTCCTAAAATAATGGGCATCTTGACCGGTTTCCATTAAAGATACCACTCCAATACACTTCTTTGTTTAGCTACCAGAATTCAAATGTACTGGTATAAATGGTACCAATCAATTATATCATGATTGAGCCAATGAGTGGTGGGTTTATTTTTGGAACAACAAAGTTAAATAATCAAATACCCATTTTGGAATTTTGTTTGCTACTTATTCGCTTTCATTGAAGTAGACAGGATTGCATAAGCCAAAGCATTTCTGCAAAGCTGAAGGTTGAAGCCGAAATCCTCAAGATGAATGTTGTCAACTTGTCGTGTATTTACCAAGGATCTATCTAGGGGAAAGAGTAGAAACGACAAATTCAATCACCTTTGTTTTTGTGAGGTGCTTGTCTCTCATGTTGGTTTGTAAAACCATGTAGGTGTTCCTTATTTTGGATGCACTATGCATGGTGAGGGTCTCTTTAATTTATGGTATTTGTAATACATAGGAACACGAATAAATACAGAAATTGATCAGTGATATATCACCTTCGATACTACAAGAATAGTATGAGTGTTTGATCATGCGTAGAAAACGTCAAATTCTTCACATGAGGTTGGAGGTGACGAAAATTTTCCATGAAAATCAGTAAAGATGAATAGGAAGATTCCCATGACTTATAGTCCTGCAAAAACAAAGGCATGTAGGAAAAATAATCATTATGAATAGAATCCTTCTAAACTCCTTCAAAAATCCGTTGAATAGAAATCCGTTGAATAGAAAAGATGTGAAAGTGTTATTCTTTTTGCCATGTAATACATGTGTCGATTGGGGCCCGTGCATCACTTTTTCTGGGCAATGCATGACGTTTTCCTTTCTCTCTTCTGTATTCACATAAAATGAATTGTTTATTTCCTGTATGAAAACTAATGGAAAGGGGAAACCGTGGTTGGAAGAATATTACCACAAAAGTAAACATTGTTTCCTTTATCTCGTTCATTCAATTTATTGTATTACATTATTGTACGTTCTTACTACAAATTGATAGCTTTGAGTTTTGATTATTAAACGTCAAATCTGATATCAAGAGATTTAATCACATGCCTACTAGGCATGAAAAATGCCAATTTATGATTCCAATTATTTTAACATGACTAAATTGTGTTGCAATGTTTGCAAGTGCAAACAAAAAAATGGCATGTCTATGTCATAGTCGACTGAAGTGCAAATAAGAAAAGGATACATGTATGTCATAGCTGGCTTAGATTTTATTAAGCACATTTGATTCCTAAAGGTGTAACTTCATTTTTCTGAAAAGTGTAACATGCACTCTTCTCACTTCTAAAAAAGTGTGTGATGCACTTTCCATGAAATCTAAAACAACGATTAAAGTAACCATATCGGAGTACTCCTCTATGTTTCATCCGAAAGGATCATATCCATTGAGAAATTGTGAAGGGTTTAACCATAGACCATCTCTTAACCATCCCTGTTGGGGAACGTCGCATGGGAAACAAAAAAATTCCTACGCACACGCAGATCTATACATGGTGATGAGCATCTACGAGAGGAAGAGTGGATCTACGTACCCTTATAGATCGCTAAGCGAGAAGCGTTAAGAAACACGGTTGGTGTAGTCGAACATCTTCGCGATCCAAATCGCCGAGCGTCCCGCGATCACATCACGATCCGTCCCGCGATACAATCACGATCCGTCCCGCGATCCAATCACGATCCGTCCCGCGATCTCATCACGATCCGTCCCGTGAACTCATCACGATCCGTCCAGGGAACTCATCACGATCCGTCCCGCAAACTCATAACGAACCGTCTCGCGATCTTGATCACGGTCCTTCCGATCTAGCACCGAACGGACGACACCTCCGCGTTCAGCACACGTGCAGCTTGATGACGATCTCCACCGTCTTCATCCAGCAAGAGGAAGTGGAGAGGAAGAAGAGTTCACCGGCAGCGTGATGGCGCTCCGGCGATCGTGGTGGAGCAATTCCGGCAGGGCTTCGCCTAAGCACTGCGGAAATCCGATCTAGAGGAGCACCGGTGGAACGGGTAGCTTATAATGCTACCGTCGTCCTAAGCAAAACAAGATGCATAAAAGGATTAACATCACATGCAAATCATAAGTGACATGATATGGCCATGAACTTGTGCTTTTGATCTCCATCATGAAAGCACCGGCATGATCTCCATCGTCACCGGCATGACACCATGATCTCCATCATCTTGATCTCCATCAACGTGTCGCCATCGGGGTTGTCGCGCCCACCATGCTTCTACTACTATTGTTACCGTTTAGCGATAAAGTAAAGCATTACATAGCGCTTAATGATTGATACGCAGGTCATACAATAATTAAAGACAACCCTATGGCTCCTGCCGGTTGCCGTACTCATCGACATGCAAGTCGTGAAATTCTATACATCACATGATCATCTCATACATCACATATATCACATCATGTAATTGGCCATATCACATCACAACATACCCTGCAAAAACAAGTTAAACGTCCTCTAATTGTTTTTGCATGTTTTACGTGGCTGCTACGGGTTTCTAGCAAGAACGATTCTCACCTACGCATAAACCACAACAGTGATACATAATTTGTTTTTCAACCTTCTCAAGGACCACCTTTTTCGAATCCGATCCAACTAAAGTGAGAGAAACTGCCACCCGCAAGCCATCTAGGCAACAAGTTGCGTCGAGGGAACTGGTCTCTCGTAAGCGTATGAGTAATGTTCGTCCGTGCCGCTTCATCTCACAATACCGCTGAACCAAAATCCGACCGAGGGAGGAAGCAATCTAAACATCAATGCCCACAAACCTTTTGTGTTCTACTCGAGATCTCATCAACACATAGACCTATCTCATGATGCCACTGTTGGGGAACGTCGCATGGGAAACAAAAAATTTCCTACGCACACGTAGATCTATCCATGATGATGAGCATCTACGAGAGGGAGAGTGGATCTACGTACCCTTGTACATCGCTAAGCGGGAAGCGTTAAGAAACGCGGTTGGTGTAGTCGAACATCTTCGCGATCCAAATCGCTGAGCGTCCCGCGATCACATCACGATCCGTCCCGCGATCCAATCACGATCCGTCCCGCGATCTCATCACGATCCGTCCCGTGAACTCATCACGATCTGTCCCGCAAACTCATCATGATCCGCCCCGTGAACTCATCACGATCCGTCCCGCAAACTCATCACGATCCGCCCCGTGAACTCATCACGATCCGTCCCGCGAACTCATCACGAACCGTCTCGCGATCTTGATCACGGTCCTTCCGATCTAGCGCCGAACGGACGGCACCTCCGCGTTCAGCACACGTGCAGCTTGATGACGATCTCCACTGTCTTGATCCAGCAAGAGGAACTGGAGAGGAAGAAGAGTTCACCGGCAGCGTGACGGCGCTCCAGCGATGGTGGTGGAGCAATTCCGGCAGGGCTTCGCCTAAGCACTGCGGAAATCCGATCTAGAGGAGCACCGGTGGAACGGGTAGCACGTGGCCGTAAAATCTCGTGCAAAACCCTAAAATCCACTGGTATATATAGGAGAAGAGGAGAGGAGGCTGGCGCAAGGGCCAAGGCTCCTATAGGAGTCGGCCGAACCAACTAGGGAGGAGTCCACCTCCTCCACTCCTTGTAGGATTAGGACTCCTTCCCTAATTTGCCTTTTTTGCCTTTTTCCACCTTTTTCCTTTTGGGTTTTCTTCTCAAGCCACATGGGCCTTGTGTGGGAGTTTCCACTAGCCCACTAAGGGCTGATATTCACTCTCCCACAGCCCATGAAGCCTCTTGGGTCGAAATACCCCTCCCAATGGTCTCCCGGTACACTACCAACACTCCCGGTACACTATCGATGAGCCCGAAACTTTTCCGGCGACCAAAATAGGACTTCCTATATATGAATCTTTACCTCCGGACCATTTCGGAGCTCCTCGTGATGTCCGGGATCTCATCCGGGACTCCAAACAACCTTCGGTCACCACCATACATAACTCTATACTATCGAAACGTCACCAAACCTTAAGTGTGCAGACCTTGCGGGTTTGAGAACTATGTAGACATGACCGAGACACCTATACGGTCAATAACCAATAGCGGGCCCTGGATGACCATATTGGTTCCAACATATTCTACGAAGATCTTTATCGGTCAAACCTCTATGTCAAGGATTCAGTCAATCCTGTATAACGTTCCCTTTGTTCTTCAGTATGTTACTTGCCCGAGATTCGATCGTCGGTATCTCCATACCTAGTTCAACCTTGTTACCGGCAAGTCTCTTTACTCGTTCCATAATACAAGATCCCGTGGCTAACACTTAGTCACATTGCTTGCAAGGCTTTGTTGTGATGTTGTATTACCGAGTGGGCCCTGAGATACCTCTCCGTCAAACGGAGTAACAAATTCCAGTCTTGATCCATGCCAACCCACCAAACACCCTCGGAGATACCTATAGAGCATCTTTATAGTCACCCAGTTACGTTGCGACGTTTGATACACACAAGGCACTCCTCCGATGTCTGTGAGTTCCATGATCTCATGGTCATAGGAACATATACTTGACATGCAGAAAACAGTAGCAATAAGCTGACACGATCATATGCTACGTTTGTGGTTTGGGTCTTGTCCATCACATCATTCTCCTAATGATGTGATCCCGTTATCAAATGACATCTCATGTCCATGGCTAGGAAACCTTAACCATCTTTGATCAACGAGCTAGTCCATTAGAGGCATACTAGGGACATGGTTTTGTCTATGTATCCACACATGCATCTAAGTCTCCGATCAATACAATGATAGCATGGATAATAAACGATTATCATGAACAAGGAAATATGATAACAACTAATTTATTATTTCCTCTAGGGCATATTTCCAACAATCCCATCAAATAAGTTGAAGATTCATTAAATTGTGACCCATCCAATAGTATTTAACATCCAGAAAATGGTCACATAAAATGCATACCAAGTAGAAAATACCACAAGGACAGTTGTTCCCTAGGCCCTCACAAGGAAAATTATACCGGAAATACTTTTTATCTGGCATTAATTAGGAATCCCGTGCATCTAAAGCGCCCTTGAGTAAATTCATGAAATAGTAGCACCTAAACAATGCCTGACTTTATTATTTCCTTCAATAACTGATGCCATTATCATTTTCTCTTCTTCTAATAACCGTGTTTTTAATCAAGCTTCTATGTTATTTTTTGAAACAATGGGCATCTTGTCTGGTTTCTATTAAAGATACCACTCCAATATGTGTCTCTTTTTAGCCACCAGAATTCATATATACTTGTATAAAATGGTAGCAATTGTTATATTAATGTTTGAGTCAATAAGTGTCTATGATTATTTTTCTAACAACAAAAATAAAATAATCAAATACTCCTTTTGGAGTTATGTTTTCTAAGTATTTTCTATGGTTGCACTAGCCAGGATTACAGAAGCGAGAACATGCTGCATAGCAGGAGGTTTGAGCCGAAAGCCTCAAGGCTAATGTTGTCAGCTTGTTGTGTGTTTGCCAATGATCTATCCATGGAGCTATAATTTGCTAAACAGTAGAACCAAAGGATTATATTACTTTTTTAGGTGCTAGTGTCTTATGTTGGTCTATAAAACCCTGTAGGTGTTCCTTATTTTGGCTGCACTCTGCATGGTGAGGTCTCTTCGATTTGCACTATTTGTAAAACATAGGGATAGGAAAGAATACAAGAATCGAGTGGCATGCCATCTTTGATACTACAAGAATAGTACGCGTTTTTGATTGTGCATAGGAAAATGTCGAATTCTTTCCATTAGATTGAAGCGGATGAGAAAAATCCTATGAAAATGAGTAAAAGTGAATTATAGGGAAGATTCATATGGGTTTTAATCCTACAGACGAAATAAGGTACGCAAGAAGAGTAAATAATGAGGATTATAATCCTCCCAAACTCATTTAGATATCCTTTGAATCAAAAAGATGTGAAAGTGTTACTCATTCTTTTGCCATATGTGCATCGTCATTTTGGTAATGCTCACTTTCTTTCCTTTCTCGATTCTTATATCCGCTTATAATGGATTGCGTAGTTCCAGTATCAAAAGTAACGAAAAGGGGAAAACATGGTTGGAAAAATATTAACATAGAACTAAATTTTGTTTCCTTTTTATCGTTCTTCAATTAATTGCAGTCCATTAGTGTACTTTAAATACTTAAAATTGTTAGCACCAAATTTTGATTATTAAATGTTTAAACTTCATGTCAAGAGCTTTAATTGCATGCACATAGTCTATATGAAAATTGCTAATTTATGATTATGGCTTCTTTCACATGAGTAAATTGTGTTGCAATATTTGTAGGTGCGAAGAATAAAAATGTATGATCAACACCGGTCCCATCTTCACCATCACTGATGCCATCTCGACGAACGCTATTTTCACCAACACCGCCATGCCTATCTCCTCCTCTAATCCGGTGTCGACTTGTACCATGTGTTTTCTCCAGTGTGTTTATCAGTTACATGTTTGAATAGTTGTACTTGTTCTCGGATATATGGATGAACCATTGCATGGTTAGAATCGAATTACCCCAAGCGATTCTATACCCTCGTGTTTATGTTCGAGTTAATAGCCTTCATGAATGTTGATTTTATAGAGGAGGCCTAGCGCACAATTTTGCCTTGGTTTCCCATGTAGGGTATTACTACCGAAGTAGAGGCTGGAATAGTTGAGATAAAGAGGTGATAGTAATATCCTTTCTTCCTTGCCTTTGTGAATGGGTCGTGCTATGCATCCGCCGATTGATCTTTCTAAAAGATCAACCGGGTCACGAGCCGTCCGATTTGCTGCATTTAACGAACCAAGTATGTCCGCAGTTCTGAAACATAGGTCTTGTTGCATAATTATTTTTACACATAGATCTTGTGGCAGAATTTTTTTGCAGCGACTGTTTTGTTGCGATTTTTTATTTTGTAACTGAGGTTATGTTGTATTTTTTTTTGCAATTGAGGTTTTGTTGCAAAAAGAATCTGTAATAAATGTTTTTTTACAAAACGTAAACCCGCCTTAAACCATTGCAACACCGTATATGTTTCGAAAACATAGTCCTTGATATAAAACCGCATAGTCATTTGGACGCGTGTCGTCCGGGGAAGGTGGCAGATGCGACCACCGCAATCCGCCGGTTGATGATTAGCTTTTCCCTTTGCGAATAGGTAGGGGAGCAGCGGGAAACCTTAAAAGATTGCGTCCCTGGGGGAGCCTTTAATCATCCATTGTGAAAACCGCCATGGGAAAAATACGATGGAGGCGTACATGATATGAAGTCTACTTCGAGTATAACGTATCTGTATGGGGATTTGTCTACTTTTAACACCTAATGAATGGCTAGAAAGATCTAGACTAGAGCTATGCTTTGCATATGTTGCGTAGATCGTGCGAGTGATGATAACTCTAAAACATCTCGGAACACCTTACTTCTTAAGCACCACCCTTACTAAGTTAGTATCTTTTTATTTCCAGTTTTACTTTTATGTTTATACTAGATAAATACCCTATATCGTTTTTATAGCAACTTATTGAATATGCTATTTTCAAACTCTAGTTTGGATACGTATGGACACTGCGTAAGTGTTATAGTTACGAAATTAGTACTGCTTTTCTTTCCACTTCTTGTGGGTTCGACATTCTAGTTACCATGAAAGTTTTAAAATACACCATGCACTTGCAGGTCATCACCAGGGAGATAAGCCCTTGGCGAGCAGGAAATCCAAAGGGCAACAAACCAATGGGCCCCATGGGCTGACACGGATGCATCCAGTGCCACCGGTAGCTGGGAAGGAAAGATCTGGAGCCCAACCCATCGGATCTGAGCACGAGTTCGAGGACAGGCGCGCTAGTGACAGAAGGAGAGTGAATCCGAGAAGGGAGAGGAGGGCCAGAGGGAGTGGAAGGAGAGGGCTGAAGCAGGAGCCCCATCGACGTTGTCCTCAAGGGACGAGCGGGCTTCGCCGCCGGTTCTCTCTGGTAACGGCAAAAGACAGAACCGACGGGAAGTGTAGCAACTACGAAAGGGGGGCAGAGAAGTGACGCAGGGGCTAAGAGAGCGTTTCCTTGTTTTCCGCAGTAGTGATCGCTGAAAAGTGCCACCAACCTCACGGTATACACAATTCATGTGAAACACAGTTAACATGGAGCGCAAAATGGTGACAAACAATTTCTTGTTATTTGCGTGAGGTATTTCCCAAGCATCTAAATGTGGCACATCCACATCAGAGGTGGGCCAGCCCTTACACCCCTATATATAGGCCCGGAGTCCACCGCCCCCAACCATCAAACCCCTTCCTCCCTTCCTCCACTCCCCTCGAACCATCGTCATCACAGCCTCTCCTTCTCTTGGCCCGCTGCCCCCGTCGTATCCCACGCATCCTGTTGCTTTTCTGCCGCCGCTTCTTCGGTCTCCCCCCTGTGCTGATCCGCGCTCTCGTCATGACGAACCACGCCGCCTTTGCTGCCGAGGACGCGGTCACCGCCGTGGCGGCGCCGGCGCAGCCGGGCCGCCATTTCGCGTCGTTCCCGCCGCGGAGGGCGCGCGACTGCAGGAAGGCCGCCCTGGGCCGCATGGACCTCGCCACCTCGGGGGTGCTGATGGCCGGGTCTCTGCTGGACTCGATGAAGGCCTCCTCGCCCCGCCACGCCATGTCCCCCGCCGGCGCCGACCACGAGGACTGGATCGTAAGTTTTTTTTTTTTGACACGCATCCATGCCTACCGCTTTGCTTTCTTTCCCTCCTCCCCTCTCCCTTTCTCAGCCGATGACTGAAGAATCTTTGCCTGGGTCGATCGCAGGAGAAGCACCCGTCAGCATTGGAGTGGTTCGAGGGCGTGCTCGCGGCGGCCGAGGGGAAGCAGATCGTCATGTTCCTGGACTACGACGGCACCTTGTCGCCGATCGTCAAGGACCCCGACACCGCCGTCATGACCGAAGAGGTCAGTCTCCTTCCTCCTTTCCCTCTTCGTCCCGTATCATCATCTTCCGCCGCTTCCCCGCGACGCGACGGAAGCAGAGCAGCATGCTCTGTTCACTCCGCGCCGTCCGGTTCTCAACTAACGAAACGGTCCGCCGGTCTTTGACGCAGATGAGGGACGCGGTGAGGGCCGTCGCCCAGCATTTCCCGACCGCCATCGTGAGTGGGAGATGCAGAGACAAGGTACATTCTTGGTCCCTTGCTCCTGCTGCTGCATTTATTCAAAAAAAATTTGTTGCTTTCTTGGCGCTGTAAATGAAGCTTGATTTTTTTTTCTCCCTCTCCTTCTCCTCCGGGGGGGCCCCGAGCCTCGCACCTCACACGACGGAGCGTGCACCGTAAACGGAATCTTCCACGTTTCCCTTTTGTAATACTCAGGCGTGATTTTCACCGTCCACATGACATGGCATGCATGCCGCATTTGGCTAACCGCGTGAACCTAGACGCTATACGCGCACCAGTACACACACCGAGCGTTTCTCTTGCACTACTGGTACTTCCGCCCACAGAAAGGCGGGGGCCCTTTCCCTTCGCTTGGCCGCCTCTTCTCGGTCACAGTATTTTTGCCTACGTACGCACTCGTACTTGCTTTGTTTCTAAATATTTATCTTTTTAAATATTTAACTACGTACTACATATGAAAATGAGTGAATCTATACTATAAATTATGTTTATATATATCCGTATGTAGTACATAGTGAAATCTCTAGAAAAACAAATATTTAGAAACGGAGGGAGTAAAAAAAAGAGAGCACTGTAGGATTTGTATTCATGGCCATGTTTGTGTACGTACGCAGGTGTTCAACTTTGTGAAGCTGGAGGAGCTGTACTACGCCGGGAGCCACGGCATGGACATCAGGGGCCCAACCAAAGTGTCCAACCACAAGGCAAAGGTTAGTTAGTCGACATCTCCCTTTCTCCGAATTTTCTTCTTGACTTATTCTCTCTCTGTGTACAGTCCTGGCTTTTCCTCGTGAAAGAGACTTTTCCATGGCCCTAATTTTTTTGGTCGCGGTAATTAAGTCGTTTGTGAGCTGCGTGATTGAGTGGTTATTGGATTTGTCTACGCAGGCTGACGAGGTTCTGTGCCAGCCGGCGACCGAGTTCCTGCCGGTCATTCAGGAGGTAGGCATGCATGCACGACCTTGTCTTTCACCAGTGCGAGAGATTAATTAAGATTTCGGGGACCGAACAAAAATATTCCTAATCAACTAACCTTGGTGTACTTTTTTCTCGCCATCAAGTCCACTACTGCTACTAGCACACATAGTAGACACTAATAGAATACTGGCTAGAATGTATACGGTTTGCTGAAAAGTTTGGCCCGGGATGATGGATCGATTTGCAGGTGTACAAGAAGCTGACGGCCAAGATGGAGTCCATCCCGGGTGCCACGGTGGAGAACAACAAGTTCTGCCTCTCGGTGCACTTCCGCTGCGTGGAGGAGGAGGAGTGGGACGCTCTGGGCAGGGAGGTGAGGGCGGTGCTGGCCGGTTACGAGGAGCTCCGCCTCACCAAGGGGAGGAAGGTCCTCGAGATCAGGCCCTCCATCAAGTGGGACAAGGGAAACGCCCTTGAGTTCTTGCTTGAGTCTCTCGGTGAGTTCTTCTTGCACAACACGTGATTAATTCCTATATATTCGTGGCGATTTCTTTAATGGAAATCGACGGCACAGCCCGTTGTTTTGTTTAGAAAATGTCGCCGCGCACCGCATAGCCTGCAAAGAAAACGGCACACGATTGTCGTAACCATGGCGGTTTCTTTCTTTTTCGGAGAAACTGCATATCATCTTTAAACAATATATACTCATACACGGAAACTACATGAGAGGCCAAGAAAATACCATAGCCCTTGAAATTTTTGGAAAAGGAACCCAACAAAAAGATTTACAAAAAGACCGTGGCGGTTTCTTTAAAGGAAATCGGCAGCGCAGCCAGTTGTTTAGAAAAAAAGAAGCAGATATTGTGCATGCATAAATGTTGTTGCTGATCATGCATGTCTTGTTACTTACTTGCTATTAACATTAAGTTTTGGATCGTTATTTCGTTGCAGGCTATGCGGGGCGTGGCGACGTGTTCCCAATATACATCGGAGATGACCGCACAGACGAGGATGCATTCAAGGTATAGTGCGCGCTGCACGTGTCATCTTTTGCGCCGATGAGCGCTATCGATCCCATGAACTGAGCCCTTTACTTTTGCACAAAATCAAAATAGGTGCTGCGCAACATGGGACAAGGCATTGGCATCCTTGTGACCAAGTTTCCAAAGGAGACCAGCGCATCGTACTCTCTGCGTGAGCCTGCCGAGGTATACAACAATACTCCAGTATATGTATGTGTATATGCATGTATATGGAATGTATAATAGCTGCATGCCTATTTTTGTGCAGTCATTTTATGCTTTCTAAAGTTAGCACGGCTAGCTAGCTACCTACCAGAAGCAACTACTATATATTGTGGTCACTGTTGCAGTAGTAGGGCTAGCTAGCAGTTAGGTGTATGAAATGTTTGGCCTGACACTTTTTCTTCTTCTTTTTCTAATAAACATGGGTTTTGATTTTGACATGAAATTTGTTTTCATATGTGTAACCTGGCTTGGTCATGTTATGCAGGTAAAGGACTTCCTGCGCAAGCTGGTGAAGAGCAACGGGACGAAGAAGGGTTAAGTCATCGATCAGCTGCCTTCTAGCTCTAACTCAACATGGAGATCGAGCAGGCTATATATATAGCTAGTGCATCAAGTTTAGCTTGTTTCCCTTTTGGACCTGGTGTTGTCTTTCGGTTTAAGTAGAAGAATGCATGCATGCGTGTTGGGATCGATATATAAGATCCAGATCGAGGCAGTGACCCCTGCCCTGCCAGGCCTTGGCTCCGAAGGTTTCTATTACTGTAACCTTCTCGCAAGGTCTTGTAATTAGCCTTCCCTTAGCTATGACAGAAATGGGAGTGACAAAGTAGCCCTCCCTTTTCCCCACCCTGCACTGTAAAATTGTTCTTCCTTCCTCGGTAGCTTGTGATGATGTGATCTCTCTGTTGACAACTAGTTAAGATATTGCTATGCTAGTGGTATCATCAGTATGTTACTAAGTTGTTGCTATGCTACGAGTATCGTCGGTATATGTTGTCACTGTTGTTGATGGAAAGAGAAAATAGGGCATGCAATTAAGGGAGAAGTTGAACGATATGGCATGCATATGAGTATGCACAGGCGGATTCGCCAGCAGTTCGTAAATGCATGGACCGTTCGTGCATGCATGTGTGAGAAGTCAGAACTGGCAGTAGTAGCTAGCTACGGCCGGCCTGCTTGCTTGCCCCTGTACGGCCAAGCCTGCGCCTTGAGATCAATGCATGGCAATACCAATATGCATGGCATGGCATGGCACTGCATGCTGGCAGCGGAGTAAATTCCACAGACCGATTACCGAGAAGACGGATCGAATAGTGCATGCGATGCCATTGCTACTCGCTCGCGCGCGCGCCTTCCTTCTCGATCCAGGAAGAGAGATCTGGCTGGTCTGTGGGCGGGGAAAGCTGCCGCTTGCCTCTGCGCGCCGCTGCTGCTGCCATGCATGCATGGATGGATGGACGGATCCACGCGTCATCAATGGGGTGGCGCCAAAACGTTGCTATCGAAAAGGGCCTGTCTGCTGGCTGGCTGGATCGGCAGTGGGTACTCCTACTACTCGGATCGCACCATTTCTCCACGGGCTCCCATGGGTAGAAACGGCAAGGATCCCACATGGTGGGCGACGACTGAGCTCTGCCCTGCTCGATCCAGCTCCGGGACCATGGGTGCATGGCGACGAGGCCCGCCGGTAGCTTTCCTGGCTCACTGGAGTTAATGCGCGCGCGCCATTCGACGATCGGGCGCGACGAAGGTCGCAGCGGAAACAATGCGCCGATGCCGATGCCGATGCCGATGCCGACATGCAGGCGTGCAGCTAGCTAGTAGGTGCGTGCGCGACCACCGCTCCCTCCCACGGCCGCTGTAGCTAGCTCCTCCCTCTGTGGAGTCTGGAGTCGCCTTTTCCGGGGGCGCACATGTCCCCCCTGACGGCCAACGGACCGAGTCCCCCGCCGGCCGGCCTCTCCCTGCACGCGGCAGCGGCTACCGTCTCATTAATTTCGGCGTATCGGCCGGTGCAGCCTGCGATCGGGCAGTCTCTGCGCCCATGCTTCCGTCGATCTCGGTCGGTCGCAGCATCGAATCACGTGTCACGACCAAGAATACTCTACTCCTACTCCTTGGGTTTGGCTCACACATGCATGCATGATGCATCGCCTTCACCTACCTGGCTGCGATTAAACATGCACCCCTTTGTTTAGCTGATCTTGCAATCAAACGTAGTATAATTTGGCGCCGATTCGATCCTCGCTCGATCGATCTCCGGCTTGCAAGCTGCGACGACGGACAGTGCAATCCCCGATTATTATGTGCTCGGTGCTCCAGTTCTTTTAGGGAGTAGAAACAGTAGGGGAACGCCAAATATTCTCGTCACCGAATCTGGCCTACACACATCCATCGGCAACAGTAAGCTAGCTACTACCTTTTATTCTCGCGCCCCTTTGACCCGAACGAGCTAGTTAGACGTCGACAACTCGACATGGGCATCGCCACATTCATATATGGAGATTCTCCTTCCATATGCATGCTTGAGATCGAATTTCTCCTTCCGATTTCGTCGAAATTTCTCGCCCAGACGTAACTTAAAACACGTACGCAGAGCAGCCAGTGCCGATGCTGATGCCTTTGCCGTTGCATATGATGGGGTGAATCGGCATCATCATCAGAGAACCAACAAGAATAGGAAACAATAAAGCGATCGATCAAAGGCACGGTGTGGGGGTGTGGGGGGTAGCTAGCCAAGCTAGCCAAGCACAACCACCCGTGCCTCTGGACCAGAAGCAAGCATCGCATAGCCGGCCACACAAGGTAGCACAAGCCCTCTTTATGGCAGCCTAGCTTGTACTCGAAATGCTCCATCCATGCCTTAACGTGCAAGAACACTGCACTAGCGGACAAGGGCGCCACTATGTGTAAAGCGGTTTTAGCAAGTAGTGCCCCATTGCAAAAACTGGTCAGGCGCAGGCAGGCTACGAGTTGGACTCCACTTGACTGTTCATGCATTTGGCCTGGCCACCGTAAAGTTCATATTCTTGGTCCCCAGAAACTGCACTTTGGTGAAAATGTCGTGCCCGAAAATTTGTAACGAGCGGGCATTTCCTTGGTGGAAGTACATATATCGATGGCCATTTGATTTTTTTCCCTGCATGCACCTACCAATTAATGCGTGCATGGTTTATAAGTGGGGGACCTGACCTAATTGCTAATTGGTTGCCACCTTTGGTCGACGGTCGTGCCATGCGTGGAAAGACACATGGTGACCCATGCTTTGGCGCCCAAAAGAACAATTAACTGCGTGCCCTAGCTAGGCTTGCATGCATAAACAAGGAACCGACACACACTCGCCGGGTTGGAATAATTGGAGGCATAATAAGAGGGGACGCTTGGGAGCCAACCAACCACTTAACCTCGCTCAAATCTGTGGGGAAAGCAAGGCCGCTTTCCCCTGATATGTAACAAATGATTGGTGTACATGCGTGAATCGTGATCGGTCGATCGATCTATCTAGGCTGCGAACGCATAATATATATGTCTACTCTTTGTTGAACCGAGCGCCACTTGTGGTGAACCGGTGAATCTTCCTCTCTTCTTTATGCGTCTGGGCGTAATGGAACCCTAATATTTAAGCGTGTCACGAATCGGGGCTACAAGGGGCGATCACATGCTGGTCACATTCGCGAGGCGGTGAGTGTTAAAAGGGGCTATCTTTTCCTCTTCTCTTAGGTCCAAAGCGATGACAAGACCGTGCACATGATCGCCAAGTTGCAGCCAGCCAGTACTGGCTTTGCTAGATGGATTGTTGCTTTATGTTTTTATCGATCGCTGCGTGCGTGGTGCAAGGTGGTGCGTGCGTGGTGGTCCTGGCTCCTGGGCTGGGTACGTAGCTAGCTCAAGCGCGCGCGGCGGCCGCCGTGGTCGACCTCGTGCGCGCGTGGGTTCGCCGGCGGGTCACGGGGCCAGCGGGTGGCCACGGCGGAAAGACGAGTAAAGCGGGGAGAAAACTAGTGTGCCATCTCGGTTTTTTCAGAAAGGAGACGCGGGCGGGCAAAGCGGAGAGACTATGCGTGCATGGCCGCCGGGGGGCTGGCTGCTATGCATATGCATACATGGCTGTGCGGCGTGTATCAGCATCGGACGATTGAGCAAAATTGCACGCGAGATCCGGCAGCGTTGGCACGTAAATTATTGGTGCTTTGCACTTTACTTGCTGGGGTGGAACTGCGTCTGGAACTGAACTGCTTGGCACACGGTATCGTATCACCGGTTTAGCTACAAGAAAGGGTACGGCATCAACGGCGAGATTTCTTGCAATTTGATTTTGCCAAGTAACTGTATAGTATTTCCTTCGTTCCAAAATAAATGTTTTAACTTTGTACTAATTTTAATAGAAAGCTATACTAAGCTTACGACATTTATTTCAGGACGGAGGGAATAGTAGTAAATGAATTGGACACGCATAGCAGGCGACAGTTATTCCTCATCGCCTCAGCGCGATGTTGCGGGGCTCTCCACGCAACCACAACCGTTCGTGCTAGAACGATCAAGGTTTTTTCGTTGTTGTTGAGAAAAACACACTCGTTTATTTAAACTTCCACGTCGTCATCGATATAAAGATATGTGGATGGGCTCCTAAGGCCTGTAGCCAGAGTGCGGTGGTGTCTCATAGCCGACACGGGTTCGAGCCTTGGCTCGACCATTGTATCTCACACTCCCCTTCTAATTAAAAAAACGAATTAACCAAACATGGCGTCCTATATGAAGCGATGTTGACGCCCTCGTCAGAATGTGTGTTTTAAAATTGGACTTCCTCCATTTATGAATTACGTATGTTCTTACAAAATAGTGCAACTTCATCTTGATGATCATCACTAAGGGGTTGAGGTAGTTCTCCTTCACACGAGTTACTGTCGCCATACGCGGTCGCTAAAGATTCAAATAAGCTATGAAACGAAAGGCCTCACTGCATATTGTAGCCTCCAAAATGTCCGGATCAGTAAGTCCTTCAAAGCTCCCAGGAATTTGCCACGGTCATCCAAAATCTCTGGATCGGTTCTCCTTTGCATAGGACACCACATTTCCTTTCATAAACAATGTTGTGTCTACATTGATCTTTACAACCCCTCACAGGTTTGATCCTCCTCTTGGCACTGCTCAAACCCTTGCTAGAACAGTCTTGTTCTTTGACAGAATTAATTCAAGTTCATCACGGAACTTGCTGATAAAACACACAGTGGGGATTGGGCCTTGAAAAAAATTGTTCATAGATTGCTTTTCGGCATGCCCACCAGATACCCCACAATGTAACAAGCATCTTAAAAATTTGCTTCTCATTCATGGATTCTTGCAAAGTAGCTAACCACAACCTTGCATATGTCACTAGACATGCAATAATGTCTCTAGAAATTCCTCGTCGACCAGAGCCCGCATAATCTTTGGCATTTGACACTCAAGAGCATGTTTCCATGACCCCCCCCCCCCCCCTCTATTGCGTATGGCATAAACATCCGAGTCGGCTATGTGTCTCCTAACAAGTGTTTCCTCTGTGGGGATATAATCCTTTGCCAACCTCCAAGCGATTTTTTTATTCTTGTTGGAACCGCAGCCTTCCAAAGCTTCTTCCCACTGATTTTGGGTGCCCCTTGTATTAGAGTTAGTTGCTCTCTCATCCAACTAGTGCAGTCTCCTTCGTTTTGTATATTTGCCAACAATCTATGGGATGAGAAAACAGAGAAACACCCCGAGAATTCATAGTGCCAGGCAAGTATCCACCGATGATTGCAAGCCCAGTAGAATATTAAAGATGGCTTGTGCGTTCATAGGGCACATGTGCTCTAGAACTGGTTCCCGATTCCATGAACGTGATGGGCCATCAAACATATCCGAAACTGAAATGGGGGGTAGCGAGGGGGGTTCGATGACGCCGGATGGAGCACCCTTGGTAAGTTATCCTTCTAGAACCAATTTTGATCCATGTAAGGGGAATCACCATCACCAATGCGCCTAAGTAGCCCTTGTTTTAAAACAGATAAACCTTCATGAATCACTCGTGAATATTATGGGCTACAATTTCATCTTGGTTCAGCAAAAGTTAAAGTAACTGGAAATAAAACGATGTGGGCATGGCATGACCAACTAGCTATGTCATCTATTCCCCTACATGCAGAGCCTCTCATCCCAAATTGTTTGTGAATTTGCACCTCGTTTCCATGTGGTAAGTACACAAGCAATAAAACCACCTCATTGTGAACTCCTCATCGACACAAACTAGTTCTAATCTTCAACTGTCGAATGACATGGTATAGTAACTTCCAAATATATTTTGGACGATTTGCAAGTTCTAGGAGCAAATATGATAGTTTCCCTTCTTGACTTAGTTACTCTCCTTGGTTTCAAGTATAATAAGCATGGTCCTTTTTTTTTGCGGGGTACTAAGCATGATCCTATTTGTCAGTTCAACAAGTCTAATATTTGTTTAGTTTTCGTCTTAGGGAACATGATAGCCCTTATCTAGCTAAGACTTTAAATTCTGTATCTATTTCATTCTAATCTCATCATGAGGAAATAACTGAGGCTGGCGAAATTTAAGATCCACAAGCCAGAAGTGGATTGTTTTTCAGGATTATTTTTATATGAGAAAAGTATACTTTTCGTCCCTTAATTTTTTATTGAGTTTAGTTTTCGTCCCTCAACTCTGAAACCGGACATAGTGCATCCCGAACTCTCGAAACCGGTCATTTTTCGTTCCTGTGACTGAGTCAACCCGGTTTTGACCATGTGTAAACAATACATACGACGAACAGTAAATTTAAAAAAAATAGCAAAAAAATCAAAAAAATCTGAAAATTTATGACATCGAAGATACTCAGGTGCGCCACGTGCGTGCAAATTTTCATCATGTTCGGAAGTTCGAGGAGCTCGCAGCAAAAAAAGCAAAAGTAAATCTACTCTGAAAGTGAACAGTAAATTTTAAAAAATAGCAAAAAAGATCAAAAAAATCTGAATTTTTTCGGTTTCGAAGATGCTCGGGTGTGCAAGGTGCCTACATATTTTCGTGGTCAAATGACATCCAAGAAGATCTGCCAATAAAAACAAAATAGCGTACGTGTGCGTGCCGCTTCGGGTGGTTTTCAAAACCTCAGATCTTATTTTACAACGAGAATTTGCACACACCTTGCCCACTAGAGCATCTTCGATGGCAAAAAAATTCAAATTTTTTTGACTTGTTTTCTATTTTTTTACTTTACTGTTCACTTCGGAGTAGATTTACTTTTGCTTTTTTTGCTGCGAGCTCCTCGAACTTCCAAACATGACAAAAATTTGCACGCACGTGGCATACCTGAGTATCTTCGATGTCATAAGATTCCAGTTTTTTCTGATTTTTTTGCTATTTTTTTCGAATTTACTGTTCATCGTTCGTACTGTTCACACATGGTCAAAACCGGGTTGACTCAGTAGCAGAGACGAAAAATAACCGGTTTCAATAGTTCGGGATGCACTCTGCTCGATTTTAGAGTTGAGGGACGAAAACTAAACTCAACAAAGAGTTAAGTGACGAAAAGTATACTTTTCTCTTTTAATATCAATAGTAGGGCCTCTTTGATTCGTAGGATTCTCAAAACGAAGGAATAGGAAAAATACAGGAATAGGATGACATGTCTTGTAATACCCTACAGGATTTGAAAGAGCGTTTGATAGCGCAAGAAAAACAAAAAAAATACCATAAAGAGGTTTGAGTGGATGGAATTTTTCCTCCTCCAAAATCTAGTACAAATTGATTCTATGAAAAAATTCTTAAGGATGTCAATCCTACAAATCAAACGACCATCAAAGAAAAAATTTCTAAGGATCCAAATCCTCTAATTATCCTATGCAATTCCTTTGAATCAAAGGAGCCTTAAATGCAACATGATGCAAAGCCATGCATGTGCGATTTCTGATCATAATGGCAGCGCTAGGTAGAGATAATTTTGTGTGGCATTATTATAGCTTGCTTGGCTAACAACACATGGATGCACTTCGAAGTTCATGCTGACCGTGTCGATCAGAGTTCAACGCATCGAAGGACACAAGAATCAACTAGTAGCACATTTGAACCTCCATGCGGTACTAGCACAGGCCATGGCTCGCGTCACTTAGCTTATAGACAAGTTTATACTCGATTCTGGCTCGTCCCACTCTCACATATTTACGCGTGTTCATGTGTTCGTCCCGAGTCCCGACAAGATTATTATGAACTGACCGGGACCAGTAACAGATGGAATCGACCGTGTCCTGGTTGCTTTTGGAGTTCGCATTGTCACTGTCTGGCTATCTATCGGCACCACGTACGTAGTTGGGACTTGGACTGGAGAACCTGTGGAATAATCACCCGGACCCCTACACGGATTCTGCGCACTGCACCTAGCCGCATAATTACTGACATGGAATGACCTTGTAAAGGTTATGCTATTCCGGTTCCCGTTAGCCATGATAATGGAGTTTGACAAGAGCCCAAGAGAGCGTCAGATTGCTCGCCCAAAGCGTCGAGACCTTCACCTGAGGGATCTTTGCAAGTGGCGGAACATAGACTGAGAATGAAGCACGTCTTTGTTTTTCCTTTATTTAATGGATGGAGAATTGGTTTTCCTTAGAACTGAAAAGATAATTGATGCGCACCTCAGTTGTTTCTTTTCTTTAGTTCTTTTGTGAGAAATGCATCTTTTCTTTAGTTATTTTTCTAAAGGAAAGCTTTTCTTGTTATTCTTTTGAGCGATTTCTAAAATATGTGTTAGGGCGTTCTAAGAAAAAAGAAAAATGTCCCGGTCTCTGCATCTGAATGATGCATGCAACCATTTTATTAAACCAAGGGCATTCTTTCCTTGTTAGCGGAATAAGTTTAGTCGCTCATGTTCTGTTCGCTGGCCAAAAGGCTCATAACAGCTCAGTTGTACCACTCAATAGCGCGGATGCATGGGTGCGTCCGACTTGCCGAGAGGATTAAAAGGGGAGTTCCTATTGGATGCGATGCGACGACTACATCTTGCTTCTAGCAAATCGTACGATATGCTCATCGGAAGCCTTCTCCTCTACACTACCATATTTGTGTCGACCCGATTTTGCACATTGGGTCGGTCACTCGATGGTTGCATCCGTTCTGGTTTTCTTTGCGTATTTTTTCATTTTTGTTTTAATTTCTTTGGTTTTCATTGTTTCATCACCGTTTTTCTTTGCTTTTCTGTTTCTTTGTTTTTTCATCAGGTTTCTTCATTTCATTCTTGATTTTTACTGATTTTTTTTTCTTTTTTTCTTTTTTCCTTCATTTTCAGTCCTTTTCCTTGTTTTCTTCAGTTTTTTGTTTTCTTCGTTTCTATTTATCTTTTTCACTAGTTTTACTATGGTTTTATTAATTTACTTTTCCTTTTCTTGTTCTCTTCCTTTTTCTTTGCCTTTTTTTATTTTTTCCTTTTTTATTCCAACACATGTTTATATTTTAATTACACACTCTAATTTTTAGCAACATTTTTAGTACATGTTTAAAATTTATAAAATGTACACGGTAAATATTTTATTTCTAATATATGTTTTCATGTCTATTTCTTCCGTACACATTGTACTTTCTTGGTACACACCTAAACCATTTTTATAGAGGTTTAACATTTTACACATACATGATTAACAATTTTTGAACATATGTTTTTATGTCTACTTTTTTCTGCGCATGTTCGACATTTTTAATATACACCCAAAACATTTATTATACATGTCAAAAAATATGCATGTTTTATGTTTTTCAAATATATGATTATATTTTAGTTTTCAAATATATTCATTCTATTTATTTCATACACATTATAAATTATTAGTATACATCTAAAACAGTTTTTTATACATGAGTAACATGATTCAATTATAATTTTTGATACCTACTTTTTTAATATGAATCATATACATCTTAAACATTTTTATATAAATGTTTATCATTTTGCAAAATAAATTATTCTTGTTTCTTCCTATATAATTTGGACGTCTAGTATTTTTGTAGACATTTTTTATTTTTGGTTTACATTTGATATATATTTTATGTAGGTTTAACATTTTTCATACACATGATTTATAATTTTCAAATATATTTTTTGATGTCTACTTTTTTAATACGCATATAATGTTTTTTGAATACACGAACAACATTTTTGTAAAATATATATTTTATGTCTATTGTTTTCATACATGTTGTACTTTTATGGTATACATCTAAAACATTTTTTGTACAGGTTAACCACTTTTCATACAGATGATTAACATTTTTTTCAAATATAGGTTTTGATGTGTAAAAGGTTTGGTACATATCATACATTTTACTTATAAATCCAAACATGTTTTGGAGGAGGAAAGAGCTTCAAGATCTTATGACCGGTGGTCGTGGTTGTGGTGATGGTGGTGCTTCGGCCAATGAAGGTGATTGTGATGGTACTTACTGCAATGGTGCTGAAGCTAGTGGCGATTTGACCAATGGAGGTGGTTGTGGTTTTTCCAACAATGGTGGTGTTGGTTTTTCGACCAATGTTGATGATGGTGATCCTATTGCCGGTGGTGGTGGCGATGATCTTGTCAACTATGGTGTTGCTTCATTTGACCACGTCTGGGTGTGTTTAATTGTGCATTTTTTAGACACACTAAATTGCTACCTCTTGTGTTGCGCACGCTTTTGGCTATAAATTATGATCGTACTATGATTTTGTATATTTATTCACTGTATTACGAAAACTTTGCGATACGAGTTTATGACATATGTTCCTCTTGAGCCCACGTGGTACCGGAAACCACTTTTTGGGGGCACCATAAACTGGTATTGTTGGACATTTTTTTCAAAACACGAGCACATTTTTGAAAATAGGAATAATTTTTGAAAACACGAATCATTTCTTGATAATTTGAACTTTCTTTGAAAACAAACAATTTTTTAGTATATAGAACATTTATTGATTCGCTAAACATTTTTTAAACATATCCTAAAACTAAACAGAAATGGAAAAGAAACCGCAAAAAAGGAAAACACGAACACAAGAAAAAAATATAAAAAAATACCAAATAAAGTAAAAGAAAGGAAAAAAGAAAGATGGATTCCAACATCGGTAAACAAAAATTCACACGTTAGGGCTAAAAGGTTTGACACATATCTGAGTTACATGTGTGAAGTACACTATATACCGCGGTAATTAGGAAGTTTTGCGTACGAACATCTACAACCGGCTCCTAAAACTTTCAAACTCAACCCATAAATGAGGGTGCCCGAACTGGCTCAGACACTTTCTCCACGTCAACTGAGTTTCCACCAGGCCCACCTAGTTCCACCTGATAGTCGGACATTTTTTCCTTTCTCTCTTCTCTCTCGTTTCCTTTTCCCCACAAACATGACCATGCGAAGACAAGCTCGCGGCAGGGGAGGCAGGCCGCTGACCTAGTTTCCAACCGTGTCCCACCGTGTCTGACCCTTGTCCTCTTGGCTGGCATTGTCACCGACATCATTGTTGGTTGTATCATCCATTCAAGAGAGCCGCACTGGAGGTCACCTGGGAAAGCCTCAAATGCGTGCTGGCCACGAATTGGCTGTCACGCGTCTGCTGGCCACTAGTTGGGTGCCACATGTGTGTTGGTCAAGGCCGCTGGCTCCCTTGTCTGAGGCGCTCGTGCCCACGTGTGCGGACCTCGCCATCGGAAATTGCCACCACCATCGCCTTTGTTGGTTGCGCAGCAGAGGACTGGTCGCCGCCGACGTTCATCACTGTTGCGTTCTCTCGTGAGGGTCCCACACTACCTGCTCATTGAAATGCCTCAAAGTCGGTAGAAAAATTTGGGGATGTGGTTGCTTGGCAGAAAAAAAAGAGGAAAACATACAAGACCGACCACTCCTCAGACGGGTCCACCAACGTTTTGAGGGGTCAAATTCGCCAATTGTGGCTGTATATGCTCTAATATATGTTCCGTCATATACATGTCCATGAGACCTCGTATGTAGCACCAAAGACCTTGTCCTTAACCATTCATGCTACAACGGTGCTGGTGCTCGCATGGGTGAGATGGGTTGCTCGCTCGGTCCCGGTATGTCCTATGATTTTGTTGGATCTCCTCTTCTCTATGTAAACCGCAGGGTATGATTTTTTAAGCTTTTTATGATATCAGAAAAAATCAGGGATTTATAAAAGTTCAATGTCTAGAAAAGTGTGCGCAAATTTCAAAACATTTGCGCGAGTTAAAAAAATATTAATGAATTGAGTTAACTTGTAATGAAATATAAAAAATATTCACGAATTTTAAATAATAATAATGCATTTGGAAAGTATCCATGAACCCTAAAAAGGTTGCAAGTTCGAAAATTTTCATGAACTCGAAAAGGTTTGTGAATTTGAAGAAATTCACAAAACTGAAAATAACTCACAAATTTTAAGAAAACTTCAGGAATTTGAAAATGTGACTGGATTTTAAAAAACTTTGTGGATTTAAAAATGTTAATGAAATTGCAAAAACTTCACAAAATTGAAAATTGATCATAATTTAAAAAACATTAATTTTGAAAAATCAAGATTTTTCCTTAATAAAATTTTGAATCCTAAATAGTTCAGGAAAAAAGACAATAACGCAAACTAAAAAATTAAAACGGAATAGAAAAGGGAGAAAACCAGAAGAAAAAAAAAGTGAAAACCAGACGGGGAAGCGTATAGAGCTTCCCAAAATCGAAATGTAGGAAAAACTAGGACATGGGTTGTGTACAGTTAACACAGAGTTGACAAAAAAGGGAGTAAATAAGCCGAGCACAGGAGGGTGAGGGGCGTTCAACAACTTGTATAAACAATACGAAATTGAGCCTTCAATGCCAAATTGTGATTGGCATGAAACGGCAGGCAGCAAATAGGGGAGGCGACGCCTAAACTGAGCCGATAAAGGGCTGTTCAATTATGGCCGTTAGTTACACATTTTTGCCTTGCCATTTTCCTATTCGTTTGTTACTCATGTTTTTGTCTTCTGCAAAACAGATTTTTGGAATTTTTGAATGTGATCTAAAATTTTTTATATGAAATACATAAAAATGTTTGGTGTGTATTAGAAAAATGTTCATCATATAAATAGTTTTTTCACATTATATAAAAAATATAATTGTATTTTAAAATAATAATACAGTGTCTATTTAAAAAAGTTCACTATGTATGGAAAAAGCTTCAGTGTGTATTAAAAATTCACCGTATATTACAGAATCTATAAAATTATGTGCAAGAGGATAATGATACTAAATTTAAAAAATCCGAAAAGTGAAAAATACAAATAAGTAAATTAAACTTAACGAAGAAAAGCCCAAAACTGAAAACCACATGAGGTAAAATATATATGAAAAACTCAACATCGGTAAATGGTTGTGTAAATCAGAAGCGAGGTAATCAACATGCAGGTTTTTTCAATTTTAGGGTTTTATTTATTATTGTTTTCCAGTTATTTCTGTGTGTTTTCTTTGTTTTTACTGCTTTTTTATTTTGCATATTTTTTCCTTTTTCTTAATTTTTACATTTATTCATTTATCAACATTTTATGACTTATGATAAATACAAGTTAAACATATTTCGTATATATGTTAAAACTTTCAGATATACATTAACCATTTTTCAAATACAGATAGAACATTGTTTCAAATACATGTTCATTACTTGTAAATTGCAGATTCAATATTTGTTGAATAGATAATGAACAATTTAGACGTTTTTAAGAAGGCCATGAACATATTTTGAAACCATGCAAATATTTTGTTTTTGCATTTTTATGACCATTTTTTCAACTGACAATTCATTTTTAAAATATGTCATGAACATATTTTAAGCAAACATTGAACATTTTTACAAAACATATGGACATTGCTTTGTGTTTTGGACATTGTTTTAATGCTATGAACATTTTATACGTTTTTTTATAATATAGCATGATTTTTAAAAACAAATATCATAAGTACTTTATTAAATGCATGTTTTCTAAATTTACAAGCATTTTATGAAAACCGGAAGAATAATTTTTCACACACCATAACATTTTTACAAAAAAAAATCAACATTTTGAAAATCTCATAAAGTGAAAATTTCATATATTTGGAATAAAATTATAAGTAAGAAAAATGAAAATTTAAAGGAAAAAACACAAGCCTCACTTGTAGAAAAGAAAAGGAAAAGGAGAAAGAGAAAGACACGTCTGTGTAGCCTGGACTAACGAGGCGGGGGGGGGGGGGGGGATTGGTATTCTAGTTTTCTTTTCTGTATTCCTTGTCATCTAATTTATTTGTTTCCTAAATATAAGCTTCGATTTATTTGTATATATTTCCATCTATCTTAAGTTATATCCAATAGATTTTTATTTTTAGTTCCCATATCTCATTAAAACAGTCAACAAAAATATTTATGTGGCATTGATTTTGTTCATCTATCTATCTAGATTGTTTACATGCACTCTTGCTATTTGCACGCATATTTTTAAGGGATTTAATATTTTTTATCTTTTTCATATATTGAATATTTTTTACCAACTTAGATAAATAGTTTTAAAAGTACAGAGTGTGTTTCATATATGGCTAGACATATTTTAAAGAAATATTCAGATAAAAAATTATTATGTCTCGGAATAAGTTCTACAAGTTTCATAAAGAAAAGAGGTGGTGAGCAAGGGTCACTTCTTAATATCCATATGTTGATTAAGCTTTTTTATTTATAAATTAACATTACAACATATTTCAAGGAAAATGTTCAAATAAAACCTTGTTATATGTCGAGGAAACTAAAAGTTCCATATGGAGTTTATTTGAAACAAATGAACATTCTACATCATTTTTCCATGGACAATGAAACATACATTTTAAATATTCTATACAATCAAAATATTGAATACGAACACATGTTTTATGTTTTTTTCAATCATACATAGAGTTGAAGTCGTGAACAATGTGTCATGAAACTAACCTCGCTATGCAGGTGGCATGTGGCATGATATTGGTTCGTGGGAAAGGCAAAAGGTAGGAGCACCCTCAATTCTCCTCGATGTTTCTCTATGGAGGCTCTATTCTTACAACTCGTAGACCCACCAAAAACACATCCTTTTTTGCATCCACAAGGTGGTGTGGTTACTGCAAAGAGAATTGGTGCAATTCATAAGTAAAAACAAATAAAAAACACAATTAGTTCAGGAAATACCTAGCAAAAACCGAGATACAACACCACCAAGAAGGGATACCACGCTCTCGAGCACCGGTTACCTGCATCGGCAAATTCAGAAAAAAACTATTATATAGACAACTATGGCCACCTACACTACCAGAGTGTCGAGAGGGTAGTCTATGCCACCCAAAATAACAATGAGGAAAATGGTGGACATCCACACTGACATCACCATGCTTGTCCATCCGTACGACTAGGCGGTTCCACCACCTTCGAGCCCTTGCTCCACGAGCCGAAACTCGGACATCCGTGAGGAAAAACCCACTCAGGAGGTTGCACGATAGACCCCTCTCCCACCACCGCCACCAGGAACACCCCAATATTGTTATATACTGATCACGTTGTCCAAACATCTCGGCCTTGGCTGCAACGCCCGAAGGCCCCCGATCGACGACCACTTCCAGAGTTGGGTTCAAGGCCTGAATTCCAACACACACTAACACCACCGCATCTTGGAGGAATCCCACCACATCCGGGGATGTTGACGTGGATTACCGACACCTCCATGCCACCAAGGATCATTCACTGTAGTCCATGAGCCAGATTCATGCTCAATGACACCAAACTAAGTGTGTAGCCACTGTCACAACACTCCAGAAGGCTGAAGCACAACATCGACGTTACCCGGGGCCGCCGTCCATGTACATGTCGTTGAATTGATCTTCCTTCAATGCCTGTTTCAAATCATTGCCATATAACAGGTTCTTCATGTCGCGCTAAGAGAAGTGGAAGCTCCTCCACTTAGGAGCCCCACATGCTGCCCGCTTTCTTTGAAAGGCTAATACCATCATCAACTCATCACTATGAATGCCTTCCACAATGACCACGGTGAGAACCTTGGTGTCTAGGGTTTGGAGCCACCCACATGGGAGAGTGACATGTCAACTCCTCTCAACATGCATTAATCATGGTTAAAGCCGCGACACAGGCGATCCACACTTGTAGTATAAGAGTTTTCAAGTTGCTAATGTTAGTATGTGATTATCTGAACAAGATGGTACGCAACATTTGTGGGGTTCGAAATAGGGCAAACGGAAAACTCACTCGATGTCTTGGCCAAATATAAAGGCTCACAAGATGAGGGGCGGACTAGGGTTTACATACTTTTGTCTCTTTAACCAAGC
The DNA here is from genome assembly GCA_022496015.1 of Hordeum marinum. Classification (NCBI taxonomy): domain Eukaryota; kingdom Viridiplantae; phylum Streptophyta; class Magnoliopsida; order Poales; family Poaceae; genus Hordeum; species Hordeum marinum. The sequence goes on from CM039673.1 coordinate 110,963,121, forward strand.
CATCCTCGTGAGGCAGGCATGAAGACTCTTAATCAACCCTAAAAGTCTATGTGCACAGGTATTAAAGGCCAAGTACTACCCGGAGGGATGCCTCGAGAACACGATCTTCTCCGAAAATGCATCGCCCACATGGCATGCCATTCAGTATGGCCTCGAGCTCCTAAAAAGGGCCTTGTTTGGGGAGTAGGCAACAGACAGAGCATCCGCATATGGCAAGATCGCTGGCTGCCCACACAGCCGACGGGCTAGCCTATCACGCAACGGGACGTGTAGACTCCAGAGAGTGGCGGATCTCCTAGACGGTTTTGGTGCATGGCTCCAGGATTGGCTGCGGCGGTATTTTCTCCCGGTGGACGTGCACACCATCACTACCATCCGCACGCCTGCTTGCATCATCGATGATATTATTGCATGGGGACCAGAAAAGAGCGGTATCTTCACCGATAGCTCCGCTTACCGCCTTGCCATGGGGAGTGCGAGCGTCCATTGCCGACCGCCATGAGCAGGGCATCAGATGGTCATCGTGCCGTCTAGAAGACCATATGGGGGTGCCCTGCTCCTCCTAAGGTATGTGTCTTTTCTTGGAGGCTCGTGTCCAATTCGCTTGCAACTTGGGCCAATAAATTCTCTCATCACGTCGAGCTTACTGATGTGTGTCCCCTTTGTAGTGTGGAATGAGAGGACGAATTCCACATGATGTGCAGGTGCCCCCTCACAATGGAGCAGTGGAGAGCTATAGCAATGGAATGACTCATTCCAAAGGTGGAGAGCATAGTGAACACAGGACCGGAATGGTTGTTCTCGCGGTTGGAACCTCTCTAGGATACTGCACGCATGGTTGTGCTCATGATCATGTGGCATGCATGGTATGTGTGCAGTGAAGTAACTCACAGAAAAATCCCTCCATCGACTAAAGCCTCTCGAAGATTCCTCCATGGTTATATCGATTCCCTCTTGTGTATCCATCAATGTCCCCAAGAAGATATGGAGAACGGTAAGATGGTCGTCCAGATGGGAGCTGTGGCTAGGCCTAAAGATGTGAAGCAAAAGGAAGAGTTGCGTTGGATGCTACCACGTCTTGGATGGGCCAAGCTTAATGTGGATGGGAGCTATGTGCCAGCAATAGGAGATGCGGGGCGTGGTAAGGTGCTATGTTCGAATAGGGGTGAAGTTATTTTCACCGCTTGTCGAAAGATTTGTACATGTGATAACAGCCTGGATGCTGAGCTCACGGTGTGCAAGGAAGGAATTGAGCTCGCCCTTCACCGCACAGACCGCCACTAGTACAAAACAGGGCTTTGGTTGAGGCTATGATAAGGGCAATAATTCAGGTTCACTTACGAACCGGGACTAAAGGGACCATCAGTCCCGGTTCATGAGGCCGAGGCGTCGCCAGGGCCTCGGAGGTCATTGGTCCCGGTTTTTCTGACACTTTTGGTCCCGGTCCAGCCAATGGGCATCTCTCCTTGACCAGCACCTTTAGTACCAGTTGGTAGCTGGAACTGGGACCAGAAGTGTGTCTTCTGTCCCGGTTCTGGCCACCAACCGGGTCTAAAGATATAAGCCTATATATACCCCTGCCCCGCCCCTGCCCACTCACACTCTGTTTTTTTGGACGCTGGCGTGTGGGTGTGTGTTGCTCTAGCTCTCACCTCCTATGCATATGAGGTGTTCGATGAAATGCCCGAGCCACACTTAAGCTTTCTCCTCTCCAAGCTCGACCTCCAAGCTCCATTTTCCTCAATATTTGTCTAGGTTTGGCGGTCCGACGTGTCCCGTCCCCGTCCTCACCTCCGTCGATCGCCCGTGCCAATCTCGTCACCGACACCACTGTGGTGAGCCTCTTGTTCTTATCTTCTTTGTAAAAGAAAAAAAATCTTACTTGTATGATTTAGATAGATGCTTGTACAATTTTCTTACTTTTATTATTGTTTGTTATTATATAGTGCCATGATTTTGGTATCCTCCCCCGTTGGCCCTTATCCTATCTATGATTCGGATGTGGTATATTATCTTTTATAACTATTTGTTTAATTTAGTGTTTATGAAAATTATGCTAACCAACGTGACATAGATGTTTTTATCTTGGAGTTATGTGAACCGGAAATTCCAACCGACATAGAAATTCTTGTCAAGAAGTTAAATTTGGTTGAAAAAGGAAACAATTACTTGAAAAAAGAGAGTTGAAGAGGAGAAGATGAAATTGGAGTTGCATGTTGCCGATGTCGTCGACGATCACAAGATCAAGATGGATGCAATGCGCTTGAGGATTAGAAATATTAGAAAATATGCCATTCATACTGAGGCTTGGTATCATTATGCCGTTGGATAAATTGGTACCTTAGTTGCGGTTATGGTCGAATTTGTTGTTGCATTTAATTATTTTACATAGTTTCAATGTATGTTTTAAGTAGATGCTCTAGAAAGCTATACGTTGTTCAATGAGAACAATGTATGAACTTTGTGTATTTATATTGGTCACTACTGTACTTTGGCTTTAAATGTGATGATGAATTTCTATTAATTTGGTCACTTCTATATTCATGATGTTCTGTAATGGTTTTTGATACACTTTATTATATAACGCACGCAGATAAACTGACAATGGATGTATGGCGACCGACGCACCTCCGAGTGTATTAAGGGCCTGCATAATTTTCTCGAAGCGGCTAAGGCAAACAAGCATAATGGTTTTATGCATTGTCCATGTATTGTCTGTGAGAATATGAAGGCTTTCTCCAACTCTAAAACCCTTCACTTCCACTTGCTTGATAAGGGTTTTATGCCACACTATAATGTTTGGACCAAGCATGGAGAAAGAGAGGTTATGATGGAAGACAACGAAGAAGAAGAGGATGATGACAACTACCCGCCCCCCGAATACGGTGACGCTGCAATGGGGGAAGCTGAAGATCAAGAGGAACCAGACGATGTGCCCGATGGTGAATCTTCACCGGGTCATTGTTGATAAATAGAGAGAATGCGAAAGTGAAAGGGAGAAGTTGAAGTTTGATCGCATGTTAGAGGATCAAAAAAAGGGTTGTACCCAAATTGCAAAGATGACAACAAAAAGCTCAGTAACACACTGGAATTGTTGCAATGGAAGGCATACAATGGTGTATCTAACAAGGGATTTGGTTCGCTACTGAAAATAATGAAGAAGAAGCTTCCAAAGGATAACGAAATGCCCGACAGTACGTACGAAGCAAATAAGGTTCTATGCCCTCTAGGATTGGAGGTGCAGAAGATACATGCATGCCCTAATGACTGAATCCTCTATCGCGGTGCGTACAAGGATTTGAACTCATGCCCGATATGCGGTGCATTGCGGTATAAGATTAGAAGAGATGACCCTCGTGATGTTGAGTGCCAGCGCACCGGGAAGAGGGTTCCTTCCAAGGTGATGTGTTATGCTCCTATAATACCACGGTTGAAATGTCTTTTCAGAAATACAAAGCGTGACGAGTTGATGTAATGGCACATAAAAGACCGTAAGAAAGACGGGAAGTTGAGAGCACCCGCTAATGGGTTGTAGTGGAGAAAGATCGAGAGAAAGTGGAGCGACTTTAAAGGTGACCCAAGGAACGTATGGTTTCATTTAAGTGCAGATGGTGTTAATCCTTTTGGGGAGCAGAGCAGCAAGCATAACACATGGCCTGTGACTCTATGTATGTAGAACCTTCCTCCTTGGTTGTGCATGAAGCCAAAGTTCATTATGATGCCAGTGCTCATCCAAGGCCCTAAGCAACCCGGCAATGACATTGATGTGTACCTAAGGCCATTAGTTGATGAACTTTTATAGTTGTGGAATGGAAGAGGTGTACGTGTGTGGGATGAGAACGAACAGGAGGAATTTGACCTACATGCGTTGGTGTTTGTAACCATCAACTATTGGTCTGCTCTCAATAACCTTTCAGGACATACAAACAAGGGATACCACGCATGCACACACTGTTTAGATGACATCAAAATTATATATTGGACAAATGCGGGAAGAATGTGTACTTCGGGCATCGTCGATTTGTTCTGACCAACCATCAATGTCGAAAGAAAGGAAAGCATTTCAAAGGTGAGGCATATCACCGGAAGAAGCCTGCCCTCCATATTGGTGATCACATACTTGATATGGTCAATGATTTACAATTAATCTTTGGAAAGGGTCCTGGCGGACTATCTATTCTGACTGATGATGCTGGACGTGCACCCATGTGGAAGAAGAAATCTATATTTTGGGACCTACCCTATTGGAAAGACCTAGAGGTCCGCTTTACAATCGACATGATGCATGTGATGAAGAATCTTTGCATGAACCTTCTAGGCTTCTTGGGAGTGTACGGGAAGACAAGATACACCGGAGGCACGGGAGGAACAACAACGTGTGCATGACAAAGACGGCATGCATCCAAAGCAGTATGAAGGTCCTGCGAGCTACACTCTTACCAAAGAAGAGAAGGAAATCTTCTTTGAATGCCTGCTTAGTATGAAGGTCCCGTCTGGCTTCTTGTCGAATATAAAGGGAATAATAAATATGAAAGAGAAAAGTTCCAGAACCTAAAGTCTCATGACTGCCACGTGATTATGACGCAACTGCTTCCGGTTGCATTGAGGGGGCTTCTATCGGAAAACGTACGATTAGCCATTGTGAAGCTATGTGCATTCCTCAATGCAATCTCTCAGAAGGTAATCGATTCAGCAATCCTGCCAAGGTTAAAGAGTGATTTGGTGCAATGTCTTGTCAGTTTTGAGCTGGTGTTCCCACCATCCTTCTTCAATATCAATGACGCACGTCCTAGTTCATTTAGTTGACGAGATTGGCATTCTGGGCCCTGTATTTATACACAATATGTTCCCCTTTGAGAGATTCATGGGTTTCTTAAAGAAATATGTTCGTAACCGTGCTAGGCCAGAAGGAAACATCTCCATGGGCCATCAAACATAGGAGGTCATTAGGTTTTGTGTTGACTTCTTTCCTGACCTTAAGCGATTGGTCTCCCTCAATCGCTTTATGAGGGGAGACTGACTGGAAAAGGCATGCTAGGACCGGACTCAATAATATGTAGGGACAGGCATTCTTGGTCTGAAGCATAGTACACAGTTCTACATAATTCTACCTTGGTGACCCCGTATGTCAATGATCATAAGAATATTCTGCGCTCCAAACACCCGGAGTAGCGTGACGACTGGATTACATGTGAACACGTCAGGACTTTCGGCAGTTGGTTGCAAACACATCTCATGGGTAACACCACTGTTGCACATGAGTTGTACTCGTTGGACAGGGGACCATCTTCGACTGTATTGACTTACAAAGGGTACGAGATAAATGAGAATACATTTTACACGATCGCCCAAGATCGAAAGAGCACCAACCAAAACAGTGGTGTCCTCTTTGATGCAGCAACCAACAGGGGAAAGGACACATATTATGGGTACATAGTGGACATATGGGAACTTTGGACATGATTTTAAGGTCCCTTTGTTTCGGTGCAAATGGGTCAATCTGTCAGGAGGCGGGGTACAGGTAGACCCGTAGTACAGAAAGACAACATTGGATCTGAACAATCTTGGGTACACAGACGAACCATTCGTCCTAGCCAATGACGTGGTGCAGGTTTTCTATGTGAAGGACATGTCTACCAAACCGAGAAAAAGAAAAGATATGGAAGCAAATACATCATACGATGAGCCAAAGCGCCATAGAGTTCTTTCAGGAAAAAGAGACATCGTGAGAGTAGAGGGCAAGACAGACATGTGTGCAGATTATGAAAAGTTTCATGAAATTCCTCCCTTCAAAGTGAAGGCTGACCCAAGCACCGTGTTGAACGATGAAGATTATCCATGGTACGGCGCAATAAGCAAGGGACACACGCGAAGAAAAAGTGAAGACTTTCTCTCCACAACTATTCTGATGATGGATTTGATCTAGCATATCACTGCAGTTACATGTCAAGAAATGAAATGCCTTTTGAAACAGACGTGTATTCGTCCTAAACCCTCATACTTCATAAGTGATTGTCCATTTTGTACACGAAGTGCATCCAGTTTTTGCCGTAACCCTCTCAACTTTTTAGAACATCCTATGTTGGTGAAATAATTGTACCATGCCAAGTTTCAACCATTTCAGATTTCATTTGTAGTGCTTTTCAATTTAGGGTCATTTTAGCTTAAACTAAATGATGAAATGCATGAAAAATAGCAAATGAAGTCAGAAAAGGGTTGAAAAGGGATGATGTGACTTCTAATGGTGCATATTGAATGCAGAAAAATTCTTGAGTTCAAATACGTTTAAAAAATTGAAATCCTTTTGTAAAAGACGTGTTTTCGTCCGAAACCCTAATACTTCGAAAGAGATTGTCCATTTTGTACACGAAGTGCATCCAGTTTTTGTCGTAACCTTCCCAACCTTTTTGCACATACTATGCGGGTGAAATGATGGTACCATGCCAAGTTTCAACCATTTTAGAGTTCATTTGTAGTGCTTTTCAATTTAAGGTCATTTTTAGCTTAAAATAAATAATGAAATGCATGAAAAATAGCAAATGAAGTCAGAAAAGGGTTGAAAAGGGATTATGTGGCTTTGAATGGTGCATATTGAATACAGAAAAATTCTTGAGTTCAAATATGTTTAAAAAATTGAAATCCTTTTGTAACACACGTGTTTCGTCCGAAACCCTCATACTTCAAAAGAGATTGTCCATTTTGTAGACAAAATGCATCCATTTTTTGGCGTAACCCTCTCAACTTTTTAAAACATGCTATATGGGTGAAATGATGGTATCATGCCAAGTTTCAACAATTTCAGAGTTCATTTGTAGTGCTTTTTAATTTAGGGTCATTTTAGCTTAAAATAAACAATGAAATGCATGAAAAATAGCAAATGAAGTCAGAAAAGGGTTGAAAAGAGATTATGTGGCTTCAAATGGTGCATATTGAATATAGAAAAATTCTTGAGTTCAAATATGTTTAAAAAATTGAATTCCTTTTGTAATAGACGTGTTTTCGTCCGAAACCTTGATGCTTCGAAAGAGACTGTCCATTTTGTACACGAAGTGCATCAAGTTTTTGCCGTAACCCTCTCAACTTTTTAGCACATGCTATCTGGGTGAAATGATGGTGCCATGCCAAGTTTCAACAATTTCAGATTTCATTTGTAGTGCTTCTCAATTTAGGGTCATTTTAGCTTAAAATAAATAATGAAATGCATGAAAAATAGTAAATGAAGTCAGAAAAGGATTGAAAAGGGATTATGTGGTTTCGAATGGTGCATATTGAATGCAGAAAAATTCTTGAGTTCAAATTTGTTTAAAAATTTGAAATCCTTTTGGAACAGACGTGTTTTCGTACGATAAAAGTTATATAACTAAACTGGATATTATATAAAATTTATGCAACTTAAATTATCAAAGTTTTTTTGTTAAAAGATTTAATAGCAAAAAGAATATTCATAAAGTATTTTTTTGTTAAGAACTTTTAATATGCAAAAAAAGTAACATAAAAATGGCAAAAGTGAAAATAGATGCGCTTATAGAGGAAATTCAACCTAAATTCGAAGTGCTAGTTAGGCGCCTAACTAGCATTTTAAATTTAGGTCAAATTTCCTTTATAAGGGCATCTATTTTCAATTTGAGAGGATCTCAACGTAGCAGCCGCGACGGGGCTTATAAACAGGTTCAGGCCATCTTCGCTTGGCGAGGTGGGACTAAACTCCCACCACACCGTTGCGCCACCCTTTAGTCCTGTTGGTGGCACCAATCGGGACTAAAAATCTATAATAGAAAACAAAAATAACATAAAAAATGCCAGCTACTAGACAACCACGACCTGCATACGACTAGAAACCCATCTCAACATGGGCTAGGGCGCATGCCTGCGGGCCCAGCAGGCCCAACATGGCAAAGGCAGAGTTTAGGCATATACATAGCCTGCTTTGGAGAGGAGCTCGACAAGTCATGTGCAGCGGGGCTTATAAACCGGTGCGGTCGCCCCTCGACTAGTGAGGTGGGACTAAACTTTCGACACCGCTGTGCCAGGCCTTTGGTCCCGGTTGGTGGCAGCAACCGGGACAAAAGGCCCTCGTTAGTCCTGGCTGCTGCCACCAACCGGGACCAAAGGCCTCTACTTCCCGCCCTTTGGGCTGCCGAAATTGGCCTTTTAGTCCTGGTTGGTGGGTGCAATAGGGACTAATGCAACCCTTTAGTCCTGGTTGCAGCCACCAACCGGGACTAAAGGTCTCAGTATATAAGCGGGAGTTAGGAAAATTTGCAGATTTTACCTGCAGTTGCCCCGACAATGCCGAGAACATTAACGATCGCCATCGACGCCCTTGCCGCCCTCTGGCCAATGCCCTGACTCGACGCCATCATCCTCGCCGCCGTCGCCGCTCTCCCCGTCGCGCTGCTCTCGCCTCGCGACCCGACGCCGTCACCCTCGCCACCGTCGCCGCCCTTGACGCCCCGCGACCCGACGCCATCGCCATCGCCGCCCTCGACGCTCTCCCCGTCTCGCTACCCTTGACCCGTCACCACCCTCTGCCCCGTCGCTGCCCTAACCCGACGCCGTCGCCGCTCATCGCCATCGCTGCTCTCCCCGTCGTCATCGCTGCTCTCCCCGTCGCGCCGCTCTCCTCTCGTCAAGCCCCGGTGAAGAAGATCGTTTTAGTTGTTTCATGTGTTAGTAAATTTATTTTTTATGTTTTAGTTAATTTAGTTGTTTTAGTTGTTTAGTTGTTTAGTTGTTTTGTGTTTTAGTTGTTTTAGTTGTTTAGTTTTTTCGTGTTTTAGTTGTTTCATGTGTTAGTTAATTTAGTTTTTTATGTCTTAGTTAATTTAGTTGTTTTAGTTATTTTGTGTTTTAGTTGTTTAGTTTTTTATGTTTTATTTGTTTTACTTAATTAAGTGTTCATATTGTTTTAGTTAGTTTAGTTGTTTTAGTTTTTAGTTGTTTAGTTGTTTTAGTTGTTTTATCGGTGACGCGATATCGAGGAGTCCCCAACGATCGTCGGTAAGGGAGAGTCCCCGACGATCGACAGTGAGGGAGCAAGAGTCCCCGACGATATCGACAATTTTATATTAGGCAGATATATGATGTTTACATGTTTAAATGTTTACTTGCATAGCGTAGCCGTTGAGTCGACAATGCTCGGCCAGCATGCATCCTCGTCGTCGACTCGGTGGCAACCACCTGCTTGAGACTATTGATTAATGCCTTATATTGATTTCCATATCTCATGTTTGTATATTGCCATATCATGATATTTGCAGAAACTATGGATCACAGGGACATAGAACAAGAAGACTTGTTGGGGATATAATCCGCACCAGGTATAATCCCTTGGCGTATCTCAGCGACACCGATGGTCAGGAAGGAGAGGATGGCTCCGGTGATCCAACAATGGAGGAGGCAAGAGATAATGACGGCTCCGGTGACCAAATGTCGGAGGAAGGAGATCATGATCACAGCTTCGATGACCGAGTGGCAGAGGAAAGAGATGATGATCACGGCTCCGGTGACCGAACGGAGGAGGGATCCTTAACTGTTGCAAAGCCCAGCGAGGTAAGGAAACGAGGCCCGAAGAAAAGGTTGCACTAGATGAAAGGTTCACGATCACAGAAGTCGCGAACGATGGCCAACCGATTGCTCCCAAGCGGACCAAAGTTGTACATCAGTGTGGAGTTGTTGTTAGGGACTACATCTTGATCACCACCCAGCAATGGAATAAGAATAATAAGGACCCCAATTTTTCTTATGTCCATGATAGACTGAAAGATGATCTTTGGACCGAGCCGATGAGAAATTTCAGCCTACCGCAAGAGGAAGATCCAAATAACCCAGTTATAGAGCGAAAGGTCAAGTCGTGGGCTCTTAAGAAGATGGCAGAACTATTCAGGAACTAGAAGGAAGAGTTGAACACAAAGTTTGTCAAGAAAGATAAGACTCCGGAGTTCGCCGGTCGATATGAGAAGATAAGAGATCAATGGACCGAATTTGTGACCTACAAGAAATCGGAGAAGAGTAAGAAAATGTCATTGAGAAACAAGAAAAATGCTGCAATGAAGTAGTATCACCATCACACGGGGTCAGGTGGCTACTACACAACTCGACCGTTGTGGGATAAAGCTGAGCAAGACCTGCTTGCTAAGAATGTCCACCCAGAGATATTGCACTGGCCAGATCATTCAAGGAATTGGTTCTTCGGGGTTGGGGGAACTTTGGACCCAGAAACAGGAAGGTGTGTCTGGACGAGAGCTCAACTTGCAATACCCATCACAAAGCTTCAGGCAGCAATCAAGGCAGCGCTGGAAGGGACGTTCATTCCCGAAAAAGAAAAGGACAAGCTCACAGAGGCCCTTGGGAATCCTGAACACCTTGGACGAACACGAGGTACATCAGGCTCCGTTCCATGGAAGCATGGGTTTCCCAATAATGGCAGTTATAGAAGCTGAGAGAGAAGGAGAAAACTGGAAGCAAGGGAAATGAAAAAGCTCAGTGCAAGATTAGCAAAACTAGAGGAACTTGAGAGCCAGCAAGCTACCGGCCAACTATCTGAGCGGCATGAAGATCCTTCCTTCGATGCCGCCCCAGAAGCTACCCACCATCTCAGCGAAGAAGCAACATGGCTTCCACGGAGCTCGTTCAACCTGATTTCATGGCTCCTCGCTACCCCGTGGATAGTATCATGGAAGCTCAACATTGCGAGCTAATGACGAGATGCCAGAACCTGACCTTCAAGGTGACAGTTGGCTCTGTTCTACCTCCTCGAGCTGAGGGAACTTTCCATTGCCGTCCGACTCCACATGGCTATGCTGTTGCGACTGTGGATGAAATAATGGATGGATATGAGGGGCTGGAGCTTGATAACCCTATAGGTGAAGAGGACATTGTTCTTCTGGAAAATGCTTAGAGGAGTACGTGTCTATGAAGAAAGGAGTATATCAAGCTTCCAAACTAGATGCCTCAGTAGATTCAGCCTCCTCCGGAGCGTGAGGGCACTCCTCCCCCTCCTCCTCCTTTGCCTCCTCCGACGCGTGAGGCCACTCCGCCTCCTCCTCCTCCTTTACCTCCTCCGGCGTGTGAGGCCACTCCACCTCCTCCTGTGCCTCCTCTTTCGTCTCCTCCGGCGCGTGAGGCCACTTCGCCTCCTCCGACGCGTCAGGCCACTTAGCCTCCTCCGGCACGTCAGGCCACTCCACCTCCTCCTCCTCCGACGCGTCAGGCCACTCCGCCTCCTCATACTCGTCAGCCATGACAGAAGAGAGACGCCGCCACCGCTCCGGCGGCTAGCAGTACAATAGGCGGGAAGAAATTCAAATTATGTCCAAGCCTCAAGCCTCTTCCAAAGTTACCATACGAGAGGACTGACAAAGAAAACGATGACATTAGTAAAGCCGAAGTGAAGGCCAATTTTGCACGGAAACATCCACCTCCGAAGGAAACGGTAGATCCAGTGAAAGCGAAGCACACTATGGATGCCCTGAAGCGACCATCACCGCCTCCGCTGCCATCAAACTATGACCGCTGTATTATAAAGACATATACTGAAGCGCAATGGTCGGGAAGTACTTCTAGTGTTGCAATAGTAAAAGAACGAAGAAGTGGGAAAACAATTTCCCAACTCAGCGAACAGGACAAGCAATCGTGCCCCCCGCTCAAGGTGTCTAGCGATATCGCTAATCATCCGGTGCTACTGTCCGGTACCAAACCTGGTGATTACTTGGGGGATGATGTATTTTTTGAAACGGCCGAGGTAACAGTAGAAGAATATAAATACATGCACGGGAAGCCTCTCATCAAACCCGATCATCCTCATCTAACAACGATGATGTACAATTTGCACGAGTGGTATATTAAAACCTGCAGGGAGTCTGGGAGAGACAGTATGTATGTTAGAGTTAAACCAGAGCACGAATTCATTGGACTCAACATGATGCCTATTGAATTTGTTTAGAGTTATTTAATTTAAACAATTAATTGACCCTCGACAAACAACTCATGACTTGCTACTGTCTGTAAGTATTACTTCTATAGTTAAGTCTCTAGCTCAGCTTGTTCATTGCATGTATATATAATTATCCTCATTATATTATGCAGATTGAAGATCGTTGAATGCAAAAAAAGCAGGAATCTTCGACGTTGGGTTCATTAGCCCAGATGCCGTAAATGAATGGTCGGTACGAAACACTGGCAAACAGACCGAGGAGAACTTGCTAAAGTCGTTCCTTATATATCAAAACAAAAGGGAAATACTCTTTCCTTACAACTTCAAGTGAGTGTTGTTGTCTTCTGTATATTCAGTTTCGCTTACTTGATGTTAAGTAATGTAATTGATGAGTTATATATGTGTTCGCTGTTATCACTTTATTCTGCTATCCATTAAGCTTGACAGTGTATTAGTAACTGTCTTAGACTCGAGACATAAAGATTTTGAGGATTATGCGGACATGACTGCAATGCTAAAGAAGTAAGTTCAGTCAATACCGGGACCATATTGGCATGCAACTTTCGTTCATTTCTTGATATCAAGTAATCATTTTCTTTACCTCGTAGGGTTTGGAAAAAGTTCATCCGAAAGGTTCCCGGTCAAAACAAAGAGTTGCGATTTACACACCCCAAAGTAAGTAGTACTAGCTAGTTCCGCACATCTCTAATTGATTCTAATTTTCATCAATAACATTATCATGCTTTTGCATATCAATTTGATTGAACTCTATTCTCGTAAAGTGCTTGTAACAGGCACCCGAGACTGTTTTATGTGGATACTACGTATGCAAATTCATTCGCCACTCGATCTCTGAGCGTGGCTTCTCTGACAAACAATTTGAAGTACGTAAATAATATTCACAATTTTATTTTATATATTACCATCAATTGTGTTGAGTTTCATTCATATATATGCATGTATTGACCCCCTTCTTTAAATTAGATCCGGCAGATGCGGGATGAACTCCTACCACATTATCACAAATGAGCAATTTAAGAGGAATTGGTGAGATTCTTTCTTGACCACGTCATACCTAAAGACGGAGAATACTATGTGGATTTGTGATTGGATCTTAGATAGATGATGTTAGGGATTATAAAAGATGTTATATTGTATATATGTAGTAGCGTCGGATAGATATACGAAAACTTGTTGTTCGATCAAGCACGGAGAAAGAGACGAAAATCCATTTATGAGTCCAGGCTCATTTGCATCCGTAAAATAGAAACAAGTATTAGAAAAATTCAAAAAATTCTATTTTTTGTATGGTACATATTTTGATGCGTGAGGTACACTCCAAATTTTAACTTATTTGGACATCCGAGCAGCTCTCGACAAAAATGATAAATCGGGTCAAAAAAATTGGTGAACAGTAAACCTGTCTTTCAGACCTCGATTTGTCTTTTTTGCTGATACCTCCTTAGATGTCCAAATAAGTTAAAATTTGGAGCGAACCTCACGCATCAAAATATGTACCAAATAAAAAAAATTGGAATTTTTTGAATTTTTCTATTAATTGTTTTGATTTTTTTCGTGAGCGCGGGTGCAGATGCACCCGAGAGCCGAAACGCCGCTCTCTGTCACTTCTCTCTCTATATGTTCAACATGACGATCTTGTGCAATTAATGGTTTTCTTCATTTGCTTATTAGCTAGCGTCGAGTTCTTTCTATATGTATAGTAGCTAGCGTCGATCAAGCACGGAGAAAAATAGGTCACTTCTCTCTATTAGCTAGCTAACACAATATGAAACCCCTAAATTAAACCCCTAAACCCCCTTAAAAAACCAGCGCCTGACGCGTGCCGGCCTTTTGGTTCCGGTTGGTGTTACCAACCGGGACTAAACGTATTCCTGCATGGACGCCTCGCAGCGGCCACGTGGAGCCCCTTTGGTCCCGGTTCATAAGCGAACGGGGACTAAAGGTTTTGGGTATTAGTCCCGCTTGGTTTGTCCCGGTCCAAAACCAGGACTAAAGGCCCTCTGAAACCGGGACTAGTTTCCTGTTTTCTACTAGCGCACCCCATTGTTAGTTCCCTTCATGGCGTTGTGGCGTTGAAGAAGAAGAAGAAGAAAAAGTATAGTATTAGAATCCAGCCGCGAAACATGGTACTCCCCCCAAATTAATTTTATGGTGATTAATGGTACTTCATCGAGATTTATGGAGTCTGGACAGATCGACGTACGTGCAATCTGTACGCTCAACATTTACCCTCATGCAGGCGTGTCGCATCACAAATTTGGTCCTGGATACCCCTAAAGAAAATGGTTCTGAATGTTGATGCAGAAAAAGTTGCATGCTGCAAGCTCAAGTACGTACGTGGATTAGTATGCTGCAGTATCGTACGTGCAGACCAACAATTCTGTGTGTGCGCAGAATTGAAGTATGCTACCGTGCGAGATATTAAAAGGTCTTAAATGTGTTTCAATTTTGGCGGGGGTTAAATGCTTGGCACAATCATGTGCAAAGTCCTTTAATAAACGAAGTAACGAGCGCAGCGTAGCACGATGTCATTTGGGAACTGTAGGCATGTGTGCTCTTATCTTGCTCGACGATCATTACAATTCCCACAAACCCTATATCTCCATCCATCCATCCTCTAACCCGGCCATGGCCTCCACCACCAGCGTCAGCCACGGCCTCCCGTCCCCCACCGCGGCGCTCGCCTCCGCCTTCGTCGACGACCACCCACTCTTTCCCCCTTCAACCCCCTCCACGTTCCTCGACGGCCGAGGAGCTGCCTCCTGCTTCCACCTCCGCCCGGACTACCCCTTCCCCGCTGCCGCCGCAAAGGACACATCGCCTGCCACCGCCGCATGCAAGCAGACCAGGAAGCGCCCGAGGCCGTCGCGCCGGCCGCCCACGACCGTGCTCACCACCGACGCCTCCAACTTCCACGCCATGGTGCAGGAGTTCACCGGCTTTCCGGCGCCGCCTCCCTTCGCGGCCCTGCCACACCAACGCCCAAGCGGCGTTCCCGTCGGTACCGCGCCGACGCGGTACCATTTCAGTCTCCCATTCCCAGCTGCTTCGCAAACATATCCTCCCGGTGGCACCACTAGTAACAGCACCAGCTCTTTAGTGCTAAACGCGCTCGCCATGTTCGCCAAGAACAATGGCGTCACATCTGCTGCTGCTGCTTCCGGTGCATCCACGCTCAGCTCAGGCTCCGACTTGTACCGAAGCTACGGCCCGGTGGTCAGCGCAGCTGCCCCGATTGACGACGGCGTTTACGTGGTTCAGGCCGCGGTTGAAGGCCATGTGGTGCGTCCCGGCGATGGTCGCCTCTCGCCTCCCTTGCACGGCGGGGATTGGTGTCACATGCACTAGTGTCTAGTGGTATTCGATTATAGAAGGGAGAAACTAGTTTTTTGCTCCTCCTCTTCTCAGCTGCGTGCGTATTGAAAACGGCGGGATGTCAGTGTTATGGGGCATGGTGTGTTCATTTCTTCCTTTTTTGTTATAATAAAAGGATATTCCTTTTGTCGATGTGATGTAAATATTGTCCTTGTTAAATCTTTCGAGTGTCTCGCGTGACAAGATGAAGATCCATACATTGCTTATAGATGGAGTGAAAAGCTTCTTGGGGGCAAATAATTCCATTAGGGCATCTCAAATGCTGACCCCCAAATCGGACATTGTTTTCGTCCGCGGACGGGAGACGAGAGCCGGCCATCCAAAGTTAGTCGCATATGTCGGGTTGCAGTTTTGAAGAATTTAACAAAAATAAACAAATTTGATGCATATTTGAATGCACCGAATGATATTTGTTTAAACTTTGGATAATTTTACATGAATCAGATGATTTTCATTTAAATCGAAGCAAATTCATTATATTTAGACATATTTCAAGTAGACCGGACTCTAAGTCTAGCCTAAAATGACGCTGCCGCCCATTTCCCCATCTCCGGCCGGCCAAGAGCCACAAAAAATGAAGTCTCGCCTCCTCCATAGCCATGAGCGCTGGGAACTGAAGCTATATGTCTCCATGTCGCCGCCAAGCGACTAATTGTTCGATAATGTTGTGGCCATCAAGCTTGGCTTTAACAGGAGGGGAGGAGCGGTGTCCTTCATGGGATACACGCGTCGGCGATCTTCCCTGTGCTACTCTTCCTCGTTGCCGGTAGCGCTCGCGGACGTGCCGGCTTTGTGGTCGTGACGCTGGGGTGCGGCTGAGCTAACGACCTCGTCTCCCTCCTTGCTCCGAGCACCTCATCCGCCGCCTTGTCGAACTCCCTGTACGCGGCTTCTAACTCCGCCTGATGTTGGCAGTACCATCACCGGTCATGACGGATCTCGCGTGCGGGGCGATAGGGCTTAGCAATGCCACCTGCTCGGACACGTCTATGTCTGGCACAATGGCTATGCAAACGTTGAGTAGCCCCTCCGCGTGCTGGTGCTTGTCGAGGAAGCGTAGGATGTAGGCCTGGATGACCCGTGCCTACGGGAACGTGACCTCCCGCTCCTCCAGCACCATGTCCATGTAGTTAGAGCGGGCCTCGCCCATGGTTACGCCAACATTGGCCGGCGCGAGTAGTGGCACCATATCATCGTCGACCACCTCTTCCATTGGTGTGTCTACAACGCCGATCGAAATGGCGAGTATCTCCTCCTTCTCTTCATAGAAGAGGCTATCCCAAAAGGCTTTGGAGCTCGAGGAAGCCAAGGCGGGTGTGGTGTGGAGAGGAGATAGAGAGGGGAGGAGGGTGGATGGATGCGATAGTGCTGCTTGCCTCAGGGTTACATATTGGGCGTTGGGGAGGACTGCCTACCAAGTCCTTCATGGTGGACGGCAGACGAACGGATGGGTGGCGCCGAGGCAGGGTTCATCGACAACTACCACTACCGCTGGATGGTACAAAGACGACACATCAATCAGATACCCTTCGATGAAATTGTGTGCGATCCACCAATCGCAAACGGTATTGTTCAAGCTCCGTCGCCAATGACACGAACTGTGTGCAATGATGTATCCATCAAATACGATTCAGAAAGTAGTTGCGTGTGTGATCCACGGCAGACAGTTTATTCTTATGAACTGTTTAGGATTAGCTAAGATAACGAAAAAAGTTAACAATACTATGTACGTGTGCGAAGTACGGCACACATTTCACTCGGATAAATTGTATGTGTTGATCCAGCAGAACACAAACGGGTTAGTGTAAGATGGTGTGTGTGATCCGCAACAATCGGTTCATTCAACAGAATTGTATGGGAAGGCCAATAAATAACTGAAATGATTCATCCAGATAAGTTGTGTATGTTGTGGGCAGACGGTTGCTGCCAAACAATTATCAGCAATTGATGAAACCATTATCTACGGTACATATGGAAGTGCCATTTTCCCGTATTAATATCGCAGACATTTTATTATTAGTACTAGTCTAACTGCGCATCACCTCTTCTTCCTCTCTCACGTCTTGTCATTGCATTTTCGCCCGAGGATTCGAGTGCATGCTTCATCATTGCACCAGTGTTTCTTTTGGCCACATTCCCGCGTGGGACCGCGCATGTTCTCGCGCAAGCTTCCCCCATCGGTTTCCCACGAGAAGTGAATGAGCATAAGAGCCTGTGCGCACGTCACACGCGGATGCACACCTAGTGCAGCCTAGCCCATTTATGAAGCATGCCAATCCGACCAAGAGCCGCCTCCGTCATCAACCTCCTTGATGATGGAAACGATTCGGTGCAGGCGCAATGGCCTATCGAGGCCGATGGCGTGTCCAGCGACGTGTCGGACAACGCTGTGTTGCGCGTCATCGTAAGGGTTGAGCAACATAGTCGCCTCACCGCCGAGAGGCTGCAGCGCGCCGCACAAGAATATCATCGGTGGTGCTCGTAGAGCAAAACACGTGCGTCCGCGTCGAGAGAGCAAGGCGTGCCGCAGAACAAGACCGATGGAGGGCCGTAGAGCGAGAGGCGCGGCGCACGACAAAGCAAGAGCAGTTCCATCCCTGCTTGCCTGCTATCCCACCTGACATGACGTTGCACCTGTGTCCAAGACACGTGAGTAGCCCTATTTCTTGCCAGTAATGGGCAGCGGCCGTCTGCACCGTACTTGCACCAGAGCCCGGCCGCACCGTCCTTGCCCCGGACGCCGGCCACGCCGTTCGCATGGGTTGCGCCATTTGCCTTGTCCGCGCCCCCCTCGATGCTAACGGACTCGTCGGTAGGCTTGAGCGCCTCCTTGGCCCAGGTGTCCAGCGGGAAGCAATAGAAGAAAATGGCCATCGCATCCTCGAGATGGTAATCTCTGACGAAATAGCGAGCTTGGAGCTCGAGATCACGCTCCAACTGTACCACGAGCGTGTAAACCGCATGAACGAACGCCTAACCGAGTTCATGCACAGCCAAGAGCTTCCGTAGGATAGGGTGTAGTCAACTAGTCATAGACACGTTTTATTTTGTTGAACTGTTTAAATGTGGATCCTAATGTATGAACAACAATCACAATATTGATATGTTTCGATGTGTGAATTATTTATGTTCTATTGTTATGTTTCAATATGTGTAAAAGACTAACATTTAGAGCTAGAAAATCAGTATGAAAACAAATATATAAAAATGTGAAACTAATAATATATATTAATTGTTGAACTCATTGTAGACATGATACATATATAGTATATATCATCACATATACGTGATGCTAGTACTTAAATAATACGTGCAATGAATAAAAACTAAACTAATAATACATATACATGGAGCGAGTTCGCCGCCTCCTCCGCCTCGCAGTGTTCGACGTGACGATCAACCTCTTGCTAGCAGAGGCGCGTGACCATGTAGGACAGTTCACTGGTGTAACACCCCATTACGCCTGGCAGGATCTAGACTGGCCCTACAGACCAACACTAGTCTTTCCTGCGCACTTTGTCCTCACTCGTGCGCATCCAGGACCAACTTCCCGGTCGGTCACCCATCCTATAATCGCTCCAAGCCAAGCACACTTAACTTTGGAGTTCTTTTCGAGTAGATGTGATAGGATAGGTTTACAAGATAATAAAGAGCATGGAAATAAAAAACTAGGGGCTCGTAAGATAAAGAAACAACTAAGTTAGTTTAACGAGTGTGGAAAAGTGGTGGTAGGAGTTGCGGAATTGTCTCTAGGCAATCGATAACTAAACTGGTAATCATTATTGCAATTTTATATGAGGGAGAGGCATGAGCTAACATACTTTCTCTACTTGGATCATATGCACTTATGATTGGAACTCTAGCAAGCATCCGCAACTACTAAAGATCATTAAGGTAAAACCCAACCATAGCATTATAAGGTATCAAGTCCTCTTTAATCCCATATGCAACAACCCACCTACTTGGGTTTATGCTTCTGTCACTCAAGCAACCCACCATAGGCAAATCATGAACACATTGCAACACCCTACAACGAGGATCCCTCATGCTTCCGCGACATAGAGAGCACCATAGGACAGCACCAATAATAAAACATGTAACTCAAACCAATCATGATCATCAATCAACCAATAGGACAACAAAAACTTCACTCAGACATCATAGGATGGCAACACATCATTGGATAATAATATAAAGCATAAAGCACCATGTTCAAGTAGAGGGTACAGCGGGTTGCGGGAGAGTGGACCGCTGTAGATAGATGGGGGAAGGTGATGGAAGTGTTGGTGAAGATGACGGAGTTGTTGGAGTAGGTCGCCATCATGATGATGGCCCCGACGGCGTTCCGGCACCACCAGGATAGAGGCGGAGAGAGCCCCCTCCTTCTTCTTCTTCCTTGACCTTCCCCCTAGATGGGAGAAGGGTTTTCCCTCTGGTCCATGGCCTCCATGGTGGCGGAGGGGCGAGAGCCCCTCCGAGATTGGATCTCTCTCTGTTTCCTTCTGTTTCTGCCCTCCCAAATTCCGGCCTTTCACCGTTTCTTATATTCCCAGAGATCCGTAACTCCGATCGGGCTGAAATTTTGAGGGGATCTTTATCCTAAAATTAGTTTTCTTTCGGCCAAAGGACACCTCCAACCAACCTAAGGGGTGGCCACAATCCCTCAGGGCGTGGCCAGGGGGGTGGGTCACGCCTAGCAGGCTTGTGACCTCCTCGGGCATCGTCTCATGTTGATTATTTTTCCCAAAAATCACATATATTCCAAAAAAATCTCCGTAAGTTTTTATCGCGTTTGGACTTTGTTTGATATGGATTTTCTGCAAAACAAAAAACATGCAACAAACAGGAACTGGCACTGGGCACTAGATCAACATGTTAGTCCCCAAAAATAGTTTAAAAAGTTGCCAAAAGTATATGAAAGTTGTAGAATATTAGCATGAAACAATAAAAAATTATAGATACGATGGAGATGTATAAGCATCCCCAAGATTAATTCTTGCTCGTCCTCGAGTAGGTAAATGATAAAAAAAAGATAATTTTTGATGTGGAATGCTACCTAGCATAATCTTGATCATATAATCTAATCATGGCATGAATATCAAGATACGAGTGATTCAAAGTAATAGTCTATATTGACATAAAAACAGTAATACTTCAAGCACACCAACAATGCAATCGTGTCCTTTCAAAATAACATGGCCTTAGAAAGTTATCCCTACAAAATCATATGGTCTAGCTATGCTCCATCTTCCCCACACAAAGTATCTAAATGATGCATAACCCCGATGACAAGTCAATCAATTGTTTCACACTTTTTATGTTCTCAAACCTTTTCAACTCTCATGCAATACACGAGCGTGAGCCATGGATATAGCACTATAGGTGGAATAGAATATGGTGGAGGTGATGAGGAAAAAGGAGAAGATAGTCTCACATCAACTAGGCGTATCAACGGGTTATGGAGATGCCCATCAATAGATATCAATGTGAGTGAGTAGGGATTGCCTTGCAATGGGTGCACTAGCGATATAAGTGTATGAAAGCTCAAAAAGAAAACTAAGTGGTCGTGCAAATATGAAAATTCCACGAGCTATATGAAAGTGACAACATAGTAGACTCTCTATCATGAAGATCATGGTGCTACTTTGAAGCACAAGTGTTGAAAAAGATAGTAGCATTGCCCCTTCTCTCTTTCTCTCATTTTTTTATTTTTATCTTTTTTGGGCATCATTGGCCTGTTTTTTTATTTGGGCTTCGGTGGCCTCTTTTATTTTTTAAAGTCCGGAGACTCATCCCAACTTGTGAGGGATTCATAGCTTCCATCATCATTTTCTCTCACGGGGCAAACGCTCTAATAATGGAAATCATCACACTTTTATTTACTTACAACTCAATACCTAGAATAGAAATATGACTCTATATGAATGCTTCCGGTAGGATACCGGGATGTGCAACGATCTAGCCTAGCAAATGACATCAAAAAACGGACAAGCCATGAAAACATCATGCAAGCTGTCTTACGATCATGCAAAGCAATATGAAAATGATGGTGCATGTCATACTAAACGGAATAGTGGAAGTTGCATGGCAATATATCTCAGAATGGCTATGGAAATGTCATAATAGGTAGGTATGGTGGATGTTTTGAGGAAAATATATGGTGGCTGTTTTGAGGAAGGTGGGTTTGATGCTCCGACGAAAGTTGCGCGGTACTATAGAGGCTAGCAAATGTGGAAGGGTGAGAGTGCGTATAATCCATGGACTCAACATTAGTCATAAAGAACTCACATACTTATTGCACAAGTCTATTAGTTATCAAACAAAGCATTAGACGCATGCTCCTAGGGGAGAGCTTGGTAGGATTTAACCATCGTGCACTCCCGACCCTCACACAAAGGTTGACAATCATTAAACAAATCATTCTCCGACTTCGTTACATAACGGTTCACCATACATGCATGCTACGGGAATCACAAACCTTAACACAAGTATTTGTCCAATTCACAATTACTCACTAGCATGACTCTCATATTACCATCTTTATATCGCAAAACTATTACAAGGATCAAATATATCATATTCAGTGATCTACAAGTTTTATGTAGGATTTTATGACTAACCATGTGAATGACCAACTCCTGTTAACTCTCTAAATAGGTATAAGTGAAGCATGAGAGTTTAATTCTTTCTACAAAAGATATGCCCACGCTCTAAAAAATATAAGTGAAGCAAAAGAGCATTCTACAAATGGCAGTTTTCTATGGGTAGAGAAACAGACAATCCAAACTTTAAATGATATAAGTGCAGCACATGAAGCATTCTACAAAGCCATACTCAAAAGATATAAGTGAGTTGCAAAGAGCCTTCTATAAATCAACCAAGGAGTTTCTCATACCAGCATGGTGCATTATTAAAATAAAAATAAAAAGCACACGACGCTCCAAGATTTACGCATATCATGTGACAAATAAAAATATAGCTCCAAGTAAAATTACTGATGGTTGTTAGAAGAAAGAGGGGATGCCTTCCGGGGCATCCCCAAGCTTAGTTTTTTGGGAGTCCTTGAATATTACCTTGGGGTGCCTCGGGCATCCCCAAGATTAGTCTCTTGGGAGTCCTTGAATATTACCTTGGGGTGCCTCGGGCATCCCCAAGCTTAGTCTCTTTCCACTCCTTATTCCTTCATCCATCGTGATCTCACCCAAAACTTGAAAACTTCAATCACACAAAACTTAACAAAACCCTCATGAGATCCATTAGTATAATAAAGCAAATCACCACTTTAAGTAATATTTCCAACCAATTCATATTTTGTTTTTTCATTGTAGCTACTGTAATATGACTTCTTCCATGGCTTATACCACCGATACAATCGGTAGTTTCATCAAAACGAGCAAAACAATACATCAAAAACAGGATCTGTCTTAAACAGAACAATCTGTAGTAATATGAACATTCACCATACTTCTGTAACTCTCAAAATTCTGAAACATTAGGAAAAAATAATAAATTTGCATATCAGTACTTTTTATAAATTTCAAAAACTTTTGACATTCCAGTAAAAAATGTAAATTCACGCACTACGGACAAAGTTCCTGTTTTTGCACTGCACACACCAAACAAGCGATCTAATCATACTAAAGGAAAATCTTGGAACATTATTTTTATAATACAATTGATTTATACAAGGGGATAATTATTTTTGTTTAAAAGTTTCTGTAATTAATATTTGCAAAGTTTCCATGGGCATGAACAAAGTTCAAGGCTAGCTCCCACTTTCACAATGCTTGTCTCTCTCACTTTCACTTTTCTTTTTGAAAAAGTTTTAGGTTCCCCTCTTTATTTTTTTGTTTTTAAACTATATAAAAGAACAAAAGAGAATAAAATGACTCTCTAAAACTTCCGGGTTGTCTCCCTGGCAGCGCTTTCCTTAAAGCCATTAAGCTAGGCATACAATGCTCAAGTAATGGATCCACCCGGATCCCAAGGTATATCAAAGCCAATTTTAATTAACAATGATTTGTAATTTAGTAGTGAGCACAAAGTAACATATATCATGCAACAACAAAGTCTAACTCTCTTCCTATGCAATGGCATGTCATAAAATAACAATTCATGCACACAAAGTAAAGCCCAATGCATAGTATAAACATTTTCTTGCAATTTTATCGTATTGGAAACATAGAGAGGTGGAGATGTAGTTCCTCTCTCATAATAATTGCAAGTAGGAGAAGCAAGTACATGCATATTATATCTATCAAAATCATCATGTGTAACAGTAAAAGGCAACCCATCTATATAATCCTTAATAAGTGCAAACTTCTCCAATATAGTGTAGTTGGGAGAATTCAAAAAGATAATAGGACTATCATGCATGGGTGCAATAGCAAAAATTTCATTCTTAACATAAGGAACTATAGCAAGTTCATCTCCATAAGCATCTTTCATATTGGCATCATGGCCACAAGCATAGCAAGCATCAAGTTCATCAAAAAGGGATATTTCAAATGAATCCAAGGGATCAAAGCAATCAACATAGCATTCATCCTTCGGTAAGCACGAAGGGAAATTAAACAATGTATGAGTTGAAGAGTTAATATCATTAGAAGGTGGGCACAGGTAGCTAATCCGCTCTTCCTCCTTTTGTTCTTCGCTCTCCTCCTCATCTTTTTCATCTAATGAGCTCACAGTTTCAGCAATTTCTTCTTCCATAGATTCCTGCAAAATATTAATCTCTTCCAAAGCAGTGGTCATTCTTTCAATAAAATCTTTGACATAAGCATTATAAGCATAGTTTTCATAGCAATATTTAAGTATGGCAAAATTTTCAGATTCATAAAGAGTAGCATCATACTTTTCAATGAAAGAAGCAATTTCATATGCACCCTTAAAAGCAACAAATTCTTCAATTTGTTCAACATCATTATAGCAATAGGCCTCCTTGGCATAAGAGGATAACATTTCATTATCATTAAACACACATTGCTAGGGAAGGTGTTTTTTTAGCTTCTTTAGAACAACAAGTACAATCATAAATTTCACATAGATTCCAAGCATAGCAACACAAAGTATTAATTTGATGCCACAAGAGTTTCCCTTTTTGAGATATGCGGTGTTGCACATAATGAGCATGCTCATTTAATGATTTTCCCTCAACTAATCTAGTTAGGTTTTCAGCACGAGCACAAGTGGATCGAAGACGACCCAAGTAATATTCTTCGGTGGTACGGAACACTAATGGTTCCTCAACTTTTGGAGCACCAAGTACAACTATTTTTGTTTGGTATTTTGCGTTTCCTACCCATATCCAAAGATACAAAACAAGTTAAAACATAAAATAAAAATTACTTAGTGATAAAGGAAACAAGCACACACGAGAATATTCACCCCACGCTATTGCTCCCCGGCAACGGCGCCCAAAAAAGGTCTTGATAACCCACAAGTATAGGGGATAAATTGTAGCCTTTCTCGATAAGTAAGAGTGTCGAACCCAATGAGGAGATAAAGGTATAACAAATATTCCCTCAAGTTCTATCGACCACCGATACAACTCTACGCACACTTAACATTCGCTTTACCTAGAACAAGTATGAAACTAGAAGTACTTTGTAGGTGTGATAGGTTAGGTTTGCAAGATAATAAAGAGCACGGAAATAAAAAACTAGGGCTGCTAAGATAAACAAACAACTAAGTTAGTTTAAAGAGTGTGGAAAAGTGGTGGTAGGAGTTGCGGAATTGTCCCTAGGCAATCGATAACTAGACCAGTAATCATTATTGCAATTTTATATGAGGGGGAGGCATAAGCTAACATACTTCCTCTACTTGGATCATATGCACTTATGATTGGAACTCTAGCAAGCATCCGCAACTACTAAAGATCATTAAGGTAAAACCCAACCATAGCATTATAAGGTATCAAGTCCTCTTTACTCCCATATGTAACAACCGACCTACTCGGGTTTATGCTTCTATCACTCAAGCAACCCGCCATAGGCAAATCATGAACACATTGCAACACCCTATAGAGAGGATCCCTCATGCTTGCGTGACATGGATAGCACCATAGGACAGCACCAATAATAAAACATGAAAAGCAAACCAATCATGATCATCAATCAACCAATAGGACAACAAAAATCTACTCACACATCATAGGATGGCAACACATCATTGGATACTAATATGAAGCATAAAGCACCATGTTCAAGTACAGGGTACAGCAGGTTGCGGGAGAGTGGACCACTTTAGATAGATGGGGAAAGGTGATGGAGGTGTTGGTGAAGATGACGGAGTTGTTGGAGTAGATCGCCGTCATGATGATGGCCCGGCGGCGTTCCGGTGACACCGGGTGAGAGGGGGAGAGAGCCCCCCTCCTTCTTATTCTTCCTTGACCTTCCCCCTATATAGGAGAAGGGTTTCCCATATGGTCCATGGCCTCCATGGCGGTGGAGGGGTGAGTTCCCCTCCGAGATTGGATCTCTCTATCTGTTTCCTTCTGTTTCTGCCCTCCTAGATTCTGGCCTTTCACCGTTTCTTATATTACCGAAGATCCGTAACTCCGATAGGGCTGAAATTTTGAGGGGATATTTATCCAAAAATTAGCTTTATTTATGCGAAAGGACACCTCCAACCGACCTAAGGGGTGGCCACAAGCCCTCAGGGCGTGGCCAGGGGGTGGGTCGCGCCTAGCAGGCTTGTGACCTCCTCGGGCATCGTCTCCCGTTGATTATTTTTCCCGAAAATCACATATATTCCAAAAAAGAATCTCCATAAGTTTTTATCGCGTTTGGACTTTGTTTGATATGGATTTTCTGTGAAACAAAAAACATGCAACAAACAGGAACCGACACTGGACACTAGATCAACATGTTAGTCCCAAAAAATAGTATAAATAGTTGCCAAAAGTACATGAAAGTTGTAAAATATCGGCATGAAACAATAAAAAATTATAGATATGACGGAGACGTATCATCCACCGCTCGTCGATTCGCCCGCCGCCAAAGCTCCAGCTCCTCCTTTTCCCGTGTGGCACTAAGGGCATTCTAGGCCGCGAGGTTCCTGGCGCGCTCCTCGGCACACTCCTTGAACGCCACCTTCCCGACTCTCTCAACCGGCGGCATCACCTTTCATAAAGCTAGATTGTACTGGCCCCAAAACCAATCTTTAGTTGGGGGTTCTGGCGCGATCTCGTGTGGGGTCGCGAAGGGGTCCTCCTTGTCGCTGCATTTTGCCATGTCCTCGTGGGGTGGTGCCTCCTCTGCTTGTGCATAGACCGGCCACGCCATGGTAGAGTTTTGTGGAAGGGGTGGGATATAGAGACGAGAGAATACAGGCGGGATAACGTCTCAAGAGGCAGCATTTATAGGCAGCTAGAATCTTGATCGACGCCAGCAGTGATTGCACATGATTTCCTACTCAACAACCGGTGTGTGAATTAACATCACCGACGGTTCCCAATGCATGACCGCGTGTGATTGATAGCCCGCGAAAATTGGCTTCCAAATCTCGAAACGCGAAACAATACGCCAATCATGTGGGACCCGTTTGTTTTGCCAAATATTTACATTTTCTATCCAAATGTAATGCATGCCTGCCATTTGTGTTATGGAAGCAAGTCCGAGAGCAGTAACCATGACATATTGGCCCCATGGCGGGAAATCATGCATATTTTCATGTACTTCAGAATTCAGAGCATTTTGTATCATTATTTTTAATGTAGAAAATAGATTCTTAATGCTTTTGTGTCCAAACCATCACTCAATATGTTTGAAACTATTGGTAAGCAAGTAGAACATATATATTCTTAATGTAGAACATATATATGTAAGCAAGTAGTACATGAATATGATTTTTGAGCGGTTTTTGCTTCATCTAGCTTGTTCATGTGTTTCAGTTTTGAAATATGGCCATGGAATTTCTATGAACTAACTTAATGTATAAAATTGCCAATAGAACGCCCTTTAAAAACAGGATGTCGGTGGTATTCGTGCATTGTATCGATGAAAAAAACTAGGTCGAATGAGACAATGATTGGTGGTTTGTCATCACACATGCCCCCACGTTCCCCCTCAAAACCACGCCCCTTCATGTGATGCTCCGTTTTGTGAGAGGCTTGTGTCTAAAGCTGTGGATTTCTTAGGCAAGTATTGGAGTCCCATCTCCGTCTCCATCACCGTCCTCCCATCCCCGTCCCCGTCTACGTACATGCACGGGGATAAAAAGTTTCCCATCCACGTCCCCATCGAAGTCTTTATCACCATGGGGAAACTCACACATTCATTTAAGAACAACCTTCGCGTATTTCAGTACAAAAAATAGTACTTTAATGCAATCAACAATATGTTGTGGCTAGATTTGAGATTTCTTAGGGAATTTTGGGCCAAAGGGGTGGGATGTGTGTAAATTTGGATGAACGAGGCCCCAAATTACGTAGGGTCTATTAATTTCAGAGCCTAAATGTAAGTACTTCAATTCATAGGTAAGGCGGATAATGCTATCCCATCCTCATCCTCGTGCTGCACGCTCGATACATAAGGTATTGACACACCAACTTCCAGATGGGTATTCAAACTCGCATCCGTGCTCTAATAGAGTAATTACCCATGGGGAAGTGGGTAACAGTTAACCATGCATTGTCAATTTTGACATGAGTCAAAGCTTATCTCGAACAAGCCGTTACTTTGATCACGACAACTTTGCCCCATGTCGGAAAATCATGCATATTTTCATGTAGTTTGGCGCATTTTTCAACTTTTGACTTTAAAAATATAGATTCCCAATGCTTTTGTGTCAAAATTGTCACTCAAGATGTTTGGAACTCCTTCAAATTTATTGCATGCAACATATATACGGAAGTGAGTAGTACATAAATATGATTTTCCAGTGGTTCTTTATTTATCCTGCTTGTTCATGTGTTTCAGTTTTGAACTATGGCCATTAAATTTCTAGAAACTAACTTTATGTATAAAAATGCCAATTGAATGCCGTAATTGTATTTCAGATTTTAGGATGACAGTCGTATTCGTACATTGCATCGATGAAAAAACTAGGCCGAATGAAGCAGCGGTCCGTTTCGTCATCACACAACGCCCCACGTCCCCTCTCGGAACTATACGACCTGCGCATGGTGCTTCGGTTTGTGAGAGGCATGTCCCAAAGCCTATCTCGAACAAGCCGTCACTTTGACCACGACATCTTGACCCCATGTCGAGAAATCATGCTGATTTTCATGTACTTCATAGTATTTTTTATTTATTTTCTAAATTTAAAAACCTAGATTTTTCTCAATGCTTGTGTCCAAACTGTTACTCAAGATGTGTGGAACTCCTTCAAATTTATTTCACGCGGCATATAGGCGGAAGCACTAGTACATATATAAAAATGATTTTTCCCTACAGTTTTTGCTTCATCTTGAAAATGTCCATGTGTTTTAGTTTTGAATTATGGCCACGAGATATCTAGAAAATAACTTCATGTATAAAAATGTTCATTGAACCCCAAAAATGTCCAAATTTCATGTTGTCGGACGTATTTGTGCATTGTAACAAATTCAAGAAAAGGTAGGCCAAATGAGACAATGACTAGTAGCTCGTCATCAAACAAGCTAGGCTCATGTCCCCTCTCGGAACCACGAACCTTCGTGTGATTCTACGTATTATGAGAGGCATGTCTCAAAGCTTATCTCGAACAAGTCGTTACTTTTACCACGACATGTTGGCCCCATGTGGGGAAATCATGCAAATTATTATCATGTACTTCAGAGCATTTTTTGAATTTTAAAACCTAGATTCCCAATGTATGCACGTGTGTCCAAACCATTATCCAAGATGTTTGGAACTCCTTAAAACTTATTGCAAGCAACATATATAGGGAAGCAAGTCGTACATACATATGATCTTTCCAGCAGTTTTTGCTTCATCTTGCATGTTCGTGTGTTACAATTTTGAATTATGGCCGTAAAAATTGTACAAACTAACTTAATGTATAAAAATTCCAATTGTACCCCAAATATTTCCTAATTTTAGGATGCCGTCAGTGGATTTTGACGGTACGGATCTTTTTCTTACAAATAAAACAATATCCGTTACCGTTGTACCCCAAAATAGTTTTACAATTCAATACAAAAAGTGAACTGCGTACACACGGTTCCATACAGAAACCGTTTGCGATGAAAATTCATGGATCTATTTATGTCTAGCTCGGATTCCATTGACCCTCAACCCCCATTCCCCAATAAACCCTCTATGCAATGAATGAAATTGGGGGGACGCTTCGTAAGGGTGCGTACGACCGCCCCCTCGGCCCCGAGCGCTCCCACCTCTGTCGAGAACGTGGCCGCCTCGGCCAAGAGTGCAGCCGCATCCGCCTTAAGCGTGGCTGCATCCGCCAAGGGCCTCTGCAGCGACCGACAGGGCTTCTGCGGTGCCTGAAAGGGCATCTGTAGTCGCGGAGACGATGGCTGCAAACGCCAAGAGCGCTCAAGCAGCGTGACATGCCGCAGAGGCCACCCTAGCCCGAGTCGAGGCCATCCATGCCTATATCATCGAGAACGCCCATGCTAAGATACTCCAAGCTTCACTGGAATCCAGCATGCACCACACATCCAAAGAGGCGGCTCCTGCGGATGCCGAAATGAATGCCGACAATAGGGTGGTGGAGGCCATGGATCCCCTTCCGCACGAGATCTCCAAGCGAGAGCTGGAGATGCGGGAGCCGTCCGAGAGCACCGAGTGCTGGGAGGAGTTACGCGTGGCTCAGGAGGAGGTCAAAAAGCGCCTGTTGATCACCCACAAGTATAGGGGATCAATCGTAGTCCTTTCGATAAGGAAGAGTGTTGAACCCAACAAGGAGCAGAAGGAAATTACAAGCGGTTTTCAGCAGGGTATTCTCTGTGAACACTGAAATTGTAGGTAACAAATAGTGTGATGGCAAGGTAATTTGTAACGAGCAAGTAACAATAGTGGTGAACAAGGTGCAGCAAGGTAGCCCAATATTTTTGAGGCAAAGGATAGGCCAGAACAATCATTAGTAATAGGCAAAGTGTACTTGAGGGTACACGGGAATTTCGTCTAGTCACTTTTGTCATGTTGGTTTGATTCGTTTTCGCTACTTTGATAATCTGATATGTGGGTGGACTGGTGCTAAGTTGTTGTTCATACTTGTACAAACAACCTACTTATGATTAACCCCCTCGCAAGCATCCGCAACTACAAGAAAAGTATTAAGACAAAGCCTAACCATAGCATTAAACATGTGGATCCAAATCAGCCCCTTACGAAGTAACACATTGTTGGAAATATGCCCTAGAGGCAATAATAAATTAGTTATTATCATATTTCCTTGTTCATGATAATCGTTTATTATCCATGCTATAATTGTATTGATCGGAGACTTAGATGCATGTGTGGATACATAGACAAAACCATGTCCCTAGTATGCCTCTAATAGACTAGCTCGATCATCAAAGATGGTTAAGGTTTCCTAGCCATGGACATGAGATGTCATTTGATAAATGGGATCACATCATTAGGAGAATGGTGTGATGGACAAGACCCAAACTACAAACGTAGCATATGATTGTGTCAGTTTATTGCTACTGTTTTCTGCATGTCAAGTATATGTTCCTATGACCATGAGATCATGCAACTCACGGATACCGGAGGTGTGCCTTGTGTGTATCAAATGTCGCAACGTAACTGGGTGACTATAAAGGTGCTATACAGGCATCTCCGAGGGTGTCTGTTGAGTTGGCATGGATCAAGACTGGAATTTGTTACTCCGTGTGACGGAGAGGTATCTCAGGGCCCACTCGGTAACACAACATCACAATAAGCCTTGCAAGCAATGTGACTAAGTGTTAGTCACGTGATCTTGTATTACGGAACGAGTAAAGAGACTTTCCGGTAATGAGGCTGAACTAGGTATGGAGATACTGACGATCGAATCTCGGGCAAGTAACATACCGAAGAACAAAGGGAACATCATACGGGATTAACTGAATCCTTGACATAGAGGTTCGACCGATAAATATCTTCGTAGAATATGTAGGAACCAATATGGGCATCTAGGTCCCGCTATTGTTTATTGACCATAGAGTTGTCTCGGTCATGTCTACATAGTTCTCGAACCCGCAGGGTCTGCACACTTAAGGTTCAGTGACGTTTCGGTAGTATAGAGTTATGCATGGTGGTGACCGAAGGTTGTTCGGAGTCCCGGATGAGATACGGACGTCACAAGGAGCTCTAGAATGGTCCGGAGGTAAAGATTGATATATAGGAAGTCCTATTTTGGTCGCGGGAAAAGTTTCGGGCTCATCGGTAGTGTACCGGGAGTGCCGGTAGTGTACCGGGAGACCATCGGGAGGGGTATTTCGACCCAAGAGGCTACATGGGCTATGGGAGGATGAATACCAGCCCTTAGTGGGCTTGTGGAAGTCCCACACAAGGCCCATGCGGCTGGGAAGTAAAGCCCAAAAGGAAAAAGGTGGAAAAAGGCAAAAAGGGCTAAATTAGGAAGGAGTCCTAATCCTACTAGGAGTGGAGGAGGAGGACTCCTCCCTCCTGGTTTGGCTGACCCAAGGGCTGCCTCCTTGGGAGGCAAGCCTGCTCGTCCTATCCTCCTATATATACTAGAGGGTTTTAGGGTTTTGGCACAAGATTTTCAGCCACGTGCTACCCGTTCCTCTAGTGCATATCCTCTAGATCTTATTTCTGCAGTGCTTAGGCGAAGCCCTGCCGGAATAGCTCCACCAACATCGCCGGAGCACCGTCGCGCTTTCAGAGAACTCTTCTACCTCTCCGCTCCCTCTTGCTGGATCAAGAAGGCGGAGATCGTCATCGAGCTGTACGTGTGTTGAACGTGGAGGTGCCGTCCGTTCGGTGCTAGATCGGAAGGATCGTGATCAAGATCGCGAGACGGATCGTGATGAGATCGCGGGACAGATCATGATGAGTTCACGGGACGGATCATGATGAGATCGCGGCACGGATCGTGATGAGTTCGCGGGACGGATCGTGATGAGATCGCGGGACGGATCGTTATTGGATCACGGGGCGGATCGTGATGAGATCGCGGGACGCTCAACGATTTGGATCGCGAAGATGTTCGACTACACCAACCGCGTTTCTTAACGCTTCCCGCTTAGCGATGTACAAGGGTACATAGATCCACTCTCCCTCTCGTAGATTCTCATCATCATGGATAGATCTGCGTGTGCATAGGAAATTTTTTGTTTCCCATGCGACGTTCCCCAACAGTGGCATCATGAGCTAGGTCTATGTGTTGATGAGATCTCGAGTAGAACACAAAAGGTTTGTGGGCATTGATGTTTAGATTGCTTCCTCCCTCGGTTGGATTTTGATTCAGCAGTATTGTGAGATGAAGCGGCACGGACGAACATTACTCGTACGCTTACGAGAGACCGGTTCCCTCGACGCAACTTGTTGCCTAGATGGCTTGCGGGTGGCAGTTTCTCTCACTTTAGTTGGATCGGATTCGAAAAAGGTGGTCCTTGAGAAGGTTGAAAAGCAAATTATGTATCACTGTTGTGGTTTATGCGTAGGTGAGAATCGGTCTTGCTAGAAACCCGTAGCAGCCATGTAAAACATGCAGCAACAATTAGAGGACGTTTAACTTGTTTTTGCAGGGTATGTTGTGATGTGATATGGCCAATTACATGATGTGATATATGTGATGTATGAGATGATCATGTGATGTATAGAATTTCACGACTTGCATGTCGATGAGTACGACAACCGACAGGAGCCATAGGGTTGTCTTTAATTATTGTATGACCTGCGTGTCAATCATTAAGCGCTATGTAATGCTTTACTTTATCGCTAAACGGTAACAATAGTAGTAGAAGCATGGTGGGCGCGACAACCCCGATGGCGACACGTTGATGGAGATCAAGATGATGGAGATCATGGTGTCATGCCGGTGACGATGGAGATCATGCCGGTGCTTTCAAGATGGAGATAAAAAGCACAAGTTCATGGCCATATCATGTCACTTATGATTTGCATGTGATGTTAATCCTTTTATGCACCTTGTTTTGCTTAGGACGACGGTAGCAGTATAAGGTGATCCCTCACTTAATTTCAAGATAAAGTGTGTTCTCCCCGAGTGTGCACCGTTGCGAAAGTTCATCGTGTTGAGACATCACGTGATGATCGGGTCTGATAGACTCTACGTTCACATACAACGGGTGCAAGCCATTGTTGCACATGCAGAACACTCGGGTTAAACTTGACGAGCCTAGCATGTACAGACATGGCCTCGAAACACAAGAGACCGAAAGGTCGAACATGAGTCATATAGTAGATATGATCAACATGATGATGTTCACCATTGAAACCACCTAAACTCACGTGATGATAGGACTTGAGTTGGTGAATTTGGATCATGTATCACTCGAATGACCGGAGGGATGTCAATTTGAGTGGGAGTTCTTAAGTAATATGCTTAATTGAACTCATTATCATGAACATAGTCAGTAGTGTCTTTGCAAACTATGTTGTAGATTACTAGCTCTCCCTGTAGCTCCCTTGAATTTTTATATGTTCCTAGAGAAATAGAGTTGAAAGATGATGGTAGCAATATTGCGGATTGGCTCCGTGATCTGAGGATTGTCCTCATTGCTGCATAGAAGGCTTATGTCCTTAATGCACCGCTCGGTGTGCCAACCCCTCTAGCGTTGTTTGTAGATGTTGTGAACATCTGACAGGCACGTTCTGATAACTACTTGATAGTTTAGCGCGTCAGCTTAGAATTGAGGCTCCAAAATGTTTTGAACGTCATGGAACATATGAGATGTTCTAAGAGCTAAAATTAGGATCTCAGGCTCGTGCCCGTGTTGCGAGATATGAGATCTCCAACAAGATTCTTTGCCTGTAAGATGAAGGAGAATAGCTCAATCATTGAGCATGTGCTCAGATTGTCTGGGTGCTACAATCGCTTGAATCGAGTGGGAGTTGATCTTCCAGATAAGATAGTGATTGATATTGTTATCCAAGTCACTGTCACTAAGCTACTAGAACTTGGTGATGAAATATAAATGCCAGGGATAGAAATAATGATCCCCGAGCTGTTTGCGATGTTTGACACCGCGAAGGTAGAAATCAAGAAGGAGAATCAAGTGTTGATGGTTAGTAAAACCACTAGTTTCGAGAAGGGCAAGGTCAAGGAGGGAAACTTCATGTATAGCAAGTCAGCTGCTGCTCTAGTGAAGCAACCCAAAGTTGAACCCAAACCCAAGACTAAGTGCTTCGATTATGAGGAGAGCGGTCAATGAAGCGAAACAACCCTAGATACTTGGTAGATAAGAAGGCTGGCAACATCGATAGAAGTATATTTGATATACGTGTTATTGATGTGGACCTTCCTAGTACTCCTAGTAGCACCTGGGTATTGGATACCGGTTTGGTTGCTAAATGTTAGTAACTCGAAATAAAAGCTACGGAATAAACGGAAAACTAGCTAAGGGTGAGGTGACGATGTGTGCTGGAAATGTTTCCAAGGTTGATGTGATCAACATCGCACGCTCCCTCTACCTTCAGGATTAGTGACAAACCTAAATAAATGTTATTTGGTGTTTTGCGTTGAGCATGAACGTGATTGGATCGTGTTTATTGCAACACGGTTATTCATTTAAGTTAGAGAATAATGGTTATTCTGTTTACATGAATAATACCTTCAATGGTCAAGCACCCAGTGAGAATGGTTTGTTGAATCTTGATCGTAGTAATATACATGTTCGTAACATTGATGCCAAAAGATACAAAGTTAATAATAATAGTACCACATACTTGTGGCACTGCCGCTAAATGTCATATTGGTATAAACGCATGAAGAAACTTCATGCTGATGGATCTTTGGACTCATTCGATTTCGAATCGGTTGAAACATGCGAACCATGCCTCTTGGTCAAGATGACTAAGGACCCCGTTTTCTGGTTTGATGGAGCGGGCAAGTGACTTATTGGAAATGATACGTGTTGATGTATGCAATCCAATGAGTCTTATAGTGTGCGGTGGATATCGTTATTTTCTTACCTTCACTGATGATTTCAGTAGATATAGTGTATATTTGCTTAATGAAACACAAGTCTGAATCGTTTGAAAGGTTCAAGCAAATTCAGAGTGAAGTTTAAGATCATCATGACAAGAAGATAAAAATGTCTACGATATGATCGTCGAGATGAATATCTGAGTTGCGAGTTTGGCATACAACTTTAGACAATGTGAAAATTGTTTCGCAACTCACTCCACCTGGAACACCATAGTGTGATGGTGTGTCCGAACGTCATAGTCGTGCTCTATTGGATATGGTGCATGCTATGATGTCTCTTATCATTTTGTTACTATAATTTTGGGGTTATGCATTAGAGACAACTACATTCAATTTAAATAGGGCACCATCTAAATCCATTGAGATGACACTGGTGAATTATGGTTTGATGGAAACCTAAGCTATCATTTCTTAATGTTTGGGGATGCGACGCTTGTGTGGAAAATGTTTTCACCTAATGAGCTTGAACCCAAAGTGGAAAAATGCATCTTCATAGAATACCCTAAGAATAGTTGGGTGAACCTTCTATCTCAGATCCAAGCATAAAATGTTTGTTGCTAAAACTGGGTCCTTTCTCAAGAAAAAGTTTCTCTTGAAAGAATTGAGTGGGAGGAGGATAGAACTTGATGAGGTTATCGAACCTCTGTTTCAACCAGAGAGTAGCGCAACGCATGAAGTTGTTTCTGTGAAGCCTACGTTAGTTGAAGAGGAAGTTAATGATGATGATCATGAAGCTTCGGATCAAGTTACTATCAAACCTCGTAGGTCGACAAGGATGTGTACTGCTCCTGAGTGGTGCGGCAACCCTGTCTTAGAGGTCAAGTTGTTGGACAACGATGAACCTACGAACTATGGAGAAGCGATGATGGGCCCGGAAACCAACAAATGGTTAGAGGCCATGAAATACGAGAAAGGATCCATGTATGAAAACCAAGTATAGACTTTGGTGGACTTGCTCGTTGGACGGCAGGTAGTTAAGTACAAATGGATCTTTGAAATGAAGATAGACGCTGATGTTAAATGTCACCATTTGTAAAGCTCGACTTGTTGCAAAGAAGTTTACGACAAGTTCAAGGAGTTGACTGCGATGAGACTTTCTCACTCGTAGCAATGCTAAAGTCTGTTGAAATTATGTTAGCAGTTCCTACACTTTCAATTATGAAATCTGGCAGATGGATGTTAAAACATCGTTTCCTTAATGGTTTACTTGAGGAAAGGTTGTATGTGATACAACGAGAAGGTTTGGTCAGTACTAAGGATGCTAAAAGGTGTGCAAGCTTCAGTGATCCTTTTATAGACTGAAGCAAGCATCTTGGAGTTGGAATGTACACTTTGATGAGGTGATCAAAGTTTTTGAGTCTATACAAAGTTTATGAGAAACTTGTATTTGCAATAAAGTGAGTGCGAGCACCATAGAGTTTCTGATAAGTATATGTGGATGACATATTGCTATTCGGAAATAATGTGGAATTTCTGGAAAGCATAAATGGTTGTTTGAAAAGTGATTTTCAAAGGAAGACCTGAATAAAGCTACCTAATTTTTGAGCATCAAGATCTATAAATATAGATCAAGATGTTTGATAAGACTTTCAATGAGTACATACCTTGACAAGATTTTGAAAGAGTTCAAAATGGATTAGTTAGAGAGAAGTGTTCTCGCCTGCTTTGTAAGGTGTGAAGTTGAGTGAGACTCAAAGCTCGACCACGGCAGAAGAAAGAGAAAGGACGAATGTCATCTCCTATGCCTTAGCCATAGGTTCTGTGTAGTATGCCATGCTGTGTACCGCACCTTTGTGTGCCTTGCCATGAGTCCGTCAAGGGGTACAAGAGTGATCCAGGAGTGGATCACTGGACAACGGTCAAGATTATCCTTAGTAACTAAAAGACTAAGGAGATGTTTCTCGATTATGGAGGTGGTAAATAGTTCGTCGTAAAGAGTTACGTCGATGCAAGCTTTAACACCAATCCGGATGACCCATAGTAGCAATCCGGATACATATAGTGGAGCAGCCATTTGGAATAGTACCAAGTGGAGTGTGGTAGCAATGTTTATGGTTTGACATAGAGATTTGCAAAGTACACACGGATCTGAATGTCGTAGATCCGTTGACTATAAGACCTCTCTCATATGCAAAGCATGATCGAGCCCCAGAACTCATTGGGTGTTAGATTCATAACAATGCGAATCACATGGTGATGTGAATTAGATTATTAACTCTAGTGCAAGTGGGAGACTGTTGGAAATATGCCCTAGAGGCAATAATAAATTAGTTATTATCATATTTCCTTGTTCATGATAATCATTTATTATCCATGCTATAATTGTATTGATCAGAGACTTAGATGCATGTGTGGATACATAGACAAAACCATGTCCCTAGTATGCCTCTAATAGACTAGCTCGTTAATCAAAGATGGTTAAGGTTTCCTAGCATGGACATGAGATGTCATTTGATAAACAGGATCACATCATTAGGAGAATGGTGTGATGGACAAGACCCAAACTACAAACGTAGCATATGATCGTGTCAGTTTATTGCTACTGTTTTCTGCATGTCAAGTATATGTTCCTATGACCATGAGATCATGCAACTCACGGATACCAGAGGAGTGCCTTGTGTGTATCAAACATCGCAACATAACTGGGTGACTATAAAGGTGCTCTACAGGTATCTCCGAGGGTGTCTGTTGAGTTGGCATGGATCAAGACTGGAATTTTTTACTCCGTGTGACGGAGAGGTATCTCAGGGCCCACTCGGTAACACACCATCACAATAAGCATTGCAAGCAATGTGACTAAGTGTTAGTCACGTGATCTTGTATTACGGAACGAGTAAATAGACTTGCCAGTAACGAGGTTGAACTAGGTATGGAGATACCGACGATCGAATCTCGGGCAAGTAACATACCGAAGAACAAAGGGAACATCATACGGGATTAACTGAATCCTTGACATAGAGGTTCGACCGATAAAGATCTTCGTAGAATATGTTGGAATCAATATGGGCATCCAGGTACTGCTATTGGTTATTGACTGTAGAGGTGTCTCGGTCATGTCTACATAGTTCTTGAACCCGCAGGGTCTGCACACTTAAGGTTCGGTGATGTTTCGGTAGTATAGAGTTATGCATGGTGGTGAACGAAGGTTGTTAGGAGTCCCGGATGAGATCCTGGACATCATGAGGAGCTCTGGAATGGTCTGGAGGTAAAGATTGATATATAGGAAGTCCTATTTTGGTCGCCGGAAAAGTTTCGGGCTCATCGGTAGTGTACCGGGAGTGTCGGTAGTGTACCGAGAGACCATTGGGAGGGGTATTTCGACCCAAGAGGCTACATGGGATGTGGGAGGATGAATACCAGCCCTTAGTGGGCTGGTGGAAGTCCCATAGAAGGCCCATGCGTCTGGGAAGAAAAGCCCAAAAGGAAAAAGGTGGAAAAAGACAAAAAGGGCTAAATTAGGAAGGAGTCCTAATCCTACTAGGAGTGGAGGAGGAGGACTCCTCCCTCCTGGTTCGGCCGACCCAAGGGATGCCTCCTCCTCCTGTCCTCCTATATATAGTAGAGGGTTTTAGGGTTTTGGCACAAGATTTTCAGCCACGTGCTACCCATTCCTCTAGTGCATAGTTTCTCCTCTAGATGGGATTTCTGCAGTGCTTAGGTGAAGCCCTGCCGGAATAGCTCCACCACCATCGCCGGAGCGCCGTCGCGCTGCCGGAGAACTCTTCTACCTCTCCGCTCCCTCTTGCTGGATCAAGAAGGTGGATATCGTCATCGAGCTGTATGTGTGCTGAACGCAGAGGTGTCGTCCATTCGGCGCTAGATCGGAAGGATCGTGATCAAGATTGGGAAACGGATCATGATGAGATCGTGGGACGGATCGTGATGAGTTCGCGGGACGGATCGTGATGAGATCATGGGATAGATCGTGATGAGTTCGCGGGGCGGATCATGATTGGATCGCGGGACGGATCGTGATGAGATCGCGGGACGCTCAGCGATTTGGATCGCGAAGATGTTGGACTACACCAACCGCGTTTCTTAACGCTTCCTGCTTCGCGATCTACAAGGGTACGTAGATCCACTCTCCCTCTCGTAGATTCTCATCACCATGGATAGATCTGCGTGTGCGTAGGAATTTTTTTGTTTCCCATGCGATGTTCCCCAACACGCATAAACTAGGGTTTAAGCTTCTGTCACTCTAGCAGCCCATCATCTAATAACTACTCCACAATTCATTCCCTTAGGCCCATGAATGGTGAAGTGTCATGTAGTCGATGTTCCCATGACACCAGTAAGGGAATCACAACATACATATCCTCAAAATATCAAACACATATCAAATTCACATGATTACTCGCAACATGACTTCTCCCGTGACCTCAATAACAAAGGTAACTACTCACAAATAATATGCATGCTCAAGATCAGAGGAGTTTCGAATAGCATAATGGATCTGAACATATAATCATCCACCAAATAAACCATATAGTAATCAACTACGCAAGGTAATCAACACTATTAGTCACCCATAGGTACCAATCTGAGGTTCCAGTACAAAGATTGAACACAAGAGATGAACTAGAGTTTGAGAGGAGATGGTGTTGTTGAAGATGTTGATGAAGATTGGATTCCCAAAGATGAGAGGTGTGTTGGTGATGATGATGGCTTCGATTTCCCCGTCCAGGAGGGAAGTTCCCCCGACGGAATCGCTCCGCCGGAGGGCAAAAAAGTGCTCCTACCCAATTTTCGCCTCGAGGCGGAGGCGCTTCATCTCGAAAGTCCTCCTCTGGATTTTTTCTAGGTCAAGACTGACCATATACCAGAAGATGGGCACTGGAAGCGGGCCAAGCTGGGCAAGATACACCAGGGTGTCGCCTAGGGGGCCCTGGTGCGCCCTGGTGGGTTGTGCCCACCTGGAGGCCCTCCCCCGGTAGTTTTCATCTCTAGTAATTTTTATTAAATGCAAAAATAATCTCCGTAAATTTTCAGCTTCATTGGAGTTGTGCAGAATAGGTATCTCTGACGTGCTTTTCTTGGGCCCAAAATTCCAGCTGCCGGTATTCTCCCTCTTTGTGTAAACCTAGCATATTATGAGAGAAAAGGCATTAGAATCACTCCCCAAAGCATTATTATTCAACAAAACAAAGTAAATAATAGTAGGAAATCATGATGCAAAATGGACGTATCAACTCCCCCAAGCTTAAACCTTGCTTGTCCAAAGCCAAAATTGAAAAGCATGTCCACTTGGTTTGAGAGAGAGGTGTCCATAAAAACAAAATACGGACATAGAAGCATCATGCTTATTAAGATAACAACAACTAATTATAACATAAGAACTTATTTCAATACATTTTTATCATAAGGCTTCTCATGAACAAGTAACAATTCATCACAACGTAGAAGTATGAAGCATAAACCTTATTGGAAACCAACAAACTATGTTCTCGGTCAACTTTGTAACTACAATTCATCATATTTTCAGGAAGGGTCTCATGTCAGAGCCTTTTGGCAAGTCCACATACTCAACTATCATTTAGTCTTCTATGATTGCTAACATCCACGACATATCCATGAACAAAAAGTTTCAATCGGACACATAGGAAGATAGGGGCTTATAGTTTCACCTCTCGACTCACTCACCTCAAAGCTGATGTCAACAATAATAACTCATGCCCACCCATATCCAACTGGATATATGTGCCTAGATCTTTCCTCACCACATGATGCTTGCAAAATGAAAAAGTAAAAGGGAATAGGGAAGAATACTTTGACTCTTGCATAAAAGTAAGTGCATACAAGTAAAAGATAGGCCCTTCGTAGAGGGAAGCATAGGTTGTCATGCGCTTATTGATTTGTATGCCCAATCCCTAAATGTAAAAGAATGCCACACTATATTGTCCCCTATGATAACAACCTTTATTATGTAGTATGTTGCTTTTATTACCTTGCCATCATAAGTTCGTATAATGCTCAATTTTCTCTTACACTAATTGATCAAAACACTTTTAAAAACAATTTTTATTGCCTTATTGCACCGATGACAACTTACTTGAAGGATCTTTTTCGATCCATAGGTAGGTATGATGGTACCTCAAAGAAAGAGTTTGGTATGGGTTTTTGGATGCACAAGTAGTATCTCTACTTAGTGCAGAATTTTTGGCTATCAAAGATATTGGGCAAGCACCACATGTTAAAGGATCTATGACAGTATAACTTCTATGTGGATATGAACAAACATAAAACATTACGTTGTCTTCCTCGTCCAACATCAACAATTTTGGCATATAATATTTGATAGGGGCTCATAATCATAAAAGATGTCCAAGATAGTGTATTTGCATGTAAACCTTCTCTTCTCTTATTAATTCTTTCATGAATTGCATCATTGACCAATGTTATGTTTGTCAATCTTCAATAAATTTTACTACTTATACTTTTCCTTATGTGATGTCATTACTCACCATAAGATTAGCATATGATTTTTTTTCATTTGTTTATTTTCCTTTATTTGATTGCAACCAAAAAGTAAAGAGGCAAAAACTAAAACTAACTTTATTATATAACTTTCACTCGATTACATAGATAGATAGTCCACGGAACTAACACACGAAAATAGATCATGCTAAACTTTTATTTAACTAAAGCAAAGGGAAACTAAGGATCGAACTAAAATAGGTAAAGGTGAATAAAAGTGGTGGTGATATGATACCGGGGCACCTCCCCCAAGCTTGGCTTAAACCAAGGGGAGTGCCCATACCTGTGTGCTCAAGTCTCCTTTGGTGGTGGTGATGAAGAAGGTGGAGGAGTTGATGTAGGTGATGATGATGATGCAGTAAGCTTGTCCTCCAGCTTCCAGGGCAAGGGTTCCTCAACAAAGGTTGACGCGACAGACCCCTGAGTCCTGCAACTGGCAGCTAAACTCATACCTTTAAATCTCGCTTCATATTCGAAGATTTGGTTTTGAAGATCATAAACTTGGCTCTGTAGAAAATTAATTTGCTCGTTGAGGGTGAAGATGGTGTTCTTCATGGACTGGCCATCCACCGTCTAATCACGGGTGAATTCCATGATCATGGAGTGATTGGCACTAAGTCCGCGCTCCACCATCTTCTGGCACTTGAAGATTCCTTGTTCCACCGCCTCGAGCCTAGCCTCCATGCTTTCGGTCTTCTTGGGTCCCTGAACATGGAGGATGTGGAGCACCCCCTCACGCATCTCAATGGCTTGATGGTGCTTCATCACCTCCGGCAAGTACAGGTCGATGACCTTCTCGAAGAACTTGTCCTTCGAGGAGCTTGGTGGATCCATAGAGATCTAGATCTAACAAGAAAATAGCAAGAAAAAAGAACAGAAGATTTTTCTGTGATGCGGTTGTCAAGAGAGTCGGGGAGTATATATAGAGAATTTTTATTCTTGGGAAACAAGTATTTGTCGGCTTTCTGGGAACGGGGGTACCCAGCCCTGCCTGCATGCAACCCAGGACATGGCCCACTTCATCAGCCAGGCGTGGCCTGGCATGACACTACTCAATACAAGGCCCTCGCGAGGACCCTGGGCTCGCGATGAAGAGCGACATCAAGACCAGTGAGAATGGACCCCCTGAAGCCCCCTCCTGAGCGGCGGAGATCTCTATGCAGAGCCCGGCCTCAGGAGTCAAAGGTGATGCAAGGAAGGACAGGCGGGCGCCAGTGCTCCAGGTAGCACAGTTTCCTCTTTGGTGCAAAGGGAGAAAGGATGTACGCGGTTCCCAAAGAGCCTCCCAAAGATTTCCTTGCTGATGCAACAAGACCACGACCACGAGCCTCGCAGGACGGATGCCATCGCTGAGCCCACCACTGCATCACCAACAGCTACTTGCGAGCAAAGACCACCTTTGGACAAAGCATGGACGTACTCATGTTCCCCTTAAAAAATGGCCATTGTGGGATCCCTTCCTGCCATTGTGATAAGGAAAGAGGACCTAGGCCACCGCTATAGATAGGAGCTAGGCCGCACCATAGGGGGGATCGGATCCAACACTTAGCCACTCGACGACCACCGCAAGTCAGTGGGCCAAGAACACCTCTTGGGCACCCTCGTGAGGCTCAAACTAACTGTACTAGTTCATCCACCGAAACCTCTACGAGAGGCAATCCACCAAAGTAGGACTAGGGTATTACGCTTCACAACGGCCCGAACCTTGGTAAACTGCCGTGTTCATCTTCTTCCTCGTCATCGAACGAGTTCGCTGTAGTAACCATCGAGTAGCGAGAAAGGTTGGGTGAGGCCGCACGGAACCTTCGCACATGCCCCTGTGTTCAAACCTTAAGGGTTTTGTGGAGCTCGAAATCTAACATTTGGCATGCCAGGTAGGGGCATGTCGGAGTCCCCTTCAAGGATCGCTCTTCCCTGCTCCAGCACTCTGATGGCAGACACCCAACGAGCTTCTCCCGGCCGCGGTGGACCAGCTTTCGTCAGTTCCGCCGCCGCCGCCGGAGACTCACGCCTCAGAGGCATAGTGCTAGGCAAGCAATATCAGGCCGCTAGCATTGCCTCCACCATTGCGGTCCCTCGCGCCGCACCTACGTGGGGGACCTAGATGCGCATGATGCATTGCTGCTGGCAAGCGAGATGCTCCGCTACCGCCCGACGCACGGGGGTTCGATGCATGGGCCGACCACGCTGCAGAACTAGTCACCGTCGCGCGGAGAGCCACAACCCCTCACTCTTCAGCAGGCGGTGGGGGCTCGTTCGTCGCGCGTGTCCCCCAGCCCGCTAATGGCATGCCCGGGTGAGCCCGGGCGAGGCCTGCCGCATGCCGTGTTCCTTCCCCTACGAATTCTGGTAACTGATTTCGGGGCACAACTTGGCCACGACGATTGGGCTCACGAAGGAGACAACGAGGCATTCCACATGCGCATCAACGCATGCCCCTACGACCCAGTGGATCTTCAACAACCTAGATTGACCAGACAAGAGCGCGCCATCCTGCGCAGGGAGCAAATGGCATAGGCATCCGGGCAAACAAGCAATAACGATGAAGGCGCGTCGGATCATCGAGAAAGCAACCCACATCAGGAGGCGTGCAGCCCACCGAGCGGTGGCGGCAGAGGTAGGCAGCTTCGCTCTGAGGCTCGACGCAAGAGAGTGTGTGGGCTACGGGCGCAGGACGGCGCCCCACCGCTGCCTGGAGGGACCGTCCATGCTGTCCTGCTGGAC
Source organism: Hordeum marinum (assembly GCA_022496015.1). Lineage (NCBI taxonomy): Eukaryota > Viridiplantae > Streptophyta > Magnoliopsida > Poales > Poaceae > Hordeum > Hordeum marinum. The sequence goes on from CM039673.1 coordinate 111,007,717, forward strand.
GGCTCAGGAGGACAACCGTGCCCTTATGTGGAGCCCTACGTACCATGCTATGTCATGCAAGCATCGCTGAGCCGAACCTTGGGGTGTTAGGGATAATGCCCCAGGGGAAAGAGCAGCAAGACACAGGTAACGCGGGCCACCCGTGTCAGTTGGAACATCAGCGCGACCTCGGGAGGCTAGGCCTCATGAAGCTCCCGAGGCAGTGCACGGTCACCGCCCAAACGCCTCATGAGGCGACTTCATTGACAAAACACCCTTACGACCGCGCCGGATGCATTATACTCATGTTTGGGCTGCAGGAGTGCAATCTTGTGGCTACGCGGGGAACAATGCATTCGGGTTTGGGTCATAGGGGCATGCAACCGAGCAGAAATGCACGTGATGGCTCTTGACGGAGTTGGGAGCCCCTGGGCCCGGCGCCTGGGGGCTTGCCCAGCTATCTACGGCCATGACCCTCTCACGTAATAATGAGTGGGTTGTATACACCCGGAGCCCCCCGAGGACGCGGAGGGGGTTCCTCCCACGCAATGTGGCAGCCCCATGCTCCGCGTTGGCCAAGAAGTGAACATTTCCCATCAATGGCTATGCCCATGCAACGTGGATGCCCTACGCTTAGTGCTGGGGGAAGACGAAGACTAGCCTAGGTACCGGACGCGGCATTTTGCTTGCTTCTTTTTGAGTTCGAATTGCCGCTTTTTGGAATGAAGTTTGAAGAGTTATGAGTTCTATATTTAAAAGAAAAAAGGGGCGGGAATTTTTCTCTTGTTGCACTCTCTTTTGTACCAATCTTGAGTTCTCCTTCTTCTGGATTGGTGTTTTGCAAAGGCCACACATTACGGTCCTCTTTGGGGCACCCCGGACTTGGATAGCGAGGCCCTATCACCTTAGGGACTTGCGCATTTTTGACAGCCGACCCCCTCTCGGGGATCCGATTGCGGCATGAACCACAACATGGAGTCTCGGGAGGCCCCATCACTTGGGCCTCCTGAGGCAGAACCCGACAGGGCGGAGTGGGGGGCTCTCGAGCGTCAAGGGGGGATCCTGAGCATCATGCCTCAGGTGCCTTACCGGTCATATAGCCACTCGGCACCCTCGATGCCGTCGTTGGTGATCTGATTAGCATCGAGGGTATCGGGGCCTCACCCTGTGGTTGTGTCCTTGGTGATCCGATCGTAAACCACGGCGGTAGGGAAATGAGCGGGACTGGGACTTGTCGACATAGAGCTGCTTGAACGTGAAAGGGGGTTCCTGAGCATCACGCCTCATGAGCCTTACCAGTCATATAGCCACTCGGCACCCTCGATGTCATCCTTGGTGATCCTGTCAGCATCGAGGGTATCGAGGCCTCACCTCATGGTTGTGACCTTGGCCGTGGTGGTAGGGAAATGCGCGGGACGGGGACCTGCAGACGCAGATTGCAGAAAGGGCCCCAGCACGCCCCATCTCTAATCAGGGGGGAGTGCCCCAAGCGGGATAGAGGATTACCTAGACAACCCAACCGTGCCACGAGGTCATCAACAACCTACAAGCTAAGTACACTGCCTAACCAAGCGAGAGTTTGATGATCTAATGGCGTCCCTAAGATGGGGCGAGGATTGTGCGCACTAATATGGGGGTGCAGGTACGACGGGTCACTATGCACGACTGCTAACACCCGTGAGGCTTGAAGTAACAAGGAAAACAACATGAGGACGAAGGCCTAGCAGCGACATGCGGCAATTCCACAATCCCGGGGATGGCGGCCATGGGCTTCCCCTTGGGAGGGGGCACCTCGCGAGGACCCGGCCCACCACCACGATCAGGCCATGAAGACGGCGGCACCAAGCTTCGCACGAGGAAACTAAATCGTGTAACCACAAGCGGCCGACAGTGGCTCAAGGGCAAGAAACTGTTGGGGAACGTTGTATGGGAAACAAAAAATTTCCTATGTACACGCAAGACCTATTCATGGTGATGAGCATCTATGAGGGGGAGAGTGGATCCACATACCCTTGTAGATCGCTAAGCAGGAAGCATTAAGAAACACGGTTGATGTAGTCGAACATCTTCGCGATCCAAATCGCCGAGCGTCCCTCGATCCAATCACGATCCGTCCTGATCTAGAGCTGAACGGACGGCACCTCCGCGTTCAGCACACATACAGCTCGATGACGATCTTCTCCTTCTTGATCCAGCAAGAGGTAGCGTAGAGGTAGATGAGTTCTCCGGCAGCGCGATGGCGTAGCGGCGATGGTGCTGGAACTATTTTGGCAAGGCTTCTCCTAAGCACGGTCAAACTAGACTAGATGAGAAAACCAATCTAGATGAACTAGAGGGAGCACGTGGCCATTAGAGTTAGCCCTCACCTCTAAACCTCTAGTATATATAGGAGGAGGGGGAGGGAAGGCTACCCCCCAGGGCTGCCCTTGATTCGGCCAAAGTGGGGAGGAGAGGGAGTTGGACTCCAATCGTACTCCTAGTAGGACTCCTCCCCCACTTGGAAACCTTTCCACCTTTCGCCTTTTGCCTCCTCCCTTCACCCCAGCCGCATGGGTCCTTAGGGGAGGCTTTGGACAGCCCACCAGGGGCTGGTCTGCCACCTCTCACAGCCCATGAGGCCCTTGTTGGAAATATGCCCTAGAGGCAATAATAAAATAGTTATTATTGTATTTCCTTGTTCATGATAATTGTCTATTGTTCATGCTATAATTGTGTTAACCGGAAACCATAATACATGTGTGAATACATAGACCACAACATGTCCCTAGTGAGCCTCTAGTTGACTAGCTCGTTGATCAATAGATGGTCACGGTTTCATGGCCATGGACATTGGATGTCGTTGATAACGGGATCACATCATTAGGAGAATGATGTGATGGACAAGACCCAATCCTAAGCATAGCACAAAGATCGTGTAGTTCGTTTGCTAAAGCTTTTCAATGTCAAGTATCGTTTCCTTAGACCATGAGATTGTGCAACTCCCGGATACCGTAGGAATGCTTTGGGTGTGCCAAACGTCACAACGTAACTGGGTGGCTATAAAGGTGCACTACGGGTATCTCCGAAAGTGTCTGTTGGGTTGGCACGAATCGAGACTGGGATTTGTCACTCCGTGTGACGGAGAGGTATCTCTGGGCCCACTCGGTAAGACATCATCATAATGAGCTCAATGTGACTAAGGAGTTAGCCATGGGATGATGTATTACGGAACGAGTAAAGAGACTTGCCAGTAACGAGATTGAACAAGGTATGGGGATACCGACGATCGAATCTCGGGCAAGTATCATACCGATAGACAAAGGGAATTGTATACGGGATTGATTGAATCCTTGACATCGTGGTTCATCCGATGAGATCATCGTGGAGTACGTGGGAGCCAACATGGGTATCCAGATCCCGCTGTTGGTTATTGACCGGAGAGGTGTCTCGGTCATGTCTACGTGTCTCCCGAACCCGTAGGGTCTACACACTTAAGGTTCGATGACGCTAGGGTTATAGGGAAAAGGTATACGTGATTACCGAAGGTTGTTCGGAGTCCCGGATGAGATCCCGGACGTCACGAGGAGCTCCGGAATGGTCCGGAGGTAAAGATTGATATATAGGAAGTCCAGTTTCGGTCACCGGAAAGTTTTCGGGCTCATCGGTATTGTACCGGGAGTGCCGGGAGGGTGCCGAAGGACCCCCGGGAGGGGTGTGACGACCAGAGGACTTCATGGGCTGTTAGATAAAGTGTGTCAGCCCTTATTGGGCTGGGAAATACTTTTGCTAAAGGCCCATGTGGCTGGAGATAAGGAGATAAGGTAAAAAGGATTTAAAAGGAGGAGATCCACCTCCCTTGTGGGAGGTGGACTCTCCCTTTAATTCGGCCGGCCATCTCCTCTTTGGAGTAGAGGCCAAGCCAGCCCTCCACGTCCCTCCTCCTATATATACTTGAGGTTTTGGATGTTTTGAGACAGGATTTGATCTCTCTCTCTCACGGCGAAGCCCTACCTCTCTTCTTCCTCCTCCGCAGCGCTTAGGCGAAGCCCTGTCGGAATACCTTGCTACTCCACCACCACCACGCCGTCGTGCTGCTGTTGGAGCCCTTCCCCAACCTCTCCTTCCTCCTTGCTGGATCAAGGTGTTGGAGACGTCACCGGGCTGCACGTGTGTTGAACGCGGAGGTGCCGTCCGTTCGGCACTTGATCGGATCTACCGCGATCTGAATCGCTACGAGTACGACTCCATCAACCGCGTTCTTGTAACGCTTCCGCTTAGCGATCTTCAAAGGTATGAAGATCCACTCTCCCCTTGCTCGTTGCTGGTTTCTCCATAGATGGATCTTGGTGAACGCGTAGGAAATTTTTTGATTTACTACTACGTCTCCCAACAGTGGTATCAGAGCTAGGTCTATGCGTAGAATCTATGCACGAGTAGAACACAAAGCAGTTGTGGGCGTCGAGTTTGTTAATTTGCTTGCCGCTACTAGTCTTATCTTGATTCGGCGGTATTGTGGGATGAAGCGGCCCGGACCAACTTTACACGTACGCTTACGTGAGACCGGTTCCACCGCCTGACATGCACTAGATGCATAAGGTGGCTAGCGGGTGTCTGTCTCTCCTACCTTAGTCGGATCGGATTCGATGAAAAGGGTCCTTATGAAGGGTAAATAGCAATTGGCAAATCACGTTGTGGTGTTGACGTAGGTAAGAAACGTTCTTGCTAGTAACCTATAGCAGCCACGTAAAAACTTGCAACTACAAATTAGAGGACGTCTAACTTGTTTTTGCAGCATGTGCCTTGTGATGTGATATGGCCAAAGGATGTGATGTGATGCATTGTGATGTATGAATTGATCATGTTCTTGTAATAGGATTCACGACTTGCATGTCGATGATTATGACAACCGGCAGGAGCCATAGGAGTTGTCTTATTTATTGTATGACCTGCGTGTCAATCATAAACGCCATGTAATTACTTTACTTTATTGCTAAGCGTTAGCCATAGTAGTAGAAGTAATAGTTGGCGAGACAACTTCATGAAGACACAATGATGGAGATCATGATGATGGAGATCATGGTGTCGTGCCGGTGACAGTGATGATCATGGTGCCCCGAAGATGGAGATCATAGGAGCAAAATGATATTGGCCATATCATGTCACTATATTGATTGCATGTGATGTTTATCATGTTTACATCTTATTTGCTTAGAACGACGGTAGTAAATAAGATGATCTCTCAATAAAATTTCAAGAGAAGTGTTCACCCTAACTGTGCACCGTTGCTAAGGATCGTTGTTCCGAAGCACCACGTGATGATCGGGTGTGATAGGTTCTAACGTTCGCATACAACGGGTGTAAGCCAGATTTACACACGCGAAACACTTAGGTTGACTTGACGAGCCTAGCATGTACAGACATGGCCTCGGAACACGGAAGACCGAAAGGTCGAACATGAGTCGTATAGAAGATACGATCAACATGAAGATGTTCACCATGGATGACTAGTCCGTCTCACGTGATGATCGGACACGGGCTAGTTGACATGGATCATGTATCACTTGGAAGACTAGAGAGATGTCTATCTAAGTGGGAGTTCATTAATAATTTGATTAAATGAACTTAATTATCAAGAACTTAGTCTAAAAATGTCCTTGCAAATTATGTCGTAGATAGCTCGCGCTGTAGCTCCCCAGTTTTATTGATACAATCCTAGAGAAAAGTAAGTTGAAAGTTGATGGTAGCAATAATGCGGACTGGGTCCGTGATCTGAGGATTGTCCTCATTGCTGCACAGAAAGCTTATGTTTTTGATGTACCGCTAACTGCATCACTCCCTCAAGCGTTGTCTGTAGATGTTGTGAACATATGACAGGCACTTTTTGGTGACTACGTGATAGTTCAATGCGTCATGCATTACGGCTTAGAATTGAGGCTCCAAAACGTTTTGAACGTCACGGAACATATGAGATGTTCTAGGAGCTGAGATAGTGATCTCAGGCTCGTGCCTATGTTGAGAGGTATGAGACCTCCAACAAGATTCTTTGTCTGCAAGATAAAGGAGAATAGCTCAATCGCTGAGCGTGTGCTCAGATTGTCTGGGTGCTACAATCACTTGAATCAAGTGGGAGTTAATCTTCCAGATGAGATAGTGATTAATGCAGTTCTCCAAGTCACTGCCACCAAGCTACTAGAGCTTCGTGATGAACTATAACATGCCAGGGATGGATAAGATGATCCCTGAGTTGTTCGTGATGTTTGACACCACGAAGGTAGAAATCAAGAAGGAGCATCAAGTGTTGATGGTTAAGTGAAACCACTAGTTTCAAAAGGGGCAAGGGCAAGAACGGAAAACTTCAGGAATGACAAGCCAGTTGTTGCTCTAGTGAAGAAACCCAAGGTTGAGCCCGAACCCGAGACTAAGTGCTTCTGTTATGAGGAGAATGTTCGCTGAAGCGGAAAACCCCTAGATGCTTGGTAGATAAGAAGGCTGGTAATGTCAATGGAAGTATATTTGATATACGTGTTAGTGATGTGTACCTTGCTGGTACTCCTAGTAGCACCTGGGTATTGGATACCGGTTCGGTTGCTAAGTGTTAGCAACTCGAAATAAAAGCTACGGAGTAAATGGAGACTAGCTAGGTGAAAGGTGACGATGTGTGTTGGAAGTATTTCCAAGATTGATGTGATCACCATCGCACGCTCTCTCTACCTTCAGGATTTGTGATAAACCTAAATAAATGTTATTTGGTGTTTGCGTTGAGCATGAACGTGATTAGATCATGATTAGTGTGATACGGTTATTCATATAAGTTAGAGAATAATGGTTATTCTGTTTACATGGATAATGCCTTCAATGGTCATGCACCCACTCGAAATGGTTTATCGAATCATGATCGTAGTAGTACACATATTCATAACATTGGTACCAAAAGATACAAAGTTAATAATGATAGTACCACATGCTTGTGGCACTGCCACGTAATGTCATATTGGTATAAATCGCATGAAGAAACTCCATGATGATGGATTTTTTTTTTGACTCACTCGATTTCGAATCGGTTGAGACATGCGAGCCATGCCTCTTGGGCAAGATGACTGAGACCCCGTCATCCAATATGATGGAGCGGGCAAGTGGCTTATTGGAATTAATACATGATGATGTATGTGGTCCAATGAGTGTTGAAACACACAGTGGATATCGTTGTTTTTCTTTACCTTCACTGATGATTTGAGTAAATATGGGGATATTTACTTAATGAAACACGAATCTGAAATGTTTGAAAGGTTCAAGGAGTTTCAGAGTGAAGTTAAAGATCATCGTGACAAGAAGATAAATGTCTATGATACGATCATGGAGGTGAATATCTAAGTTACGAGTTTGGTATGCAATTTTAGACAATGTGGAAATTGTTTCACAGCTCACGCCTCCTGGAACACCATAGTGTGATGGTGTGTTCGAACGTCGTAGTCGTGCTCTATTGGATATAGTGAGTACTATGATGTCTCTTATCGTTTTACCACTATCGTTATGGGGTTATGCATTAAAGACAAATCCATTCACTTTAACAGGGCACCATCTAAGTCTGTTGAGATGACACCGTGAGAATTATGGTTTGATAGAAGCCTAAGCTGTCATTTCTTAATGTTTGGGGCTGCGACGCTTATGTGAAAATGGGTTTTTCACCTAGCGAGCTCGAACCCAAAGCAGACAAATGCATCTTCATAGAATACCCTAATGAGACATTGGGTATACCTTCTATCTCAGATCCAAGCGCAAAAGGTATTTGTAGCTAAGAACGGGTCCTTTCTTGAGAAAGAGTTTCTCTCGAAAGAATTGAGTGGGAGGAAGATAGAACTTGATAAGGTTGTTGAACCTTTGTTTCATCCAGAGAATAGCGCAACACAGAAAGATGTTTCTGTAGAGCCTACTCAGTTGAAAAGGAAGTTAATGATGATGATCATGAAGCTTCGGATCAAGTCACTATCGAACCTCGTAGGTCGACAAGGACGCGTACTGCTCCTGAGTAGTACGACAACCCTGTCTTGGAAATCATGTTGTTGGACAGCGATGAACCTACGAACTATGGAGAAGCGATGGTGGGCCCGGATTCCAACAAATGGCTAGGAGCCATGAAATCCGAGAAAGGATCCATGTATGAAAACCAAGTACGGACTTTGGTAGACTTGCCTGTTGAATGGCGGGTCATTGAGTACAAATGGACCTTTGAGATAAACATAGACGCTAATGGTGAAATGTCACCGTTTATAAAGCTCGACTTGTCGCAAAGAAGTTTCCGCCAAGTTCAAGGAGTTGACTGCAATGAGATTGTCTCATCTGTAGCGATGCTAAAAGTCTATTAAAATTTTGTTAGCAGTTGCTGCATTTTTCGATTATGAAATCTGGCAGATGGATGACAAAACAAGGTTTCCGTAATGGTTTCTGTGAGGAAGAGTTGTATGTGATACAACCACAAGGTTTTGTCAATCCTCAGGATGCTAATAATATGCAAACTCCAGCGATCCTTCTATGGACTGGAGCAAGCATCTCGGAGTTGGAATATATGCTTTGATGAGGTGATCAAAGTGTTTAAGTTTATACAATGTTTATGAGAAACTTGTATTTGCAAGAAAGTGAGTGGGAGCACTATGGAATTTCTTATAAGAATATGTAGTTGACATATTATTGATCGGAAATGATGTAGAATTTCTGGAAGAGCATGAAGGGTTGTTTGAAAAGTTTTTTTCAAAGGAAGACCCAGATAAAGCTACTATTTTATTAAGCATCAAGATCTATAGGGATAGATCTATTCGCTTGATAAGTTTTTTCGACGAAGACATACCTTGACAAGTTTTTGAAGGAGTTCAAAGTAGATGGGTCGAAGAAGGAGTTCTTGACTGTATTGTAAGGTGTGAAATTGAGTAAGACTCAATACCCGACCACGGCAGAAGATAAAGAAGAGATGAGTGTCATCTCCTATGCTTTAGCCATAGGCTCTATATAGTATGCCATGCTGTGTACCGCACCTGTGTGTGCCTTGCCATGAGTCTGTCAAGAGGTACAAGAGTAATCCAAGAGTGGATCACTGGACAACGGTCAAAGTTATCCTTAGTAACTTGAGAACTAAGGAAATATTTCTCGATTATGGAGGTGATAAAGAGTTCATCGTAAAGGGTTACGATGATGCAAGCTTTAACTCCAATCCGGATGACTCTTAGTAGAAATCTGGCTACGTATAGTGGAGCATCCATTTGGAATAGCTCCAAGTGGAGCGTGGGAGCAGTATCTACAAATATGAAATGGAAAGTTTGCAAAGGTACACACAGATCTGAATGTCGCAGACCCGCTGACTAAAAACCTCTTTCACGAGCAGAACATGAACAAACCCCAGAACTTATTGGGTGTTAATCACATGATGATATGATCACATGGTGATGTAAGTGTTAATCACATGGTGATGTGAACTAGATTATTGACTCTAGTGCAAGTGGGAGACTGTTGGAAATATGCCCTAGAGGCAATAATAAAATAGTTATTATTTTATTTCCTTGTTCATGATAATTGTCTATTGTTCATGCTATAATTGTGTTAACCGGAAACCATAATACATGTGTGAATACATAGACCACAACATGTCCCTAGTGAGCCTCTAGTTGACTAGCTCGTTGATCAATAGATGGTCACGGTTTCATGGCCATGGACATTGGATGTCGTTGATAACGGGATCACATCATTAGGAGAATGATGTGATGGACAAGACCCAATCCTAAGCATAGCACAAAGATCGTGTAGTTCGTTTGCTAAAGCTTTTCAATGTCAAGTATCGTTTCCTTAGACCATGAGATTGTGCAACTCCCGGATACCGTAGGAATGCTTTGGGTGTGCCAAACGTCACAACGTAACTGGGTGGCTATAAAGGTGCACTACGGGTATCTCCGAAAGTGTCTGTTGGGTTGGCACGAATCGAGACTGGGATTTGTCACTCCGTGTGACGGAGAGGTATCTCTGGGCCCACTCGGTAAGACATCATCATAATGAGCTCAATGTGACTAAGGAGTTAGCCATGGGATGATGTATTACGGAACGAGTAAAGAGACTTGCCAGTAACGAGATTGAACAAGGTATGGGGATACCGACGATCGAATCTCGGGCAAGTATCATACCGATAGACAAAGGGAATTGTATACGGGATTGATTGAATCCTTGACATCGTGGTTCATCCGATGAGATCATCGTGGAGTACGTGGGAGCCAACATGGGTATCCAGATCCCGCTGTTGGTTATTGACCGGAGAGGTGTCTCGGTCATGTCTACGTGTCTCCCGAACCCGTAGGGTCTACACACTTAAGGTTCGATGACGCTAGGGTTATAGGGAAAAGGTATACGTGATTACCGAAGGTTGTTCGGAGTCCCGGATGAGATCCCGGACGTCACGAGGAGCTCCGGAATGGTCCGGAGGTAAAGATTGATATATAGGAAGTCCAGTTTCGGTCACCGGAAAGTTTTCGGGCTCATCGGTATTGTACCGGGAGTGCCGGGAGGGTGCCGAAGGACCCCCGGGAGGGGTGTGACGACCAGAGGACTTCATGGGCTGTTAGATAAAGTGTGTCAGCCCTTATTGGGCTGGGAAATACTTTTGCTAAAGGCCCATGTGGCTGGAGATAAGGAGATAAGGCAAAAAGGATTTAAAAGGAGGAGATCCACCTCCCTTGTGGGAGGTGGACTCTCCCTTTAATTCGGCCGGCCATCTCCTCTTTGGAGTAGAGGCCAAGCCAGCCCTCCACGTCCCTCCTCCTATATATACTTGAGGTTTTGGATGTTTTGAGACAGGATTTGATCTCTCTCTCTCACGGCGAAGCCCTACCTCTCTTCTTCCTCCTCCGCAGCGCTTAGGCGAAGCCCTGTCGGAATACCTTGCTACTCCACCACCACCACGCCGTCGTGCTGCTGTTGGAGCCCTTCCCCAACCTCTCCTTCCTCCTTGCTGGATCAAGGTGTTGGAGACGTCACCGGGCTGCACGTGTGTTGAACGCGGAGGTGCCGTCCGTTCGGCACTTGATCGGATCTACCGCGATCTGAATCGCTACGAGTACGACTCCATCAACCGCGTTCTTGTAACGCTTCCGCTTAGCGATCTTCAAAGGTATGAAGATCCACTCTCCCCTTGCTCGTTGCTGGTTTCTCCATAGATGGATCTTGGTGAACGCGTAGGAAAATTTTTGATTTACTACTACGTCTCCCAACAGCCCTTGGGTCGAGACACCCCACCCGATGGTCTTCCGATAGCCTCCCGACACTCCCGGTACACTACCGAAGTACCCGAAACTTTTCCGGTGACAAAAATAGGACTTCCTATATATCAATATTTACCTCTGGACCATTCTGTAGCTCCTCGTTACGTCCGGGATCTCATCTAGGACTCTGAACAACCTTCGGTCACCACCATACATAACTCTATACTCCCGAAACGTCACCGAACCTTAAGTCTGCAGACCCTACGGGTTCGAGAACTATGTAGACATGACCGAGAAACCTCTACGGTCAATAACCAATAGCGGGACCTGTATGCCTATAGTGGTTCCTACATATTCTATGAAGATCTTTATCAGTTGAATCTCTATGTCAAGGATTCAAGTAATCTCGTACGTTGTTCCCTTTGTTCTTCAACATGTTACTTGCCCAAGATTCGATCGTCGGTATCTCTATACCTAGTTCAATCTCGTTACAGACAAGTCTCTTTACTTGGTCCGTAATACAAGATCCTGTGGCTACCACTTTAGTCACAATGCTTGCAAGGCTTGTTGTGATGTTGTATTACCGAGTGGGCCCTAAGACACCTCTCCGTCACACCAGATCCCAGTCTTGATCCATACCCACTCAACAGACACTCTCGGAGATACCTATAGAGTACCTTATAGTCACCCAGTTACGTTGCAATGTTTGATACACCAAGGCACTCCTCCAGTGTCAGTGAGTTGCATGATCTCATGGTCATAGGAACAGATACTTGACATGCAGAAAACTATAGCAATAAACTGGCACGATCATATTCTATGTTTATAGTTTAGATCTTGTCCATCACATCATTCTCCTAATGATGTGATCCCGTTATCAAATGACATCTCATGTCTATGGCCAGGAAACCTTGACCATCTTTGATTAACGATCTAGTCTATTAGGGGCATACTAGGGACATGGTGTTGTTTATGTATCCATACATGTATCTGAGTTTCCGATCAATACAATTCTAGCATGGATAATAAATGATTATCATGAACAAGGAAATAAGGTAATAACTAATTTGTCATTACCCGGTGGAAGAAGTCGAGATAGCCGTCGTCGCCCTCCACGTTGGGAAGGTCGGGGGCTTCCCCGACGAACTGGCTCACCGCGCCGACCGTGCGATGGGCAATGTCGAGGTATTGCTTGGCACGCTAGGACTCCATCATCCTGGCATAAGCCGCCTCGTCTTGCACGGCTTGCACGATGTTAGCCGCCTCCTGGACCTGGGTTTGGAGAGACGCCAGTTCTGCCCTTGAGGGCAGCTTGGAAGCCGGCATCGGCGGTCGCCAACTAGATGCATAGCGCGTCCACCTCCTCCTTGAGCTCGACACACCTGCGCTTCTTGTCCGTCCTAGAAGGAGGAGACGGTCAAGCCCGAAACATTGGACATGCCAAGCAAAGAAAGAGGGAAACGACAGAACACTCACTCCTCCACCACGGCCAAGCGTCCGCGAATTTGCGACGGCTCCGATGGCCCCCCGCCGGTGCCTCCGGAGGAAAGCGAGGGGGCTGAAGGCCCCGCGCGCTCCCCTACACTGGCGGCAGTTCCACCAGAAGCCATGAGGAAAGGGAGAAGCTAAGGAGGGTGAGAGGGTTTTCACTAGAGTTGCAGGAGTAGGCGATTGCATCGAGATGGCTAGGCTCCCGCACGGGGAAGGCGGATTTATAGGTAGGATCAAGGCCATGAGGTGTCATGGGAGAGCAGGTGACATGTGCCCCTCGGGCGTCGAAAGGGGCGGCTCGATCAATGCGCGACCTTGCCTCACGTCACCTTGCCTAACATGGTCGGCTTGCATCCGCATGGCCGTTTGCGGTTTGGGGACTCAACATGGTTGGTCCCTTCCGACCCGGAAAGGGAGGATTCACCCATCTATTGCTAGCAGTCGATAAATTCACCAAGTGGATTGAAGCCAAGCCCATCAAGAAGCTAAATTCCCGCACGGCGGTCACGTTCATGAGGGAGATCATTATCCGATACGGCATCCCGCACAGCATCATCACAGACAACGACACTAATTTTGACTCGGAAGAATTCAGGAGATTCTGTAACTCCCAAGGCACCCGAGTGGATTACGCTTCCGTTGAACATCCTCAAGCCAAAGGGCAAGTTGAGCGGGCTAATGGTCTCATTCTGCAAGGTCTGAAGCCTCGTCTCATGCGTGCTTTGGATCATGCTGCTGGGGCATGCGTAACTGAGCTGCTATCTGTTTTGTGGGGGTTGAGGACAACGCCTAATCGGTCGATTGGACGAACTCCTTTCTTCCTTGTCTATGTTGCTGAAGCTATACTGCCGAGTGACTTGGCCCACAATTCTCGTCGAGTGGAGCTATATTATGAGGCTGAAGCTGAACAGGCCAGACAGGATGGGGTAGATCTTCTGGAGGAAGAGCGTGAGATGGCTCTGATCCGGACCACAGCCTATCAGCAAGACCTACGACGCTTCCATGCAAGGAATGTCAGAAGCTGAGCATTCCACGAGGGAGATTTGGTGCTCCGAGTGAATCAGCACCGACCTCACAAGCTTGCTCCTGCATGTGAAGGCCCTTTTGTTGTTACTAAGGTGCTAAAAAATGGAGCCTATCACTTGTATAATCTCATGAAGCAGATGGATGAACCACGAGCCTGGAATGCGGACCTGCTTCAACGTTTTTACACTTGAGACAAGAGTTTTCTGATGTAATAAGAGTACTTCATCAATGCAATTCGCGTTTCTATGATTAATACTTCATTGATTCCAACCGCGCAGTTACATTCTTGGGGATACTCCGAGTGATGAGCAATCCTCACACTCGGCAGCTTAGCTGCGAAACATGTTTCGCCTAAGTTAAAAAAACATGTTGGGTGGATAGCAGTCCATTCACTCGACGACCTATTTGCGGATCCTTCTTCGCTTGGGTTAAAAACCTCGTCGAGTGGACGGTAATACGTTCATTTGATAAACTTAGCTGCAAATCGACTTAAGTTCGAAAATACTCTGAGTGTAGAGCAATCCTCACACTCGGGGGCTTAGCTGCGAAACATGTTTCGCCTAAGTTAAAAACCCTGTCGGGTGGATAGCAGTGCATCCACTCGACGGCCTATTTGGGAATCCGTCTTCGCTTGGGTTCAAAAAAAACTCGTCAAGACGATGGTAATCCATTCACTCCACAACTTAGATGCGAATCGACATTCGCCTAAGTTCAAAAATACTCCGAGTGATGAGCGATCCTCACACTCGGGGGCTTAGCTGCGAAACACGTTTCACCTAAGTTAAAAACCTCGTCGAGTAGATGGTAATCCATTCACACAACAACTTAGATGTGAATCGACATTCTCCTAAGTTCAAAAATATTCCGAGTGATGAGCGATCCTCATACTCGGTGGCTTAGCTATGAAACACGTTTCGCCTAAGTTAAAAACCTCGTCGAGTAGATGGTAATCCATTCACTCGACAACTTAGATGCGAATAGAGATTCGCCTAAGTTCAAATATACTCTGAGTGATGAGCGATCCTCACACTCGTGGGCTTAGCTGCGAACACATTTTGCCTAAGTTAAAAACCTCGTCGAGTGGATAATAATCCATTCACTCGACAACTTAGCTATGAATCGACATTCGCCTAAGTTCAAAAATACTTCGAGTGATGTGTAATCCTCACACTCGACGACTTAGCTGCAAAACATGTTCCGCCTAAGTTAAAAACCTAGGCAGGTGGATAGTAATCCATCCACTCGACATTTTAGTTGCGAATTGACATTCGCCTAAGTTCGAAAATTTTCTGAGTGATGAACAATCCTCTCACTCGGGGGCTTAGCCGCGAACATGCTTCGCCCAAGTTAAAAACAAACTCAGTCGAACAGACGATTGAAAGCCAAATACGAATAAAATCCAAAGGGTAAACCACAGATAAATGTTTCGTATGGAAGCAAATGTGCTCAGGCCCAAGGCCTGAATGAAGTTTTTAAGGATACATATCCACTCGGCATACCAAGGCAAATTTAACTTCTTCTTTCAAAGACAACTTTTTCAAGCAGGTGACGGACTGGCGGGCTCGACGAAGGTGTCCAGGTCGATGCAGTCGGCGATTCTGGTGGCTACTTCGAAGAAGGTCTCCATGAAGTCCTCAAACTGGAGTTTCTTCATGTTGACCATCTGAAGCTCCTTCAACCTCTCCTCCTTCATGTCCCTGCAATGGACCCTGATGAGTGACAATGCCACGTCAGCCCCACAACAAGCGGCAGATTTCTTCTAGGCCTGCACTCGACTTGGAAGTTCGTCCAGGCGAGCCATCATAGCGTTGAGGTCGAGCTGGAGGGTGTCCTCAGGCCATAGCTCTTTGTCGATCCTCTCCATTGCAGACTTCAGTCAGACAAGATACGCCTGGACGCCCTGGAGCCGGAAATTGAGTCGGAGCATGTTCATGGCCACCGCGTCTACGACAGGAGACTTGGTGGGATCCAGATTGGGCTCAACCTCCTCTGTCTCCTTCACAAAGTCTTGGCAGAATTTGTTGAAGAATGGGGAATGGGAGGAGAATCGGTGAATTGCGACCCTCAAAGATTTTACAAAGCTTAGTTGACAAAAATACTTACCGTCGAGCAGAATATACATCTTCCTCGAGAACTCGCCCAAATGCTTCTCCAGGCCATTGCTCCTCTTGTTCAGCTGCTCGGCCCTTTTGACGAGGTTCATGCGCTCCTCCTTCAGTTTGGTGTTCTCCTCTTCCAGCTTCTGTGCGGCCACCAGCTTCTGATCCGCAGCTTCAGTTTTGTCCCTGGCCACCTGTTGGGCGTCGGCGAGTGCTTTGTCCTTCTCCTCCAGTGCCTTCTTCATGGAATCTAAAGAAACACCATTGTTGAGTCGCGCTTGGAGTCGACGGTTTTCATTGCGCATGTCTGTTCGAGTGAGAGCAGTCGGTTCAAAACATGAAAAGTGAAGATGGGAATGCTGACAGTCGACAATAATTACCACCCAGAGACTTCAGCTCAGCACGTGCTCGCTCCAGGGCGTTGTTGGCAACCGCTAGGTCCACCTGCAACTGGTTCCTCTCCTCCTCCATCTCCTTGTACTGCATCCCAAGTCCGCAAGCCGTCTGGAACCAACAAAAGACAGGAGTTCAATCAGCAGGTGGTTCCTAGACAGTCGACTGAGTTATTAAAACCGGCGAATGACCATCTTGGAAGAATTCAAGAAAAAATTCCACTCGACATGTCGAGTGGCCATGGTGCTACGCACGCCGTAAACAAATTAAAAGATGTCTCTATAAAGACCCCTGCCGGTGCAAGCACTCGACAGCGGTCTCGGGGACTGCACCCAGTGGGTGCGCTAAGAGTGCCCCCACTGAGACGGTTAACTCTCAACCCGTCGAATAACTCGTCACAAAATACACTCGACATGTCGAGTGACACTAGTACCATGCGTACGACAAGTTTTCAAGCCTATTGTTTATCGTCTGCAATAAACAGTAGCCTCGGGGACTACACCCAGTGGGTGCACTTAGCGTGTCCCCACTGGTTATTCAAACATTCAACAAGGTCAGCCCTGTCGTGACACTCGACCCATCAAGTGACGCACCCCCTCTACTCTATGAAGTGCAGTCGGTCCTTATGCAGCATCATATCATGGTTTGCTAATAATATCCATGAAACCTGCAAGGTATCTATGGAGTGGTGTGATCCAAAGACAAAATGTATCCCGTATACAATAAACTCTAAAGACCCCTGCCGATGCAAGCATTCGACAGCGGTCTCGAGGACTACACCTAGTGGGTGCGCTAAGAGCGCCCCCCTGAGACGGTTAATTCTCGACCCGTCGAGTAACTCGTCAGAAAACACACTCGACATATCGAGTGACACAAGTACCACGCGTACTATCAATCCCAATCCTAGTCGACTACGATCCGATCTACTCAAGTGGAGAAAGTTCAAACGTCCTACAACAATCACCCAGTGGGTGTATAGCAGCCAAGAAAAGACAAGAATTCAATCGACAATGGACTTACAATCGAACTTACTCGGACATTGGTGCGGAGGGCTGCGCTGACGTCAAAAGCCAGTTTGCTGGCCTCGTACGCCTCCTTGGTCTTCAGCATGAGCTGCTCTGCCTAGATCATGGCTTGCTTCACAGCCCCGGTTTGATCTTCCGGGGTATGATGCAGAGGGAAGGCCGTCACAGGTGGGGTCGGTGTGGTCACAGGAGCAGCTGAGGCAGTCTGAGGGGGCCCAGTTGGAGTCGACGCCACAATGGTCGAGACGGTTGGGGGAGCACGTGACAGAGGTACTGTAGGTTCAACCCTAGGCTGTGTCGAGCCACCTCCCCCCTCGGAAGACTCTACAGTCGACCGCTGAAGTGCTTGTGCCGACGATGCTCTTTGGATGCGAGGGGGCGAAGTGTCCAGTCGCTCCTCATCGTCCTCCACCTGAATGACCTTTGCATCGATAACCGACATTGTTAACATCTGCATATGTCGAGTCCCATTCGGACAAACCAACAACTATCTAACCTCTATGAGAAGTGGCCGCGTCAGCAGTGTCGACATCCATTGCATCCCCTCCATCTCGATGAGGCGAAGACACAGATGTAGGAGCTCTGACGAATTGAGTGGCATTCGGTCAAATACAACTCCAGACTTCAGTCGACAAAACAAGTATGGAAATAAATACTTACGTGGAGACGACAAGCACGGCCACCCTCATGCGAAGCAGTGCCTTGTGAGGCTTGGTGACGGTTGGCTTGGGCTGCTTGGCCGGTTTCTCGCTCGGCTCGGCGGTCGAGGGGCGGCTGCGCTTCAGATTCCTCTCACTGGGGCCCGGAGCCCTATCCTCAACACTCGATGGGTCTTGGCGGGACTTGGTGCGGCTTTCACGGCGGGGAGGTGACTCGACTTCTTCCTCCTCGCCGAAGTCCTCGTATTCTTCCTCGGAGTCGGAAGAACCGTCGCCGTCCACGCTGCCGCCTTCGCTCACCACGCCGTCTTCAACATGGTTCCCGTTGGGAACTGGCGAGTGCATGTGCGTAGGGCTGTCAAAAAAGTTCGGGCTCGACAAACTGTGCGAGCTTGACTCGCTAACAGCTCGGCTCGTATTCGACTCGAGACTCTAACAAACCAAACTCGAGCCTGGTATCAAGCTCGCGAGCTTAGTCACGCCGAACTCAAACAGTTCGAGAAAGCTCGTTATGTTGTATATACGTGAAATTAGATCCCGCGCTCGTCTCTATTTTCTCAGGCCCAACAACAAAAAGCCCATCTGCCGGAGTTCAATCGTCGGCAGGAGACGATATATTTCCTATCGAAATCACTGACGATCACAATCCCTTAATTCCAGCCAGTCTCCTCCAACCTTTCCCCTGCCTCAGAGCTAGGGCCTCGAAGGAGATGGTACCTTCGGCGCCGCCACGCGTGATGGTGTGAATCCGGCGCCGCGCCTGCATCGACTCTGGCATTTTCTTCCTCCAGCTTGAGTGTGAATCTACCCTACATCGGCTCGTGACGCTGTGAATCCGCCCTGCTTTTTTCTGTTGGTACGATTTACATCTAGCCCTTATTTGCTCTACCGATTAGAAGCAACTAGTTAGGTCCTACCTCTTGTTGAAAGTGAGCAAGATGGGAACGAGATTCATCTTTTTCTACACCTACAAGTTTAGCCTAGTCGCTGTGTTACAGTCTAGATGAAAACGATTCATCTTTTCTACTACTACATCTAGTTAGGTCCTGCACGTACTGTACACTAGTTTAACCTAGTTGTTGTGTTATGGTGAATTATCTTTCCAACAATTAAAACGTGAGATTTATATTTCAGTGAATTATCTTGCTTATTTTTTCAGTGACTTATTTACCAGTGAAGTTTAATACTTTATATGTCACTGAAATTCGAGATGTCTTCTAACTTATTTTTTTCAGTGAAGTTGGAGATGTCTTCTCATGAAGAATCACACGCCGCTGATGCCGAGCCGCTATTAGCAAGAACTAAGATGGGTGGACATGAAACCACAGAAACAAAAGATGAGCAGGAAAAGTTAGTGGTTGAGATAGATCCACCACAGAAGGCAACCAGGGCAAAGAAATCTGTAGTTTGGCGGTTCTTCGAGGAAGTTAAAGTCCCGTCAAAGAAAAGGAAAGGTGAGACTGAAATAAAAGGTAAGTGCATGGCATGTGGAAGCCTATTTGCAAAGACGGCCAGTGGCACTACCTCTCACTGGATAAGGCACTTGAATACATGTGATCTGCACAAGCAAAATCAAAAATCGAAGCAACAAAAGATTATCAATTATCGAACTGAAGAAGAAGAGGAAGCTGAAGGTGATGTTGAAACTGCTGCTGTTGTTAATCCTGGTTATTGTGATAATGCAAAAAATCGTGAAATTATTTGCAAGCTTATCGTTGTTCATGATATGCCTTTTCGTCTTGTGGAATACAAATGGTTTAATATTTTGATGAAGGCATTAAATCGTGGTTACAAGAAGATTTCTAGAAATACTATTTGAAATGAATGCATGAAGCTCTATGAATCTGAAAAGAACATATTGAAGAAGTATTTCAAAAATGTTAAGAAGATAAGACTCACATGTGATCTTTGGACATCTAATCAGACAATCTGCTATATGAGTCTAGTTGCCCACTATATTGATGCTGATTGGAATATGCATTGCCGTATCATTAACTTTATTGAGCTAGAACCTCCTCATAGTGGTGTGGTGATTTCAAATGCTTTGTATGACTATTTGGCTGAATGGAAGATTGAGGAAAAAGTTGCTAGTATCACCTTTGACAACGTTGCGAGTAATGATTTGGCTGTCAAGTTCTTGCTTGCTAAGTTCAAAAATAGAAAGGCTCTTTGGTTTGAAGGAAAATTTCTGCATGTTAGATGTTGTGCTCACATTCTGAATCTGGTTGTCCAAGATGGTCTTAAGATGATTGAACATTTGACTAATAAAGTTAGGGAGACTATCAAGTATATCAAGAAATCAAACAATCGGTTCTATATGTTTCAGAATGATATTGATTCTCTCAACATTGGACGTAGTAAGGGAATGGTTCTTGATTGCTGCACTATATGGGGTTCAACCTTCAAAATGCTTGATTCTGCTTTCCATTACAGAGCAGCAATTGATGCTTATGCTTCAGGAGATGCAAACTATAGGTGGCAGCCATCCGAGGAAGAATGGTTGTTGTATGAACAAGTGAATTCTATCCTTGGTGTTTTTCATGAAGCTACGAAGGCATTTTCTGGTTCAACTTACCCGACCTCTAATCTGTTCTATCCTCACATTGTCAACATTAAGAAGATACTATGTGGGTTGAAGGAATCAAAGGAGGAATGCCTTGCAGCAATGGCAGATGCAATGGAGGATAAGTTTAACAAGTATTGGGGGCCTGAATGCAACACATTGTCTGCTATTGCTACGATTCTTGATCCAAGATATAAGATAGATATGATTAAATACACATTTCCTTCTTTATATGCAGAAATTAAAGTTGCTGAAAAACTAACATCTGTTGAGGCTACTTTGCATGAATTGTATGCTTTATATGAATCTGAAAATAACAAAAGCATGGCAACATAAGCTAGTAATGGGTCCACTTCTCAGTGCACCAGTACATCTGCTAGTATTTCTAATACGGCTTTCTCTATTACTAGCCAATATCAAGAGTATATGAAAGCCAAGAAGGCATATCATCCCTCAAAGTCAGATTTGAAGAAGTATTTGGATGATGATGTTGAGAACATTCCTGATGATAAATTTGATATACTTGGTTGGTGGAAGATGAATGAACTAAAGTATCCGTTAGTAGTAAAGATGGCTAGAGATGTCATCACTATTCCCATTACTTCAGTCTCATCAGAGTCGGCTTTTAGCACCGGTGGTCGAGTGATTGATGACTACCTTAGCTCTTTGCTCCCATCGATGGTGCAAGGTTTGGTCTGTACCTCAAGTTGGATTAGAGGAGGCCACCACAAAGAGAAGGATGTGGTAAGCATATATGACACTTTTTTGTTCTTTATACAAAAAATTACAATTCTGTTGTATAATAAAATTTTGTGTTTGTTGCACAGGAGGATGATGCCAATTCTATCCCGCTGGTATTAGTTGAAGCAGATTCCATAGTGGGCAGTAATTAGTCGCTTCGGAGATATGGTGAGCTCTTTTGTGGTTCCGTAAAAAATGTGTTTGTCAAGGTTAACCTGAAGCATTTCTTCCATTTGATAACCTCAAAGTGAAATTTCTTTTCAGGTACCATTTTCTATGAATAAGTAAATAAAGGTGATCCTACCAGATGGAGTGGAAACTGAAGCTAGCAGCAACGTCCCTGCACTTCTCTAGAAGCTGGAAGCCAGAACATGGAGTTGCAAATCTCTATGGAATCTTGAGTGATCTCTTATGTACTTAATTAGTGTTGCTACGTGGGACTTCCACTTATATATATTAAGACTGTGTTTATTATGCAATTTAGCCATATCGCCATAAGAGTGCTACTAAGATATTTGTAGTGGCTTGTTGCCACCGTATTCCTATTAATCTTTTATTATGTGAGACTATGAACCATTTTGTGTTGCAGTGATGTTAAGCTTTACCATGTTCTTGCTATGTATCTAACTGTCCATCTTTTTTATGTACTAATTTTCTTTAACGAGCTTCAACAAATCGAGCTCGAGCATTGTCGAACTTTGGTCAAGCCGAACTCGAGCTTATATGTAGCTTCGAAGGTTAACTCTGGCTCGCTCGAGCTCGGCTCGAGCTTGTGCCGAGCCCGAGTCGAGCCTACCAGTGTTCACTCGAGTTCGGCTTGTTGACAGCCCTACATGTGCGTCCATTCCTGCATGATTCAATCAAAGAAGTCAGTTCAATATATCACTTGACAATACAATACATCAGTCGACATCACCTAGCTCATCAGGTTCTTCGACGGGTTTTCGGCCGAGTACGGTAGGATCCTCTTGGCTCCCAAGGGGTTGTCGCAGGCCCCAGTGATGCTACAGAGCCACTGCTCGACAATTCTCTGAGGAACTTCCTCAGGATGCGCCCTTGTCGAGTCCTCAGGGCCCGCATAATGCCACATTGTATGGTCCCAGGCTTGGAGCGGCTAGATGCGCCGACCTAGAAACGTCTCCAACATATCCATGCCAGTCACCCCGCCCCGGATCAGTTGCACCACCGCTTCTACCAAGATGTCCACTTGGACGTGCTCCTCTTTAGTCACCTTCAGGGACTTGGGAACAGCTGGACTGTCGGATGTATAGGGGGAAAGGCTAGTCGACATATTTGGCGATGCTGCATCCTTGCAGTTAAACTAGGTCGACTACCAACCCCTTACAGATTCTTGGAAGGTCATGGCAGGGAAGGAGCTACGAGCTCTTTTCTGAACTCCTAACCCACCGCACAGCTGGAGTACATGGGTCTTCCCGTCAGCGGGGAGGGCTTTTTTCACGGTCTGGGATCTGACCGTGAAGAGGTGTTTGAACAGTCCCCAATGGGGAGAACAGCCCAAGAAACATTTGCACAGAGTGATGAATGCAGACAGATAAGCTATGGTGTTGGGCGAGAGGTGGTTCAGTTGGGCACCAAAAAAATTCAGGAAGCCCCTAAAGAACGGATGGGGCAGCAGAGAAAAACCTCGCTCGACATGGGAGAGAAGGAGAACCCGCTCCCCGTCGTGCGGCTCCGGCTCGCGCTCCTCCCCCGGCAGCCCCTAGGCGCCGTCCGCCACGAGCCCGTCGGAGACGAGGCCCTCCATGTCTTCACGGGTGACGATAGAGGGGAGCCAATCCCCCTACATCCAGCCCGCCGGCGCGGTGAATCTGGCGGTCGAGGGCTTCTTGCCCTTGAGCTTCGCCGCCCCCTCTTCGCGTGCTCCAGCTTCTCCGTCGGATTCTTCATCTCCGTCGCGGTGGCTCTCGTCGAGGGAGATTGGAGTTGGGTGCTGCGAGCGGAGGAGGTGGAGGAAAAGGGAGAAAGAACTGGCGGAGGTACTGTGCAAACCACGGCGCTGACGGCTTTATACGCCGCTGAGTGTCTCACTAACCAGTGACCCGCGAAGTTACCGCGCACGCCAACCGCTGACGGCACTCGGTACGTGGCGATACGACTGGCATGAAAATCGAGGTGTCGCACCTCCACTTGCCCTGATCGTGGCGTAATCATCGCGTGGGCGCGCGCGCTTCCCAAATTTTCGGATTTCGAAAAATCTGGGTCTGTCAGACCGACCCGTCGCCTCCCAAGATACTGCCAGCTCCCTCGGACCAAAGCGAATGCTGAACATCCACTCGGACACCTTTAAGGCTGAATGGATCCGGGTGAGCGGAGAAGAATTTAATCGACACCAGTTTCATTGAAGCCCCGACTATCATTCGGAAGATTTTGCATGTTGATCCTGAATGAATGCTAATGCTCAGAGTTCAATCGACACAAGTTTCATGGAAATCCCAAATATCATTCAAAGGATCTGATGCACTAACTCAAGGTCTACGTAGATACCTCCTTCCACCACTCAAACCCCGATCCATTCAGGGGCTAATGACGAGGATATGTACCTAGGGTACGGTCCTAGGCACGGCCCACATACCCTACCTAAGGACACTACATGGGAGGACTTGAAGATCAAGCATGAACTTCTGAGTGGATCCCTGGAGACGTTCAAAGTCACTCGACAGTAATCCACTCGGAGACTCCCGCTCCCACTCGGCAATCGCGTGTCACTCGGAAGACCTCGCTTTCACTCAACGCCAGAAGACCAGGAGCCATCATCAAGATCCCAACGGGCAAACACTGGTTCAATGGTCATTAATAGCTTTTACTATGTACGTTACCTATAACGGTAGACTTTAAACCCCACGACCAGACCCTTTGATGCGGGGCCATTATGAGGGGCAGCGAACTCTATATAAGCAGCCCCTCCCCTCCTGCACAAGGGTTAGCAACTATTGTAATCTCAACATTCCACACGACATAAATCTCCCGAGCACTGAGACGTAGGGATGTTACCTCCATGAGAGGGGCCTGAACTCATACATCCGTGTGTACACCCTCGCCGTAGCTAGGACTCTACCCTCTCCATTCGTACCCCTACCATCTACTGTCAGGCTCGTTCTCACGATAGCAGGCGAAGACCACCTTTGGACAGAGCGCGGACGTACTCCTGTTCCCCTTCAAAATTTTCCGTTGTGGGATCCCTTCCCGCCATTGTGACAAGGGAAGAGGACCCGAGCCACCACTACAGATAGGAGCTAGGCCACACCGTAGGGGGGATCGGATCCAACACTTAGCCACTCGACGAACCACCGCAAGGCAGAGGGCCAAGAACACCTCTCGAGCGCCCTTGCAAGGCTCAACCTCACTGTACTAGTTCATCCACCGAAACCTCCACGAGAGCCAATCCACCAAAGCAGGAGTATGGTATTACGCTTCACAGTGGCCCGAACCTGGGTAAACTGTCGTGTCCATCTTCTTCCTCGTCATCGAACGAGTTTGTCGTAGTAACCATCGAGTAGCGAGCTAGGTTGGGTGAGGCCGTAGGGAACCTTCATACACGCCCCTGTGTTCGAACCTTAAGGGTTTTGAGGAGCCCAAAATCCGATAGTATTTGGAAGGGAAACGGAGTCGGGAAGGCATCCGAGGTGGGCACAACCCACCACGATGCTGCCATGGGGGCTGGTCCACCCTGGTGTATCATGTTCACCTTGATCACCTTTCGGTTTATTTAATTATTTCCAAAATTCTAAAATATTTCAAAACTACAGAAAATATTTTTGCGGATTTTTCGTAGTCCGTTTACTTACCGAATCACGTACCTCCTATTTTAAGAATTCTGGAGTGTTCCGGAAGGTTTCTTTTATGTGCTCCTCCGGTGTCGTGGTTTGGATAACATTGCTTTCAACGTTAATAGGCGTACCTGAGATATAGTGCTTAATTCTTTGTCCATTGACCACCTTTGGGTTAGTAACTTCAACATTATTAATCTTGATAGCTCCAGAATGATAGACCTCTTTGATAATATATGGTCCTTCCCATTTGGAGAGAAGCTTTCCTGCAAAAAATCTTACATGAGTGTTGAACAAAAGGACATGGTCTCCTATTCTGAATTCCCGCTTTTGAATTCTTTTGTCATGCCATCTTTTTACTTTTTCTTTGAATAGCCTAGCATTTTCATATGCTTGGGTTCTCCATTCATCTAGTGAGCTAATATCAAATAGCCTATTTTCACCGGCAAGTTTGAAATCATAGTTGAGATCTTTAATTGCCCAAAATGCTTTATGTTCTAATTCTAAAGGCAAATGACAAGCTTTCCCATATACCATTTTATATGGAGACATACTCATAGGATTTTTATAAGCTGTTCTATAGGCCCAAACTACATCATCTAATTTCTTAGACCAATTCTTATGAGACCTATTGAAAGTTTTTTGTAATATTAATTTTATTTCTCTATTGCTAAGTTCTACCTGACCACTAGATTGAGGATGATAGGGTGATGCAATTCTATGGTTAACACCATATTTAGCAAGCATCTTACAGAAAGCACCATGAATAAAGTGTGAACCACCATCGGTCATTAAATATCTAGGGACTCCAAACCTCGGAAAGATAACCTCTTTAAGCATTTTAATGGATGTGTGGTGATCAGGACTAGGGATGGCAATTTTATCCATGGATCTGGATACCCACGGATACCCGACCCGGTTGGGCAACGGTATGGATTGCATTTCTACCCATGGATCCATGGATTTGGATACCCACGAACAGTTGGGTTGGGCATAGTTGTAATTTTTTTCTCTATGGATATCCAATGGATACCCGTATGACACAAGGACCCCTATGGCAGTGAGACTAAACTTAGCAAATGTCCAATCCCAAGTGACTCGCAGTCACAGAAGGTCAAATTCCAACCCATGCTACCTAATCCCCCACAACTCCACTAACATAATTATTAAACCTAATCTTAGTTAATCAACGATGATGAGTTAATTTGATCTGTGGAAAGGATTCCTGCTGATTTTTCTATGCCCATGGAGCTCCATGGGTATCTGGATATCCAATGGGTTTGGACATGGGCATAGTTTGTGCCCATGGATGCTTTGATGGATGGGCAGAGGGCAGGAAGATGGGTCATGGGTTAGATTTGGACCAGCTCCACCTGCTCCAAACCCGACCCATTGCCATCCCTAATCAGGACTACTAATTGGAATAGCCTCTACCCACTTAGTGACATAATAAACCGCAACTAAAATATGAGTGTATCCGTTAGAGGAAGGAAAAGGTCCCATATAATCAGAACCCCGTACGTCAAATGGTTCAACAACAAGTGAATAATTCATAGGCATTTCTTGATGCTTACCGATATTACCAATTCTTTGACACTCATCACAAGACAAGACAAACTTACGGGCATCCTTGAAGAGAGTAGGCCAATAAAAACCAGATTACAATACCCTGTGAGCAGTTCTATCTCCCGCATGATGCCCTCCATAAGCTTCAGAATGAAATTTCCGTAGGATTTGTTCATGTTCATGCTCAGGTACACAATGTCTAATAATACCATCCAATCCTTCTTTATAAAGATGTGGGTCATCCCAAAAGTAACGTCTCAAGTCATAGAAGATATTTTTTATTTTCTTGATATGCAATCTAGGTGGTATATATTTAGCGACAATGTAACTAGCATAATCAGCATACCAAGGTGTGTTGTGTGAGACACTTATTGCAGCTAGCTGTTCGTCAGGGAAACTATCATCAATAGGTAGTGGGTCATCAACACTATTTTCTAACCTAGATAAGTTATCAGCTACGGGGTTCTCGGCTCCTTTCCTATGAACGATATGTAAATCAAATCCTTGAAGCAAGAGAACCCACCTAATGAGTCTAGGTTTAGTATCTTTCTTTTCCATAAGATATTTTATAGCAGCATGGTCAGTGTGAACAGTAACTTTGGAATTAACAATTTAAGGTCTAAATTTATCGCAAGCAAACACGACTGCTAAAAATTCTTCATCAATAGTGGCATAATTACTTTGGGCACTGTCTAGAGTTTTGCTAGCATAATGGATAAAATTTAATTTCTTATCAACTATTTGTCCAAGAACAACACCAACAGCATAATCACTAGCATCACACATAATTTCTGAAGGCAAGTTCCAATCAGGTGGTTGAACTATAGATGCAGTGGTTAAGGCTTTCTTTAATGTTTCAAAGGCTTCCATGCAATCATCATCAAAAACAAAGAGTATACTTTTCAAAAAGATTAGTATGAGGCCTAGAAATTTTGGAGAAGTCTTTAATGAACCTCCTATAGAAACCAGCATGACCAAGGTAACTTCGAATAACTTTGATATCTTTAGGACATGGCATTTTCTCAATTGCATCAACTTTAGCTTGATCCACGTCAATACCTTGTTTGGAAAATTTATGCCCCAAGACAATACCTTCATTAACCATAAAGTGACACTTCTCCCAATTCAAGACGAGATTAGTTTGTTCACATCTCTGCAAAACTGGATCAAGGTTGCTTAAGCAATCATCAAAAGAAGTTCCGTAAATGGAAAAATCCTCGATGAAAACCTCCACAATCTTTTCACAAAAATCAGAGGATATAGCAGTCATACATCTTTGAAAGGTAGCAGGTGCATTGCATAAACCAAAAGGCATGCGTCTATTAGCATCGGTTCCAAACGGGCAAGTAAAGGTGGTTTTCTCTTCATCGGATTGTGACACAGGTATTTGAGAGAAACCAGAATACCCATCTAGGAAACAAAAGTGTGTGTGCTTAGATAGTCTTTGTAGAATTTGTTCAATGAAAGGCAAAGGGTAATGACCTTTCCTAGGAGATTTATTCAATTTTCTAAAATCAAATACCATTCAATAGTCAGTAACAATTCTTTGTGGAAAGAGTTCATTCTTATCATTAGGAACAACGATAATACCTCCTTTCTTAGGGACATAG
The DNA here is from genome assembly GCA_022496015.1 of Hordeum marinum. Lineage (NCBI taxonomy): Eukaryota > Viridiplantae > Streptophyta > Magnoliopsida > Poales > Poaceae > Hordeum > Hordeum marinum. The sequence continues at coordinate 111,035,870 of CM039673.1, forward strand.
TGAATGGGACTTACTCATCTACTATCAGCTATGGGATAGATTATACATGTTTCCAAAAGCTTTAATATTTTAGTTCTTACCACTTCCTTCATCTTAGAATTTAGTCGTCGTTGGTGATCAACACGGGTTTAGCATCAGGTTCCATATTGATCTTGTGCTGACATAGAGTGGGGCTAATACTCTTAAGATCATCAAGAGTATATCCAATAGCAACCTCGTGCTTCCTTAGAACTTTCAATAATCTCTCTTCTTCATGTTCTGAAAGGTTAGCACTAATAATAACATGATATATCTTTTTCTCATCAATATAAGCATACTTAAAAGTGTAAGGTGATTGTTTAAATTCAAACATAGGATCACCTTTAGGTGGAGGAGCACCTCCAAGGGTTTCAATAGGCAAACTGTGTCCCGGGAGAGGTTGTTGTTCGAAGAAAATTTGATCTATTTCATTTCTTTCATGCAAGTGCATATCATTTTCATGATCAAGCAAATATTGTTATAATGGATCAGTAGGTGGCACAACAATAGAAACAAGACCAATTATTTCATCCTTATTAGGTACTTCTCAATCACAGGGTTGTCTACTGAACTTGGAAAACTTAAACTCATGAGACAAATTACCAAAACTGACATTGACGTTTTTTTCACAATCTATCTTAGCATTGACGGTGCTCAAGAAAGGTCTACCAAAGATAATGGGACAAAAGTCATCTCTAACAACCCTGTGGGGAACCAAGGACTAGAAAATCAGTAGGGTATTTTACTTTCCCACACAAGACTTCAACATCTCTAACAACCCCAAGTGGTGTGATAGTGTCTCTATTAGCAAGTTTAATAGTAACATCAATATCTTCTATTTCGGCAGGTGCTATTTCACTCATAATTTTGTGGTATAAGGTAAAAGGAATAGCACTCACACTAGCACCCAAATTACATAATCCATGATAACAATGATCTCCTATTTTATCTGAGACAACACGCAAGCCAACTACATGTCTATGTTTGTCTTTTTCATCGGGTTTAGCAATTCTAGCATCTTCATCACAGAAGTAAATACATGCCCGTGAACATTTTCTACCAAGAGATCTTTAACCATAACAACACTAGTTCTACATTAATTTGTTCAGAGGGCTTAGGTGTTCTAATATTACTTTTGTGAACCACAGTTGATACCTTAGTATGTTCCTTTATCCTAATAGGAAAAGGTGGTTTCTCAATACAAGCAGTAGGCACAACTGGATCAACATTGTAAACCATAGTTTCTTCTTTAGCTATGACTCATTATTTAATTTCTTCTTTAATAGGGGATTCTATTTAAACCACTTCTCCTTAGGGAGGTTAACATGGGTAGAAAATGCTTCACAGAAAGAGGCAACTATCTCACAGTCAAGTCCATATTTAGTGCTAAACTTATGAAAAATATCGGTATTGATAAAAGATTTAACAGAATCGAATTCAAGCTTTATACCTGACTCATTAGCTTTGTCGAGTTCTCAATCTTTAGAGTTTCATTTAATTCTTTCAAAGAGATCCCACTTGAAATCAATAGTCTTCTTCATATAAGAACTAGCACAAGAAGTATCGAACATGGTTTGATCATTATGAGAAAGCCGAGCATAAAAATTCTGAATGATAACTTCCCTTGAAATGTCATGATTGGGGCATGAATATAACATTTAATTAAGACTCCCCAATCTAGAAAAATACTTTCTCCTTCATGTGGCCAAAACTTATATATATAATTCCGATCATGATGAACTAGATGCATAGGATAAAACTTCTGATGGAATTCAAATTGCCAACGATTCCAGTTCCACGATCCAAGATCATCACATAGCTTATACCATGTAAATGCTTTTCCCTCGAAAGATAAAGGGAAAACCTTCTTCTTAACTTCATCTCCGGATAAACCCGCAACCTTAAATAATCCACATATTTCGTTCACATATAAAAGATGCATATCAGGACGTTCAGTCCCATCTCCTGCATAAGGTTTAGCTAGCAATTTTTCTAGCATACCCGAAGGAATTTCATAAGTAACATTTTCAGTAGGTTTTGTAGGTTGAGGGGTAACTAATTGTGGTTCCAGTCGAGGTGAAGATAACCCGAACAAACCCCTCACAGAAATTTTCTCCATAGTAGCAAGTAGCAATAAATTTCAGCGCGTAGTATAAGTTTTTCCTTACCGATTTCCACTTACCAAGAGCGCTTCACTCCCCGGAAACGGCACCGGAAAAGAGTCTTGATGACCCACAAGTATAAGGGATCAGTCGTAGTCCTTTTGATAAGTAAGAGTGTCGAACCCAACGAGGAGCAGAAGGAAATGGCAAGCGGTTTTCAGCAAGGTATTCTCTACAAACACTAAAATTGTAGGTAACAGATAGTTTGATAGCAAGGTAATTTGTAACGAGCAAGTAATGGTAGCAGTGAACAAGGTGCAGCAAGGTATCCCAATCCTTTTGAGGCAAAGGAGAGGCCAGAATAATCATTAGTAATAGGCAAACTGTTGTGATGGTACACATGAATTTCGTCTAGTCACTTTTATCATGTTGGTTTGATTCGTGTTCGCTACTTTGATAATTTGATATGTGGGTGGACCAGTGCTAAGGTGTTGTTCTTACTTGAACTAACAACCTACTTATGATTAACCCCCTCGCAACCGTAACTACGAGAAAAATATTAAGACAAAGTCTATACACATCATTAAACATGTGGATCCAAATCAGCCCCTTACGAAGTAGTGCATAAACTAGGGTTTAAGATTTGGTCACTCTAGCAACCCATCATCTAATAACTACTCCACAATGCATTCCTTCAGGCCCATGAATGGTTAAGTATCATGTAGTGGACGTTCACATGACACCACTAAGGGAATCACAACATACATATCATCAAAATATCGAACACATATCAAATTCACATGATTACTCGCAACATGACTTCTCTCGTGACCTCAAGAACAAAGTTAACTACTCACAAATAATATGCATGCTCAATATCAGGGAAGTATTGAATATCATAATGGTCTGAACAGATAGTCTTCCACCAAATAAACCATATAGTAATCAACTACGCAAGGTAATCAAGACTACTAGTCACCCACAGGTACCAATCTAAGGTTCCGGTACAAAGATTGAACACAAGAGATGAACTAGGGTTTCAGAGGAGATGGTGTAGTTGAATATGTTGATGAAGATTGGCCTCCCAAAGATGAGAGGGGTGTTGGTGATGACAATAGCTTCGATTTCCCCCTCCGGGAGGGAAGTTCCCCCGATGGAATCACTCCGTCGAAGGGCAAAAGTGCTCCTGCCCAAGTTCTGCCTCGAGGAGGTGGCGCTTCGTCCCGAAAGTCCTCCTCTGATTTTTTTTCTAGGTCAAGAGTGACCATATACCAGAATATGGGCACCGGAAGAGGGCCAGGCTAGGCATGATACACCAGGGCGCCGTCAGGGGGGCCTGGTGTGCCCCGGTGGGTTGTGCCCACCTAGGGGCCCTTCCTGGTAGTTTTCCGCTCCAGTAATTTTTATTAAATGCAAGAATAATCTTCGTCAATTTTCAGCTTCATTGGAGTTGTGCAGAATAGGTATCGGTGGCATGCTTTTATTGGGTCCACAATTCCAGCTACCGGTATTCTCCCTCTTTGTGTAAACCTTGCATATTATGATAGAAAAAGGCATTAGAATCACTCTCCAAAGCATTATTATTCAACAAAACAAAGTAAATAATAGTAGTAAATCATGATGCAAAATGGACGTATCACCTGTCCATCGAGCAATCGGCGGTGGAGTACTAACGCAAGCCATGGCGTCGCCACTACTACGAGTACTACCAAGATGAGGGCGACGCCAATGACAAGGACAACGCCGAGGATAAGCATGTCGCCACGGTCGAAGTCAGCTTGGGGGACGCGGAGTCCAGTATCGGCAGAATGTCGCCCGGACAAGTCGTCGATATCTCATCCAACAGCGGCGAGGCATAGGGCGGCTGCTCGTCGGCGTCTTTGTTAAAATTATGCATGTTACTAATAGTCTTTGTTTAGAGACCTGCTATTTTGTAAGAGCTATGTCTAGTTCAAGTAGCTTGATTATTTAGTGAACTTGCTCGGTTTAGTAACTATGAGGTATGTGTGTCCGTTAATTTCTATAACCAAGTTAGCAGTTGATGTTACATTATGGAGTAAAATGGATGTGCACTATAACCAGGGAATAAGTGGGGAGGGGCAAATTTTTGTATGTTCTGTATCATTGCATGCAATAAAAGCTGAAACATTGTGTCTCATGAATCTTTGCGTGCCAAGATACTCTGCAACGAGCGAAAAATTTCACCAACCGCTGAAATATCTGCCGCCCCCTCCCCCGCCAAAGGGCCACATTTCCCCTGCAATGCCCCCCCTGCGCCGCTGCCCACATCTCTCCCTCTAGCATCCGACCACCATGGACACGCCATGGTCTCCTTGAGTGACCCCTCAAGCGATATCTTCGACGACGACAAATCTCTCACCAGGCAGGTATTCGTATCTCTTCTCTCTGGCTCAACTAGGCTTAGGGTTTTGTTTTGGAAGTGGGGATTTTAAAGCGGCAGGTCCATTTGCGCCATTTCTTTCTCTTGTAGCTCCCTAGGACAATCACTTCCAATGAATGGAGAGGGGTACCTGAAGACCTGCCTATTCATGGTGAACATCAATTTCAACCCGTGAAATTACGAGCTTTTGAATCTGGGTACAGAAGGAGGAAGTTTCTGCGATGTGCAAAGAAGGTAAAACTAACTCTCGTTGTTAGAAATCATTTATTATATTAGCTGTGATTCACACTTCCTATGTGCTATTTGATTTTGGATGTGATTAACACACTGTCGTAGTTTTAGTCTGAAGGCATATTGACAACAAGAAAACTATATGTGACATGAGTTATCATTGCATCAAAATTTACTGCAAGGTAGTGCACACGAAGCACTTCATTTCATTCGGCACGAGCAAGGTCTAATTATGCATGGAAACATGGCTAGCATCAACACAACATGGCAATATGAAATAAACAGATTCTCGGACTTAGTGAAAAAACATTGTGCAAGACATTAGTTTTTAACCGATCGGAATATTTGATGGTAGAATGTACATAGCTCTCACTATTAATTTGTTTTCATTTAAACATTGCCTATGTGCATCCTATACTACAAAGACTGTTGCATTTATATTTATATTTCTGGTAAAATGACAATTTTTTAGTACACATGACAGAAACAGGGGAGGGACGAGTACCAGAGCATCCTACTACGAAGAATCTTCGAGCAGAACGATGGCATGGCTGATGAAGACCCATGTAATCCCGGTTCTGATGAAGACCCATTTGAAGCACACAAGTACAAGCATAGCCATCCATTTCTTGTTGGTGAATACTTTGATGAGTGCAGTTCCAGTTGTCGCAAGTTACATAAATATTGCATGGACATAATGTCAAAAGGAGAAGATCATAACATTGCGGAATTGCAGTATGACTGTTATCATTTCTCCATGTACCATCAGTGTGGAATTCGACGACTTTCATCTCTTCTTCAACTTCGATGGGCTTGCTACCACTCTTGTAAAATGCTTCATGTTGTAAGTACTTCACAAACTCCGATCAACTTCTCCATACAAGGATGTAAATGAAAAAAAACTAAATGTACTATATTCCTCTTACGGGATTGACGATGCAGAGAACATCAAGGGTGCATGCATATTTCATAGATCCTGATTTAGCAAACGGCGTTTTGTTACAAGATAATGACTCATGCACGGCTTCCGTTGATTATGTTGCAAGGATCTTGTTAGACTTACACATAGGAGAATTCTTCACGTGGCCATATTACGAAGAGTAAGTTAAATATACAACCACACATACATTGATCGTCTTTCAGTTTAGACATAGTTCATACTTTCATGGTTTTCTTAAACTGTAGAGGTCACTCGACCTTGGTGGTCATTGTTCCAAAATGCAACACAGTTTACTACATGGATTGTCTCAGAGAATCAAATGCGCCTCAGGATCTAAGTCATCTTCAGGATTTCATGGATAGGTATTGAATTATTTGATGTTAATGCGTTGTGTTCATATCTAGTTCCAGAATTGAGTTTGTGAAAATACATCTTCATTTGTAATGTATTGTCAAAGAACATAACTTTAGGAGGGTTACGGTTCGACCGCCAACTACCTCTACAGCACATGATCGTTTCTTTGGTAAGACAACGAAATCCGTTATTTTCAGAAAATGCTAGTCAGATGTTCAAGTTTCTAAGTAAACCTTTTTCTATTTATCTCCATAGAAAAAAACAACTTACATCGGTTAGGTTGTTCCTAACAAGGCAAATACATGACTAATAATGTACAAAAAATTTCAGTGTCCTCAGCAACAACAAGGTACCAGCCTATGTGGATACTACGTTTGTGCACACATGATGAACCTATGCAGACGTGTTGAATGTGGTGTCGATGCTGACAGGACAAAACCAGTAAGTCTACTTCTTAATTACTACCTTGTACTGCACACTTATCTCACATTCTGATCTCAAAGTCATGCAACTGATCTTCCGACCGATGACTTCTGAACCGCTCGCTGCTGATGAATTGTTGTCTATTAGGAAATTTATCTTCACCTTCTTTATGAAACACTATATCAATCCCACTAAAGGCATCGACGATTCATGGATTAAATCTCTAAAATAAATGTGACGAGGATATGTACCTAGGGTAGGGTCCTAGGACTGACCTATATACCCTACCTAAGGACATTGCATTGGAAGGCTTAAGGACCACAAGAAAGATTCTGACTGGATTCTCCATGGCATTCAAGTCACTCGACAACCAATCCATTCAGTGGCTCCTTCGTCCACTCGATAGTCACCTGTCACTCGGAAGACCTCGTTTCCAGTCGACGCTAGAAGACCAGAAGCCGCCCCTGAGAGGTCAAGAGGCAGGCGTTAGACTAGTCGTCATTAATAGCAATTAAGTTGTACGTTACCAGTAACGCTAGTCTTTATACCCACGATCGGACCCTTGGATGCCTCACAATTATGAGGGGCAGAGAACTCTATATAAGCCGCCCCTCCCCTCTGGCACAAGGGTTCGCAACCTTTGTAACACACATTCTCCACACGACAAAGCTCCAGAGCACTCAGACGTAGGGCTGTTATCTCCACGAGAGGGGCCTGAACTCATACATCCGTGTGTACATCCTCGCCGTAGCTAGGACTCTGCCCTCTCCTTTTGTACCCCTACCTTCTACTGTCAAGCTCGTTCCCACGACAGTTGGTGCCCACCTTAGGGCAGGTGTCTAAGCGACTTCCGGCAAGGTTGCATTTTTCGCCCTTCGTTATGTCTTCCGACGGTGTTTTCGCTCTGGGCCATGAGATCCGTTTCGGAGCGCTCACCTTCATCGCCGACGACTCGGCATGGATAGAAGAAGCGCCTCTTGATGTCGAGGTGCTCCCAGTTCGCGGGGCTGCGTAGTTCCACGCGAGTTCCTGTGGCGTGCTTCTGCGGTAGCCATCGACTCCGTACTCATTGGCTTTCCCCGCTGTTCGTCGTCACAAGCGATCCAGTCGCTCATGACTCTAGCGCTGGGTCAGGCATGCAGCGGCCCACCAAATTTCATCTCTGAAGATTGCGGCGATCGAGCCCGCCGAGTCCCTTTATGGTGTGTTCTAGTCGGACTCTGATCAGCCTAACTATCCTTCTGAGAGCGAGAGTTGCGATCCTGTAGTGGAGGTCCTTATGGCTGGTTCCCATCAAAGCCCGCCGCCGGGCTTTGGCCGTGGCAAGCGGGAAGCTGGCAGCCTGTCGAGTTAACAGACGTGCCGTGATGAGGAGGTTCTTCATACTCCCATCGTTGGTGCGACCGCTGAGGCCCAGGCCTTGGAGGCCGCATGCATACGATTTGAAGAGCTCCAGAGAGAACTCGACGAGCGCGCTCGCTAGCGCCCACCAGTTTCCAGTCGACGTCAGTGACATCTATTTCTGACTGGATCACACAACAATGCTGAGGTATACCATACTCCTGTGTTAAACGTTGCAGCTCCAGCTAGGATAGCAGATTCCATTCAGTCGTCACGGTCAGAGGCTGGTAGAGGGTTGATGCAGATTAGAGCTTTACTGGATGCAGCACAACGTCAAAATTCTGTTGTCTCGCAGTCGCACAATAGGATTCATAGTAATTCTCCAAGAGCAGAGACTGTTCAGTCGGCAATAGTTCTAGATCGCCCTTGCACCAAACAGGCGGGGGTTTTCGTGAAGATCAGCACAGAGATCAGTTTCACCGTGATGACCATAGTTGAGTGCCCACTCCTCCGCGGGGTGGTCCTTTTGTACCCCGGCACCAGAACGAAAGGCGCTCGTTTGGTGATGAGAAGAACGTAGGGTTTGATGCTCGAGATCTCCTCACTCAGAGGCGGGTCGACAGAAGCAGGGCCCACAGGAATGGGCGTGATACAGATATTCTGAGCGGAAGCATTGCTGTTATTTCTGGTCTAGAGTGTTTTAGCAGGGCTATTCGTTCCATAGAAATTCCCCCCAACTTGAGGTTGGCGGCTGGGATCGGCAAGTTTTCTGGAAAGTCGAAGCCAGAGACATGGTTGGATGATTACCGAGTGGAAGTCCAAATTGGCGGTGGTAACGATAACATTGCAATGAATCATCTGTCTTTGATGTTGAATGGCTCGGCTCGTGCATGGCTGAATCGTTTAGCCCCTTCTAGCATTCACTGCTGGGAGGATCACGCCCGAGTGTTCATCAAAACGTTTGAGGGCACTTGCAAGCGTCCCGCCGGGCTGATTGTTTTACAACATTGTGTTCAGAAGCCCAACGAAACTTTGAGAGATTACATTTAGCGCTTGTCCACTCTGCATCATATTGTGGAAAATGTTTCCGAGCATCAGGTTGTTTGTGCTTTCAAGGCTGGAGTAAAATACCGAGAGCTCTATCTGAAGTTTGGGCATACGGGTGACATCTTGCTGAGCAAAATGATGGAAATTGTCACTCGGTATGCCAATGGCGAAGAAGAAGACCGCCTCCGCAGCAGCAAAGGAAAATCAGTTGACAATGATGCCGGCGGCAATTCCAGTCGGAAGCAGAAGCAAAAGGCTGATGGCCCTGTCCAGGCAGAGGTAGCTACTCTGGCAGCCCAAGGAAAGAACAAGGGGAAGTCCAAGGGACAGTTTAACCACAAGAAAGGAAAGAATCAGTCAGGGACTGATGTGATGGATCTATCGTGTGCAATCCACACGAGGAAAGACGAAGAAGGCAAATTGATATTGCCTAAGCATACCACTCGGCAGTGTTGACTGCTCATTTAGCAGTTCAAAGAGACTCCATCGAGTGAGAAAACTGCTGAGAAGGATGATGAAGACAAAGAAACTTTCCCTGATGTCACCGCTACACTGATGATTTTTGCTGATGTTGAAAGCAAGAGTCGATTGAAGGTCATGAATAGGGAGGTCAACATGGTCATACCTACAACCCCCACCTACCTCAAGTGGCCTCAGACTGCCATCACATTTGATCAGTCAGATCATCCTGCTCACGTGGCCACTTCCGGTCGACATGCTTTGGTAGTTGATCCGGTTGTGGGAGGCACTTGACTCCGCAAGGTCCTCATGGACGGTGGCAGCGGTCTGAACATCCTTTACATAGATACCCTTAAAGGGATGGGCATTCCGATGTCCCGACTCAGTGAGAGCAACATGAAATTTCACGAAGTCATCCCAGGGAAGAAGGCCAAGTCACTCGGCCAGATTGCATTGGATGTGACATTCAGAACAGATAGAAATTTTTGAGAGGAAAAGTTGATGTTTGAAGTCATGGATTTCCGGAGCGCTTATCATGCCATTCTAGGTCGGCCTGCATATGCTCGTTTCATGCCCCGTCCATGTTACGTGTATCTCAAGTTGAAGATGCCAGGGCCCAAAGGTGTGATCACGGTCATCGGCAATCGACAGTGTGCTAAGGAGTGCCTCCAGCAAGGCTCCAAAATCGCCGATCACCAGATGGCTATGGTTGAGCTGGAAGAATACAAGAAGAGTGCTGACCCTCCTGATTTGCTACGCGCTAAGAAGCCTGCTTCTGAGTCAGCATTTCAGTCAGCAGGGGAAGTGAAGAAAGTACACATTCACCCGACAGATTCAACTACCGCACCGATCAATATATCGTCAACACTCGACAACAAATAGGAAGCCGAGCTCATCCAATTCCTTCGTGAGAACTAGGATATCTTCACATGGAAGCCTGCTGACATGCCGGGGGTTCCCAGGAAACTAGCTGGGCACCGACTGAGAGTTGACCCGAAGGCCAAGCCAGTCAAGGAGCATTTGCATCGATCGGCGGTAGAGAAGAGCAAAGCAATCGGCAAAGAGGTGTCTCGTCTCTTGCAAGCCAAGTTCATTCGAGAGATTTACCACTCCGAGTGGCTTTTGAATGTTGTCATGGTTCCCAATAAGGACAAGTCACTACGCATGTGTATTGACTTCAAGCATATCAATCGGGCCTACCCAAAAGATCATTTTCCGCTCCCCCACATAGATCAGATTGTTGAATCAACTGCGGGATGCGAGCGTTTATTGTTTCTAGATGCTTACTCTGGGTACCATCAGATCCGTCTCTTTGGCCCGGATGAAATAAAAACAGCCTTCATCACCCCATTCAGGTGTTTTTGCTACATCACCATGCCATTTGGTTTGAAAAATGTTGGCGCTACTTTCATGCGCATGATTCAGAAGTGTTTACTCGACCAGATCCCTTGGAATGTTGATGCGTACGTGGACGATATAGTTGTCAAGTCCCGCAAAGTTTTGACCTGCTGGCTGACTTGGCCAAAACTTTCGCCAATCTGAGGAGGTACGATATAAAGCTGAATCTGGCTAAGTGTACTTTTAGCGTCCCTGGCGGCAAGTTACTCGGTTTTCTCATTTTCGAACAAGGGATCGACATCAACCCTGAGAAAATCAGCGCCATTAACCGAATGAAGACTCCCGTGCGAGTGCACGATGTTCAGAAGCTCACAGGTTGCTTGGCCGCATTGAGTCGATTCATTTCTCGTCTCGGTGAGAAGGCATTGCCTTTGTACCGACTGATGAAGAAGTTTGACACGTTCGAGTGGACTCCAGAATCCGAAGCAGCGTTTGTCGAGCTCAAAGCCCTGCTTTCCACCCAGCCAGTGCTTGCTGCTCCTCGCAGCAAAGAGCCTTTGCTCCTGTAGATCGCGGACACTAATCAGGTCGTCGGTATAGTGCTAACTGTCGAGCGAGAAGAGGAAGGCAAGGCCTACAAAGTCCAACGTCCAGTTTATTACGTTTCTGAAGTATTGTCTCCTTCAAAGCAAAGATATCCTCACTACCAGAAGTTGATTCATGGTATTTATCTGTTAGCAAAGAAGGTGCCACACTATTTTCAAAACCACTCGATTTCAGTCATCAGTGATGCTCCATTAGCCGAGATTCTCAACAATCGGGACACAACTGGTCGAGTGGCTAAGTTGGCAATTGAGCTCCTATACTTTGATATCAAGTTTGAAGCCAAGATAGTGATCACGTCTCAGGCACTAGCAGATTTTATGGCCGAGTGGATTGAACAGCAACAGCCAATCCAGGTTCACTCAACACACTAGATCATGTTCTCCGATGGCTCTAAAATGTTGAATGGATCTGGTGCTAGCGTTGTCTTGGTATCTCCAAAAGGTGACAAACTCAGTTATGTCTTGCAGATCCACTTCGATTCCTCTAACAATGAAGCAGAATATGAAGCACTTTTATATGGGTTGCGCATGGCTATCTCACTCGGTGTCAAGTGCCTAATGGTTTATGGCGACTCAGATTTGGTGGTCAATCAAGTGATGAAAGAGTGGGACATTCAAAACCCCGCTATGACTGGACACTGCAGTGCTGTTAGAAAGCTCGAGAAGAAATTTGAAGGTATGGAACTTCATCATGTTCCCGGAGTGAAGAATCAAGCAACTGATGAGCTGGCAAAGATTGGATCCACTCGACGACCTGTCCCCAGCAATTTGTTTTTAGAACACCTCCACACTCCTTCACTACAGGAAGATCCTTTCCCGAAGAGCCCCCGCAAGCTATGAGCTCCACCAATCCGACTAAAGTCGATGTCCGTGCAGTTATTGATTTAGTCATGGAGGTTCTGGTCATCATTCCCGATTGGACGGTGCTCTATAGTGCATATATCCTTAGACAAGAACTCCCTGAATATGAGACAGAAGCATGACACATCGTGCGCACGTCAAAAGCTTTTACTGTGATCGGAGATCAGCTGTTCAGCGAAAGCGCGACCGGCGTGACGCAGCGATGCATTTCCCGTGAAGAAGGTTGAGTGATCCTGGATGATGAAATCCACTTGGGAACTTGCGCCCAGCATGCGTCCTCACGGAAAATCATCGCTAAAGTGTACCGAGCTAGTTTCTTCTGGCCACGTGCCAATGAGAAGGCCAAAGACATTGCCGATCATTGTGAAGGGTGCTAGTTCTATGCAAACTTATCTCACAAGCCTGCGTCTGCTCTGAAGACAATCCCCCTTGCCTGTCAGTTTCTTGTCTGGGATCTAGACATGGTTGGTCCCTTTCGAACTAGAAAAGGCGGATTCACTCATTTTCTCGTTGTAGTCGACAAATTTACAAAGTGGATTGAGGCCAAGCCGATAAAGAAATTGAACTCTCGTACAACAGTCACATTCATGAGGGAAATAATCTTCTGATACGGGGTTCCCCACAGCATCATCACGGATAATGGCACCAACTTTGACTCGGAAGAATTCAGACACTTCTGCACCTCCCAAGGCACTCGGGTGGATTATGCTTCCGTTGCACACCCCCAAACCAATGGTCAAGTTGAGCGAGCCAACGGCCTCATCTTGCAAGGTCTGAAGCCTCATCTCATGCATGACTTGGATCATGCTGACGGGGCCTGGGTGTAGGAGTTGCCATCTATTTTATGGGGCCTGAGAACAACACCTAATCGGTCGACTGGACGAACTCCTTTTTTCCTTGTCTATGGATCCAAAGTTGTCTTGCCGAGTGATTTGTTTCACAACTCTCCCTGAGTGGAACTTTACTCTGAAGCTGAAGGTGAACAAGCAAGACAGGATGGCGTAGAAGTCCTGGAGGAAGAGCGAGAGATGGCTTTGATCCAAACCACAACTTATCAGCAAGATCTACGATCCTTCCATGCGAAAAATGTTAAGAGTCGATCATTTCATGAGGGAGATTTGGTGCTCCGAGTGGATCAGCAGCGACCCCACAAGCTTGCTCCTGCGTGGGAGGGTCCCTTTATCGTCACCAAGGTGTTGAACAACGGAGCATATCACCTATACAACCTCAAGAAGAAGATTGATGAGCCGCGAGCCTGGAACGCAGATTTGCTCCGGCGTTTCTATACTTAGGAACAGAGTGGTTTTGATGTAATAAAAGTATTTCAGATCATGTCATATATGCAAGTTTGACTTCCGTAGTCTTTTCGTCGATTCCAATCAAGTAATTACTCACTTGGGACCACTCCGAGTGTTGAGAAATCCTCACACTCGGGGGCTTAGCCACGAACATGCTTTTGCCTAAGTTAAAAACCCTGCCGAGTGGATAGCACTCCATTCACTCGATGACTTAGCTGCGAATCAGTCTTTGCCTAAGTTCAAAACTACTGCGAGTGTTGAGCAATCCTCACACTTGGGGGCTTAGCTGCGAACATGCCTTCGCCTAAGTTAAAAACCCTGCCGAGTGGGTAGCAGTCCATTCACTCGACGGCTTAGCAGCGAACCAGTCTTTGCCTAAGTTCGAAATTACTCAGAGTGTTGGGCAGTCCTCACTCTCCGGGGCTTAGCTACGAACCAGTCTTCACCTAAGTTCCAAACTTCTCCGAGTTTTGAGCAATCCTCACACTTGGGGGACTTAGTTGCAAACCAGCTTTCATCTAAAGACAAAAATGAATTCTAAGTGGTTTACTATCTACTCACTCGGAAACTTAGATGAACCAGTTTTTGCTCAAGATCAAAACTTTTCCGAGTGTTGAGCAATCCTCACACTCGAGGGCTTAGCTACGAACCAGCTTTTGCCTAAGACAAAAACAAATTCAGTCGAACAAACGATTGAAAGTCAAATGCGGATAAATTCAAAGGTTTCATCGCAGATAAATGTTTCATGCACAAGCAAACGTGCTCAGGCTTAAGGCCTGAATGGAGTTTTTAGGTCGATACATTTCCACTCGGCATACCGAGGCAAATAAAGTTTTCCCATGAATCAAGTGTTTCAAACACCCGACGGGCTTGCTCGCTCGATAAATGTGTCCAAGTCGATCCCATATGCGATCCTTGTGGCTGCGTCAATGAAGGTCTCCATGAAATCTTCAAACTAAAGCTTCTTCGTATTCATTACTCGGAGCTCCTTCAACTTGTCCTCCCTTGCCTCCTTGCAATGGACTCTTACGAGGGAGAGCGCCACGTCGGCTCCGCAGCGGGCGGTTGACTTCTTCCAAGCCTGCACTCGACTGGGAAGATCATTAAGGCGTGCCATCATGGATGTAAGATCAAGATGAAGAGTGTCTTCGGGCCACAGTTCTTTGTCGATCTTCTCCATCACAGCTTTCAGTCGGAGGATATATGCTTGAACACCCTAGAGTCTGACGTTGAGTCGGAACATGTTCATGGCCACTCCATCACCAACAGGTGACTTGGTGGGATCCAGATTGGGCTCGATATCTTCGGGTTCCTTTTCAAAGTCTTGGCAGAATTCTGTTGGGAAGAAGGAATGGGAGGAGGTTTAATGAAATACAGTCGTCAAGGATTTTATGAAGTTCAGTCGACAATGATGGTTACCGTCGAGCATGATGTACATCTTTCTCGCGAACTCCCCCAAATGCTTCTCCAAGCCATTGCTCCTCTTGGTCAGCTGCTCGGTCTTCTTGATGAGTTCCACCCGTTCAGGTTCAGCTTGGAGTTTTCCACCTCCATCTTCTTGGTGGCAGCCAGTTTCTGCTCAGCAGCTTCAGTCTTCTCCCTCTCCACCCATTGGGCATCAGCAAGCGCCTTGTCTTTGTCCTGTAGCGCCTTCTTCATGGTATCTAAAGAAATAGCATTGTTGAGTCGTGCTTGGAGTCGACGATTTTCATCACGTACGTCTATTCGAGCGAAAGCACTCGGTTCAAAGCATGGAAAGTGAGGATAAGAATGCATTGGGTCGACAGAAGTTACCTCCCAGAGTTTTCCGTTCAGTCCACACTCGCTGCAAACTGCTGTTGGAGACCTCCAAGTCCACTCGCAGCTGGTTCCTTTCCTCCTCGAGGTCCTTGTACTATGCGCCAAGTTCGCAAGCTCTCTGAAATCAACAAAGAAAAAATCCAGTCAACAGGAAACACCTCCTCTCCCGAGTGCAGAAGGTCAAAAAACAGTCGACTGGATGGCGGACCCCGCCCCACCCCATTCCCCTGAAATAGCGGCATATCATGGTTGATGAAATGATATCCATGAAACCCGCGTTCAGGAGAGGAAGAATTCAAGCAAAAAATCCACCCAAGATGTCGAGTGGCACGTGTGCTCCGCGTATCGTAAACAACCCTTTATTCAAGATGGTCTCTATCAGACCCCCGCCAGTGCAAGCACTCGACGGTGGTCTCGGGGACTACACCTAGTGGGTGCACTCAAAGTGCCCCCACTGGACCTGTTAACACTCGATCTATCGAGTGACCCGCCACCCCACTCCGCACCTTTGAATTAGCATCATATCATGGTTGATGAAATGATGTCCATGAAACCTACAAGGTAGATTCGGTGTGGGACGGCTAAGGAAAAAAGTCAACTCGACATGTCGAGCAGTGAGCGTACTCCACGTATGACACAAAAAAGTTCAAAGTTCTTAAGACTACTGCTCATCGTCAAAGATCTACAGTAGCCTCGGGGACTACACCCAGTGGGTGCATTTAGCGTGCCCTCACTGGTTCCTAAACAACTCGACAAGGTCTGCCCTGTCCGAGCATACGACGGTCTCTATCAGACCCCCGCCAATGCAAGCACTCGACGGCGGTCTCGGGGACTACACCCAGTGGGTGCACTCAGGTGCCCCCACTAGATCTTCTAACTCTCGATCTGTCGAGTGGCAGAAAATGAAAATAAAAACGTGCACAAGCACATGAATATCATGTCTATCAGACCCCTGCCAGTGCAAGCACTCGACGGCGGTCTTGGGGACTACACCCAGTGGGTGCACTCAGCATGCCCCCACTGGACCATCTATCACTCGATCTGTCGAGCGACCCGCCACCCCACTCTGCACCCTTGAAGTAGTGTCATATCATGGTTGATGGAAATTATGTCCATGAAACCTACAAGGAAGCTTTGGAGTGGCATGGATAGGGAGAGAAGTCCACTCGACATGTCGAGTGGCAAGCATATTCAGCATTCGACAAACTCTACGACCACTGCCGGTGCAAGCACTCGACAACGGTCTCGGGGACTACACCCAGTGGGTGCACTCAGCATGCCCCCACTGGACCGAAATCTACTCGATTGTGCTCTGATCTATTCGAGTGGAGAACATACAAATATCATACAAGTGGAAAACACCCACTGGGTGTACAATCAAAGAAGACAGGAATTCAATCGAAAATACACTCACAATCAAACTTACTCGGACATTGGTGCGAAGCGCTGTGCTCGCATCGTAAGCCAACTTGCTGGCCTCGTACACTTCCTTGGTGTGCACCATCATCTGTTCCGCCTGGATCATGGCCTCCTTTGCGGCTCCGATTTGGTCTTCCGGAACACGGTCCAGAGGAAAGGCAGTCACCGGCGGGATCGATGTTGCAGCTGGGACAGTCGAGGTAGTCTGAGGTGGTCCGATTGGAGTCGATGCCTCGATGGTTGAAACATCTGCTGGAGCACTCGACAGCGGTACTGCAGGATCGTTTCTGACCCGTGTCGAGTCGCTTATCCCCTGGGAAGATCCAGCAGTCGACCGCTGAAGCGTCTGTGCCGACGAAGTTCTTCAGGCGCATACGCGCGTGGCGCCTAAGGTCTCACCTTCACCCCCTGTACCCCGAGGTTGTTCTTCATCCTCCTCCAGTTGAATGATTTCTGAAAATACCAATTGGCAATGTTGACTCTTGCAATTGAAGAATTTCATTCGAGAAACAGAGCTAAGTAAGGATTTGTTTACCTCTCTGGGAAGTGGCCGCATCAACAGTATCCACATCCATTTGCTCCTCTCCGTCCCGTGGAGGCAATTTCATTGAGGTAGCAGCACTGGTAAATCGAATTCCACTCGGTCAACAAGAATTCGAAGACATAATCACCAGCGAAAGATGAAGGTAAACACTTATGTTGAGATGACAGGCACAACCATCTTCATGCGGGGCGGAGCTTTGCGAGGCTTTCCTGTGTTGGGCTTGGGCTGCTTCGCAGATTGCTCACTCGACTCGACGGTCAAGGGTCAGTCCTGCTTCGGGTTCCTTTCACTCGAATCCGGGGCCTTGTCCGCGGTAGTGGCAGGGTCCTGGCGTAACTTGGAGCGACGTTCGATGCGTGGTGGAGACTTCACTTCTTCCTCGTTATCGCCCAAGTCCTCATATTCTTCTTCACTGTCATAAAACACAGTCGACGTCCATGCTGCCACCCTCGCTTTCTCCACCGTCTTCAGGCTGGCTCCCATTGGGTACGGGCGAGTGCATGTGCGTCCACTCCTGCATGATTCAAACAGTGAAGTCAGTCAACAGATCAATCAATCACTCGACAGAATAGAACGACAATCAACAAGACAATATTTACCAAATTCTTTGGCGGATTCGCAGCAGAGTAGGGTTGGATCGTCTTGGCACCCAGGGGGTTGTCACAAGCTCAGGTGATACTGCAAAGCCACTGCTCAACATTTTTTTGTGAAACCTCCTCCGAGTATGTCCTGTTCGAGTCCTCATGACTGGCGTAATGCCACATAGTGTGATCCCTTGCTTGAAGAGGCTGGATCTATCGACTGAGGAATGTCTCCAAGAGGTCCATACCAGTGACTCCAACATGGATAAGGGACCCTACAGCATCCACCAGGATCCCAACCTGGACTTTCTCCCCCTCCAACACCTTCAAAGATTTGGGAACGGCTGGATGATCTAACGTGAAGGGAGAAAGGCCAGTTGACATATTGGGAGAAGCTATGTCCTTGCAATAAAACCAGGTCGACTGCCAACCTCTAACCGGTTCAGGGAAAGTCATGGAAGGAAAAGAACTACGAGCTCTCTTCTGGATTCCTAAACCCCCACACAGCTGGACTACATGAGTCTTTCCATCCTCAGGGTGGGCCTTTTTTTATCGTCTGAGATCTCACGGTGCAAATGTGCTTGAACAGTCCCCAGTGGGGAGAACAGCCCAAGAAACACTCACACAGAGTGATGAACACAGACATGTATGAAATCGCATTTGGAGGAAAGTGATGGAGCTGAGCTCCGGAGAAGTTCAAAAATCCTCTAAAGAATGGATGGGGAGGCATGGAGAAACCTCTTTCGACGTGGGAGAGGAGGAGAACCCGCTCCCCCTCGCGTGGCTCCGGCTCGCGCTCCCCCTCCGACAGCCTCTAAGCACCGTCCTCCACGAGCCCGTCGACGACAAGGTTCTCGACGTCCGCGGTGGTGACTATCGATGGGAGAAAGTCCCCCTGGATCCACCCCGCCGGCACAGTGAACCAGGCGGTCGAGGGCTTCTTGGCCTTGCCCCTCACGGCTCCCTTCTTGGCGCGCTCGAGCTTCTCCGTTGCTCCCTTCGTCATCATGGCAGCGAAGCTCGTCGGGGTAGAGCAAAGTGAGGCACTGGAGACAAGAGATGCGGAGGAAGAGAGGAGATTTGGGGGAAAAGCACTGTGCGAACCATGGCGCTTTGGGATTTATATCCCACCAAGTGTCTCACTAACGCATGGGCCCGCGAAATCCCCACATATCCTAACCACAGTCGGCACCCTATACGTGGAAAAATGAGCGGCGCGTAAATCGAGGCATCGTGCTCCCACTTTCCCCTATCGTGGCATCATCATCGCGAACGCGCGCGCTTCCCAAATTTTCGTATCCCGCAAGATCCGGGCCTGACAGAGCGACCCGTCACATCCAAAGATCCATTCAGGTCACTCGGAATTAAGTTAGCATTGAACATTCACTCGGACACTTTTAGGATAGAATCAATCTGGGCGGATGACGAAGAGTTCAGTCGAAGCAAGTTTCATTGAAGCCCTGAAAATCAGTCAGAAGATTTGGTGCCTTGTTTTGAACTAGCATCGATACCCCACTTCACCACTCGAACCCTGATCCATTCGGGGGCTAATGATGAGGATATGTACCTAGGGTAGGGTCCTAGGACTGACCTATAACCCTACCTAAGGACATTGCATTGGAAGGCTTACGGTCCATGGAGTTCAAGTCACTCGAGAGTCAATCCATTCGGTGGCTCCTTCCTCCACTCGATAGTCACCTATCACTCGGAAGACCTTGTTTCCAGTTGGCGCCAGAAGACCAGAAGCCGCCCCTGAGAGGCCAAGAGGCAGGCGTTAGAGCAGTCGTCATTAATAGCAATTATGTTGTACGTTACCAGTAACGCTAGTCATTATACCCACGATCGGACCCTTGGATGCCTCGCAATTATGAGGGGCAGAGAACTCTATATAAGCCGCCCCTCCTCATACATCTGTGTGTACATCCTCACCGTAGATAGGACTCTGGCCTCTCCTTTTGTACCCCTACCTTCTACTGTCAGGATCGTTCCCACGACAAAGTGCGTACTCATATAGTGTTATTAGCTAAACATATACACATGGATGTATTATTTTCCATGTGATAATGTCTTCGTATTTCGTACACTATGATTATGTATTGGATATGTTGGTTTAACAACTGTGGAATTTAGCTAGCATTTGTTCAATTTCATATTGTCATGAATTATGATGAATCCTCTCTTGTGGACACTATTCGTTCAATTGCATATCGTGGCGAATTATGATGAATGTTCTTCATGTGGACACTATTTGTCAATTGTATATTGTGCTGTGATGAATTTTTTGTTTATAGGGTCAATTAAATGCGATATTTTACATTAACCTGGCAATTTCAGCACACACGGTTCAAGCAATTAAGCGTGTGTGCTCCATAAAGGAAAGCACACACAACTCATAGCGCAACCGCGTGTGTCCACAGGAAGAACACACGAGATATAATCCAAAACGTTGGTGATACATAAGAAATCACAAACGATTTGCAACACTTGTACGTGTGTGTAGGAGCTACTTTTTTGGGGAAACGTGTCTGATAATGTTATACATGGCACACGGTTCCCAGAGAAATCTCGTGTGCGATTATGAAGATATCATACACAGTGTCTACAATGGCCCATGTGGATTACGTAACGTTTTGCAAACGGTCAAAGGTCAAACTCCATTTGTTTTCCATGAGCAATTAGACGTGCTTGACTCGTCCTGGATGTTTGTGGGTGATCCCAAAGCCCACATGTACGCCCAAAAGATTATGTGTGCGATTTGTTCTTGCACCGCACATAATTATATTTGTAGATCATTTGCGTTCGTTGGTCACAATCGTCGACGGGTTTCCGCGCCATGTGAGATGGACCCCCCTATCGCCCACACATTCAAGGCGACGGTTTACAACTACATCGTGGAAAGGGGTTAAAAACCATTTATATAGCACGTTGATGCATTAGTGTAGGTATAATGGAGTGAGGCGAATGGAGTGGTGCCGTTTTAATGCAGAGAGACATGTGTGCACCGGGAAGCGGCACGGCGGTGCATCGTTTCAATGTTGGCTCAAGTGATAAGGCACGTCTGCTCTGGGTTGGCATGAATGCAGTGCAGACACTCTGAAGTGGCACTCACCAACGTTGGGCGGGATAGTTCGTGGGCGGGGAGAAGAGTTTTTTGGTGGGGCAGGTTAGTCAGAAGTGGGTGTTGCGGCGGTCCGGGCGCCCTCAAATCCCCCTAGGTTTGTCTCCGGTTTGCTGAAAAAAGTGCGCCCGGACCGGTCAGCGGACCGATGCAGGATCATGTTACATGGCAAAACACGTCTGACTGTGCGGTGCAGATGGTTGCGGGTGGTTTGAGCTTTGGTGTTGGAGATGCCAATAGTACTGCTAGTGTAAACAATTATTTCTTAGTCCGGTAAGGATAGATGTTAGATACGAAAGATGTCAATTATGACTCATTTTTTGCAAACTTAGAAGAGTAAACCTTAATCACTTCCTACCCCTCTCACGACATGTTATGTGTCCTATGGTAAACAGGGTCTCTTCCCCAATCCCAGTAAGCTAACCAACATACGGTCCGCATGCGTTCGGCGAGGGATCAAGTCGACATTTTCTCGCCTCCCTCACTTGGATTCGAGAAGTAACCTAACTATAAGAGAGGATTAAAATGAAACCTATCACCCCTTCCTAGAAACACAGATCAACGTTGTGTGTGCCCATGCAAAGCTCAGGTTGAAGATGATGGAGGGCACTATAGGGTAACAGAACAGATAACAAAAAATATCTGATCTACGCACGAGGCCACAACCACTATGATGATGAATACAAGGTTTGATAACATCATTACCAACTCGTAGCGTAGCAGAAATACAGCTGGTGAAGATCGTTGATCCAGATCCCCGTAGCTAGGAATTTACAACCACCCAACCGCAAGGATTTTCTCTCTCGTATGTTCCCGCGGACAGAACTTTGGGCAAATTCTTAAAAAGAAATATCTAGCAGGGCATGTCATCCAGAACTAGGCCCTACCAAAGACTAGACAGTCTTTCGGTACTATGAAACTATTTTGTGGATGGAGAGAAATAATGCATCATTGCATGGCTTGTGTTGAAAGAAACTTGTGTGAAATGGAGAGCCCTCTCGACCTCTAAATGCTAGGGGCAAAATACCAAAAAGGCATTAGATATTTTCCAACAAAAAACCACAAAAGTGAGGAAAGGGGAGCTCCATGGAGGAGATCCTCCTTGGGCCAGCCACCTTGCGTGGGGCCCCTTTTGGTGGGCCCCACCACCCCATGTCATCCTTGTTGAATTTTAGTGAAAGCCCTAAAAGGTGGCTTGCCAAAAAGCCACAAAAAAGGGGGTTATACCCTAATAATTTTTAATCCAAAAAAGGGAAGGTCCAGAACATTTTTTGTCACCCCTAAAATAATTCTGGACACGTTTTAAAACATTTCTGGTATGATGTTTTTATCTCCAAAACAATTCCGGTTACTGTGAAACACTTCCAATTTTCTCTCTCAAACTTTTTCGTCATTCCAAACTTTTTCGCTCACTTTCTCTTGGATTCCTTGTCTATTACTCAACAGATAGACGACCCTTAAGTATGTGACCCTCGAGGTTCATTGAAGTATAGACATGACTGAAACTCTTTTCAATCAATGATCAATAGAGGAACCATGGACATTCATATTGATCCCTATACCTCTAGTTACCGTGTGTTATTCTTCTTGCTTCGTGATATGTTAAAAATACCCGAGATGAGATTTATTGGCCTCCCGACAAATCAACAAGTTTTGGACTATGCCAATTTCCTCGTTACTGGTTTTGTTCTATTTTATCATTCCCGTGTTCTGGCATCCATGTGATCAATCACACTTTGCCTACGAGATGATGATGGATACTGTAAAAGTGAGAGGGCCCTAAGAATATCCCTTTTATCGTCAGAGGTGCAAATTCTAATCTAGAGCTATCTAGTCCCTTGGCATACTTTTCCATGAACCCGTAAGCCGTCGTAATAGTCACCCTGTTATAGATGACGTTTAACGAACCCCAAAGTTCATGAAGAAACCATGAAAGAACTCGATACTCTCAAGGTCCAAGGAATTATACAAACTTTAACTTTCTCTGTGTTATTTACCTTTAACTTGTGATGAATGTATCTCATAGCATAACATCAATTTGGATCAATTCAATATAGGTGTTCTTATAACATTGTGACCTCATAGTTGTCGGCAAAGTCATGCCCATGATTAAGAAAACGTAAGCAGCATGCAACACTTGAGGTAGTCTTAGAGGCATTACTTGGAATATATTTTTCTATTTATTATTCTACACGTGCATATGAGTTTTCCTCTCACGCTTTATGTATATACGGGCTTGATGACTATTTAGTTGTACAATGTAATATAAACGTAATTACAAACATGGAAATAAATAATAACAATTATTATCGCCTCTAGGACATATTTCCTACAACCACTTCACAAGAGGACATGTCTGTGAACAATAGCTAAAATTTTGTCATGCCACGTCTAGCACTAATACTAACATTGGACCAGGGGCACTGCTGATCCTGTTAGTGGTAGTCCAACTTTTTGTAGTAATCTAGGCCTTGTGACTTATCTCCCCCTTTTAAAGTCCAATGGTAGGACCTTTTGGAATGTTAGGCGTCTAGGACAACTTAGTAAAGAACGTCGCTTATTCATAATAATCAGGTCGGTTTTGTTGCTTTACTTGAGATCAAGAGAGAATTCAGAGATCATAATTTCCTTTGATACATCTTTGATTGAGCTCACTTCTGTTGGCATTTGTTACTTGCTAAGAGCACAATTGGTGGGATCCTTGTGGGTCTTAAGAATTATCTTCTGAGGTCCTTGGTTTTCCAATAAAACTTACTGTATGATGGTCACCAGTAAGAATAATGTGATGATTTCCTCTTGCAATTAGTAGTGGTCCATGGTACTACTTAAAATGAAATGAAACCAGATTTTATTGCCAAAATATATCATGTTATGGAAAACATCACTTTGCATGTCTTATTTCGTGCCATTTTTTGTTCTTATGCAAGCTTATGGAGCTCCTATCCCTAATGACATGTCTTTTCTATTTCATTAAACCTTTTGGGAGCTGATTGTGACAGCCCAAGTGTTGTCCCTACCTTTTATGGCATGTAACCTTTGTATGAACCTTGTGTCATGAGCTTATCATATGTTTTGCAACTTGCCATCCATGTGTTGTTTGCATTCATGCATCATTTCATCCATCATAGCATTCATCATGCCCTATTGTTTACATGTGCCTTTGTATGATGTGGTGGTTGTGAGTGGGTCTTGTGTTGTGTTGGTGGTTGGAGTCTTGTGTGCAACCTCTTCTTCTTCCCCTCTCTTTTCCCTTATCAAACATGCCCTTCCAACACCCCCCCCTTTCTCTCCATATAATTTTATTGTCAGAATTAAGTTGTTTTAAAAAAGATTAAAAATGTTCAAGAGGTAGCCCAAATTATCTTAATAATGTAGAGTGTGATTCTTTTGATGGTTGAGGTTTGGTTGTTATCGTATTTTAATTAAACAAGAGCTGCCTTGTTATTAAAGTATTAAAATTGCTTGCTCAATAAATCAACTTGTTAATTTTAATAAATAGTGCACATTATTTTTCTTTACAAAAATATTTTTGTTTTGCACTAGAACCTTTTCTTTTATTATGGGGATTTATTTTGTGTGGCTGGTTTTAAAAATGAAAAACCCCTTTCTGTTTTCGTTTTGAGAGAGAGAGAGAGAGGTAGGTGGGCCTTCCCGCGGCCTAGCCCGCTCGGTGGACGGTCACCTGCTCCGTCAGGTTCACCATCAGGTTCACAGAGTGAGAGCCGCGTCCGCCATCGCCTTTCCGTCACCGTCGCCGTCTATCCCATCGCCCATTTAAGCCCTCGACGTGCGTGCCCCCTCGCCTAGGGTTCCGCTTCTTCTAGCCGCCGTCGCAGCTCTCGTCTTCCCCTCCATCTCTCTTCCTCCTCTCTTCTTTTCCCCTGCCAGGTAAGATTCTGAGATGTTTAGAGAGGTTCGGTTGAGTCCGCCAGTCGTCATCGCCGTCGTCGCCGCGTCTCTGGTGGGTCGCGTCCTTGGTGGTTATGGCGTGGAGCTCGGGGGTTCACCCGGTGTTCCATTCCCATCGCCAGGGGCCCCAGAGGAGCTCTGTAGCGATCGCCCCATCATCGCCGGAAGTCCCCACTCCACCGTCTCCTTCCCCTGCTTCGTCTCCAGCCGTCTTCTTCCCCTCCGTCGACTCCATCGTGACCGGCTCGTCGTCGCCTTTCCCCAAGGTGAGCCGCCGGTCCCCGTAGCCCTTTTCCTTCACGCGTAGCTCGTAGTTGGTCGCCGTCGCGTCTGTCGCCGCCGGTAGCAAGACGAGCACCTGCCGCTCGCCTCCTTCCTCCTCACCATAAGGTGAGCAGGGGAATGGAGCCGTGGATGACTCGTTGTGCGCAGGAGTAGTTTGCATAGCCAGATTCGTCGTGGATCGCCAGAGTTTGTCACCGCAGTTTGCATGTCGTCGTCGCTCTGTTCTGTCCTGCATCTTTAGTTTCGTCAGGCAGTGTGTGCATGTGTGTGTGTGTGTATTAGAGGGGCAGAGTCCCTACTCTATTGTTGATCTGGAGCGTAGCGTAGTGGTTGCGCTAGGGGGAAGTGACCGAGAGGTCTTGGGTTCGAGCCCAAGCCTCCCCCTTTTTATTTTTGTTTGTTGTTTGTTTTCCTTTTATTTGTTCTTTTCTTCCTTGCTTTATATACATATATGTGTGTGAGCTTGGTGTATGTGGTAGTGTGTGTGTCCTGTTGCACATACATGTAGGAGAGTGTGTGTGTATGTTATACATACACACACTTGTCTGTGTTGTGTGTGTTGTGTAGTGTTGTGTGTGTTGTGTGTGTATGCTATGCATACACACATATGTGTATGTGTAGAGGTAGATGTGCACTTGTGTGTGTGTGTGTTTTCATACGCATGTGTTCTTGTGTGTGTGCATGTGAGAGTGTGGTTGACCACCACACACATGATCTTAGGGGTATGAGAGTGCCATGTGTATCTATGTGCATGTGAGGGAGTGAGTGTGTGTGTCTATATGCTCTATGCATATGATGCATGTGTGTATGCTTAGTGTGTGGGTCAACTTGAGTGTTGTGTGTGTGTGTGAGAGGTGTGGGTGTGCCCATCTACATATGCATATGTATGAATGTGGAAGACCACCCCCACACATGAGTTGAGTCATGAGGAAGTGTCTTGTGCACTTGTGTGAGTGTTAGGGGACTAGTGGGTTTTCACACTTGTCATACCCCTTTGGTATATGCTTGTCATGTAGGTTTTGTCATCTCATTTCCATTCTTAGCTAAGTTGCTATACATGCTCATGCCCATTTAAATGCATTTTTCTATCTAGAGTAGTTACGCCATGATTAGTAGTGGATAACTTGCTTTTTCTTTGTGCCTTGTTGTTTCACATGGGCATATGAGTATGACCCATGGTTTTGGGGTAGGAAGAGACAATGAACTCATTGGAGCTCTCAGACTTCACTTTTGAGCAAGTTCTTAAATCTTTCATTTTAGCTGAGATGCCATTTTGTCATTTTTGCATGATTTAATCCATGTTTGCTTTGGGACATGTGCCAATTAGGAAGTGCTAGTATTTTGTGTCTAGTATGCCATGGTATTTTTGTTTAATATGAGAATCACCCATATAAGTGGGAAACATGTTGTTAAGTAGCCAACTTAATGTTTCTGTTTCAGCATGCTAAAAAAACTACCAAGTCTGGGAATCTGCTGTTATTTTTATGCCATGTAGAGTGGGTGACATCTATCAACATGTTGTGAGTTTTCTCATGCTCAGTGTTAGTTATTTGTAGTAGATATTGTCTTCTACCATCCTATTAATTTTCATGCCAATAGGAGCTCTCTAGCATATTTAACTACTGCTGTCAACTGGCTACTTTATTAACTCAGATTCCAGAAAACTGGAATTTCACCAAGTCCCAGAAAACTGTTTCATCATGTCAACTTGATTGCTTCATGCTTATTGATGTGTGCCTCATTTGATGATTGTGTAGTTGGATAAGTTGATGTGTGTGTTGATTAGATTCTGTCAATATCTTGGTTGTGGCTGTCGGGTTCCTGTAGCTCAAGTTGTGAGCTGTAGAAGTTGCTATGGTGTTGTTTTGTGGCAGACTGTGTGTTTATTTGTTTTGTGACTTGTGGGAGCTATACTCCATGTAATTGATTGATCCTTGAGTCTATTGTGCGTGATTTTTCATAACATATCCAGTGGCTACCTTCGAATGACAAGAATTAGCCCATGGCTTGGTGGTCTTGTGTATTTGCCTCCGTACCTTGTCGGGAGCGTATCGTGAGAACCGTAACTCCGCTTCTTGCGTTATTTATATGCATTTCTATCGATTTTGCATGATGCATCCATATTTTTCATGTTCATGCATGTTCAAATAACTTAACATCAGGTTCTTTCCAGGTTCATTAATAAACAAACTTTGCATGTGAAACATGACTAGTTTTGGATTGCCATGTTTAATTCTTCATAAATGATCATGCATCACTTTGGTTGTGCATTGCACCTTGGTTGGATATTTATTTGTTGTTTCTCTTGGGTAGACGCGAGTGTCGACACCGAATACGAGGACCCAGGAGAGTACCACTACGAGGATCCCGCTACTTGTTCCGCTAAAGAACCATCAGGCAAGATGATCGTACCCGGATCCCGATACTATTTTTGCTTGCTAGTTTATCGCTCTTATCGTTACAATTGCTCTACCTACCACTTGATATCAGCCTCCTAATTTCCATGACAGCCTCTAACCTCCACATCCGAGCAAACCTTTGATTGGCTAAGTTACCGCTGCTCAGCCCCTCTTATAGCATTCTTAGTTGCAGGTGCAGGTTGTTCCATGTGATAACATGGATTTGCATATCACCATAGTATCTGTCATTTAATTTAATGCACATATATATCTTGGTATTGGTGGAAGGCTTGACCTTTTGCTGAGTGATTTGTTCCGTTGTTACCGCCATTAGTTCCTGGTTACCGGTGTTATGTTTTCCATATTGTGCGCTCCTAACATGCTCGGGGTTGTTATGGGGACCCCCTTGTTCATTCGGTTGAGATTAAAACTTGTCTGGCTAGACCCAACATTGGTACTACATTTGATTACAACTTAATAAAAACTTGCATAGGGCCTTGCAAACCCGTGGATAATTTAATCAACCCTCGGGCCAATGCTCCTCATGAGTGTTGGTCCAAACTAGAGCACTGTGCGGGGCCAACCCAGGGCAACTTGGGAGATTTCTATCAAGCCTCCGTACGCGTCGCTTATCTGTCGTGTCCTGAGAACGAGATACGCGGCTCTTATCGGGTTCGTCGACACGTCGGGAGGTCTTGCTGGATTTGTTTTACCTTTATCGAATGTCTTGCGTGTGGACTCTGACTTTCTTCGGGTTTACTCGAGGTGTTGGAATTCCTTTGGAATTACCTATGATGATCGTGAGATCTGTGGTCGAGGCTATTCCCGTGGAGTGTGGTTAATTTGTGATGGATTAGTCGGAGCACCCCTGCAGGGTTAAATCTTTCGGAAAGTCGTGCCCGCGGTTATGTGGCAACTTGGATATTTGTTTAACACCCGGTTATAGTTAACTCGAAGTAAATTCCAATTGAAATAAACCAACTATGTGAGTAACCGTGATCGTCTTTGCTCGTGAACATGATCCGAGAGAGAACACGGTGGGGTTATGATTGACATAAGTAAGTTTTCAGGATCTCATAGAGATTATACTAGATTCGATCGTTCATCATAGGCCACTCATATTTATTTTCATGTTGCGTAAGTTAGCCACCATAAATGCTTAGTGCTGCTGCAAACTAAACACTTACCCCAACCCAACCTTTAAGCTTGAATAGTCTTGGTACCCGGGCGCTTGATTGCTGAGTCCTTATGGCTCACAGATTACTACAACCCTCCAGGTACAGGTACAAATGAGTATGTGCAGGATGATCGTACCCAGCTCTAGTGGGAATATGATGAGGAAAGAGGCAGGATGTATGTGACTTACCCGGATGAGTAGAGGACCATGGTCATGATCTTTGGGGTAGCGAGATAGTATCATTTGCATCTGTTTTTATCCTTTGATTTCGTCCATAGTCGGACCCTGTCTTCATCTTGATGATTGAACTCTGAGTGAATTGTAATTTAGCATGTGGCGAGTGTAAGCCAATCTTGTATACTCATCTTTTCAGTATTGTATGATGTGATGATACTATACTTGCTAATGGCAAGATGCGCCTCTATCCCTTGCGAGGCCCTCGTTTCTTAAAATGGATAGCACGAATCTTGGGCGTGACAAGTTGGTATTCTAAGCCATACGACCATAGGAGCCTTTGCTTGTTCGAACTTGGCCGAGTCATATCTAGTGAAAACTATTTTGAGTCTAGTTATATCAGAGAGTAGGATTCTTTTTACTCCTCTCTTTGCTCTGGTGAGGTTTCCGACTTAGGAATTTTGATTCTACTCCTCTTCTCGCTCAAATTTTTTTTAGGATCACGCAGGTATTTTGGAGTCTATATGATACCGATGTGACAGGGTTCTGTCTTGGTGCCTCCGGTGTGACTTGATTTCTTCCGGGGAGTCGAGCTCCAGGGAATGTTGGCACATCGTTATCATCCAGCTTCCTTGATATCTCAGGACGGAGAGTGTTCGAAATTACTTCAATACTTATCGTGTCATGGTGAGATAAGGTCGGAGTCACCCAGTACTGGGGAGGCGTCCGGGATACCACCATGGTTTATTATCGTTGTGAGTTCGAGGATTCGAGATTAGATGAGTTTGCGAAAGCCTCTGGTTATGTGTTGAAGGATGGATACAGTTGGGGTGTAGGATTGTTAGTTGTGTGAGATATTTCCTCCTTGTATCCCTCACACCGGATTGCATAACCAAAAAGTTTTCGGAAGTTCATAGGTGGGAAATCTTGTAGTTATCTAGGAACATCTTCTTCAGATGTATGTGGGCATATACATTTGTGCCGAGCGCTTAGCTCAATACTTTTGTGTTATTGCAAGTGGCTTCTAATTTCTGATGATGTTATCATAAACCAAAGAAGCATTCTTACTAATTTTTCAATAGGAAGGCCGTGTTGTTATTTGTTCAATTTCTTTCAAGCATTTGATTCAGCTTTGAATTCATCTTATCAATGAGGTGTTGATGCATTTTGTCCATCTTCAGGATGGCTCCATTAACTTGCAACAATCCGGGTCATGATGAGGAGCAGACTGATGTTCCGCCACCTCCTCCTCCGCCTCCTCCTCCAGAAGCTTGGCAAGCTGTGATGGTCGCAACCAATGCGAACACTCATATGTTGCTTAGACTGTTGCAAGAAAGGGAGCAGGGTCAGCAAGGTTTTCAAGGGAATTTTCAGAATCAGCCTCAGTTCGCAACGCTCAATCAGTTCCTTGCCCACCAGCCCAAGTCTTTCACCTGTTGTGAGCAGCCTCTTGGTGCTGATGATTGGCTTCGTGATATGAGTAAGCATTTTGAGTGCAGAAATGTCAGGCCAGAGGACTTTGTCAGATTTGCATCGTTCCAGCTCAAGGGTCAAGCAGCTGATTGGTGGCAGCTGTACAAGGATTCCAGGGGCGATCGTGTTGTTACTTGGGACGATTTCCGTCATGACTTCAGGGCTCATTACATTCCGACAAACTTTGTCAAGGAGATGCGTGAGAAGTTCAGGCACCTGAAGCAGGGAACCAAGTCTGTCTACCAATACAACGTCGAGTTCCTGAATCTAGCTCGTTATGCCAAGCAAGATGTTCCAGATGACAAGGCTATGATCTATCAATTTAGAGGTGGTCTCAAGGATGAGCTTCTGCCAGGCCTAGTTCTTCAAGATCCTCGGGAGTTCGATCAGTTCTACAACATGGCTTTGAAGGTTGAAGCAGCTCAGCTCAAGTTGGAGAACTCCAAGAAGCGTTCAAGGGATTCATATTCTTCTTCTTCCAGCTCTCAGATGGTTTTCAAGCAGCAGAAGTATTGGGCGCCAAATCCTCTTCCGTTTTGCCCTCCTTGGCAGCAGAAGCAGTTTGGTGGTCGTGGTTCTTCCCACACACCCAACCCAGGATTCCAGTAGAGACCCCAGGCGTCCAAGGTTGTTCTTGTTCCTCCTCTAGGCAATGTTCGTCCGCTTTCTAAGGTGACTTGTCACAAGTGTGGCCAGAAGGGTCACTATGCAAACAAGTGCAACCAGCGGCGTCTTTCGCCTCCTCCTCCTGTCAAGCCTCCAGGCAATGCTATGGTGAAGCATAATCCCAAGACCGCAAGAGTGAATATGGTGAATGCAGTTGAAGCAGAGCTGTCCAATGATGTGATTATGGGTAATCTCTCAGTTAATGATTTTCCTGCAAAAGTTTTGTTTGATTCGGGAGCATCGCATTCATTCATGTCTAAAGCATTCTTCGTCAAGCATGATTTTGATTTTGATTATTTGAGTAAGGCTTTGCATGTTGTTTCGCCCGGCACTCTCATGAGCGCTAACAAGGTGGTTCCGGATGTTTCTATCAAGATGGGAAATTATTCTTTTCTGGCTTCTCCAATTGTTCTCGGTAGTTCTGATATTGATCTCATTTTGGGCATGGACTTCCTGGCTATGAATAAGGCTCATATTGATTGCAAAGCAAAAGAAGTCAAGCTGACTCATCCTTCAGAAGATGTGATTATATTCGCAGCTCGCGATGACACAATCCGTCTCTTTTCTCTTAATGAGAAGGGTGAAATCTCGGCGATTTCTCAAATTTCGGTGGTTTGTGAGTATGAAGATGTCTTTCCAGAAGAATTGCCAGGAATGCCTCCGCACCGGCCAGTCGAGTTCGTGATTGATCTCGAGCCCGGAACTGAACCGGTCTGCAAGCGTCCATATAAACTTGGCCCTGAAGAGCTGAAAGATTTGAAGAAGCAACTGGATGAGCAAGAACGTCTGGGTCTATCAGACCAAGTTCTTCTCCATCGGGTTGTGGTGTTTTGTTTGTCAAGAAGAAAGATGGCACGGATCGTCTTTGTGTCGACTACCGTCCATGGAACAAGAAGACAATCAGAAACAAATACACTCCCTAACATCAATGAGTTGTTTGAACAACTAAAAGGTGCCAAGGTTTTCTCGAAGCTTGATCTTCGCATGGGTTATCATCACATTCTCATTCGCGAAGAAGACATTCCCAAGACCGCTTTCAGGATGAGTTTTGGCTCTTATGAGTACACCGTCATGTCGTTTGGTCTTGCTAATGCTCCTCCAACCTTCTCAAGAATGATGAATTTCATTTTCTCTCCTTTCAAGAATGAATTCGTCTTGGTCTATCTGGATGATATCCTTGTGTTCTCGGAGACAGAACAAGAGCATGCAGAGCATCTCCGCCTTGTGCTTGACAAGTTAAGAGAGCATCGATTCTATGCCAAGTTTTCCCAGTGTGAGTTCTGGCTCAATGAAGTGGTGTACCTCGGTCATGTCATCTCTGCCGAGGGAATTAAAGTGCACCCTGAGAAAGTTGAGGCAATATTGAAGTGGGAACCTCCTTAGAATGTGAAGCAGCTTCGGAGTTTCCTCGGGCTTGCAAGTTATTGCAGAAGATTCATGGAGAACTTCTCTCAAATTGCCAAGCCTCTGTCCAATCTCCTCCAGAAGAGTGTCAAGTATGTCTGGTCTCCTGAGTGTGATGGGGCGTTCAATACGCTCAAGTGCAGACTGACTTCAGCTCCAGTTCTTGTTCCTCCTGAGCAGTCTAAGCCTTTCCAAGTTTTCTGTGATGCTTCTCTCCAAGGTCTTGGTGGTGTTCTCATGCAAGACAAGAAGATTGTTGCTTATACCTCATGCCAGTTGAAGCCTGCCATGAAGAACTATCCCACTCATGATCTTGAGTTGGCAGCAGTTGTGCATGCTCTAATGACTTGGAGGCATTTGTTGTTGGGTAGACCAGTTGAGGTGTACACCAATCACAAGAGCTTGAAGTACATTTTCACTCAACCCAATCTCAATCTTCGGCAATCTCGTTGGGTGGAAATGCTTGAGGACTTCAATCCAAGCATTGAGTATACTCCTAGGAAAGCAAATGTCATTGCAGACGCGCTCAGTCGTAAGGCTTACTGCAATAGTCTCATTCCGAAGCCTCTTTAGCCCGAGCTTTGTGAAGCCTTCCGCAAGCTCAACCTTCAGATGATTCCGCAAGGATTTCTTGCCAATCTTCAAGTCTCTCCGACTCTGGAAGATCAGGTTCACCAAGTGCAGCTTATTGACGCTATGGTGAAGAAAGTGAAGAAAGGTGTGGCCAAGAGCATTCCGAAGTATAAGTGCTTTCGTGTTGATGACAAAGATACCTTGTTCTTTGAGGACCGTCTTGTGGTTCCAAAAGGTGATCTCAGAAAGGTTATCATGGACGAAGCACATAATTCTCTCCTATCCATTCATCCAGGCAGTTCAAAGATGTATCAGGATCTCAAGCAAACCTTCTGGTGGACTCACATGAAACGTGAAATTGCTCAATTCGTG
This sequence comes from Hordeum marinum, assembly GCA_022496015.1. Classification (NCBI taxonomy): domain Eukaryota; kingdom Viridiplantae; phylum Streptophyta; class Magnoliopsida; order Poales; family Poaceae; genus Hordeum; species Hordeum marinum. The sequence goes on from CM039673.1 coordinate 111,069,182, forward strand.
AACGAGTGTGATGTTTGTCGCAGAGTGAAGGCAGAGCATCAACGTCCAGCACGTCTTCTTCAGCCTTTGCCTATCCCGGAGTGGAAATTCGATCATGTGGAGATGGATTTCGTCACTAGGTTTCCGAAGTCCAAGAGAGGCAACGATGCCATCTTTGTGGTTATCGACAAGCTGTCAAAAATTGCTCATTTCCTGCCAGTCAAAGAATCTATCTCGGCAGCTCAGCTTGCAGAGTTGTATACGTCAAGGATAGTGTCTTTGCATGGTATTCCGCAACTCATCTCTTCTGACCATGGAAGCCTCTTTACTTCCAAGTTTTGGGAGTCCTTCCAGACTGCTATGGGTACCAAGATCCGTTTCAGCACTGCGTTCCATCCGCAGACAAGTGGTCAAGTTGAGAGAGTCAATCAGATCCTCAAAGATATGCTCAGAGCCTATGTGATTTCGTTCGGCATGAAGTGGGAAGACTGTCTTCCATATGCTGAATTCTCATACAACAATAGCTTTCAAGCTAGTTCAGGCAAGTCCCCTTTCGAGATTCTCTACGGCAAAAAGTGTCATACCCCGCTTAACTGGTCCGAAACCGGTGAGCGTCGGATATTGGGCAATGACATGATCACTGAAGCAGAAGAAATGTGCCATGTCATTCGTGAGAAGCTCAAAGCAGCTCAGTCCCGACAGAAGAGTTATTACGATAACAAACATCGAGATGTTTCCTTCCAAGTGGATGATCTAGTCTATCTCAGAGTCTCTCCCATGAAGGGCACTCAGCGGTTTGGAATTAAAGGGAAGCTAGCCCTCGTTTTGTTGGTCCTTTCAAAGTTGTTGGCAAGAGAGGTGGTCTTGCATATCAACTAGAGCTTCCTCCAAATTTTGCGAACGTGCACGATGTCTTCCATGTTTCTCAGCTCCGAAGATGCTTCAAGACTCCTGAGCCGACCATTGACCTCCAAGACATTGATCTCCAAGAAGATCTCTCTTATCGTGAGCATCCAGTTGCTATTCTTGGAGAAACTGAGCGTAAGACTCGCAACAAGTCCACCAAATTCCTCAAGGTGAAGTGGTCTCATCATTCCGACAAAGAAGCTACTTGGGAACGCGAGGACCTTCTCCGTTCCGAATTTCTAGACTTCTTTCGTTCCTAGATCTCGGGTTGAGATCCTCTTGTAGTGTGGGAGAGTTGTGACAGCCCAAGTGTTGTCCCTACCTTTTATGGCATGTAACCTTTGTATGAACCTTGTGTCATGAGCTTATGATATGTTTTCCAACTTGCCATCCATGTGTTGTTTGCATTCATGCATCATTTAATCCATCATAGCATTCATCATGCCCTATTGTTTACATGTGCCATTGTATGACGTGGTGGTTGTGAGTGGGTCTTGTGTTGTGTTGGTGCTTGAGTGTGGTTGGAGTCTTGTGTGCAACCTCTTCTTCTTCCCCTCTCTTTTCCCTTATCAAACATGCCCTTCCAACACCCCCCCTTTCTCTCCATATAATTTTATTGTCAGAGTTAAGTTGTTTTAAAAAAAAGATTAAAAATGTTCAAGAGGTAGCCCAAATTATCTTAATAATTTAGAGTGTGATTCTTTTCATGGTTGGCGTTTGGTTGTTATTGTATTTTAATTAAACAGGAGCTGCCTTGTTATTAAAGTATTAAAATTACTTGCTCAATAAATCAACTTGTTAATTTTATTAAATAGTGCACATTATTTTTCTTTACGAAAATATTTTTGTTTTGCAGTAGAACCTTTTCTTTTATTCTGGGGATTTATTTTGTGTGTATGGTTTTAAAAATGAAAAACCCTTTCTGTTTTCGTTTTGAGAGAGAGAGAGAGGTAGGTGGGCCTTCCCGCGGCCCAGCCCACTCGGTGGACGGTCACCTGCTCCGTCAGGTTCACCATCAGGTTCAAAGAGTGAGAGACGCGTCCGCCGTTGCCTTTCTGTCACCGTCGCCGTCTGTCCTATCGCCCATTTAAGCCCTCGACGTGCGTGCCCCCTCGCCTAGGGTTCCGCTTCTCCCAGCCGCTGCAGCAGCTCTCGTCTTCCCCTCCATCTCTCTTCCTCCTCTCTTCTTTCCCCTTGCCAGGTAAGATTCTGAGAGGTTTACAGAGGTTCAGTTGAGTCCGCCGGTCATCGTCGCCATCGTCGCCACGTCTCCGGTGGGTCGTGTCCTTGGTGGTGATGGCGTGTTGCTCGGGGTTTCACCCGGCGTTCCATTCCTGCCGCTAGGGGCCCTGGAGAAGCTCTGTAGCGACCGCCCCGTCATCGCTGGAAGTCCTCGCTCCACCGTCTCCTTCCCCTGCGTCGTCTCCGGCCGTCTTCTTCCCCTCCGCCAACTCCATCGTGACCGGCTCGTTGTCGCCTTTCCCCAAGGTGAGCCACCGGTCCTCGTAGCGCTTTTCCTCCGCGCGTAGCTCGTAGTTGGTCACCGCGAAGTCTGTCGCCGCCGGTAGGAATACGAGCACCTGCCACTCGCCTCCTTCCTCCTCACAGCAAGGTGAGCAGGGGAATGGAGCCGTGGATGACTCGTTGTGCGTAGGAGCAGTTTGCGTAGCCAGATTCGTCGTGGATCGCCGGAGTTTGCCGTCGCAGTTTGTCTGTCGTCATCGCTCTGTTCTGTCCTGCATCTTCAGTTTCGTCAGGCAGTGTGTGCGTGTGTGTGTGTGTGCGTAGGAGCAATGTTTCTGTTTCAGCATGCTAAAAAAACTACCAAGTCTGGGAATCTACTATTATTTTTATGCCATGTAGAGTGGGTGACATCTATCAACATGTTGTGAATTTGCTCATGCTCAGTGTTAGTTATTTGTAGTAGATATTGTCTTCTACCATCCTGTAATTTTCATACCAATAGGAGCTCTCTAGCATATTTAACTACTGCTATCAACTGGCTACTTTATTAACTCAGATTCCAGAAAACTGGAATTTTCACTAAGTCCCAGAAAACTGTTTCATCATGTCAACTTGATTGCTTCATGCTTATTGATGTGTGCCTCATTTTCTGATTGTGTAGTTGGATAAGTTGATGTGCGTGTTGATTAGATTCTATCAATATCTTGGTTGTGGCTGTCGGGTTCCTGTAGCTCAAGTTGTGAGCTGTAGAAGTTGCTATGATGCTGTTTTGTGGCAAACTGTGTGTTTATTTGTTTTGTGACTTGTGGGAGCTATACTCCATGTAATTGATTGATCCTTGAGTCTATTGTGCGTGATTTTTCATAACCTATCCAGTGGCTACCTTCGAATGCCAAGAATTAGCCCATCGCTTGGTGGTCTTGTGTATTTGCCTCCGTACCTTGTCGGGAGCGTATCGTGAGAATCGTAACTCCGCTTCTTGCGTTATTTATATGCATTTCTATCGATTTTGCATGATGCATCCATATTTTCCATGTTCATGCATGTTCAAATAACTTAACATCAGGTTCTTTCCAGGTTCATTAATAAACAAACTTTGCATGTGAAACATGACTAGTTTTGGATTGCCATGTTTAATTCTTCATAAATGATCATGCATCACCTTGGTTGTGCATTGCACCTTGGTTGGATATTTATTTTCTGTTTCTCTTGGGTAGACACGAGTGTCAATACCGAATACAAGGACCAAGGAGAGTACCACTACGAGGATCCCGCTACTTGTTCCGCTGAAGAACCATCAGGCAAGATGATCGTATCCGGATCCCGATACTATTTTTGCTTGCTAGTTTCTTGGTCTTATCATTACAATTTCTCTAACTACCACTTGATATCAGCCTCCTAATTGCCATCACAGCCTCTAACCTCCACATCCGAGCAAACCTTTGATTGGCTAAGTTACCGCTGATCAGCCCCTCTTATAGCATTCATAGTTGCAGGTGCAGGTTGTTCCATGTGATAACATGGATTTGGATATCACCATATTATCTGTCATTTAATTTAATGCACATATATATCTTGGTATTGGTGGAAGGCTTGACCTTTTGCTGAGTGATTTGTTCCGTTGTTACCGCCATTAGTTCCTGGTTACCGGTGTTATGTTTTCCATATTTTGCGCTCCTAACATGCTCGGGGTTGTTATGGGGACCCCCTTGTTCATTCGGTTGAGATTAAAACTTGTCTGGCAAGACCCAACATTGGTACTACATTTGCTTACAACTTAATAAAAAATTGCATAGGGCCTTGCAAACCCGTGGATAATTTAATCAACCGCCGGGCCAGTGCTCCTCATGAGTGTTGGTCCAAACTAGAGCACTGTGTGGGGCCAACCCAGGGCAACTTGGGAGATTTCTATCAGGCCTCAGTAGGCGTCGCTTATCCGTCGTGTCCTGAGAACGAGATACGCGGCTCTTATCGGGTCCGTCGACACGTCGGGAGGTCTTACTGGATTTGTTTTACCTTTATCGAATGTCTTGCGTGTGGACTCTGACTTTCTTCGGGTTTACTCGAGGTGTTAAAATTCCTTTGGAATTACCTATGATGATCGTGAGATCCATGGTCAAGGCTATTCCCATGGAGTGTGGTTAATTTGTGATGGATTAGTTGGAGCACCCCTGCAGGATTAAATCTTTCGGAAAGCCGTGCCCGTGGTTATGTGACAACTTGGATATTTGTTTAACATCCGGTTATAGTTAACTTGAAGTAAATTCCAATTGAAATACACCAACTGTGTGAGTAACTGTGATCGTCTCTGCTCGTGAACATGATCCAAGAGAGAACACGATGGGGTTATGATTGACATAAGTAAGTGTTCAGGATCTCATAGAGATCATACTAGATTTGATCGTTCATCGTAGGCCACTCATATTTATTTTCATGTTGCTTAAGTTAGCCACCATAAATGCTTAGTGCTGCTGCAAACTAAACACTTACCCCAACCCAACCTTTAAGCTTGAATAGTCTCGGTATCCAGACGCTTGATTGTTGAGTCCTTATGGCTCACAGATTACTACAACCCTCCAGGTACATGTACAGATGAGTACGTGCAGGATGATCTTACCCAGCTCCAGTGGGAATATGATGAGGAAAGAGACAGGATGTATGTGACTTACCCGGATGAGTAGAGGACCATGGTCGTGATCTTTGGGGTAGCGAGATAGTATCATTTGCATCTGTTTTTATCGTTTGATTTCGTCCATAGTCGGACCCTGTCTTCATCTTGATGATTGAGCTCTGAGTGAATTGTAATTTAGCATGTGGCGAGTGTAAGCCAATCTTGTATACTCATCTTTTCAGTATTGTATGATGTGATGATACTATACTTGCTAACGGCAAGATGCGCCTCTATCCCTTGCGAAGCCCTCGTGTCTTAAAATGGATATGCGCGTATCTTGGACGTGACATTGATAGCGCTAATTTCATGGATTTTGTGAGAGACTTTGAGGAAACAAAATTGGTTTCCCATACATTAGAATTTTATTTGATTGTGATTATTACTAAATATATTGAAACAATCGGTCCTATTTGTCATAGCAAATTTGTTATGAAAATCTTAGGCAAAGCTATGACTAATAGGTTCTCTCCAATTAGTAATAGACTTATATCTTCTAACCAGACTGCATTTCTTAAAGGCGGGTATAGTAATAGTATAGAGAGTGTGGTTATGGCCCACGACGTCATTCATGAGGTAAAAGTCCGGTTCTCGAGGGTTTACACTTAAGCTAAATTATGAGAAGGCCGATGACAGTGTTAGCTGGGTTTTACCCTAAAATGGATTTCTTGGATTAAGAGTACTCTTCTTGAGAGCACGTTTATTGTCCGAATAAATGATACTATATGCACTTATTTTACCCAAATAATAACGCCCACGCGTGTAGCATATCTGCACTTCGCCCACACGCATTGATCTCGGTTTGTTATGTTTTGCACGAATCTTGAAGGAATCTATTGGGATTTCAATGCCACGTAGGCATAGCGTGATGTGTGGGGGGTTAGAGCGGTCGCCCACACAAGCCGCAGCGGGCCGTTGCTAGTTTCGCGTGTGGGTGAACCGGCTCCCTCCCACACAGTCAGCACCTAGTCCGCGTCATGTGGGTGAACTTCTTTTCGCCCACACGACGCTTGTATATTGCTAGATGGCAACTACAATTGCGCATATGTGGCAAATAGGTAATCACATATGGCAACTATGGTTGGACTACACGTGACAACTAGTTAATCACACATGGCAACTATTGTTTGACCACACGTAGCAAGTGGTTAATCACACATGGCAACTATTGTTTGATCGCACGCGACAACTACTGTTAATTAGACATGGCAACTATAGTTAAGCAAAACAGAGAAGTTGCCATGTTTTACAACTAAAGTTTCCATCTCCGGGTAACTAAAGTTGTCATCCCCCGGGTAACTAAAGTTGCCATCCCTCGGGTAACTAAAGTAGTTGTGCCAGAACGTGTGGGCAGATTTGCTTCGGGCCTCATGTGCGGGGTGGGGATGAGTAGTACTTGTTAGGCGTGTGGCGCGAAGTAGCTGCTTCGGGACGTGTGGGAAGCTCTTCTGTTCGCCCACACATGATCGTGTGGGCTGTTTCCTGGGTATGCCACACATAACGTGTGGTCGGATGTCTAATATGCCACACATATGATGAATATCACGACCCTTATTTTACAGTAGGGGGAAGGACTCAAGCGAGGGACCCCCCCCCCCACCCCACATGTCCCCGTTTAGTTTAATTTAGTGATTGAGGTTTTCTCTTAAAAAATTGGTGAAATCTTCTTTACAAAAGTTTCCATGAATTAAAAATATATTATTGAGCTTTGTAAAAAAATGTTCATGTAGTTCAAACAAATATACAAAATTATAAGTGTTTCCAATAACATGATTTTGAATTTTTAAAATTGTTAACGAAATCTAAAAAATCCTTGGGAATCAAGAAAATGCTATGTTTTTTAAAGAAAAACTTAGATTAATAAAATATTCATTTATTCAAAAAATTACGACAATTTAAGAAAAAGGAAAAAACAAGGTAAAATGAACGAAGAAAAAAAATCAAATGATGGGAACAGAAATAGTAAAAGCCACAGATGGGCATGTTGAATGATATTTCCCCTTTTTACTTGCACTCGTTTAGTAGAAAAAACCAACAACTACCGCCTTCCCTTTCTTATGGTTTCTCCTTAACATATTAAAATATATTGCAAAAAAACCAAATCTAGGTTTTTGGAAAAATATTTAAAATATTGTTGATTTTTCTACTTTTTTAATAAAATAACTCTTTTTTGAATTATTGTTTTTGCAAACTAGAAACATATTCAAGAACTTGTTTAAAAAATTTCTCATATTTTAATATATTCATCATTTTTAAATCATAAATTTATAACCTTGAAAACTCAATGAAGAAAAGAGGAAAAAGATAGTGATTTTTTTGAAAAAGAACATGGCTGGAACCTTACCCATGTAAGACGGATACAGAAAACAAAATCAAAAACATAAGAAAGCTAACAAAAAAAGAAGAAAAAACTGAATGAAACCCATTGCACCAGCAAAAAACCCAGATGGACAAATATATTGCGCCAATACACTAGCGCACGTGCAATTCCACCAAAGTGCTCTCCATTCTCTCCATTCTCTCCATTTTTTATTTAGTTTTATTTTTTATTTTTTATTTTTGATTTGTTAGATACATGCCCACTTTTCTTCATACAGGTTGATCATTTTTATTCTATAGGTGGAACAGTTTTCAGATCCACATCGAACAATTTTCAGATACATGTATGGATTTTTATATAAACGGCGAAAGATTTATAAATAAATAATGAACACATGTTGAATATTTTCCAAATGCAAGTCAAATATTTTTTAAATGCACGGTGAATATTTTTTATAAAAATTGATTTTTTAGCATACATGTTGAACATTTTTTAACACATGTACATATTATAAATTCATGGTGAACATTTTATAAATGCGAGATGAAGGTTGTCAACACAAGATGAGCATTTTCTAAAGTTCATGGTGACAATTTTAGTGTACGGTGGAAATTTTATTTACTCACGATGAACATTTTTAGCACATCTGGAATAAAATCTAATATGCGACATTATTTTTATAAAATTAGTGAAATCCAAATATTTCTCTCTCTGTCTGTCTGTCTGTCTCCAACTATATATAACATTTTCAGGACATATATAAGGGGGGGAGAGAAAAAGATACAATACATTTTTTATGGGACGTTTGTCCAAAAAGGATGTTGAAACTCCCGACATCTCCATCAATGAGATTTATGTAACCATTTTTATTTAAATTGACGCAAGCCAACAAAGTCAAAGTCATTAAAAAACATATTACATAACATAAACAACTACTATAGAGCCATTACAAAATATGGATTTAGCACCTAAGGCTAAGTGGACTTCTTCCATGAGAGCACCTTCAATAGAGGATAACTTTCTCGCGTAGTCATCATCACGTCTAGCTAGAGGCGATGAGGACAAGGATTTTCAAACTAAATACCAAGATCAACCAATGAAGGCAACAACATCAGCAAGCAACCAAGGAGAAAACGCCTTAAACAAGGTAACGTAGCAAATTAATCATTGTTGATCCCGACCAATAAAGAACATGACACGAATTTTGACCCTATATATGAAGTGGTGCTCCAGTCAATCTTAAAGATGGATCTTTGGGAAGTTTTTGCCAACCAGTACTCCATGCTAGATCGGTGTGTGACGCTAGCAAATGGGTGGGATGTCTTCCCACCGGGGACCACCACTACAACTGGCGGGGGCAGCCCATGCATGTTGTGGCACAACGCCATCATGCATGATGCCGATAGGGAGTCACCAGTGTATCCTTGATCCGACCCTTCGCAGTTCGTCCCCCCCTCCATCGGAGCATCGCTTCCGGCTCGGCTTCGTTAGACGTCACCTCCGTTGGGAAGCCGCACCCGTTCCGTAATGCAAAGATTTGCAGATTTTCATGAGCTTGCGCAAGAACTCCTTTACCTGCATATAATATATATAACCCAAGCCAGGTTACACAGATGAAAACAAATTTCATGTGAAACTTGGAACACGTGACTAGAACAAAGGTGTGACGCCTAACATTTCATTGCTTTATGTCTCTGAACAATCAAGTTTAGGGGGAAGCATTTCGAGGGCATATGTAGGTAGGTAGTTGTGCTAACTTTATGCATAACTACACAAAAAATTAAATAGGCATGCAGTTTTTGTTTTTTGAACAAGCATGCATCTATTGTACATTCCACATGCATGCATGCATTCATGCATCACTGTATACGTAATTAAGAAGTATATAAATGCATATTTGTGTATACACATAAATAGTGGAGTATTGTACTCGTACCTCAGCAGGCTCACGTAGAGAGTAGGATGCGCTAGTCTCTTTTGGAAACTTGGTCACAAGGATCCCGATGCCTTGTCCCATGTTGCGCAGCACCTATTTTGATTTTTTTTTTATAAAAGTAAAGAGCTTAGTCCATCGGATCGGACCGATAGCGCGCTTCAGCGCAAAAGAGAACATGTGCAGCGCACACTATACCTTGAACGCATCCTCGTCTGTTCGGTCATCTCCGATGTATATTGGGAAAACGTCGCCACGCCCCGCATAGCCTGCAACGAAATAACCATCCAAAACATAATGTTATTAGCAAGTAACAAACAAGACATGCATGAAGTAGCGTCAACATGCATGTACTATATGTGCTAATTTTTGTTCTAAACAACGGGCTGCGCCATCGATTTTCCTTAAAAGAAACTGCAAAGTTTCCAGGGCTATGGTCTTTTCTTGGTCCCTCATGTAGTTTCCGTGTATGTTTGTATTTGTACCGAGTATGATGATATGTGGTTTCTCTGAAACCGCCACGGTTACGACAATCATGTGCCATTTTCTTTGCTGGCTATGTGTGGCGTGACAACATTTTCTAAACTAAACAACATGTTGCGTCATTTATTTCCATTAAAGAAACTGCCACAGTTACTACAATCATGATGTGATGTGCAAGAACTCACCGAGAGACTCGAGCAAGAACTCGAGAGCGTTTCCCTTGTCCCACTTGATGGAGGGACGGATCTCGAGGACCTTTCTCCCCTTGGTGAGGCGGAGGCCCGGGTAGCACTTTAATACCGCCCTCACTTCCGTCCCGAGAGCATCCCATTCCCTCTCCTCCACGCAGCGGAAGTGCACCGAAAGACAGAACTTGTTGTTCTCCACCATGGCCCCTGGGATGGACTCCATCTTCGTCATCAGGGTCTCATACACCTGCAATCCATCCATTCGGGTTGGACTTGTTAACGAAACCTATAGTATTTTACTCACTTCGTTCCGTAATATAAGAGCGTTTTTACACTAAAATGGGATGGATCAAATATATATTAATAGCTAGGTGTACTAGTAGAAGTAATGGACTTGATGTCAAGAGTAAAAAAGTACCAAGGTTACTAGTTGATTAGGAAATATTATTTCTCAGATAGTTTAGTTAATCTCGATCCCGCTGGTGAAAGACGAGGTCGTGCATGCCTACCTCCTGAATGACCGGCAAGAACTCGGTCGCCGGCTGGCACAAAACCTCGTCAGCCTGCGTAGACAAACCCAACAACCACTCAGTCACGCAGCTCGCAAGCGACTTATAACAAAATTAGGGCCAAGGAAAAGTCTCTTTCACGAGGAAAAGCGAAGACCGAGAGAGAGAGAGAGAGAATAAGTCAAGAAGAAAATTCGGAGAAAGGGAGATGTCGATTAACTTAACTTTTTTTTTATTGAGAAACCTAACTTAACTAACCTTTGCTTTGTGGTTGGACACTTTGGTTGGGCCCCTGATGTCCATGCCGTGGCTCCCGGCGTAGTACAGCTCCTCCAGCTTCACAAAGTTGAACACCTGCGTACAAAAACGTGGGCCATGAATACAGAATACTCAGTGCTATCTTTTTTTTATAAGTAGGCAAAACACAGGGAAAGGGTCCCGGCCTTACGGTGCACGCTGGTAGAGGCGTAGAGCCATGGTGGCTCCATCGCGGCGTGAGGAGAGGGAGAAAAATAAAACCTGCTTTTTTTTTTACAGCACCAAGAAAGCAACAACAAAAATAAAAGCTGAGCAAGGAACCGAGAATGTACCTTGTCTCTGCATCTCCCACTCACGATGGCGGTTGGAAAATGCTGAGCGACGCCCCTCACCGCGTCTCTCATCTGTGTCCAAGAGAAAATTAAACCACGTTAATTAAGAAAACAACAGTGCGGAGTGAACAGCATGCTGTGCTTCGATCGCGTCGCGGAAAGGGAGAACGAGACTGACCTCTTCGGTCATGACGGCGCTGTCGGGGTCCTCGACGATCGGCGATAGGGTGCCGTCGTAGTCCAGGAACATGACGATCTGCTTCCCCTCGGCCGCCGCGAGCACGCCCTCGAACCACTCCAATGCTGACGGGTGCTTCTCCTGCGATTCAGCAAAAGATTCTTCAATTATCGGCTTAGAGAGGGAGGTAGGGAGGGAAAGAAAGAAAGCAAAGCCGCAGCCATGGATGCATGTCAAAAAACTTACGATCCACTCCTCGTGGTCGGCGCCGGCGGGCGACATGGCGTGGCGGGGCGAGGAGGCCTTCATCGAGTCCAGCAGAGACCCAGCCATAAGCACCCCCGAGGTGGCGAGGTCCATGCGGCCCAGGGCGGCCTTCCTGCCGTCGCGCGCCCTTCGCGGCGGTAACGACGCGAAATGGCGAGCCGGTTGCGCCGGCGCCGCCACCACGGCGGTCAGCGCGTCCTCGGCAGGAAAGCCGGCGTGCTTCGTCATGACGAGAGCGCGCACCAACACAGGGGAGAGACCGAAGAAGCGGCGGGAGAAAAGCAACAAGATGGGTGGGCTACAACGGGAGTAACGGACGAGGAGAAGGAGAAGCTGATGGCGATGGTTGCGGTGGAGTGGAGGAAGGAGAGGAGGTTTTTTTTTTTGGAGAAATAGGAGAGGGGGTGGTTTGATGGTTGGGGCCGTGGACTCTGGCTCTATATATAGGGTTTAAGGGCTGGCCCACCTCTTGGAATTTTTGATGCGAAAGTGCCACATTTTGATGCTTGGGAAATATCCGGGGCAAAGAAGAAGGAATGGCCTGTCCACATAGTTCCAAGCATTTTTGCGCTCCATGTTAATTGTGTTTCACAAGAACCGTGTGTACGGCTAGAGTTACAGTGAAGCGATATATTTGTCTTTAGATACTAAATAGCGTGAGAACACGTTTCTTCAACCTGTTTCCGACGATAATATCAAATCATTTTACATGCCAAATGTAATTAGAATGTGATATCATTTCAAAGGGGGGGTTTGATTATTACTCAAACATGAATACGATTGTTTGCTACCATTTTATACAGGTACATTGGAATTGTGATGGCTAAACAGAAAATCATGTTGAAGCGGCTTCTTTAAAGGAAACCGGGCAGGATATGCCCATTTTTTTAGAAAAATAATTAAAAGTTTGATTAAATCGATGGTTATTAGAAGAAAAAGGCCACGGTTATTGGAAACAAAGATCAAAGCGGTGGTTCGGTGCTACTATTTTTTGCCAGACGTGTGAATTATGGTGTCTAAACATACAAGCAGGTTCAGATGTTTTCTTTAATGAAAATCAAACAGGATGCTTGTTGTTTTGGAAAAATAAAAAAAGCTGCATTGTTAGGCAACGATTATTAGAAGAAAAATTGGTAAAAGCAGCGATTATTAGAAGGGGAGAAAAAATCAGAACGACTGATAGGTGCTACATACTATTTTTATACCATTACACCTATGAATTGTGAGAGCTAAACAATGAAGCGCGTTAGTGCGGTTTAATAACGCGACAAGATGCCCTTTGTTTTCTAAAGGGTAAAAACGGCCGGATTAAAGCGGCGGTTATTGGAAGAAAATTATGATATAAAGGCGACGGTTATTGGAAGAAATTAATAATATGAAAGCAATGGTTATTAAATGAGAAAAGGACGCCAATACTAATCTGAATTCGATTTGGCACGGGCTAGAATCATCGACGGTTATTGGCATATGTAGTACGTATTACCAACCTAGCCCAACAAAATTCTCTTTCCACAGAAAAAAATCTATGAAAAATGTTCAAAAACAAATATATGTGCAGAAACAAAAAAAAAGACACAATGTAATATGCAGTATGTATTCCTATGTAGTGTACAAAAAAAATGCAGAAAATATCATATACAAATTTTTTTTGCTGACATCTGTTACAAAATACCAAAAAATCGTGCATAGTAAAATTGCCATGCAAATGTAGAGACGGAAGAACTAGAAGAAAAAATGTCATTATGTGAATGAAAACCAAAAAACGTAAATCGGCGTAAGCTTGTCATCATAGTGAGGGGAATGTTTGAACATAATATGCCATGTATGTAAAATAACATAAAATAGGATAAAAATTACCATGGTAGGTGTATATTAAAATTTGCAATGGTTTTTACATAATTGTCATTCGTTGTATAGGCAATTTGCCATGTATGTAAAAATAACACAAATTTACCATGGTAGATGTGTATACTAAAATTTGCCATGGTATTTTAATTAAAATTGCCCTGGTTTGTATAAGAAAATTGCCATTTATGTAAAACAACACAAATTTACAATGACAGATGTATAGTAAAATGCCATGTGGGGGGCGGTCGCAGCCGTATGGTGAGTTTCTTGTTTGCTGGCCTGCTGCTGCAGGAGCGGCCGGTTTTGAAATGTCTGCCTCTGACAACTATGATATCTTTTCCATTCCATTCTATTTTTTCTGAGGGAAATAGAAATGTGTGTACTGTAACCGGTCCGAAGATCCGAAGATCTCTTTTTAGCGAAACCGGGCCAAGATCTTGGACGCGAGTGCGGACGAGCGTTTTTGCCTAGCATTTTCTGCATGGTTTCCGCTGCCTTTTGGGTAGTCTAGTAGTGGTGCCGCTGGCTTTCCCCGTGCCCCACAACTTCTCCAAACTTTCTAGGGATACCTGCAGCTACCGCCCCCTGGAAACATCGTATGTATCTATGGGCTGCTTGCATGCGCCGTGTCACTGATGCGTGGCACTTACCCACTAATAACATGCTTGATTGATTGTTAATCAAAGCATGCATTCCTAGGGTGACTCATGATGGAGGCCATCAGGCGCGTTAACATGTGTTGTCACTTCCAGGAAAAGAAAGAGAATGGAATCCCTTGCTGTGTAGTATCTCCTTTTTCTTTGGTTTTTTGATGTCTTATACTCCATCCGTTTCTAAATACAAGTCTTTTTAAAGTTTTCATTATGAATTACATATGAATGTATATAAACATATTTTAAAATATAAATTTATTTATTTTGATTCAAATATAGTCTCTAATAAAATCTTTAAAGATACTTATATTTAGTAACTAGTCATCATGTATTTCTCGCTAAACTTCTACACCTCGTAGCTGTAGATATAAAATAACGACGCCTCATTTGTCTGCATATGGTGCTCCGGATTTTCTAGACGTCTAGGGCCAGACTACATGTAGAAGTTTTCGCAGGGCATTATTCAAGCTGGCATTTCGAAGATTCTCTCGTCAAAGTTGCACTAGTTAATTAGGTCGACGACGGTCGCGTGCTCCCACACACACCACACACAACCCAATGCATATATATGCATGTACGTCCAGGGATCGTGCCAAAACTTTAGACTTTGGAGCCAGGGAGGGGTGCTTCTATTAAAATCGCATGTGAAGTTGCAGTATACTTCGGCATTTCCTCTAGTCGGCCACACGGCCGGGGAGGTCCACAGGTACCCTTTTGTATTGCAGTGCTCGGAGACGGCTCTCCGAAGTCGTCCAAGTCTACTGACTCATCACTCCATGAATCTGACCATGTGCTTTTGATTTGCTTCTTACATGTTCTTTCCCTGAAACAGTAAAGCACGCATGGAGTAACAAACACAACTTAGAGGATCGTCAGTTTCATATATATACGTGCATGTATGTACAGCTGCCAAGGCCCCGACCGTATCATAACAGAATTGGAGTTTTGGAACAGAAAATCTTCGTTGTTGATCGTGAGCAAGGTGCCAGGGACAGACCCGGACACCCATTGATGAGAACAGCTAGGCAGCACCTGGAGCTGCACGATCGAGTCCATGCCTTGATGCATGCATGCGTTGTCGATCGGCAGGCAGTAGAGAGATCTGATGAACAGCTGGCTTGCATTCTTTCTTTCTTGGCCTACAAGTAGTATGATGTATGCATTGATCTAGTGTGTTTTTATTGGATCGAACCAGCACGGAAAACAAGTATAGTGGGTGTATATTCCTTACGGGCCTACAAGATTCTTGCCAGCTAGCGCATGCCTTGTGCTTGCGCGCCTCCTCTCGGTTGCCTGCAAACTCAAGGGAGCGTGCGATCAGTGCATGCACGCTTCATGGTCCTGGGTGTACTTTTGACGTAAACTATTCTCACCCGTTGTTCTACGCCGGGCGGTCAAAGCCGCCGTACGCATGTGCGCAAACCGCCGCCCAGAAAGGAGAAAGTGGCCTAGTTCTTCGTTCAAACGGGCATCTACATATATATTCTCCATGCTATATATCATCGTGCCTTCATAAAGAAGAAGAGAAAACCAAGCGTTTACAGCAAGAGAGGTAATCCGTGACATCGTATATTAGAATCTGTTTGTTTTGTTTGTCCCCAACTCCCCATGTATCGCGTTGCCGATTTGTTTATTTGCATGATGAAGCTTAGTCAGTTGACAATCTCTTGCCTTGCCTTGCCTTCCGTCCTTCTCACACATGTATACTGCGGAGTGCTAGTATGTAGCCAGCTTAGCTAGGTACATAAAGAAGACAAAGATATCTCCTGAAGCGTAGAGAACACACCCACTAACAAAACGCATACCTGAACGATTCTCGGAAGCTGGACATCGACGGAGAGCAGCACCGTCCAATACAGCCAGCTACCCGTCACCGTCCACACGTACATGATGACTCATGATAGGAACTGAATACAAACTAGTGGAGTACGTGTTGTGTCGTACGTAGTGCATGCATTGAATCCCCCACGTAGGTGACGAGGAAAGTACTCGGTTCATTTCTCCAGCCAGATCTTGAAGTTCAATTAGTATATTTACCGAAGCAACAACTTTCGTGTAATGTTTCTCTATGCACGTATTGCTGATCTCCAACGCTAGCTGACTTGCAAATGTTTTCGGTATATGTCCGTCTTTATGTCTAGACATGATCCACGGATATGATACGGGAGGAGGCTATCCAGTACTAATCACGAAAGTATCTGGTTGGAAGAAGAAAAAGTAAATGAGAACAATGCATGTGGTGGGATATTTGCGGTTCAGTGTCCGATTGAAAGGAGAGAGAAGCTGGATCATGCATATGCGTTTGGGAGAAAAGTGCATGTCTAGACTCCGGCAAAGCCCCTCATCCCCGCGTTTGTCTTTTGAATATCGAAATCCATACGTCCAGACTATCAAGCGGATTATATATAAATTCCCGTTGGATGGTAAAAATGATCCGGGCAACATGATCCAAACGTATGCGGATAATTTAAGGATCGATGTTGCCCGTTGGAGATACTCTAATGTCGTATCTAGTTTATCTTTGACGCCTCATATATCTTGACAAATTAACATGAGGACAATAGCAATGTCG
Organism: Hordeum marinum; assembly: GCA_022496015.1. Classification (NCBI taxonomy): domain Eukaryota; kingdom Viridiplantae; phylum Streptophyta; class Magnoliopsida; order Poales; family Poaceae; genus Hordeum; species Hordeum marinum. Next base: position 111,085,740 of record CM039673.1, read on the forward strand.
TTTTGTTGGGTCAGAGAGAGAGAGGGGGGGTGTCCCTCCCCCGTGTCCTCACATAGACGACACATCATGCATGGGTAACTAGCCAGTCAAGGGAGAGAGCCAAAAGCAACACAAAGAGTTTCTCGAGGAAGAAGAAGCTCACCCTGCTCACTAACATTTGCAGTTCAAACAAAGTAAGCGGGAAAAAAAACATATGTACATGGAGACATTGCTCGAACACTTGTCGTGGGCAGTTGGGTCACCTAATTCTCGATTTGTGCATGATCGAGGTAATATAATGAGCAGCATCACAAGTAGTTTATTGAAGGACACGACGATAACCTAGGCGAGAAACCAGGACCGGCGAGACACTTGTATGGCGTGCAAGCCCGGGGCCCATTGTTTAGGGATCCCGAAAAGAAGGTCGTACGCTCTCCTTCGCAAGTTGATTGACTTGATGCACTTGCATCTGTACCCGAAAGCAAGCGAATATTCTGGTGTGCCAGCACGAGTCCAAGGAGAACCATTCCGGACGAGCTTGGGGGGCACGTGAGGCGATCCTTCCTGTAGCCCGCATCCTAGACGACCGTGAACAGAGAAGGACCCGAGTCCATGCATGGCCGGTCAAAAAGGAGAGCAAGTACCATTGTATTCGTCTCTCCGCGGCTACGCGTGCCAGGTGCGCACATGCTACATGCATGGTGCACGACGCACCGCCGCCCGGAGCGTGGACGAAGTTTCGTCCTGCAGCGAAGGAACCACGTGCAAGGTTGCAACAAAGTGAGATTGAATAGGGTAGCTACGTCGTTAGGACTGCAGTGAAGCGTGCATGCAGGCCGGCCGCGAGCCCATGCAGGCGCCTGTGGGTGCGCTACGTAGGCTACCGGTAGCTATAGGTACGCCCGATCGGCTCGCAGCGCTAGGGGTCGGCGTGCCGGGCGCGCGCGTCCGCGTTCGTGACAGGTCGAGAGCACGAACCGAAAGCGTGTGTGCATGGCATGACGACGCGCGCGCCATGCCGAGACGGCTACACCTCGAAAGAACGTACGCTTTCTTTCTTTGCGCGCGGCGGGGAGCGACGCGAAGTGCACGCGCCCATGCCCCTGGTTAGTAGCCAGAGACGCTCGATCGGGGTTCCATGGCGGGGGGTCATGGTCGGTCGGCGGGTGGAAAGGACGCACGTACTTGCTCGAACGCACGGCACCACGAGGTGGCAAAGCAGCAGTGAGCTTCCTACTTGCACTTGGCTCCTCGAGGTACACACATGCCTACTGTGGGTGGAGGCATCCCGACGTGGAGGTGTGAGAGGGCGGCGAGGCCGGTCTGCGTGAGGAATATGCCATGCCCAATTGCCCCATGCTACTTCTTCCGTCCCACAATGTAATACATTCATGTTTTGTAAGATCTAAGTTTGATGATAAATTTAACCAATAAGACTGATAACGACGAAAGTAAAAATTATATCACGAAATTTGTATCGAAGAATTTGATAATATTATTTTAATCCCACCATAAATGATTTTATTGGTTAAATATATGATTATGATTAAATTTAGATCTTGAAAAGCGTGAACGCACTACATTGTTACATTGTGGAACGGAGAAAGTACCAACTAGGCGGCATACCGGACGAGCATTTATTATCGTTGCCATAGGCTGGCCATAATGGGGGTAACTTAGCTAGTATCATGTACTTGGGACTAGCAAATATGTTGATATGACAGATAATTAAAAAAAAGAAAAGGTGTTAGAGTAACATAGATAGATACCGTATCATGTTAAATGTTATGCTACTACTCTGTCACAGTTTAGGCTCCTTCCAATGCTCCACCTTGTACAGGTGTTAAGGCTGCCATATAGATAAAAAATCTGATGTGGCATGGTATTTAAAAGGAAAGAGATGAGTGTGGTGACCCTAGGAAGAAACGGTGTCAAGCGTGTGAACCTAGACAAAATACTTAAATGAAAGGAAGTCCACCAATGCATTAAGAACTTTAGTACGTAAATCATTAAATATAGTGTGCTTAGCTACAACAAGTTAAGCACCTATGCATTGGGGGCTTTGGTTGCTATTCTTAGCACCTCATCTTAGCGCCAATGCATTGGAAGTAGCCTTAGAAGGCATGCACGTGTATCTAGGTCGTCAGTTTGACCAACTTATAAGAGGCATATATTACAAAAAATATATCATTAGAAACTTTAGATGCTCTATTTCTAATGATATAATATTTATGTTAAACAATATATTTTATATAACTCAAATTGACGATCTAACTATACGTGCACGTCTTCTAAACTGTGACGGAGGAAGTATGTTTCATAAATGTCAACAAATGTGGTCATCTATAATACTATGTTTATGATATTATGTATTATGAAGGTAGTATTATGCAATAGTATCATATTCATGATACTATGATATTCCCTTATCATAGATTGTAGACTGTAGTGCTGTCCCTGCATCCCCATGGGCTGCCACTGCCTGCCCTCGCCCGATCTCAACGGTTTTAACCGTCGAATTTAAGTGTCGCAGATATCAAAACGTGGCATTTATGAGGGGATGGCAGAGACAAAGATGGAAGAAGAGTCGGTCAGTGACTCGGTAGCTGACAGCAACTCAGGCACGCCGGGCAGCATATAGTCGTCACCATTGTTTTTTCTTCTTTAGAAGCAAAAAAAGCACGATCTTTGCCTGATGTGGCACTACTACTATAAGATCGGAGATTTCTTTGGTACGCCGTACGCACAAGAGCCGCAAAGCAACGAAAACTATGTGCGTGGAGATATTATTAATCGCACAAGGTGTACTTTACCGGCTTCTTCGTTGATTTCTGCCACCAAAACGGCCCGGCCATGCATTCAGCACGCTGCCCGTGCTCGCCGACTATGGCCGTGTTTGGATACTCCAGTACAGCTAAAAGTTGAAGGTAGTTTTTAACTCATGACTAACTTTAAACTAATTCTAGCCTAATATCATGTTTGGATGATAGTGTTAGATTGACAATAAATACACTTTCTTCCTCTTTTCAGTTGGATTTGGTGTGGCCGGTTCTTATGTGGCCTCTGCTCCGCTCACAAATGACGTAAACAAATTATTTTTACAAATCAAGATCGGCATGGGTAGCTGGGTCGCTTGCCGACGGCTGCGAACCCCACACGCCGAAGCCCTCTCCGTCCATCGCAGGGTGGGACGACCGACACGGCAGGATGGGGCGGACTGGGGCAACGTGATGGGGGCGAACGGGGGCGGCACGATAGGAGCCGATGGGGTCGGCATAGTGTGGGCGAACGGGGACAACATGGTGTGGACGAGAGGGAGGCACGGGATGCAGACGAGAGGGACAGGGATGAGGATAGGATCCGGTGCGGTGGAGGCAAAGAGAAAAAAAAATTATGGGTCCCACCTAAACTAACTTAAATAAGCATCTTTCCAAAGGGTTGGTTGTTTTGACTGGGTTAGACCAACTAACCCTACTCTGACCTTTGTGTTTGGATTCTTTTGAGTTATTTGAATTTTCAACTAACCTAAACTAGCTTTATCTCTCAGATCCAAACCGAGCCTATATGGTGTATCAGCCTTTTCCTCTACCGAAAGGCATTGCCCAAACCACAATGTCACATTACATGCAAGTACTACTACCTCCATTCCAAAATATGGACACCTACCAAAACGTCTAATAATTTGGAACAAAGGTAGTAAATTTGTACTCCCTCCGTCTAGGTGTATAAGTCATCTTAGATTGTGCATCGTGACTAAGACGGAGAGAAAAACGAGAGAAATTAATGTTAATTTGCTAATTAATATCATTGCATGCAATGAATTAACCAATGCATGTCGTGCTAGTTAGTCTCAAGTCATTTACCCCATTTCTTTCATTGGTTGATTCCAAAAACAAGGTGAAAGTTAATATACCGCGCCTTAATATTTTGAAATTATTTGGTTTTCGTAAGATGACTTATACACCGAGACGGAAAGAGTACCGACTTTGTATGTTTAGCGCGCACGTTTATAGTTACACTCTCTATCTTATTTAACTCGCCTTGAGTGAAGTCTGTTTTAAACCTTAAAGTTGTATAGCTTGTTGGAAATAAACCCTCGTCTCAAAATCCCTAAAGTTTGTACTCTATACTCATGATCCCGATCTGATCCCGACCCTCTCGATCAGTTGACCAATTTAACACACGGGAAAAGGATAATCCCACTATGATAACTTTCTATTCTCATTGATTAAGTGGATCCACGTGTCATACTCATCTTCGCGCTGGAAATGGATGAGAAGCGCTTCGTGCAAGCGTACATGTACGCGTCTAGCCGGCGGCCAGAATAGGAGCAACTTGCTGCCTTGCACGTGCATGTGTGGTCTGCTGTATACTTGTGCATGTATTACCTCTGAAGTTGCTTGGCTCGTGTGTTATTTTTTATATTTTTTATTTGACAGAGGCAAAAGATTTGACTCATTCATTAATTAAGAAGGAGAGTTTTGTTACACAAACCTTGGCTTTACATCATAGCCCATCGATGAAAAAACATTGAAACACTACTCTCGCGGCATGAGGTTGCTCATCTGCTTAGCTCCGGCAGTCACCCACGTTTTGGCCTCGTCTTGAATGAGTTTCAGGATGTAGAATGGCGACGTCGCTTTTTTTCGGAAGACTCTTGCGTTTCTCTCATACCACATTACCCAACAGACAAGCATAGTGAGTGAGGCCATGACCTTTCTGTTTGTTGTGTATGGTTGTGACATGCTTGTCCACCACCGCTTGGTGTCACGTTCTGTCTTCCACGTGCGCATCTCCAATGCCCCCAACCCCAACCAAGCTTTGAACATACGCCAAATACGCATTGTGAATCGGCATTTGAAGAAAAGGTGGTCCGAAGTCTCCGTGGCCCTGCTGCATAGGGTGTAAAGTCCGCAGTTCTCCCATCCTCTCTTCTCCAGCCTATCCGCAGTCCATATCCTGTTTTGAATTGCTAGCCATGAGAAGAACTTAACCTTGGGAGGTGCCCAAACCTTCCAAATGGTCTTGTTCATCGTAGTGGACATGGAACCCAAGAATTGCGCCCTATAAGCGGAGGTCGCCGAGTATTCGCCATTGGCCTCAAATTTCCATTTGATGTCATCTTGAACGTCCGGTTGCAGTTGTATGTCTTGAAGCCACATCCATAGGTCGATAAACTGTATGACATGCCTAACGGAGACGTTGGTGGAGGGGTTAATCATGCGCACCCAGGCATCATCTCTAGTTGCCTCCTTCACTAACCATTTTTTTCGTCTGCAGGCCTCGAAGATGAGCGGGGCAATATCCTTTGGTATTTTTCCTCCCAACCATGGGGCATCCCAAAAAGGTATCTTTCCTCCATTGCCCAGTGTGATGACGGTGGATGCATAGAAGAGGTTCATATCCACCTCGGAGCATGGGTTGCCAAGGCCTGCCCACAACTTAGTCGGGTCCTTCCATGCCACCCAAGGCCATCTTAGCCTAAGCGCCCTTGCAAACTTCCCCAGATGAAGGATACCAAGTCCCCCTAGTTGCGTGGGGCGACAAACGGTTTCCCAGTTGACCTTGCACTTGGCACCCGATGTGGTGTCGGTGGCCGACCAAAGAAAAGCCCTTTCGATCTTGTTGATACTACGCAGAATGCCCGGGGGACTGAAAGTGGTGCAATGTGGTAGATAACTTGCGAGGTGAGCGCCGATTTCACCAATGTTGCCCACCCAATGGTGGTGATGTTCTGACCCTGCCAGGGGGCAATCTCTTCGTAACCTTGTCTTCAAGGTGTTGAAAGTCAACCCTTTTGAGCCACCAGATAGAAAGTGGAAGTCCCAAGTATTTCATCGGGAAGGATGTCCGTAGGGCGGGGAGGCTTTGCAAAATATCATCCAGATCCAGATGTGCACAGCGTATAGGGACAACCGAGCTCTTCTAGAAGTTGGTAGATAGGCCCGTGACCTCACCGAAGGCTCTGAGTATGGCAGCTAGATTATGGACAGCCGGACGTGTATGAGTGATGAAAATCGCCGCGTCATTGGCATAAAGGATGTCCTAACCATCGATTCCCTTCCTCTGAGTTTGTGAAGGAGGTTGTGATTTGTCGCAACCTCCAGAATCTGCTGGAGTGGGTCTATTGCAATGACGCATGATGACCACAAGTATAGGGGATCAATTGTAGCTCTTTTCGATAAGTAAGAGTGTTGAACCCAACGAGGAGCAGAAGGGAATGACAAGTAGTTTTCAGTAAGGTAATGTCTGCAAGTGCTGAAATTGTAAGTAGTGAAGTAGTTTCATAGCAAGATAATTTGTAACGAGCAAGTAACGAATATAGTAATAAAAGTGCAGCAAGGTAGCCCAATCCTTTTGAGGCAAAGGACAGGCCAAAGCGGTCTCTTATGATAAGCAAAGTGTTCTTGAGGGTACACGGGAATTTCATCTAGTCACTTTCATCATGTTGGTTTAATTCGTGTTCGGTACTTTGATAATTTGATATGTGGGTGGACCGGTGCTTAGGTGCTGCTCTTACTTGAACAAACCTCCTACTTATGATTAACCCTCCCGTAAGCATCCACAACTACGAGAAAAGTATTAAGAATAAATTCTAACCATAGCATTAAACTTTTGGATCCAATCGGTCCCTTACGAAATAACGCATAAACTGGGGTTTAAGCTTCTGCCACTCTCGCAACCATCATCTAATTGCTACTCCATAATGCATTCCCTTAGGCCCAAATATGGTGAAGTGTCATGTAGTCGACGTTCACATGACACCACTAAGGGAATCACAACATACGTAATATCACAAAATCGAGCACATATCAAGTTCACATGATTACTTGCAACATGATTTCTCCCGTGACCTCAAGAACAAAATGTAACATCCCAAAATTCTATTTTGGAATGTTATGAAATATAGCTATGCATCATCATAACATTGTTTGAATGAAATGAATTATTGAAGTTTTTCTTCTGGATTTCTAAAAGGCCACTTTCATTTTTCTATTTACTTGTTTCCCCTACTTTGAAAACCCTTGGAATTATTCATAAAAAGGGAGGAGTAACATGACACTCCACACCAGGGGCATCTTTGTGAAATATTAGAACAATAAAACCAGGGGGTTATTTGAAAATTTATTGCAAAAGAATTTAAAATCAATTTAGGCATTTTCTGAAAATAAATTTTTTTAAATGTATTCATTTGGTCGTGGAAAAATATTCATTTAATAGCATTTATTCCCCTGATCAATTTGATATATATATCTTCAAATTTTGGAAATGTTTTGAATGCCTTAATGAGATTTTAATACTCTGGAAAATAGAAAAGGAAACGAATTTAAACGTTTTAATTAGAAAACCGGCCGGCCCACCAGCCTTTACTCCCCGAGATTGCTCCGGATCGGTCACCAACGCGCTGATGCCGCCCTCTCCCTCACTGACGAGAAGACCCCACCGTTCGATAGCGCCATCACAGCGCTCATCTCCCTCCCCGCGTCCCCCGACCTCGCCGGAGATCCCTCCTCCCCGGATCTCGCTCCCCTTCCCCTCTCTCGACCCCGCGCCGCGCCTATATAAAGCCCTGCCCTCGCCGCGCTCCATTCCATCCCCGAAACCCCACTCCCCTCGCCAGAACATCGCCCCGCACCTCGCCGGAGTTCGGCACCCCACCGAAGCTCTCCGAGCTCGACGCCGTCGCCACTGTCGTCCCCAGCCCCAACCGACGCCACCAATCGTCGCCGGAGCTTCATCGTCGTCGCTTGGACCCTTCGGCCGCCACCCTTGACCACCGCACCATCGTCTCCGAACACCTCCAACATCCGGCCGCCGTCGACCTCGCCGGAACCCCGACCTCCACCTCTGTAAGCCCCGCCCCCTCTCCGTAGCCATTAGATCTAGGATCAACGGATCTAATTAGAAAGATTAAAACGGCGAACCGTTTTCTTTTACGCTTCGGTCGTCCGCCGCAAACACCACACGCGCGCTTTTTTCGACCAATAGGAAGCCGCCACGTCACCCCTGTCCGATAGCTAAATAATTTTTCTTTTCTGTTTCTGTTTTAGAAAACAGAATGTGTTTTGTTTTAATTTTTATTATATATTTTAAAATATTTGGAGTTTTTGCATGATTCTTTTTGCATCATGTCACAAATTTCATGTAGTTTCTGTGTGTAGTCTTAGTTTTTAAATTTGAACTTTTAAATTTGAATTTTGTTAAATTTGATGAAATCACTAAAACTTGAATAACTTGAGTTTAAAAACTTATTTTTGAGTGATTCTTTTTGCCACTATTTCGTATTGGTTAGGTTTATCATCCAACACTGTTTGAGAATTTTTAGTAAATTTTAGATTAAGGTTTTTTGTAAAAACAGATTCTGTTTAGTTTCTTCTTAGTGTTTAATTGAATTGTTTTCATTTTAGTTTTAGTTGATTTTGTCCTAGTTTAACTTTTTATTTTAGTTTATTTAGTTCTGTTGTTAAACATTAGGTGAACTATTTTTTTTAATATTTTGTTTTGTTTTGTGCTCTAGTTTAAATAGGTAAACTTTGTTTCACCATGAGTATTGTTTAGAAAAAAATGTTTTGTAGTAACCCTTTTTGCACAAAACTTTTAAAATGAAATACTTCCTGTTTTCTAATAAATTTTTGCATTTACTTTTTTGTTATTTGATGGTTAGTTTCTGAAAACAAATTTTGTTTTGCTATGTCTTAGTAGAAATTTTGACACCAAAAATTTTAGAGTCTTCTACTTTGAGTGATTTTCCTTTTGATTGTGCTATTATTTGTTGAAGTATTTGTTACCTTGCTGTTGTGTGAATTGTATGTAGTTATGCTTATTGTGTGCTTTGTTTGATTTGTTAGATCATCCGGAGTGCGAAGCTTGTTATCTAGAGTCACTTGAGTACGAGGATCGTCAGCAAGGCAAGTCACTTTGATCACGTTTACCCATGTTTTAATTGCATTAGTTCTACCATCTCCCCAATTGCATGCAAAGTAGGTAATTTGGAAACTTGGTCACTTGATGTGGTATCATGTGGTAGGCACCCCTCAACCCTTTTGACACTTTGGCCCCGGGAAACGTTGTTTTAATTTTGCTATGTTGTTAGTAGACGGGGTTGGTTGTGTGATTCATGAGAGTTTTGAGATAATAATTACAAGACCTACTTGATGAACAAGACTTAAAGGCTCCAAGTTTTCAACATACCTCTGGGTGGATGATGGTTGAACGGCGCCCTGGAGAAGCCAGTGGTTAGCCTAGGTGTTGCTAGACAAGTGCCAGTATTCACGCAGAAAGGTCCACCCAGGCACAAAGAGATGGATGGATGCTTCAAGACCCAAGGCTTACCTGCATAGCCACAAGCCATTATGGGCTCTGGCTTGGTTGGATATCGTGGTGACCCTGGACAGGCGGTGCTACGAGATGTAGAAGAACGGTAGGAAAGGATGGGCACCGACAGAGTCTCAGTGAAAGCCTTTAGAAGACCATGTTTTGGTCATCCGTTTCTCAAACACCCTGAAGTGCGAGAAATTCAATGAAGGTGATCAAATCTTGTGGGGAACGTGTGCAAAACTCTGTAGAGTACCCCAAACCTAATCGATTAGCCGTGTCCACAGTCATGGACAGTTTGAGCCAAAGGAACTGAAACTATCTGGAACTCTCAACACACAGTATTATAATGATGTGGGTATTTAATGACAACTTGGATATGAGAATTGGTTGGTGGAACCATCTCATTAATCAACCAACAATGTAGTAATATCTTTTGCTTTGCCCTCTCGTTGTAGGAAAAATTGGCTTTATGCAAAACTTACTACCCCACCTGCCATATATGCATATAGAAGATATGATTATTTTACCCCCTTTTTTGTGACATTGCCGGCATATTCAATATGCTCACCTACACGGCTGCAACGTATCATGTTGCAGAGTATTTTTTCGACCAGGAGTGAGGATACGCTCTATGCTCGGTGAGATGCCCTTGGAGTCAGATGGACTCAACTACCTTTGAAGCTTCCGCAAGACTTTGGTTTAGTTTATCTCATGAGTTGGCCTTCAGCCACTTTATTGTAATCTTTATTGTAATAAAGAACTCGATATGAGATTTTCGATTAATAAAGGTGTGTGATTTCACTTTGATATATACATTGATGTACCGTGTGTGTACCAGCATGATCTTGGGATGGTATGAAAACACCGGAGATTCGACCTTTCAGGTCGGGTCGCTACAGAAATGGTATCAGAGCACACGCTGACCGTAGGACGTAACCTCTAGGATTGGGAAAGCCGTAGGATTTTTTCTTTTGTCTTTAAAATTCTTATATTCTCATCTGTTCATTTCTGACTTCCCTCCAATTATTTCAACCTTTCTAGATGGCCACCTTCACCCCAGTTTTGTTCACGGAGTTTTGCCAGCCTGACGCGACGATGCCCTTTGGCAAAGAGATGGTGAAGATCGTCAGGGGCGTAAGGATCGCTTTGCCAAGCATCACCGGGACTCCTATCATGTCTTTTCCACAAGACGGTCGTTACAGGATCGAGGTGCACATCCCTGGAAAGACCTTTGGAAATCGTAAAGAACCCATCGACTTCAAGTTTGTGGCACCCAGTTAGATTCTTGGGAGGGACATGGCGATTCACCGTGCCCTCGGACGTATTCAGGAAGAATACAGGTGTGGTCCCTTTTCGCCAGGACTCAGCATGGTTTGTCGCATGGATGCCAATGGAAATATCATAAACACTCCCACTGAAGACTCCACCATTTCCTATATCCAGACTTTGGCGACTCACATCAGGACCTTGGAGCTTCGGGTACGCGCAGACACGAAGACGATCAAGAGGCTGATGAACCGCGAGCTTCACCTCGAGGCTGACCTACGGGAAGCCAAGTACGAGCATGAGCATGAAGTGAAGGATTTCTTGGAGAGGATCGAGAAGCTGAACACTCGCATTGCAACTCTGGAGGAACAGCTGGACATGGGAGAAAATCTTCACCCAGAAGGAGACATGGCTCCCTTGATCAGCAAGGATGATGACTATGAGGAGAGCGCCACCGGAGGAGGCTACATTACCATGGAATTTTGAGGAGAACTTTAGTCATGCCCCCATGTATCTTTAAATTTCATCATTAAAACGTAGGTCGATGCCTAGTTTATTTGGAGACTTGTATTTCGATGTTTGAACCTTCAGTTGAATAAATGAATGATGTGTTTGGTGTGATATGTATGTTGCATTGCATATGGGTAGTGAAATTTTCCTTTAGGCCCTTGTTCTATTCTAATTCTCACCCCTCTGAAAACAGCAAGATGCCTCCGCGACGTGAGCCCGACTTCACCTTCCCGCCGGAACTCACACAACTTCTCCTGCAGCAGAATGCCCTGATGCAGCTGTTGATCCAGAACCAGACCAACAACCACAACAACCACCCTCCACCTCAGGGTGACAACCTCACCCATTTTCTGAGGCTGAATCCACCAACTTTCTCTAGCAGCACTGAGCCCATTGTGGCAGATGATTGGCTCCGCAAGATGGAGAGGGAACTCATCACCGCTGGATGCACTGAGGCTGAAAAGGTGCGCTTTGCCGCCCATCAACTGGATGGACCAGCAAATTCATGGTGAGAGAACTACACCACCACGTACCCCATTGCTGATGTGACTTAGGAGCAGTTCAAGATAGCTTTCCGCACCGCTCATGTCTCAGCTGGAGCCATGAGTCTGAAGAAGCGTGAGTTTCGCAACTTACGCCAGGGGAACCGCTCTGTGGCCCAGTATGTGGATGAATTCAGCATGTTGGCTCATTATGCACCAGGAGATGTGGCCGATGATGCAGCCAAACAGGAGAAGTTCCTGGAAGGACTCAACGATGAGTTGAGCGTGCAGCTGATGGTGGCTACTTTCAACAACTACCAGGAGCTGGTAGACAAGGCCCTCATCTTGGAAGGGAAGCAGCAGCAAATTGAAAACCGCAAGAGGATGTATGGACAGGGGAAGTCTAACTCTAGAGCTCAACAGAAGTCCCGCTACTCCCCGTACTTAGGGAATACCGGATCAGGGACCGGTAAGTATGGAGGATACACTCATCACGTGCACAACCATAGAGGAAATGGGAATAATCGTCCAACAATGGCAACTTCAAGAACGGCAATGGAAGTGGGAATGGCAACTAGCACCGTCCCGCTCCAGCTCAGAAGGATCGGAACCATATCACTTGCTTCAAGTGCCAGAAGACAGGGCACTATGCCACTGAATGTCCCCAAAACAAGCAAGGAAATGGAAACGGCAACAACAACGGCAACTCATCAGCTAAGAAGCCAAATCCTTTTCCCCGTGCTCACGTGAACCACATTGATGTGGAAGAAGTCTATGATCAGCCCGAGACTGTGGTTGGTAAGTTTTTATTGCATTCACGTCCAGTTATGGTACTTTTTGATTCTGGTGCAACTCATTTATTCATATCAAGGGTAGTTGTGGAAAAGTATGGTTTACCCACCAGAACCCTTAGTCAGCCCATTAAGGTCAATTCCCCAGGAGGTATGATGATGGCAGGAATAGGATGCCACGCATTGAAACTCCATATAGGAAACCATGTTTTTCCCACCGACCTCATCGTCTTAGAGTCCCAGGGATTGGATGTAATCCTAGGCATGGATTGGATGACCAAGTATGAAGGAAACCTTGATTGCCCCAGCAAGTCTATTTTACTCGCCACCCCAAAGAACAAGAGGATTAAGTGTGTTTCCCGACGCACACAGATGAGTGCTCAGTTAAATTCCCTCACAGGAGTGGTTCAGGAGGAAGTGCCGGTGGTACAAGACTTTCCAGATGTATTCCCGGAGGAATTACCAGGCATGCCGCCACGTAGAGAGATTGAATTTCTGATAGAGTTACTACCAGGAACAACCCCAATTTCCAAGAGACCATATCTGATGCCCGCAAATGATTTGGAAGAAATCAAGAAGCAGATTAAGGAGTTATTGGACAAAGGGTATATTCGCCCAAGTTCTTCACCTTGGGGAGCCCTAGTTCTTTTGGTGGAGAAGAAGGATAAAACCTTGAGGATGGTAGTCAATTATCGTGCATTGAACGAGGTGACTATCAAGAACAAGTACCCTCTGTCGATGATTAATGACTTGTTCGATCAACTAGTGGGAGCCAAAGTATTCTCCAAGATCGATCTTCGATCAGGGTATCACCAATTGAAAATTCGTAAACAGGATATACCCAAAACAGCCTTCACCACAAGGTATGGTCTATATGAGTATACAGTCATGTCTTTTGGTTTGACTAATGCTCCTGCCTACTTCATGAATCTGATGAACAAAGTGTTTATGGAATATCTGGACAAGTTTGTCGTGGTGTTCATCGATGACATTTTGACATTCTCCAAGAGCGAGGAAGAACACAAGGAACACTTGTGTTTAGTTCTGGAGAAGCTTAGAGAGCATCAGTTATATGCCAAGTTCAGTAAATGTGAATTATGGCTGACGGAAGTCGGATTCCTTGGACATGTTATTTCTGGAGATGGAATAGCAGTGGACCCCGCTAAGGTTGAAGCAATCACCAAGTGGAAGTCACCCACCTTAGTTAAGGAGATTCGTAGTTTTCTCGGACTTGCCAGATATTACCGGAGGTTCATTGAGAATTTCTCAAAGATTGCCAAACCCATGACGGAATTGTTGAAGAAAGAGTCTAAGTATATTTGGACTGAGGAATGTGAGACCAGTTTCCAGGAGTTGAAGAAACATTTGGTCACAGCCCCAGTGTTGATTTTGCCAAATATTTTGAAGGACTTCCAGGTTTATTGTGATGCTTCGTGTCAAGGACTTGGAGGAGTACTCATGCAGGAGGGAAAAGTTGTAGCCTATGCATCCAGACAGTTACAACCTCATGAGTTGAACTATGCCACCCATGATTTGGAACTAGCAGCCGTAGTGCACGCACTCAAGACCTGGAGACATTTCCTTATCGGAAATAGTTGTGATGTTTACACTGATCATAAAAGCCTGAAGTATATCTTCACACAGAAGGAGTTGAACCTCAAACAGAGGAGATGGCTAGAGTTAATCAAGGACTATGACATGAGACTGCATTACCATCCAGGAAAGGCAAATGTAGTAGCAGATGCTTTGAGTCGGAAGAGTTATGTGAACACACTCATAGCAGGAGGATTACCCTAGGAGTTAGCCGATGATCTCAGAGAGCTCCGGCTAGAGATAGTTACAAAAGGATATCTTGCCACACTAGAGATCTAGTCCACCTTGACCGAAAGAATTCATGAAGCCCAGAAATCGGACAAGGAGGTAGTTGAGATAAAGCAGAGAATGGAGGATGGAAAAGCTAAAGACTTTCGTGAAGATGAACAAGGTACTTTATGGTTTGAGAACCGAATCTATGTGCCCAATGACCCGGAGCTCAGGATATGATTCCATCTGGGTAGTGGTCGATCGCTTGACCAAGGTGGCTCATTTCATTCAAGTGAAGACCACCTGTACCAGTGCTAAGTTAGCCAAGATATATATGACCAGGATCGTATGTCTGCATGGAGTTCCGAGGAGTATCGTATCAGATAGAGGAACACAATTTACCTCAAAGTTTTGGCATCAGTTACACGAAACTTTGGGTACAAGGCTGGAATTCAATACAGTTTTTCATCCGCAGACGGACGGACAGACTGAGAGAGTCAACCAGATTCTGGAGGACATGTTGAGAGCTTGTGCGCTAGACTATGGATCTAGTTGGAAGGACAACTTACCTTATGCAGAGTTCTCGTACAACAACAGTTATCAGACGAGTCTAAAGATGGCCCCTTTTGAAGCTTTATACGGAAGGAGGTGCAGAACACCATTGATGTGGGATGGTGTTGGAGACCGAAGGCTTTTTGGGCCCGATCTTATCCAAGATTCTGAAGAAAAGGTCAAACTGATTTGAGACCGACTCAAGATAGCTCAATCGAGGCAGAAGAGCTATGCTGACAGCAAACGCAAGGAAGTGACGTATGAAGTGGGAGACCGAGCATACCTTCGTGTGTCCCCACTTCGAGGAATCAGGAGGTTTGGTGTTAAAGGAAAGTTAGCACCCAGATTCATAGGCCCCTACAAAATTCTTGAACGTAGAGGCGAAGTTGCATACAAATTGGAATTGTCGGAAGCATTGTCCGGAGTTCATGATGTTTTCCATGTTTCTCAGCTGAAGAAATGCCACGCTGAGATGGTTGATATTCTTTTGAGAGACACAGTGCCCCTCGAGGCCATACAGCTGGACAGTGATCTGACTTACGAGGAGAAGCCTATCAGAATCCTCGAGACTACCAACAGAGTTACCCGTAGAAAGACCATCAAGTTTTGTAAGGTTTTGTGGAGTCACCACACCGAGGAGGAAGCCACCTGGGAACGCGAAGAAGATCTTCGTCGAGACCACCCTCACCTATTTTCTAGCCAACCCGAATCTCGAGGGCGAGATTCATCTTAAGGTGGGTAGGTTTGTAACATCCCAAATTTCTATTTTGGAATGTTATGAAATGCAGCTATGCATCATCATAACATTGTTTGAATGAAATGAATTCTTGAAGTTTTTCTTCTGGATTTCTAAAAGGCCACTTTCATTTTTCTATTTACCTGTTTCCCCTACTTTGAAAACCCTTGGAATTATTCATAAAAAGAGAGGAGTAACATGACACTCCACACCAGGGGCATATTTGTGAAATATTAGAACAATAAACCAGGGGGTTATTTCAAAATTTATTGCAAAATAATTTAAAATCAATTTAGGCATTTTCTGAAAATATTTTTTTTAAATTATTCATTTGGCCGTGGAAAAATGTTCATTTAATAGCATTTATTCCCTTGATCAATATGATATATATATCTTCAAATTTTGGAAATGTTTTGAATGCCTTAATGAGATTTTAATTCTCTGGAAAATAGAAAAGGAAACGAATTTAAACGTTTTAATTAGAAAACCGGCCAGCCCACCAGCCTTTACTACCCGAGATCGCTCCGGATCGGTCACCGACGTGCTGACGCCGCCCTCTCCCTCACTGACGAGCGGACCCCAACGTCCGACAGCGCCATCACAACGCTCATCTCCCTCCCCGCGTCCCCCGACCTCGTCGGAGATCCCTCCTCCCCGGATCTCGCTCCCCTTCCCCTCTCTCGACCCCGCGCCGCGCCTATATAAAGCCCTGCCCTCGCCGCGCTCCATTCCATCCCTGAAACCCCACTCCCCTCGCCAGAACATTGCCCCCGCACCTCGCCGGAGTTCGGCACCCCACCGAAGCTCTCCGAGCTCGATGCCGTCGTCCCCAGCCCCAACCGACGCCACCAATCGTCGCGGAAGCTTCGCCGCCGTCGCCTGGACCCTTCGGACTGCCCTCGACCACCGCACCATCGTCTTCGACCACCTCCAACGTCCGGCCGCCGTCGACCTCGCCGGAACCCCGACCTCCACCTCTGTAAGCCCCGCCCCCTCTCCGTAGCCGTTAGATCTAGGATCAACGGATCGGATTAGAAAGATTAAAACGACGAACTGTTTTCTTTTACGCTTCGGTCATCCGCCGCAAACACCACGCGTGCGCTTTTTTCGACCAATAGGAAGCCGCCACGTCACCCCTGTCCGATAGCTAAATAATTTTTCTTTTCTGTTTCTGTTTTAGAAAACAGAATGTGTTCTGTATTTATTTTTATTATATCTTTTAAAATATTTAGAGTTTTTGCATGATTCTTTTTGCATCATGTCACAAATTTCATGTAGTTTCTGTCTGTAGTCTTAGTTTTCAAATTTGAACTTTAAATTTGAATTTTGTTAAATTTGATCAAATCACTAAAACTTGAATAACTTGAGTTTAAAAACTTAGTTTTGAGTGATTCTTTTTGCCACTGTTTTTTATTGATTAGGTTTATCATCCAGCACTGTTTGAGAATTTTTAGTAAATTTTAGATTAAGGTTTTTTGTAAAAACAGATTCTGTTTAGTTTCTTCTTAGTGTTTAATTGAATTGTTTTCATTTTAGTTTTAGTTGATTTTGTTCTAGTTTAACTTTTTATTTTAGTTTATTTAGTTCTGTTGTTAAACATTATGTGAACTATTTTGTTAATATTTTATTTTGTTTTGTGCTCTAGTTTAAATAGGTAAACTTTGTTTCACCATGAGTATTGTTTAGAAAAAAATGTTTTGTAGTAACCCTTTTTGCACAAAACTTTTAAAATGAAATACTTCCTGTTTTCTAATAAATTTTTGCATTTACTTTTCTTTTATCTAATGGTTATTTGCTGAAAACAAATTTTGTTTCGTTATGTCTTAGTAGAAATTTTGACACCGAAATTTTTAGAGTCTTCTACTTTGAGTGATTTTCCTTTTGATTGTGCTATTGTTTGTTGAAGTATTTGTTACCTTGCTGTTGTGTGAATTATATGTAGTTATGCTTATTGTGTGCTTTGTTTGATTCGTTAGATCATCCGGAGTGCGAAGCTTGTTATCTAGAGTCACTTGAGTACGAGGATCGTCAGCAAGGCAAGTCACTTTGATCATGTTTACCCATGTTTTAATTGCATTACTTCTACCATCTCCCCAATTGCATGCAAAGTAGGTAATTTGGAAACTTGGTTACTTGATGTAGTATCATGTGGTAGGCACCCCTCAACCCTTTTGACAATTTGGCCTCGGGAAACGTTGTTTTAATTTTGATATGCTGTTAGCAGACGGGGTTGGTTGTGTGATTCATGAGAGTTGTGAGATAATAATTACAATACCTACTTGATGAACAAGACTTCAAGGCTCCAAGTTTTCAACATACCTCTGGGTGGATGATGGTTGAACGGCGCCCTGGAGAAGCCAGTGGTTAGCCTAGGTGTTGTTGAAAAAGTGCTAGTATTCACGCGGAAAGGTCCACCCAGGCACAAAGAGATGGATGGATGCTTCAAGACCCAAGGTTTACCTGCACAGCCACAAGCCATTATGGGCTCTGGCTTGGTTGGATATCGTGGTGACCCTGGCCAGGCGGTGCTACGAGATGTAGAAGAACGGTAGGAAAGGATGGGCACCGACAAAGTCTTAGTGAAACCCTTTAGAAGACAAGGTTTGGTCATCCGTTTCTCAAACACCCTGAAGTGCGAGAAATTCAAAGGAGGTGATCAAATCTTGTGGGGAACGTGTGCAAAACTCTGCAGAGTACCCCAAACCTAATCGATTAGCCGTGTCCACGGTCATGGACAGTTTGAGCCAAAGGAACTAAAACTATCTGGAACTCTCAACACACAATATTATAATGATGTGGGTATTAATGACAACTTGGGTATGAGAATTGGTTGGTGGAACCATCTCATTAATCAACCAACAATGTAGTAATAACTTTTGCTTTGCCCTCTCTTGTTGTAGGAAAAATTGGCTTTATGCAAAACTTACTACCCCACCTGCCATATATGCCTATAGAAGATATGATTATTTTACCCCCTTTTTTTGTGACATTGTCGGCATATTCAATATGCTGACGTACACAGCTGCAACGTATCATGTTGCAGAGTATTTTTCCGACCAGGAGTGAGGATACGCTCTACGCTCGGTGAGATGCCCTTGGAGTCAGATGGACTCAACTACCTTTGAAGCTTCCGCAAGACTTTGGTTTAGTTTATCTCGAGTTGGCCTTCAACCACTTTATTGTAATCTTTATTGTAATAAAGAACTCGATATGAGGTTTTTGATTAATAAAGCCGTGTGATTTCACTTTGATATATACATTGATGTACCATGTGTGTACCAGCATGATCTTGGGATGGTACGGAAACACCGGAGATTCGACCTTTCAAGTCGGGTCACTACAAAAATGGTATCAGAGCACACGCTGACCGTAGGACGTAACCTCTAGGATTGGGAAAGCCTTAGGATTTTTTTCTTTTGTCTTTAAAATTCTTATATTCTCATCTGTTCATTTCTGACTTCCCTCCGATTATTTCAACCTTTCTAGATGGCCACCTTCACCCCAGTTTTGTTCACGGAGTTTTGCCAGCCTGACGCGACGATGCCCTTTGGCAAAGAGATGGTGAAGATCGTCAGGGGCATAAGGATCGCTTTGCCAAGCATCACCGGGACTCCTATCATGTCTTTTCCACAAGACGGTTGCTACAGGATCGAGGTGCACATCCTCGGAAAGACCTTTGGAAATCGTAAAGAACCCATCGACTTCAAGTTTGTGGCACCCAGCTGGATTCTTGGGAGGGACATGGCGATTCACCGTGCCCTCGGACGTATTGAGAAGGAATACAGGGGTGGTCCCATTTCGCCAGGACTCAGCATGGTTTGTCGCAGGGATGCCAATGGAAATATCATAAACTCCCACTGAAGACTCCACCATTTCCTATATCCAGACTTTGGAGACTCACCTCAGGACCTTGGAGCTTCGGGTACGCGCAGACACGAAGACGATCAAGAGGCTGATGAACCGCGAGCTTGACCTCGAGGGTGACCTACGGGAAGCCAAGTACGAGCATGAGCATGAAGTGAAGGAGTTCTTGGAGAGGATCGATAAGCTGAACACTCGCATTGCAACTCTGGAGGAACAACTGGACATGGGAGAAAATCTTCACCCAGAAGGAGACATGGCTCCCTTGATCAGCAACGATGATGACTATGAGGAGAGCGCCACCGGAGGAGGCCACATTACCATGGAATTTTGAGGAGAACTTTAGTCATGCCCCCATGTATCTTTAAATTTCATCATTAAAACGTAGGTCGATGCCTAGTTTATTTGGAGACTTGCATCTCAATGTTTGAACCTTGAGTTGAATAAATGAATGATGTGTTTGGTGTGATATGTATGTTGCATTGCATATGGGTAGTGAAATGTATGTTGCATTGCATATGTATGTTGCATTGATATGTATGATACGTCGTTAAAACGTAGAAGATGGGCACCGGAGGTGAGCCGAGGAGGGCACAACCCACGAGGGCGCGCCTGGGCTCCCTGGCGCACCCAGGTGGGTTGTGCCCACATGGTGGGCCCCCTCTAGTACTTCTTTGCTCCAATAATTCTTAAATATTCCATACAAAATCTTCGTGAAGTTTCAGCTTGTTTGGAGTTGTGCAGAATAGGTAGCCTGATTTAGCTTTTCCAGGTCCAGATTTCCAGCTGCCGGAATTCTCCCTCTTGGTGTGTTCCTTGAAAATTATGAGAGAAAAGGCATTAGAATTACTCCAAAAAGCATTATTATGGATAAAAACATTATAAATAACAGCAAGAAAACATGATGCAAAATGGACGTATCAACTCCCCCAAGCTTGGACCTCGTTTGTCCTCAAGCGAAAACCAAAATCGAAAAACATGTCCAGATGCTTTGAGAGACAGGTGTAGATAAAAACAAAATACGGACATAGAAGCATCATGTTAATTATTATCATAGCAACAAAATTAAACATAGGACTTTTAGCATAGAACTTTTATCATATACTTCTCATGAATAAGTAATAGTTCATCACACAATCAAAGTATAAAGCAAAAACTCTATTAGTATCCAACAAACTATGTTCTCAGTCAACTTTGCAACTACAATTCATCATCTTTTCAGGAAGGGTCACGTATCGGAGCCTTTAGGCAAATCCACATACTCAACCATCATATAGTCTTTTATAATTGCTAACACTCACCTTGTACCCATGAACAAAACATTTCAACCGGACACATAAAAAGATAGGGGCTTATAGTTTCGCCTCCCAACATCCTCACCTCAAGGGTGATGTCAACAGTAATAGCTCATGCTATCTATATCCAACTAGACATAGGTGCCTAGATCTTTCCTCACCACATGATGCTTGCCAAAGGAGAAAAATAAAAGGAATAGAGAAAAACTTTAACTCTTACATAAAAGTAAAAGATAGGCCCTTCACAGAGGGAAGCAGAGGTTGTCATGCGCTTATTTGTTTGTATGCTCAATCCCTTAGTGCAAGAGAATGTCACGTTGTATTGCCCCTTAATATGACAACCTTTATTATGCAGTCTGTCGCTTTTATTCTTTGTCATCCAAGTTAGTACAATGCTCAATTTTCTCTTAAACTAAATGATCTTACACTTTTAGAAGCAATTTTTATTGCGTTATTGCACCGATGGCAACTTACTTGAAGGATCTTGCTCAATCCATAGGTAGGTATGGTGGACTCTTGAAAATAGGATTTGGGTTTAAGGATTTTTGGATGCACAAGTAGTATCTCTACTAAGTGCGGAATTTTTGGCTAGCAAAGGTAGGGGGCAAGAATCACATGTTAAAGGATCTACGACAATATGACTTCTATGTGAATATAAACAAACATAAACCATTAAGTTGTCTTCCTTGTCCGACGTCAACAATTTTGGCATATAATATTTTGATGAGGGCTCACAATCACAAAAGATTTCTAGGATAGTATATTTATATGTGAATCTTCTCTTCCCTTATTAATTCTTTCATGAGTTGCATCATTGACTAATGCTATGTTTGTCAATCTCTAATAAAATTTCCTACTTATACTTTTCCTTATGTGGTGCCATCATCTACCATAGGATTAGTATATGATCTTATTGGTTTATTTCCTTTATTTCATTTCTTTCTTATTTCTTTTTCTTTATTTGTAACATGAAAGTAAAGAAAGCAAAAACTCAAACTAAACTTTATCATATAACTTGCACACGATTACAATGATAGATCACTAAGCAAACTCTCAAATAAAAAATGATCGAACTGAACTTTATTTCATCTAGGAAAAAGATTGAACTAAGATAAGTAAAAGCAAAAAGATAGTGGGATGACACGATATCGGGGCACCTCCCCCAAGCTTGGCGGAAGCCAAGGGGGAGTACCCATACCCGATACTCTGTTCTGCTTTGGTGGTGAAGAAGATGATGGTGGTGAAGTAGAAGTCTTGTCCTCGGATTTCCATGGCAGTGGTCCACCATCATGAGAGGAAGAGTGAGTCTCCCGGGTCCTGCAACTAGTAGCCAAACTCATACCTTTAAACCTTGCCTCATATCCAAAGACTTGGTTCTGGAGGTCGCAGATCTGGCTTTGGAGGAAGTTGATTTGCTCGTTGAAGGTGAAGACGATGTCCTTCATGGGCTTTCCATCCACCTTGAGATCACGGGAGAGTTCTATGATCATGAGGTAATTGGCATGGAGTCCACGCTCCACCACCCCCTTGCATCAGAAGACATCTTGCTCCACAGCTTCAAGCCTAGACTCCACAGTTCCCGTCCCCTTCGGACAGGGCACATCATGAAGGTGCAACACCCCCTCATGCATCTCATGTAGCAACCCGACATGAAAGGTCGAATCTCTGGTGTCTCTGTACCATCCCAAGATCATGCTGGTACACACACGGTACATCAATGTATATATCAAAGGGTAATCACACAACATTAATAAATCGAAATCTCATATCGAGTCCTTTATTACAATAAGGATTACAATAAAGTGGCTGAAGGCCAACTCATGAGATAAACTAAACCAAAAACTTGCGGAAGCTCCATAGGTAGTTGAGTCCATCTGACTCCAAGGGCATCTCACCGAGCATAGAGCGTATCCTCACTCCTGGTCGGAAAAGTACTCTGCAACATGATATGTTGCAGCCGTATAGGTCAGCATATTGAATATGCCGGCAAAGTCACAAGAGAGGGGGTAAAGTAATCATCTAGTCTATATGCAAATATGGCAGGTGGGGTAGTAAGTTTTTGCATAAAGCCAAAATTTTCCTACAACAAGAGAGGGCAAAAGCATAATTACTACAATGTTGGTTGATTAATGAGATGGTTCCACCAACCAATTCTCATACCCAAGTTGACATTTAAAATACCCACATCAATGTAATTTATTGTGTTGAGAGTTCTAGATAGTTTCAGTTCCTTTGGCTCAAACTGTCCATGACCGTGGACAGGGCTAATCGATTAGGTTTGGGTACTCTGCAGTGTTTTGCACACGTTCCCCAAAAGATTTGATCGCCTCCGTTGGATTTCTCGCACTTCATGGTGTTTGAGAAACGGATGACCAAAACATGGTCTTCTAAAGGGTTTCCCCGAGACTCTGTCAGTGCCCATCCTTTCCTATCGTTCTTCTACATCTCGTAGCACCGCCTGTCCAGGGTCACCACCATATCCAACCAAGCCAGAGCCCATAATGGCTTGTGGCTGTGTAGGTAAGCCTTGGGTCTTGAAGCATTCATCCATCTCTTTGTGCCTAGGTGGACCTTTCCGCATGAATACTGGCACTTCTCCAGCATCATCTAGGCTAACCACTGGTTTCTCCAGGGCGCCGTTCAACCATCATCCACCCAGAGGTATGTTGAATACTCGGAGTCTTGAAGACTTGATCATCATGTAGGTCTTGAAATTATTAACTCACAACTCTCATGAATCACACAAACAACCCCGTCTACTAATAGCATAGCAAAATGTAAATCAACATTTCCCGGGGCCAATGTGTCAAAGGGTTGAGGGGTACCTACCACATGATACTACAACAAGTAACCAAGTTTCCAAATTACCTACTTTGCATGCAATTGGTGAGATGGAAGAACTAATGCAATAAAACATAGGTATACATGGTCAAAGTGACTTGCCTTGCTGACGATCCTCGAAATCAAGTGACTCTAGATAACAAGCTTCGCACTCCGAATGATCTGACGAATCAAACAAGAGCACACCATAAGCATAAACACAATACAATTCCTTCAACATCAAGGTAAACAAATGCTTCAACAAACAAAAAGCACAATCAAAAGAAGAATCACTTAAAGTATAAGACTATAAATTTTTGGTGTCAAAACTCTACTAAGACATAACAAGTCAAAAATATTGTTTTGAACAAATAGGTATTTAGATAACAGAAAATTAAATATAAAATTTTATTTGAAAACAGGAAGTATTTCATTATAAAAGTATTGTGCTAAAAGAATTACTACAAAACTCTTTCTAAACAATATACATGGTGAAAACAAGATGAACCTATTCAAACTAGAGCACAAAACAATTTGAAAAACATATTTAATTAATAGAAAAAAAATACACCTAATGTTGAATCAACAGAACCTAATGAAATCTAAAAACAAAAGTTAAACTAATTCAGGTTCAAATTAATTAAAGGTCAATTTAGTTAAAATCTATTAAGAACTAAACAGAATCTGTTCTTGTTAAAAACAGTAAAAAATTCGTTCTAAAAATTATCAAACTATGTAGAATGATAGGTTTAACTAATACAAAACAGTGGCAAAAAGATTCACTCAAAAATATATGTTTAAACTCTAGTTATACAGATTTTAGTAATTTAAACAAATTTGATTGGATTCAAAATTTAAAGGTCAAATATGAAATCTAAGAATACAGACATAAACTACAACAAATTTGTGAACTAATGCAAAAAGAATCAACTAAAAACACCAAATATTTTAAAAGATATGATAAAAACAAAAACAGAATACATTCTGTTTTCTAAAACAGAAACAGAAAAAGGGAAACTATTATCGATCGGTTAGGGGCTACGTGGCAAGCTATGATTGGTCGGGGCCATGTGCGCGTGGGTGCTAACGAACGGACGACCAAAGCGTAGAGGAAAACATTTCGCTGTTTAAATCTTATAATCAGGAGCGTTGGATCTAAATCTAATGGTCCAAGTGGGTCCGGTGGCTTACAGAGGGGAGGAGTCGAGGTTCTGGCGAGGTCGACGACGGCCGGAGGACGGAGGCGACGGTGCGGTGGTCGGGGGCGACGTCCGAAGTGCTCAGGCGATGGCGGCGAAGCTCCGACGTCGATTGGCGCCGTCGGACGGGGCTAGGGACGACCGAGGCGACGACCTCGTGCTTGGGAAGGTTCGGTTGGAGTCCGAACTCCGGCATGATGGTGCGATGGTGTTCTGGCGAGGTAGAGGGGGGGCTCGGGTTGGAATGGAGCGCAGCAAGGGCTGGGGCTTTTATAGGCCAGGTGCGGGGTCGGGAGAGGGAGAGAGGAGGGAGATCCGGAGAGAGGGATCTCCGGCGACGGTGGCGCGCGCGAGGAAGGAGAGGGGCGCGCGGATGACACCATTGGTCAGTGGGTCCCGCATGCCAGTGAGAGAAAAGGCGAGGTTAGCACGTCGGTTGACCGATCTGAAATGAATTCGGAAGTTAAAGACTGTGGGCCGGTCCGATTCGGTTTAAAAACTTTCCTTTTCTATTTCCAGCACAGTAAAAACTCTTTTAATGCGTTGAAAACAATTCCAAACTTAGGAATTATATATATCAAAATGATCAGGAGAATTAATGCTATTTAATGAACATTTTTCCTCTGTCATATTGAATATCTTTTAAAAATTTATTTTCAGAAAATGCCTAATTGATTTTAAATCCTTTTGAGATAAATTTTCAAATAACCCCCTGGTTTAATTGCACAAATATCTCACCAAGATGCCCCTGGTGTGGAGTTTCATGTTACTCCTCTCTTTCTTTGAACATTTCCAAAGGTTTTCAAATAGATGAAACAGATACATGGAAAAATAGAAATGGCCTTTCAGAATTTCAAAAGAACCACTTCAACAAATTCATTACATTCCAACAATGATGATGATGCATAGCTATATTTCATAACATTCCAAAATGAAATTTTGGGATGTTACAAACCTACCCACCTTAAGATGAATCTCGCCCTCGAGATTCGAGTTGGCTAGAAAATAGGTGCGGGTGGTCTCTACGAAGATCTTCTTCGCGTTCCGAGGTGGCTTCTTCCTCGGTGTGGTGACTCCACAGAATCTTATAGAACTTGATGGTCTTGCTTCGGGTAACTCTGTTGGTAGTCTTGACGATTCTGACATGCTTCTTCTCATAGGTCAGGTCACTGTCAAGTTGTATGGCCTCTAGGGGCACTGTGTCTCTCAAAGGAATATCAGCCATCTCAGCATGGCATTTCTTTAGCTGGGAAACATGGAAAACATCATGAACTCCGGATAGTCCTTCCGGCAATTCCAGCTTGTATGCAACTTCGCCTCTATGTTCTAGAATTTTGTAGGGGCCTATGAATCTGGGTGCTAACTTTCCTTTAACACCAAACCTCTTGATTCCTCGAAGTGGGGACACACGAAGATATGCTTGATCCCCTACTTCATATGTCACCTCCTTGCTTTTGTTATCAGCATAGCTCTTCTGCCGGGATTGAGCTATCTTGAGTCGGTCTCGAATCAGTTTGACCTTCTCTTCAGAATCTCTAATAAGATCGGGACCAAAAAGTTTTCGGTCTCCAACACCATCCCACGTCAATGGTGTTCTGCACCTCCTTCCGTATAAAGCTTGAAAAGGGGCCATCTTCATACTGGTCTAATAACTATTGTTGTACGAGAACTCTGCATAAGGTAAGTTGTCATCCCAACTGGACCCATAATCTAGCGCACATGCTCTCAACATGTCCTCCAGAATCTGGTTGACTCTCTTAGTCTGTCCATCGGTCTGCGGATGAAAAGCCATACTGAACTCCAGCCTTGTACCCAAAGTTTCATGTAGCTGATGCCAAAACTTTGAGGTAAATTGTGTTCCTCTATCTGACACGATACTCCTCGGAACTCCATGCAAACATACGATCCTGGTCATATATATCTTGGCTAACTTAGCACTGGTATAGGTGGTCTTCACTGGAATGAAATGAGCCACCTTGGTCAAGCGATCGACCACTACCCAGATGGAATCATATCCTGAACGGGTCCTAGGTAGTCCTATGATGAAGTCCATACCAAGCTTATCCCATTTCCACTCGGGTATCAGCAAAGGTTGGAGTAACCCTGTTGGTTTCTGATGTTCCGCCTTTACTCACTGACAAACATCACATATCGCAACATGTTCGGCAATATCTTTCTTCATACCTGTCCACCGGTAACTTTCCTTCAAATCCAGGTACATCTTGGTGTTGCCTGGGTGTATCGAGTATGGTGAATCGTGGGCTTCTTGAAGTATCAACTTCCTGAGCTCTGGGTCATTGGGCACATAGATTCGGTTCTCAAACCATAGAGTACCCTGTTCATCTTCACGAAAGTCTTTAGCCTTTCCTTCCTTCATTCTCGGCTTTATTTCAGCTATCTCCTTGTTCGATTTCCGGGCTTCTTGAATTCTTTCGGTCAAGGTGGACTGAATCTCTAGTGTGGCAACATATCCTTGTGGAACTATCTATAACCGAAGCTCTCTGAGATCATTGGTTAACTCCTGGGGTAATCCTCCGGCTATGAGTGTGTTCACATAACTCTTCTGACTCAAAGCATCTGCCACAACATTTTCCTTTCCTGGATGGTAATGTAATCTCATGTCATAGTCCTTTATTAACTCTAACCATCTCCTCTGTCTGAGGTTCAACTCCTTCTGCGTGAAGATATACTTCAGGCTCTTATGATCAGTGTACACGTCACAACTATTTCCGATAAGGAAATGTCTCCAGGTCTTGAGTGCGTGCACTATGGCTGCTAGTTCCAAATCATGGGTGGCATAATCCAACTCATGGGGTCGTAGCTGTCTAGATGCATAGGCTACAACTTTTCCCTCCTGCATGAGTACTCCTCCAAGTCCTTGGTGTGATGCGTCACAATAAACCTGGAAGTCTTTCTGAATGTTTGGCAGTATCAACACTGGGGCTGTGACCAAACGTTTCTTCAACTCCTGGAAACTGGCCTCACATTCCTCAGTCCAGATATACTTAGACTCTTTCTTCAACAGCTCCGTCATGGGTTTGGCAATCTTTGAGAAATTCTCAATGAATCTCCGGTGATATCCGGCAAGTCCGAGAAAACTGCGGATCTCCTTAACTGAGGTGGGTGACTTCCACTCAGTGACTGCTTCAACCTTAGCAGGGTCTACTGCTATTCCTTCTCCGAAAATAACATGTCCAAGGAATCTGACTTCCGTCAGCCAAAATTCACATTTACTAAACTTGGCATATAACTGATGCTCTCTAAGCTTCTCCAGAACTAAACGCAAGCGTTCCTTGTGTTCTTCCTCGCTCTTGGAGAATATCAAAATGTCATCGATGAACACCACGACAAACTTGTCCAAATATTCCATAAACACTTTGTTCATCAAATTCATGAAGTAGGCAGGAGCATTAGTCAAACAAAAGGACATGACTGTATACTCATATAAGCCATACCTGGTGGTGAAAGCTGTTTTGGGTATATCCTGTTCACGAATCTTCAGTTGGTGATACCCTGATCGAAGATCGATCTTGGAGAAAACTTTGGCACCTACTAGCTGGTCAAACAGGTCATTAATCATCGGCAGAGGGTACTTATTCTTGATAGTCACCTCGTTCAATGCACGATAATCGACCACCATCCTCAAGGTTTTGTCTTTCTTTTCCACCAAAAGAACTAGGGCTCCCCAAGGTGATGAACTTGGGCGAATATATCCCTTATCCAATAGCTCCTTAATCTGCTTCTTGATTTCTACTAAATCATTTGCGGGCATCCAATTGGGTCTCTTGGAAATTGGGGCTGTTCATGGTAGTAGCTCTATCAGAAACTCTATCTCCCTATATGGTGGCATGCCTGGTAATTCCTTCGGGAATACATCTAGAAAGTCTTGTACAACTGGCACTTCCTCCTGACCAACTCCTGTGAGGGAATTTAACCGAGCACTCATCTGTGTGCGTCGGGATACATACTTAATCCTCTTGTTCTCCAGAGTGGTGAGTGAAATAGACTTGCTGGGGAAATCAAGGTTTCCTTCATACTTGGTCATCCAATCCATGCCTAGGATTACATCCAATCCCTGGGATTCTAAGACGATGAGGTCAGTAGGAAAAACATGGTTTCCTATGTGGAGTTTCAGGGCGTGGCATCCTATTCCTGCCATCATCATACCTCCTGGGGAATTGACCTTAATGGGCTAACTAAGGGTTCTGGTGGGTAAACCATACTTTTCCACAACTACCCTTGATATGAATGAATGAGTTGCACCAGAATCAAAAAGTACCATAACTGGACGTGAATGCAATAAAAACTTACCAACCACACTCTCGGGCTGATCATAGACTTCTTCCACATCAAGGTGGTTCACCTGAGCACGAGGAAAAGGATATGGCTTCTTAGCTGTAGAGTTGCCGTTGTTGTTGTCGTTTCCATTTCCTTGCTTGTTCTGAGGGCATTCAGTGGCATAGTGCCCTGTCTTCTGACACTTGAAACGGGTGATATGGTTCAGATCCTTCTGACCTGGAGCGGGACGGTGTTGGTTGCAATTCCCACTTCCATTACCATTCTTGAAGCTGCCATTGTTGGGACGATTATTCCCATTTCCTCCATGGTTATGGCCTCCATGGTTGTGCACGGGATGAGTGTGTCCTCCATACTTACCGGTCCCTGATCCGGTATTTCCTGAGTACGGGGAGTAGCAAGGCTTATGATGAGCTTCAGAGGTAGACTTCCCCTATGCATACTTCCTCTTGCGGTTCTCGATTTGCTGCTGCTTCCCCTCCAAGATGAGGACCTTGTCTACCAGCTCCTGGTAGTTGCTGAAGGCAGCCACCATCAGCTGCATGCTCAACTCATCATCGAGTCCTTCCAAGAACTTCTCCTGCTTGGCTGCATCATCGGCCACATCTCCTGGTGCATAACGAGCCAACATGCTGAAGTCATCCATGTACTAGGCCACAGAACGGTTCCCCTGGCGTAAGTTGCAAATCTCACGCTTCTTCAGACTCATGGCTCCAGCTGAGACATGTGCGATGTGGAAAGCTTGCTTGAACTGCTCCCAAATCACACCAGTAATGGGGTACGTGGTGGTGTAGTTCTCCCACCATGAAGCTGCTGGTCCCTCCAGTTGATGGGCGGCAAAGCGCACTTTTTCAGCCTCAGTGCATCCTCCGGTGGTGAGTTCCCTCTCCATCTTGCGGAGCCAATCATTTGCCACAATGGGCTCGGTGCTGCTGGAGAAGGTTGGGGGATTCAGTCTCAGAAAACGGGTGAGGTTGTCGCCTTGAGGTGGAGGGTGGTTGCTGTGGTTGTTGGTCTGATTCTGAATCAACAGCTGCATCAGGGCATAATGCTGCTGGAGAAGTTGTGTGAGCTCTGGCGGGAAAGTGAAGTCGGGCTCACGTCGCGGAGGCATCTTGCTGTTTTCAGAGGGGTGAGAATTAGAATAGAACAATGACCTAAAAGGGAAATTCACTACCCATATGCAATGCAACAAACATATCACACCAAACACTCATTTATTTATTCAACTCAAGTTTCAAACATCGAGATACAAATCTCCAAAATCAAACTAAACATCGACCTACGTTTTAACGACGAAAATGAAGATACATGGGGGCATAACTAAAGTTCTCCTCAAAAGTACATGGTGAAGTGGCCTCCTCCGGTGGTGCTCTCCTCATAGTCATCATCGTTGCTGATCAAAGGAGCCATGTCTCCTTATGGATGAAGATTTTCACCCATGTCCATTTGTTCCTCCAGGGTTGCGATGCGAGTGTTCAGCTTATCGATCCTCTCTAAGAAATCCTTCACCTCATACTCATGCTCGTACTTGACTTCCCGTAAGTCAGCTTCGAGGTCAATCTCACGATTCATCAGCCTCTTGATCGTCTTCGTGTCGGCACGTACCCGAAGCTCCAAGGTTCTGATGTGCGTCTCCAAAGTCTGGATATAGGAAATGGTGGTGTCTTCAGTGGGAGTGGTTATGATATTTCCATTGGCATCCCTGCGACAAACCATGCTGAGTCCTAGTGAAATGGTTCCACCTCTGTATTCCTCCTGAATACATCCAAGGGCACGATGAATGGCCATGTCTCTCCCAAGTATCCAGTTGGGTGCCACAAACTTGAAGTCGATGGGTTCCTTACGATTTCCAAAGGTCTTCCCGGGGATGTGCACCTCGATCCTGTAGCGTCCGTCATGTGGAAAAGACATGATAGGAGTCCCGGTGATGCTCGGCAAAGCAATACTTACGTCCCTGACGATCCTCATCAGCTCCTTGCCAAAGGGCATCGTTGCGCCAGGCTGACAAAACTCCGTGATCAAAACTGGGATGAAGGTGGCCATCTATAAATTTTGAAATAAATCGGAGGGAAGTCAGAAACGAGTAGATGAGAGTATAATAATTTTAAAGACAAAAGAGAAATAAATGTTAAGGCTTTTCCAATCCTAGAGGTTACGTCCTACGGTCAGCGTGTGCTCTAATACCATTTCTGTAGCGACCCGACCTGAAAGGTCGAATCTCCGGTGTCTCTGTACCATCCCAAGATCAGGCTGGTACACACACAGTACATCAGTGTATATATAAAAGGGAAATCACACAGCATTAATAAATCGAAATCTCATATCGAGTCCTTTATTACAATAAGGACTACAATAAAGTGGATGAAGGCCAACTCATGAGATAAACTAAACCAAAAACTTGCGGAAGCTCCATAGGTAGTTGAGTCCATCTGACTCCAAGGGCATCTCACCGAGCGTAAAGCGTATCCTCACTCCTGGTCGGAAAAGTACTCTACAACATGATACGTTGCAGCCGTATAGGTCAGCATATTGAATATGCCGGCAAAGTCACAAGAGAGGGGGTAAAGTAATCATCTAGTCTATATGCAAATATGGCAGGTGGGGTAGTAAGTTTTTGCATAAAGCCAAATTTTTCCTACAACAAGAGAGGGCAAAAGCATAATTACTACAATGTTGGTTGATTAATGAGATGGTTCCACCAACCAATTCTCATACCCAAGTTGACATTTAAAATACCCACATCAATGTAATTTATTGTGTTGAGAGTTCCAGATAGTTTCAGTTCCTTTGGCTCAAACTATTCATGACCGTGGACACGGCTAATCGATTAGGTTTGGGTACTCTACAGAGTTTTGCACACGTTCCCCACAAGATTTGATCGCCTCCGTTGGATTTCTCGCACTTCATGGTGTTTGAGAAACGGATGACCAAAACATGGTCTTCTAAAGGGTTTCCCCGAGACTCTGTCAGTGCCCATCCTTTCCTACCATTCTTCTACATCTCGTAGCACCGCCCGTCTAGGGTCACCATGATATCCAACCAAGCCAGAGCCCATAATGGCTTGTGGCTGTGCGGGTAAGCCTTGGGTCTTGAAGCATCCATCCATCTCTTTGTGCCTAGGTGGACCTTTCCGCATGAATACTGGCACTTCTCCAGCATCATCTAGGCTAACCACTGGTTTCTCCAGGGCGCCGTTCAACCATCATCCACCCAGAGGTATGTTGAAAACTCGGAGTCTTGAAGACTTGATCATCATGTAGGTCTTGAAATTATTAACTCACAACTCTCATGAATCACACAACGAACCCCGTCTACTAATAGCATAGCAAAATGTAAATCAACGTTTCCCAGGGCCAATGTGTCAAAGGGTTGAGGGGTACCTACCACATGATACTACAACAAGTAACCAAGTTTCCAAATTCCCTACTTTGCATGCAATTGGGGAGATGGAAGAACTAATGCAATAAAACATAGGTATACATGGTCAAAGTGACTTGCCTTGCCGACGATCCTCGAAATCAAGTGACTCTAGATACCAAGCTTCGCACTCCGAATGATCTAACGAATCAAACAAGAGCACACCATCAGCATAAACATAATACAATTCCTTCAACAGCAAGGTAAACAAATTCTTCAACAAACAAAAAGCACAATCAAAAGAAGAATCACTTAAAGTATAAGACTATAAATTTTTGGTGTCAAAACTCTACTAAGACATAACAAGTCAAAAATATTGTATTGAACAACTAGGTATTTAGATAACAGAAAAGTAAATATAAAATTTTATTTTAAAACAGAAAGTATTTCATTATAAAAGTATTGTGCTAAAAGAATTACTACAAAACTCTTTCTAAACAATATACATGGTGAAAACAAGATGAACCTATTCAAACTAGAGCACAAAACAATTTGAAAAACATATTTAATTAACAGAAAAAAAATACCTAATGTTGAATCAACAGAACCTAATGAAATCTAAAAACAAAAGTTAAACTAATTCAGGTTCAAATTAATTAAAGGTCAATTTAATTAAAATCTATGAAGAACTAAACAGATTCTGTTTTTGTTAAAAACAGTAACCAAATTCATTCTAAAAATTCTCAAACTATGTAGAATGATAGGTTTAACTAATACAAAACAGTGGCAAAAAGATTCACTCAAAAATATATTTTTAAACTCTAGTTATACAGATTTTAGTAATTTAAACAAATTTGATTAGATTCAAAATTTAAAGTTCAAATATGAAATCTAAGCATACAGACATAAACTACAACAAATTTGTGAACTATTGCAAAAAGAATCAACTAAAAACACCAAATATTTGAAAAGATATGATAACAACAAAAACAGAATACATTTTGTTTTCTAAAACAGAAATAGAAAAAGGGAAACTATTATCGATCGGTTAGGGGCTACGTGGAAAGCTATGATTGGTCGGGGCCGTGTGCGCGTGGGTGCTAACGAACGGACGACCGAGGCATAGAGGAAAACGTTTCACTGTTTAAATGTTATAATCAGGAGCGTTGGATCTAAATCTAACGGTCCAAGGGGGTCCGGTGGCTTACAGAGGGGAGGAGTCGAGGTTCCGGCGAGGTCGACGGCGGCCGGAGGTCGGAGGTGGTCGGAGGCGTCGGTGCGGTGGTCGGGGGCGACGTCCGAAGTGCTCAAACAATGGTGGCGAAGCTCCGGCGTCGATTGGGGGCGTCGGACGGGGCTGG
This sequence comes from Hordeum marinum, assembly GCA_022496015.1. NCBI lineage: Eukaryota > Viridiplantae > Streptophyta > Magnoliopsida > Poales > Poaceae > Hordeum > Hordeum marinum. The sequence continues at coordinate 111,119,369 of CM039673.1, forward strand.
GGACGACGGAGGCGACGACCTCGTGCTTGGGAAGGTTCGGTTGGAGTCCAAAGTCCGACGTGGTGTTGCGGTGGTGTTCTAGCGAGGTAGAGGGGGGCTCGGGGTGGAATGGAGCGCGGGGAGGGCTGGGGCTTTTATAGGCCAGGTGCGGGGTCGGGAGAGGGAGAGAGGAGGGAGATCCGGAGGGAGGGATCTCCGGCGACGGTGGCGCGTGCGAGGAAGGAGAGGGGCGCGCGGATGACGCCGTCGGTCAGTGGGTCCCGCGTGCTAGTGAGAGAAAAGGCGAGGTTAGCACGTCGGTTGACCAATCTAAAATGAATTCGGGAGTTAAAGAATGTGGGCCGGCCCGATTCGGTTTAAAACTTTCCTTTTCTATTTCCAGCACAGTAAAAACTCTTTTAATGCATTCAAAACAATTCCAAACTTAGGAATTATATATATCAAAATGATCAGGAGAATTAATTCTATTTAATGAACATTTTTGCTCTATTATATTGAATATCTTTTAAAAATTTATTTTCAGAAAATGCCTAATTGATTTTAAATCCTTTTGAGATAAATTTTCAAATAACCCTCTGGTTTAATTGCTCAAATATCTCACCAAGATGCCCCTGGTGTGGAGTGTCATGTTACTCCTCTCTTTCTTTGAACATTTCCAAAGGTTTTCAAATAGATGAAACAGATACATGGAAAAATAGAAATGGCCTTTCAGAATTTCAAAAGAAGCACTTCAACAAATTCATTACATTCCAACAATGATGATGATGCATAGCTATATTTCATAACATTCCAAAATGAAATTTTGGGATGTTACATCTCAATGACCTGAGGGTGCTGCACCACCTCCCGAAGATATCGGTTGATGACGTTCTTGAAGAACTTGTCCTTGGAGGAGCTTGAAGTAGCCATGGTAGATGGGAGCTGACAAAAAACAACAAGGGAAAAAGAGAATAGAGAATTTCTCCACGATACGGTGATCAACAGGTTCGGGAAGTATATATAGATTTTTTTACCTTGGAGGACAAGTACATGGAAGAAAAACGGAGTACATAAGGTGTCCCAGGTGGGCACAACCCACTTGGGCGCGCCAGGCCTGGCGCGCCTTGGTGTCTTATGCCCACCAGGGGACGCTTCCTGGGAGTTTCTTTATTTCCAAAATTCTAAAATATTCCAAAACTGACAGAAAATATTTTTGCGGATTTTTTGGAGTCCATTTACTTACCGTATCACGTACCTCCTTATTTTCACGATTCTAGAGTGTTCCGGAAGGACTCTTTTATGTGTTCTTCCGGTGTCAAAGTTTGGATAATATTACTTTCAACATTAATAGGCGTACGTGAGATATAATGATTTATTCGTTGTCCATTGACAACCTTTGGGTTAGTACCTTCAGAATTATTTATTTTGATGGCACCGAACCGGTAAAACTCCTCGTTGACATACGGGCCTTCCCATTTCGAGAGGAGCTTCCTTGCAAAAAAAATCGAAAATGAGAGTTGTACAAACGAACATATTCTTCAACTTTAAACTCACGCTTTTGAATTCTTTTGTCATGCCATGTTTTGACTTTTTCTTTGGATAATTTTGCATTTTCATAAGCTTGGGTTCTCCATTCATCAAATGAGCTAATATCAAATAACCTCTTCTCACCGACAAGTTTGAAATCATAATTGAGCTCTTTAACTACCCAAAATGCTTTATGTTCTAACTCAAGAGGCAAATGATAAGCTTTTCCATAAACCATTTTATAAGGAGACATACCCATAGGATTTTTATAAGTTGTTCTATCAGCCCAAAGTGCATCATCTAATTTCTTAGACCAATTCTTCTTGGACCTATTGACAGTCTTTTGCAAAATTAATTTTATTTCTCTATTGCTAAGTTCAACTTGACCACTAGACTGAGGATGATAGGGTGATGCAATTCTATGGTTAACATCATACTTGGCAAGCATTTTACAGAAAGCACCATGAATAAAGTGTGAACCACCGCCAGTCATTAAATATCTAGGGACTCCAAACCTTGGGAAAATAACTTCCTTAAGCATTTTAATAGAGGTTTTGTGATCAGCACTTCTGGTTGGAATAGCTTCTACCCATTCAGTAACATAATCAACATCAACCAAAATATGTGTATACCCATTAGAGGAAGGAAAAGGTCCCATCTAATCAAATGCCCAAACATCAAATGGTTCAACAGCAAGTGAATAATTCATAGGCATTTCTTGACGCCTACCGATATTACCTATTCTTTGACATTCATCGCAAGATGAGACATACTTACGGGCATCCTTCAAGAGGGTAGGCCAATAAAATCCAGATTGCAATACCTTATGGACAGTTCTATCTCTAGCATGATGCCCTCCATAAGCCTCGGAGTAACATTTCCGTAGGATTTGTCCCTGTTCATACTCAGGTAAACAATGTCTAATAATACCATCTAATCCTTCTTTATAAAGATGTGGGTCATCCCAAAAGTAATGTCTTAAGTCATAGAAGAATTTTTTCTTTTGTTAGTAAGTAAAGCTAGGTGGTAAATATTTAGCAACAATGTAATTAGCATAGTCAGCATACCAAGGAGTACTATTAGCAACATTTATTGCAGCTAACTCTCATCAGGAAAACTATCATCAATAGGTAGTTGGTCATCAAGCACATTTTCAAGCCTAGACAAGTTATCAGCTACGGGGTTCTCAGCTCCTTTTCTATTAATGATATGTAAATCAAATTCTTGTAACAACAGAACCCAACGGATAAGTCTAGGTTTAGCATCTTTCTTTTCCATAAGATATTTAATAGCAGTGTGGTCTATGTGAACAGTTACTTTGGAATCAACAATATAAGGTCTAAATTTATCACAAGCAAACACAACTGCTAAGAATTCTTTTTCAGTAGTAGCATAATTTCTTTGAGCACTGTCTAGAGTTCTACTAGCATAATGAATAACATTCAATTTCTTATCAACTCGTTGTCCTAGAACAGCACCAATAGCATAATCACTAGCATCACACATAATTTCAAAAGGAAAGTTCCAATCAGGTGGTTGAACAATAGGTGCAGTAATTAAGGCTTTCTTGAGTGTTTCAAAGGCTTCAAGAAAATCACCATCAAAAACAAAAGGGATATCTGTTTGCAAGAGATTAGTAAGAGGCCTAGAAATTTTAGAAAAGTCTTTGATAAATCTCCTATAGAAACCAGCATGACCTAAGAAACTATGAATACCTTTTATATCTTTCGGACATGGCATTTTCTGAATTGCATCAACCTTAGCTTGGTCTACTTCAATATCTCTGTCAGAAATTTTATGACCCAAGACAATGCCTTCATTAACCATAAAGTGGCACTTCTCCCAATTCTAGACAAGATTTGTTTGTTCACATCTCTGCAAAACTCGCTCAAGATTGTTTAAACAATCATCAAAAGACTTCCCATAAATAGAGAAGTCATCCATGAAAACCTCAACACTCTTTTCAAAAAAAATCAGAGAATATAGCCATCATGCATCTTTGAAAGGTAGCAGGTGCATTACATAAACCAAAAGGCATACATCTATAAGCTTAGGTTCCAAAAGGACAAGTAAAAGTGGTCTTTTCTTGATCAGGTTGTGATACAGGTATTTGTAAAAAACCAGAATATCCATCAAGGAAGCAAAAGTGTATGTGCTTAGATAATCTTTCAAGCATTTGATCAATAAAAGGCAAAGGGTAATGATCTTTTCTAGTTGATTTGTTTAATTTTCTAAAATCAATTACCATTCTATAGCCTATAACAATTCTTTGTGGAATAAGTTCATTTTTATCATTAGGAACAACAGTAATACCACCTTTCTTAGGAACACAATGAACAGGACTTACCCATCTACTATCAGCTATAGGATAGATTACACCTGCTTCCAGAAGTTTTAATATTTCCATTCTTACCACCTCTTTCAACTTCGGATTTAACCGACGTTGGTGATCAACAACTGGTTTAACATCAAGTTCCATATTGATTTTGTGCTGACATAGAGTGGGACTAATGCCCTTTAAATCATCAAGAGTATATCCAATAGCAACCTGGTGCTTCCTTAGAACTTTCAATAATATTTCTTCTTCATGTTCTGAAAGGTTAGCACTAATAATAAGAGGATATATCTTCTTTTCGTCAAGATAAGCATATTTCAAAGTGTCTGGCAATTGTTTTAATTCAAACACAGGATCACCTTTAGGTGGAGGAGGAACTCCAAGAGTTTTAATAGGTAAACTGTGTTTAAGCAGAGGACGTTGTTCAAAGAAAACTTTATCTATTTCATTTCTTTCATGCATATGTAAATCATTTTCATGGTCTAGCAGATGTTGTTCTAAAGGACCAGTAGGTGGTACAACAATAGAAGCAAGACCAATTAATTCATCCGTACTAGGCAATTCTTTTCCATGATGATTTCTACTAAACTTGGAAACATTAAAATCATGAGACCCATCGCCAAAGGTAACTCCCACAGTTTGTTTCTTACAATCTATCTTAGCATTAACTATGTTCAAGAAAGGTCTACCAAAGATAATAAGACAGAAGTCATCTTGTGGGGAACCAACAACAAGAAAATCAGTAGGGTATTTTATTTTCCCACACAAGACTTCAACATCTCTAATAATCCCAAATGCTGATATAGTGTCTGTATTAGCAAGTTTAATAGTAACATCTATTTCTTCTATCTCAACAGGTGCTATGTCTTTCATAATCTCTTCACATAAAGTGTAAGGAATAGCACTCACACTAGCACCCATGTCACATAAACCATGATAACAGTGATCTCCTATTTTAACTGAAATAACAGGCATGCCCACAACATGTCTATGTTTATCTCTTCTATCAGGTTTAGCAATTCTAGCAGCTTCTTCATAGAAGTAAATAACATGCCCATCAATATCTTCTTCCAAGAGATCTTGAACCATAGCAATGCTAGGTTCTACTTTAATTTGTTCTTCAGGTTTACGTGTTCTAACATAGCTTTTGGTAACCACAGTTGAAACTTTAGCGCATGTTCCTTTATCCTAACAGTGAAAGGTGGTTTCGCTATATAAACAGAAGGAACAACCGGATCAACATTATAGAGTATAGTTTCTCCTTTAACTGGTGCTGGTTATTAGTTTCTTCTTTAACAGGTGGGTGATATTGAAACCACTTCTCCTTAGGGAGTTCAACATGAGTAGCAAATGAATCACAAAAGGAGGCTACTATCTCAGAGTCAAGTCCATATTTAGTGCTAAACTTTTGAAAAGCATCGGTATCCATACAAGATTTAACACAATCATACTTAAGTTTAATACCTGACTCTTTACCTTCGTCGAGTTCCCAATCTTCAGAGTTGCGTTTAATCTTTCCAAAAGATCCCACCGGAATTCAATAGTCGTCTTCATGAAAGAACCAACACAAGAAGTATTAAGCATGGTTTGATCATTATGAGAAAGCCGAGCATAAAAATTCTGGATAATAATTTCTCTTGAGAGCTCATGATTGGGGCATGAATATAACATTGACTTAAGCCTCCCCCAAGCTAGAGTGATAGTTTCTCCTTCACGAGGCCAAAAATTATATATATAATTCCGATCACGATGAACTAGATGCATAGGATAAAATTTCTGGTGGAACTCCAATTTCAAACGATTCCAATTCCATGATCCAATATCATCGCATAGCCTATACCATGTCAATGCTTTTCCCTTCAAAGATAAAGGAAAAACCTTTTCCATAACTTGATCCCTGGGTAAACCTGCAAGCTTAAACAATCCACAAATTTGTTCCACATATATCAAGTGCATATTAGGATGTTCAGTTCCATCTCCTACATAAGGGTTAGCTAGCAGTTGTTCTATCATACCCGAAGGAATTTCATATTCAATATTTTCAGTAGGTGCAGTAGGTTGAGGGGTAGCTAATTGTGGTTCCGGAGGAAGTGAAGATACCCCGAACAAACTCCTCAAAGGATTGTTTCCCATAGTAACAAGTGACAATAAATTTCAGCACACTATATAAATGTTTCCTTACCAAATTCCACTTACCAAAGGTGCTTCACTCCCCGGCAATGGCGCCAAAAAATAGCCTAGATGACCCACAAGTATAGGGGATCAATTGTAGCTCTTTTCGATAAGTAAGAGTGTCGAACCCAACGAGGAGCATAAGGGAACGACAAGTAGTTTTCAGTAAGGTAATGTCTGCAAGTGCTGAAATTGTAAGTAGCGAAGTAGTTTGATAGCAAGATAATTTGTAATGAGAAAGTAACGAATATAGTAACAAAAGTGCAGCAAGGTAGCCCAATCCTTTTGAGGCAAAGAACAGGCCAAAGCAGTCTCTTATGAGAAGCAAAGCGTTCTTGAGGGTACACGGGAATTTCATCTAGTCACTTTCATCATGTTGGTTTAATTCGTGTTCGATACTTTGATAATTTGATATGTGGGTGGACCGGTGCTTAGGTGCTGCTCTTACTTGAACAAACCTCCTACTTATTATCAACCCTCCCGCAAGCATCCACAACTACGAGAAAAGTATTAAGAACAAATTCTAACCATAGCATCAAACTTTTGGATCCAATCGGTCCCTTATGGAATAGCGCATAAACTGGGGTTTAAGCTTCTGTCACTCTCGCAACCCATCATCTAATTGCTACTCCACAATGCATTCACTTAGGCCCAAATATGGTGAAGTGTCATGTAGTCGACGTTCACATGACACCACTAAGGGAATCACAACATACATACTATCAAAATATCGAACACATATCAAATTCACATGATTACTTGCAACATGGTTTCTCCCGTGACCTCAAGAACAAAAGTAACTACTCACAAATAATAATCATGCTCAAGATCGGAGGGGTATTAAATAGCATAATGGATCTGAACATATAATCTTCCACCAAATAAACCATATAGTGATCAACTACAAGACGTAATCAACACTACTAGTCACCCACAAGCACCAATCTATAGTTCCAGTAACAAGATTGAACTCAAGAGATGAACTAGGGTTTAAGAGGAGTTGGTGATGTTGAAGATGTTGATGAAGATTGCCCTCCGCAAGATGAGAGAGTTGTTGGTGATGATGATGACAATGATTTCCCCCTTTGGGAGGGAAGTTCCCCTGGCGGAATCGCTCCGTCGGAGGGCAAAAGTGCTCCTGCCCAAGTTCCCCCTCGAGGCGGCGGTGCTTCGTCCCGAAAGCTCCCTGGCACGCCCAGGTGGGTTGTTCCCACCTTGTGGGCCCCCTCTGGTAGTTATTTGCTCCAATAATTCTTAAATATTCCATAAAAAATCTCTGTGAAGTTTCATCTTGTTTGGAGTTGTGCAGAATAGGTAGCCTGACGTAGCTTTTCCAGGTCCAAATTTCCAGCTGCCGAAATTCTCCCTCTTGGTGTGTTCCTTGCAAATTATGAGAGAAAAGTCATTAGGATTACTCCAAAAATCATTATTATGGATAAAACATTATAAATAACAGCAAGAAAACATGATGCAAAATGGACGTATCAATGAACAATAGGGGAGAGGGGGGTCTCCCTGTCTTAGTCTGCTGCCATGAAGAATCGGTGGCCCAGCAACGTTGTTGAGTAGCACGCGGGGGGATGAGGTAGAAAATAGGGCTATGACCCAATCCCAAAAGTGGTCTGGGAAGCCCAACCGTCGAAACAAGTCAAGAATATAATACCATCGCACCGAGTCGAAGGCCTTGCAGATGTCCAATTTGAAAAGCAAGGAGGCTGTCTTGTTTCGGTGTAGCCGGCGTGCGAGGTGTCTCACGTACATGAAGTTGTCATGAATGCTACTCTTGTTTATGAAAGCACTTTGCGTGTTGGAGACAAGGGTGTTCATGAATGGTGTGAGGCGAACCAATAACACCTTGGCAATGATTTTTGTGATCGCATGGATGAGGCTAATGGATCGAAAGTCCCCAATCTCTTCTGCCCCTTCCTTTTGGGCAGTAAGATGATGTTTACAATGTTGAGCCAGTGAAGGTTGGACGTCTGCAGGTTGTTGAATTGGTGGATAGCTTGCATGACGTCTACTTTGACGATAGGCCAGAAAGTCTTGAAGAAAATGCCCGTGAATCCGTTTGGTCCCGATGCCTTATCAGCGGGCATGAGGTCAATGGCGGCCTTGACCTCCTCCTGAGAGAAGGGCGTGTCGATGCCGGCAAGGTCGTCCGTCTTTAGATTCAGGCCGTCCCAGTTGAAATCCGTCCGCCGTGGTTGACCCCCACCCAAGGTTTCCGCAAAGTGCTCCCCAATGATATCCTCTTTGACCTCATGCTCAGTGACCCAACCACCATTCCACTTTAGCCTATGGATGTGGTTCTTCCCTCGTCACCCATTGACTCTGAGATTGAAGAACTTTGTATTCGTGTCGCCTTCTCTGATATTGGTGATGCGGGCGCATTGCTTTTTCCTGGCTTTTTCAATGACCACGAGGGAGATAACCCTACGCTTAAGCCGGCTATGGAGGTCTCTTTCTGCCTTCGATAGAAGGCGTGTCTCTTGGGCGATGTCAAGGCGGAGGATGACAAATAGAGCGGCATGTAGTTGAAGCTTGGCCTTGGAGAAGAGATTCTTGCTCCATTTGGTCAGGAGCCATCCCGTGTGCTTAAGCTTATGGAAGAGCCGTTGACAAGGTTCATGGTGGACACATGGGTCCATACAAGATTTTAGCATGATGTCGTGGAAGCCGGGTAGGCAAGTCTAGAATTTCTCGAATTTGAAGGTTCTCAGCTGTTTTGGTCCTGCCGCATCACCAAGAAGAAGGGGAAAGTGATCGGACAACGAGGAGGAGATGCCGTGGAGCACATGGGAGCTGAAATGCAAGTCCCAATCCGCTTTGCAAAAGACCGAGTCAAGTTTTCTTAAGGTGGGATTTTGCCACTCATTACTCCAGGTGAAACGCCTGTTTTGAAGGTGGATTTATTTTAATTCACAGGAATGCAGCGCGTCCCGGAACCGGTTGATACGGCTAAGATTTATATTCATGTTGTTCTTGTCTCTAGCTCTAGATCTTTGGTTGAAATCACCCATTGCTATACATTTGGTCCCAGGCTCGGGCTTATGGGTAACAAGCTCATTGAAAAAATCATCTTTTCTGCTAGAAGCCGTTGGGCCATAAACGGTCATCAACTTGAATGTTGCGTTGGACCGTAGGATAGTAACCGTCGCCAAGAGAAAATATTTCGGTGGTATGCACGTCCGTCACATGGACCGTGGTCTCGTCCCAAAGCATTAACACGCCTCCTCTGGTGTCGATAGTCGGCCGTTGGGCGAAGCTTCTTAGGCGGTTCCCGCCGAGGTAGGAGGTGACAAATTGGTCTGCATCCTCCAATTTGGACTCCTGAAGACGGACAATGTGGCAGGAAGAGGAGGCAATGGTTTCATGCACCATCGCTCGTCGGTTGGGATCGTTAAGCCCTCGCACATTCCAGGTTAGGAAGTTTATGCTTTGTTGCGACATTTGGAAAAAGGTGATCGTCTCTTTTCTCGGGAAGGATGCGTAATGACCGCAGAGTACATAGTATAAGTGTGCTTGTCAGAGACCATTGGAAGACAATAGTGCAACGGGGCAAACAAAAGGCTAGTTGAAATGAACTTCATTGCATTAGGAAGTGCTACATCAGTGGTACGTACGGCTTTGTAGTGACAACAAGCCGGCTTGAAGCATCCAACAGGCGCCATACGGCTAATCTTGAAGCTGACTAGGCAGAGAAGCAGAACAACTTGGCGCACAGGCCATTCTCTTGATGCTACATTACACACACTAACAATGTTAAAGTTGAGTGACATGACAGACTGGCCCGATCCCTCCTTTGTTTATGCTTGTATCCTCATTAGGCACGGGTCGTCGCTTCGGTGGTCTCGTGATCCAGCGATGCCTCCTCGATAGCGGTCGCGTCCGTGTCATCGATCCTGAAGAGAGCACGAAGCGCCTAGAGCACCGCCGGCGACATCTCATGCTCGAACCGACGGCCTAGTTCATCCAATGCTTCCTTCGTGATGTCTTTGCCATTTTGGATGATGCCGAGGCTCCGTTGCTTCTCCGCCTCCACCGAGACTGGCACAGCCGGTTGATGCTTCCTGGGCCCCGAGATGGTTCTCTCGATGGAGAACCCAGTGGCAGCAACCCGGTTGATGGCCACCCCAGCAAGTGTCTTCCGCCTGTGGCCTTCTCACGTGGTGGTGGCTGGGGTGCCGGCAAGAGCGCAACCACCGGCTGCTTGAAAATCACTCCCAGGTCCTCCTCTTGGCGGGTTGGCGTTGTAGTGTAGCTAGCTGGCTGGGTAGGGACGTGCAGAGGGGTGCTCCCCGCAGCCACCAGCAGGCTGGAGTTCTGCAGAGGCGGTCGAGGAGGTGCTGGAGACCCCAAGCCAGGTGGGTGAGTTGGAGTGGCAGGACCCTCCTCCTGCATGACCAACGGGCCCTCCGCCGCAGGCATGGTCACCGGCAAGGACAGCGCAGGGAGGGTGGAAGTTGGAGACGTCAATCGGCTCGCATCAAGCGGGTGAATGCAGCGCGAGGAGCCACCACGAGAACTCCTTGGAGAGCTGGGGGAGCTTGCAGCGTCCACCGCGTGCTGCCTGCCATGGCCGTCGCGGTCATCGTGTCCCCTCCTGTCCTCACCGTGACCGGGCGCCGCACGCGAGCGGCTGCGACCAGGCCACCTGGAGGACCTCGCGTGCGCCCGTTGTCCCGGCCATGCCTGCTGTTGTCTTTGTCATCGTCTTCACGACGCCTATGAATGCGCTCATCGCATGGCTCTACTTGCGCTTTTGCCGGTGCCCTGTCGCCATGGACTGCCCGGTGCCACCAGGTGAACTCGAAGATGTCCATGGTGGCCCTGGGGTCGCTGAGACGACAGATGTTGTTCGCTGCACCGGCAAGAACAGCATGCGCACGCTGCGGTGAATTCGAATCCTCGCACTAGCAAGCCCTACATAGTGCGCGTGCACAGCGGCGGCGGTCCTTCATCATCTTACTGCTCGATGCAATGGTACCAAGTCGAGCTGCTCGATGCAATGGTACCATGCGAACTTCAAGGTGAGGGGCACACTGTTGTGCGCACTTCATCATCTTGCTCTCCTTCACTCACGGCGAGAGCATGAACACCTTGACAGAAAGTGTCCTACCGATGTGCGACCTCGGTTCTGGCATGGACTGCAATGCACGACGTTGTTTGCAACGGGCGGCACAGGGCGCACATCGCCGGCAACGTGGCACAGGCACGGCTGCATTGATTTTGGGAAAGAGAGAGACTGGGGATAGAGGATGGATATAACACGTGGGGCAGGGATGTAAGTAATAGTATACTGATCATGGGCGGAATGGAACTATTCCCCGTGTGCCAAACAGGATCAAGGTCGGGATTAGACTAGGATCATGAGTATAGAGTACAAACTTTAGGGATTTCGAGATGAGGGTTTATTTTCAAGGAGCTGTACAACCTCAAGGTTAAAAATAAACTTCCCTCGCCTTTTGGTAAATAAAAAGGCTGATTTGCATGACGACATTTTCTCGAAGAAGAAAAACAACTACATGTCCACATTTTGGAGCTGAAGCGGGATAGTACTACGTCTGTTGGACCATGCACTGCTGTAAACCGTAGCGTTCCTTACGTGGACTTTTGAATTAGAATCACCACCAACAAATCAATTGATATTGTTAAATACTCGTAAGCAACAACAAGGTGTAAGATCATCTACAACCGGACCCCTTATATCCATCTCAAACTTCCGGGCAAACGGCCTGGTCACTGACCGATCACGAAAATTTGACCCAACCAGGCGTCTCAAATGAGCCTCAAATGCCCAGGCTAACGAGCACCCCTCATATCCAGTCCAAATATGGGGCAGATATGAGGGCACCCAGGCACTCTTTCCATGTTGACCTGGCGATGGGATCCCAAGCGGACTCGCCCGGAAACCCAGCGGTCCAACTGACGCCTCGACCATCGTCGCGGTGTGAAAGCTTCGTGGCATCGCTCCGGCTCGGCGCTCGAGGCCAAATCTGGCTATTTAAGCCGGCCGGCGTCCCCCAGCCCTAGTACATCCACCTTCTCCCTCTCTGTGCTGACACCCGATCCCATCCGCCTCCTCTTCCCCGCACTCCCACACTGTCATGGTTTTATCATGGCAGATGTCCGAGGACTTAGATTCGAGGCCATCGCTAAGGTGATGGACTCAAAGGGATTGATCGGGACGAAGGACACAGGTTTACCTAGGTTCGACCCCTCAAGTAGAGGTAAAAGCCTACGTCCTTCTTGTGCTTCTATTGCTTGGAATCTTGATTACAAGGGAGCGGAATCGCTTGACCTAGCTCTCAATTTGTTAGTCTCTGTCTAAGTCGCCCCGGGTCTCGCCTTTATATAGGAGGTCAAGACCACGGATCATACAAGTCGTAACCGACTCTCACAACGTGTCCGAGTCTATCTCTACATTGTCTTGCCTTCCTGAGCAAGTTGTCTCCGGGCGGCTCACCCGCCCGGGTCTTCATACCTTCTCCGTCCGGGCCACGTCCTGGCCCATCTTGGCAGGCCGCCCAATGTCTTGGGCTTGAGTCTTCAAGGCCCATCCTTGGGCTTGGTGTATGAGCCGCCAGGTGTGACCCGGAGCCTCTGAGGCGGGTCTCACCACGGGGCTATATCCCCAACACACACTCTTCGGCGTTGATATGGTCCGACGTAAGATCACCACCTATGAGATGCTCATGCCAGAGCGCCGACTGCAGATCGAGGCGGAGATCCAGGCTATGCGCGTCACCCGTACCGCTGCGGGTCTGCCTACGGACTCGTCGGAGCCGAAGGAGGAGGAGGAGTCGAAGGAGGAGGAGGGATAGCGGTTGCCGAAGCTGATGGAGGTGGTGGATCCAGAGGAGGACGAGGCGGAGCAGCATGCTCCGGGGTTCAACATGGCAGATGCGGAGTTTGCCATCGCCCAAGCCAAAGAGGTGGCGGAGCCGAAAGCCATCCTGGAGTCCATCCATGATGAGTCCGATGTGGAGGCCAGCCGGGTTCTCATTCGGCAGAAGTAGGCAGAGGCTGACACGCTCTTCGACGAATCCGACTTAGAAATAGTGGCGGAGGAGGCCGGAGTGGAGCAGCCAAAGGCACCGGAGGGGGCGAAGCTGTAGCTACCGTGAATGTATCCGTTGGAGGGATGGAGATAGTCGACATCTCCGACGAGGATTAGCTACGTAGTACGTAGATTTTTTATTTTGCATATTTTTGTATGGATATAAGAATCTAGTATGAGATGTCCGAATACAACGATGCTAATTTAAGACGTGCCTGATCACTTCTCATGGATGCACTCGGTCGCGTCCGCGGACGTTTGATGGATCATATTTGCCAACCGTTGTTGTTGATGCTCTAACTAGGTCCAGCATGCACGTATCAGATATATTATGTGACGATGTATGTTGCGCAGTGATGAAGTTTTAATTACCTTATGAAGATTAATCTATGGACTTCCGTTTCTTTTTATTTCACATGTAAGATTTGTCTTAAGTCAAACATAGTAAAGCTTGATTAAGATTATAGAGAAAAATATCAACATTCACAACATAAAATCAGTATTATTAGATGTACCACTGAATTAACTTTCATATAATAATACTGATTTTATATTGTGAATGTTGATAGATGCATCATTGAATTAACTTTCATATGGGAGCGCGGATGACCCGCGGCAGCTCCATTGCCCGGTGAGCGCCCCGGCGATGGCACCTCGATCTCCCTCCTTCGGTCAGCTCTGCTACGGCCGGGACCAGATCCGGAGGCCTCACCTCGCCCTCTCTCTTCTCCGACAAGCAATGGGTCCCTGCCCCGACCCCGTCCCCACGCCCCTCCACTAGCGCCCACCGACGGCGGCCACCGCGGCCCCGCCGGCTACCCTCTCGGGCCTGGCGCCCCCCCTCCCTCGCGGCAGCTGCCACCCGCTAATAGGATGCGGGTGGAGAACGGGGGTCGGAGGGGTGTGCGCTCGCTCGCCCCCAAGGCTGCGTCGGCGTCCATCCCAGCTGCTTCGCCCGCCGCCCCCGCCTCCCTCGCCGGCGCCGGCTCAAGCCAACCGTCGGATCCTTCGTCTTCGTTACCACCCCCCCGCTCGAGCTCGTTCCGGATCGGGAGGATCTGGGCCCTGCCTCGCCGCCGCCTCTGCCGGCCACGGCTGGCCTCGACGTCGTTGTGTGCCCCCCCGCAGCCGCCGCTGGCTGCATCATGGGCCGCCCTCACCGTCGATGACGGCGGCATCGACGATGACGACGTGCTCACCCCGACGACGCCGTTGACTGTTAGTTCTAGCATGGAGAGCGATCTAGCTGCGGCTGCTGTTGTCACTGCTGCTCCTGAGGCGGCTCCGGAGCAGGGATGGGAGATGGTGGGGGCCCGGCGTCATCCGCGGCAGGAGTTGGCCCCCGTGCCGCCGCACATGATGGAGACTGCCAGCTCCCTTGCCTTCAAGCGGAGAGCCTACGACCTCTATTACTGTTGCTTGGCGCCGGGGCATTTTGTTGTTGCTTGCCACGGTCCTGTCAGATGCCTGGCATGTGGCCTCCCGGGCCATCGTGAGCGTGGTTATCCCTCGTGCCAGCCATTCGGGGAAGGTCCTCAGCTCCATCCCCGCCCGCTTCCGGCTTCCCCGCATCGTCCTGGGGACCTGTCAGACTGTCGATCTCCTCACCACTGCATCCGTTTGACTCCTAGATCTCCGAATCCGCAACGATGCTCTTGGGCCTCGGTTGTTGCCCGTGAGGCTGCAGCGGATCCTAGCAAGTGTGCTGCTGCTGATTTGAGATTGCTTGGGCCTCTCCTTCCTTCTCAGATGGAAGTGTTGCTCTCTGAGATGAAGGCCTTGACCGTGTCTCGTTGGAAGAGGTGGTCCATCGCCTTTGCGACATGATAGCTGCTTTGCAAGGGTGGGCGACTCCGCTCGGGGGATTTTCGGAGCGAATGGAGGTTGTCGCTGGCCAGCTGGGCCATTAGTCAGAGCCCTCGCTTGTGTTGCCTCCTATGGTTGTACATGCTGTTGGCTTCATGGATGAGGCGAATGTGGAGCTTTTTGGTAGCTTCTCGCTTCATGCTGGATCCAATTCGACACCCCTTGTGTTGCTAGACTTCAAGGGTGAGGCCTCCGTCGAGGTTGTGCTCCAATGCTGAAGATCATGCTCGAGCTGCAGGTGTTGTGTGGGGAACCTGTTTTGCCTTCATCGATGGAGCGGCTAAAGCTGGGCTCTATCCAGGCTTTAGAGGTGGCCCTGGTGCCCTTGCCACCCCACATGGAGCCTTGTCGGGTGTCAGCCGGCCTCGCTCTCGGCATCATGAAGTGCGAAGTTTTAGATGTTGTTGTTCCTACAAGTGATATGGTTGTTGTGTCTAAAGGGTCGACGGTTGTGCCCGGGGCTCTCCTTGCCAAAGATATTTGTGATTTCCTAGTAGCTTTGGAGGCTGCTGACCCTGGATCCGGGAAGACGATCGGTTGTCTCCTGAAGGAGAAGGCCATCAGGGATAAGAAGAGAGGTGGTGCTTGCTCGCGACCCAGCATCTTGAAGGAGAAATCAGATAAATGCAGAAGCAAGAAGAGTGACGCTATAATAAAGGCGTCCGAAGTTGGTAGTTGATGATAATGATGATGGTTATTTTGCGGGGGCAATTCTATGAGGTTGTGTCTCATATGCAGGCAGTTGGTAGGGTTAGCGTGTTGGGGTGTCCTTACGGTTGCTCATGTGGTTTTGTGGCCTCATGATTTGGGAGTAGTCCGCTTGCATCATGAGGTTGTGGCTTGGTTGCCTTCCATCGTCAAGTTTTAATGGTTTTTGCTCGGTTTTCCGCAATTATCTGGGCAACTCTCTCCTTCTTAATTAATGGACGAGGCAAAGCTTTTGCCTCCATTTAAAAAAACAACTTTCATATTATATATCTCCAGTTTATAGATGTTGACAATTTTGTATATAAATTTGGTTAAAGTTTATGAAGTTTGGCTTAAGACATATCTTAGATACAAAGTAAAAGAGAAACGGGGGAGGTACGAAATAACAATATTGTTCTTCGAAGAGAAAGGGGTCATTGACTCATTGTTAGTTTTCCCGTTGGTGTCCGGTTAATTGTACATATGCATTGCATGCTTATGGTTGGAAGTCTCGGCGTCTTGCTCCACGCGTGTATGCCAATGCCACTGTCGGCCTCTTGCACGCATGCGTACGTACATCTTTATGTACTTGTTTATGTTTAGGGATACCGAATGCATACTCAATTGATTGAGTTCTCAGTGAAATTGTATGTACTCCCTCCGTGAAAATACATCTTATAATATGGGACAGAAGGAGTATGTTGGGAATATAACCCTTGGACACACTAAAGTAGAGAAGTTAGAAATTCGAAACATTTAGGGCGGCTGGCCCTCCTTGGCCGCCTGCCCTCACATGCCGACTCCCCAACCTCGGTCAGCTAGGCAATGGCTGGCTCGACGAGCCAGCTATGGCAGCAGCCGGCAGGTTAGCATCCGTCCCTTCCATCCGTGTCAGCGTACGATGACGGGACGTGACCTCCCCGATGAGGTGTGCGTGGCCACAAGATCCGTTAACAGAGCACGAGCGACTACAAGATCTCCTTACACAAGCGAGACAAAGCTACAGGTGCAGCAGGTACCGCTGACCTTGACCAGGCGGACCGGTTCTGTAGCAGGCGTGTGGCCACCTACTCCATGACATCGGTGGCGCATGGCCACAATGGTGGCCGGCCGACGCCCCTCTCCCCCCAGCGACGGGACTCGGTAGCCGGCAGGCCCTACAAGCGACAAGACCGCACATCCGGCAGGCCCCATGGCTGGCCACTGAGGCTGCTAGCTGGGAGCCGCCCTTATTACCTTTGCATATTGTAGGCAGGGGTGACCTATAAACCACCCATCCCTCCTCCTAACGGAGGGACAAAAAACAAACACCCAGCCATTCCTCCCACTCATGGTCATATGGCCACACACACCCATGGGAGAGGCAAGAAGGGTAAGCTAGCCCCTTCTTCCTCCTCCGAGCAATAGCTCAAGGAGCACCATTATAATACCATCCCCCATATACTAGAACAAGCAGGACTAGGGGTGTTACCTTTCATGAAGGGTCTCGAACCTGGATACATCGAGTGTCTCGCACCGCTTGTCCCCAATCTCGCTTCTGAAGCCCGTCGACGCACTTTGGCCCAACCACACTTGATACGACACCCCATGGCATCAGTCGTGACACAACCACAACAGTTAGCGCCCACCATGGGGCCGTCCGCGGTGTCGGTCGGAGTCATGCTCCGGACAAGGCCCATCGCCGACTCCGATGAGCGCATCGCTCCCACGCTACGTTGCACGCCCACTGACGGTGTCCTGGACTAGGGGTACTCACCATGTCATCTCCCGATAGGTGGGTCAGGCCGAGGACCCCCAGGGTGGTTCATTAATGGGCCAGTTCGGACAGCCCATAAAGCATACGAGGAAGATTCCACAAGACTTGGTGATCAAGACAAGGACTCCTCTTCACCGACATAGCCGACTAGGACTCTTGTTATCCTAGGCGTCGGGTGTGTTATATAAACCGAGGCCAGGCTAGTCATTAGGGAGAATCAGTTCATCATAGATCATATCATCATACGAGCATAACTCTTAGGGTTTAGACCACTACACATGATCTCGAGGTAGATCAACTCTGTATTCGATACACCATCATCAGTACAAACAAAGCAGGACGTAGGGTTTTACCTCCATCAGGAGGGCCCAAACCTAGGTAAATACTGTCTTCCTTGTCTCCTTTTACCCATTGATCCAGGACCCACAGTTCGGGACCCCCTACCCGAGATCCACCGGTTTTGACACCGACATTGGTGCTTTCATTGAGAGTTCTGTTGTGGGATCGGTAGAAGGATGGATGGCTTGTTTGTAGATTGGTTTTTCTGGACAAAGAATTTGTGTTCGCCGTTCGTGTTTTCTTGAGCGTCGCTTTGACGATTTCTTCGGTGGGATTGTACAGAATTGTATCTACAACAACCCTGCAAAATTTTGTCGCGTTCCGATGGAGGAATCTACGGCAATCTCCGATATACCAGAGCCATGTCGAATCTGGACGGGAATCTGGATGAGTTTAGGGCAGGGTGTCCAGTATCGAGCTCGGATGTCCGTTGGAAATCCCACCATTCATCATCTTCGGAATTCCTATGCCGATCACCCCTCATAATTTCAGCTCGATCCGACCGTTCAAACTCTGGGAAACGTCCGATGAGTACAACGGATTTTGGATCTATTTTCTACGCGAAAACAAATCTGACCCGAGTTCATCTTTTTCATGAACAGTTTGTCGGGCGTCCTTTTTAAAGAAAATTTTCTCATCATCTTGGTGAGCCGACCATGAGTTCGGCATCGCAAGGGCCGAACTATCATCGGTAGAACCCCGTCACCCCGCAGGTCGGGCCCTTCGTGGATTCATCAGGCTAGCATTGACCGCGTGACAAATTCTGACCTACGTCAGCATTGTCACGCCGTTGCATTTTCAAGCCGACGCCCACCATGCCGACCTGCTTTGACACATCGGATGCATGGGGCTCTAGCGTCATCTTACCGACCTGCTCCGTCACCTCGGCTAGACTGGGGGCTTCGTCATTCCCTTCATCAACCTGCTCCGTCACCTCGGCTAGACTGGGGGCTTCGTCATTCCCTTCATCAACCTGCTCGTGGGACTTCGGCATCACCCGCTGACCTCCTTCAACACCTCGTCTGGCATGAGACTTCGGCATCACTAGCCGACCTACATGAGACTTCAGCGTTCGCCGATCACAGCTTTGCCATGTTAACTGGACTGAGGACTTCATCTCGCCACATCGACCATGCAGTGTCGCCACTTCGTCAAACCGAACTCTTTGTTGAGGCACCTCGGCACCCAGGCCATATTCCTTTGCTTATTTGCTTCACTTAAATTAACTAAGTAGAAGAATTTCTTGTAAATATATTATTACCTTTATTTGTTATTACTCTTGGCTTGCACTATATTGTGTGCATAGGTAATCAACTTCAACTATGTCGTGCAGTCACCTTGGCATGCGTTCATCGTTCTCCCGCCTCCATCAACCAAATTGTGTCGTCGACATGGCCGAGGATGTGGGGGCTTCTCCATCACGCTGCCGAACTACTTTGTCTGCTCGACTGGACCGGGGGTTTCTCCTCGGCCTTCGAAAGTGTTGTGTTGTCACTTCATCAAGCCGAGCTCTTCTTAATCTACCTCATGACCGTCTTGGGGGCTGGGACCTTGATCCACTAAAAGCTCGACACACGTCACAAGCACATTATCTAGCTAAGTCGCTCTCATGCTCAAAAAATTCAGTTTTAAATTTTGTTCGGTTCGACCAAGCATTATACTTTTTTGATAAATAATTGTTTGCGCAAAACTTTCTTTGTTACAAACAAATTCAAATACCCCGTTTACTTGGGGGCTTCCTTTATGAAGCCATTCCTCTTGCATATGATTATTAATGTATCACACCCTTCCTTGTTCGTGTTTATGCCAATATATGCATCATGTTGGCTTAAGTGTTCCGCAAAGCTGGGTTGCCTTGCTCCTGTGCTTACCCCTACGTTCCCTATTGTTCGTTTAGGGAGTAAAGGGAGCACCTCTACAATTGTCACGATTGGGTCATTCGAACTCATACCTCAGATGACTGAAGCCGAAAGCTAGCGCTCTTAGTGTTTTCAAATATGGTCGGTCACGACGGAAGACAAGCATACATAAATCTATTACACACCCCTCATGGTAATCATGAGAACCCAAAGAAAGGAACCATTGACGGAACTATTTTGTTTGAAGATGCTTCTTACGTTAAATAGAAATATAGCATAAGTTCCTTGTGGGCGATTTGTATGTTATAGCCTAATGGCCTGATTGCCTGGTTATTCGAAACACCTCCGATATCCTCGGATGGCGTAGTAGATAACACTTTTTGGCCCTTGGTCGAAGAGGGAGAAGCCGACGGTCGGTTAAGACGCGTTTAAAGTTTGGGCGAACACATATATGATATAAGTACTTCGGTATATACAATCATTATACATAAAATTCTTTACCCAAGTCACTTGGGGGATCTTAAATTTGTATGAGCCATTTTATAATAAATGTTGTTTTCTTCTTGGTCGTTGCAAAGTCTTTTTCTACTACTCCATTTTTCGACACAAGTGTTTGGTCAATAGCCGGCTAGCCTAGTTTCTCTCTAAAGCCGCTTGAGTTTAGTCCGCTAAACCGGCCTCAGAGAAACACTCTACCCTCGGGATGTGGAGGTTGAAGCCAAAGGCTGGCCCGCTTTAAGTCTGAGAGATTGGATGTATCATGTTAAAGCACGAACGAAGCACATGTTAATTTTAAGACCCATTTTTGGATTGGCACCAAAACACTTGATTTAGTTCGAACGTTAAAGTTTTTACGTAAGTTTTGGCTTTTCGATTTTATGGCAGTTTAAAGCTATTTGTATGTTTTTTTAGGAGGAGGGACATCATCTTGACTGAGGTGCCCTACGTAATAATTCAACTCGAGAAAACTTTTTTGACCCGCTGTTTGGCATCTTCTCTGCCAACCTCCACCTCGGTGTCTCGGATATTGCTCTATATGCATCAGTTTCGAATTGTGTCTTTGGTCAATAGTTGGGTTGCCCTGCTCCTGTGATTGCCTCCTACGTTCCGTTTTGTTCGGCTAGGAGTGCAAAGGGAGAACCACTGTGATTGTACTTCCGGTTTAACTGGTCAAGTACCTTAGTGGATAAAGCCGAAAAGTGATTGTCATAATGAGTGTAAACTGGTCGGCGATCCGATGACCATATTAAACAACGGGCCCTTCATAAAAATTGGCTGAGTGTTAACGGCTCGACCTAGGCTAATGTCGAACACTAATTAGGGGCTAGTAACTAGCCTCACAAACTTTAAGCTCATGTGACTAAGTGAAAGTTATAAAGTCTAGATATCTGATTGCCTCGTTTCCGCTCACACAACGGCCTCCGAGCACCGAGACATCGGCTAAGGGTTGTCTTGTTACTGCGGAAACACTCGGTGTAGCATTTACAAAGGGGTAGAAGCCAATAATGGGCCACTATCAAATGATAAACAGTCACAAAGGAGTCAAAGTAGCATATAGCATTAAAGAATTTATATTCAATATGCGAGTGCTGCCTTCCGTAATCATCGTTACAAAGCCATAAATATGCATCAATTTGACTTAAGATGTTAGCCAAGCTGGGTTGCCTGGCTCCTGTGCTTACCCCCTACGTTCCCGATTGTTCGGCTAGGAGGTAAAGGGAGCACCTTTGTGATTGTTACTTCCGGGTCATCCGGGTTAGTACCTCATACTGGGTGAAGCTGAAAGCTAGCCATCTTAAGAATATAATTGGTCGGCAATGATGGAAGTGAAAATTTCGGTTCATTAAAGATCATCGAGTTCAGGAACATTCCTCGAACTAAACCATAGATTGTGTCAAATGTAACAAAATTTGTGTCAAACAAATGTCGGTCCTTAATTCGACTGCATGTGCCCAAATAAATACTTGGGGGCTACTGCATTACCTATTCAATGCAGAAAATCCAAAGTGCAATATGGTTTCCGAGGAGATTCGATCCTTAGGTTGGTCGGCCACACCCAACCCGAGTCTCGAAAACTACTACGTACCACGTTTACATCCCTAACATATGCCATCGAGAAAGAACTTGATCCTCGGGCCAATTTTGCAAATCGACCTAAGTCTCAGGGGCTACTGGGATCAGTGGTTTATTTTGATTGTTATTTTTTCCTTCAGGTGCATGTCGGGTTATAGACCGACACACACCTTGAGGGCTACTAGGCTATATATCTCGACAGAGAATAAATTGTAGCGATAGGAAATAATTTCCACAAAAAATCAGCCCCGCTACTGAGGTGGTGCACTATTTCTGAAGCACTCCAGTGTAATGCTCGAATGCAGGTGGTTGGCTCAATAGAGGGCATTGCCGGCATCAAGCTCATCTGAACTTGTTCAACCTTTTCAAAGGCCGAAGTAATATATGACACCTCGGATGCCGACCAACATTGGAGCTTAGCTGCACAAAACACTTCGGATGCTTTCGAGCATAAAGCCTGGATGCGAATGGCTAGCTCCATAGAAGACTATTCCGGCATTTTGGTTCGGATGGACTCCTTCAAATTTTTAGAGACCGGGGTAATTTATGACACCTCGGATGCCGACCAGCGTTGGAGCTCGGCTGCAAAAAGGTACCACGGACACAATCCAACGTTGGAGCTCGGACGCAGCCCGTCATTGGAGCTCAAATGCCAATTAGCATTGGATCTCGGCTGCAAAAAGACACCTCACATGTAGTTTGGCGTTGGTGCTCAGATGCAAGAGGACACCACCGCATGGGAAACACTTCAAACCTGAGGTGTGGCGTAAAAAATTACAAGGCATTGATAAAGGCTGAGAACTTAAAGGGGCTCCTCGGATACCCGACGTGTGAACTCTTCAGATACACCTCGGCGTTCCTCAAGATCGGAGATTGGAAGATTTGTTGAACCAATTTTCAAGACCGACGGCTGAAGATGAAGAACAGTTCAAAAGAACCGAGGAGTGTCCCTAACTTGAAGACCGTTTCAGGGCACTGCTGACGGTGTCCTGGACTAGGGGGTACTCACCACATCGTCTCGACAGGTGGGTCGGGCCGAGGAACCCCGGGGCGGTTCATTAATGGGCTAGTTTGGACAGCCCATAATGCATACAAGGAAGATTCCACAAGACTTGGTGATCAAGACAAGGGCTCCTCTCCATCGACATAGCCGACTAGGACTCTTGTTATCCTAGGCCTCTGGTTTGATATATAAACCGAGACCAGGCTAGTCATTAGGGAGAATCAGATCATCATAGATCATATCATCATACAAGCAAAACTCTTAGGGTTTAGACCACTACATGCGATCTCGAGGTAGATCATCTCTGTATTCGATACACCATCATAAATACAACAAAGCAGGACGTAGGGTTTTACCTCCATCAAGAGGGCCCGAACCTGGGTAAATATTGTCTCCCTTGTCTCCAGTTACCCATCGATCCAAGACCCACAGTTCGGGACCCCCCTACCCGAGATCCTCCAGTTTTGATACCGACACCCGCAGCATCCGATTCCGCAGAAGACAAAGCAACACGCAGTGCTGGTTCCGCCTGTCTCGCAGGTGATGCCATCGTCCCCTTCGGCAAGCTGCATGATAGCGGCGTCCCCATCAACGTCGACTACCTGTGCGCTCGATTCAACGAGCTGCACGTCAGCAACACACCCGCCTCCGATGAGTACCTCGGTGTGATGCTCACCATCTTTGACCTGATGCCAGCCACTCACGGCATGGTTCCCGATGACATAAACAACCTCTGTGCTCGCTTCAGCGAGCTACGCATCAGCGTCACACCCGTACCCAACGAGTATCCAAGCGAGGTGCTCATCCTAGACGTCAGCAGTGGTGCCTTAGACGTCGACGACGACTAATATGTCTCGAAGATACCTATAATTTTTGATCATTCCATGCTATTATATTATCATTCTAGGATGCTTTTGGGATGTTTACCAATTAACATTATTTTTGAGGACTAAACTATTAACCAAGTGCTCAATGCTAGTTGTTGTTTTCTGCATGCTTTTGGATTTTCAGGTTTACAGTACCAAATGAATTCCAATTGCCACAAAACTTTAATATCATTTTTTGGACCAAAAGAAGACCTGGAAGCTTCGGGAGGAGACCAGTGGCTTCACGAAGGAGGAATGAGCCAACCAGTTGCGGCCAAGAGAGTAGGGCGCTCCTGGTTGCCTCGTGCTACCCTCGGCTGCCTCCTGGTGCCCCTCTCTGGCCTATTAATTCACATATATTCCGAAAACACTAGAGAGCCTCCTGAATCACTTTTTCCGCCACCACAAGTCTCTATTCCGCCGTGTGCCCGTCTGGAGCCATGTTCCGGTGCCCTGTCGGAGGGGGGATCTATCATGGAGGGCTTCTACATCATCCTTGCTGCTCCCATGGTGAAGTGTGTGTAGTTCCCCATGGACCTATGGGTCCATATTTTGAACCTAGATCTCTCTCTCTCTCTCTCGATCTTCAATACAATGATCATTGCATCTTCACTTTGATCTATCCGATGTAATCCTTTTGTGCCGTGCGTTTGTTGGGATCCGATGAATTGTGGGTTTATGTTCGAATTATTCATGAAAATATTTGGATCTTCTCTAAAATCTATTATGTTTCTTATGTGCATGATCATCATGAAAAAAGCTTTTACTCAACACATAGTAGAAGCGATGGTAAAAGCTTATGATGAGAAAATTTAGCTAGAAGTTTCTATTCGTAGGAAATTGCATGATGAATCGGAACCTACTATTAAAATAAAGCTTAAATAATATGAAGGCAATGCCTTGTGTGACCTTGGAGCTAGTATTTTAACTATACCTAAATCTTTATGTGATGTGCTTGGTCTCACTAATGTTCAAGATTGTTCTCTCAACTTGCCTCTTGCGGATTCTACCATTAAGACACCTTTGGGTAGAATAAACGACATGCTTATTATTGAAAATAGAAATTATGTGCCTCTAGATTTCATTGTGATTGATATTTAATGCAATCCAACTTGTCCAATAACACTTGGAAGACCTTTACAGACTATAGGTGTAATTATTGATACGAAAGAGGGAAGCATAAGGTTCCAATTTCCATTCAAGAAAGGGATGGAACACTTCCCTATGAAGATAATCAAATCACCTTATGAATCTATCATGATGGATACTTAGGGATTGGGTGTCAAAGATGACAACACTTGATCATATGCATTATGCCTAACTAGGGGCATAAAACAATAGCGCTAGTTGGGAGGCAACCCAATAGTTATCTTTGATTTTTATTTTTTAATTTATGTTTGTTTTTATTAAATTTTCATTTATTCTGTAATTATTGTCTTTTTTGTTTAAATTAGTGTTTTTGCCAAGTAAAGCCTTTGAGATGACTTCCATGATAAGTAGAATTGATACGGTGCAAAAACAGAAACTTTAGCGTCCAGTACGGAATTTCTCAGATTTTACTGGAACGTCTTTTAGATCTGAAATTTTTACACAATATTTATATACAAATTCATAAGGTTTTCACAATTTACTACAATTTCTAGAGTTATAGAATTATGGTTTCTTTACATATCATTACAGACTATTCTATTTTAGAGAGATTCTGTTTTTGTATGCATAGTTTTCTTATTTTGATGATGTCATGGATTGTATGAGGGGGTATAAGTCATAGAGAAGTTAGAATATAGTAAATTAGGAAAATAATAAAATAATAATAAATTTATAACAGTACCTAAAGTATTTTATATTTTTATTATACTAACGGATCTTACGAAGTTTCTGTTGAGTTTTGTGTGCCGAAGTTTTCAAGTTTTGGGTGTTATCGCGATGGACGAAGGAATAAGGAGCGGCAAGCGCCTAAGCATGGGGCTGCCCAAGGCACCCCAAGGTAATATTATAGGAAGACTCAAGCATCTAAGCTTTGGCATGCTCCGGAAGGTATCCCCTATTTCGTATTAATCCATCGGTATGTCACTTAGAGCTATATTTTTATTCATCGCATGATATGAGTTTTGCTTGGCGCGTTGTTTGCTTTACTTTGATTGTTGTTTTTAGTTTCCCACAAACATTTTTTCCTGGACACACCTATTGGATATAGAGAGACACACTATCACCATGATTTGTTAGAATATTCTATGTGCTTCACTTATATCTCTTGAGCTTAACAGTTGATCAAGTACTTCACTTATATGTTTTAGAGCACGATAACATATAGATTTTATAGAAATAATTGCACTCACGTTCTTCACTTATATTTTTTTGAGAGTTAATAAACAATGAAAGAAATTTTCATGGGTCATAAGACTAGTCCAAAAATAATAGGTATTCAATGAGTGCATCATCAAAACCACATGTAGCGCATAAAAGAGAAATCATGGTTAATGGTATTAATGTGGTAATGTGAAAGAGAATGAGTGAATGATCATTGATGATAAGAGTATCATGAATTACATGTATTTAACTTGTTATTCATCAAAATATTTTTATGGCATGGTGATGATCTGTGAGCGTACTTATTCCTCGTTGAAATCCTAGTGTTGTTTAAGTCGGGGTGATACTCGTGATCTGCGTTGGGTTTTCTATGAAGAGGAATGGGTAATTGCAACACAAAGTGGGTAAGTGTTCCCTAAGTTATGAAACCAATGTTTCTCAAACCAATAGGAATATCAATCCTCAACCGTCTTCAGCGGTTGCACACAAAAGAACAAACAACTTGCACCCAACGTCGGCAAGAGGGTTGTCAATCCCCTTGATCTTGTTATTTGCAAGCAATTGAGTTGTGTGGATAATTGTAGATTATATTAAATTGAAAAATAAAATAAAAGGTAATAAATAAAAGCAAAGGTTATGATAGCGTTTGTGAATATATAAGTAAGAACCAGGGGGCATAGAGTTCTCTAGTGGCATCTCTCATAAGCAAAGCATACAGCGGGTAAACAAATTACTGTTGGGCAATTGATAGAAAAGCGAATAGTTATGCGATTTTCACGGAAATGATCATGTGTATATAGGCATCACGTCGATAAGAAAATAGGCCGACTCCTGCCAGCATCTATTACTATTACTCCACCCATCGACCGCTATCGAACATGCATCTAGAGTATTAAGTAAAATAGAATAATGTTTGGAGAACATTGACAAGATGTAGACAAAGTAAACTCAATAACTATGGATTAACCCCATCATTTTATCCTTAATAGTATCAACACAAATATGAAACTTGTCCCCTTCTTTAATTTGGATATAGAAACTCGTCAGGTTGAACCTACTACAACACACCACTCCCACCGAAGAAATAAAAATGTAGTTGGCCAAACTATTTCAATAGATCGGAGAGCATTACGAAGCTATGATGATCATGCAAATAAAAATCATAGTAATTAGATTTGACTCAAATATTTTTCATGAATAATCTGAAGATAAACTCACAATTCATCTGATCCCAACAAACACACCATACAAAGGGATTACTTCGGATAGATCAAGGCAAATATGCAATGAACATTGTATTGAATATATATATATATAGAGAGAGAGAGAGAGGGAGATTGCCATCTAGGTAATACCTACGGACCCTTAGGTCTGTGGTGAACTACTCACACATCATGGTGACGGAAGCAAGGTTGATGAAGAAGCCCTCCGTGATCGATATCCCCTCCGACAGGGTGCCAGAACGGAGGTGTAGATGGCCTCCTATCAAAATAGAGACTTGCGGTGGAAAAAAAAGTGTTTCGGGAGCGCTTCTGGTGTTTTTAGGGTATATGTTAATTTATAGGCCAGAGAACGACGTCGGAAGAGGTGCCCGGGGGGCACCATATATCTGGTTGCCCCCCTGGTGGCACGACCTGATATGTGGTGGGGCCCTAGTGCAGATCCCGGCCTTCCTCCGAAGCTTGTAGGTCTTGTATTTGTCCAGATAAAACCGTCAGAAAGTTTTGTGGCAATTGAACTCCGTTTGGTACTATAACTCTGAAAAGGCAATAACACGGAGAAAACAACAACTCGAACTGGGCACTAGGTCAATAGTTAAGTGCTCAAAATATTACAAATAAATAAATACCCAAAAAGTATCCTAGAATGATAATATATTAGCATGGAACAATCAAAAATATATATACGTTGGAGACGTATCAGCATCCCAAGCTTAATTCTTGCTCGTCCTCGAGTAGGTAAATGATAAAAACAGAATTTTTGATTTGACATGCTACCCATTATGTAAGCTTAGTGTGTATGCTCATTGGGAAATTATGAATTAATAAACAACAACATAGTAATATTTATAAGTATAGGAAACAAAATCATTGATTTTTCAAGGTATGCGATCCTAAAAGAATGTTTACCCCTATTCATCTTATTATATTAGCAAGGCATGACTTTGTCTTCACCACATAGATACAAATGTTAAGCACCACTGTGTCCAAGTCAGGAAACTAGATCGTACATTTTCAATATGCATCAACTTGTTATTCTTCACGCAATACATGAGCGTGAACCATTGGACATAGCATATAGGTGGTATAGAATATGATGGTAGATATCAAAGGGGTGAAAAGTGGAGAAGACAGTCTCACATCAACTAGGTGTACCAACGAGCTATGGAGATGCTCATCGATAGATGTCAATGCATGGAGTAGGGATTGCCATGCAAATGATGCACTAGATCTATAAGTGTATGAAATATCAACTGAAGCTAAGTGGGGTGTGCATCCAACTCGCTTGCTCATGAAGACCTTGGGCATGTGAGGAGGTCCGCCATTGGAATATACAAGTCAAATTTATTATATGAAAAGGTAATTCCTACTAGCATATGGAAGTGTCAACATAGCAGAATCTCTATATGAAGAACTTGGCGCCACTTTGAGGCACAAGTGTGGTAAAGGCTGGTAGCAAAGTCCCTTCTCTCTTTTCTCTCATTTTTTATGGTGGGATTTTCTCATTTTTTTTGCCTCCCCCATTTTCTCTTTTTTTTATATGGTGGGCTCATTTGGCCTCCCCCATTTTTATTTGATTTTTGTCTGGAGTCTCATCACGACATCTGGGGAATCATAGTCTCCATCATCCTTTCCTCACTGGTATAATTCTCTAATAATTATGATCATCACACTTTTATTTACTTACAACTCAACATGGAGAACTGATAGGAAGATATGACTCTGTAGGAATGCCTCTAGCAGTGTACCAGGATGTGCAATCACCTAGCGTGATATGTATCAAAAATATGAAGAACGGTGGCTTTGCCACAAATACTATGTCAGCTCTATATGATCATGCAAAGCATTATGATGATGAACAAACTAGCTATGTGAAGTGATGATGGAATTTGCATGGCAATATATCTCGGAATTGCTATGGAAATGCCATAATAGGTAGGTATGGTGTTTGTTTTGAGGAAGATATAATTAGGCTTATGTGTAACAGAGCGTATCATGTCACAAGGTTTGGATGCACCGGCAAATATTTGCACCTATCCTCGAGGTGAGAATGGGCTATGCACGGTACCGAAGAGGCTAGCAAATTTGAGAAGGTGAAGATGCGTATGTCCATGGTGTCACATTATTCATAAAGAACTCACATACTTATGTCAAAATTTTATTAGTTTTATCACAATCAAAGTACTCCTCGCATGCCCCG
This sequence comes from Hordeum marinum, assembly GCA_022496015.1. Classification (NCBI taxonomy): domain Eukaryota; kingdom Viridiplantae; phylum Streptophyta; class Magnoliopsida; order Poales; family Poaceae; genus Hordeum; species Hordeum marinum. The sequence goes on from CM039673.1 coordinate 111,148,621, forward strand.
AGGGAGGAGATTGGTAGGAGTTAACCATCGCGCGCCCCAACTAGAAACAATAGGATTTAAACAAGGAATATAAATGCTCACACATCATCACCTTGCCTCTTTAATTGTTAGATGAATAACGAGTTAACACCTCTTAATCTTGAAACTTCTACAAATCAACAATTTTGGACTCACACTTTTTTAAATTACTACATCAATGTCATTAACCCACAACTTCTCTGTATGTGCTACACGATGGTCTTGATTATCATTCATTGAATACCTATTATTCTTGGACTAGTATTATGACCCATGCAAATTACTGTCACTATTTATTTATCTATCAAACAAATATAAGTGAAGAACAAGAGCATATTCTTTCTATAAAATCTACACGCCACCGTGCTTGAAAAAATATAAGTGAAGTACTAGAGCAACTACCAAGTTCAAAAGATATAAGTGAAGCACATAGAGTATTCTAGCAAATTATCATGAAGGTGTGTCTCTCTCAAATAGGTGTGTCCAAAAAATGATAATTGTGAAAAACTTAAAGTAAAAGCAAAAAAAATAAAACGACGCTCCAAGCAAAACACATATCATGTGATGAATAAAAATAGAGCTCCAAGTGACATATCGATGGATTGAGACGAAACAGGGGATGCCTTCTAGGGCATCCCCAAGCTTAGGCGCTTGAGTATCCTTAGAATTATACTTGGGGTGCCTTGTTAATTCCCAAGATTAGGCTCTTGCTACTCCTTATTCCGTAGTCCATCGTGATCACATCCAAAACTTGAAAACGTCAATCACACAAAACTCAACAAAACTTCGTGAGATCCATTAGTATTAGAAACATATTGCATACTTGAAGTACTATGATAAATTGATGAAAATTCATTTTTTCATAATAGGTAATGTATTCTAACTTATCCATGGCTTACACCTGCCGATATAGTCCATGGCATAATCAAAATAAGCACACTATGCAAGCAAAACAAAATCTGTTTAAAACAGAACAATCTGTAGGTATCTATAATGGGACCGTACTTCTGTAACTATAAAAATTCAGAATAATTAGGAAAACGTAAATAGTTTGTATATCAATACTATGTTAAAATTTCAGATCATTATCACTCTCCATTAAAAAAAATTCAAATTCCTTCACTGGAGTCAATTTTTCTGTTATGTTTCAGCATCGTTTCTACTCATCTTATGGGCCATCCCAAAGGCTTTAATTCAAATAAACACTAAGTAAAACATAAAAACTTAATCATTACACAGGCAAAAATCATGTTATCACAAAATAACAGAAAGGAAAAACAAAAATAAAGATACATATTGGGTTGCCTCTCAACAAGCGCTATTGTTTTATGCCCCTAGCTAGGCATAATGCATAGTTTCAAGTGTTGTTATCTTTGACACTCAACCCATAGGTAGGTCTCATGATTGATTCATAAGGTGGTTTAATTCTATTTCTAGGGAATTTTTCCATCCCTTTCTTTAATGGGAATTGGAATATTATGTTTCCCTCTTTCATATCAATAATTGCACCTATAGTTCATAAAAATGGCCTTCCACGTATAATAGGAGAAGAAGGATTGCAATCAATATCAAGAACAATGAAATCTACATGCACATAATTTTTGTTTGCAATAATAAGCACATCATTAATCCTACCTAAAGGTTTCTTGATGGTAGAATGTCCAAGATGCAAGTTTAGGGAACACTCTTCAATATTAGGGAGACCAAGCACATCACACAAAGCTTTAGGTATAGTTGAAACACTAGCACCAAGGTCACACAAAGCATTGAATTAATATTTATTTATCTTTATCTTGATAGTAGGTTCCCACCCATCATGCAATTTTCTAGGAATAGAAATTTCAAGTTCAAGTTTCTCATCATAAGCTTTTATCATAGCTTCTACTATATGTTCGGTAAAAGCTTTCTTTTCTTCATAAGCATTGGGTGAGCTAATAATGGATTGCAGCAAGGAAATACATTCTATTAAAGATATTTATCTTAATTCAAGTCCTTGTAACCCAAGATAGTGAGTACATCACTAGCTAAAGTTTTGACCTCTCCAAACCCACTTTTTTAGTTTTAGCATTAAAATCATCACCCTCCAAGCAGATGGGACGCTCTTTAACTGAAGTTGACTCATATACAGTCCTTTTATCATTCATATTCATAGAAGTAAACAAATATTCAATAGGAGAAAGACCAATCATTTTAAGATCATCATCATGATTCCAGTAAAAAAGGGTGGAAGAGCTTTTTCTAAGAATTCTCGCTTAGCTCTCAACTTAGCGGTCCTCTACTTACTTTCATTAATAGATAATTGGATAGATTTAATAGTCTCATTAAAATTCTGCTTGGTGGGAAAGACTTATTTTAAAGCGCTTCAACATCAAGAGCAATTATATCAATGTTTTTAGCCAAAGTATCAATCACATGCAAATTTTCTTCTGCCGTAGTGTTGAAAACCTTTTGAGAATTAATAAATTCTTTAATTGTATTATCAAAATAAGAAGGTATCCTACTAGTATTTTTAGAAGAATTTCCATAATAATTTCCATAGTTGTTAGAGGAATTACCAGGATACGGCCTAGCATTGAAATTTCCTCTATAAGCATTGTTGTTGAAATTATTTCGTGAGATGAAGTTCACATCAATAACATCATTATTTTTCTCGATCAATGTAGACAAAGGCATATCATTGGGATCAACATTAGCATTTTTATTAGCAACCACATTCATAAGAGCATCCACTTTTTCACTCAATGTAGCGATTTCTTCGACATAATTTACCTTCTTACCAGTTGGAGCTCTTTCGGTATGCCATTGAGAATAATTTGTCATAATGTTGTCCAGAAGTTTTATGGACTCTCCTAAGGTTGCATCCATAAAGGTACCACATGTAGCAAACTCTAGAAGATTTCAAGACATAAAGTTTAGTCCATCCTAGAAATTCTGGATAATCATCCAAAAGTTTAAGACATAAGTTGGACAATTTCTTATCATCAATTTCATTCTCTCCCCATATTGTGCAACATTCTCTTGATCCTTCTGTTTAAAATTCATTACTTGATTTTTATGGGAGATGATCTTAGCAGGAGGAAAATACTTGGCAATAAAAGCATCTTTACACTTATCCCACGTACTAATACTATTACGAGGTAAAGATGAAAACCAAGCTTTAGCTTTATCTCTTAGTGAAAAAGGAAATAATTTTAATTTAAAATATCATTATACATATCCTTTTTATTGTGCATATCACATAATTCAACAAAGGTATTAAGGTGTGATTAGCGATCCCCATTAGGACTTCCCAAAAATTTATCTTTCATGACAAGATTCAGAAATGCAGCATTAATATCAACTGCCTCTGCACTAGCGGCGGGTGGTATAGTAGTACTAATAAAATAATAATTATTAGTATTTGAGAAATCACACAACTTAGTAGTAACTTGAGACATGGTGACCACACAAGCAAAGCAACAAGCAAGACAAGTAAACTAGCAAGTAAAGCAAACTAGAAGCAAACTAGTAACCAAGAAAGGTAAATATTTTTGTATTTTTGATTTTTATGAGAAACATTAAATATAAAAGCAAATAAAAATAATAACAAGTGATTTAAATATTGTGTGAAGTTACTTCATAGTTGGTGATGGTATTCCTCGACAACGGCACCGGAAATCCTTCCTGATACTCGTGATCTTCGTTGGGTTTTTCGTGAAGAGGAACGGGTAATCGCAACACAAAGTGGGTAAGTATTTCCCTCACTTATGAAACCAAGGCTTACCAAACCAATAGGAATACCAATCCTCAACCGTATTCAGCAGCTGCACACAAAGGAACAAACAACTTGCACCCAACGCCGGCAAGAGGGTTGCCAATCCCCTTGATCTTGTTATTTGCAAGCGAGTGAGTTGTGTAGATAATTGCAGATAACGGTAAAGTGCAAATTAAATTAAAGTTATTAAATAGAAGCAAGGTAATGATAGTGTTTTTGAATATACAAGTGAATAGACGAGGGGGGCGTAGAGTTCTCAAGTGGCATATCTCATAAGCAAAGCTTACGATGGGTAAACAAATTATTGTTGGGCAATTGATAGAAAAGTGAATAGTTATGTGATTTTCACGGCAATGATCATGTGTATATAGGAATAACGTCCAAAATAAAATAGGTCGACTCCTGCCTGCACACCTATTACTATTACTCCACCCATCGACCGCTATCTAGCATGCATCTAGAGTATTAAGTAAAACAGAGTAATGCTTGGAGAACATTGACATGATGTAGACAAAGTAAACTCAATCATTATGAATTAACCCCATTATTTAATCCTTAGTAGCTGCAACACAAAGCAACTTGTCCCCTTCTGTCACTAGGATATAGAAACTCGTTGGGTTGAACCTACTACAATGCACCACTCCCATCGAAGAAATACCAATCTACTTGGCCAAACTATTTGAATAGATCGGAGAGCATTATGAAGCTATGATGATCATGCAAATAAAGTAATCATATTTGACTCAAATACTTTTCATGAATAATCTGAACATATACTCACAATTCATTAGATCCCAACAAACACACTATACAAAGGGATTACATCGGATAGATCAAGGAAAAGATGTGATGAACATTGTATTGAAGATTGAGAGAGTGAGATTGCTATCTAGGTACCACCTACGGACCCGTAGGTCTATGGTGAACTACCCACACACATGGTCAGGGCAGCAAGGTTGAGGAAGAATCCCTACGTGATCGATCTCCCCCTCGGCAGGGTGTCGGAACGGAGGTGTACATGGCCTCCTGTCGGAACAGAGACTTGCGGTGGCGGAAAAAGTGTTTTGGGAGCGCTTCTGGTGTTTTCAAGGTATATGTAAATTTATGGGATGGAGAACAACATCGGGAGAGGTTCCAGGGGGCCACCACATATCTGCCCCACCCTCCCTAGTGACGTGGCCTGATATGTGGTGGGGTCCTAGTGCAGCTCCCGGCCTTCCTCCGAAGTTTCTAGGTCTTGTATTTGTCCAGAAAAAAACATCAAAAAATTTCATGGCAATTGAACTTCATTTGGTACTGTAACTCTGAAAAGGCAAAAAACACGCAGAAAACAACAACTGTCACTGGACACTGGGTCAATAGGTTGGTGCTCAAAAAAATAAAAATAAAAGGGTAAATAAATACCCCAAAAGTATCCTAGACTGTCAATATATTAGCATGGAACAATAAAAATTAGATACGTTGGAGGCGTATCACGGGGGGGGGGGCGATGGTTAACTCCTACCAACCTCCTCCCTAGGGGCATGCGAGTAGTGCTCTGCTTCGAGAAAACTCATAAAATATTGCAATAAGTATGTGATTTTCTTTATGACTAATGTGAATCCATAGATATATGCACTCCCACCTCCACATATTTGCTAGCCTCTTCGGTACCGTGTAGTGCCCATTCTCACCTCAAGGATCGGTGCAACTTCGCCAGTGCATCCAAACCTCATAACATGATACACCGTGTTGCACATAAGGATCATTATATCTTCCACAAAAAAAAACCATACCTACCTATCATGGCATTTCCATAGCCATTCCGAGATATTTTGCCATGCAACTTCTACCGTCACATCATATGACTTATACTTCCATTGTCATATTGCTTTGTGATACGTCTCCGTCGTATCCACTTTTCCAAACACTTTTGCCCTTGTTTTGGACTCTAATTTGCATGATTTGAATGGAACTAACCCGAACTGATGTTGTTTTTAGCAGAATTGCCTTGGTGTTATTATTGTGCAGAAATAAAAGTTCTCGGATTGTCTTGAAAATTTATGGAGAATATTTTTGGAATTAAAAAAAATACTGGCGCAAGAATCAACCAGAGGGGGGCCACCTACAGGTCACAAGCCTGCTAGGTGTGGCCACCCCCCTGGCCGCGCCTAGCAGGCTTGTGTGGCCCTCATGGCTCCTCCGACCTCCTCTCCAGCTCCATATAACCCTATTCGCGGAGAAAAAGTCAGGGAGAAGAGTTCATCACGTTTCACAATACGGAGCCACCGCCACCTCCTGTTCTTCCTTGGGAGACCAGATCTGGAGTCCGTTTTGGGCTCTGGAGAGGGGAAATTGACGCCATCGTCATCACCAACCATCCTTCATCACCAATTCCATGATGTTGTCCGCCGTTTGTGAGTAATCCCATCCTACTCTTGCTGGACGGTGATGGGTTGGTTGAGATTTATCATGTAATCCAGTTAGTTTTGTTAGGGTTTGATCCCTAGTATCCATTATGTTCTGAGATTGATGTTGCTATGACTTTGCTATGATTAATGTTTGTCACTAGGGCCCGAGTGCTATGATTTCAGATCTGAACCTATTATGTTTTCATGAATATATATGTGTTCTTGATCCCATCTTGGAAGTTGTAGACACTTATTACGAGTTATGATCCGCATCCCCTGGGGTGACAATAACTGGGATTCTTTCCGGAGATTACCGTAGTTTGAGGAGTTCATGTATTCACTAAGTGCTAATGCTTTGGTCCGGCTGTCTTTTAAAAGGAGGCCTTAATATCCTTTAGTTTCCATTAGGACCCCACTGCCACGGGAGGGTAGGACAAAAGATGTCATGCAAGTTCTTTTCCAGAAGCATGTATGACTATATATGGAATACATGCCTACATTACAATGATGACTTGGAGCCAGTTCTGTGTCAGCCTATGTTATAACTATTGCATGATGAATGTTGTCCAACATAATTATCCATCACCGATCCATTGCCTACGAGCTTTCCACATATTGATCCTTGCTAAGTTACTTCTCCGCTGCTACTGTTACAGTCACTATAAAACTGCTAATGTTACTTTTGCTACCATTACCGTTACTTCCGTACTACTTTACTGAATACTTTGCTGCAGATATTAAGTCTTTTAGGTGTGGTTGAATTGACAACTTAGCTGCGAATACTCGAGAATATTCTTTGGCTCCCCTTGTGTCTGTCGGCGCACTAGTGTTTTCGGTTCTCCAGTGCCCCTTACTCATGCACGGGCAGTAGTAACCACCCTAGCTATGAGGCCCGGTAGTGACTTGCTAGGTACAAGCACAAAAAGATCAAGACCCCCGGCAAGACCTTGCAAGGATGCCAATCAGACCCCCAGGCGACTCAAGGCGCCGGCAAGCCCTAGTAAGGCAAAGCCCCGGCAAGGCCCCACCAGCGCACAGGCTAGGTGTTGCCTCGCCAAGGCACGTGTCGCGGTGTTGGTGATGGAGGGGCTAAGCGGTGCCGAAGGGACGGGCTCCTGTCCCGTCCCATAGATGGATAGATATTCCTAACGGTGCATTATATGCGCCTGTCCTATTCCGTCAGTGTTAGGTATGATAGCACTGTAGCTCTGTACACCCCGTGTATGCATTGTATGCCACTGTTGGGATCCCCTTCAGAGTATAAAAGGAGGCCCAGGGCGATACGGTAGAGGAATTTTGGACTTTTAGCCTTTTGGCTTTTCGACTTGGGACCTTCTATCTCACATGCGTGGCAACTGCTCATAGCGCTCCTGTAGCTAGAACCCTCAGAACACCCACAATACAACCAAGCAGGAGTAGGGTTTTATGCATCAAGGCGGCCTGAACCTGGGTAAATCCCCGCGCGTTGTTCACCAAACCTGCTCTTTGTGCGAGCCTTCTCCCCCGCCGAACCGAAAGGGGTCCCTTCGACCCCATAGGTGCTCATTCCCCCACGACATCTTTAGTCTCCAGCAAGAAGGTGGTGATGATGACATCGAAGAGGACGACGAGTCCAACGAGCATGAGTTCCAGAAGGCTACAAAGATGATGTGCATCGAGGGAGGTGCCTCATTGCATTCCTCTCATCGTCGAGGGTTAACGCGGTGAAGCCCTCTATCGGTGCCCAGAGACCTATGAAGTGGACCAACACTCCTATCATCTATGACGCGGAGGATCACCCTGATCACATAACTGTGGTCGGGTGCCTGCCGTTGTTGGTTTCGCCAAAAATTCGCAACCTCAAGGTGACGAAAATGTTAGTGGACAGTGGGGCCAGCTTGAACCTGATCTTGCCTAATGTCATCCAGAGGCTGCAAATTCCTGATGAAGATCTCGAGCCGACAGGCGCTTTCCAAGGGGTCAATTCAAGGAGAACTCAGCCAAAGGGCAAGACCATGCTGCCGGTGACATTTGGCAGTGATATAAACTTTAGAACAGAGAAGATTGTCTTTGACGTCACCAAGATCTCGTTGCCATACAACGGCATCCTTGGTCGCCCAGCACTGGCCAAGTTCATGGCGGCCACCCACTTCGCTTACAATGTGCTGAAGATGCCCGGGCCAATGAGCGTCATCACGATCAACTCCAACAAGAAAAGCGCACTTATCTGCGCCGACCAACTCTATCGGGGGGCAGTTGCAGCACCTGCCGCTAAGGCACTTGCTCTTGCCTCTGAAGCTCCCGGGGGGAAGAAGACCGGCAAGGCCTCTGGCACAAATTGCGGCAAGCGCAGCTCCTTAGGGTGTTGAGCTCCCGTGGACGATGTGCCAGAGAGCTCCACCGGCAAGTGAAAGAAGTCCAAGGCAGCTCCGCCAGAGACCAAGAAGGTGCCCGCCAAGGAGGATGGCATGGGGGCAACTTTCACCATAAGTTCCACCCCTGACGACAAATAGGAAAGCACGCTCGTCGCCTTCCTACGGACGAATGTTGATGTGCTTGCATGGCAACCATCTGATATCCCCGGTGTCCCCAAGGAGGTGATTGAGCACCACCTTGTTGTCTTCCCACATAGGCGCGGCCCATCAAGGAGAAGGTCCGGAAGCAAGCTTTGGAGCGGTAACAGTTTATTTCCGAATAGATCAAGAAATTAGAAGCGGCTGGCTTGATCAGAGGATTACTTCATCCAAAATGGTTGGCCAATCCAGTTGTAGTGCACAAGGCGATTAGAAAATGGAGGCTGTGCATTGACTTCACAGCCATCAACAAAGCCTGCCCCAAAGATCCTTTTCCCTTGCCACGCATCGACCAGATTATGGACTCCACTGCCGGCTGCGACTTGTTGTCTTTCCTTGATGCCTATTCTGGATATTATCAAATTTTCATGGCCAAGGAAGACGAGGAGAAGACCGCATTTATCACCCCATGTGGTACGTATTGCCTTTTGCGTATGCCTTTCGGGTTGAGAAGTGTTGGTTCTACATTTGCAAGAGCGGTCTAGATTGGTTTTGAGCCCCGGATATATAGAAATATGGAGGCTTATATGAACGACATAGTGGTCAAAACCAAGGACAAGGCTACGCTCATATCAGACCTAAAAGAAACATTTGCTAATCTGCGCAAGATCAACATGAAGCTCAACCCTGAGAAGTGTGTGTTCAGCGTCCCATCCGACAAGCTTCTTGGGTTCTTTGTATCTCAACGAGGAATTGAAGCAAATCCCGACAAGAGTAAAGCAATTGAGCAAATTGAAGCACCAGGATGTGTCAAAGATGTGCGCCATCTTGCCTGCTGTGTTGCTGCTCTGAGGAGGTTCATCTCAAAATCTGTTGAGCGCGCCCTGCCCTTTTCAAAATCTTGAAGAAGGCAGGTCCAATGAAATGGACTCCGGAAGCGGAGGCAGCGCTGCTGGATTTGAAGAAGTGCCTCTCCTCTCCGCCAATCCTAGTTGCGCCAAAACCACAAGAGTCGTTGCTGCTATATCTAGCGGCATCAAATCAAGTGGTGAGTGCTACACTAGTGGCTGAAAGAGAAGTTGATGAAGAAGCAACGGCAATGGCAGGGCGCCAAGCGATGAGCCAGGAAATTACCCAACAAGGTCTGGTGCCGGCAAGGAAGGATCTGCACAGTTGAATGAGACAATCGAGAGGAAGAAGGTGGTGCAACGCCTAGTCTATTTTGTCAGCTCCCTTTTTCAGGGGGGCTAGGTCAAGATATTCTGGCGTGCAAAAGTTGCTCTTCGTCCTCCTTATGGCCTCAAGGAAGCTGCGCCATTACTTCCAAGCACATGAGATCACCATTGCCACTCGCTTTGGCGAGTCAAGGCCTCGGCAAGCCCCGACAAGGCGAAGCCCCAGCACGCTCCGCCAGCGCACAGGCCAGGTGTCGCCTCGCCTAGGCACATGTCGTGGCGTCAGCGATGGATTTGCTAAGATGTCGCGGCGTCAGCGCACAGGCCAGAGCGTACACGGGGTGTACAGAGCTACATTGCTATCATATCTAACATTGACGGAGTAGGACAGGCGCATTTAATGCACTGTCAGGCATCTCTGTCCTTCTGTGGGACGAGACAGGAGCCCGTCCCATCGGCACCGCTTAGCCCCTCCATCGTCGATGCCACGACACGTGCCTAGGCGAGGCAACACCTGGCCTGTGCGCTGGCGGGGCCTTGCCGGGGCCTTGAGTCGCCTGGGGGTCTTATAGCCATCCCGGCAAGGTCTTGGTGGGGGTCTTGATCCTTCTGTGCTTGTACCTGGCAAGTCCGTGCTGGGCCTCGTCGCCAGGGTCGCTACTACTGTCCGTGCACGAGTAAGGGGCATTGGAGAGCCCAAAACTCTAGTGCACCGACAGGAGCCCCCGGGCCTGGGCCACACACGATGTGGGGCATTGTTGGGCTAGGCCCAAATAGTGCACATGCACGCGTGGCAGGGCCTTGTGGTTGTGATTACTGCATTTACCGCACCTCCCCACGACGTCCATTGAATGCGGGATGTGGGATACGTGCGCGGCGTGGCCGTCCAATTTTCAATTACTGTGTCAGGTTGTTTCCGCCACGCGCGCCGGATGCATAGCGGGGAGCCATCAATGGGTGCCCGTGACTTAAAGTCCCTGGGAAAGGCGGTAACTACAGCGCCATGGATTGGAGCAATGGGGCGGTTGTTTTTCGCCCCGTGATCGAGGGCCCTGCTATTGGACGAGGTGGGCGGCGACCCTTAGAGCGGGGGAGAGCCAGCCCCCACGCTTCCCCCTATAAATTGAGGGATACCGAGGGCGGTGCTCATCCATTCTTCCTCCCCCTTCCGAGTGTGAACCTCCATAGCTTGCTCTTCCACATCTTCCCAACCTTCGAGTGGTGCTCTCCCTTAGCCATGAACAGGGGGCGAGGGCGGCCACCGTCCTCAGCTCCAAGGAGGAGCTCTCGTTGGGATCATGCCAACGCTTCGGCCACAGAGGCGGAGGGCGGTTCGAGCGCGTGCGGTGGAAGAGGCACGAGGGGTCATAGCCGTCAAGGAGGCCAAGTGGGATAGCTTGGCTTATTAGGGATGACAGACTACTCATATCAATAAGGAATTCCTTCTTTTCCGGGAGCCCATTCGAACAGAACTCCCAGGTTAAGCGTGCTTGTCTTGGAGTAGTTCTAGTATGGGTGACCGAACGGGAAGTAGGTCCCGCGTGCGCATGAGTGAGGACAAAGTGACGACTGCCGGCGGGTATGTCCGAAGTGTTACAAGTTGGTATCATAGCCGACCCTCGCGGTTACATGGAAGTTTGCCAACAGGTGCGCGATCATGTTGTTCACGAAGTTGGTGACCCGTCGTGGCACACGGAATGACACATGTATCTGACTGGAAGCACAAACGTTTGTGCCAAGAGGGAACGTTCCTGTGACCCGACGAGGACGGCGGTTCCTCTGAGTGATGGTGTATGTGATAGCTTGGTTTATTAGGGATGATAGACTACTCGTATCAATAAGGAATTCCTTCTTTTTTGGGAGCCCATTCGAACAGAACTCCCAAGTTAAGTGTGCTTGGCTTGGAGTAGTTCTAGGATGGGTGACCGACCAGGAATTGGAGTAGTTCTAGGATGGGTGACCAACCAGGAAGTTGGTCCTGGGTGCACATGAGTGAGGACAAAGTGACGACTGCCGGCGGGTATGTCTGAGGCATTACAAGTTGGTATCAGAGCCGACCCTCTCGGTTACAGGGATGTTTGCTAACAGGTGCGCAGTCATGTTATTCAAGAAGTTGGTGACCCATCATGGCACACAGAACGACACATGTATCGGACTGGAAGCACAGACATTTGTGCCAAGAGGGAATGTTCCTGTGACCCGACGAGGACGTCGGTTCCTCTGTGTGGTGGTGTATGTGATAGTCTGGCTTATTAGGGATGACAGACTACTCGTATCAATAAGGAATTCCTTCTTTCTAGAAGCCCATTCGAACAGAACTCTCAGGTTAAGCGTGCTTGGATTGGAGTAGTTCTAGGATGGGTGCGCATGAGTGAGGACAAAGTGTGCAGAAAAGACTAGTATTGATCTGTGAGGACAGTCTAGATCCCGCCAGGAGTAACGACTGTCGGCGGGTGTGCCCGGGGTGTTACACCAAGGTCGGGGGAGGCGGAGCGTTGCTCCACCCCCTCTTCCAATGCCAGGCCTCTCCCTTGTGGAGACCCACACCGAGGGGACGGTGTTGTATTTCGTCCTCGAGCTGGCCGGTCCCCTTCAAAGTCATATGTGCCTTACTCGCCTCTTCGCCAGGACGATGGAGGCGGACGAGCCGCCCGTCCTGTGGTTTCGGGCGCATGGTTGTTGTAATGGTGCGATGCGGGTAGACATTGAGTACCCCGTGACTCACGTCATGTTACTTAGGCACAACTAGAAGACCTTCACCCGTGCCCACAACCTCCCGGTCGGGCATGTCCTTCGCTTTAAAATGATGAAGACCAATCTGCTCTCCGTCAAGATTTATGGGCGCTCCGGCGTCCGTCTCAGCTACTGCGAAGAGAGCTCGAGCAGCGTCGAAAGCTTGTCCTCGGGCGAGAGTGATGAGGAGGACAGCGGCCAAGACGATGACGATGAGTCCATTCTTCGGGTGGTCAAGTCGGAACCCGACGACTCGAGCTCGGACTGACCGCCGGCCGCACTGATACGTCTCCAACGTATCTATAATTTTTGATTATTTCATGCTATTATATTATCTGTTTTGGATGTTTTATGTGCATTAATATGCTATTTTATATTATTTTTGGGACTAACCTATTAATCTAGAGCCTAGTGCCAGTTTCTGTTTTTTCCTTGTTTTTGAGTATTGCAGATAAGGTATATTAAACGGAGTCCAAATGGAATAAAATCTTCGGAATAATTTTTCTTGGACCAGAAGCAACCCAGAAGACTTGGAGATGAAGTCAGGAGAGCAGCCGTGTGGCCACAAGCCACAGGGGCGCGCCCCCTGGCTTGTGGGCCCACGGCAGCTCCCCTAACCCTATTTCTTGGCCTATAAATTCACAAATATTCCTTGTATGCCAGAGGGAGCCACAAAAACACTTTTCCGCCGCCAGGAGCCTCGGTTCCCGTGAGATCCAATCTTGGAGCCTTTTCCGATAATCTGCCAGAGGGGGATGCGATCACGGAGGGCATCTACATCAACACCATTACCCCTCCGATGATGCGTGAGTAGTTCACCATAGACCTTCGGGTCCATATCTAGTAGCTAGATGGCTTCTTCTCTCTCTTTGCTCTTCAATACCATGTTCTTCATGATCTTCATGGAGATCTATCTGATGTAATACTCTTTTGCGGTGTGTTTGACGAGATCCGATGAATTGTGGGTTTATGTTCAGATTATCTATGAATATAATTTGAGTCTTTTCTGAATTCTTATATGCATGATTTCATATATTTGCAAGTTTCTTTTTGTTATTGGTTTTGTTTGGCCAACTAGATTGGTAATTCTTGCAATAGGAGAAGTGCTTAGTTTTGGGTTCAATCTTGTGGTGTCCTCACCCAGTGACCAAGTAGGGGTAGCGAGGCACGTATTGTATTGTTGCCATCGAGGATAAAAAGATGGGGTTTTCATCATATTGCTTGATTTAGCCCTCTACATCATGTCATCTTACCTAATGCATTAATCTATTCTTCATGAACTTAATACTCTAGATGCAGGCAGGAGTCGGTCGATGTGTGGAGTAATCGTAGTAGATGCAGAATCGTTTCGGTCTACTTGACACGGACATGATGCCTATATGCATAATCATTTCCTTGTATATCTTCATAATTATTCGCTTTCTATCAATTGAGCGACAGTAATTTGTCCACCCACCGTAATACTTGCCATCATGAGAGAAGCCTCTAGTGAAATCTATGCCCCCTGGGTCTATTTTCCATCTTATACTTTCACATCTAAAACCAAAAATACCTTGCTGCATTATTTTAACTTTTGTTTTACTTTCCGTTCAAGCAATCTATTCTATCTGTCTCTATCAGATCTCATCCTTGCAAGTAACTGTGAAGGGATTGACAACCCCTTTATAGTGTTGGGTGCAAGTGTTTGATTCTTTATGTAGGTACATCTATTGGGGACTTGCTTGTATCTCCTACTGGATTGATACCTTGGTTCTCAACAATTGAGGGAAATACTTATCTACTTTGCTGCATCACCTGTTCCTCTTCACGGAAACCAACGCATGCTCGAGAAGTAGCAAGAAGGATTTCTGGCGCCGTTGCCGGGGAGATACATAGCAAGTCAGGATAAGAACTCTCCCGTCAAGTTGCCAATTTCTGGCGTCGTTGTCGGGGAGATCTACATCAAGCCTACCAAGTACCCATCACAAACTCATCTCTTACATTTACATTATTTGCCATTTGCCTCTCGTTTTCCTCTCCCCCACTTCTAAAACGATTTTCCAAAAAGATTTGCCTTTTTATTCGCCTTTTTTGCGTTTGTCTTTTCGTTTGCTTTTTGCTTGCTTGTGTCTTAGATTGCTCAAACTCATGGCTAGCCTTGCTACTATCGCTATTACTCCCGAGAATGATGTTCTTAATTTTAAGCAAAGGAAGGGAGAAAACTTAAAGGATGCTTGGTATAGAATTTGCAATGCTCAAAATAGATCTACTCGTAAGCAATCTACTACCGTTCTCCTTCGCAATTTCTATGTGGGTGTTTCTCCTTGGAATAAATATGTTTTGGATACCATTACGGGGGGGAATTTCTTGGGAAGCAATACCTTTGATTCTTATAATGCGATGATAAATTTGGTAGGTTCACCCCCTCTCATGGTTAATGAAACAATCTTAACTTTGGAACATGTTATGCGAAGGCTAGATATCATGGAAAATAAAGTTGCTACTATAGAGCTCACTGAAAACTTGGATAAAAAGATCCATAATCACATCACTCAATATGGATCTAAGGTAGGAGTTACTCTAAAAAACCTAAGGGAAAAGAAACCCATAGTTAATGAAAAATTGGACCAAGATTCCTCTAGAATAGGAAAGCTAGAGGACATTATTACCAACTTGGGTTCCGCTTTTGCTGCTGTTCAAACCACTCCAAAATTTCCTGTTTCCAAGGCTGCCAAGTTTTTTTACGTTCCCAAGAATAAGGGTGAATCCTCTATTAAAGGGGACAAAGATCTTAAGATTATAAGTGTTCACCCTAACTTTATCAATATTGTTCGGGACCCTTGCTACAAGAGAATTTCTTGACTTTTTGCCTAGGAGTATTCTTATTGATAAAACCAAAGAATATCCTAGGGTTCAAAAGCGTGCAATTGAGGGATTGCATACCAAAGATGAAAATACCTAGATCTATTGCGTTTTGCCTAGCTAGGGGCGTTAAACAATAGCGCTTGTCCGGAGGCAACCCAATTTTACTTTTGCTTTCTGTTTTTTTGGGTGTGTTTTTCACATTATTAATGCTGTAATAATTTTGTTTTCTTGTTTAAATTAGTGTTTTATCCAAGTAAGACCTTTGGTATGGTCTACGGTGTTTGCAATTTGATTTTGCTGAAAAACAGAAAATTTTGCACTTAGTCCAGAATTTTTATAAATTCACTGAAATGTGATTTTGATTTGAAATTTTGATACAATTTTTATATAAAAATTTCCCTGATTTTACTAATCTTTCATAATTTTTAGATTTACCTAAGTATTCGAAGTCTACAGATTGCTACAGACTGTTCTGTTTTTGACAGATTCTGTTTTCTTTGTGTTGTTTGCTTATTTTGATGTATCTATGGGTTGTATCGGGGGGTATGAACCATGGAGAAGTTATAATACGGTAGGTATTACACAAATATAAATAAAGAATGAGTTCACAACAGTACCTAAAGTGGTGATTTATTTTTCTTATACTAACGGCTCTCATGAGTTTTCTGTTGAGTTTTGTGTTGTGAAGTTTTCAAGTTTTGGGTGAAGATTTGATGGACTATGGACTAAGGAGTGGCAAGAGCCTAATATTGGGGATTCCCAAGGAACCCCAAGCCATATTCAAGGATACCAAAAAGCCTAAGCTTGGGGATGCCCAGGAAGGCATCCCATCTTTCGTCGTCAATCCATCGGTAAATTTACTTGAGGCTATATTTTTATTCACCACATGATATGTGTTTTGCTTGGAGCGTCTTGTATGATATGAGTCTTTGCTTTTTAGTTTGCCACAATGATAATTGCTGCACACGTCTTCTGAGAGGGACACGCTGAATTGTGAATTTATTAGAATACTCTATGTGCTTCACTTATATCTTTTGAGCTAGGCAATGTTGCTCTAGTTCTTCACTTATATCTTTTTAGAGCATGTTGGTGTTATATTTTATAGAAATTATTGAACTCTCGTACTTCACTTATATTATTTTGAGAGTTTCTTAAAACAGCATGGTAATTTGTTTAGGTTATAAATTTAGTCCTAATATAATGGGCATCCAATAGGGATATAATAAAAACTTTCATATTAAGTGCATTGAATACTATGAGAAGTTTGATTCCTTGCATATAGTGTTGAGATAATAGAGATGGTAATACGAGAGTCATGCTAGTGAGTAGTTGTGAACTGGAAGAGATACTTGTGTTAAATTTGTGATTCCCGTAGCATGTACGTATGGTGAACCATTATGTAACAAAGTCGGAGCATGATTTGTTTAATAATTGTCAACCTTTGTGTGAGGGTCGGGAGCGCGCGATGGTTAAATCCTACCAACCTCTCCCCTAGGAGCATGCGTCTAATGCTTTGTTTGATAACTAATAGACTTTTGCAATAAGTATGTGAGTTCTCTATGACTAATGTTGAGTCCATGGATTATACGCACTCTCAACCTTCCACCTTTAGTAGCCTCTCTAGTACCGCGCAACTTTCGCTGGTACATCAAACCCTCCTTCCTCAAAACAGCCACCATATACTTTCCTCAAAACAGCGACCATGTCTACCTATTATGGCATTTCCACAGCCATTCCAAGATATATTGCCATGCAACTTCCACCATTTAGTTTTTTATGACATGCACAATCACTTCATCTTGCATATAGAGCCATATTTTGTTTTAGGTGTCGAGTTGTAAGTAAATAAAGTGCGATGATTTTCATTCATAGAGCACTGTCCCGTGTGAGAAAAGGATGATGGAAGCCATGACTCCCTCACAAGTTGGGATGAGTATCCTGACTTTACAAAAAATAAAAGAGGCCAGCGAAGCCCAAATAAAAAAGAGAGGCCAAAGATGCCCACCAAAATAAAAAAATGAGAGAAAGAGAGAAGGGACAATTGCTACTATATTTTTCCACACTTGTGCTTCAAAGCAGCACAATGATATTCATGATAGAGGGTCTCCTATTTTGTCACTTCCATATAACTAGTGGATATTCATCTTGCATGACCACTTAGTTTTCTTTTTGAGCTTTCATACACACATAGCTCTACGTGCATTTGTTGCATGGCAATCCCTACTCACTCACATTGATATCTATCGATGGGCATCTCCATAGCCCGTTGAGATGCCTAGTTGATGTGAGACTATCTTCTCCCTTTTTCATTGCACCTCCTCCATATTCTATTCCACCTATAGTGTTATATCCATGGCTCATGCTCATGTATTGCGTGAGAGTTGAAAAGGTTTGAGAACACCAAAAGTGTGAAACAATTGCTTGACTTGTTCATCGGGGTTGTGCATGATTTAGATACTTTGTGTGGGGAAGATTGATGATAGCTAGACCATATGATTTTGTAGGGATAACTTTCTAATGCCATGTTATTTTGAAAGGACATGATTGCCTTGTTGGTGTGCTTGAAGTATTACTGTTTTTATGTCAATATTAGACTATTGTTTTGAATCTTACGGATCTGAATATTCATGCCACAATAAAGAATATTACATGGATAAATATGTTAGGTAGCATTCCACATCAAAAATTCTGTTTTTATCATTTACCTACTCGAGGACGAGCAGGAATTAAGCTTGGGGATGCTTGATACGTCTCCAACGTATCTATAATTTTTTATTGTTCCATGCTATAATATTCTCTGCTTTGGATGTTTTATATGCATTAATATGCTATTTTATGTTATTTTTGGGACTAATCTATTAATCTAGAGCCTAGTGCCAATTTATGTTTTTTTCCTTGTTTTTGAGTGTTGCAGATAAGGAATATTAAACGTAGTCCAAACGGAATAAAATCTTCGGAATAATTTGTTTTGGATCAGAAGCAACCCAGAAGACTTGGAGATGAAGTCAGGAGAGCAGTCGTGTGGCCACAAGCCACAGGGGCACGCCCCTGGTTTGTGGGCCCATGGCAGCTCCCCTAACCCTATTTCTCAGCTTATAAATTCACAAATATTCCCTGTATATCAAAGGGAGCCACAAAAACACTTTTCCGCCGCCAGGAGCCTCGGTTCCCGTGAGATCCAATCTTGGAGCCTTTTTCGGTAATCTGTCGGAGGGGGATTTGATCACAAAGGGCAACTACATCAACTCCATTGCCCTTCCGATGATGTGTGAGTAATTCACCATAGACCTTTGGGTCCATAGCTAGTATCTAGATGGCTTCTTCTCTCTCTTTGCTCTTCAATACTATGTTCTTCATGATCTTCATGGAGATCTATCCGATGTGATACTCTGTGCGGTGTGTTTGTCGAGATCCGATAAATTGTGGGTTTATGTTCAGATTATCTATGAATATTATTTGAGTCTTTTTCTGAATTCTTATATGCATGATTTCATATCTTTGCAAGTCTATTCGAGTTATTGGTTTGGTTTGGCCAACTAGATTGGTAATTCTTGCAATAGGAGAAGTGCTTAGTTTTGGGTTCAATCTTGTGGTGTGTGGAGTAATAGTAGTAGATGCAGAATCGTTTTGGTCTACTTGACACGGACGTGATGCCTATATGCATAATCATTGCCTTGGATATCTTCATAATTATTCGCTTTGCTATCAATTGCTCGACGGTAATTTGTCCACCCACTGTAATACTTGCCATCATAAGAGAAGCCTCTAGTGGAACCTATGCCCCCCGTGTCTATTTTCCATCTTATACTTTCAGATCTAAAACCAAAAATACCAAAAATACCTTGCTACATTATTCTTACCTTTTGTTTTACTTTCAGTTCAAGCAATCTATTCGATCTATCTCTATCAGATATCATCCTTGCAAGTAACCGTGAAGGGATTGACAACCCCCTTATAGCGTTGGGTGCAAGTGTTTCATTTTTTGTGTAGGTACATCTATTGGGGACTTGTTTGTATCTCCTACTGGATTGATACCTTGGTTCTCAACAACTAAGGGAAATACTTATCTACTTTACTTCATCACCCGTTCCTCTTCACGGAAACCAACGCATGCTCGAGAAGTCGCACGCACCATCACCGCCAGCCTCATGCCTCTCCCCCTCTCGGCAGGACGACCTTGCCAGGCCCTTTGTCCCACGCGCTGCCTCATCTTCCAGCTGGGTCTTCTGGCAGGCCTGTAGACTTCGGCTTCTGGGGTCCATCTCCCTTTTCACCCGCGCTGGCCCTCTCCTCCGTGCAATGCCGGTCCAGGAGGGGCCAGGTTCTTGCTTGCTAATCTGGAAGCCCTGCCACTCCGTGCAGTGCTGGTCCAGAGGGGTCAGGCTAGGCTTCTATTGGGGGCCTCTCGCCATCTTTTTCTTCTTGTAACCTACCTCTCCTTTCCATCTTTTTCTTCTTGTAATCTCCCCTAAGGGAGAAAGTCAAATAAATATGTACTTAGGAAAAGGCAACATCTTATGTAAATTTTACCCTAATTTGAATAACTGTATATTATCTTCCTTGTTAGACTATTTCTTTGCATGGAACTTTCCCTATGCCCTGTCAGAAGAATCTTGCCGGCATGCGTAGCCCTACCGTGAGCGCTTTGAGGAACGGGTCCTTAGAAGCCTACTGGTGGTGCCACTTCCGGCAAGATACCTTGGTGTCCTTAGCGCAGCCATTCAAGGTGTTGGTCACGCTTGAAACAAAATAATGGTGTGAGCACTGTCACTTGAGTCATTGAGCGGACTCGAAACAAAACAAGGAGCGCGGGTGCGGCCACTTAATCCATTGAGCGGTCCCGAAACACAGTGAGTGCGCAGCCAATCGCGGCAAGGTTCCCATGCGTGGAGGTTTTTGCATACAGAGGTCGAAGTCGTCCAAGGAAAATAATTCTACAGTAAAAATTCTCTTGGGATTTTGCAACTTATCTTTTCGTTGCCGTACTCCTTCCGGCAAGATTTTTTTGGGGGGACGTCGCTCGTAGGTATCCATACCACCATTCCCCCCGGCAAAGCTGCACGCGAGGTAACCTTCTGTCCTTTGAGAAAAAGAAAGAAGAGAAAATATGGATATGGAACCTTGGCGGTACGTTCGTTCTTGCCGGGATTAAGTGTAATGCAATTTCTCAGAAAAATATGCACATAAGTAAACATGAGAATCAATCAAGATTTGCGGAACACTTATCTTTATTCAACTACACACAGGGTATGAGCCTGGCTTTGTACCAAGGATTACATGCTTCAGTGGCAAGACTTGTACAAAAGGTGGTTGCCGGGGGGCCCGGCAACCGCGCCTCACGGGTAGAACTTGTGAAGATGTTCGATATTCCAGGAGTTGCTCACTGGAATGCCATCTTTGGTCTCCAGGCGGACTGCGCCAGGCCTGGTGACTCGTACTACCCGATAAGGGCCTTCTCACTTTGGCGTCAACTTGTTGGAATTCTTGGCGGACTGATCTCGCCAAAGAACAAGGTCGCCTTCCTCAAGACTTCTGGCATTAACTTTGCGGCTATGATAGCAGCGCAAAGCTTTCTGGTAGCATGCAGCTCTCACAGCAGCCTAAAGACGGTCTTCTTCAAGGAACGTCGCATCATCTTGTCGCAACAGCTCTTGCTCGAGCTCGTCATAAGCGAGCACTCGAGGCGACCCGTATATGAGTTCCGTGGGGAGAACTGCCTCCTCCCCATATACGAGGGATAAGGGTGCCTGGCTGGTAGCTTGATTTGGTGTCGTTCTGATTGACCAAAGTCCAACCGGCAACTCATCAATCCAGTGCCTTCCGTAGTTGTTCAGCTTGATGAAAGTTCTTGTCTTGAGGCCTTGCAACACTTCAGCATTAGCCCTTTTGGCTTGGCCGTTGCTCCTTAGGTGGGCAACGGAAGCATAACAGATGTTGCTGCTAAGGTCTTGGACATACTGCATGAAGGTGCGGCTCGTGAACTACGTGCCATTGTCAGTGATTATCCTGTTGGGAACACCAAAGCGGTAGACTAGTCCTTTGAAGAACTTGATGGTTGACTGTGCTATCACCTTTCTCACTGCTTCCACTTCCGGCCACTTTGTGAACTTGTCGATTGCAACATACGAGTACTCAAAGCCCCCGACAGCACGGGGAAAGGGTCCCAAGATGTCGAGCCCCAAACCGTAAATGGCCAGGAGAGAGGGATTGTTTGAAGGGCTTGAGCCGGTTGATGTAATTTCTTTGAATGAAACCGGCATGCTTCACACTTGGTTACTAACGCAGTTGCATCCTGGAGGGCAGTGGGCCAAAAGAAACCTTACCGAAATGCCTTTCCACCAAGTGCTCTTGATCCTATGTGGGAGCCACATATGCCTCCATGTATCTCTGCCAATAGATCCAGTCCATCCTCCCGAGAAATGCATTTGAGTTTCACGCCATTCGGTCTCTTTCTGTATAGGACGTTGTCCACAAACTGGTACATATTAGACCGGTGGGCTACTTTCTCTGCTTCCTCTTGTTCCTAAGGGAGCTCTCCTGTCTGAAGGAAACGGATGATGTGGTGTGCCCATGTTGGAGACTAGGGCTTGACAACAAGGACTAAAGGCATACCCTCTGCGGGGGAAGCGCTCGTCTCAATGGCAAAGGCTTGAGGCCCTGCCGGAGCCTGTTGCACCCCAGCAAGCCTAGCGGGAGTGCGTTCTTCCACGGCAAGAGCCAGAGATTCTGCCGGAGCACGGCACTCCTGGCAAGCCTGACGTTGTCCCCGGCAACCTCCTCGTCGGCGGCTTCTAGGTGCTCTATCGGGAAATACTTGCCGAAACTCAACTTCCTTATTTTCTCTTGTCTAGTTGATGGTGTCATGGAGGGTCGAGTCAGTCGGCGCACGAAAGTTCCTGGTTCCACAGGCAACTTAAGGGCAGCACACTTTGACAGGCCATCAACAATGCTATTCTCTACATGTCGAATATGCTCCATTTGCAGGCCGTCAAAACATCTTCCAACTTCCTCACTTCATCTACATAAGCTTCCATCAATGGACTCTGGTAATCTTTGTTCACTTGCCTGACGACAAGCTGAGATTCACCCCTGACAATAAGTTTCTTGCTCCCAAGGTCTGCCACGATCCTGAGACCGGCAAGCATCTCTTCGTACTCGGCAGTGTTGTCCGTTGATATCTCCCGAGGAAAGTGCATCTGAATCACATATTTGAGGTGCTCTCCGGTGGGTGTGACAAGTAGCACTCCGACACGGGCGCCTTGCAGCGAGAAAGCCCCATCAAAATACATGACCCACTCTTGATCGGTTTCCTTGCCGGGGAGAGTTGACTCTGGAACTTCTTCATTGGGCGTTGGGGTCCACTATACAATGAACTCCGCCAAGGCTCTTCTCTGAATGGTCGAAGTGCTTTCAAACTTGATACCAAAGCTTGTCAGTTCCAAAGCCCACTCTACAATCCTGCCGATAGCTTCTGGGTTTCGCAAGATCCGTTGCAGCGGGAAGCGAGTGACAACGGTGATTTCATGTGCTTGCAAGTAATGGCGCAGCTTGCTTGAGGCCATAAGGAGGCCGAAGAGCAAGTTTTGCATGCCATAATATCTTGACCTAGCCCCCTGCAAAAGGGAGCTGACAAAATAGACTAGTCACTGCACCACCTTCTTCCTCTGGATTGTCTCATTCAACTGCGCATGTCCTTCCTTGTCGGCACCAGACCCTGTCGGGAAATGTCCTAGCTCGTCGCTTGGTGGCCCTGCCATTGCCATTGCTTCTTCATCAACTTCTCTTTTAGCCACCAGTGCAGCACTCACCACTTGATTTGTTACTGCTAGATATAGTAGCAACGGCTCTTGTGGTTTTGGCACAACTAGGACTGGCGAAGAGGAGAGGTACTTCTTCAAATCCTGCAGCGCTGACTCCGCTTTCGGAGCCCATTTCATTGGACCTGCCTTCTTCAACATTTTGAAAAAGGGCAGGGTGCACTCAGCAGATTTTGAGATGAACCTACTCAGAGCACCAACATAGTCAGCAAGAGGGCGCACATCTTTGACACATCTTCGTGCTTCAATTTGCTCAATTGCTTTGATCTTTCTTGTCGGGATTTGCTTCAATTCCTCGTTGAGATACAAAGAACCCGAGAAGCTTGCTGGATGGGACGCCAAACACACACTTCTTAGGGTTGAGCTTCATGTTAATATTGTGCAGATTAGCAAATGTTTCTTCTAGGTCTAATATGAGTGTAGCCTTGTCCATGGTTATGACCACTATGTCGTCCATATAAGCCTCCATATTTCTATGTAGCTGGCGGTCAAAACCAATCTGGACCGCTCTTGCAAATGTAGAACCAGCACTTTTCAACCCAAAAGGCATATGCAAAAAGCAATACATACCACATGGGGTGATAAATACGGTCTTCTCCTCGTCTTCCTTGGCCATGAAAATATGATGATAGCTGGAACATGCGTCAAGGAAAGACAACAAGTCGCAGCCGAAGGTGGAGTCTACAATCTGGTCGATACACGGAGAAGGAAAAGGATCTTTCGGGCAGGCTTTGTTGATGCCTGTGAAGTCAATGCACAACCTCCATTTTCCATTCGCCTCGTGCACTACAACTGGATTGGCCAACCATGTTGGATGAAGTACTCCTCTAATCAAGCTAGCCGCTTCTAATTTCTTGATCTCTTCGGCAATAAACTGTTGCCGCTCCAAAGCTTGCTTCCGGACCTTCTGCTTGACGAGCCACGCGTGTGAGCACATGGCAAGGAGGTACTCAATCACCTCCCTAGGAACACCAGGGATATCAGATGGTTGCCATGCAAATACATCAACATTCGCCTGCAGGAAGGCGACGAGCGTGCTTTCCTATTTGTCGTCAAGGGTGGAACTTATGGTGAAAGTTCCCCCCGTGCCATCCTCCTTGGCGGACACCTTCTTGGTCTCTGGCGGAGCTGCCTTGGACTTCTTCCTCTCTCTTGGCCATTTTTGGTCTCGGGGCTCAACATCTTGGGCCCCTTTCCCCGCGTTATCGGGGGCTTTGAGTACTTGTACGTTGCAATCGACAAGTTCACAAAGTGGTCGGAAGTGGAAGCAATGAGAAAGGTGACAACATAGTCAGCCGTCAAGTTCTTCAAAGGACTAGTCTACCGCTTTGGTGTTCCCAACAGGATCACCGCTGGCAATGGCACAGAGTTCACGAGCCGCACCTTCATGCAGTATGTCCAAGACCTTGGCAGCAGAATCTGTTTTGCTTCCTTTGCCCACCCAAGGAGCAATGACCAAGCGGAAAGGGCTAATGCTGAAGTGTTGCGAGGCCTCAAGACAAGAACTTTTGACAAGCTAAACAAGTGCGGAAGGCACTGGATTGATGAGTTGTCAGTGGTTCTTTGGTCAATCAGAATGACACCAAATCGAGCTACCAGCCAAACACCCTTCTCCCTCGTATATGGGGCGGAGGCAGTTCTCCCCACGGAACTCATATACGGGTCACCTCGAGTGCTCGCTTATGATGAGTTCGTGCAAGAGCAGTTGTGACAAGATGTCGAGACGCTCCTTAAGGAAGACCGTCTTCAGGCTACTGTGAGAGTTGCACGCTACCAGCAAGCTTCGCGCCGCTATTGAGGGAGTAGTTAATATGAGTTTTGTTGAGTTTTGTTCACCTTTATTTTGATTCACTAAAATTTTCAGAATTTTTCAGAGAAATAAATGCGTAGGAAGGTGTTTCAAGGGCCTTCATCAAGCAAGAAGGCCCCGAGACTCGCGATACGTGAGCCCGACCTTGAACCACTGAGGGAAGCACAAGTACGACCTTGTGAATGGCCATCAGATCAATTCATGAGTGATGCTGATTTCAAGGAAGAATTTTACACGTACACAAGAAATACCGGCATTGAGGAATTCATGTCGGACAAATGCAAGCAATACTATCAACTCACGGATTCTTTCGTGTGGAGGTTTGAATTTTCGCTCAATCGTAATAAACCTTTCGTTCTATTTGATCTTTATGACAAATCATATACTTTGGGCATAGAGGATTTTAATCATGCTTGCAAAATTCCACAATGGGGCAGCTATAATGATCCGCACAAAACTGAATATAATGATTTTCTTGCTAGCATTATCGTCGGAGAAACTAGAAATATTACACAGCCTACCATGGGGAGCATTAACTTTCATGCATACATTATTTTGCTCTATTCAGAGGTAGATGTATTAACGGTAAAACTGAGTGCAGTAATGTGCGAAAGGCGATATAACTTAGGGGCCATTATTGCTAGAAGGTTGCATAACAATGCTAAGGATGGAGATTTCTTTGGTGTGATTTACGCCGCTCAGTTAGCTAATTATCTTGGGTTACCCATACGCGGAAATGATATTGAGTTACCACCTTCTTTTCTTGATTATGAGGCTTTGGTACGTTTTCAATTTCTCAAAAGGAACGAACAATCTCGCCAGTACCGACTAATTTTGACAAACAGCGTGTTGTCCATGTTACCCTTCCTGCTCCTGCCTTCATTAACTGTCAGGAAAAATAGAGATACCTTATAACCAGAGAGGAGGCAGACAAGTACGAGAGGAGCGTGGAATGATCTCTCCCTCATGCTACAGTCGTTCAGGCGGTAGCCGCAGCAGCCCAGTACAACTCCAACTATGACTTCGGGTATTATCAGCGCTAGCCATGGCCATATAACAACTTAGACCAAAATCCTAAGCTTGGGGGAGTACGTATTTCTCACCGACTTTACATTCATGTTCACACACTCATCTTAGTAGTCGGTGTTCATACTCTTTCAGTGTACTATCCATGGTAGTTTATTTCCTTGTTTTTCTTTCTTCTTGTGCGTTTATTTAACTTTGAGAAAAATACAAAAAATCAGTTCTAGATTTATCTTCTAGTTGCTTAGTTGCAGTATTAAAAAGAAAATCAAAAAGATTTTCTGTTCTGCTTCTGATTGTTGGGAGCTTTCTCATGTAAATAGTTTTCTTGTTCTTGTTTTGATTGTTCTTTCTTTGGGTCGTAAGGAGAAGACCACAATGAAAACGTTGAGTGGCTTCGTATGCATTATTGTTTACCTATTAGAGACCCCATGTTACCTTGTCTTCTCCTTTGAGTTATTGTTTGCAGATTCCAGCTTAGTCCAATGCACGTGCACTCCTATTATTATCCACACCGTTCGGTCATGCAAGTGAAAGGCAATAATGATGATATTTGATGAAAATATTGAGATGGAGAAAAGCTTGTGTGAACTCGACCTATCTTGATTTTGTAAATATGATTAGCTCATCATTCGGAATTTAGTTCATTATGGGCGAAACATATTTGCAATGACAATTAGAGACTATAGTTATTCATGCCCTGTTTAGTTAGCTAAGAGTGGATAATGGTTTGTTTTGGGTGCCAACATGCATATTAAAATGGTTATGATGTAGTATGATGGGATGGTATCCTCCTATGAACGATTCATGTAGCTCGACTTGGCACATGTTCATGCATGCAGTTGAAACAGAATCAACATAGCATCTACGATATTTATGTTCATAGTGATTTATATCCTACTCATGCTTGCATTCAATGTTGGTTAATCTCAAAGCATGTTGTTGACTGTGTCGCTCTCTAGTTGGTCGCTCCCTAGTCTTTTGCTAGCCTTTATTTGTGCTAAGCGGGAATACTGTTGGTGCATCCAATCCCTCATACCCAAAGTTGTTTCATATGAGCCCACCATACCTACCTATAAGCGGTATTTACCTGCCATTCCAACTAAATTTGCATGTACCAAACTCTAAACCTTCAAATAAACATTCTGTTTTGTATGCCCAAATCGCTCATGTGGCGACTGGGGGCTGTCAGTATCTTCCATGCTATGTGGGTTATTCTCACGATATGTGTTGATTCACTATCATTCACGAGAAAGTGGCTGGTAATCGGTATGCCCAGTTCCATGATTGAAATAAAAGCAAAATCTAATTAAACAAAACTCCCCCAGAACTTTGTTTGTATGGACGGTACCTGTGGATTCGGCTCGCCGTGGAGCGTGACTGATTGGTGGAGGGGGAGTAAAAACTTTATCATTCTGTTTGGAAACCGCCTATAATGTATCTAGCATGGAAGATGTTGAAAACCTCTTGGTCGTTACGTGAGCAATGAAAGCATACCGCTCAAAAATCATTACTTACCTCTGTTTTAAAAACTCGAGCTCTCGCACCTCTACAAATCAATGCTTCCCTCTGCGAAGGGCCTTTCCGTTTACTTTATTGTTGAGTCATCATCTTCTTATAGAAGGCACTAGTTAGAGAGCACCACCATCATTTGTATGCTTTGTTGTTAATTGATATTGAGTATGAGCATGACTGGATCTCTTTCATCGTGAATTACAATTTCTAGTCAGTCCTCGTTCTTTAGAGGTGCTCTGCATTTATGTTTTGCAGCCTCAGAAAGGGCTAGCGGGATACCATTTTGTCATATTGTATCATGATTGTTTTGAAAAAGTGTTGTCATCCGAGAGTTATTATTGCTTGCTAGTTGATTATGTCATTGATATGAGTAAATGTGAGACCTAAATGTTATTGTGAACATGGATAGTCCATGATATTTGCTGAAAATCTGAACATCAGTTAGACGTATTTACAACAACAAGATCAAACAAAGTTTGTAAAAGTTTTTCGTTATCACTTTCAGTTTATCAATTGAATTGCTTGAGGACAAGCAATGGGTTAAGCTTGGGGGAGTTAATACGTCTCCATCGGATCCACTTTTCCAAAGTCTTTTGACCTTGTTTTGGACTCTAATTTGCATGATTTGAATGGAACTAACCCGGACTGACGTTGTTTTCAGCAGAATTGCCTTGGTGTCATTTTTGTGCAGAAATAAAAGTTCTCGGATTGTCCTACAAATCTACGAAGAATATTTTTGGAATTAATAAAAAATACCGGCACAAGAATCAACCAGAGGTGGGCCACCTGTAGGCCACAAGCCTGCTAGGTGCGGCCACCCCCCTGGCTGCGCCTAGCAGGCTTGTGGGGCCCTCATGGTTCCTCCGACCTCCTCTCCATCTCCATATAACCCTATTCACGGAGAAAAAAATCAAGCAGAAGAGTTCATCGCGTTTCACGATATGGAGCCGCCGCCACCTCTTGTTCTTCCTCGGGAGACCAGATCTGGAGTCCGTCTTGGGCTCCGGAGAGGGGAAATCGACGCCATTGTCATCACCAATCATCCTTCATCACCAATTCCATGATGCTCTCCGTCGTTCGTGAGTAATCTCATCGTAGGCTTGCTAGACATTGATGGGTTGGATGATATTTATCATGTAATCTAGTTAGTTTTGTTAGGGTTTGATACCTAGTATCCATTATGTTCTGAGATTGATGTTGGTATGACTTTGCTATGCTTAATGCTTGTCACTAGGGCCCGAGTGCCATGATTTCAGATCTGAACATATTATGTTTTCATGAATATATATGTGTTCTTGATCCTATCTTGCAAGTTGTAGACACCTATTACGAGTTATGATCTACATCCCCGAGGGTGACAATAACTGGGATTCTTTTCGGTGATTACCGTAGTTTGAGGAGTTCATGTATTCACTAAGTTCTAATGCTTTGGTTCGGTTCTCTATTAAAAGGGGGCCTTAATATCCCTTAGTTTCCATTAGGACCCCGCTGCCACGGGAGTGTAGGACAAAAGATGTCATGCAAGTTCTTTTCCATAAGCACGTATGACTATATATGGAATACATGCCTACATTACATTGATGAATTGGAGCTAGTTATGTGTCACCCTATGTTATAACTGTTGCATGATGAATGCTATCCAACATAATTATCCATCACCGATCCATTGCCTACGAGCTTTCCACATATTGATCCTTGCTAAGTTACTTCTCTGCTGCTACTGTTAAAATCACTATAAAACTGCTACTGTTACTTTTGCTACCATCACTGTTACTTCCATACTACTTTGCTACTGAATACTTTGCTGTAGATATTAAGTCTTTCAGGTGTGGTTGAATCGACAACTCAGCTGCGAATACTCAATAATATTCTTTGACTCCCCTTGTGTCGAAT
Organism: Hordeum marinum; assembly: GCA_022496015.1. Lineage (NCBI taxonomy): Eukaryota > Viridiplantae > Streptophyta > Magnoliopsida > Poales > Poaceae > Hordeum > Hordeum marinum. The sequence continues at coordinate 111,178,085 of CM039673.1, forward strand.
CAATAAATTTGGGTTGAATACTCTACCCTCGAAAACTGTTGCGATCCCCTATACTTGTGGGTTATCACTTTGCATGATCATATAAGCTGACATAGTATTTTTGACAAAGCCACCGTTCATCATTTGTTTATACGTGTTACGCTAGATCATCCACATCCTGGTACACTGCCTCAGGCATTCATATAGAGTCAGATCATCCTATCACTTTGCATATCAAGTTGTAAGTAAATAAAAGTGTGATGATCATCATTATTTAGGGCATTGTCTCAGTGAGGGAAGGATGATGGAGTCAAGGAAGAGACTCCGGATGAGCCTTGGCATATCAAGTTGCATATCAAGAGCCAGCGCACAGGAAGAGACTCCGGATGAAGAAAAAAGAGAATAAAAAGAAAACGAAAAATAAAATAAAATGAGAGAAAGGAGACAAGGGACAGTGCTACTACCTCTTATTCGACACTTGTGCCTCAAAGTAGCAGCATGTTCTTCATATAGAGGGTCTCTTCTTTTGTCACTTCCATTTGCTAGTGGGAATTTTTCATTGCAGAACTTGGCTTGTATATTCCACTGACGGGCTTCCTGAAATGCCTGAGGTCCTCATGAGAAAGCAAGTTAGATCCACACCCACTTAGCTTCAGCTGAGATTTCATACACTTATAGCTCTAGTGCATCCATTGCATGGCAACCCCTACTCCTCGCATTGATATCTATTGATGGGCATCTTGATACGTCCATTTTGCATTATGCTTTTATGTTGATATTTATTGCATTATTGGCTGTTATTACACGTTATGGTACAATACTTATGCCTTTTCTCTCTTATTTTACAAGATTTACATGAAGAGGGAGAATGCCGACAGCTGGAATTCTGGACTAGAAAACGAGCAAATCTGATATACCTATTCTGCACAACTCCAAAAGTCCTAAAAACTTACAGAGAATTATTTTGGAATATATAAAAAATATTGGGCGAAACAGATGCTAGAGGTGGGCCACCAGGAGGTGACAAGCCTGCCAGGCGCGGCCATCCCCCCTAGCCACGCCTAGCAGGCTTGTGGCCCACCTGGCAGGCCCCCGATGCCCATCTTCTGCTATATGTAGGGTTTTGACGTGGAAAAATTGAAAGAGAGCTTTCGGGACGAAGCGTCGCCGTCTCGAGGCGAAACTGGGACAGAACCAATCTAGAGCTCCGGCAGGGTTGTTCTGTCGGGGAAACTTCCCTCTCGGAGGGGGAAATCGAAGCCATCGTCATCACCAACGATCCTCTCATCGAGAGGGGTTCAACATCCATCAACATATTCACCATCACCATCTCCTCTCCAAACCCTAGTTCATCTCTTGTATCCGATCTTTGTCTCAAACCTCAGATAGGTACCTGTGGGTTGCTAGTAGTGTTGATTACTCCTTGTAGTTGATGCTAGTTGGTTTACTTGGTGGAAGATCATATGTTCACATCCTTTATGATACTCAATACTCCTCTGATTGTGAACATGAACATGTTTTGTGAGTAGTTACATTTGTTCCTGAGGACATGGGATAAGTCTTGTTATAGTAATCATGTGAATTTGGTATTCGTTCGAAATTGTGATGAGATGTATGTTGTCTCTCCTCTAGTGGTGTTATGTGAATGTCGACTACATAACACTTCACCATTATTTGGGCCTAGGGGAAGGCATTGGGAAGTAATAAGTAGATGATGGGTTGCTAGAGTGACAGAAGCTTAAACCCTAGTTTATGTGTTGCTTCGTAAGGGGCTGATTTGGATCCATATGTTTCATGCTATGGTTAGGTTTACCTTAATTCTTCTTTCATAGTTGTGGATGCTTGCGATAGGGGTTAATCATAAGTGGGAGGTTTGTTCAAGTAAGGGCAGCACCCAAGCACCGGTCCACCCACATATCAAATTATCAAAGTAACGAACACGAATCCAATGAGCATGATGAAAACTAGCTTGACAGAAATACCCATGTGTCCTTGGGAGCGCTTTGCTTTATATAAGAGCATGTACTTTTCTACAAAAAGTATTGGGCTACCTTGATGCACCCTTGCTGCACTTGTTACTTGTTACTCGTTACGAATTATCTTATCACAAAACTATCTGTTACCGATAATTTTAGTGCTTGCAGAGAATACCTTACCTGGAAACCGCTTGTCATTTCCTTCTGCTCCTTGTTGGGTTCGACACTCTTACTTATCGAAAGGACTACGATAGATCCCCTATACTTGTGGGTCATCAAGACTCTTTTCTGGCACCATTGCCAGGGAGTGAAGCGCCTTTGGTAAGTGGAATCTGGTAAGGAAAATTTATATAGTGTGGTGAAATTTACTATCACTTGTCACTATGGAAAGTAATCCTTTGAGGGGCTTGCTCGGGGTATCTTCACCTCGACCGGAAACACAAAGAGTTGTACCTAAACCTACTGAACCTACTGAAAATATCTATTATTAAATTTCTTCGGGTATGATAGAGAAACTGCTAGCTAATCCTTATGCGGGAGATGGAACACTACATACTGATTTACATCTAATCTATGTGGATGAAGTTTGTGGATTATTTAATCTTGCAGGTCTGCCCAAGGATCACGTTAATAAGAAGGTCTTTCCTTTATCTTTGAAGGAGAAGTCATTGAAATGGTATAGGCTATGTGATGATATTGGATCATGGAGCTACAACCGATTGAAAATGGAATTTCATGAGAAGTTCTACCCTATGCATCTAGTTCATCATGATCGGAATTATATTTATAACTTTTGGCCTCATGAAGGAGAAAGAATCGCTCAAGCTTGGGGAGCCTTAAGTCAATGTTATATTCATGCCCCAATCATGAGCTCCCGAGAGAAATTATTATTCAGAATTTTTATGCTCGGCTTTCTCGTAATGATCAATCCATGCTCGATACTTCTTGTGTTGGTTCCTATATGAAGAAGGATATTGACTTCAAATGGGATTTATTGGAAAGAATTAAATGCAACTCTGAAGATTGAGAACTCAACGAAGGTAAGGAGTCGGGTATGAACCTTAAGTTTGATTATGTTAAATCCTTCGTAGACACCGATGCTTTTCATGAATTTAGCACTAAATATGGACTTGACTGTGAGATGGTAGCTTCTTTTTGTGAATCTTTTGCTGCCTGTGTTGATCTCCCTAAGGAGAAGTGGTTTGAATACCATCCTCCCATTGAAGTGAAAGTAGTTGAACCTATTAAAGTTGAAGAGAAAAATATTACTTATAATGTTGATCCTATTATTCTCGCTGCTTATATTGAGAAACCACCTTTCCCTGTTAGAATAAAGGAACATGCTAAAGCTTCAACTGTGCTAGAACACCTACACCCAGTGAGCATATTATAGTTGAGCCTAGTATTTTTATGGTTAAGGATCTCTTGGTTGATAATATTGATGGGCATGTTATTCAATTTTGTGATAAAGCCGCTAGAATTGTTGAACCTGATGCTAAAGATAAGCATAGACCCACTGTTGGCACGCCTGTTGTTTCTATTAAAATAGGAGATCATTGTTATCATGGCTTATGTGATATGGGTGCTAGTGTGAGTGCAATTCCCTTTACCTTATATAAACAGACTATGAATGATATTGCACTAGCTGAGTTAGAGGAAATTGATGTTACAATTAAACTTGATAATAGAGATACTATATCACTAGTTGGGATTATTAGAGATGTTGAAGTCTTGTGTGGGAAATAAAATATCCTACTGATTTTCTTGTTCTTGGTTCCCCACAAGATGTTTTTTGTCCCATTATATTTGGTAGACCCTTCTTGAATACCGTTAATACTAGGATAGATTGTGAGAAGGAAACGGATACCGTAAGTTTTGGGGATAGTCTCATGAGTTTAATTTCTCTAAATTTCGTAGACAACCCCATGATAAAGAATTGCCTAGTAAGGATGAAATTATTGGTCTTGCTTCTATTGATGTGCCTCCTACTGATCCTTTTGAACAATATTTGTTAGACCATGAAAATGACATGCATATGAATGAAAGGAATGAAATAGATAAGATTTTCTTTGATCAGCATCCTATTCTGAAACACAACTTGCCTGTTGAAATACTTGGGGATCCTCATCCACCCAAGGGTGATCCCGTGTTTGAGCTTAAACAATTACCGGATACTCTGAAATATGCTTATCTTGATGAAAAGAACATATATCTTGTTATTATTAGTGCTAACCTTTCAGAGCATGAAGAACAGAGATTATTGAAAACTCTGAGGAAGCACCATGCTGCTATTGGATATACTCTTGATGATATTAAGGGCATTATCCCCACTCTATGTCAACACAAAATTAAAATGGAGCCTGATGCTAAACCCGTTGTCAATCACAAACGACGGTTGAATCCTAAAATGAAGGAAGTGGTAAGAAATGAAATATTAAAGCTTCTAGAGGCACGTATCATTTACCCTATTGCTGATACTAGATGGGTTAGTCCCGTTCATTGTGTCCCTAAGAAAGGAGGTATTATCGTAGTTCCTAATGATAAAAATGAATTGATTCCGCAGAAAATTGTTACAGGATATAGAATGGTAATTCATTTTAGGAAATTGAATAAATCTACTAGAAAATATCATTACCCTCTACCTTTTATTGCTCAAATGCTATAAAGGTTATCCAAACACACACATTTCTGCTTTCTAGATGTTTATTCTAGTTTCTCTCGAATACCTATGTCAAAAGAGGACCAAGAGAAGACCACCTTTACCTGCCCTTTTGGTACCTTTGCTTATAGACATATGCCTTTTGGTTTATGCAATGCACTTGTTACCTTTCAAAGATGCATGAATGCTATATTCTCTTATTTTTGTGAAAGGATTGTTGAGGTTTTATGGATGATTTTTCCGTTTACGGAACTTCTATTAATGATTGTTTGAGCAACCTTGATCGAGTTTTGTAGAGATGTGAAGAAACTAATCTTGTCTTGAATTGGGAGAAGTGACACTTTATGGTGAATGAAGGCATTGTCTTGGGACATAAAATTTCCGAAAGAGGTATTGGAGTTGACAAAGCTAAAGTTGATGCTATTGAAAAAATGCCGTGTCCTACGGATATCAGAGGTATAAGAAGTTTCCTTGGTCATGCTGGTTTCTATAGGAGATTTATCAAATACTTCTCTAAAATTTCTAGGTCGCTCACTAATCTCTTGCAAAAAGATTTTCCATTCGTTTTTTATGATGATTGTGTAGAAGCTTTTGAAATTCTTAAGAATGCCTTGATTTCTGCACTTGTTGTTCAACCACCTGATTGGAACCTACCCTTTGAAATTATGTGTGATGCTAGTGATTATGTTGTTGGTGATGTCCTAGGACAAAGAGTTGATAAGAAATTAAATTTTATTCATTATGCTAGCAAAACTCTAGACAGTGCTCAAAGAAACTATGCTACCAGTGAAAAGGAATTTTTAGCAATTGTGTTCGCTTGTAATAAGTTCAGACCCTATATTGTTGATTCCAAAGTAACTATTCACACTGATCATGCTACTATTAAATATCTTATGGAAAAGAAAGATGTTAAACCTAGACTGATTAGATGAGTTCTTCTGCTACAAGAATTTGATTTGCATATTGTTGATAGAAAGGGTGTTGATAACCCCGTAGCAGATAACTTGTCTAGGTTAGAGAATGTTCTTGATGACCCACTACATATTGATGATAGCTTTCCTGATGAACAATTAGCCGTCATAAATGCTTCTCGTAATGCTCCTTGGTATGCTGATTTTGCTAATTACATTGTCGCTAAATTTATACTGCCTAGTTTCACATACCAACAAAAGAAAAAGGTTTTCTATGATTTAAAACATTACTTCTGGGATGAACCACACCTTTATAAAGAAGGAGTAGATGGTATTATTAGATGTTGTGTACCTGAGGATGAACAGGAAGAGATCCTACAGAAGTGTCATTCCGAGGCCTACAGAGGACAACACGCTAGAGATAGAACTGCGCATAAGGTATTACAATATGGTTTTTCTTGGCCTATTCTCTTCAAGGATACTCGTAAGTTTTTCTTGTCATGTGATGAATGTCAAAGAATTGGCAATATTAGTAGACTCTAGGAAATGCCTATGAATTACTCTCTTGTTATTGCACCATTTGATGTTTGGGGTTTTGATTATATGGGACCTTTTCCAATGTCCAACGGGTATACTCATATTTTAGTTGTTGTTGATTATGTTACTAAGTGGGTAGAAGCTATTCCAACTAGTAGTGCTTATCATAAAACCTCTATTAAGATGCTTAAAGAAGTTATTTTCCTAGATTTGGAGTCCCCAGACATTTAATGACTGATGGTGGTTCACATTTTGTTCATGGGGCTTTCCGTAAATTGCTTTCTAAGTATAATGTTAATCATAGAATTGCATCTCCTTATCATCCTCAGTCTAGTGGTCAAGTAGAATTAAGCAATAGAGAAATTAAGTTGATCTTGCAAAAGACAGATAATAGATCTAGGAAGAATTTGTCTAAGAAACTTGACGATACATTATGGGCTTATAAAACTGCTTACAACAATCCTATGGGTATGTCTCCATATAAAAAGGTTTATGGTAAAGCATGTCACATACCTCTAGAGCTAGAGTATAAAGCTTATTGGGCAATCAAAGATCTCAACTATGATTTCAAACTTGCTGGTGAGAAGAGGTTGTTTTATATTAGCTCACTTGATGAATGGAGAACCCAGGCCTATGAGAATGCCAAGTTGTTTAAAGAAAGAGTTAATAGATGGCATGATAAAAGGATATAAAAGCATGAATTCAATATAGGTGATCATGTCTTGCTATACAATTCTCATTTAAGATTTTTTGCAAGAAAACTTCTCTCTAAATGGGAAGGGGCTTACATTCTTGAGGAAGTATATCGTTCGGTGCCATCAAGATCAACAATGTCGAAGGCACAAATCCGAAGGTGGTAAGCGGGCAAAATATCAAACATTATATCTTAGGTACTCCCATTAATGTTGAAACCAATGTTATCAATACCATAACTCCGGAAGAACATATTAGGGAGACCTGCCGGAACGTTCCAGACTCTGAAAAGGAATATGAAGGTGGTACGATAAGTAAACCGACTCCAAAACTTTCCCAATAGCAATTTTACTCAGTTTTGGAATATTTAAAAATTTAGGAAAATTAAAAGTAGTATGAAAGACGCACGAGGAGGCGACAAGCCTGCTAGGCGTGGCCACCCCTTGGCTGCGCCTAGGGGGCTTGTCACCACCCCGTGCGCCCTCCGGACTCCATTTTCTTGTGGTACACCCTTTCGGGTCGGAAAAAATTAATTATATAATCTCCCGAAGGTTTGCACTTTTGTATCACGACATTACCTCCTGTTTTCGTTTGAGCTGTTTCTGCAGCTGATTTACATCGTCATGGCATCCCCCAATGCTCCAAAGGACGTGTTTTTCGAGAAGGTCGTCAGCCCTTACCTTGTGGAGGTGCTGCAACACCCTCAAACCATTGAGATGCTTGAGGGGGTGCTGCACATCCGTGACGTTGAGGGGCCAAAGAAGACCGAAAGCGTGGAAACAAGGCACAAAGCAATGGAGTAACAAGTCTTCAAGTGCCAAGGGATTGTGTAACATGGACTCAATGCCAATCATATGATGATCTCGGAGTGTACCCATAAACACAAGTTGTACACCAAGGACATCGGGGAGCACATCTTCAAGCTTTACGAGAAAATTGAGCATCTCCAGGCCAAGATCTATGATCTGTAAAACCAAAACTATGAGTATGAATACAAATTTAAGAGAATGAGTTTGGCTGCAAATTTGAGGATTTCGGAGACTCGTTCATCTTTTTATGATGGTGAGACTATGCCTTGGAAGACGAAGGACAAGCTTCCATCCTCATCAACAACTCCACCACAATCACTTCCGAAGAAGGACATCTAAACACATGGGTATGGGCACTCCCCTTGGCTTGTGCCAAGCTTGGGGGAGGCACCCGGTATTGTATCACCATCCCGCCTTTTTCCTTTTCGTTTTTCTTGTTTTTCTTAGTTCGCTCCTTTTTTATTTTGTTTTGATCTAGTAGAATAAAGTGTTAGTATGAACTACCTTTTAGTTTTTTCTTTTACTCCCCTTATGTAAGCGAGCCCGAGAGTTATATAATAAAAAGTAGTTTTGATGAGAGGGCTTTGCTAGATTACTATGCTCTTGAGAGTGATGAATAAATAATAATAGAATAAAAGCAAAGAGTAGACATAATGATCTTATGGGGAGTGATGACTTCACTTATCAAAAGTATGTCGATTGAAATTTGTTGGGAGTTAACAAACATAGTAATTGGTCATTGGTGCAATTGAAAAGGAAGTGATAAAGAAAGAGAGATTCACATATAAATATATTATCTTGGACATATTTTATGATTGTTACCACTCATTAAAATTTTACATGCCAAGAAGTTGATGTTGGACAAGGAAGACAAAATAATAGGTTATTTTTGCTTGCCTCCGGATAGAAGTTATACGGTTTTAGATCCTACAACATGTAGTGCTTGATTCCACCTCATATCAGCCAAAACTTTCGCACTAAGTAGAGATACTACTTGTGCATCCAAACACCTCAACACGGTTTTGCCATGAGAGTCCACCATACCTACCTATAGATTGAATAAGATCCTTCAAGTAAGTTGTCATCGGTGCAAAAAGCAATAAAAATTGCTCCTAAATGTGTGTGATCTTTTAGTGTAAGGGAAATAAGCGTTGTACGAACTTGTGATAGTAAAGAAATAAAAGCAACATATTGCATAATAAAGGTTGCTATCACAAAGGGCAATACAACGTGGCATTCCTCTGCACTAAGGGTTTGTGCATCCCAAAATAAAAATCGCATGATAACCTTTGCTTCCCTCTACGAAGGGCCTATCTGTTACTTTTACTTTTTAAGTACTTACCTTCACACAAGAGTCATGGTGATCCTCACCACTTCCTATATTTCGCCTCTCTCTTGGCAAGCATTATGTGTTGGGGAATGATCTAGATGCATATATCCACTCGAATGTGGGTGATCATGAGTTATTATTGTTGACATCACCCTTGAGGTGAATAGTTGGGAGGCAAAACTATAAGCCCCTATCTTTCTCTGTGTCCGGTTGAAGCTTTGATCTCATTGGTACCGTGTGAGTGTTAGCAACTATGAAAGACTAAAAGATGATTGAGTATGTGGGTTTTCTTTACAAGCTCTTATATTGACTCTTTCTGATGTTATGATAAATTTCCAATTGCTTCAATGACTAAGATCATAGTTTGTTGGTTGTCAATAGAGTTCTTGGTTCATACTTTATCTTGTGAATGAATTGTTACTCTAGCATAAAAAATCTTATACAATAAGTATTGTTGTTCTAAGGATGTGCATGATGCCCTCATGTCCGTATTTAATTTTATCGACACCTCTATCTCCAAACATGTGGACATATTTATCGATCTCGGCTTTCGTTTGAGGGCAAGCGAGGTCCAAGCTTCGGAGTTGATATGTCCATTTTGCATCATGCTTTTATGTTGATATTTTTTTGCATTATGGGCTGTTATTACATGTTATGGTACAATATTTATGCCTTTTCTATCTTATTTTACAAGGTTTACATGAAGAGGGAGAATGCCGGCAGCTGGAATTCTGGACTGGAAAAGGAGCAAATCTGAGATACCTATTCTGCACAACTCCACAAGTCCTAAAAATTTACGAATAATTATTTTGGAATATATATATAAAATATTGGGCGAACAGATGCCAGAGGTGGGCCACTAGGAGGTGACAAGCCTGCCAGGCGCGACCACCCCTCTAGCCATGCCTAGCAGGCTTGTGGCCCACCTGGCAGGCCCCCAACGCCCATCTTCTCCTATATGAAGGGTTTTGACCTGGAAAAAAATCAGAAGAGAGCTTTCGGGATGAAGTGTCGCCGTCTCGAGGCGGAACTTGGACAGAACCAATCTAGAGCTCTTTGCAGGGCTGTTCTACCGGGGAAACATCCCTCTCGGAGGGGGAAATTGAAGCCATTGTCATCACCAATGATCCTCTCATCAAGAGGGGCTCAATCTCCATCAACATCTTCACCAGCACCATCTCCTCTCCAAACCCTAGTTCATCTCTTGTATACGATCTTTGTCTCAAACCTCAGATTGGTACCTGTGGGTTGCTAGTAGTGTTGATTACTCCTTGTAGTTGATGCTAGTTGGTTTACTTGGCGGAAGATCATATGTTCAGATCCTTTATGATAATTAATACTCATCTAATTATGAACATGAACATGTTTTGTGGGTACTTACATTTGTTTCGGAGGACATGGGATAAGCCTTGTTATAAGTAATCGTGTGAATTTGGTATTCATTTGATATTTTGATGAGATGTATGTTGTCTCTCCTCTAGTGGTGTTATGTGAACATTGACTACATAACACTTCACCATTATTTGAACCTAGGGGAAGGCATTAGCAAGTAATAAGGAGATGATGGGTTGCTAGAGTGAGAGAAGCTTAAACCCTAGTTTATGCGTTGCTTCGTAAGGGGCTGATTTGGATCCATATGTTTCATGCTATGGTTAGGTTTACCTTAATTCTTCTTTCGTAGTTGCGTATGCTTGCGATAGGGGTTAATCATAAGTGGGAGGTTTGTCCAAGTAAGGGCAGCACCCCCGGTCCACCCACATATCAAATTATCAAAGTAACGAACGTGAATCAAATGAGCATGATGAAAACTAGCTTGACAGAAATTCCCATGTGTCCTCGGGAGCGCTTTGCTTTATATAAGAGTTTGTCTAGGCCTGTACTTTCCTACAAAAGGGATTGGGATACCTTGTTGCACCCTTGCTACACTTGTTACTTGTTACTCATTACGAATTATCTTATCACAAAACTATCTGTTACCTATAATTTTAGTGCTGGCAGAGAATACCTTACTGGAAATCGCTTGTCATTTCCTTTTGCTCCTCGTTGGGTTTGGCACTCTTACTTATCGAAAGGACTACGATAGATCCCCTATACTTGCGGGTCATCACATCTCCATACCCCATTGATACACCTAGTTCATGCAAGACTTTCTTCCCCGCTTTCACCCTTTCAAACCTACCACCATATTCCATTCCACCCTTATGCTATATCCATGGTTCACGCTCATATATTGTGCAACTAATAAAAACTGAAGCACGTAACAAGTACGATTCAATTTCCTAACTTGACACTATGCTGCTTAACATTTGTATTTATGTGGTGATGATGGAGCCATGCTATATTTGTATGATAAAATGAAAAGGGGTTGAACATTCTTTATGGATCGTATGCTTTGAAACTTGATGATTATGTAGCTTATGTTTACAAGTATTACTATATTGATGTTTATTTGGTCATCGTTTCTCAATGATCATACCTGCCATAGATTACATGTTGGGTAGCATGTCACATTAAAATTCTGTTTTTATCATTTACCTACTTGATAACCCACAAGTATGGGGGAATAATCATAGTCCTTTCGGTAAATAAGAGTGTCGAACCCAACGAGGAGCAGAAGGAAATGACAAGCGGTTTTTAGCAAAATATTCTCTGCAAGTGCTATGAGTAACAATAGTATATAGTTTTGTAGCAAGATAATTTGTAACAAGTAACAAGTGACAATAGTAACAAAGGTGCATCAAGGTAGCCCAATCCTTTTTGTAGCAAAGGACAGGCCTAAAAGTACTCTTATATTAAGCAAGCGCTCCCGAGCACACATGGGAAGTTCTATCTAGTCATGTTCATCGTGTTGAGTTGATTCGCGTTCGCTACTTTGATAATTTGATATGTGGGTGGACCGATGCTAAGGTGTTGTTCTTACTTGAACTAACAACCTACTTATTATTACCCCCTATCGCAAGCATCTGCAACTACGAAAGAAGAATTAAGATAAATCTAACCATAGCCTGAAACATGTGGATCCAAATAAGCCCCTTATGAAGCAACACATAAACTAGGGTTTAAGCTTCTGTAACTCTAGCAACCAATAATCTACTTGTTACTCCACAATGGCTTCCCTTAGGCCCATAACATGGTGAAGTGTCATGTAGTCGATGTTCACATGACACTACTAAGAGAAGTAACAACATACATATCATCAAAATATTGAACGGATACCAACTTCACGAGATTACTTATAACAAGACTTCTCCCATGTTCTCAGGAACAATAGTAACTACAAAATAAGCATGTTCAAGATCAGAGGTATAATAATAATGATTCAGGTTCTGAACATAATGTCTTCCACCAAGTAATCCAACAAGCATCAACTACAATATGTAATCAACACAACTAGTAACCCACAGGTACCAATCTAAGGATTTTAGACAAAGATTGAATACAAGAGATGAACTAGGGTTGGATATGAGATGGTGGTAGTGAAGATGTTTATGAAGATTGGTCCTCAACGAAGGAGGAAGCTTTGGTGACGACCATAGCTTCGATCTCCCCCTCCAGGAGAGAAATTCCCCCGACAGAATCTGACTGTCGTACAAAAGGGCCTCTGCCCAGGTTTCTGCCTCGAGACGGCAGCGCTTCATTCCGAAAGATGTATTATGATTTTTTCTGCAGCAAAACACATCATATAGGAGAAGAGGTGGGTCGGGAGACCTGCCCAACAGAACTTGAATCTTTTTGGATCTCTTGTAGTTACTATTGTTCGTGACAACATGGGAGAAGTATTGTTATAAGTAATCGTGTGAAGTTGGTATTCGTTCAATATTTTGATGATATGTATGTTGTTACTTCTCTTAGTAGTGTCATGTGAACATCGACTACATGACACTTCACCATATTATGGGCCTAAGGGAAATCATTGTGGAGTAACAAGTAGATGATGGGTTGCTAGAGTTATAGAAGCTTAAACCCTAGTTTAAGTGTTGCTTCATAAGGGGTTGATTTGGATCCACGTGTTTCACACTATGGTTAGATTTATCTTAATTCTTCTTTCGTAATTGTGGATGCTTGCGAGAGGGGGTAATCATAAGTAGGTTGTTAGTTCAAGTAAGAATAGCACCTTAGCACCGGTCCACCCACATATCAAATTATCAAAGTAGCGAACGCGAATCAACTAAACATGATGAACATGCCTAGACAGAAATTCCCATGTGTCCTCGGGAGCGCTTGCTTAATATAAGAGTACTTTCAGGCTTGTCCTTTGCTACAAAAAGGATTGGGCTACCTTGCTTCACTTTTGTTACTATTGTCACTTGTTACTTGTTACAAATTATCTTCCTACAAAACTATCTACTATTGTTACTCATAACACTTGCAGAGAATACCTTGCTGAAAACCGCTTGTCATTTTCTTCTGCTCCTCGTTGGTTCGACACTTTTATTTACCGAAAGGACTATGATTGATCCCCTATACTTGTCGGTCATAAAGACTCTTTCTGGCGCTGTTGTCGGATAGTGAAGCCCCTTTGGTAAGTATAAATTGGCAAGGAAACATTTTCTATATGTGCTGCAATTTACTGCTACTTGTCACTATGAACGGTCACCCTTTGAGTGGCTTGTTCGGGGCATCTTCGCCTCGAACAGAAGTTGAAGAAGTTGTTCCTCAACCTACTGAATCTACTGAAAATATTTATTACGAGATTCCTTTGAGTATGGTGGAGAAATTGTTGGCTAATCCTTATGATGGTTCAACTCATCCTGATTACCATTTGATATATGTCGATGAGATTTGTGGATTGTTCAAGCTTTCAGGTCTTCCCAGAGACAAAATTAAGAAGAAAGTTTTCCCTTTATATTTTGGGGGAAAACATTAATGTGGTACAGGTTATTGGATGATATTGGATCATGGGACAGGAATCACTTGAAGTTGGAATTTTATCAGAAGTTTTATCCTATGAACCTAGTCCATCGTGGTTGGTACTTTATTTATAATTGTCGGCCTCGTGAAGGAGAAAGTATTGCTCAAGCTTGGGGAGGCTTAAATCTATGATGCATACTTTCCCCAACCATGAGCTCTCGAGAGAAATGATTATACAAAAAATTATGCTCGGCTTTCTCATGATAATCAATCATTACTCGATTCATGTGCTACTGGTTCCTATATGAAGGGGACTATTGAATTCAAATGGGATCTTCCGGAAAGAACTAAATGCAACTCTGAAGATTGGGAACTCGAAGAAGGTAAGGAATTGTCAGGTATAAAGCTTAATTTTGATCGTGTTAAATCTTTTATGGGAACTCATGCTTTCCATAAGTTTAGCAATAAATATGGTCTTGACTCTAAGATAGTAGCTACTTTTTGTGAACTTTTACTACACATGTTGATCTTCCCAAAGAGAAGTGGCTTAAATATCATCCTCCCATTGAAAAACCATTAGAGGAACTTGTTAAAATTAAGAAGGAAGAAGTAATTGTTAACCATGTTGATCAAGTTGTTCCTACTGCTTACATCGAAAAACCTCCTTTTCCTATTAGAATTAGGGAACATGCTAAGGCTACAATTGTGGTTAATAAAAGTCAATTTTAGGACACCTAAACCTTACGAACAAATAAATTTTGGGCCTAAAGTTGCGATAGTTAAAGATCTCTTAGTTGATAATATTTATGGTCAGGTTATTTACTCATGGGATGAAGTTGCTAGAATTGCAAAACCTCATAGAAACAAGCGAGTTGAGCTCGATAAAAACAAACCAGATGTAGGCATGCCTGTTGTCTCAGTTAAAATCGGAGATCATTGTTACCATGGCTTGTGTGATATTGGTGCTAGTGTTAGTATTATACCTTTTACATTATATCAAGAAATTATGCATGACATAGCATCCTCTCAGATTGAATGTATTGATGTTACTATTAAACTTGCAAACCGTGATACTATTTCACCGCTTGGGATTGTTAGAGATGTTGAAGTCTTGTGTGGAAAAGTCAAGTACCCCACTGATTTCCTAGTACTTGGTTCAGAACATGATAACCTTTGTCCCATTATATTTGGTACCTTTCTTTAATACTGTTAATGCTGAAATTAATTGTGCTACTGAGAAGGTCAAAGTAAGTTTTGGTGATATGTCTCATGAATTTAATTTCTCTAAGTTTAGTAGACAACCACATGAAAAAAGAATTTCCTAATGAGGATGAAATAATTGGTCTTGCTTCTATTGTCGTATCTCCTACTGATATGTTAGAACAGTATTTGCTACACCATAAAAATGATATGCATATGGATGGAAGAAATGAAATAGATGATATTTTTCTTAGACAAACACATATTCTTAAACATGACTTACCACTTGATATATTAGGGGATCCTCCTCCACCCAAGGGATATCCCGTGTTTGAGATAAAGACATTGCTTGATACTTTGAAATATGCTTATCTTGATGAAAATAATATATATCTTGTTATTATTAGTGCTAACCTTTTAGAGCATGAAGAAAAGAGATTACATAAACTCTAAATAAGCTTAGGGGTGCTATTGGATATACTCTTGATGATCTTAAGGGCATAATCCCCACTCTTTGTCAGCACAAAATTAATATGGAACCTTACGCTAAACCTGTCGTTCACCATCAATGACGTCTCAATCCTAAGATGAAGGAGGTGGTAAGAACTAAGATACTAAAACTTCTACAAGCAGGTATAATTTATCCTATTGCCTATAGTAGATGGGTAAGCCATGTTCATTATTGTGTTCCTAAGAAAGGTGGTATAACGGTTGTTCCTAATGATAAAAATGAGCTTATTACACAAAGAAATGCAACTGGCTATAGGATGGTGATTGATTTTAGGAAATTAAATAAAGCCACTAGGAAAGATCATTATCCCTTGCCTTTTATTGATCAAATGTTAGAAATACTTTCTAAGCACACTCATTTTTGTTTTCTTGATGGATACTTTGGTTTTTCTCAAATATATGTGTCAAAATAAGATAAAGAGAAAACTACCTCTACTTGCCCTTTTGGAACTTATGCTTATAGGCATATGCCTTTTGGTTTATGCAATGTACCTGCTACCTTTCAAAGATGTATGACTGCTATATTCTTTAACTTCTGTAAAAGATTGTTGAGGTTTTCATGGATGAATTTTTTGTTTACGGGACTTCTTTTGATGATTGCTTGAGCAACCTTGATCGAGTTTTGCAGAGATGTGAAGAAACTAATCTTGTATTGAATTGGGAAATGTGCATCTTTATGGTGAACGAAGGTGTAGTACTTGGGGCATAAAAATTTGAACGAGGCATTGAAGTAGACAAAGCCAAAGATGATGCGATAGAGAAAATGGTGTGTCCAAAAGATATCAAAGGTATAAAAAGTTTGTTTGGTCATGCTGGTTTTTATAGGCATTTCATTAAGGATTTCTCAAAAACTTCTAGGCCATTAATTGATCTTATTCAAAAGGATGTTCCCTTTGTTTTTGATGATGATTGTGTAGAAGCCTTTGAAATACTTTTGAAAGCTTTGATTTCTGCACCTATTGTCCAACCACCTAATTGGAACCTACCTTTTGAGATTATGTGTGATGCTAGTGATTATGTTGTTGGTGTTTTTCTACGGCAAAGAATAGACAAGAAATTTAATGTTATTCATTATGCTAGTAACACTTGGACACTTCTCAATGCTACTACTGAAAAGGAATTGTTAGCAGTTCTTTTTTGCATGTGATAAGTTTAGACCGTATATCGTTGATTCCAAAGTAACTATTCACAATGATCATGCTTCTACTCAATACCTTATGGAAAATAAAGATGCTAAAACTAGACTTATTAGGTGGGTGCTCTTACTTCAAGAATTTTGTTTGCATATAGTTGGTAGAAAGGGAGTTGAAAACCCAGAAGCACATAACTTGTCTAGGATGGAAAATGCTCTGGATGACCCACTGCCTATTGATGATAATTTTCCGGATGAGCATCTTGCTATTATTAATACTTCACATAACACTTCTTGGTATGCTAATTATGCCAATTATATTGTTGCTAAGTATATTCCACCTAGCTTCACCTATCAACGAAAGAAAAGAAAAATTCTTTTATGATTTGCGACATTGCTTTTGGGATTACCCACATCTTTATAAAGAAGGAGTAGATTGTGTTATGAGACGTTGTGTACCTGAGCATGAACAGGAAGAAATTCTAAGGAAGTGCCACTTTGAGGCTTACGGAGCACACCATGCTGGTGACAGAACTGCACACAAGGTATAACAATCCAGTTTCTATTGGCCTACTCTAATTAAAAATGCTCGTAAGTATGTCATTTCATGTGATGAATGTGAAAGAGTTGGTAACATTGGTAAACGTCAGGAAATGCCTATGAATCATTCACTTGTAATCAAACCATTTGATATTTGGGGCTTTGGTATTATTGGAACGTTTCCTTCCTCTAATGGGTATACACATATTTTAGTTGATGTTGATTGTGTTACTAAGTGGGTAGAAGCTATTCCAACTAGTAGAGTTGATCATAACACATCTATTAAAGTGCTTAAAGACATCATTCTCCTGAGGTTTGGAGTCCCTAGATACTTAATGACTGATTGTGGTTCACATTTTATTCACGGTGCTTTCCGTAAACTTCTAGCTAAATATGATGTTAACCATAGAATTGCATCGCCCTATCATCCTTAGTCTAGTGGCCAAGTTGAATTGAGAAACTGAGAAATAAAATTAATTTTGCAAAAGACTATCAGGAGGTCTAGAAAGAATTGGCCCAAGAAACTAGATGATGCTTTATGGGCTTATAGAGCTACTTATAAAAATCCCATGGGGATGTCTCCATATAAAATGGTCTATGGAAAAGCTTGCCATTTACTTGTTTAGTTAGAACATAAAGCTTATTGGGCAATTAAAAAACTTAATTACGACTTTAAACTTGTTGGAGAAAAGAGGTTATTTGATATTAGCTCACTAGATGAATGGAGGACACAAGCCCATGAAAATGCCAAGTTATTTAAAGAAAAAGTTAAAAGATGGCCTGACCAGAGAATTCAAAAACAAGAATTCAATGGAGGAGACCTAGTGCTTTTGTAAAATTCCCATTTCAGATTTTTTTTGCTGGAAAACTCCTCTCAAAATGGGAAGGCCCATATTTGGTCGAGGAGGTATATCGCTTCGATGCTAGAAAGATCAATAGCTTCCAAGGAAAAAAACTGAGAGTGGTGAATGGGCAAACAATTAAGCAATGCATTTCAGGTACGCCCATTAATGTTGAAAATAATATTATTCAAGTGATAACACCAGAGGAGCACATAAAAAAGACCTTCTGGAACACTCCAGAAACCTGAAAATGGAGTAGGTACGTGATATAGTAAGTACACTGACTCCAAAAATTTCAGAAACATATGTTCAGTTGGTTTTGTATTTTAGAAAAAATCCAAAAATAAAAAGGAGTCAGGGGGACCAACGAGGGAGGCACGAGCCAACAGGGCACGGCCACCCCCTGGTCGTGCTCTGATGGCTTGTGGGGCCCTTGTGTGCCTCCCGGACTCTGTTTTCTTTCCAAGCACGTATTCTCACCTAAAAAATCATTATATATACTCTTCTATGATTTGACCACCGCATGGCAAGTTTCTCCTTTGTTCTTGTTTCGGGCTGTTTTTCTCACAGATCTAGGTCATCATGGCTCCACCGACCCTCCGCGAGAAACACCGCATAGTTCGACCCTCGCCGGGCAAACGTCCTTACAATGAATTCTACTACGAGGTGTCCTCGAGAGAGGAGGATTCATCGGAGGTGTCCGAGGACTTCATGAGGAAGAGCCAGAAGGAAGCCGAAGGACCTAGAGTGGACTATGCTAATCATTTTGCTGGTCTTTCTAACAAGGGAGGGTCATTATTACTTCTTTGTGATGACGTTTCTTTACCAGAAATTGATGCCTTGAATGCCATGGAATCTGCCTGTGCACAAATCACAACACGTATTAATGAAGTCATCTTGTTGGAAGAGCATAATCATGTCCTGCAGCGAATAATCAAAAATCTTGAGCATCTTTTGAAGGACAAGCCTACTACATCAACACCACCATCACCCACGAAGGACGCTTGAGTACAGGGGTATGGGAACAACCCTTAGCTTGTTCCAAGCTTGGGGGAGGTGCCTCGATATTGTATCACCATCACTTTTACCACTATTATCTATCTTGGGTACATGGGTATGGGCACCACCCTTAGCTTGTTCCAAGCTTGGGGGAGGTGCCTCGGTATCGTATCACCATCAATTTTACAACTATTATCTATCTTAGTTCTATCCTTAGATATTTCTTGATTTAGAGAAATAAAATTTTAGATTTACTTTGCTTAGAATTTTTTTTCTTTGAGTTCTATATATCCTTGTAATCGAGTGTGAGAGTTATATAACAAAGATTAGTTGACTTTGTGTGCTTTACCCTCATGCAGCCGTCATCATAGCATGGCAATAAAAGAAATAGAAAAGATCATATGCTTATCTCATGCAGATTAATGACTTCACATAGAAAAAGGTATAAGTGATAAAAGATGTTGAGAACTAACAAACATAGCATTAGTAATTGATATAATCTATGGAATATTATGATAGAGAAGAGGAGATTCACATATAAATACACTATCTTGGACACCTTTTATGATTGTGAGCCCTCATCAAATATTAATTAATGATCAACTATTGAGATTGGACATGGAATACAACATAATGATAATGATTGTTTAAATTTGCATAGAAGTTATATTGTCATGGATCCCTTAACATGTGATGCTTTATTTAGATCTTTTGCTAGCCTAAATTCTCCGCACCAAGTAGAGATACTACTTGTGCATCCATAATCCCTTAAACTCAGTTTCTTCCCATGAGAGTCCACCATATCTACCTATGGATTGAATAAGAATCTTTAAGTAAGTTGTCATAGGTGCACAAAGCAATAAAAATTGCTTCTAAATATGTATGATCTTTTAGTGTAAGAGAAAATAAGCTTTGTACGATCTTGTGATAGAGAAGAAATAAAAGTGACAGAGTGCATAATAAAGTTGACTATCACAAGGGGAAATACAAAGTGGTGTTCATTTGCATTAAGACTTTGCACATTCCAAACAAATAAAAGTGCATGAAAACCTCTACTTCCCTATGCAAGGGCATACCTTTTACCTTCTTACAAGAATTTATTTTCGTTCAAGAGTCAATAATATTTATCCTTGTTCATGCCTATTAACTCTTTATTCAGCATGCACTATGTGCTGAGGAAAGATCCAGACAAATGTATCCAGTTGAATGTAGGTGATCATGATTCATTATTGTTGACATTATCCTTGAGGTAATTAAGTTGGGTGGCAAAGACAATGAAGCCCCCATCTTCCTACGTGTCTGATGGAAACATTAGCTCCAAAAATATGAATGTGTGTCAACAATCATAGAAGGCTACATGATAGTTGAGTATGTGAACTTGCTAGAAATAAAAATATCTGACATGGACTCTTCTCTTGAATATGATGAATTATGATTATCTCAATGACTAATGGCACTGTTTGTCAGTTTTCAATAAAGTTTATGCTTCATAATACTTCATTTGTGAATAGATAGTTACTTGTTTATGAGAAGTTATATGATGGAAAAATTACTCCTATGTCAATATTCATGATGCTATCATGTCCGTATTTTATTATTATCGACTTCTCTCTCTCAAATCATGTGGCCATTAATCTCGAGCTCGGCTTTCGCTTGAGGACAAGGGAGGTCTAAGCTTGGGGGAGTTGATACGTCCATTTTGCATCATGATTTCTTACTAATATTTGTGTCATTATTTTTCGTTATTCCCTATTATCATACAATTCTTATGTCCTTTATCTCTGAATATGCAAGGTACATCACAAAGAGGGAAATATCTCGAAAACGGGAATTATCGACCGGAAAACCAAGAAAAAGGCAGAAAAGTCACCAGACTCCAAATGACGTGAAACTTCACGGAGAATTTTTCTGGAATATTTAAGAATTATTGGGACAAAAATATACCAGAGGGGGGCACCTGTTGGCCACAAACAAATGGGGCGTGGCCACCCCCCTAGTCGCGCCCTAATGGCTTGTGAGGGGCCAGCAGGTCTCCCGACCCCCCTCTTCTCCTATATGATTCGTTTTACCCTTTTGCACTCTTCCGGGATGAAGCGCCACCATCTCGAGGCGGAAACCTGGGCAGAGGCCCTTTTGCACTCCGGCAGTCAAATTTTGTTTGGGGAATTCCTCTCCACGAGGGGCAGATCGAAGCCATTGTCATCACCAATGCTTCCTCCTTTGTGGGAGGACCAATCTTCATCAAAATCTTCACCAGCACCATCTCATATCCAACCCTAGTTCACCTCTTATATTCAATCTTTGTCCTAAAACCTCGCATTGGTACCTATGGGTTACTAGTTGTGTTGATTACATCTTGTAGTTGATGCTTGTTGGATTACTTGGTGGAAGACATTATGTTCAGATCCTTAATCATTATTATTACACCTCTGGTCTTGAATATGTTGATGAGGTATGAGTAGTTACTATTTTTCCTAACGACATGGGATAAGTCTTGTTATAAGTAATCTTGTGAAGTTGGTATTCGTTCGATATTTTGATGATATTTATGTCGTTACTTCTCTTAGTGGTGTCATGTGAACGTCGACTACATGACACTTCACCAAGTTATGGGCCTAAGGGAAGTCATTGTGGAGTCACAATTCGATGATGGGTTGCTAGAGTGACAGAAGCTTAAACCCCAGCTTATGTGTTGCTTCATAAGGGGCTGATTTGGATCCACATGTTTCAGGTCATGGTTAGATTTATATTAATTCTTATTTTGTAGTTGCGGATGCTTGCGAGAGGGAGTAATCGTGAGAAGCTTGTTAGTTCAAGTTAGAAAAACACCTTAGCACCGGTCCACCCACATATCATATTATCAAAGTAGCGATTGTGAATCAACTCAACATGATGAACATGACTAGATAGAAATTCACATGTGTCCTCAGGAGCGCTTGATTAATACAAGAGTACTTTCAGGCCTGTCCTTTGATACAAAAAGGATTGGGCTACCTTGTTGTACCTTTGTTACTATTGTCACTTGGTACTTGGCACGAATTATCTTGCTACAAAACTATCTACTATTGTTACTCACAACACTTGCAGAGTGTACCTTGTTGAAAATCGCTTGTCATTTCTTTCTGCTCCTTGTTGGGTTCGCCACTCTTATTTATCAAAAGGACTATGATTGATCCCCTATACTTGTGGGTCATCAGCGGGGCTCGTTGGTGCTGGAGAAGGAGGCGCCAATCCAATGAACTAGTGGCACCGTCATGCTCAGGAGACCACCACAAGCTCGTCTGAGAGGAGGGAAAGGAAGAAGAGCACCGGAGTGAGCGGACGGCTAAGGGGGATCCGCGGCCAACTCCGGCGATTATCAGAGGCTGGTGGCCCTCCCGGCCTTTCCCCGAGCTACATCAGTCTATTTGTGGCCAGGGGTGGAGGTGTGGATGGTTGGAACACCTCCAAAGGGTCTCAATTTATATGATACAAAGCAACCGAGCTCGGGCTCCGCCGGAGGTAGGATGCAGGAGGAAGGATAGAGGGAGAGGGTTTGGGCGCTGCTTGGAGACAATGAGGGAGACACCAAGCATAGTGCCAGTACACGGGCAAATTTACGGCGAACTAGGTGGGACAGGAGACACACGCGCATGCACTTTTCCGCCCAATAGAACCTTGACCGCGTCCGGCGTGTGGCTAGTCGGCATCAAGGAGGGTCAAGGAGGTGCTAGATGGATGCATGGGAGGGTGCTGAGTGGCGCAGGCGAGCTACAGTGGCGTGCAGAGGGCAAACAGGCGGCAGTAGAGGGTCCCGGTGTCGAGAGCACACCAATTGCATGTCAAACACCTTGCATTCGCGTGGTCACCATGTGCACTGGTATACGTGGTACTTTTGGCGATGCCAGGACATGTCTAGCGTATTGTCCATCCAATGCAGGACTGCATGATGCCCTCAGCTTGACACTTAGCTCAATGGACAAGACAAGAGCATGCTGGAAAGTTTTTGGACAGGAACTTAGGGAGCAATCTAGGGAAATTTACACGGAGTTAAGAGGTTAAATTTTGTGATTAAGCATAAACTATGAAGTTAGTCATGTGGTAATTGTTTTAGCTCAAGTTGATCAAGCAAAAATACACTTGCTTCACAAAGTGCCATTTCTGACTAGAAGCAAAAATAATTTTCTTAGCTGAAATTTTCCAAATAACCATAGGATATTTTTGTATGGGATGTGAGACATGATCAAAAGAATATGTGCAAATTTATCTGGAATTTTCTAAGCAACATAAATGAAGGTTGCTTCATAGCATAAAGGGGAAATGCTCATTTTCAAAGAGAAAATGAATATTTTCCTATTATCAAAAATTATTCCATGGAAAGATTTGGGAGAGAGATGAGGTTTTGGAAAATTTCCAAGCTCCTAGAGTTCACTTGGAAGAAAGTCAAAAATAAATCCAAGTGACAAGTCCAAAAGAGTTAATAGAAAATCTGATTTCCAAACAAAATATTTTCATAAATCCAAATGAAAATATAATGAAACCCGGGGTGTCACAAACCTCCCCCCCCCCTTAGGATGAATCTCGTCCTCAAGATTCGGTTGCTCACAAAACTAATATGGATATGATGTCCTTCGGTAATCCTCTCTTTCTCAGGTGGCTTCCTCTTTGGTGTGATGCTCCCACTATAATTTGTAAAAATTTATAACCTTCCTACG
The DNA here is from genome assembly GCA_022496015.1 of Hordeum marinum. Classification (NCBI taxonomy): domain Eukaryota; kingdom Viridiplantae; phylum Streptophyta; class Magnoliopsida; order Poales; family Poaceae; genus Hordeum; species Hordeum marinum. Next base: position 111,201,747 of record CM039673.1, read on the forward strand.
AGTGACCCTATCCATTTCATCCAAGATCCTTAAGGGTCTCTCCTCATGAGTCAAATATTTAGCGAGCTCTAGTCTTGCCATGTCTATCTGTTTTGCGGGTGGTGAGATGCATTAGTAGGTGAGACACATGGAAAACATCATTCACTTCGGATAGTTTTGACGGTGGCTCTATCTGATATGCCACTTGGCCAACTCTTCTCATAACTAGAAACGGGTCGATGTATCGTGGTGCTAGATTTCCCCGAGTATGAAACCTCTTAATTCCTTTCATAGGGGTAACTCGGAGATAGGCGTATTCACCAGGTTCAAAACTGATCTGCATGTGCTTTGGGTCATAGTAACTTTTCTGGTGGGATTTGGCTACCTACAGTCTGTCCTGAATTCCCCTAACTTGGCGTTCTGCTTCTATCATCAGGTTGGTCCAAAAGATTCCGTTGTCTCCAGTTTGTGACCAGTTTTGTGGGGTACGACACTTTCGTCCATATAGTGCCTCAAACGGTGGCATCTTGAGACTAATTTGATAGCCATTGTTGTAGGAGAACTTGGCATAGGGCAAACTGTCTGTCCATTTCATTCCATAGACGAGTACATAGGCTCACAGCATATCTTCCAACATTTGGTTAACCCGTTCTATATGTCCAGCGGTATGTGGGTGATATGTGGTGTTGTGCGTCAAGGCGGTCCCCAAGGCTTTGTGAAGTTGCCACCAGAATGCTGAGGTAAACAAAGATCCTTGGTCTAAAGTGATAGTCTTGGGTACTCCATGTGGACTGACAATCCTGGACATGTATTGCTAAGCAAGCTTGTTGGCACAGTAGGTGGTTTTTACAGGAATGAAGTGAGCCACCTTTGTAAGCATGATGGCTATGACCCATATAGCATCATTCCCTCATGGTGTTTTAGGCAATCCCACGATGAAGTCCATACAGATATCATCCCATTTCCATTGTGGAACTGGCAAAGGTTGGAGTAAGCAGGCGGGTTTCTGATGTTCGGCTTTCACCTTGTTGCATATATCACAGCAAACGACGTAATATGCTATATCCTATTTCATACCCTTCCACCCTAATATCTTCTTCAGATCCAGGTACATTTTAGTGCCTCCGGGATGAATAGAATACACAAATCCATGAGGTTCTTTTAGAATCCTCTGCTTGAGCTCCTCGTGGTTAGGCATGTTGGGAGACGTAGTAGTAAATCAAAAAAATTCCTACAATCACCAAGATCTATCTATGGAGAAACCAGCAGCGAGTGGGGAGAGATTGCATCTTCATACCTTTGAAGATCGCTAAGCGGAAGCGTTACAAGAACGCGGTTGGTGGAGTTGTACTCGTAGCGATTCAGATCGCGGTGAACTCTGATCTTAGCGTCGAACAACGGTGCCTCCGCGTTCAACACACGTGCAGCCCGGTGACGTCTCCTACGCCTTGATCCAGCAAGGAGGAAGGAGAGGTTGAGGGAGAGCTCCGGCAGCATGACGGCGTGGTGACGGTGGAGCTGCGTGGTCTCCGACAGGGCTTTGCCAAGCACTACGAAGAACGAGGAGAGGGAGGAGTAGGGCTGCGCTGAGAGAGGAAGAAACTTGTGTTCTTGGCAGCCCAAAAACCACCACTATATATAGGAGGAGAGGGAGGAGGGTGCCCACCCCTAGGGTTCCCACCCTAGGGTGGTGCGGCAGCCCTAAATGGGTTCTGGCTGGTGGCCACAGAGGGGAGAGGGGGAGGGCGTAGCCCTAGTGGGCCTTAGGCTCATTTGGGTCTAGGGTTTCCCCTCCCTCCCACCTTTCCTGCGCCTTGGGCCACGGTGGAGGGTGCACCAGCCCACTCTGGGCTGGTCCCTTCCACTCTCGGCCCACGCATCCCTCTGGGGCTGGTGGCCCCACTCGGTGGACCCTCGGAACCCTTCCGGTGGTCCCGGTACGTTACCGGTAATTCCCGAAACACTTTCGGTGGCCAAATCCTCACTTCCTATATATCAATCTTTGTCTTCGGACCATTTCGGAACTCCTCGTGACATCCAACATCTCATACGGGACTCCGAACAACCTTTGGTAACCACGTACACTATTTCCCTATAACCCTAGCGTCATCGAACCTTAAGTGTGTACACCCTACGGGTTCGGGAGACACGTAGACATGACCGAGACACCTCTTCGGTCAATAACCAACAGCGGGATCTGGATACCCATGTTGGCTCCCACATGCTCCACGATGATCTCATTGGATGAACCATGATGTTGGGGATTCAATCAATCCCATATTCAATTCCCTTTGTCTACCAGTGTGATACTTGCCCGAGATTCGATCGTCGGTATCCCTATACCTTGTTCAATCTCATTACCGGCAAGTCTCTTTACTCGTTCCATAACACATCATCCCGTGGCTAAATCCTTAGTCACATTGATATCATTATGATGATGTCTTACCGAGTGGGCCCAGAGATACCTCTCCGTCATACGGAGTGACAAATCCCAATCTCGATTCGTGCCTGCCCAACAGACACTTTCAAAGATACCCATAGTGCACCTTTATAGCCACCCAGTTATGTTGTGACGTTTGGCACACCCAAAGCATTCCTACGGTATCCGGGAGTTGCATAATCTCATGGTCTAAGTAAACGATACTTGACATTGGAAAAGCTTTAGCAGACGAACTACACGATCTTGCGATATGCTTAGGATTGGGTCTTGTCCATCACATCATTCTCCTAATTATGTGATCCCGTCATCAACGACATCCAATGTCCATGGTCATGAAACCGTGACCATCTATTGATCAACAAGCTAGCCAACTAGAGGCTCACTAGGGACATGTTGTGGTCTATGTATTCACACATGTATTACGGTTTCCGGTTAACACAATTATAGCATGAGCAATAGACAATTATCATGAACAAGGAAATACAATAATAACCATTTTATTATTGCCTCTAGGGAATATTTCCAACAAGGCACACATAGACGATCTCGAAATCTAAGGGTACCTTGAGCATCTATGTTGAACTCTAGTGTCTTCCCTTCTCGCACTTTGGCCATTAAAACAGTAATGCCCTGTCATCATGTTGAGCCTTACGAATATCGTCTTCTAGTGTGGAGGTGATTTAAAAAGTGGTTGATGCCTCATAGATGACCATGTTGAGGTGAGATATCTCCTCTTGAAGAGCTGGATGGAAGGACTCGAGTAGAGAGTTCACGGTGGCTGGTTTGTGACTAAGAGAATCGGCGGCCACAATGGCTTTCCTGGGGTGATAGATGATACCAAAGTCATAGTCTTTGACTAACTCTAGCCATCTTATTTGTCGGAGATTTAAGTCTGGCTGGGTGAATATATACTTGAGACTCTTGTGGTCGGTGTAGATTTGGATCTCTTTCCAATGATGTAATGTCACCATATTTTTAGAGCATACACTACGGCTGCCATTTCTAAGTCATGTGTGAGATAGTTCTCCTCGTGTAGTCGTAGTTGTCTGGATGCATAGGCCACAACCTTTCCGTCTTGCATGTGTACACTAATTCCTACTCGTCCTCGAGTAGGTAAATGATAAAAACAGAATTTTTGATGTGGAATGATGCCTAACATGTTCATCGCGTTATTTTCTTTTCTATAGCATGGACATTTGGACTTATAATGATTAAAAGCAATAGTGTAGTTTTAACATAATGACTTCAATACTCAAGCATGTCAACAAACAACCATGTCTTTCAAAATATCAACACTAAAGAAAGTTATCCCTAGCCCATCATGCTCAATCATTCATCCATTCATGAAACACACTCAAATATTAGCTATGCCCAATGCTCAAGTACGATCATAGTGCCACCTAGTTGATGCTTATAAGAGAAGATGGAGACTCAAAGCAAAAATAAAAAATTGCATAAAGTAAATAGATAGGCATTTCGCATAGGGAAGTAGGGATTTGTAGAGGTGCCAGATCTTAAGTGTTTAAATTGAGAGAGAAAAATATTTTGGGTGGCATGCTTTTCCTGTCAACGAAAATGACAAAGTAGCTCACAATACTTTCCATGCTAGATATATCATAGGCGGTTCCCAAATAGAAAATAAAGTTTATTCCTTTTTCTACCAAACTTTCACTTTCCATGCCGGGTCGTATCCATGGTTGCCTTCCATACCAACACTTCCGAAGGAATTTTTATTTGACAACATAAAGTAAAAAAAGTCTTTCTTTGTTTCATTTCGGGAATGGGTATCCCTATTACTGCTACACTCTCGTGCATTGACAAGTGAATAAACACTCATCTTGAGAATAATACATCTAGCATGAAAAATATTGGATACTCCCCACCATTTCATGAGCGGTACGGGCACACAAAAGAGAAAAAATATTTTGAAAATTTAGAGATGGCGCATACAAATTTTCTTGGAACAGCATGGAAATACCGCATATATGTAGGTATGGTGGACTTATAAGGCAAAACTTGGTTTAAGGATTTTGGATGCACAAGTAGTATTTCTACTTAGTACAACTGAAGGCTAGCAAATAGATTGGGAAGCAACCAAACCAAGAAACGAAAATTCACATAAGTGAGCATTGAACATAACTAACACCAAATAATGCACCGCAAGTAGGATGTAACTTCATTGCATAACTATTGACTTTCGTGCATGCATAGGGAATCACAAACCTTAACATCAATATTCCTACGAAGCATAATTACTCATCAACATGACTCACATATTACTATCATCAAGTTTCAAAACTATTACAAGGAACCAAGTTTAATTTGTCCAATGATCTTCATGAAACTTTTTATTATATCCTCCGTGGATATCTCTCACTTTGGGACTAGTTTCATATATTGTCATTGCTTTTTGGCAAGCTCAAACAAATTTAAGTGAAGCACATGAGCATAAAGATTTCATCTCTCAAAAAGGTATAAGTGAAGCATGAGAGAATTTCTTCAAAATTTACTAACTCTCAAATTAATCTAAGTGAAGCATGAGAGTATTTATACAAAAGTTTCCAAGCACACCGTGCTCAAAAAGATATAAGTGAAGCACTAGAGCAATTTCCATAGCTCAAATAGTTTAAGTGAAGTACATAGAGGAATTCTAACAAATCATAGCATGATTTTGGCTTTCTCAAATAGGTGTGTACAGCAAGGATACAAAGGAAAAACAAAGTAATCAAAGAAATCGAAGATACAAGAAGCTCCAAGCAAAACACATGATATGTGACGAATAAAAATATAGCTCCAAGTAAAATACCGATGGTCGTCAGAAGAAAGAGGGGGTGCCACTCGAGGGCATCCCCAAGCTTAGTTGCTTGTTTATCTTTGGATATATCTTGGGGATTTGGTAGCATACCCTAGCTTAGGCTTTTGCTACTCCTTATTCCTACATCCATCGTGATCTCACCCAAAACTTGAGAACTTCAATCACACAAAACTCAAAAAAATCTTCGTGAGATCCGTTAGTATAAGAAAGCAAATCACTACTTTAGGTAATGTTGCCAACCCATTCATATTTTTTTATTGCATTATACCTACTGTATTTTAACTTTACCATAACTTATACCCCCCAATACAAACCATAGATTCATCAAAACAAGCACACGATGCAACGAAAACAGAATATGTCTTAAACCGAACAATCTGTAGTAATCTGTACTCTACCCATACTTATGGAAATCTAAAAAATCTGAAAACTTAGGACAACGTAAATAATTTGTATAGAAACATTGTGTTAAAATTTTAGCTCAATATCACGTTCCAGCAAAAAATTAAAATGCATATACTGGACGCAAAGTTTCTGTTTCAGATTCAGCATCACTTCTACTCATCCTATGAATCATCCTAAAGGATTTACTTGGAACAAACACGAAATAAACCATAAAAATCATCACAGAGGCATAATTTTTTCAACACACAAAAACAGAAAGGAAAAAGAAAAAAGTTATTTATTCATTGGGTTGCCTCCCAACAAGGGTTATCGTTTAACGCCCCTAGCTAGGCATCATGATTTCAATGATGCTCGCATAAAGGTAAAGAATTGAAACATAAATAGAGCATCAGGAATCACATGTAAAGCATATTTAAGTCTAACTCACTTCCTATGCATAGGGATTTTGTGAGCAAACAAATTATGGGAACAAGAATCAATTAGCATAGGAAGGCAAAACATGTATAACTTCAAAATTTCCAACACATAGAGAAGAAAGTTAATATTATTGCAATATTTAAAAGCATGTGTTCCTATCTCATAGTGATTTTCAGTAGCATCATGAATAAATTCAAAAATATAACTATCACTGTTGGAAATATGCCCTAGAGGCAATAATAAAATGGTTATTATTGTATTTCCTTGTTCATGATAATTGTCTATTGTTCATGCTATAATTGTGTTGACCGGAAACCATAATACATGTGTGAATACATAGACCACAACATGTCCCTAGTGAGCCTCTAGTTGACTAGCTCGTTGATCAATAGATGGTCACGGTTTCATGGCCATGGACATTGGATGTCATTGATAACGGGATCACATCATTAGGAGAATGATGTGATGGACAAGACCCAATTCTAAGCATAGCACAAGATCGTGTAGTTCGTTTGCTAAAGCTTTTCAATGTCAAGTATCGTTTCCTTAGACCATGAGATTGTGCAACTCCCGGATACTGTAGGAATGCTTTGGGTGTGCCAAACGTCACAACGTAACTGGGTGGCTATAAAGGTGCACTACGGGTATCTCCGAAAGTATCTGTTGGGTTGGCATGAATCGAGACTGGGATTTGTCACTCCGTGTGACGGAGAGGTATCTCTGGGCCCACTCGGTAAGACATCATCATTATGAGCTCAATGTGACTAAGGAGTTAGTCACGGGATGATGTATTACGGAACGAGTAAAGAGACTTACCGGTAACGAGATTGAACAAGGTATGGGGATACCGACGATCGAATCTCGGGCAAGTATCATACCGATAGACAAAGGGAATTGTATACGGGATTGATTGAATCCTTGACATCGTGGTTCATCCGATGAGATCATCGTGGAGTACGTGGGAGCCAACATGGGTATCCAGATCCCGCTGTTGGTTATTGACCGGAGAGGTGTCTCGGTCATGTCTACGTGTCTCCCGAACCCGTAGGGTCTACACACTTAAGGTTCGATGACGCTAGGGTTATAGGGAAAAGGTATACGTGATTACCGAAGGTTGTTCGGAGTCCCGGATGAGATCCCGGACGTCACGAGGAGCTCCGGAATGGTCCGGAGGTAAAGATTGATATATAGGAAGTCCAGTTTTGGTCACCGGAAAGTTTTCGGGCTCATCGGTAGTGTACCGGGAGTGCCGGGAGGGTGCCGGATGACCCCCGGGAGGGGTGTGACGACCAAAGGACCACATGGGCTGTTAGATAAAGTGTGCCAGCCCTTATTGGGCTGGGCAAGACTTTTGCTAAAGGCCCATGCGGCTGGAGATAAGGAGATAAGGCAAAAAGGATTTAAAAGGAGGAGATCCACCTCCCTTGTGGGAGGTGGACTCTCCCTTTAATTCGGCCGGCCATCTCCTCTTTGGAGTAGAGGCCAAGCCAGCCCTCCACGTCCCTCCTCCTATATATACTTGAGGTTTTGGATGTTTTGAGACAAGATTTGATCTCTCTCTCTCACGGCGAAGCCCTACCTCTCTTCTTCCTCCTCCGCAGCGCTTAGGCGAAGCCATGTCGGAATACCTTGCTACTCCACCACCACCACGCCGTCGTGCTGCTGTTGGAGCCCTTCCCCAACCTCTCCTTCCTCCTTGCTGGATCAAGGTGTTGGAGACGTCACCGGGCTGCACGTGTGTTGAACGCGGAGGTGCCGTCCGTTCGGCACTTGATCGGATCTACCGCGATCTGAATCGCTGCGAGTACGACTCCATCAACCGCGTTCTTGTAACGCTTCCGCTTAGCGATCTTCAAAGGTATGAAGATGCAATCTCTCCCCTCTCGTTGCTGGTTTCTCCATAGATAGATCTTGGTGAACGTAGGAAAATTTTGATTTACTACTACGTCTCCCAACAGTGGCATCATGAGCTAGGTCTATGCGTAGAATCTATGCACGAGTAGAACACAAAGCAGTTGTGGGCGTCGAGTTTGTTAATTTGCTTGCCGCTACTAGTCTTATCTTGATTCGGCGGTATTGTGGGATGAAGCGGCCCGGACCAACTTTACACGTACGCTTACGTGAGACCGGTTCCACCGCCTGACATGCACTAGATGCATAAGGTGGCTAGCGGGTGTCTGTCTCTCCTACCTTAGTCGGATCGGATTCGATGAAAAGGGTCCTTATGAAGGGTAAATAGCAATTGGCAAATCACGTTGTGGTGTTGACGTAGGTAAGAAACGTTCTTGCTAGTAACCTATAGCAGCCACGTAAAAACTTGCAACTACAAATTAGAGGACGTCTAACTTGTTTTTGCAGCATGTGCCTTGTGATGTGATATGGCCAAAGGATGTGATGTGATGCATTGTGATGTATGAATTGATCATGTTCTTGTAATAGGATTCACGACTTGCATGTCGATGATTATGACAACCGGCAGGAGCCATAGGAGTTGTCTTATTTATTGTATGACCTGCGTGTCAATCATAAACGCCATGTAATTACTTTACTTTATTGCTAAGCGTTAGCCATAGTAGTAGAAGTAATAGTTGGCGAGACAACTTCATGAAGACACAATGATGGAGATCATGATGATGGAGATCATGGTGTCGTGCCGGTGACACTGATGATCATGGTGCCCCGAAGATGGAGATCATAGGAGCAAAATGATATTGGCCATATCATGTCACTATATTGATTGCATGTGATGTTTATCATGTTTACATCTTATTTGCATAGAACGACGGTAGTAAATAAGATGATCTCTCAATAAAATTTCAAGAAAGGTGTTCACCCTAACTGTGCACCGTTGCTAAGGATCGTCGTTCCGAAGCACCACGTGATGATCGGGTGTGATAGGTTCTAACGTTCGCATACAACGGGTGTAAGCCAGATTTACACATGCGAAACACTTAGGTTGACTTGACGAGCCTAGCATGTACAGACATGGCCTCGGAACACGGAAGACCGAAAGGTCGAACATGAGTCGTATAGAAGATACGATCAACATAGAGATGTTCACCATGGATGACTAGTCCGTCTCACGTGATGATCGGACACGGGCTAGTTGACATGGATCATGTATCACTTGGAAGACTAGAGAGATGTCTATCTAAGTGGGAGTTCATTAATAATTTGATTAAATGAACTTAATTATCATGAACTTAGTCTAAAAATGTCCTTGCAAATTATGTCGTAGATAGCTCGCGCTGTAGCTCCCCAGTTTTATTGATACAATCCTAGAGAAAAGTAAGTTGAAAGTTGATGGTAGCAATAATGCGGACTGGGTCCGTGATCTGAGGATTGTCCTCATTGCTGCACAGAAAGCTTATGTTTTTGATGTACCGCTAACTGCATCACTCCCTCAAGCGTTGTCTGTAGATGTTGTGAACATATGACAGGCACTTTTTGATGACTACGTGATAGTTCAGTGCGTCATGCATTACGGCTTAGAATTGAGGCTTCAAAATGTTTTGAACGTCACAGAACATATGAGATGTTCTAGGAGCTGAGATTGTGATCTCAAGCTCGTGCCTATGTTGAGAGGTATGAGACCTCCAACAAGATTCTTTGCCTGCAAGATAAAGGAGAATAGCTTAATCGGTGAGCGTGTTCTCAGATTGTCTGGGTGCTACAATCACTTGAATCAAGTGGGAGTTAATCTTCCAGATGAGATAGTGATTAATGCAGTTCTCCAAGTCACTGCCACCAAGCTACTAGAGCTTCGTGATGAACTATAACATGCCAGGGATGGATAAGATGATCCCTGAGTTGTTCGTGATGTTTGACACCACGAAGGTAGAAATCAATAAGGAGCATCAAGTGTTGATGGTTAAGTGAAAACCACTAGTTTCAAAAGGGGCAAGGGCAAGAAGGGAAAAACTTCAGGAATGGCAAGCCAGTTGTTGCTCTAGTGAAGAAACCCAAGGTTGAGCCCGAACCCGAGACTAAGTGCTTCTGTTATGAGGAGAATGTTCGCTGAAGCGGAAAAACCCTAGATGATTGGTAGATAAGAAGGCTGGTAATGTCAATGGAAGTATATTTGATATACGTGTTAGTGATGTGTACCTTGCTGGTACTCCTAGTAGCACTTGGGTATTAGATACCGGTTCGGTTGCTAAGTGTTAGCAACTCGAAATAAAAGCTACGGAGTAAATGGAGACTAGCTAGGTGAAAGGTGACGATGTGTGTTGGAAGTATTTCCAAGATTGATGTGATCACCATCGCACGCTCTCTCTACCTTCAGGATTTGTGATAAACCTAAATAAATGTTATTTGGTGTTTGCGTTGAGCATAAACGTGATTAGATCATGATTAGTGCGATACGGTTATTCATATAAGTTAGAGAATAATGGTTATTCTGTTTACATGGATAATGCCTTCAATGGTCATGCACCCACTCGAAATGGTTTATCGAATCATGATCGTAGTAGTACACATATTCATAACATTGGTACCAAAAGATACAAAGTTAATAATGATAGTACCACATGCTTGTGGCACTGCCACGTAATGTCATATTGGTATAAATCGCATGAAGAAACTCCATGATGATGGATGTTTTTTGACTCACTCGATTTCGAATCGGTTGAGACATGCAAGCCATGCCTCTTGGGCAAGATGACTGAGACCCCGTCATCCAATATGATGGAGCGGGCAAGTGGCTTATTGGAATTAATACATGTTGATGTATGTGGTCCAATGAGTGTTGAAACACACAGTGGATATCGTTGTTTTTCTTTACCTTCACTGATGATTTGAGTAAATATGGGGATATTTACTTAATGAAACACGAATCTGAAATGTTTGAAAGGTTCAAGGAGTTTCAGAGTGAAGTTAAAGATCATCGTGACAAGAAGATAAATGTCTATGATATGATCATGGAGGTGAATATCTAAGTTACGAGTTTGGTATGCAATTTTAGACAATGTGGAAATTGTTTCACAGCTCACGCCTCCTGGAACACCATAGTGTGATGGTGTGTTCGAACGTCATAGTCGTGCTCTATTGGATATAGTGAGTACTATGATGTCTCTTATCGTTTTACCACTATCGTTATGGGGTTATGCATTAAAGACAAATCCATTCACTTTAACAGGGCACCATCTAAGTCTGTTGAGATGACACCGTGAGAATTGTGGTTTGACAGAAGCCTAAGCTGTCATTTCTTAATGTTTGGGGCTGCGACGCTTATGTGAAAATGGGTTTTTCACCTAGCGAGCTCGAACTCAAAGCAGACAAATGCATCTTCATAGAATACCCTAATGACACATTGGGTATACCTTCTATCTCAGATCCAAGCGCAAAAGGTGTTTGTTGCTAAGAACGGGTCCTTTTTGAGAAAGAGTTTCTCTCGAAAGAATTGAGTGGGAGGAAGATAGAACTTGATAAGGTTGTTGAACCTTTGTTTCAACCAGAGAATAGCGCAACACAGAAAGATGTTTCTGTAGAGCCTACTTAGTTGAAAAGGAAGTTAATGATGATGATCATGAAGCTTCGGATCAAGTCACTATCGAACCTCGTAGGTCGACAAGGACGCGTACTGCTCCTGAGTAGTACGACAACCCTGTCTTGGAAATCATGTTGTTGGACAACGATGAACCTACGAACTATGGAGAAGCGATGGTGGGCCCGGATTCCAACAAATGGCTAGGAGCCATGAAATCCGAGAAAGGATCCATGTATGAAAACCAAGTATGGACTTTGGTAGACTTGCCTGTTGAATGGCGGGTCATTGAGTACAAATGGACCTTTGAGATAAACATAGACGCTAATGGTGAAATGTCACCGTTTATAAAGCTCGACTTGTCGCAAAGAAGTTTCCGCCAAGTTCAAGGAGTTGACTGCAATGAGATTGTCTCATCTGTAGCGATGCTAAAAGTCTATTAAAATTTTGTTAGCAGTTGCTGCATTTTTCGATTATGAAATCTGGCAGATGGATGACAAAACAAGGTTTCCGTAATGGTTTCTGTGAGGAAGAGTTGTATGTGATACAACCAGAAGGTTTTGTCAATCCTAAGGATGCTAATAATATGCAAACTCCAGCGATCCTTCTATGGACTGGAGCAAGCATCTCGGAGTTGGAATATATGCTTTGATGAGGTGATCAAAGTGTTTAAGTTTATACAAAGTTTATGAGAAACTTGTATTTGCAAGAAAGTGAGTGGGAGCACTATGGAATTTCTTATAAGAATATGTAGTTGACATATTATTGATCGGAAATGATGTAGAATTTCTGGAAGAGCATGAAGGGTTGTTTGAAAAGTTTTGTTTTTCAAAGGAAGACCCAGATAAAGCTACTATTTTATTGAGAATCAAGATCTATAGGGATAGATCTATTCGCTTGATAAGTTTTTTTGACGAAGACATACCTTGACAAGTTTTTGAAGGAGTTCAAAATAGATGGGTCAAAGAAGGAGTTCTTGACTGTATTGTAAGGTGTGAAATTGAGTAAGACTCAATACCCGACCACGGCAGAAGATAAAGAAGAGATGAGTGTCATCTCCTATGCTTTAGCCATAGGCTCTATATAGTATGCCATGCTGTGTACCGCACCTGTGTGTGCCTTGCCATGAGTCTGTCAAGGGGTACAAGAGTAATCCAAGAGTGGATCACTAGACAGCGGTCAAAGTTAGCCTTAGTAACTTGAGAACTAAGGAAATATTTCTCGATTATGGAGGTGATAAAGAGTTCATCGTAAAGTGTTACGATGATGCAAGCTTTAAAACCAATCCGGATGACTCTTAGTAGAAATCCAGCTACGTATAGTGGAGCAGCCATTTGGAATAGCTCCAAGTGGAGCATGGGAGTAGTATCTACAAATATGACATGGAAAGTTTGTAAGGTACACACGGATCTGAATGTCGCAGACCCGTTGACTAAAACCTCTTTCACGAGCAGGACATGAACAAACCCCAGAACTTATTGGGTGTTAATCACATGATGATATGATCACATGGTGATGTAAGTGTTAATCACATGGTGATGTGAACTAGATTATTGACTCTAGTGCAAGTGGGAGACTGTTGGAAATATGCCCTAGAGGCAATAATAAAATGGTTATTATTGTATTTCCTTGTTCATGATAATTGTCTATTGTTCATGCTATAATTGTGTTGACCGGAAACCATAATACATGTGTGAATACATAGACCACAACATGTCCCTAGTGAGCCTCTAGTTGACTAGCTCGTTGATCAATAGATGGTCACGGTTTCATGGCCATGGACATTGGATGTCATTGATAACGGGATCACATCATTAGGAGAATGATGTGATGGACAAGACCCAATTCTAAGCATAGCACAAGATCGTGTAGTTCGTTTGCTAAAGCTTTTCAATGTCAAGTATCGTTTCCTTAGACCATGAGATTGTGCAACTCCCGGATACTGTAGGAATGCTTTGGGTGTGCCAAACGTCACAACGTAACTGGGTGGCTATAAAGGTGCACTACGGGTATCTCCGAAAGTATCTGTTGGGTTGGCATGAATCGAGACTGGGATTTGTCACTCCGTGTGACGGAGAGGTATCTCTGGGCCCACTCGGTAAGACATCATCATTATGAGCTCAATGTGACTAAGGAGTTAGTCACGGGATGATGTATTACGGAACGAGTAAAGAGACTTACCGGTAACGAGATTGAACAAGGTATGGGGATACCGACGATCGAATCTCGGGCAAGTATCATACCGATAGACAAAGGGAATTGTATACGGGATTGATTGAATCCTTGACATCGTGGTTCATCCGATGAGATCATCGTGGAGTACGTGGGAGCCAACATGGGTATCCAGATCCCGCTGTTGGTTATTGACCGGAGAGGTGTCTCGGTCATGTCTACGTGTCTCCCGAACCCGTAGGGTCTACACACTTAAGGTTCGATGACGCTAGGGTTATAGGGAAAAGGTATACGTGATTACCGAAGGTTGTTCGGAGTCCCGGATGAGATCCCGGACGTCACGAGGAGCTCCGGAATGGTCCGGAGGTAAAGATTGATATATAGGAAGTCCAGTTTTGGTCACCGGAAAGTTTTCGGGCTCATCGGTAGTGTACCGGGAGTGCCGGGAGGGTGCCGGATGACCCCCGGGAGGGGTGTGACGACCAAAGGACCACATGGGCTGTTAGATAAAGTGTGCCAGCCCTTATTGGGCTGGGCAAGACTTTTGCTAAAGGCCCATGCGGCTGGAGATAAGGAGATAAGGCAAAAAGGATTTAAAAGGAGGAGATCCACCTCCCTTGTGGGAGGTGGACTCTCCCTTTAATTCGGCCGGCCATCTCCTCTTTGGAGTAGAGGCCAAGCCAGCCCTCCACGTCCCTCCTCCTATATATACTTGAGGTTTTGGATGTTTTGAGACAAGATTTGATCTCTCTCTCTCACGGCGAAGCCCTACCTCTCTTCTTCCTCCTCCGCAGCGCTTAGGCGAAGCCATGTCGGAATACCTTGCTACTCCACCACCACCACGCCGTCGTGCTGCTGTTGGAGCCCTTCCCCAACCTCTCCTTCCTCCTTGCTGGATCAAGGTGTTGGAGACGTCACCGGGCTGCACGTGTGTTGAACGCGGAGGTGCCGTCCGTTCGGCACTTGATCGGATCTACCGCGATCTGAATCGCTGCGAGTACGACTCCATCAACCGCGTTCTTGTAACGCTTCCGCTTAGCGATCTTCAAAGGTATGAAGATGCAATCTCTCCCCTCTCGTTGCTGGTTTCTCCATAGATAGATCTTGGTGAACGTAGGAAAATTTTGATTTACTACTACGTCTCCCAACAATCACATAAAGCATTCTTTTCATGATCCACATGCATAAAAGTCTTACAATCTTCCAAGGTAGTAGGATTAATATTAACTAGAGTAATGACCTCTCCAAACCCACTTTTATCAAAAAAATATCATAAGATTGAACACTCTCCAAATATGTGGGATTCTTTTTACCTAAATTTGATGCTCTACCAAACCCACTTTCAATGATATTGCAAATGTTATTATCAACAACATATTCAACATGAGGCTTAAATAAATTTTCAAGATCATAAGAAGCATTATCACCCCAATCATAATCATTGCAATAAGAAGTGGACATGACAAAATTATCATACCCAAGCTTGTAGTTTTGCATATCATTAACAAAATTGACATTAATTGAGTTTATAGTAACATCATTGCAATCATGCTTTTCAATCAATGAGCTATCATGAATCACCTTACAAATTTCTTCTTTCAACACTTCATCAAAATTTCCAGAGTCATGATTTTTAAACAAAACTTCATAGAGATAATCAAATGCACTCATCTCATTAGTAATTGGTTCATCATAATTTGGTATTTTGAAAAGATTAGCAAGTGGATGAGGATCCATATCAATAGGTTTTTAGCACGCAAAGATGCAAGCAAATAGAAGGCACATGGAAACACAAGAAAACATAGCAAACAAGAGATCTGATGAGAAAAGGGCAAATGAAAAAGAGAGGGCAAATAAAATGACAAACTTGTGAAGTGGGGGAGAGGAAAACGAGAGGCAAATGGAAAATAATGTAAATTGCAAGGAGATGAGATTTGTGATTAGGAACCTAGTAGATGGGATTGCTTCCTCCCCGGCAATGGCGCCAGAAATTCCTTTGACGTGGCTTGAGACTGCGTCGGTATTTCCCCACAGAGGAGGGGATGATGCAACACAGCAATGGTAAGTATTTCCCTCAGTTATGAAACCAATGTATCAATCCGTAGAGGAAAATCACGCACCTACATAAACAGCACCTTCACACAAACAACAAATACTTGCAACCCGACGCGAAAGAGAGGTTGCCACGCTCTCTACGGTAATAAGATAGATTAGGCAATGATAGGTAGGAGAGATAGATCTCTCAAGAATACAAAATAAAAAGAGTAAATATGCATAAATATATTTTTTGGTTCTTGGTTTTGTATATCTAAAAACAAAGAATGCAAAAACGTATATCGGAAAGCAATATGATGGAAAACTAGAACCGGGGGTCGTAGGGTTCACTAGTGGCTTCTCCCATGAGTATAACGCACGGTGGGTGAACAGATTACTGTTGGGAAATTGATAGAAAATTGAATAGTCATGAAGATATCCAAGGCAATGATCATTATATAGGCATCGGGTCCAAAATAAGTAGATCGACTCCTGCCTGCATCTACCACTATTACTCCACACATCGATCGCTATCCAGCATGCATCTAGTGTATTAAGTTTATGAAAAATGGAGTAATGCAATAAGAATGATGACATGATGTATACAAGATATATTCATGTAGGAATAGACCCCATCTTGTTATCATTAATGGCAATGATACATGTGTGTCTTGCTACCCTTTCTGTCACTGGGAAACAACATCGCAAGATCGAACCCATCACAAAGCAACTCTTCACATGGCAAGAAAATCGATCTAGTTGGCCTAATTAAACCAAAGATTCAAAGAATAAATACGAGGCTATAATCAATCATGCATATAAGATATCAAAGAAGACTCAATAATATTCATGGACAGAAACTGATCATGAACTCAAAATTCATCGGATCCCAACAAACACACCGCAAAAGTTTACATCAAATAGGTATCCAAAAGACCATTGTCTTGAGAATCACAAGAGAGAGAGAGAGAGGAAGCCATCTAGCTACTGCCTATGGATCCGTAGGTCTATGGTGGACTACTCACGCATCATCAGAGAGGCACCTATGATGAAGATGAACCCCTCTGTGATGGTGTTTAGATTGGGTCTCAAGGTTCTGGAACTTGCGGTGGCTGGAATTATGTTTTGTTGAATCCCCTAGGGTTTTTGGAATAGTTGGGAATTTATAGGCATCAAAGGTGGTGGAGAGGGGTCCTGAGGAGGTCACAACCCACCAGGGTGCTGGCAGGCCCACCTGGCGCGGCCTGGTGGGTTGTGGTCTCCTCGGCCCACTCCCCGGCACTTCTTTGGTTCACTAGGTGTCTTCTGGTCCAGAAAAAATCTCCAAAAAGTTTTGTCACGATTGGACTCCATTTCATATTGATTTTTTGCGAAGTAAAAAACAAGCAAAAATAGCAACTGGCACTTTGGCACTATGTCAATAGGTTAGTCCCAAAAATGATATAGTGTGGTAATAAAATGATGGTAAAACATCCAAGAATGATAATATAACAACATGGAACAAGCAAAAATTATAGATACGTTGGAGACGTATCATGCACTCCCAAGTCCGCGCCTGGATGTGTCGCAATAGATGTCGAAGCTTCAGTAGATGTCTGGTAGAGTCAATACGGGAGCGGTTGTCAATCGAGTCTTCAGCTCGTTGAAACTATTCTCACATGCTTCCGTCCATATAAACTTTTGATTCTTCTTAAGCAATTATGTCATAGGTTTGGCAATATTTGAGAACCTTTGATGAATCGGCGATAATAGCCTGCCATACCCAAGAAACTTCGGATTTCTGACACATAAGTCGATGCCTTCCATTTCAATACTTTCATGATCTTCTTTTTGTCCATGGCCACCCCTTGAGATGACAGGACACGCCCGAGGAATCCCACTTCCTTAAGCCAAAATTCACACATACTAAATTTGGCGTGAAGTTAATGAGCTCGCAATCGCTCCAATACTTCATGGAGATGTTGTTTGTGCTCTTCTTAATCTTTGGAATATATAATAATATCATCAATAAACACCACCACAAACTTGTCCATGAATACCTTGTTCATCATGTGCATGAAGAAGGCACGGGCGTTAGTCAGTCCAAATGACATGACGGTACATTCGCACAATCCATAACGGGTGGTGAAGGTAGTCTTGGGAATATCGTATTCTCTTATTTTCAGTTGGTGATATCCGGTTCTCAAGTCAATTTTGGAGAACATTCGAGCTCCACTAAGTTGATCGAACAAATCATCGATTCTGGCAAGAGGATATTTATTCTTAATTGTGACCTCATTGAGAGCACGATAATCAACACACATTCGGACACTGTCATCCTTCTTGCCCACAAATATGGTGGGGGCACCCCAATGAGATGAATTGGGGTGAATATATCCCTTTCTAAGCATTTCATCCAATTGTTTCTTCATTTCCACTAATTCTGATGAAAGCATACAATAGTATTTCTTGCAAATTTATGATGTTCCACGCACAAGCTCAATAGAAAACTATAGCTCTCGGTCCGGTGGCATGCCTGGCAATTCTTCTGGAAACACATCTGGGAACTCACACACCACTGTAATTAAATTCATATCTTTAGTAATTGCTGCATAGACCATCCCTTTCTTCGGTACGGCTTTTCCGGCAAAGAACCGAGTTGGTTGTCCGTAAGGATTTATCAAAGTGATTTCCCGGGTTGCGTAGTTGATACAGACTTGGTGTTTCGTCAACCAATCCATTCCCAAAATGGCATTCAATTTTACGGATTCAATGGATACTGGAGATGCAGGGAAGATATCTCGTTGATGGATATTTCTAAGCATTGGCATATGATGTTTGTTTTGAGCATATATCCAGGGAATTGTACCACCATAACTTTTTCCAAAAGAGTGTAGAAAAGTTGATGCTGGGCAACAAAACTCCACGAAATAAAATAATGGGAAGCTCCAGAATCGAATAAAACGGTTGCAGGTATGTTATTAGCAGAGAACATACCAATGACCACATCGGGTGCTTCCTCGGCTTCTTCTGTGGAGATATGATGAACTTGCCCTTGAATATACTTTGGACCCACATGATTAACTTGAGGCTTCAGGTTCGATGTCGTCTTACCGTTCTTGGGACACTATTTGGCATAGTGCCCAGTTTGACCATAGGATTAGCATGCGTTGTTACGCTCATGACCTTCCTTCACTCGTTCTGCAATCTTAGTCTGATATTTATTATCCATCTTGGTGTTCCCTTGTTGCCATGTAGGCTTAAATTCGAATTGCGGTTGCTACCAAGTATGAATCTTCTGATACGGTTGCACTTCTTTATTGGGTTCAAACTTCCGTTTGCAATCATCATATGCAGACTTATGATCATTAGCAAGCTTTTGCTCTCTTTCTCCAATGAGTGCCTTGTTCACCAAAGTTTGGAAGTCAGGGAAGTCCAACATACTGAGCATGCAACGGAGGGTATGATTAAAGCCCTCCAAGGAAACAATCAATCTTGCACTCTTCGATGGCTACATCATGAGTGGAATGATGGGCCAAGTGGTTAAACTTGTTTAGATACTCACTTACGATGGAGTTCCCTTGAGTAAGAGAAAGGAACTCCTGTTGCTTGACCTTCATAATGCCAGCGGAAATGTAATACTTGTGGAATTTATCCTTGAATTTATCCCACATAATTTCATCATCAGCAGGCCACATGATTTTGGTATTTTCCCACCATATAGCAGCTAGCCCTTCCAAATAATGGGTAGAGAATGGCACCTTGTTGGCTTCTTCAGTACGCACAATTTCTAGCTTATTTTCAATGGTTATTATCCAATCATCGTCTTCCATTAGATCGACTGCTTGACTAAAACTTAGTGGCTTGGTCCGCTGAAAATCTGACAGCTTAGAGTGCAAACTGTTATGGTTATGATTGTTATTCCCAAGCATGGTCTGCATACTTCTCAGAAATTCCATCAGATCTTGGTTTCTCTTTTCTTCAAACATCTGCATAATCTGCTTGGTTGTAGGTGCTTGAGGTGGAGGAGGGGTGGCTGATATGGTTCTGGGGAATGTCTTGCTTGTCGGGCGGATCGACGAACTGGGGTATCGTCGCCACCATGACTGCTGCTGTCACACATGGTCATCCTATATTTGTTCCCCAATACGTCAAAGCATGGTGACGAACAACATCTATAAGGTAAAGGCAAAGAAACAATCCCAAAAAATAAAACAAGGAAAATCAAGGCGAATAAAATACGGCAACATATACATAACATCGCACACCATACATAAATGTTCTATAGCATGGATAACACTACTCCACTACAGGCATGAATCCATACATCAACGTCATACTCGTCAACTCGCGGCTGCAGGCATCGCACTGGGTGTCTGAAGGTCCTGTCGGTATCTCCTCGGACTCTGAACTGATGATGTTAACCGAGAACTCTGGGGCAAAGGAAACACGACGACGCTGATGGAATGGCTCTCCCTCAGGGTCTGGAGTAGGATGACTATGAAGCATAGGAGCAGCTGGAGTAGCAAGGAGTCAAATCCACTCGATGGAAGACTCGCGGGGAGTCACCGATGAGGTATCGGAGTTACTCTAGGTGGACGCATGTGTAATAGGTGTAGGTGGAGGGATGATGACTGGAGTAAGGATTGGTATATAGGAAAGCGAAGGTGGAGCAAACATAGATCGAGCGGCTGCAAGTGTCTCCCGAGTGTGGTTTGGCTCCATAGATAGGTTGTGGATCAGAAGGTATCTAACCGTTATGTACCGAGACATGTGACTGGCTGAGCGATCACACTCTGGATTAATGAGAACAAAGCAGACTCGCCCTATGTCAAATAGGGACGGGTAGAAAAAGAAATATGTGTGAGTCTGCATATGAATCTCATTGTAATGCAAGTCGGTAAGTGCCTTGAATGCACCAAACTAGATTGTCTGGTCAGGTGTAGAGGTCATCCCACCCTTAGTGGAGCGAGTATAGGTTCCCACCAAGATACTTTTGTGCATAACGACCTCGGCATGATACTCGTACACACCGTGTGCAAGCTGCTCTCGGTACACCTGGAACCCAGGGTCATCATCGTTGGGGTAGAGTAGGCGCCACACGTTGCGAAGCAGGTGCGGAAAGGTAGCACGTTGAAAGGACGTGGATGTCGCCTAGAGGGGGTGTGAATAGGCGCTTTAAAATAATTACGGTTTAGGCTTGAACAAATGCGGAATAAAACTATCGTTTAATTAGTCAAGCACAAAACCTAAAACAACTAGGCTCACCTATGTGCACCAACAACTTATGCTAAGCAAGATAGACAACTAAGTGATGGCAATATATATAACAAGAAACAATATGGCTATCACAAAGTAAAGTGCATAAGTAAAGGGGCTCGGGTAAGAGATAACCGAGGCACGCGGAGACGATGATGTATCCCGAAGTTCACACCCTTGCGGATGCTAATCTCTGTTCGGAGCGGTGTGGAGGCACAATGCTCCCCAAGAAGGCACTAGGGCCACCGTAATCTCCTCACGCCCTCGCACAATGCAAGATGTCGTGATTCCACTAAGGGACCCTTGAGGGTGGTCACCGAACCCATACAAACAAGGTTGGGGCAATCTCCACAACTTGATTGGAGGCTCCCAACGACACCACGAAGCTTCACCACAATGGATTGTGGCTCCGAGGTGACCTCAAATGCTCGGGGCAATCTCCATAACCTAATTGGAGACCTTGAAGCTTGCCCGGAGCTTTGCACCACAATGATTGAGCTCCGAGGCACCACCAACCGTCTAGGGTGCCAAAGCACCCAAGAGGAACAAGCTCTAGGGTGCTCAAACACCCAAGAGTAATAGCTTCTCAACTTCTCACTTCCACGTATCACCCTGGAGAACTCAAACCTATGCACCAAATGCAATGGCAAGGGCACACGTAGTGCCCAAGTCCTTCTCTCCCAAATCCCACCAAAGCAACTAATGCTAGGGAGGGAAATGAGAGGAAGAACGAAGAAGAACACGAAGAACTCCAAGATCTAGATCCAAGGGGTTCCCCTCACTTAGAGGAGAAGGTGATTGGTAGAAATGTGGATCTAGATCTCCTCTCTCTTTTCCCTCAAGAACTAGCCAAAATCGTTGGAGGGATTGAGAGTTAGCAAGCTCGAAGAAGGTCAACAATGGGGGAAGAACACGAGCTCAAGAGATCAAGTCCATTGGATAAGAAGACCCCCTTTTATAGGTGGGGAAAAATCCAACCGTTATCCACTCACTCAGCCCCGCGTATCGCGGTACTACCGCAAAAGTCACGGTACTACCGTGACGGCTTGCGGTACTACTGCAGCCTTGTGTGGTACTACCGCTAGCACGGGAGTAACCGGCCCTGGCCGTTAGCACGAGGCCACAAGCGGTAGAACCGCCGGAGCGGTACTACCACGAGCCCGTGCGGTACTACCGCACGGTCGTCAGAGGCAGCCACTGGAGGTGCACGGAAGTAAAAAATTACTTCCGTGCCAACCTCCGTAGAGGGAAACTCTGCGAAAAAGTCCGCACGATAGTACCGGAAGTTATTTGCGATACTACCGCCCGAGGGGCGGAAGTAAAAAATTACTTCCGTGCTTGCGGTACTACCGCCCTCGGGGCGGAAGTAAAAAACTACTTCCGTGCCACTTGCGGTACTACCGCTCTTAGGAGCAGTACTACCGCAATCCACTAAATTGCAACACCTACAACTACTCGGCTAGAAGAACGGAAGAATATAGTCAAAACCAGAACTGCCACAACTTCTGCAAATGAGCTCCGAATTAAGCAAACTCAAGCTTGTTGGATTCAGGTTGACAAGAGCTATCCAACAGCGGCAGTATAAAAATACCAAAGGTATAGAGATGAGAAACCTCTTTCAATGAAGAATCGGCAATAACTCCAACATCAAAAACATCATAGAATATTCATATGCACTCTGTTTTCGATGAACTTGAGCTAGTCATGAAGTTGACCATAAGCTCAATAAACCTCAAAGACAAAAACCAACCAAGAACCAAGAAAGATGATGATGCCAAGAATGCAATGGTTTGAGCTCTCAACGAACGATACGATCAAGCTACTCACTTGAGATCCCCCTTGATAGCACGGTTACCTACCCTATAACACAGTCTCCCAACTACCACTATGAGACCGATAAAATAGAAAACCCTATCAAGGTCAAACCTTATACTTGCGCACAGTCCACTTGAGCTAGATGATGACGATCTTGACTTCCTCAAGATGGACCGCCTTTCTTGATTGTGTTGGCTTGATGAAGACTAGATGATCGCTCCCCATACTCCACTATGGGTGATGAACACTTCGGCACATCTTCACAAGTCCATTAACATCACAATGGACGGCAAGCATCAAGCCTGATCTCTCCGTGATGCTTCACTTGAACTTGCACACCGCAACCTTGATAACGATCACCACTTGATGTCATCTTCCATGGGTTGTATGGGATCTTGCTCTTGATGCAATCCCATGGACATAAGCCTAACCCCACAAAGAACTCTCACAAGGAACATGGGTTAGTACACAAAGCGTAATGGACAATGCTTACCATACCATAGGATCACTTGATCCCTCTCGGTACATCTAGCATGCTTTTATGTGTTGATCACTTGATTCACTCTTTGACTTAGACTTCATCAACCTTGTATCTTATCTTTTCTCTTCATAAATATGATGTCTTGAAGGTAATCATGAATGCTCACACAATCTCCTTCTTCAAGACAGCTTGTAATAAGCTCAACTCTCACATGACCAATCTTTGGATAAACCTTGATACCACCTTGGTCATCATATAAAATCCTTGAAACCCAATAGATGGACTTCAAGAAGTGCCTATGGACAAACCCTTTGAATATAACTCAAGGAAACCATTACTCCATAGGGGTGTCATCAATTACCAAAACCACACATGGAGAAATGTGCTCTTACACACGTGTCGGCTCTAACTGATACAGGTATGGAACTGGTGCCATCTACACTCACCATGTTAACGAGTTAGGCATAAAACATATGATATGCATGCGATGCACAACCAAATACAGAAGTAGCGCCATGAGTATGAACTACTGCTTTCTAACGCGTTGGCTATCTAGCGTGTCCTATAGTGAGCGTGGCTCTGATACCAAGTGTTCTGGCACCCCGGCTCAGAGCAACCGGTTTACCTTGCATTGCCAGCCCAGAGATCAAGTCGTCTGGCGATACACAACAACTTGGTACAAAAGATAACCTCTTTATTGATCTATTGCGGATACAAAGGTTCAACATTACATGATAAGCAAGGAGCAACACACATGGTGCGGTTGCACTTATGTACATTATTTAGTAGACAACTCAGGGTCCTCGATGATAAGGAAAGGAAATGTTCGGGAGCGGAACAACAAAGTAGAGGAACTCCATTCCACAAGGACACTATTGGGACGCGTTATTAGATAGCGCTAAACCGGTCAACATCAACGCCTTGCACGACTTCTCCTGCATTTGGCATGATAAGCCAGGTGAGTACTTTGAATGTAATCGCAAGCTCACAGCAAACAAGGAAAATAGGACAAACAATAACAAGGCATTTAACTAGTTAATGCATAGATATGAACATGATGCCATCATGATGTGCATGTGAAATTAATATCGGTCCCTCGGACCAGCTTACTATCTCGGGGTTACCGTGTAACCACCGCAATCAACTTACCATCTCATAGATCACCTTTTGACATCTCTAAATAATTAAGTGTGTCGGTTATTTATTAATGTTGACCCATAGTGTGACCTACTATGAACTATGTTCATATCCGAGGATGCCGCTATCGATAGATTAAACACTCTACAGAGGTTAGTACACTGTACCCACACCACGAAACTCATGGCCTCGTGCTCCCATTCGCGTGGACCAATGATTTTCTGACAAAACCGCTCTATTGCATGACACTCTCCTGACCACTCCGACAAACTCCCCTTTGGGCTATGTCATGGGTGACCCCTGATGTCAAATCGTGACATCTGCCACCTTTGTGGCTGCCACCATCGTGGCAAAACAATATCGTCCCAAACAAGGACATCGGTACCATACAACTACGTGTACACAAGGTTATGTTTGTTCGCCTAGCCAGGGTAGCGCAAGTGCACAAGCTTCTCTAGTTGGAGGCACCAGTGAGAGGCATGATAATAGAACACACTAGGGCCTCTCATCCAGGCATGTGTGGTTGCACTGGTGAGCTTGATTCGGTGGCACCATGACTCAATCAATAGATTGTTCAAGTTTAATTGTCATCATGTTTAACTTGAAAGTAAAGTGATGCGAGCCATAGCATCAAGTGAGGTGCACAAGTCATTACGAAAATGTAATCCACTTAAACACAACTATATGGTGAGAGACTAATGCATCAATGTAACCATGGCATGGATCATGAGGCCTATATGACTAGCATGCCAAAGTGACATGAAATGAGTGAAGCATATCTAGCATAAGAGATATATTATTTAATAATTATGCATAGGAAATGATCTTCTAATTAAAACAAACCATTTCCATTGCAATGCCATCCTTGCAAATGAATGTTGTGTCTTGCCTTAGTTCAGAGGAGTGTCAAAATACTCCTGGTCCTCTCCAAGGCAATTAGTTTGTTCTGAAAAATAATATAATAGCAAGAAGAAAATGCCACGTGAAGCATTTTATTGCACCAGAAATTCTAGACGGCACAGGAAAATCTCAAATTTTACACGCAAGAAGTTGAGCTTAAGACAAAACTAGCGCAAAAAGATTCAACTAAATTGGACTTATGGTTTAAAAGTTAGAGTTGATCAAATTCTAGTCAAATTATTTGAATTTAACCACAAAAATAGAAAATCCAAGAGAGGCCACATCGAAGGCGTATTTCCGTCGGGTGCCTCCACTCGTACCGCTTCGGGCACGAGTGAGAGAGACTGAAAGTGGGTCCCGCTATCAGGATTAAAGAGAGAGGGGGGGACATAGCACGGCGGCTCTGTCGCCGGTGGTTCTCCACTGAGGAGACCATGGCGATCACCAAAGAGAGGGGGATTGGGTGCAGCACATCACGACGGTCACTCATGTACCCGAAGTAAAGGCTAAGGTGGATGGATGGAGTCAGAATGGTCCTCTCCAAAGACAACGGGCGGCGGGGCCTATCGGAGCTGGAGAAGGAGGCGCCAATCCGATGAACTAGTGGCACCTACATGCTCAGGAAACCATCACGAGCTCGTCCGAGGAGGAGGGCGAGGAAGGAGAACATCAGAGCTAGCGAATAGTCAACGGGGACCCGCGGCCAACTCCAGCGAGGATAAGAGGCTGGATCCCCTCCCGGCCTTGCCCCGAGCTACAACAGTCGATTTGTGGCGAGGGCTGAAGGTGTATATGGTTGGAATGGCTCGGGGGTATCTTAATTTCTAGGCGACGAAGTGGCTGAGCTCGGGCTCCGCTGGAGGTGAGCTGCAGGAGGAAGGAGAGAGGGAGAGGGTTCGGGCGCTGCTTGGAGACGATGAGGGATATGCCAAGCACAGTGATAGCACATGCGCGAAGCTGCGACAAACTAGGTGGGACAGCCAACGCGAGCGCGCACATTGTTCCGCCCGGTAGCGCCTCGGTAGTGTATGGTATGTGGCCTGCTGACATCGGGGAGGGTCAGAGAGGTCCTAGGTGGACGCAGGGGAGGGTGTTGAATGGCGCAGGCGAGGTGCGGTGGCGCGAGGAGGGCGAACGGGCGGCGGCATAGGGTCCCGGCGTCTAGAGGGCACCAATTGCATGTCGAACACCTTGCATCCGCTTGGTCACCGTCTGCACTAGCATATGCGATACTTTTTGTGATTCCAGACCATGTCTAGCATGGTGTCCCTCCAACGCAGGACTGTGGGATGCCCTCAGCTTGACACTTAGCTCAGTGGACAAGACAGGAGCATGTTGGAAAGTTTCTTGGTGGGAACTTGGGGAGCAAGCTGGAGAAATTTCCAGGGAGTTAACTGGTAAAATTCCGTGATTAAGCATCTACTAGTAAGGTAGTCATGTGTTGAAAAAAACAGCTCAAGCTTATCCAGGAAAAATACACTCGCTTCACAAAGTGCCATTTCTAACCATAAGCAAAAATAATTTCCTTAGCTGAAATTTTCCAAATGACCATAGGATATTTTTGCATGGGGATGTGAGACATGATGCAAAGAATATTGGGGAATTTATCTGGAATTTTCTAAGCAAGGTAAATGAAGGTTGCTTCATAGCATAAAGGGAAAATGCTCATTTTAAAAGAGAAAATGAATATTTCCCTATTATGAAAAATTATGCCATGGCAAGATTTGGGAGAGAGATGAGGTTTTGGAAGATTGCCAAGGTTCTATATTTCACTTGGAAGAAAGTCAAAAATAAATCCAAGTGACAAGTCCAAAAGAGTTGATAGAAAATCCAATTTCCAAACAAAATATTTTGATAAATAAAAATAAAAAGATAATGAAAACCAGGGTCTCACAAAAGTGGAACCATGTTCTTCATATAGAGAGTCTCCTGACTTGTCACTATCATATACTAGTGGGAATTTTTCATTATAGAACTTGGCTTGTATATTCCGATGACGGATTTCCTCAAATGCCCGAGGTCTTAATGAGCTAGCAAGTTGGATGCACACCCACTTAGTTTCATTTGTGCTTTCATACACTTATAGCTCTAGTGTATCTGTTGCATGGCAATCCCTACTCCTCGCATTGATATCGGTAGATGGACATCTCCATAGCCCGTTGGTCTGCCAAGTTGATGCGAGACTTTCTTCCTTTTTGACTCCCTTTGATCTCTACCACCATATTCTATTCCACCCGTAGTGTTATGTCCATGGCTCACGCTCATGTATTGAGTGCAGTCGAAAATGTTGAAGCGTGTTAAAAAGTATAAACCAAATCCTTGACTTGACACCGAGGTATTCATGATTTGCACCTGTGTTAGGAAGACGAAGTCATGGCAGGCTTACATGATTAAATGTGTAGGGATAATGTTCTTTAGCATCGTTTATTTTGGAGGAATGATTGTTTGTTAGTAAACCTAAGTATGAATGTCTTTGTGTCAAATGATAGACTATTGCCTTGACTCACTCGTATCTTACTATTCATGTCATGACTAGATATTTGTTCAAGGTTATGTTAGGTACCATTCCACATCAAAAATTATATTTTTATCATTTACCTACTCAAGGACGAGCAGGAATTAAGCTTGGGGATGACGATATGTCTTCGTAGTATCTATAATTTTTGAATGTTTTATGTTATTGTTTTACAACTTTTATATACTTTTGGCAACAATTTATATGATTTTCTTGGACTAACATATTGATCCAGTGCCCAGTGTCAGTTCCTGTTTGTTGCGTGTTTTTTGTTTTGTGGAAAATACATACTAAACGAATTCCAAACGTGATAAAAAATATTTATTTTGTAATATATATAATTTTTGGAAAAAGGAATCAACACCGGACGATGTCCGAATGGCCCATGAAGCCACCAGTGTGCTCCCTACCCTCAGGGCGCTCCCCCTGGCTCATGGGCACCTCGGAGGTTGGTTGGGGTGTCCTTCAGCCACAAGGAAGCTAATATCTAGATAAAAATCCCCTCAAAATTTGAACCCAATCAGAGTTACGGATCTGGGAAAATTTAAGAAACGATGAAACATCAGAAAATAGGAACACGGAAAAAGAAGACAAACATAGAGAGAGAGAGAGAGATCCAAACTGAGGGGCTCATGTCCTCGGGAGCCATTGCGGACATAAACCAGAGGGGAAGCTCTCCTCCCATCTAGGGGGAGGTCAAGGAGGAAGAAGAAGGGGGCTCTCTGTCCCCCTCTCTCCTGATGGCATCGAAGTGCCGTCGGGGGAACTAGTGTGGCGGTTATCTACACCAACAACTTTGTCATCTTGTTCACCACCATCATCACCTTCCCACATCTATTTAAAGCGGTCCACTCTTCCGCAACCCGTTGTACCCTGTACTTGAACATGGTGCTTTATGCTTCATATTATTATCCAATGATGTGTTGTCATCATTTGATGTTTGAGTAGATCTCTGTTGTCCTATGGGTTGATTGATGATCTTGATTGGTTTGAGTTGCTTGTTTTATTTTGGTGTTGTCCTATCATGCCTTCCGTGCCACACACACACGTGGGGGATTCCCGCTGTAGGTTGTTGCAATACGTTCATGATTCAGTGATAGTGGGTAGCAAGGGTGACAACATCTTATACCCGAGTAAGGGGGTTGTTACGTATGGGAGTAAAGAGGACTTGTTACTTAATGATATGTTTGGGTTTAACTTAATGATCTTTAGTAGTTGGGGATTCTTGCTAGAGTTTGAGTCATAAGTTCATATGACCCGAGTATGGGAAGTATGTTAGCTTATGCATCTCCCTCATATAAAACTACAATAATGATTACCGATCTAGTTATCGATTGCCTAGGACAATCTCGCAAATCCTGCCACCACTTTTCCACACTCCCTATATTAACTTCATTGTTCTTTTATTAGAACAGAAGCTGGATTTTATTTCCATGTTCTTTATTATATTGCAAGACTATTCTCTTACACCTACATAGTATTTCTAATTTTATTTCCACAAAATATTTTATTTCTTGTACTACGTATAATGAACATTGTTGCACGTAGAGTTGTATCGGTGGTCGATAGAACTTGAGAGAATATTGATTCTACCTTTAGCTACTTGTTGAGATTGACACTCTTATTTATCGAAAAATGATACAAACGATCCCCTATACTTGGGGGGTTAACAGCGCCCTCACGGCTCGTGGCAACCTCGTGGGTCTTCTAGCCTCATCCCGAAGCTTCATGTGTCTTTTTTGGTCCAAAAATAACTCTCGTAAATTTTTATCCAAATTCGTTTTCATTTGATATTAATTTTCTGAAAAGTCCAAAAACAAGCAAAAAACAGGAACTAACATTGGACACTGATTTAATACGTTAGTCCCAAAGAATGATATAAAATAACATATACTTACATATGAAGTCTCCAAGATTGATAATATGATAGCATTAAACAATCAAAAATTAATACATTGGAAACGTATCAGGTAACTAGGGGGCCACAAAGCTCAGGTGGCGCAACCACCCCGGCCGCGCCACCTGTCCTTGTGGATGACTGGTGGCTCCACTCGATTCTTCCAAAAGCTTCCACCGTTTCTTGTTGCCCAAAAAAATCATGTTAAATCGGGAATGTATTTTGACCTTTGTGGATATTGATTTTTTTAAAATAAAAAACAAGCAAAAAACAGGAACTAACACTCGACACTAAATTAATAGGTTAGTCTAAAAAATAAAAAAAATACTATACCAATATATAAAAATGATAACATAATAGCATTAAACAATGAAAAATTATAAATACATTTGAGACGTATCAGACTCCGCCGGAACCGCCCCGCCTTAACGGTTGTCGTCGGCGTCACCGCTGCTCTACATCTTCGTCGGGTTGCGGGTGACGCGGAATTGCGACTTATCTTACGGGAGAAGGGCTGGTGTGTCGCCAATGCAGCATGCTGGGGCTATTTATAGTCGGGCCAGACTGGGTGAGGCCGATGATCAAAGTAAAGGCGGCGGCGGGAGCCGGCAAGACCCGCCATCAATGGCGGCCACAGGAGTCGGTGAGACATCTCGCGCCGTCCACACGTCACGTCACGGTCTATGCGACGGGTCAAACTGACAGCCCGTGAGCCATGTGATGCGACACATGGTTCAACCACATGCCATAGCATGACCCACACGTACGGGTGTGCCCGACGCGCGTACAGCTGGTTCGGTGTATGTATTCATCGTGGATGAGAGTGCGGCGTCTTTTATAAATATGACCATCATATCTTTTTTACGAAGGGATATGAGATAATCTCAGTCATTAATGTGTTTAGAGATTGTACCGAAGCGTAAGTGTAGTAGTCTCATGTCTTGCTTAGATTGTGCAATGGGAAAACTGGTCTTTCGTGATGAATGATGAGCATAAATTACTAGCCTTCTTTTTGTATGTACAGCGCTCTATGGGCTTCACTTGTCTTCGCGATGCATTCCTAACATTCCAGGCCACTTGACTCATTTCTGACTTGAATACATAACGTGAATCATGTATTTGGTGAATATGCATCACGCAGGCCAGTAGTTCCATGGCCGACGTTAAATTGCACATGTGGTTGGACAGGGGCGAACAATTGCAGGGTATGTACAGCGCAATGTGGCACCATGCCAAGCAAATTGAGGTACAACTGCGGGAAATTCGTGACCTCTGTTCTGGCTTTCTGGCCTCGGCGCACAATTTCTCTGGCAGTGGTAATGAACTTTGACGAATGACGGAGATATCTTGGTGGTATCTCTAGAACTTCCCTTCTCTAAAGGTAAATAATATTGTATTAGAATGAAGCAACACAAGTTTCATGAAAGGAAATGGACCCGGAGAAGGTTCCGTAAAAGGGTTAGAACGGGCGACGCTACACGTCGGCCGGCGGATCTTTCTAAAAGATCCGTCACTTCGACAGCCATTTGATCTGACGTTATCCAACGACACGTATTTTTTCTCACCAATGCAACAAAGACATTGTTGCAGAATCTTTCTATACAACGGACTATATGATGCAGAAATATTTGTAACAGAGATTCTGTCACGAAAGTATTACTTTTTCGTTTTAACTTTTTTGCAACATGGGTGTTGTTGCGGAACGACTTCCACAACACAGTTGATGTTGCGGGATTTTTTTATCTTAACTTTCTTGCAACTTGGGTGTTGTTGCGAAAAGACATCAATGTTGCAGAAAGATTATTAAGGTGGCAGAGGCACGCATCATGCATGAATTGAGCCAGGAAAATTGGTGTCGTGACTCCCGATCCGATCTAGACGGAAGACTCGAAAGTTTCATAACACTTAGCGTGTTGCAATCAGGTGGTTTGCAACACCTATTGTGTTGCACTAATATGTATGTTGTGCATGGTTTGATGGAACTTGGATCTCACGACTACAGGAGTGGCGGAACGTTAACCGTAATCGGCCGGTTGATTCTAATCATTACCCATTATTGCAACGAGGGCGGCAAGTTTTAGATAGTTGACGGCAAACTCGAACCGAATCCGATTCAAAGAATGGAAATTTGACGCGCCCACCATCATGTGCAAATCCATCGTCCTCAAATATCAAGTACAGAACACATTCGCGTCCCACCACATAGTGGCAGAGGTAGAGGGTGTCCAGTGTGGGCCATGGCCCACCCTGAGATTTGAAAAGAGATTTTATATCATTGGAGGAAGGCTAAAAAATAACAGAAAATAAAGAAATGTATGTGTATAGTAGCACTTGTCCTATCTTGACCCGGTGGGCTAGGTGGCTAGGTCTGCCACTACCACAACAGCTTCTGACCCCGTCCCAAATCCCAGTCACCCGCCCTCCATCCACATCGACCCTTTCCTAGCTAGAACCCTAGCAGCAGACCGGCCAGCCGCCGGCCGGGATGGAAGGGCTCGACGTCGATGGCATCTTCCAGCACTATCGCCTGAACCCTACGGAAATGAAGGTCGTCATGTACTACATGCCACGCCTCCTCTCCAGCAAGACGCATGGTGCCGAGAAGCTCATCCACTGCGTCGACATCTCCGGCTGCAAGCCCAAGTGTCGGTGTAGAGAATAGGGGGTGTTCACTACCCCTGGACATGCACCGGCAAGTCGCAGCCTCCAGGCGGGAAGGGCATGGCAGAGAAGAAATCCACTTATAGGACATATCTAGGACCCAGGTTTCCGTCAAGAACTACTTGCCGGGAAGAGGTCTACACATCACCGGCAAGCTCAAGGCCGGCAAGATCAAGATAGAGTTTCTGGGAAGCAAACCTTCCTGGGAGAAGACATCCAGGCAGGGCACCAAGAAGCCCCGATGTTAGCCTCCTGGCAAGGCCTGTCGGGGACAGCTGAATGCAAGCACAAGGAAGTCAAGAAAGCATTCAAGCCAACAATCAGGACCGAAGACCGAAGGCTGGGACCCCGAAAAGATCTTGTCGGGATGGCCTACGGAGCCCCGGCAAGAACCGCACCCGGTAAGGCCTCGCCATCCTGCCAGCGCAGAGACCAGGTGTCATCACACCTGGGTACGTGTCGAGGCGCCGAGGATGGAGGAGGCTAAGTGGTGCCGATGGGACAGGCTCCTATCCCATCCCGTAGGAGGTCAGGGATGCCTCGCAAAGCATTAAATGCGCCTGTCTTACACCGTCAATGTTAGGTAGGGCGTTACGGTAGAGGACTTTTTTGGCTGAGATCCATGCATAGCAGCTATGTATCATAGCGCTCCTGGATTCAGAACTCAAACACTCATAATACAACCAAGCAGGAGTAGGGTTTTACACATCTTTGCGGCCCGAACCTGGATAAAACCCTGCACGCTGCTCGTTAGATCTGCTCTCTGTGCGAGCCTTCTTCCCCGCCGAACCGTAAAGGGGTCCTCCCGATCCCATAGGTGTTCGTCCCCCACGACATATTTGGCGCGCCAGGTAGGGAAAAAGGTTGCATGAACCTGATCTAGTGATCAGCGCGCCAGTTTCTTGATCATCTTCATCGCCATGGCCCCAAAAAGAAACAGGGGCGACTGAAATTCTTTGCGAAAGCTAAGTCCTAGAACTTTAATGGCTTTTTGCTGTTTAGCTTTTATCCTTGATGCTTTCTTTTGTACAACCTGTGCGCAAGGAAGCGTTCTTGAAATACTTTGCGCTCCTGGTTGTTCTGGGTCCGTCCAGCAACGCAGATGCAGCTGTAGTTGTTTTTAGAGCGTCAAGCTCCCGAAGAGGCGGCATTCTCGATAGGCTGCTAGATAGGACCTGATCCTAAGCGCCCTTGACCGGAACGTGCGCATTCGGGGAGTATTCCAGTAAGCGTAGGGATTCATTATACAAAAATGCAATCGTTCAAGGAGAAGGCTAGATAAGTTTTATCTTCAGATTTTTGCGTAAACCCGTATGCTGAGGAGCCTTCCCGGGGCTAGTCACGCCTCTAAACCGCTTTGAGTCTGCTCGGCGATGTGAGCAGTTGCACTAAAGCTGGGAAGGTAAGATTTTTGCCTTCCCGGGGCTAGTCGCGCCTCTAATCGCTTCGAGTCCGCTCGGCGATGTGAGCAGCTACACTAAAGCTGGGAAGGTAAGATTTTCACCTTCCCGGGGCTAGTCGCGCCTCTAATTGCTTCGAGTGCGCTCGGCGATGTGAGCACCTACACCAAAGCTGGGAAGGTAAGATTTTCCGGTAAGCGACGTTCCCGGCAAGCTGCAAGGACCCGCTCCTCAAGCGCTGCCGGTTGGAGCGTGCGCACCGGAAAGTTTTCCGACAAGCGTGGGTCATTTTGATTGATTTTTCGTCCTTGTAAGTCAATTTGCACGCAAAAGGACCTTGCCATGGTTAGCCCGCGCTCTAGTTTCGCCTCGAGTCCGCTTAGCAAACTTAGCAGTTGCGTTCTAGCCCAGCAAGTCGCCTTGCCGGTAGCGACATTTCCAGCAGGCTGCTAAGGACCTGTTCCTCAAAGCGCTCGCAGCAAGTATGTGCACCAACAAGGTTTCCAAACAGCATAGGATATACGATATACGCAAGGATGGGATTAATCAAGAGAGCAGCAAGCATTCATTTAGCGTAAATAAATATGTGTCGCACACATAAAGATTGGTCTAACTAAGATAAATTGTTTCATTATATGTGCCATGGCAGCAACAAGGGTGCGAAAAGTACTTCAGTCCCAGCAATTGCTTTATTCTCAGCGACAGGCGGCAGCCGAGAAAGCCAAGGACGCCATGCTGGAGGCTGGCAAGACGGCAGCGTGGCATTCATAGTAGACGGCGGCAACGATAGGGATGAGCGTATGAATCGAGCACCGCACCCGCAGCATCCTTTTTGAGGAAGGCTCAGGGGCTGACTCTTCATCACGCGGTATGGCCTTTTCTTTCGGGCACATGACTCCTACTGCCATCCTGCTATGTCTACCCACGCTACCAGCAAGCCCAAGGCCCGGTAAATTGCAACCTCTCTTCGTCATCATCACGTGCGGTTCAGAAGTCATGAGTAGAGGTTACTTCTCGCCATGCATGTGCTGGTGCGTGCTTTTGGGCCTAGCCCAGACAAACACTATGCATGCTTGTCCGGCCCAGGCCCGGGGGCTCGTGTCACTGTAGAGAACATGGGGGTGTTCACTATCCCTGGACACGCACCGGCAAGTCGCAGCCTCCAGGCGGGAAGAGCATGGCAGAGAAGAAATCCACTTATAGGACATATCCAGGACCTAGGTTTCTGGCAAGAACTACTTGTCGGGAATAGGTCTACACATCACCGGCAAGCTCAAGGCCGTAAAGATCAAGATAGAGTTTCCGGGAAGCAAACCTTCCTAGGAGAAGACATCCAGGCAGGGCACCAAGAAGACCCGATGTTGGCCTCCCGGCAAGGAAGACCAAAGGTTGGGACCCCGGCAAGATCTTGCCGGGATGGCCTACAGAGCCCCGACAAGAAGTGCACCCAGCAAGGCCTCGCCATCCTGCCAGCGCAGAGACCAGGTGTCATCACACCTGGGTACGTGTCGAGACGTCGAGGAGGGAGGAGGCCAAGCGGTGCCGATGGGACGGGCTCCTGTCCCGTCCCGTAGGAGGTCAAGGACGCCTGACAGAGCATTAAATGCGTCTGTCTTACACCGTCAGTGTTAGGTATGATAACACTGTAGCACTGTATGCCCCGTGTGCGTACTGTACGCCACTGTTGGTGACCCCTTCAAGAGTATAAAAGGAGGACCAGGACGTTACGGTAGAGGACTTTTTGGCTGAGATCCATGCGTAGCAGCTGTGTACCATAGGGCTCCTGGATTTAGAACTCAAACACTCATAATACAACCAAGCAAGAGTAGGGTTTTACGTATCTTTACGTCCCCAACCTGGATAAAATCCCGCGCGCTGCTCATCAGATCTGCTCTTTGTGTGAGCCTTCTTCCCTACTGAACCGTAAAGGGGTCCTTCCGATCCCATAGGTGTTCGTCCTCCGTGACACCAAGGATATGGCCGCCCTATACGCTGCCGTGCCGCAGGCCGTGAGGAGCGGCGACCGGTTCTTCTTCACCACGTGCAAGAGCAAAAACGGGAGCAAACTCCAGAGCGTGCGCAGCGCCGGAGGCGGCACCTGGACCATCCAAAAGACGACAGAGATTACGCACGCGGGAGACAAGGTCGACGAGGTCAAGAACCTGTCCTTCAAGAAGAAGGGCAAGTTCACCGGCTGGGTCATGGAGGAGTACCCGTGCCTTTTGCCGGAGGCCGCCGTCGCCGAGGAGGTGAAGGTGGTGTTGTGCAAGATGCACTTGGATCATCATGCTCCCGACGTGGCCTGCCAGGAATCGTCCGCATACAAGCGTCAAAGACTGCAGCCGGAGGCGGTGGCTGCGAGCATGCACGCACAGAAGAGGCCAGTGTCGGCTGCCGCCGCCGATCCTCACCCCCCGCGCCCCAACAAGACGATGCCAGTTGCCGTCCCCGTCCCCGTCCCGGCACCTGCTGCTGCACCGATTTTCTTGATGGATGAGTCCATACCTGAAGCTGACAAGGACATGGGTCAGTTCTCTTGCTCAATGGAAGAGCTTCTCGGGCTGCAAGTCGACAAAACTCTCAGGGTCGAAGCTACAGATAACATCGTCCCGCTAGAAACTGAAGAGAACATGGAACAGTCTTGTACTGCTCTGAACCAGACGAGGAGCTACAGTTCCTTACGGCTATACTCGATGAAGCGGCAGCAGAGCTTGAGCTGCAGGCCGTCTCAACCATGGTCCAAGACGTGGGGAGCAACAAGACGCTAGCGATCTTCTCCCATCCATCTGAAGCGGAGTGGCAGGCCGACGACGCGCTCGGGAAGGAGAAAGCCATGTCGGATGGGGAGGCAAATGGTTTTGATATCGAGGAACTAACAAGAATGATGGAAGCTGGCCCAATTGAAGTTAAGCCGGTCACTGGAGCCGACACGGGCCATGGCGTGGAGATGGACCAATAGGAACCTCCGTACCTGGATAGCTCGGACCAAGGCATGCTGGAGGACATGCTGCAGTCCGATTACCCTTCCTTCCATGACGCTGAGAAGGAGAAGAGCTACGATGCTGAGTCGGATCTTCACGCTCCATCGCTTCATGGACGGGACCACTCGTTCAAATCGCCGCCGAGCTTCTTCGATCCATTTGAAGCGGCGTGGAAGGCCGAAGAGGCGCTCGAGAATGAGAGGAGGTACAATGTCGCGACCAATCTTTGCCATGGAGGCCACAGCAACTTCTTCTTGCATGCAAGTGTCTATTAAATCCCATGTTGAAATTCTTTTCAAAGTATCTAGGAGGATACTTGTTGGCTGAGATATTAGTTCGTCCTTGTACGATCGCCACGGATGTACCTCTGAGCAATTTGCTCCACTTGTTTATACAAGCTATTGAAACCAAGGGAAAAAATAGCGTGCTATACAAAATAGCGTCGCCCTTAAAAATATGCTATTAGCGTGCTATTAACAAGATATTGTACATTGATCAATTTAACGGGACAATTCTCTATACGCTATAGCGTGCTATTAGAGACAGTATAGTGCGCTAATTTTTCCAGTGATTGAAACAGTTGTTGTTCCTTCTCCTGTTATGGATCTTTTTTTTTTAAACCAGGCTTATAGCCCTTTCCATTTACTCAAAAACGGAAATACAGCAGTCTTAGAGTTTAGGGGACGGGAAAGAGGAGTTCAACGCACTACCAAAAAACACATTGCATTCGTTCGCCATCAAAACAAATACTGTGGAGCGAAAACCTGGTAGCATCAAATCTCTAAACCAACTTATTACATACCCACATTGGGCACTGCTTCACAGGCCAAACCAAACCGAAGTCTAGCGAACCACAAACAGCGCCGCAAAACAGGACTCGAGATGAACTTAGGATTGGAGAGTTCGCCCGATGAGACAGCCCGGACATCTTCAGTAAGCCAAGCCTCCTCCCGCATCATCATTCGCCCTCCTGGACTCCTCGCACAGCTTCATCAACTTCATCTCGAGTCCTATTTTGCGATGTTATGGATGTTATGAACCTTGTGTTAACAGTTTTGCACGCTTGAGCTCATATTTTTATTTCGCTTAGTTTCTCTCAGCTCCAAACTTGTTACTACTGTACAACTTCTCATGATTCTGTCTCCACTCTCACTGTAGTTCAGACCACAAGACCTTTTCATTTAAGACTTGAAAGAATGGTTCGTTAGTTAGCCATTCAACCTTAAACCTTTACTACCAAGAACAACTGGCCAACCCTTCTCAGACCTTCGGTTGAGAGGATACCTCAAGTAAAAGAGAACCAGGTAAAAAAATAAAGGTAGCTTAATATCCTGCCTAAACCACAAACCCCTCTTCCTTTTTTTGCGGGAAAAGTGCGTATTTATTCCTCAGAAATAGCGTTACAGTCGACTAATACAAGATCTAAGATACTATCTAGAACACGATGCGACCAACAAGCGGTGCAATCTCCACTTCTTTCAACATTAGCTAGACTATGAGCAACACTATTTTGATGGCTATCTATTTTCAATGGAACAAACCCATGAAGCTGCAGAAGCTTCTGGATTTCTGTCATCAAATGACCATAGGCAGATTTGTCAAGCGAATCACCAGTTAATGTAGCAATGACCACTGAACTGTCAGATTGGACTACTATCGATAGATTGGTTTGTCGCACTCATAGATAGTCCTTCAAGGATGGCACAAACCCCTATTCCTCCACCGAAAATCTCTTCAGCGAAAAGGTGTGGAATATCTTCCACGTCGCAGCCCGGAGTTGCTTCTTGATACTATGCGGCTATGTTTTACGTGTGCAAGGAGGTATGTTTCCACTCCGGAGTACTTTTTTTTAAACTGAAATTTTCGACTCCTTCTCGCCTCCCTCCGAAGCGAACAAGGTGTTGAAATAATCTTGCACCATAGGTCTGATGTTATCATATATTTTAGTTTTCGGTTCATTTTTTTTCTCCCGTAGAAGCAAATTGCTCGAAGTAGGACGTGTTTCGACGAAAATCCAAGTCTGCTACCGGGCTCATCTGCTCCCGGTCAGAAACAAAATCAAAACAAATACTAGAAAAATTCAAAAAAACAAATTTTTTGTGTGTGGTAGATATTTTGTTGTGTGAGGTCCGTTCCGAATTTCAGCTTATTTGGACATCTGAGAAGCTCTTGACAAAAAAGACAAATCGGGTCAGAACAGTACGTGAACAGTAAACATTTTTATAGACCCTGATTTGTCTTTTTTGCCAAGCTACTCAGGTGCCCAAATGTGTTTAAATTTGAAGCGGACCTAACGCATCAAATTATCTACCACACAAAAAATTTGGAGTTCTCGAATTTTTTCTAGTATTTGTTTTGATTTTTTTCGTCAGCGCAGGTGTAGCTGAGCCCAGGAGCAGAAACGCCACTTCCGTGTTTCGGTAACTATGCCTGAGCCAATTATTGTTGTCCTCTCTTAGCCTAGTAGATCTCACCCTGTTCCAACAGATTTTCTACGAGAACAACGAGTTATTTTTGTTTCATCTTGACCTCCTCGGTGTAAGGGGCTGCATCCATGTCCTTTTGCACTTTGCGATCCCAGATATGCAAGTCATTATGTACGGCTTGTTGGACCGCCTTCTGCCAAGCCGTTTCAACAATCTCTTCAACTGTCTATTCGGCCAGCCAACCAGTCTTCAATCTAGGTGGCTTGGTGGCGTTGATAGCAAAGAGATCTGGTAAGGTTGGTGCATTAGCTATGTTCTAAGGATGAACCGAGGGAAGATGGAGGTGATGGTCCTTGCAGCGTGCGGTGCTCACTGTGAGTGTGCCTAGATCGGTGTGGGACCCAATCCAGAGCTTGGATGGGACACCCA
This sequence comes from Hordeum marinum, assembly GCA_022496015.1. Classification (NCBI taxonomy): domain Eukaryota; kingdom Viridiplantae; phylum Streptophyta; class Magnoliopsida; order Poales; family Poaceae; genus Hordeum; species Hordeum marinum. The sequence goes on from CM039673.1 coordinate 111,241,374, forward strand.
GTTTTAGATGTTAGGTTTTGATACAATGTCTGTTTGGTATTAGGCCCGGACTTTCCGCATGCCTTCATCAAGGGAATAGGAGTAGCAACGATGTCGTCAAGATGGTAGCTTCAGGTTTATTGATGTATCATCTTATATGGTCTCTATAAATAATTAATAATATGACTGCATACACCGTTCAGATACAGACCGAGGTACATCCTCATTTTCTAAAAAAATATGGCTTCCTTGCATTACAATACAATCGGCCACACCAGGAGTGTGGTTCTGATAGGGGAAGTGAACCGCAAACCAATTCCTTGGAAGCCTGCCTATACCTGATATTGCCCAACGCCAACACACTCATCGTTGAAATAAATAAACACGGTACCCTCAAAATTCCAGTGACTGCTTTTCTTCGGCAGTGGTGATCAAAGAGAAGTAGCAGAAACGAAGGAGATCAACCCCATACAGTCCATAGCAACAACAAGGCGTCGAAATAGTCGGCCGGTACGCCACACAGAAGATGCGAGGAGCTCAAACACGTGGTTTTATGGAAATTTACTGTGGGACGGAGAGAGTACAGGATAAAGTGTTGTGTGGCAGTTGAGAGGTCTCCAGTTAGTTCATAATGAAATGATGCAAACACTCCAATAAATTGATACTTACAGAAGAAGCGCTCAAAGGCCCATTGACTTCATGCAGCTTCACATACAACAAAACAAGGCTCTGCATGTTTATAGACTACAGGAGAAACATTTTCTTAGCCTTTCGGTGCATTGCTCGCTTCTAGCATAAACTCTTCATGAAAAATGAAGGTATCAAGAACCGAAGGCAATTCTCTGCACCAGATCTGGCCTTCTCTTGCTCGGCATCCGAAGAAGTCCAGTAATTTGGAGCTCTGTGACAGCCCTGCAGAACCGTGCTCTGAAAAAATACGTGTCAAGGATTACCTAGACTGAAATGTGAGTAGACAATTATGGACTGTATTTGAAAATGAAAACCATGAATTCAGTTTGTCAAACTGTGGTCAATGAAGCATAAAAAAGACACTATGGTCAAGGATACTGGATCATGGCTTCACTCTGTTGAGGCGTGGCTTTTGATTTCTTTTTTGAGGGGGAACCAACCAGTTTGTTTTTCCCTTTTGAATTGATGATTCCATCAAAAGACAGGTACCAGTCATGAAGGTTAATTACGTCACCATATTCTTGGGCTAGGTTGCACCTGCAAAGCAAAATAGTTTTGCATCAGCTATAAGATGTTGGCCACGGCTTTGCTTGCCCACAATATGGCACATGTTTGAGCCTAGGCCTAGCCTTTATGGCATATTATGGTTTTGCCATTCAGATTCCAAGCGTAACAGCTACTTGATATCAGTAAGAATATTCATATCTTCATGCATGGACTTACATAACTGATGTGTCATGCAAGGATGCTGACACAGCAATTCCATTTCTGCTGCAGCAAGAGCAATTAAGACGGCTCTGTGACTTCAGGAGATCAAGCTGAACCATTTTTCTTGGGTTTCCAATTAGTGCCTAGATATGATATGAGATGAAATGGAAATCAGAATTGTTATCAGTACATGGGTTACTCTAATACGTTTCTAAATTAACTGAAGTTCTAGCTTTGTCCTCAGTAAGACTTATCTATATTTGACCAAGTCTAGAAAATTATGTTAATATCTACAACATCACATATATATAATATGAAAATACTTTTTATGATGAATCCAATGAAACTAATTTGGTGTTGCAGTTGTTGATGTATTTTTCTATGGTCTTGGTTAAACTTAAAAAGAAGTTTGACAACTAATTTGGAACAGATGGAGTACACAGTAATAACAATTCTTTATATGAAGGAAAAACTTACAGATTGGAGAACACCAACATTCTTGAAGCAAATGATTTCGTGAAAAGGTAAACACTCGACAGGCACCAAAAGTTTTCTGTTGAATATCTAGACATTAGATGCTGAAACTTCAAACGAATTAATATTATAAATTGAATGGGTTAATAGGATAAGTGACTTCTCAGTTCACAGCATCAACTTAACAATCAGTCATGTCAAGATGTTAATTACTAAATCTCATTGTATATATACTACTATATTAAACCAGCTGAGCTAGGAGCCTCTTCCTTTTTTTGAATTTTTTTCAAGGGCTCTATCAATGACACATGGCAAACGATGAACAGTGCCTTGAATAGTAATTATGTTCATTGATTAATCGTGTGGGTAATCCTGTGTGAACATTAATCATGGGTAAATAGTAATTACGGGTGAACAGTACTTGCGAACCCACTTGAAAAACTGATGCACACAATAATTTCCTGTTAACATTATTTCCATATGAAAAGTATATTTGAAAACAAAAAATTTAAAAAATGACATTTTTATACACATCAAAGACAAGAGACCTTTCTAGGTTTGTGTATTTTTTCACGCTGAGATGACATCCGAGAAGAGAAGCTTGGTACAAAAAAACAGAGCTCAAATTCGCCACATACACACTAATGGCGAATCAACCAGACTGTTGAACAACAAAAACCGACATCAATGGGACGCGCTAGCTTAGCCGGTAGACTTATTCAAATGGTTGGTTTGTTCATGCACATGATCGGTTGTTGCCATAATTTCGTGTGTCATGTATTCTCTGGAAGGCTCCAAGCCATTCCACCGCTATGCATGCCTATAAAATGGCTCCACCTTAGACCAGCTTCTTCCCCACCGCTACCCTACATCTTCCGCCGCTGCACCAATACACCATCGTTGTGCTCGGTGTACCTGCACCTGCGACAACAAACATCCTCACGTCGCTATCATCAGTATCTTGTACGTGGCCGCCACCGATGGAGACGGCCGACATCTCCTCGGCGCTCAACATGGATGACTCGGACGCACCGGCACACATCCTCCATATGTGTACTTTATTGTCGTCCTCCTTGCATTCCCTTTTGTGTCCTCCACCAATGTTCAAGCCTCGGGCCACTACACCGTCCGCCTTTGCTCCTTGCTAGCACGACGGTGCTGCCGTATCTCCGGCCCTGCGCATCTGTCGGGCCTGCATAGTCCTACGGTCACGCGACCATGCAGTCGATGAGATACACCCTGGCCTGGGTCTGGTTTGCAATGGTGCTGATGATGGGGTTGGCGTACGCCGCCCGTGCGCCAACTTGACCTCTCCCTACCAGGTGCTACCTCCCTCAAACCTCCCTAGATCCACATTGATCTACACAAAGCATCACTGGTGACGGGTGGAAGCAGACATGGTCAACGACACCCAGCTAAGGATGCGCTATAGCCTTTTGTCACTTTATGACTTTTTTTAACAGTTTTGCGACGATTTACTTGGCATGGTTATGTGGATCTAAGGGGGTTTGCTTTGTTTTACCAAAATACTGAGACCTTTCCGAAGCATCCACCACTACCCAACTCCACTCTATAAAAAGAACTCCTCTAGAAAATGCTCTATCGGATCCTACCTTTCTCGGTTCTCGGCCGGTCAAAAAAAGGGAAACATCACATCCCTGGCGGCAACTACGGTCATGAGGGTAGAGCAGTGGCGATGTCCACAAAGCGGCAGCGCAACAGCAACACAACACCGTGGAATCTCCAGTCTCCACTATATCTTATCCCTCGACTTTTAGCGGATCCATCGCCGACGACCATCGCTAGAGGAGCTGCGGCCAGCACATGAAGGCGCCTGTGGCGGAGACAAGTGTGGTGGGTCGAGGGACGTTGTGTGCTGCTTGAGAATGACCCAGGAGAAGTCTCAACCAACACTAGAAACCATCCCCAACTACTCTCTTCCCCTCCTCAATCCCAATCGGTGGCACCCTTACCTCTCTCCTGATTTCTTCCCATATGCGCCCCTTATCTCTCGGTCTAGCATGGAAGGCAAGCCCGTCACAGTAGCAGCAGTAGTGCAACCATCAAGTCGGCTAAAACTAGAACACAAGATAATAAGCTAGGCATACCAAAAAATCAGACAAAAATGGGAACAAGGACCTATATGTACCATGCAAAAAAGATGCACATATTTGCATGAATCCACTGAGTAAACAAAAAGTATCACTCAACTCGCTCTCTTTAAAGCCCACCGCCTCTTTTTTGCCATGCAAATACAAGCAACATAGATATATACACGGGTTACCCAACTGGCGCGGCGTGCCGCCGTGCGTCCGCCCACTAGTCATACCTATTCGTAGAGGGTCTTATGGCATATCATTGTACATCTAGGCTTCATCTGGTATTGTGGTGGATTATGATAAACTGGTGATCACATTTGGCCGAGCTTCTTATACTTGGGTGTTTAACTAGACACTTCTCTTAATGAAGATGGAAACAAATATATTACTGTGTTTCAAACTGAGATTAAATGTGAGAGAACAACAACTGGATAAAACTTGTCTGATATTAAGCTAATTTACCAAACACAAAATGCAAGATTAACATGGGATGTTCGCTGATTTTCCTGTTTCGGAACCTGTAATTGCCTCCTAGGAGGATTGTAACAACTCTCTCTCTTTTCAATGCAATGAAACGCAAAATCTCTTGCGTTTTCTCAAGAGAAAAAATATATATATATCCTACCATAACTTTACCTCGTAATATCATCCAATAGCATGGTAGCTTTATCGTTTAATGGCACTGTTCCGATTGCGGTACTATTGGTTGACCTCCTGATACAGCATGAAGTGATGGTCAGGCAGTTTCAGCTAAGCAAAATTTATAATATTGTATTGGAGTTTCAAGGATAAGATATTCAGTCCGACTTGCCCGTATGACTATAGCATTGTATGTAAAGTAAATACTACTACATTAGTCTGGCTGGTAGCAGGTGCGTCGAATTAAACACCCCTGCTAATTATTATTCGGCATTAACATCATGATCATGATTCGGTATCACAAGTTTTACATAACCATTAGTTATAAATAACAATAACTGCATGGTTATTTTGCTCTTAATATTTGTTTGATCAATAGAATTGCACATGAGAGATGATAAAAGGAGGTACAAACCTAGGCCATTTATCCTTTGTGATTACCACACAATCTACACTGGTTGTAGTTGACTGAAGCTCTTTGACCTTGGCAATAATCTAGAAAAGAATGAGCATATTCATTACTAGCGCCTCAGTGCAGTCAATACAAGTATTGCAATTATTGTCTTTGGGTTTTCTACTACAAACCCATAATTAGTTTCTCCAATGTAAAGTGAAATTGACGAATTTCCAGTCCATTTTGTGAAAACATAAGTTCAGCAATCACAAGTATTCAGAAGCTACTTTAACCCAAAAAACTTCAACCAGAGAACCAAAATAATATGTCCCATTTTCAGAGTATCTATCCAGATTCCATACAAACAACCAAGTATGAAAACTGGTGATGAGAAACTGGACACCATTTAGCAAGTGAATAAACTTGACCAAAATGACTTAATGAGACATAATATAATTTCTCGTTACATGAGTTGTACTTCTTTCACCAAAGTGTTCACCATTACAAAATCAACAGTGAGAATACCTCATTCATTCCTTCTAAGTGGATGCTCCAAACTTCAAGAACACGAAATAATGTTTCCATAGGCATGTATCTGATCCAACATAACAGATTTGTCAGAATCAAAAAGACGGAATTAAATAAAAGATTGCAAAAAAGGGTATTGCCTTCAGACAAATGAAAAAATCAGCCCTAGTATGTAACTGCTGCAAAAAATATATAAGCTTAAGTCTTTCATGGTAATTGTAAGTTGACCATATTACTTCCAATACAATAATCATGGCCCAGTGACTCCATTAAAGAATCTGGATCTCTCATAAATTATAAATTAAAGAGATAAAAAGGTACGAGGAGAGTAATTGGGGAAATACTCTACACGGTCAAACACCGCAGGACCACAGGTTTTATATTAGCGATTACAATCGGTTAGGATCTCCATATGATATATAAGATTAGATACGCACAAGTATCTCTAACAATAATAAATTGGAGACTTTGTGCATCAAAAAACCTGAAAGCAAATTCAATCATCTTACCTTACTGTATCCAATGCCTGAGCTATACATCTTCTACCAGCACCTGTTTTTCCACTTGATAGATTCCCACTTGTCAGTTTAGACATAAGCAGTTCATTATTTGAATCATTCCGAGTATGCAGATCTGGATTGATTGCCTCGCAGAAAATATCTAAAAGTTGCACTTTGCCATGTCTTCCAGCTTCATACAAGCACTGGATAGTCATAATGTGGGAGACAAATATTCAGTATAATGGACATAGCATGTTCACAATTAATCAACTAAAGAAGCTTCTGTACATCCTTCACATGAAGGTAGACATGTGAGCATGCAATATCATAAACGTTTAGCACAACGTTCATTTATGTATAATGATGGAGAACTGTTGTCTCAAGGAGGGGGGCGGGGGGGGGTAGCACCACGAGCCTACCGAGAGAACAGAACTCCAATCCTTTTGCAGCTTCATCAGCTCAGACAACCCTTCTACCAAATTGTTGCCAGGCTTGATTGAGTTATATTCCCTGCAATACACAGTTTTAAACCTATAGAATGGGAGAAATTATTGTAACCAGATCTTATAGATGATCTTATACCTTGTGCATGAGGGTAAACCAAAAGCTTGTTTCTGAACTGCTACAGGCAGCGCACCAAATTTATCACGCCAAAAGTTCTGTGGGGCAGTAAATCAGAAGCAACTCAAACAGAGATATAGATATTAAATTTAAGGGAAACTGAAGTGTAGGTTCTAGCTGGTAGTAGTACCAAAAAAAATAGCAAACATGGTACTATGATGGAATTAGGAAATAGCAGCAACCTCAGAATCCTCTTCAAGCATTCCCATGCACAAGAAGCTCAAAGGTTCGACGGAGAAGTGCTTACTGCATGCAAGCTATGTCAACTTTGATTAGTCTTTCCATAACAGATGGTGAAGATATATTCAATAAAATTTCTAACATGAATATAGCTTAAGTGCATAATATGAAACACTAACCTTGAGAGCACTAATGAAAGATGTTATTGTCCCATCGTGTCTGAAAAAGTAATTTCTGAGGAAGACTGCAACTTCGTGACTGATGCAGAAACCGGCGCATGGTTTAACAAGGATGGCCTCCACAAGGGCATTCATTCTATCAGAGGGAGACCCCAACGTGAGCTTACAGGGATCTAATCTATGAAGAGCTTCCGATGAGAGCAGTTTCCTCGGTGCGTCAAGGGTAGTTGCTATCCCCATTACAAAGAAGATTGGAATCTTAATTACCCACTCACTACAACAAAGAGATAAGTATTAGGCTTTCAAAAATTCTATGTCGAACCAAACCCACAAATGCAAGCTTCTTAATTGAAATTAATCCCAGAAAGAAGAAAAACTATGTATTATGTTTCATTACTGGTAAATACATTTCTTCTAGAGAGGAGTTAAATAAGTGGCATGGAGCATGCAACTACAAGAAAAGGAGCAGAACCCATTTGAACAAATAAATTAATATGCTTCTTGCTATCATTGACATTGAAACTAATTAGTGTTAAGCTGTAAGGATTACAGAGTGGGCTAAAAACTGGATCTAGTATTTATGTAGTCCGGATTTTGGCATATCTCGCGGGTACCGAGATCAGAGTTTCTTCAAAGATTGCACTTACTTTTACCTGGGTTGGCGTAGAGGTGCCTACACGATAAGAGTAAAGTGCCTGAAGCGACGAAACATAGAGTTTACCTCAGTGTCATCACAAGCTCTCCCAGGACATCACCGGAGCATTGCTCTAAATCATCAATTATGATAATGATAGGTTGATCAAAATTGTCGCCTTTGCAGTACCAAGATGCGAGTGCAGATACATCCGCTACCTGTTGGAGAAAAGCAGCAGCAGATGAAGTTAGAGAGCCAATACACTAGAATCTGAATCAACAATGCAGATTTAAAAAATTTGAGCCACGGTCATGTCGCTCACATCTGGAACATCTGAAAGCAGCTGCCTCAACAAGCTCCTTAAGCAGCCACCGACTCCACTCTTTGCTGATAATTCCGTTGCCGAGAGCTTGGCCAGGTGACATCCATTAGACTCCAGATGATCCATGAGATCACGAAATGTCGTGACATCATCGACAAATTCCGCATTCTCTGCAAAAGTGAGAAATCCAATCCAGTCAAGTCAGCTGATTCCTCGCCAGTAGAAACCAATCAGTTAAACACTTGATGGCAGTGTTCTGCTTACTAGTGAGAACAAATGCCGTTGGTATCTTTCTGCAGATCACATCAGTTAAGAGAGGATACGGCTGCTGGATTTCAGCAGGGCAGGGTCTCGTGATAGAGCGGATCGTGGAGAAGGATTCCTGGACCCACCGCAGCACCTGATCAAACAGCTTGAGGTTGATGCCTCTGAGGACCTCCTGGAACCAAAACGAAGCAATACCAAGATGAGACATAGCAAACATTAAAGTATGCACATGATGAGGGACGGGGCTGGTCGATCGAATTATGGGGTGAAGAGAGGCAGACATTGATGGTGGATTGGATCTTGGACCAGGTGCAGTGGAAGGCCTCCAGGCGGAGATGCTCGTACAGCTCTATGTCCACCTCCTCCTCGTCATCCCGCGGTCTCTTTGCAGATTTGGGGTTGGGAGATGACGGCTGGGAGACCTCGATCCGCCGCCGAGCTCGGGAAGTTGCCGGGGAGGAAACGGATGCGGACGCACCAGCGGACGCCTTATGAAGGACAAAGAACGGCTGCAAGGAGACTGACATGAGAGAGATGAATGCAGATCACGTGCAGGCAGCAACAAGGAAACATGCCTGGATATTGTTGGCGGCTGTGAGCGAAGCTTCGCGAGACAGTGTAGCCATGGCTCTGGTGGTCAGAGGGGGTAGGCGGCACCACGCGGTGGCAAGGGATACGGCAGTTGCTAACCAAGCCGGCGGTTGTTCACCCACGCAAGGCAGCGGGCTAATTAATAAAATGCCTCATGCCTGCTCTGCCCCGGCTAAATCTTTCTCTGCAATTGATTAAATGCCCCATCTTAGCTTTACCAGTTGAAAAAATAGCACACATTACAGGATTCACTTGCTCAATATATGTATGGATGAATGGATAATGAATGTGTCCTGAGTCCCGTGTCTCAAATTGGAGTAGCACTGCTCAATTTATGTTATTCTTTTGCCAGATATCTTATGACACTTGGATTAGGTAGATTTTGTTTTGTTTTGGAGTGCGCACACCCACCATTTTATTCCTGGCTACGCCAGCCCCCTCCCCCCCCCCTCCTCTCTCTCTCTCTCTCTCTCTCTCTCTCCACCTACCGCGCTATCAAACAACAAGTGAATCCTATAATGTGTGCCATTTTATCAACTGGCAAAGCTAAGATGGGGTACTTCTCTAGACTGTAAGCAACTAAGCATCAAATACTGTTATAGATGTGTGGCAAAGAACAAGCAGTGCAAAAGAAGCAACCTCTCCTGCAGGCTGCAGCAGCGGTAGATGTGTGGCAACTTGCAAGTAACAAGACATATCTCTTATCATATAAACAAATCAGAACACACTGGATGGCTGGATCCTCCCAAATATCACGCATGCAACACTCATAGAGGAGAGAACACTCACGCAAGCAACACTAGCAGTTCATAATCCATATGAATCAATCAGAGATTCAGAACATAGGTCATAATTCACAATCCATGTGAATCAACATTCGAAATAGAGGAGAGGGCAGAGGGAGGAGACCGGGAGGGAGCATCTACGTTGGTCGATTCAGACATTCGGTGACCAGGGATGCGATGGTGGGCGTCACGGCGGGCCGTCGGTGATGCAAACCGTAGAACGAGGAAGACGCCGGTCGTGGTCGTGGGTCTGGATGCCTCGTGGCTGAGCGTCGACCGCCGGGGAAGCTGAACGCCGTCGATGGATAACGCAGCCTCCACCTCCGGGCTCCGGCTTACTCCTCACGGCGGCGCGGAGAGATCGACGGCGGAACGAGGTGGAGGTGGAGGTGACGGTGGGGACTTGGGTGGGGGCGGCGGCTGGGGCGGGGCGGCAAGGTTTCCAGGGAGGGGGGTTTTTTTTTTTGAGGGGGCGAATGGGGACGCTGGGCCGTCGCTAGGTTTTGGGGAGTTGGGGGCTTGAGCGCGGGGTTTGAGCTGGGACGCTCGCCTCCTCTACGCATACCTTTCCAAACGGGCCGGCCCGGCACGGCCCGCTGGTAATCGTGCCTGGCACGGCCCGGTCCGCCGCGGCACGATTACTAATCAGGCCGTACCGTGCCTGCCCGCGTGCTCGGGGTGTCGGCCCAGGCATGGCCCGTTTGCTAATATGTAACATCCCAAAATTTTAAATTTTGAAATGTTATATTAAATAAATAAGTAGGATTGTTTGCTTGAATGTTGTGTGATTGATTGTGTGAAAGTGAGTGAAATTTGAAACTTTTTGAAACTTTTGAAAGTTTATTGAGAGGGAATGAAATGACTTTCCCAAAACTTTCAATCTGCATTTTGATCACCAGGAATTCAAATTCATTTCATCACAAAACCCTAGAGTGAACATGACATGACTTCTTCCATTTAAAGAAATGAAAAGGGATTTGAAAATGATTTGAATTTCCATCTTAAAAATATTTCAAATTCAGAAAACTTTATGCAACTCAATGATTTTCATGAGAGAAAATAATATGACTTCTTCAAATTATATGAAATATGAGTTGGAAGTTAAAAGAAGGAATTGAAAGAGCTTTTGAAAACCTCTGAATTATTTTGAAAATCCATTTCATATTGGTCCCTATCCAAAATTTTCAAAGTATTCAAACCCCTGACAAAAATTTGAAAGGAGTAACATGACACTCCAAGACAGGGGGTAATTTGTGAAGTTTTTGAATCATCAAACCCAAAAAAGTTATTTGAAAAATATTTGCAAAAGTAAATAAAACCAATTAAGGCATTTTCTGAAAAATGATTTTTTAAAAAGTATTCAAAATGCCAGAATAAAAATGTCCATTAAATGGAATTTATTATTCTGTTAATTTTGATATAAAATTTGGCTATATTTGGAATTTATTTGAATGCTTTAAATAGGTTTTATGGCTCTGGAAAAATCATAAATAGCAAAACGGTAACAGTTTATATTAAAACGGCCAGCCCAACGACTTAAATGCCGAGACCGTTACGAGCCGGTCGCCCGTCGATCACGCCCCCCCCCCCTCTCTCCTTATGACATGTGGGGCCCGCTGTCCGAATCAAAGCCGCCGCGGTCATCTCTTTCCTCCCCCTCACCCGAAGACCATGCCGGCAACCCCCGCCGTGACCACCTCCTCCGTTACTCCCCGAGCGCCCCACGGCCTCCTATAAATACCCACCGCTCCCCTCCCTCCATTCTCGTTGTTTCCCCCTCTCCCCGAGCCTTCCCCTCGCCGGACTTCACCACGGCCGCCGCGTCATTTCTGCTCCACAGCTCCACTCCGACCTCCCCGAGCGCCACCGAACCCTTCTTCGACCTCACCGCACCCGTGCGCACCACCCCACCCCTCTGCTTCGCCGGAGACCCCCTGGAATGCCCTAACCTATGACCTCGCCGGAGCCCCACCTCCACCGAGCCGCCCCGGAGCTCGTGCCGCTCGCTCCTGTCGCCTTCGAGCCTCGCCGACGCCACCATCGTCATCACCACGCTCGCCGCCGTCGACCGGACCCTTTCCCCGACACCAAAGACCACCGGAGGCGCATCCCCGGCGACCTCGACGCCTCTGCCGTCGCCGGAACCCTCGCCGGAACCAGCAACCACCACGGTGAGCACCCTCCCCGTCCGATCCCTAATCAACGGCGTAGATTAGATCCCCGTACCCCTTCGGTTCTCTTAGAAAGAACCGGCCGGTTTTCTTTTAAAATAAATTGACCGAACCGTTTTCTGTTATGTCTCGGTCGTCCGCCCGAAACTCCCTAGCACACGCACACTTAGACCAATCAGGAGATGCCACGTAGTCCACCTATCCGTTCGAAACAAAACTTTTTCTTTTGTTTTAATTTTTGTTACCAGAATAGTTTCAAATTTGTTTTGCTTATATCTTTTATGTTTTTAACTATTTTAAATTGATTCTTTTTGCATTAGATCACAATTTTTATCTAGTTTCTGTAGATACCAAATTTGACCATGTTTGAACATTTAAATTTGAATTTGGACAGATTTGATTTAAATTTTGTTTTCTGAATATCTTGAGTTTTAAAATGAATTTTTGAATGATTCTTTTTCCTACTTGTCACTAGTGATATTAGCTATCATTAGGTAGAGTTTGAGAATTTTTATAATAATTTTTAAATAGTGTTTTCAAAACCAAACAGAATCTGTTTAGTTTCATATTAGTTTATTTACCTTGTTTTATTTTTGAAAATCTGAATATGATTTATATTAAGTTTCAGATTTCATTTAGTTTTGTTGTTCCAAACCTTAGTAATTTACTTGCTGTTAACAAAAGTTAACTTGTTTAGTTTATAAATTTTGTTGTAGGGATCTATACCCTCTTTCAAATAGGTATAGTTTATTTAAAACAAATTAGTTAGTACTAGTTCTTTTAACTAAAATTTTAAGTATTAGATTTTGTTTTCAAATAAAGTTTTTACTAATTCTTTTCTGGAAATAAATGTTTTAAACAAAAATAGTTTAGTTTTACTCTATTATTATAGGAAACCATATTTTTCTTCATTAGGTAATGTTTTATAAAACAATTTAGTTTTAATAGTAATTCTTTTACAAAAGTTTTAAATGACTTAATTCTGTTTTATAATAAAGATTTTATTTAATTATTTTCTGTTAACTAAGTTGTTTCATAATTTGTTTTCTTTTAGTTGGTGGATGTGCTTGTAGTTAAATTCAGTAGGCAAACACTCATGTTGTTAGAATGTTGTTTTCATAGTTTTACTTGTTCTTCAAAAGTAATTCATTTTGCTAACAAAATATTTACTAAAATCCTTTTATTATATTTTACTTTGTTTTGGGTTTTGTGTTACTTTTGAATTTGTTGGAGTTTTGTGTTTCAACTTTGTCTTAAGTATTTCTTTCATCAACCTTGTTGATTTTGTTCTTGTGTTACCTTGTGATTGTTAGAATTGATTGCTAGTATGATTACTTATGAATGCAATGGTTGTTATATAGATTTTCATCGGAGAGTAACGAATAGTTCTATCAAGTTATTTCTGAGAGCGATCTTTATCTGCATCAACAGTACAGGCAAGTTTACTTTGACCATCTTTTCATACATATGTTTTATTGCATGTAGTGACACCATTCAACAGATCCCTCCCGTAGTGTTATTAAATTCTTGTAGTTGAGTAGAATGCATGAGGTAGGAACCCACCACTTGTTACTAAAGCCCCGGGAACGCTAGTTAGTGCAATGCTATGCTAAAGTAGACGGGGTCTGGTATGAGTGTTCGTGAGTGGTGTGAAGAAGGACTCCACGTAAAAACGACGACTTCATGAAGACATCTTCAAGTCATGCATCTTCAAGACCTCAAGACTTCAAGACTCGAGAAGACAAGTTTTCAATACACACTACTGGGTGAAGGATGGTTGATTGGGCATCCCTGGAGAAACCAGTGGATGGCCGGGATGCATGGAGAAGCGCCATGACATCTTGCGGAAAGCTTCACCCAGACTCAAAGAGAAGGATGAATACTTCATGCCCGGAAGCTTACCTGTGTAGCCACAAGTCATTATGGGCTCTGGCTTGGTTGATCTTTGTTGTGACTCTGCTGGGCAGTGCTACGAGATGTAGTCGACGTTAGGATTGGGATGGGCACTGTCGGACAGTCAGGGAAGCACTCTGAAAGACCATGTTTCTTTCATCCTGTTCTCAAACACCAGGCAGTGCGAGGACTTACCAGGAGGGAAAGAATCTTGTGGGTAAAGTACACAACACTCTGCAGAGTTAAACCTAATCGATTAGCCGTGTCCCCGGTTACGGACAATTTGAGCTTCTAGACTTGGATCTATCTCTGAACTCTCAACACTGGACTGATAACTTAATTGTGGGCAACTTAAGATACTTGTGGGTATTGAGACATTGGTTGGCGGAACCATGTCATGATAGGTAATTCCATAGTGAAATTCCTGATATTCCTTTTGTTGTAGGAAAAATAAAATCAGCTTTTACGCAAAAACTTAGACACAGAGCCATAAAGCCTTTGCATATAGAGTAGTCTTTATTCTTCTGTTCTACTATGGTGATCTTGCCAGTACATTCAATGTACTGACCTATATGGCTGCAACGTATTATGTTGCAGATTCTCTTTTATGACGGGTAAGAGTATGATTCAGGGTTACGGTCCGCACTCAACTTGTCGTTGGTGTTATTGGGACTCCACTCCCTTGACTGTATCCGTTGCTATTTTAAGGTATATATCAGTTTTACGCTATTTACATGTGACTGCACTTTGATATATACATTGATGTACTGTGTGTGCCAGCATACTGATCCAGGGATGGCACAGAAAACACAGAGGCTTGACTCGTTTTGAGTCGGGTCGCTACATAATCAGGCCGGCTCGTCGGCACGCCAGGCCCGCTAATATGCCTACTATTTAACGCATTAAGTGTTTTTAGTCTATTTTTACTTATTGGGTCATATAAAAAAACAAAATAAAAAAGCTAACCGGGTCGTGCCGTGCCGGCCCGCGTGCTGGGGGTGACGGCCCAAGGCGGGCCGCGGGCCTGGCACGGCCCGTTTAGCTCGTGCTGGGCCGGGCCGCGTGCCGTGCTGACGCGACGTGCCGCTGGGCCGGCCCGTTAAGCCCGTCCCGTTTGGCCAGGTATACCTCTAAGCATGCAGGCCGTGCAGGATTTTAGTACTGGGCTATAGAATATTTTCGGCTATTCGGGTACAGCAAGCCAAACAGGCTGGGCCAATCAGGCCGGCCCACGAGCACGTCGGCACGGTCTGCTATGGGCCAGGCACGACACGGGCTAAACGGCTGAAATCACTACTTGACGAGTACAACATCCATCCATCCCCTCACGGTAGGGTTATTTTCCTCTCGGCGGCGCCCGGCGCCGCCGTTGAGAAAGTTGTCCCCTACCCTTCTCCACCTTCGGCTAGCCTCTCTGGTTGGTTCTGACGGTGAGTCGGGGTCTAGGGTTTCTACGCCCGGCGTCACAAATAACTCTAGGCAAGGGAGACGATGGAGTTTGAAGCTTCTAGATCAGGCTCGTTAATGGGCGATCTGAACGCAATGATGGTGGGGCAGGGACTCAAGGTGGATGATCTGCAAGATGTGGAAGTGGAGGATGATCCAGAGGAGCTTCCTATCGGTGGAGGCCCAACCTTGCTGGAGGAAACAGAGAATTAAGGGTCTCATATGGTGCTGAATTCAGAAAACAATTTAACAGGGATGCAAATAGTGATCGTCTCCACCACTGAATCTCCTGTTAGTCCCCTGCCTAAGAGGGACCCAAAGAGGAGCAAGACCTCTGCTGATGGAAAGGATACCACTTCGTCAACCAAAACACCCATGGCGGGCTCCTGCGAGGGGCGCCGCCGGGGCCAATGAGTACTTTTGTATGGAATTGTCGTGGAGTGGGTAATGCTGCGACAGTCCGAGAACTACGCAATTTTGCGATAATTTTTACCCTTGCCGTGTTGTGCATTGTTGAAACTCAAATTAGTGGTGCACGTGTAGAAGCTTTGGCAAGTACCCTGGGATATGATAAGGCCTTTTCTATTGATATCCAAGGTATAAGTGGAGGAATAGGTATTTTCTGGAATAATAATATCACTATTGAGATTTTGGGTGACTCAGTCTATCACATTGATGCTAATATAGAAGAGGTGGGGCATGATCCGTGGAGATTCACTCGTGATTACGGAGAAGCACAAACAATTTTGAGACACCAAACTTGGGATTTGTTGAAAGGGATAAGCATGTTGAGCTCTCTCCCTTGGTTATGCATGGGCGATTTCAACGAAGTTCTACGTCCGGAAGAACATGAGGGAGTAGCGGATCGCGGCAATGCTCAAATCCAGGGGTTTCGTGATGCTATTGACATTTGCAGGTTGATTGACTTGGGCTATCAAGGGCGCTTCTGGACCTATGAGAAAAAAGTAGCCGATGGGAGTTTTACTAGAGTGAGGCTAGACCGAGGTCTAGCTAATGTCGACTGGATGAATATGTTTCCTTTGGCAAATCTGAAGCATTTAACAGCGGCTACCTCGGATCACGGCCCAATATTTCTGGAATATTCGGGCATGCCAGCCACCATTGTACCAAAAGAAAAGATTCCAATATGAAGTTATGTGGGAAGCTCATGAATCATGGCAAGAAGTGATTACAGAGAGGTGGAATGCAATAGCGATGGGGCTGCGGCTAGATGATCTCAGGGCTAAGCTTTCTTTCTTGTCGAGGGACCTTGAAGGGTGGAGTAAAGATACTTTTGGGAGCGTCCGAAAGGAAATTCTTCATACCAAGCAAGAGTTAGAAAATCTCCGTAATGATCCTGCTAGGGTGGGGCCATCACGCTTGAAAATAAAGCTTAATGACTGGCTTGTTGAATTGTATCGTCGTGAAGAGGCCATGTGGCGCCAGAGATCAAGAATACAATGGTTGTCGGCGGGGGATAAAAATACCAAGTTTTTTCATACGCGGGCTAGCCTTCAGAGGAAGAACATGATCAAAGCATTAATTAACTCGCTGGGAGTACAAGCGGATGACCCGCATGAGCTGAAAACCATGGTCCAAGAGTTCTACCAGAACCTTTATACATCTGAAGGCATCACAGGCGTAGAAGAAGTATTGGCGCATGTTCCATGCAAGGTCACTGAAGCGATGAATGTTACTTTAACTGCACCTTATACTAATGAAGAAGTGAGAGTTGCTCTTTTTCAGATGTTTCCCACCAAGGCACCTGGCCCAGATGGATTCCCTGCGCACTTTTACCAGTGGCACTGGGACCTTTGTGGAGATGATGTCACTCGTGCAGTCTTGCGCGTAGTCAGGGGGAGGAAAGTGCATCATGCGTTAATGACACGTTGTTAGTGTTAATTCCCAAGGTGCAGAATCCAACCTTACTTACCCGGTTGTATCAGTCTATGCAATGTTTTGTATAAAATAGCATCCAAGGTGGTCGCTAATAGGTTGAAGCATATCTTGCCTGAAATAACATTTGAGGAGCAATCGGCCTTCATCCCAGGTAGATTGATAACAGACAATATTATTAGTGTGTTCGAGTGCCTACATTTTATGAAAAGAAATAAGTCCAAGGTCAACGATATGTGTGCTCTGAAGCCCGATATGATGAAATCCTATGACAGAGTGGAGTGGTCTTACCTACGGGCCATCATGAAAAAGCTAGGATTTGCTCAAGCCTGGATAGATACAGTCATGGGGATGGTCACATCAGTCAAGTTCTCGGTGCTCTTCAATGGTGAACAATTAGAGCAATTCACACCTACCATAGGGATTCGACAGGGAGATCCTATTTCCCCTTACCTTTTTTTGATTGCAGCAGAGGGGATCTCGTGCCTCCTAAAATCCAGTTCTCAGTCATCAGTGCTCCGTGGTATTAAGGTGGCTCCAACGGCTCCTGCCGTGAATCACCTGTTATTCGCCGATGACATCCTGTTGCTTTTCAAATCAAGTGTGCAGGGAGCAAATGCGGTGTCAAACCTGTTGGAGTCATATTGTGCAGCATCGGGCTAGAGGGTGAATCATGAAAAATATTCGATATTTTTCAGTAAAGGCTGCCCTCAAAATCTGAGACGAGAAGTAAAGAATTCGCTTAATGTGCATAATGAAGCCCTAAGTGAAAGATACCTTGGAATGCCTACCAATGTTGGTCACTCAATCAATGGAACATTCAGATATCTCCGGGACCGAGTCTAGGAAAGGATAAGAGGGTGGATGGAGAAACTCTTGTCAACGGCAGGTAAAGAGGTTTTGATTAAAGCGGTGGCGTAGGCACTGCCAGTTTTTTCTATGGCATGTTTCAGATTACC
Source organism: Hordeum marinum (assembly GCA_022496015.1). NCBI lineage: Eukaryota > Viridiplantae > Streptophyta > Magnoliopsida > Poales > Poaceae > Hordeum > Hordeum marinum. The sequence continues at coordinate 111,259,329 of CM039673.1, forward strand.
ACGTGGCCTATGTGAGAACATAACATCTATAATTCGACAATTTTTGTGGGGCAGCAAGAATGGGAAGAGAAAGCCTAGCTGGGTTGCTTGGGATGACATGACTCGTCCAAAAAATTTGGGCGGTTTAGGGTTCCGTAACCTAGAGATCTTTAACTTGGCATTGCTATCAAGGCAAGCTTAGCGTATACTTCAGGAACCTACATCTCTCGGCGCGAGGATTTTGAAGGCAAAATATTTCCCAACTTGCTCGTTTTTGGATGCGGATCTTGGCCCTCATCCCTCACAAATTTGGAGGGCTATGCTGGATGGGAGGGATGTACTGCTACAGGGAATTGTTCGACGGATCGGAGATGGAGAAACGACCAATATTTGGCGTGACAACTAGATCTCGAGGGATCAAATGATGCGTCCAATATCTATCCGAACATCGAATGCTCCGTTATTGGTGGCTCAGCTGATGGACGTGTCTACAGGAGCCTGGAAGGAGGAACTGGTGCGGGACACCTTTGTTCCCTATGACGCGGAGGCGATCTTGGGAATACCTATCTGTACACGTCGCATATCTGATTTTTGGGCGTGGGATCCCGACCACAAAGGCCGATTTTCAATTCAATCTGCATATAATATGATCTTGAGAACCAAGATACAGAGGGAAGAATGGCTAGATGAACAGCAAGGGATCTCCAACGGGCAGCAAGATAATGATGGGTGGACTTCTGTATGGAAATTGAGGGTTCCCTCAAAGCTTAAGATGTTTGCATGGAGACTGGGCCGGCAGTCTCTTCCCACGGGTGATTTACTCCACCATCGCAACATGGCCTCATCCCCGGTATGTGCTCTTTGTGGAGCAGCAGACAGTTGGAGGCACAGCCTAATTGATTGCAGCATGGCACGAAGTGTTTGGGCCCTATCTGATGAACAAATGGTGGAGCACATGTGCCATAGCACTAATCCCGGGGCTAAGGAATGGCTTTTTGCCATGGGTGAATCATTATCGCATGAGGAGTTCACCAAGAGGATCGTGACCTTATTGGCTATTTGGAGCTCCCACAGGAAAGCAATACACGAGGATATATTTTAGAGTCCTCTATCTACACACGGCTTTGTTCAGACTTTTTTGTCAAAGATACGAGTTCTTCAAAAGCATACGACCACGAGGCATGCAGCTTGTGTGTCCAGACCACGTCAATGGATCCCTCCACCGTCAAACCATGTGAGAATAAACGTTGATGCGACAATCTCTAGGCATGGTGGTTATGGTGCTGTTGGATCAATATGTATAGACCAAGTGGGCTCCTTCATGGGTGCGTCTACATTATTTTTTCCACACATGAGTGATCCTGCTACTCTAGAGGCCCTAGCTATAAGGGAAGTGTTGGCTCTTGCAGAGGACATGTATGTTCAGCATATCTTCATCGCTTCTGACTGCAAAGTAATCGTGGAGGAAGTCAAGAATGGGAGCTCGGCTGCATATGGAGGTGTGATTACAGAAATTCAGGATCGTTCTTTAGGTTTTGTTTATAGTATTTTTAGTCATGAGTATAGAACCTCGAATGTTGAGGCTCACAATCTCGCAAAGCATGGTCTTACTTTAGGGGTTGGTCGCCATGTCTGGTTAGGCCAACCCGGAGATCTTCTCTTCGTCCCTGTAAACGTTGTGACGTCTTAATAAAGTTTGCGAGTTTGTCTAAAAAAACTACTTGACGAGTACACCTCTTAAAGTTCACTTCCCATCCTTCAGGTTGCGACAAATGGTTCGTAGATTCGTATTTTCAAAATATTTTATCTCTTAAATCGTACGTCTAAATCTCGAACCATTTTCATTATTAGGTTTCTCGTGTCGAGCTCTTCAAAACTAGATCTCATGTTGATAGGTTTTGACGGAAAAAAATCAAGAAGAAAAACGACCGAAAAAAACCGGACGAAAAAATCGTGCCTCTAGCGATAGAAAAAACAGAAACGCGTTTTTCCTTTCCGGGAGGCAAGCCCGTGACTCTAGTGCAAGTAAAACCGTCTCTCGTGAGAGAGAAAACATATTTATTTTCTTTCTAGAAGGCACGACCATGCCTCTCGTGAAGGGGAAGTCGTGTCTCTCGCGGAAGCAAAACCGTGCCTCTCGCAAAAAAGTAAAACGCGTTTTCCCCTTTTCGAGAGGCACGTGTGTGCCTCTTTCAAAAGCAAAATTGTGCCTCTCACGGAAGCAAAATCGTCTCTCTCGCAAAAAACGCATTTTTCTTTTCTTTTTGAGAGGCACTGTTGTGCCTCTCGCGATAGCAAGATCATGCCTCTCGCGGAAGCAAAACCGTACCTCTCGTTAAAAATGTGTTTTTCACGCAAAAACTGTTCGTCCAAAAGCTAGGAAAGACCGGTGAAAACCGGAACACCAAAAAAAAGAAAAACAATAATCTAAAAGACCAAAAACGTGTGCGGAAAAATAAAAAAAAATGAAATTCGAAGGAAACACTCAGAGCGCGACACGTGGCGACGGATGAGAACGCGCCAAGTGGCGGCGCGTGGGGGTGACCATTGGGAAGCTCCCAAAGGAGTGCTCGCTAACTAGTTGCTCCCCTAAACGGGTCGTTCCCGGCAGAGAAGCACTCAGAACTATTCCATACCTATCCTATCAAATTTTCCAAGAGAGAACCACCTACCCTTGTGTTGAGATCAAGATCTTCCACTCCAACCACATGGATCTTGATTTCTAGCCTCCCCAAGTTGCTTTCCACCAATCCCATCTCTTCTACCAAGCCAAGTCTGTAAAAGAGTGATTGTGTGTTCAGGAGTCTATCATCTTGAAGCACAAGATCAAGGAGTTCATCGTCATTACCGAGCCTATTACCTTTTGGAGGGTGGTGCTGCTACTTCTCGAGCATGCGTTGGTTTCCCGTGAAGAGGAACAGTCTGATGCAACAAAGTAGATAAGTATTTCCCTCAGTTTTTGAGAACCAAGGTATCAATCTAGTAGGAGACACAAGTGAGCCACCAATAGATGTGCCTGCACAAAGAATCAAACTCTTGTACCCAACGCTATAAAGGGGTTGTCAATCCCTTCATGGTTACTTGCTAGGATGAGATCTAATAGAGATAGATATAATAGGATGCTTGAACGGAAAGTAAAGTAAAAAATATGGCAGCAAGTATTTTTGGTTTTAGATCTGAAAGTATAATATGGAAAATAGACCCGGGGGCCATAGGTTTCACTAGATGGCTTCTCTCATGATGGCAAGTATTACAATGGGTGAACAAATTACTGTCAAGCAATTGATAGAAACGCGAATAATTATGAAGATATCTAAGGCAATGATTATGCATATAGGCATCACGTCTGTGACAAGTAGACCGAAACGATTCTACATCTACTACTATTACTCCACACATCGACCGACTCCTGCCTGCATCTAGAGTATTAAGTTCATGAAGAACAAAGTAACGCATTAAGTAAGATGACATGATGTAAAGGGATAAACTCAAGCAATATGATTAAAACCCCATCTTTTTACCCTTGATGGCAACAATACAATACGTGCCTCGCTACCCCTACTTTGTCATTGGGTGAGGACACCGCAAGATTGAACCCAAAACTAAGCACTTCTCCTATTGCAAGAATTACCAATCTAGTTGGCCAAACCAAACCAATAACTCGAAGAGACTTGCAATGATATGAAATCATGCATATAAGAATTCAGGAAAGACTCAAATATTATTCATGGATAACCTGAACATAAACCCACAATTCATCGGATCTCGACAAACACACCGCAAAAGAGCATTACATCGGATAGATCTCCATGAAGATCATGAAGAACATGGTATTGAGAAGCAAAGAGAGAGAAGAAGCCATCTAGCTACTAGCTACGGACCCGTAGGTCTGTGGTGAACTACTCACGCATCATCGGAGGGGCAATGGAGTTGATGTAGATGCCCTCCGTGATCGAATCCCCCTCCAGCAGATTACCGAAAAAGGCTCCAAGATTGGATCTCTCTGGAACGGAGGCTTATGGTGGTGGAAATGTGTTTTTTGGCTCGTTCTGATAATGGTGGAATATTTGGGAATTTATAGGCCAAAGATTAGGGTTAGGGGCGTTGCCAGGGGCCCACAAGCCTGCCCGGCGTGGGGTACCCCCCTCGTCGCGACTAGCGGGCTTGTGGTCCCATGGCAGCTCCTCTGCCTTGGTTCTCAAGTCTCGTGGCTTCCTTTTATTCCAGAAAAAATCATTTCGGAGGTTTTATTCCGTTTGGACTCCGTTTAAAATTCCTTATTTGCGAAACTCAAAAACAAGGAAAAACAAAAACTGGCACTAGGCTCTAGATTAATAGGTTAGTCCCAAAAATAATATAAAATAGCACATTAATGCATATAAAACATTCAAAACAGATAATATAACACTATGGAACAATAAAAAATTATAGATACATTGGAGACGTATCAGCATCCCCAAGCTTAATTCCTGCTCGTCCTCGAGTAGGTAAATGATAAAAATAGAATTTTTGATGTGGAATGCTACCCAACATATTTATCCATGTAATATTCTTTATTGTGGCATGAATATTCAGATCCGTTGGATTCAAAACAATAGTCTAATATTGAAATAAAACAATAATACTTTGAGAACACCAACAAGGTAGTCGTGTCCTTTCGAAATAACATGGCCTTAGAAAGTCATCCCTACAAAATCATATGGTCTGGCTATGCTCCATCTTCCCCACACAAAGTATCTAAATCATGCACAACCCCGATGAACAAGTCAAGCAATTGTTTCACACTTTTGGTGTTCACCAACCTTTTCAACTCTCACGCAATACACGAGTGTGAGCCATGGATATAGCGTTATAGGTGGAATAGAATGTGGAGGAGGTGCAAGGGAAAAAGGAGAAGATAGTCTCACATCAACTAGGCGTATCAACGGGTTATGGAGATGCCCGTCAATAGATATCAATGTGAGTGAGTAGGGATTGCCATGCAACAAATGCACTTAGAGCTATAAGTGTATGAAAGCTCAAAAAAGAAAACTAAGTGCTCGTGCCAGATGAATATCCACTAGTTATATGAAAGTGACAAAATAGGAGACTCTCTATCATGAAGATCATGGTGCTACTTTGAAGCACAAGTGTGGAAAAAGATAGTAGCAATTATTCCTTCTCTCTTTATCTCATTTTTTTAATTTTGGTGGGATTCTTTGGCCTCTTTTTTTTTTTGGGCTTTGCTGGCCTCTTTTATTTTTTGCAAAGTCTGGATACTCGTCCCAACTTGTGAGGGAGTCATAGCCTCCATCATCCTTTTCTCTCACGGGACAATGCTCTATTAATGAAAAATCATCACACTTTTATTTACTTATAACTCAAAGAAAAAGAAATTACAACTCAATTCCTATGACAAGATATAACTCTATATGCAATATGAAGTGATGATGCAAGTCATAGAAAAACTACATGGTGAAAGTTGCATGGCAATATATCTCGGAATGGCTATGGAAATGCCATAATAGGTAGGTATGGTGGCTGTTTTGAGGAATATATGGTGGCTGTTTTGAGGAAGGAGGGTTTGATGTACCGGCAAAAGTTGCACGGTACCAGAGAGGCTAGCAAAGATGGAACAGTGAGAGTGCGTATAATCCATGGACTCACATTAGTCATAAAGAACTCACATACTTATTGCAAAAGTCTATTAGTTATGAAACAAAGCATTAGACGCATGCTCCTATAGGAGAGGTTGGTAGGAGTTAACCATCGCGCGCTCCTGACCCTCACACAAAGGTCGACAATCATTAAACAAGTCATGCTTTGACTTCATTACATAACGGTTCACCATACATGCATGCTACGGGAATCACAAGATTTAACACACGTATCTCTTAAATTCACAACTACTCACTAGCATGACTCTCATATTACCATCCCTATTATCTCAAAACTATATGCAAGGAATCCAACTTCTCATAGTTGTTAATGCACTTAATATGAAAGTTTTTATTATATCCCTCTTGGATGCCATTATATTAGGACTAAATTTATAACCTAAAAAAATTACCATGCTGTTTTAAGAAACTCTCAAAATAATATAAGTGAGGAACGAGAGTCCAATAATTTCTATAAAATATAACACCACCATGCTCTATAAAGATATAAGTGAAGGACTAGAGCAAGATTGCCTAGCTCAAAACATATAAGTGAAGCACATAGAGTATTCTAACAAATTCACGATTCAGCGTGTCTCTCTCTAAATATATGTGCAGCAAGGATGATTGTGGCAAACTAACAAGCAAAGACTCATATCATACAAGACGCTCCAAGCAAAACACATATCATGTGGTGAATAAAAATATAGCCTCAAGTAAATTTACCGTTGGATTGAAGACGAAAGAGGGGATGCCTTTCCGGGGCATCCCCAAGCTTAGGCTTTTTTGTATCCTTGAATATGACTTGGGATTCTATGGGCATCCCCAAGCTTAGGCTCTTGCCACTCTTTATTCCATAGTACATCAAATCTTCACCCAAAACTTGAAAACTTCACAACACAAAACTCAACAGAAAACTCATGAGATCCGTCAGTATAATAAAAATAAATCACCACTTTAGGTACTATTGTGAACTCATTATTTAGTTGTATTTGTGTAATACCTACTATATTCCAACTTTTCCATGACTCATACCCCCCGATACGACCCATAGATACATCAAAATAAGCAAACAACACAAAGAAAACAGAATCTATCAAAAATAGAACAGTCCGTAGCAATCTGTAAACTTTGAATACTTATGGAACTATAAAAATTCTAAACAATTAGGAAAACCAAGGAAATTTGTATGTCAATCCTGTGTAAAAAAATTAGATCAATTTGATGCTCCGAAAAATCATAAAATTCCTGGACTGAGCGCAAAAGTTTCTATTTTCCAGCAATATCAAATCAAGAACTAGCATAGATCACCCCAAAGGTTTTACTTAGCTCAAACACTAATTTAAACAAAAAACAGAATTACTACAGAAGTAATAATGTGCCAAACACACCAAAACAGAAGCAAAAATCAGAAAACAAAATAAAATTGGGTTGCCTCCCAACAAGCGCTATTGTTTAACGCCCCTAGCTAGGCAAAACGCAATAGATCTAGGTATTGTCATCTTTGGTATGCAATCCATAAGTAGCTCTCATCACAGATTCATAAGGTAATTTTATTTTATTCCTAGGAAAGTGTTACATGCCTTTCCTTACTGTAAATTGGAATCTAATATTCCCTTCCTTCATATCAATAATTGCATCAATCGTTCTAAGGAAAGGTCTACCAAGAATAATAGGACATGTAGGATTGCAATATATATCAAGAACAATGAAATATACAGGCACATAATTCCTATTTGCAACAATAAGAACATAATTAATCCTTCCCATAGGTTTCTTTATAGTGGAATCCGCAGGATGCAAATTTAAGGAACAATCATCAAATTCACGGAAACCTAACACATCACATAAAGTTTTTGGAATCATGGAAACACTAGCACCCAAATCACACAAATCATGGCACTCATAATCTTTAATCTTAATCTTAATAGTAGGTTCCCACTCATTATATAGCTTTCTAGGTATAGAAACTTCCAACTCAAGTTTTTCTTCAAAAGCCTTCATCATAGCATCAACAATATGTTTAGTAAAAGCCTTGTTTTGATTATAAGCATGAGGAGAGTTCAACATGGATTGCAACAAGGAAATACAATCAATAAAAGAGCATATACCATGATTAAAGTCTTTGAAATCCAAAAGAGAGGGTTCATTGCTATTTAAAGTTTTGACCTCTTCAATCCCACTTTTATCAATCTTAACATCAAGATCTATAAACTCCGAATCATTGAGATGCCTTTTAATTAAAGTTGACTCATCTACAGTCCCATACATATCAAGATTAATATTGGAAAACAAAGATTCAATGGGAGTTACATCAATCACTTTAAGATCTTCATCAATATTATCACGAGAGCATAGTTTTTCAAGCCATTCACGCTTAGCACGAACTCTAGCGGTTCTTTACTTACACTCATCAATAGAAATTCTCATAGCTTACTCATTAATATCATGCTTGGGTGGAATAGATATAGTTTTTAAAGAATCAATCTCAAGAGAAATTATATCAATGTTCCTAGCCAAATCATCAATCTTGAGCAATTTTTCTTCAATCATAGCACTTAAACCTTTTTGTGTACTAATGAATTCTTTATTATTACTCTAAAAATCAGAGGGTATTTTATTATAATTTCCATAAGAATTTCTGTAGTAATTACCATAATTATTACAGGGATTACTAGGAAACGACCTAGCATTGAAATTACCTATATAAGCATTATTACCAAAATTGTTCCTACCAACAAAATTCACATCCATAGATTCGTTATTATTCCCAATCAAAGAAGACAAAGTCATATCATTAGGATCAATAGGAACACTCTTACTAGCAAACAATTTCATCAATTCATTCATCTTTTCACTCAAAGTATTAATTTCTTCAATAGCATGCACTTTTTTACTAGTAGGAGATCTTTCGGTGTGCCATTGAGAGTAACTTGCCATAATATTATCTAGGAGTTTAGTAGCTTCTCCTAATGTGATTTCCATAAAAGTATTACCCGCGGCTAAATCTAAGAGATTCCTAGAAGCAAAATTCAATCCAGCATAAAAAAATCGTATAACCATCCATAAACTCAAACTATGTGCGGGGCAATTCCTAATCATAAGTTTCATCCTCTCCCAAGATTGCGCAGCATGTTCATGATCAAGTTGCTTAAAATTCATTATATCGTTCCTAAGGGAGATGATCCTAGCGGGCGGAAAGTACTTGGAAATAAAAGCATCTTTACACATATTCCATGAATCAATACTATTTTTAGGCGAAGATAAAAACCAAGTTTTAGCACGATCTCGTAGTGAGAACGGAAATAGCTTCAATTTAACAATATCATTATCCACATCTTTCTTATTTTGCATGTCACACAACTCAACGAAAGTATTTAGATGGGATGCGACATCTTCATTAGCAAGGCTGGAAAATTGTTCTTTCATAACAAGACTAATGAAAGCAGCATTAATTTCATAAGATTCCGCACTAGTGGAAGGAGCAATCGGAGTACTAATAAAATCATTATTATTAGTATTGGGAAAGTCACACAACTTGGTATTCTCTTGAGTCATCGTGACAAAGCAAGCAAGCAAGCACACGAGCAAGCAAAAAGCAAACGAGAAGACGAACGAAGAAGAGCGAATAAAAGGCAAATCTTTTTGGTATTTTCGGAAAATCATTTTAGAAGTGGGGAGAGGAAAACGAGAGGCAAATGGCAAATAATGTAAATGCAAGAGGTGAGTTTGTGATGGGTACTTGGTATCCTTGACTTGCTATGTCTCGCCCCGGAAACGGCGCCAGAAATCCTTCTTGCTACTTCTCGAGCATGCGTTGGTTTCCCGTGAAGAGGAACAGTTTGATGCAGCAAAGTAGATAAGTATCTCCCTCAGTTTTTGAGAACCAAGGTATCAATCCAGTAGGATACACAAGCGAGCCACCAATAGATGTACCTGCACAAAGAATCAAACTCTTGCACCCAACGCTATAAAGGGGTTGTCAATCCCTTCACGGTTACTTGCAAGGATGAGATCTAATAGAGATAGATATAATAGGATGCTTGAACGGAAAGTAAAGTAAAAATATGGCAGCAAGTATTTTTGGTATTTTTGGTTTTAGATCTGAAAGTATAATATGGAAAATAGACCCGGGGGCCATAGGTTTCACTAGATGGCTTCTCCCATTATGGCAAGTATTACGGTGGGTGAACAAATTACTGTCAAGCAATTAATAGAAAAGCGAATAATTATGTAGATATCCAAGGCAATGATTATGCATATAGACATCATGTTCGTGACAAGTAGACCGAAACGATTCTGCATCTACTACTATTACTCCACACATCGACCGACTCTTGCCTGCATATAGAGTATTAAGTTCATGAAGAACAAAGTAACACATTAAGTAAGATGACATGACGTAGAGAGATAAACTCAAGCAATATGATGAAAACCCCATCTTTTTACCCTTGATGGCAGCAATACAATACGTGCCTCGCTGCCCCTACTTTGTCACTGGGTGAGGACACCACAAGATTGAACCCAAAACTAAGCACTTCTCCTATTGCAAGAATTACCAATCTAGTTGGCCAAACCAAACCAGTAACTCGAAGAGACTTGCAAAGATATGAAATCATGCATATAAGAATTCAGGAAAGACTCAAATAATATTCATGGATAATCTAAACATAAACCCACAATTCATCGGATCTCGACAAACACACCGCAAAAGAGTATTACATCGGATAGATCTCCATGAAGATCATGAAGAACATGGTATTGAGAAGCAAACAGAGAGAAGAAGCCATCTAGCTACTAGCTATGGATCTGTAGGTCTGTGGTGAACTACTCACGCATCATCGAAGGGGCAATGGAGTTGATGTAGATGCCCTCCATGATCGAATCCCCCTTCGGCAGATTACCGATAAAGGCTCCAAGATTGGATCTCTTGGGAACGGAGGCTTTTGGCGGCGAAAAAGTGTTTTCGTGGCTCGTTCTGATAATGATGGAACATTTGGGAATTTATAGGCCGAAGATTAGGGTTAGGAGAGTTGCCAGGGGCCAACAAGCCTGCCCGGCGCGGGGTACCCCCTGACCGCGGCTAGCGGGCTTGTGGCCCCGTGGTAGCTCCTCTGCCTTGGTTCTCAAGTCTCATGGCATCCTTTTATTCTAGAAAAATCATTCCAGAGGTTTTATTCCGTTTGGACTCTGTTTAATATTCCTTATCCGCGAAACTCAAAAACAAGGAAAAAACAGAAACTGGCACTAGGCTCTAGATTAATAGGTTAGTGCAAAAAATAATAGAAAATAGCATATTAATGCATATAAAACATCCAAAACAGATAATATAACAACATGGAACAATCAAAAATTATAGATACATTGGAGACGTATTAGGTGCCTCCTAGATTGGTTAGGTGTTGCTTGGGAGCCTCCTACTTCGTGTTGTGGAGTGAACCAAGAAGTTTGTAAGGGCAAGGAGATCGCCTACTTCGTGAAGATCTACCCATAGTGAGGCTAGTCCTTCATGGACGGAAGCCGTATGGAATAGTTAAGGTTGCTACTTCGTGGACCCTTATGGGTGGAGCCCTTCGTGGACTCACGCGGTCGTTACCCTCCATGGGTTGAAGACTCCATAAACGTGGATGTACAATAGCGCTACCTATCGGAACCACAGGAAAAATCATCGTGTCTACAATTGTGTTTGATCTTCCTACCCTATCCCTTTACTCATGCTTGTTGTTACTTTCCGCTGCTGTACTCTTAGACTTGCATGTGTAGGGTGTAATTGACATGTTGTGAATGCTAAAACTTGCAAGAATTGAAATTGGGAAAAGGCATACTTTTATTTGGTCAAGTAGTCTAATCACCCCCCTCTAGACCTACTTTCGATCCTTCAAGCGGTATCAAAGCTTTGGTCTCCATTGCATTGGTTTCACAACCTAGGAGAAGTATGACATATAGCGAGGGAAATTATCACCGTAGAGGTCCGTACTTTGATGGCACTAATTTTGCTAGTTGGAAGCATAAAATGAAAATGCATTTGGTTGGTCATAATCCTGCAGTTTGGGCTGTTGTTCGTGTTGGCTTGCAAGGTGAATTCTTTGGTGATGGAAGAGAACCGGATCGTGAAGCGAATGCAGATGAATTGAATATGTTGCGACTCGATGCTTAAGCATGTGACATTATCTTCAACTGCCTATGCCTCGAAGAATTCAACAAAATCAGCCGTCTTGAACAGGCAAAAGAGATTTGGGATACTTTGGTTGATATGCATGAAGGAACTGAGTCCGTGAGAGAATCCAAGTTAGATGTTATTCAAGGTCAACTTGACAAGTTCAAGATGAAGGATGGTGAAGGAGTCGCTGAAATGTACTCTAGGCTAGCTCTCATCACCAATGAGATTGCCGGCTTAGGGAGCGAAGAAATGATAGACAAATTCATCATCAAGAAGACACTTCGAGCTTTGGATGAGAGATATGACACCGTGTGCACATTGATCCAAATTATGCCCAACTACAAAGATCTCAAACCAACGGAAGTGATTGGTAGAATTGTTGCTCATGAGATGACACTCAAAGACAAGGAAGAGCTTCACCACAAGTCTAGCGGTGCTTACAAAGCCACAAGCGATGCTCCCGCTACCTCAAGCGACAACCTTGTCACAAATCAAGAGATAAGCCTCATGGTCAAGAAATTCAACAAATTCTACAAGAATAGAAGCAAAGATTGTAGCTCCAACTCAAGACATGAAGAGAAGCGTTCGTAAAGTCGTGACCGAAACTGTTACAATTGTGGGAAGCCCGGACACTACTCCAATGAGTGCATGGCTCCCTAGAAACGAAGAGAAGAGTCACAAAGAAGACGAAGCTCAAGAGATGAATCACCTCAAAGAGAGAGAAGGAGTAGAGATGATCGTTATGAACGAAGACCCTCAAGGAGAAGTAGGGATTCAGAGAAGAAGGACAAGTACACCAAGAGCTACTCAAGAAGGAAACATCATGCTCATTTTGGTGAATGGGTTTCCGGCTCCGACTCCGACAACCACTCCGAGAGAAGCTATCACTCCAACTCCGACTATAGTCAAGATGATGGTGTTGCCAGAATTGCACTAGTGACAACCAACTCCTATGATCTATTTGATTCACCAAATGAAGGGAGTGAAAGTTGCTTCATGGCTAAAGGCCCCAAGGTATCACACCCCGAATATCTTGATTTTGATAGTGATGAAGATGATTTGCTTTACGATGATGACTTGCTATGTGATAAAACTAGTGGTGTTGATCATAATGAACTTGATATTTCTCATGCTAGTCAAGATAGGTCTATTGATGATGATAAGATGAAAATATAAGAACTAACTAAAGAACCTAACACTCATAAGTTAGCCCGTGAATCTACTCTTGAAGATCATAGAGAGCTTGTAAGAACTCATGAGAAGCTACGCTTCGAGAAGCTCAATTTGGAGCAAGAACATGAATTTCTTAAAGCTATCAATGACGATCTCCGAAAGAAGACTTCATATTATCTTGCCAAACGACTACTCTTGTCCACATTCATGCCACAAGTTAAATCAAAGCAAACTAGTAACAAAGGCAAGAAAGGTTCTTCATCTAGTAGCAACAATAAAAATGCTAGACCCAATGATGTTGCTCCTAGTAGTTCTATTGATTCCACTAATGATGATTCTCTTAGCCAAGTTACACTTGAGCAAGAAAATGCTTTATTGAAAGGAATTATAGAGAAAGGTATCTACAAGAGTCTTGCCGGGTGCAAACAATTTGAGGAGATTGTACGCAGGCACGGAGGATACCGGAAGAATCGTGGTGTTGGCTACTTCAACGCTAATGGAGTTGAGTGGGAAGAAGGTCAATATATCGAGCTCAAGTTTGTTCCTAAAAAGGGGAAGTATGAAAATACTCTTCCCAAGGGGACAAACACTCAAGATGACCTTCCACCACAACACACCAAGCTCAAGGGCAAGAACAAGCTCCAAGAGGACCTTGAATCTTATGAAGATGAATCCCAAGCTTTGGTGAAATGGGTTCCCAAGGCTACTACAAGCTCAACTTCTACAAGTGCTACTTCAAAACCAAGGATCCCCATCAAATTGATGTGGGTCCCCAAGAAGAAGAACTAGAAATTTCTTGAGGGGTGACTCCGCCAATCAAATTCACTCACGTTCACTATTGGCAAGATCTATTTGCAATCAACATCAACCCTATGCAATATTTCAAGGAGTCACACATTCCCTCAAAGGTAAGCAAGGGACAAGGTAATCAAAAAATCAATGGACATCATCACATATGCTTTGCACTCCATGTCCATAGATATCCCTGTATTTGTCTCTTGTGTGTTGGGACTAACCCATGTAGGTGAGAAGAGTAAGGAAACAACAAGGATGCTCCCAACACTTGGTGATCTTCATCAAATTTGAGCATCCACCACTACCTCACCAACATGAAGTCTTCATCGACAAAAGCCAAGGTTAGTTTATCCCTCTTATGGTGGGATGTCACATCAAGGGGGAGCTTTACTCTAAGACTTGAGTCAAAGCATCTCTTAGTATGTGACAACATTAAATGCTTTATGTAAAAGTGGTAACCCCACTTGTGCTTAAACGATGAGTATGACCTATGATCAAGTACTCTTACTTGGCTCCTAAGTCAAATACTCATATATAGATGACTTCGTCATCGCCCAAGTGCTTGTTAGATGCTAGAGTGTTTGTGCATGTTTGCCATGATTTCATTTGACATCTTATTATGTGAGCATGTTGGTCTGCATTTATTTACTCATTCGAGGATATCCAATTGTTGCCATTTGGCTTTTGATTTATCTGTTGCCAATTGGATAGACAAGAAGGCCTAGGACCACTCTTTAGCTATCTATGCTTTCTCACCTCATACTCTATTCATGTTGCATCACAAAATTTGAACAAGTGCTTTTCGATCCCTCTGTGTGTGGAGCACTCGGAGTTCCATATCGACAAGGACTGGCCATTAAAACCTCCCAAGTGCATCTCGGTGGAACTAACCACAAAATCTCGGTCTCACTGAATGCCTAGGGTTGATTTGGTTTTCAAACTCGGTACCACCGATTCCATCTTCTTGGTTACTCCGAGTTTCCCTATCAACTGACAGATGAGGAACTCGGTGACACCGAAAAGTTAGAATCGGTGACACCGACAGTGGTGGGTATAAATACTATGGACCCGAACGCTTTGAATTTCATCCTCAAACCGTCGCACCTCAGAACCCTAAGCTGCCGCCTTCGATACCCCTGGTCATCGCCCTTGTCTCCTTGCGCTCCTCCGCCGTTGGAATCACCCCCGTCGACGAAATCCTCTCCATCCTCGCCGTCGTAGCGGATCCACGCCAAGTTAGGGTACGGATTCGACCTCCTTTGCACTCCTCGTACGATTCTTGTGCATTGGATTTGATTTTCTCTATAAGCCACTCATTGCACGTATTCCTATCCACACAAAATTCCAATAGTCTAGCGAATGTTGGATTTTCTAGGGTTTGCCTTCCGCCCGATGGAACTTGGTGGAACCAAAGCAAACAAATCGGTCTCACCGATTGACTTTTTGTGTTGCTGAGAACTGCCTCAGTGGAACCGAGTACTTCTTTTCGGTCTCACCGAAAAGAGTGCCAAGGTTCTGTTAAGGGGATAGTCAGTCTCGGTAGCACCAAAAATTTTGCTTTGGCTGTACCGATATTCATTTGACAGAATGCAAAACTTTGGAAATCTATTTTTCAAACTTTCAAAAACCAGCCTCATTTTTATGATGACTCATCTTCTTCTGCTCTTCTATACTCTATTCACAGGGTCAGTATGTCAGATGTTGAGGACAGTCAGAATTTGCCAGAGGAGGATGCTGACATGAGTTCACGCACAAGCCTAGAGTCTAGTTCATTTTCAGATCCAGGCACCCCCAGCTCCCATGGGTTGCCCAAAGCTGCTACAAGGACTAGAAAGAAGCTGAATTCAGATGAGGAGGATTCAGACTTTATCCCTGAGGAGATTCTTTCCAAGAAGCAAGAAAAGGCTGCTAAGAAGTCTGTTACTGAATCTACTTCTTCCAGGAGAGTTGTCAGCAAGATCTATGCCATCTCTAAAACTATCAAAGCACATGAGAGTGCTAGGGCCACAATGTCTATTTATCCCCCAAGGAAGTCTATGCCTAAGAAGGCAGTGGAGAAGAAAGCCAGAAAGAGGATTATTCATGTGATTGGCAGGCCTACATCCATGTATGAAGATCCGAAGGAGGCAGCTGCTGCCGAGGAAGAGGAGGAAGAACATGTTGAGAAGGCTCCTCCTGAGAAGAAGGCCAAGAAGCTTATGGCTGATGCTATGCCAAAGACCGGTACATCCAAGGGCACCATGTCTGCATCCAAGAAGGCTGCTGTTGAGCAGCCAAAGAGGACATCCAGGCAGATTCCATCTTCTGAGAAGAACAAGGGAACTGCTTCTAGAGTTGAAGATGATGATGACTTGACAACATTGATGAAGCTCAGGCCACATCTTCCAGTACATGATGTCAGCCACTTAGTTGCTGAAGATATGAAGAAGAGGAAAGACTCAGGATTGAGGGCATGGAGAGCTATAGATCCATATGCCCAGTGAAAGAAGATTGTTGTTGACTATAGATTCTACATGAGAGAGCAGCAAGACTTTTATGAGACAGTGCTGCTAGACAAGAGCCCAATAGTCAGTGATATGAGATATGTTGATTGAAAATTCATTAAGGAGAATGAGGACTACTTTCTAGGTGTCCAAGATAATTTCCACTGCATTGGTCTGGATGAATTTTTTGGCAGAGAGCTTATTGCATGGAACGATGAGATGATCATGCAATTCTACTCCACTGCACATTTCTACGGAGATGGTAGGATTGTATGGATGACTGAAGGAGCAAGGTATGAATCTACTGTTGATGAGTGGGCTGCACTTCTAGGAATTCCAGAGGTTTAGGATGGTGATTTGGATGTATACTCAGAATCCAAGGCGAGCCACAATACCATGAAGGATATGTATACTCCTATCCCTGCAGACAAAGTGCAATCTCACAAGCTAGGATCCATCTACTATCTGCAAGCTGGCCTCCGTACCATGAATACCATTTCGAGGCATACCTTGATGCTCAAGTCAGGAGATGACAAGATGATCCGAGGCTACTCCATCAACATGCCAATCCACCTTGACGGACACACCAGTATTAGAGTTATGGACTTAATTGTTGAGACCATTAAGAGGGTTGCTGCTGATCAAAAGCGCTCTTGCTGCTATGCACCCTACATCCAGATGCTTATCAACTCTTAGTTGGAACAACACATATTTGCTCTATCGTCCACATTTGCTCCTACATCCAGAGCTTGAGGATAAGATCATGGTGATGGACCCAGATCATCCCACGTCTGCTACAGCACGGGCAGAGGCAGAGGCAGTTCGAGCCACTAGTGCTCAAGTCCCTAGATCTAGAAATGAGAAAATGGATCTTTTGATCTCAACAATTCAAGGCATGCAGAAGGATATTAAGGGGATTCTGGATAACCAGAACAGTCTTGTGAGGAACTTTGAAACAAGGATCAAGACTCTTAATGATAAGGTGGACAAGGTGACTAAGACGACCATAGAGCTTCAGAAGGAAGTTGACTCAGTGCACATCCCTTGAGTTTCTTCTACTTCTTCAGATGATGATGAGGATGGATCACCTCTCAGGCCGAGCATACAGTTCACTACTCAGGCTAGATCAGCTAGAGTGTCAGCACCAGACTTGAGGCCCTCTTCATCAGCTCCTGCTATTGTCAGCACAACTCCTGCTCCATCAGCTTCGGTTCCTCCAGTATCCACTCCAGCTCCATCCACGACATTTGCAGAAATCTTCGCCAACGCTGTTCTCTCAACTCCTTCATCAACAACCAGAGGAGATCAACCCAAGAACGCTTAGATATATGCCTCTGAACTTTTTTGTAACTTGTTGCCAAAGGGGGAGAAGTGTATATAGATCTTTAAGCTTCGAGTGAGAGAGCGTTTGGTGTTTGTTGCTTTTTCAAAAACAATTGTTTTTGGTTGTTGTGGTACTTTTTTGGTTGCTGTGATACTTTTTTGGTTGCTTGTGATACACGTTTGATGATGTTTGATCATACACGTTAGTGTGTGATGCTACTATTTCCTATCATTTTAATGCTTATGTGATGATCATTCATCTTTGCTTGTTTGTGTTGTGCTATGATGTTCATTCTAATTACTCTCGCACACCACCAAGTGATATGTGACATGTAAGAAGTGACCCATGTACCTAATCGATCGTGCATTTGCATTCAAACACAACTTTAAAATAATGCACAAATTTAGGGGAAGCTCTTGCTTATCACATACTTCTCAAAGCGACGATTATATTCATTGTTTATATCTTTGTTGAAGCTTTGATCTATATGTTGTCATTAATTACCAAAAAGGGGGAGATTGAAAGCACATTTGCTCCCTTGGTGGTTTTGGTAATTAATAACAACATATAAGTCATTGAACTAATGTTTCCACCAAGTATATTTCAGGAAAAGTTCAATGATAGGAATGGCAAAAATGATTGTGGAGATTATGGAATTACCCCAAGATGCAAGGAAATAGGTGTTCCAAGCTTCAAGCAAGAGGACTCTACATTTTACATTTGTGAGAAATCACTTTAAGTCCATAGGAAAGCCAATACTATTAAAAGGGGTAAGGTTTTGTTGGTGAACAAAATGCTCATACGTGCACAAGTGATAGTCACCAAAAACATCCACAAGCTCTCCCACCAAAGTCTATCTATAGCCAAACATTCAAAATCGATGAAACCAACATTCCTATCCCGGTGCCACTGATTCCAAACCCTAGACAGACTCAGCCAAACCCTAGCCACTTCGGTGCAGCCGACGCTGCTTTCGGTGCCACCGAGTTGGGCTGTCAAGTTTCTGTTATGCAAGTTCACATTTTCGGTCTGTCCGAGAATGTTGAATCGGCGTCATCGAGTTTGGCAATTCTGACCGTTGGTCACCTTGTCGGTGCAACCAAGATTCCTATATCGGTCTCATCAAGATTCAAAATTTGTCACCTTTTGGTCACTTCGGTACCACCGAGATTAACACTTTGGTGTCACCGAGTCTGACTTATTGTGTGTAACGGTTGGATTTTTGGGTGGAGCCCTCCGTGGACTCTCGCGACTGTTACCCTTCGTGGGTTGAAGACTCCATAAACGTGGATGTACGATAGCGCCACCTATCGAAACCACGAGAAAAATCATCGTCTCTACAATTGCGTTTGATCTTCCTACCCTATCCTTTTTACTCATGCTTGTTGTCACTTTCCGCTGCTATACTCTTAGACTTGCATGTGTAGGGTGTACTTGACATGCTATGAATGCTAAAACTTGCCAAGAATTAAAATAGGGAAAAAGCATACTTTTATTTGGTCAAGTAGTCTAATCACCCCACCCCCTCTAGACCTACTTTCGATCCTACAGCTTTCCTACGGACTCAAAATGTGATTTCTCACATAAATATAAAATGTAGATTCTTGAAGCTTTTGCCAATTGATGTTCCAATCATCTAGGGAATCTCCTCACAGTCCTAGCAAATCCATTCATTAAACTTTTCCTAAAATATGCTTGATAGAATCATTAGTCCAATAAATATATGTTGTTATTAATTACCAAAACCACCTAGAAAAAAGTTATGCTTTCAACGGGTCGCAGTTGGAGATGCCCTAAGCTGAGGGGAGGCCCGGGGAGCTCGGCCACCAGGCAGATGTGTGCCGCGCTGGATGGAGGTGGAAGACAAATGTTCCCTTTGGGGTTGTGCTGGCCCAAGCTACACTCATCTTTAACTTTTTATTCTTCGTTTTCTTTTATTTGCTGCAAATTTGAATTTAATTAAAATGCAAAGGAGCACCAAATCTTCTGGAAATTTGTATGTGGCGTGCATGGACCCTTCCAAGTGCACGTAAAGAAATTCAGAAATTTTGAGCTTATATTTCTATTTTATGTGAATATAAACCCAATTCAAATACAATATGGAATGATTGGAAAGCCCAAAAATAATTCCCTTGAAAACACCAAAATGTTAGGATGGGGTTGTCACATATGAGCTCCTCTCTTCTACACTTCATAGGACTGATAATAGCAGGCAAGTGTGTAGCAGGGTTTAAAAAAAAAACATCATCCCATTTTGCATTGACGTTATCTACATGTTCTAGATAGAACATGTGATGCCCATGCCCCTCTCTAAACATTGCACAGATGCAGTTTGTGTCAGTGTTCTTTGAGATCAACCCAAGCTCATCTACATTTGTTTGACTACCAAGCAGTAGCAAATAGGTCTTTATTATCCTTTTGTGCTCATATCCCAAATCCTCAATGAGATCATCCAACATTTACATGCATGTTGTACTGCATTCACATAAATCATAGCAAACCTTCTCCCCATTCAGATATGATTTATTGCATCTGTGTCCTATGAAAAATCCCCCATGAACAAAGTCCAAGTGAAATGACCAGTGTGTTGTACTGACTAAAATTCAGAGAAAACAACATGTTCAATTCAGCTGTAACAAAAACCTCACAATTCCTCCTAAACCCTAATTAAATTGGAACCAAATCAACAAAAAAACGTACAATAGACCAGCGATACATTGAAATGAACATAACTGAGATTCTTAGGCAGAAAAGAACTAGGGCCATGAACATAACTGAGATTCTTAGGCGGAAAAGAACTAGGGCTATGGCCGTAATGGAGCTCACCATACTCGGGCACATGCCCATGTTCCTGCTGCCGCTCACACAGCTGTGAGGCGATGTAGTCGCTCCCAACACATGATCCATCCTAGGATGTCTCTAATTGGGCCTCTGATGACGGCGATCGCCATATTGTTGACATTGCCTACTCGTTCTGTGGTGAACCTCAGTGTATATTACTCCCTCCGTTCACAATTGTAAGATGTTTTAGACATTTAAGGCAACATGGAAAACAGTTCAATTTCAGCTGTCTTAAACATCTCATAATAGTTAGTGTACTTGGTCATTGGATCGTTTTAAAGTATAGCACAAACAAATGTCTGCAAACAACGACCAAACAAAAATTGGCTAACACTAGGAATGGAATGATGCAAGTCTGTGTAAACACTTTGTAAATACCAACATTTTCAGAGCACGTAACATTGCAATGCAAACTGCACACTAAACAGACATTGGCAAGGGTCACTCTGTATCTTCAACACAAGAACCAACAGTGTATAAAGAATGTGAATATGAGTGAACATGTGATAAGTTCAATTTTCTGTAATACAGCCGCATAGCTCATGGGCACAAGGTATGATTGGTCCTTTGCAGTAAATTACACAATGGTACAGGTACACTACATGGGATACACCAACAATGGGTTGTAAATAAAAACTTCCAGCAGGAACACCCCAAACCAGATCTAACTTATTGCTGGCAACAAATCAAATTGTCTACTGATAAGTCTGATCTATATTAAGGGTTTGTAATCACATATATGTAGTCACACTTGAGCAAAACCTGCAAGACATCATAACGAGGATTAAACAAGTGTGCTGTGACAGCAATAACCAGATAAATACAGTTTTACCGAAGGGAAGAACTGAAAAAAATATTGCTTCTTCCAGTCAAAAAAAAACAGCGTGATTAAGGTCGACTTATGTGGGGTTTATCAGCGTAAGGAGGGCATTTTATTTTTTGTTTTCTCAAAGTAGTACTCGCTCTTAAGTTAGGTCTATCAGTGTAATCAGTAGTACTCGCTCAGAATGAATACCAGCTAATAGCAGATGACCCATTCAGAAGATAGTTTTAGACTTTAGTGAAACTATGCCAAGAGCATGTGTAATTACAAATATTCTGATGAGTGGAAAGCAAGAGGGCAATTCGTCAAAGTGGGATATTTACATTAACTTGGGTTCAGAAATCTCATGTCAATTTAAACCCGTACAGAATCCCATAACAAAGTTTACCTGATTAGGATTCAAGAACAACAACGTGGAAGAAGCAGCAGAACACCTTCCAGGGTACAGTATTACCATAAAGCTATGTGTTGTTTATTGCATATTTCAAAGCAAATATTAATGCGAAGGGACTAACTACCATAACTTTTGAAAGACTCTCATGGTTCTAACGTTAAATGCAGAGCAAAAGTAGTCCATAGCAGCATCATGACTGTTGGATCATGTATTTGGCAAATCCTCATTCAAATATGCTGGTACTAATATATCCAAATTAAGTATTCTACGAAAGCTTTTCAAGTCTACCTGACAGCTAAACAGAGCCCCACCCTCGATCTTATTGCTCAATTTCCCCGCAAAAAAAATTTATTGCACAATTTCCAAAAGAGAAAAGATGAATAGCTGTGCCACTTACGAAAATCACCTAAAAATCACTACGAAAAAGAATGTAATGTATAACATAAAAAGGAGAGAAGGTATACCTTGTATGAAATCATTCCATTATCACCTTTGTGGTCCTTTATACTGTTCTATGCAGCCTGATATATAAAAACATAATGTTATATAAAAATATACAAGTGTCATGACATACTCGTCATAGGGGGGACTATTCAGCTTTTAGCGTAGAAACAAACATAATATTTAGCGTTGAAATACTACAAACAGAAGATAAAAGTACAATTGAAAAATTACCTTGGCATATGGGGCAAAAATGGCTTTGACATCTTCAAACACCTCAGGAATTGGTTTTGCAGCATCGATCTGATCATACGCAAGTTGGGCAATAGTTTGAGAGTGAACAGATTCCAAAAAGGGTAGTAAAGTACATGAAAAAAACTAGTCCTCAGTAACTCATTACAATCAAAAGAAAGATTGTTATCCCAGCATACTGTTCCTTCGGGGTTCAGACTAACGTGTTCCCTAAATGTTCATTTATACCCCCCCCCCCCTAACTCTGCATGTATGTTGAGATGCATTCCTTTGAGGTTCCCTCATTAGTCATTGTGGAACTGCGGCCGTACCTTTTTAACCTTGTCTTTTGCGTCATAGTACTCAATCACAGGCAAACTGGATTCAACAAAAACTTTGAATCTCTTCCTGATAGTCTCGATGTTGTCATCAACTCTACCCTGCAAAATAAAACGAATTGTTGGAAACAGGAAAAAGGTAGTTTTGACAAGGATACATAGGCTAAACATAAGCACATAAGTGAAGAAATGAAACCTCATTGCGTCCCAAAAGACGTCTTTCCATCTCTTCCTCGGAACAATTGAAGAATAGCACAAATGCAGGCGAAATTTTTGTCTGAGAAAATGTAAAGCAATCAGCAATCTTGCAGAGTCATTTATACATACATTATGATGGAAGAAAGGAAGATGCTGCTGAACTATTATGTGAGTTAGTAGTGAAAAGTGAAAGAACATTCAATTTTGAAGTGTAAGGAGCAGATGAGCTTACAACATTCTCGAACGCAGCACGATTCTCTTCATTCCTTGGAAACCCGTCGATGAGGAACTTATCATTCTCATTCTTTATCATGGCTTGCTGCAAGAGCTTTATAGTCACCTCCGATGGAACAATCTTTCCTTCCTTTATCATGTTCTCAATCATAGTTCTGTAAAATTATAAGTGTAAAAATAAACATAGGTGCATGCAAATGTTAAATAAATAAATTGACATGACAAATAAATTTTTCATAAAACAATAGTTCTAGAGAAACTTATGAAAGAAACTAACATACCCATTCTCAGAGCCAGATTTAATCTCCGCACGCAAAAGATCTCCAGCACTAAGATGGGTGAATCCAAAGTGTTCCACAATGTTGGCACACTGTGTGCCCTTTCCACTTCCAGGACCACCTGTGTGTAAATTCTTGGTCAGGTACAGAAGAAAGTTTATTTATTTAGATACATGTAGCGCTTGATAATACATATTAGATGGTCAGACATATATCAAAGAAAATTTACCAAGAACAAATACTACTGTGACTTTCTTGTCACCCAACGTGTTCTCAGCAACCACCTGCATGAAAAACACAGTTTGGACCATAAGACAAACAAAGAATCATGAATAGCAAATTTCTGTGAGACAAGGGAGTTTCATTTACTGACTATATACAAGAAGCGTTGTTCAAGGTGCCAGAATTATATTGGCAGTATGCTCAAGAATTCAAGTTCTTTGGACATGAGTCCGACAACAATAAAGTTTATCTATTCCAAATTAAACTAAATGAATATCCAAAACATCTTATATTTATGAATGGAAGAAGTAGTAGGTGTAACACCGTGAGATTCGGGGCACCAACCCTTATGTGTGAAAGGGTTAATAAATTGAAGAATGTTCACTAATACTGAAAACATAAGGCATTGCATAGTCTCAATGAAAAAGTGCACCTTTGCAGCAACAAGTGCTTATCTCAATTTTAAAAAAGTGCTTATCTAATATATCCAGGGAATGCGGAATGAAAAGAAATGCCATACACGTACCTCCTTCTCAGTCACAGCTGCGGGAGCATCCACAACCGTGCCCATGGCTGTAAAATAGTGGAATATTCAGTTTAGAAATTCTAGTTATGCATCTCACAATGAAAAGAGAAGAAATACAACATGTAAAAACACCACTCTATATGGTGAAGATGAGTAGTGGCACTAACATTGTTTAAGGGCTGAGGACACTTGGTTATTTAAACAACTTAGAAAATCAGGGTGTTTGATTCACTAATTACACAGACACACATGAACAAACCCTTAAACAGCATTGCAGTGATTAAGTAGGCTCCAGAATTACTTGTACTGTTGTACAGGATCACAATCACTATCATTTCCAACCAATAAAACTACGTGCAGATTTCCGAGCTCATCACCCAAAAATTACTCGTGACCCATGCCTAGCATCAATCAGAAGAGATACAAAGGCAGCATCACACACTGTTATAGAAAAGGATCTTCCTTCTCCTTCCACCTAGCCAAGGCATATTCGCTGTTATGCTCACAAACAGACGGGTCCATTTCCAATGAGCTAGGCAAACATCAGGATCACAATCATAGCCCGATTTAAACACCCTTGATTTCCCGCCGCTTATTATACAGCTAACATAAACAAAGATCAGAACAACCCGATCACCCGCCCCTAATACCAATTTTTTTTATTCGGACACCGTGGATCATCCACCCCTCTAAACTCCCAGTGCAATGATCCCTAGATCCAGCTCCAGGTGCGCAACCCTAGGACCCCTCCTCGTCAGATCTGCATCGCAGACTGCCCCCCGGACCCGACCATTCCAGCCGGAAGACGGGATCCCTCCCCTCAACCCCGGATCACGCGGACTCCACCCCTCCCGAAAACCCGCCACATGACAACATTCCAGACGCACTCCACGACAGGTGATAACAAGGACAGCAGGCCAGCGCGCGAGCAACGGCGCCAGATCTCGCAACGGGGCGGCCGGGATCTCACGTACCTCCGCGCCGGCGGACGGGCTGGGCGCCGAATCGAATGCCGGTGGAGGGGTCGGCGCGGCGGCGAGACGGCGGCGATCACGGGGCGGGGCGGGAGGGCGCGTGGTGCGTGCGTGCGTGCTGCGGTGGTGGTCTGTGGTGTTGGTGCGAGAGGAGCGAGGCGGAGGAGGAGGCCGTTTAATACGCGCGCGGCGCGCGGCCAGGTGGAGGGGGAGGTGGGGGGCGGGGCCCACGCGGGGTCTCCGCGGGAAGCGTGGCGTTTGGCCGGTGGGGACACCGACCGGGCCGGAGGTGTCGGCGCAACGGGTGGAGCGGGCGGGGGCCGGAGCGTGGGCTGGAAAGCTTGCTTCCAGGAAGCGAGCTCGGACACAAGTCGGCTCGTGGCTCTGGCCTATGGGGAGAATATTACTACACGAAAATAAGTGAAATCACGTGGAAAAAGTGTGTTCGAATTTCGAAAAATAAATATTACGGGGTGTTAAGAGGGTGATTTTCTATTGTGATGTGGAAATTCAAGTTTAAACACGTTCTGGGGTGCAAGCTATATAAAAAAAATCAGCATTGAATAGTGTTGAGCAATGACGTCATTATTCACTGCTGATTTATTTTTCATAACTTGCGTCCCGTGTTGGTTTCAGCTTGGAATTTCGCATGGCAATAGAACATCTTCCTCTTAACATTTTATATCGTCTCATATATTTTTCAAACTTTCAAACGTGGTTTTTGTGAAGTTCTCTTTGATGTTGGTTTTTATGTGATATTCTTCTAGCGGGGAGAGCTGGAGCTATGTAAATTCTCAGGAATTTTTTTGAAATTGTGCGCTGGTTGGGCAGCTTTTGTAGCTCCTAAGGTGAAAACCCTTTTGTTCTTTTGTTGAAAACTCTCTTGTTGCTCGGATAATTGGTAATGACGTCTTTGTCGATGATATTGACAATAATCTTGATGCGACATCCCCAAAGGGCAAGGTGCTTATGGACCACTTGTTGTTGGTAGGGGTGTCTAGTTCAAAGTTGGTTCAAGTGACACACGTAGTGACAAGAGAAGCAACGACTCTCCTAAAAATAAGAACTAGCCCTCACTTGGGGATGCCACTTCTTGGTAATTTAGTTGGCATTGTCAATGTGATGAAAGTGATGAATGTGAACTCAGACTTGTAAATGGTGGCGGGGGCTGATCATTAAAGAATGTTGTATGCTGATGAAGGATTTCAAAAACGTCATCATAGAACATTATAGCCGTGAGTTCAGTATGATGGCTCATGAGCTAGCTCGGTTGGGCCGGAACAATCCGCATGAGTTGTGGTTGGATGCTCCACCTTGTTCGATTAGTAGTCTCTCTGTGGGTGATGTAACAACCTTTTAAGTTTATAAAGTTGCTCATGATGGCATCTCCTAAGAAAATGCCATGTAAAAATGAGTTCAAATTTGAAATGCATCTCGCATACCCCGATTAGTATTTATGAGAGGATTAACTAAGGCCCCTCGAGGAAAAAATGATTGCTTTACCTACTCAAAGCAATTTACGCAAGGGGTTTCACTTGACATAATATATAATTTTCTGCTATGGAGCTCGCAAAGGGGTTGTACATACTATTGCATGAATATATCACGTGTTGGACATCTTACATGTAGACTTGTTGAAGCTGTTCAACATGTCATTTTTTGTATGAAGGAAGTAGCTAGAAGAGTCCTCAACACCTGTGGCATTATGCTTGAGGTATTTCGGTGAGTCCTCAATACCTGTGGCTTTATCGTTTCTTTCGAAACAAAAGAGTTTACAAAAACAACTCAAGGACTTTTAGACATGTTTATACTTAATTTGTGATGTCACCTTCTCAATTTAGTACCATTTGTTCGAACATGTCACATTTGATTTTCCATTGATGTGTGTTTAGTCATGGTGGAGATGGCATGGTTGAGAAAGAGCCAATGGAGAGTTGTAGAGGTGAAATGACTGACATATAAGCCAATACATAACCAAGAAAAACTTATATAGTTTTCTTCTCAATGGGTGTTTGAGACCGAGCACTTGCATTGGGGGGTCCTTATTAGTACCTTGAAATCACTCCTTCATTTCGCTCTGTGTATACCGGATGTGAAGCGAAATGAAGTGGTTGTAAGAACTTGGATGATGGTGCGACGAGATCATAAACTGGTGGACCAATCATGGTATGGTGCAAAGGGGTGATTCTTATGTTGGTGGGAAGTATCATAACGCTACCTCGACAATGCATACTATCATATCGTCACTTTATTTATTCGTTTGCAGAATCTCATTACAAAGTCGTGGCTAGGATTTATCCTTTTATTAACTTTTCTCATTTGATGTGCCATGATACGGTTTCATATTATGGTACTTGAATCCTCTCCCACATCAGTGTCATATCATATTTTTCTTAGGTAACAATGCAGATGCTCTTATGTTACTCTCACTACGGGAGGTCTAAAAAGAATGAATAATTAGTTGTGAGTTAGTGGGACATAAGCAAAAGCTTCAGTTGTTATTTCGAATTACTCATGTACTTCTTTTTAACATAATACAAACGCGACTGGTCAATTAACCCAGACGGCTCGTAATCGAGGAAAACATCTCCTTCTATTGAAGGGACATCGTCGAAAATGGTAAAATAAACTTATGAAAATGTGAGCGTTAGTGTCAAGTCTACAACTTAAAATCCGATGGACTGGTTTCACCACAAGAAAGCTAACCATCTTAGGCATATTTAATTTGCGAATCACTCATTCACCGATGCTTATTTGTTAATCAAAGTGGCACGATCCTTGGCTCCTCGCGTGCACGCTGCACAGGAGAATCTAGGGCCGCGTTCATCGAAAATGCAAGTCTGCTTTGCGCATAGGTGTGCGTGACCATATTCGCACTCGATCGTACGCATGTGCCGAACCCTGGAGTCAACTGACGAAGCGGTGAAGTGGCTGCTCGTAGGGAGAATCGGATCCGAAGCCTAGAAAAGCTAGAGCTGGAGTAGGGCCAAAGCGAAGCCAGCTCTGAGCTCACCGAAGAGCACTTTTTTTCCATTGCACACCATTGAAGAACATAATAATGGTCTCTTGATTTTTCTTCAACATCCATCTTAACTTCTTTCTTCAAGGAATGCACGTTTCAACTAAAGTATGAAGCGACTCACAATTAATCTTAAGATGTACTTCCTCTATCAAAAAATAAGTGTCTTAACTAATATTATACTACAATATTATATTAAATTTGAGACATTTATTTTGAAACGGAAAAACACGTATAAAATATGTATGCACTGCACACGGCACAGCTATCTAGCTTGTTGGCGGTTGGGTCTAACGAGGAGGCTTGCTGGCAGTTGGTGCACTCCCGAATTCCGATCGTTGTGGGAAGCCACCAACGATGGAAGGTGACCTGTTTCCATTGCAAAGAAAGTAATGGAGAAGCCAGCCACGTGCTCTTCGCCAAACATTAGGTATCCGTTGACCCGCTGCTTCTTTTCTGCTTAATAAGTTTCGCGTTCAGTGCGAAGTTTCTATCCCTTGAGCGACAGTTTCGCAGTCGCAAGAAGCCCTCCAAAAACTGTACTGCTCGAGAGAGAGGCGACAATCCATACAAGTTTCTTCCGGCCCCGCCCTGCCGTAATATGCCGACGATCCATTCATTTCTGCGTTGGGATTAAAGCGGTGACATGCCGGATGTGATTACTTGTCACCAGGCAATCGAAATGACAAGCTAGTTTTGCATGAGGCCTAACACTGTTGAATATATTGTCCAGTCTTTTTTTCATCGTGACTTTTAGATGAGCTGATTGGAGCATGAATAATACGGTGTGAGCCTACACGTGAGGATGGAGTTGAAATATATTGCTCGTCTCTCTGCATCAGTTTAAACTTTTGAATAAGTTGATTGAAGCATGTGTTGGAAATATGAGTAATTTACTGAAAATTTTATACGAAATAAACAGCTGATAAAACAAGATCATAGTAAAAGTGGCGACACTAGTCATGTGACTTAAAGGAGAATATGCCACAATAAGAGGAACCAAACTTATGAGGGAAACTAAAGAATAGTAGATGAATATTATGTGAACATGAGAACTATACGGAAACATTGATAGAATAGAAACTAGACCAAGTATTTGCAGCAGCAGCAGGGTTGGCGTTGACTTCATCACCGGCCATGTCGTCGAAGAGGTTGTCGACGTCGGGGAAGAAGTCGTCGTTTGGGAAGTGATCGTTGGTGTTTACAATCAAGAATCTATAATCAATGCTATGAAAAGCATAACCCAAGAAAACACAATCCACAATTTTTGGTCAAAGCTTTCACTTCTTTGGAATTGGTATATTCACTTTTGCCAAGCAGCCCCAAGAACGTAGGTAAGAGAGTTTTAACCTTTTCTTCTCCTATTTCTCGAATGGAGTTATCCCTTTGTTCTTTGTAGGAACTATGTGTAGGACATGACATGCAGTCAATATCGCCTCCCCCACCATGCCTTAGAGAGACCCGATGTGTCTAACATGGCGTTAACCAAATCAGTTAGAGTACGGTTCTTTTTTTCGGCTACCCCATTTAACTGAGCTGAATAAGGAGGCGTCCTCTCATGAATTATTCCGTGTTCTACACACAAAAAATTGAATTTATTGGAAAAATACTCTCCACCACGATCGAACCTAAGCCTCTTGATTTTCCACTTCAACTTTATAGTTCTTGAAAAAATTCAAAGCCTCATCTTTTGATTTCAAAAGATACATATGGCAATATCTAGTGGAGTCATCAATTAACGTCATGAAATGTTTCTTTCCACCTTTTGTCAAAACACCATTCATTTCACAAAGATCTGAATATATGAGTCTAGTGACGCAAATTTCTTGTTTCCACGGTTGTATGAGTTTTACGAGGTTGCTTAGCTTGCACACAAACTTGACACTTAGATCCCTTGACAACAGTGAAGTTGGGGATTAAGTTCAACTTGGCTAGCCGTGTCATACAACCGAAATTAACATGACAGAGACATGAATGTCAAACATTTGATTCACTATTGTTGGAAACATGATGAACAACTTTATTACAAACATCTGACAGAGATAGTCTGAACAAGCCTCCCGAATCATAACCTTTGCCAACAAAAGTTTCATACTTGGAGATTACAAATTTATTGGACTCAAAGACAAGTTTGTAGCCATCTCTACACAGAAGAGATCTGCTAACAAGATTTTTATTGACGGAAGAGACATAATGTTGGAAATATGTCCTAGAGGCAATAATAAAATGGTTATTATTGTATTTCCTTATTCATAATAATTGTTTATTGTTCATGCTATAGTTGTGTTAACCGAAAACCGTAATACATGTGTGAATACATAGACCACAACATGTCCCTAGTGAGCCTCTAGTTGGCTAGCTCGTTGATCAATATATGGTCATGGTTTCATGACCATGGACATTGGATGTCATTGATAACGGGATCACATCATTAGGAGAACTAGATGATGCCCCGCTCTTTGCTGCGTGAACTTTGGTAAAACATATGTATAAATAGATGCTAGAAAACTAAAACTATTATGAAACCAAATTTAAGAATGCTCTTAGGATATATTTTGAAAACAATAAAGTATATGAAGCATGTGACAAAATGTTGTGTCAAAAGAGAAATCTATTGGATTGAAGTCAAATGGATTGCCATTTTTAACCAGAATGTGCAACATATGACCTACATATGTTGATCGCTCCAAATGTACAACATAAATATAGTTAGGTCATTTTATAAAAATGTGTAACATGATCATGTATGCCCGCATAAAAATAAGCGAGACAAATTAACATGCATGGTTGGTGAGGTGGCATGGTTGCATGAATAGATTAGTGCGCAAATTATAACTTATGACTACATGCATGACTTGACGATGTGGCATAGTTGCATGAAGAGGAAAAATAGATAGTGGGTATGGTTGGTGAGGTCGCATGGTTGCATGAATAGATTAATACACAAATTATAACTTATGACTACATGCATGACTTGATGATGTGGCATAGTTACATGAAGAGGAAAAATAGGTAGTGGGTTGCAACTATTTAAGAATAGAGGATGATGTGATGGACAAGACCCAATCCTAAGCATAGCACAAGATCATGTAGTTCGTCTGCTAAAGCTTTTCCAATGTCAAGTATCATTTACTTAGACCATGAGATTGTTCAACTCCCGGATACCGTAGGAATGCTTTGGGTGTGCCAAACGTCACAACGTAACTGGGTGGCTATAAAGGTGCACTACGGGTATCTCCGAAAGTGTCTGTTGGGTTGGCACGAATCGAGACTGGGATTTGTCACTCCGTATGACGGAGAGGCATCTCTGCGCCCACTCGGTAAGACATCATCATAATGAGTTCAATGTGACTAAGGAGTAGCCACTAGATGATGTATTACGGAACGAGTAAAGAGACTTGTCGGTAACAAGATTGAACAAGATATAGGGATACCGACGATCGAATCTCGGGCAAGTATCATACCGATAGACAAAGGGAATTGTATACGGGAT
This sequence comes from Hordeum marinum, assembly GCA_022496015.1. Classification (NCBI taxonomy): domain Eukaryota; kingdom Viridiplantae; phylum Streptophyta; class Magnoliopsida; order Poales; family Poaceae; genus Hordeum; species Hordeum marinum. The sequence continues at coordinate 111,290,891 of CM039673.1, forward strand.
TGATTGAATCCCCGACATCATGGTTCATCCGATGAGATCATCGTGGAGCATGTGGGAGCCAACATGGGTATCTAGATCCCACTGTTGGTTATTGACCGGAGAGGTGTCTCGGTCATGTCTACGTGTCTCCCGAACCCGTAGGGTCTACACACTTAAGGTTCGATGATGCTAGGGTTATAGGGAAATAGTGTACGTGGTTACCGAAGGTAGTTTGGAGTCCCATATGAGATATCGTACGTCACAAGGAGTTCCGGAATGGTCCAGAGACAAAGATTGATATATAGGAAGTGAGGATTTGGCCACCGGAAGTGTTTCGGGAATTACCGGTAACGTACCGGGACCACCGAAAGGGTTTCGGGGGTCCACCAAGTGGGGCCACCATCCCCAGAGGGTTGCGTGGGCCGAGAGTGGAAGGGACCAGCCCCAAAGTGGGCTGGTGCGCCCTCCACCCTGGCCCAAGGCACAGGAAAGGTGGGAGGGAGGGGAAACCCTAGACCCAGATGGGCCTAAGGCCCACTAGGGCTGCGCCCTCCCCCTCTCCCCTCTCTGGCCGCCACCCAGAACCCATCTAGGGCTGCCGCACCACCCTAGGGTGGGAACCCTAGGGGTGGGCACCCTCCTACCTCTCCTCCTATATATAGTGGTGGGTTTTGGTCTGCCAAGAACACAAGTTTCTTCCTCTCTCGGCGCAGCCCTACTCCTCCCTCTCCTCGTTCTCCGTAGTGCTTGGCGAAGCCCTGCTGGAGACCATGCAGCTCCACCGCCACCATGTCGTCGTGCTGCCGGAGCTCTCCCTCAACCGCTCCTTCCTCCTTATTGGATCAAGGCGTAGGAGACGTCACCGGGCTGCACGTGTGTTGAACGCGGAGGCGCCGTTGTTCGGCGCTAAGATCAGAGTCCACCGCGATCTGAATCGCTACGAGTACAACTCCACCAACCGCGTTCTTGTAATGCTTCCGCTAAGTGATCTTCAAAGGTATGAAGATGCAATCTCTCCCCACTCGTTGCTGGTTTCTCCATAGATAGATCTTGGTGATCGTAGGAATTTTTTTAATTTACTACTACGTCTCCCAACAGTGGCATCATGAGCTAGGTCTATGCGTAGAATCTATGCGCGAGTAGAACACAAAGTTGTTATGGGCGTCGATCTTGTTAATTTGCTTACCACTACTAGTCTTATCTTGATTCGGCGGTATTGTGGGATGAAGCGGCCCGGACCAACTTTACACGTACGCTTACGTGAGACTGGTTCCACCGCCTAACATACACTTGTTGCATAAGGTGGCTAGCGGGTGTCTGTCTCTCCCACCTTAGTCGGATTGGATTCGATGAAAAGGGTCCTTATGAAGGGTAACTAGCAATTGGCATATCATGTTGTGGTTCTGGCGTAGGTAAGAAATGTTCTTGCTAAAAACCTATAGCAGCCACGTAAAAATTTGCAACTACAAATTAGAGGACGTCTAACTTGTTTTTGCAGTGTATGTCTTGTGATGTGATATGGCCAAAAGGATGTGATGTGATGCATCGTGATGTATGAGATTGATCATGTTCTTGTATAGGATTCACGACTTGCATGTCGATGAGTATGACAACCGGCAGGAGCCATATGAGTTGTCTTATTTTATTGTATCACCTGCGTGTCAATCATAAACGCCATGTAATTACTTTACTTTATTGCTAAACGTTAGCCATAGTAGTAGAAGTAATAGTTGGCGAGACAACTTCATGAAGACACGATGATGGACATCATGGTGTCGTGCCAATGACTGTGATGATCATCGTGCCCCGAAGATGGAGATCAAAGGAGCAAGATGATATTGGCCATATCATGTCACTATATTGATTGCATGTGATGTTTATAATGTTTACATCTTATTTGCTTAGAACGACGGTAGTAAATAAGATGATCTCTCAATAAAATTTCAAGAAAGGTGTTCACCCTAACTGTGCACCGTTGCTAAGGATCGTTGTTCCGAAGCACCACATGATGATCGGGTGTGATAGGTTCTAACGTTCGCATACAACGGGTGTAAGCCAGATTTACACACGCGAAACACTTAGGTTGACTTGATGAGCCTAGCATGTACAGACATGGCCTCGGAACACGGAAGACCGAAAGGTCGAACATGAGTCGTATAGAAGGTACAATCAACATGGAGATGAACCATGGATGACTAGTCCGTCTCACGTGATGATCAAACACGGGCTAATTGACATGGATCATGTATCACTTGGATGACTAGAGAGATGTCTATCTAAGTGGGAGTTCATTAAATAATTTGATTATGTAAACTTAATTATCATGAACTTAGTCTAAAATTTTCTTTACAATCTATATTGTAGATCCAATGGCCAACGCTAATGTCACCCTCAACTTCAACGCGTTCCTAGAGAAAACCAAGCTGAAAGATGATGGAAGCAACTATGTGGACTGGGTCTGTGGCTTGAGGATCATACTCATAGCTTCCAAAAGATTGTATGTCCTTGATGCACCGCTAGGTGACCCACCTATTTTCCCAGCGGACCAAGATGTTACGAACGCTTGGCCGTCATGCTGTGATGATTACTCCCTTGTTCAGTGCGGCATGCTTTACAGTTTAGAACTGGAGCTCCAAAAGCGTTTTGAGCAACACGGAGCATATGAGATGTTCCAAGAGCTGAAACTGGTTTTCCAAGCTCATGCCCGGGTCGAGAGATATGAAGTCTCCGACAAGTTCTTCAGCTGTAAGATGGAGGAGAATAGTTCTGTCAGTGAGCACATACTCAAGATGTCTGGGTTGCACAACCGCTTGACTCAGCTGGGAGTTAATCTCCCGGATGACCCGGTCATTGACAGAATCCTCTAGTCGCTTCCACCTAGCTACACGAGCTTTGTGATGAACTACAACATGTAGGGTATGAAGAAGTCCATTCCTGAGTTGTACTCGATGCTGAAATCAGCGGAGGTCGAGATCAAAAAGGAGCATCAAGTGTTGATGGTGAATAAGACCACTAGTTTCAAGAAAGGCAAGGGTAAGAAGAACTTCAAGAAGGACGGCAAAGTTGTTGTCGCGCTCGATAAGCAAGTTGTCGGGAAGAAGAAAAAGAATGGACCCAAGCCTGAGATTGAGTGCTTTTTATTGCAAGGGTACCGGTCATTGGAAGCGGAACTGTCCCAAGTACTTAGCGGATAAGAAGGCCGACAACGTTAAAGGTATATGTGATATACTTGTTATTGATGTGTACCTAACCAGCGCTCGTAGTAGCTCCTGGGTATTTGATACCGGTGAAGTTGCTCACATTTGTAACTCCAAGCAGGAGCTACGGAATAAGCGGAGCCTGGCAAAGGACGAGGTGATGATGCGCGTCGGGAACGGTTCCAAGGTCGATGTGATCGCCGTCGGCACGCTACCTCTACATCTACCTTCGGGATTAGTTTTAAACGTTAATACTTGTTATTTAGTACAATCTTTGAGCATGAACATTGTATCTGGATCTTGCTTGATGCGAGATTGCTACTCATTTAAATCTGAGAATAATGGTTGTTCTATTTATATGAGAGAAATGTTTTATGGTCATGCCCCGCTGGTCAATGGTTTATTTTTGATGAATATTGAACGTGATGTTACACATGTCCATACTGTGAGTACCAAAAAGTGTAAGGTTGATAATGTTGGGAGACGTAGTAGTAAATCAAAAAAATTCCTACGATCACCAAGATCTATCTATGGAGACACCAGCAATGAGTGGGGAGAGATTGCATCTTCATACCTTTGAAGATCGCTAAGCGCAAGCGTTACAAGAATGCGGTTGGTGGAGTCGTACTCGTAGCGATTCAGATCGCGGTGGGCTCTGATCTTAGCGCCGAACAAAGGCGCCTCCGCGTTCAACATACGTGCAGCCCGGTGACGTCTCCTACACCTTGATCCAGCAAGGAGGAAGGAGAGGTTGAGGGAGAGCTCCGGCAGCACGACGACATGGTGACGGTGGAGCTGCGTGGTCTCCAGCAGGGCTTCGCCAAGCACTACGGAGAATGAGGAGAGGGGGGAGTAGGGCTGCGCCGAGAGAGGATGAAACTTGTGTTCTTAGCAGCCCCAAAACCGCCACTATATAGGAGGAGAGGGAGGAGGGTGCCCACCCCTAGGGTTCCCACCCTAGGGTGGTGCGGCATCCCTATATGGGTTCTGGCCGGTGGCCAGAGAGGGGAGAGGGGGAGGGCGCAACCCTAGTGGGCCTTAGGCCCATCTGGGTCTAGGGTTTCCCCTCCCTCCCACCTTTCCTGCGCCTTGGGCCAGGGTGGAGGGCGCACCAGCCCACTTTGAGGCTGGTCCCTTCCACTCTCGGTCTACGCAGCCCTCTAGGGATGGTGGCCCCACTTGTTGGACCCACGAAACCCTTCCGGTGGTCCCGATACGTTACCGGTAATTCTCGAAACACTTCTAGTGGCCAAATCCTCACTTCCTATATATCAATCTTTGTCTCCGGACCATTCCGGAACTCCTCGTGACGTGCGGGATCTCATACAAGACTCCGAACAACCTTTTTTAACCATGTTCACTATTTCCCTATAACCCTAGCGTCATCAAACCTTAAGTGTGTAGACCCTACGGGTTCGGGAGACACATAGACATGACCGAGACACCTCTCCGGTCAATAACCAACAGTGGGATCTGGATACCCATGTTGGTTCCCACATGCTCCATGATGATCTCATCGGATGAACCACAATGTCGGGGATTCAATCAATCCCGTATAAAATTCCCTTCGTCTACCGGTATGATACTTGCCCGAGATTCGATCGTCGGTATCCCTATACCTTGTTCAATCTCATTTCCGGCAAGTCTCTTTACTCGTTCCGCAACACATCATCCCGTGGCTAAGTCTTTAGTCACATTGAGCTCATTATGATGATGTCTTACCGAGTGGGCCCAGAGATACCTCTCTGTCACACGGAGTGACAAATCCCAGTATCGATTCGTGCCAACCCAACAGACACTTTCGGAGATCATACAACTCACGGACATCGGAGGAGTGCCTTGTGTGTATCAAACGTCGCAACGTAACTGGGTGACTATAAAGGTGCTCTACAGGTATCTCCGAGGGTGTCTATTGAGTTGGCATGGATCAAGACTGGGATTTGTTACTCCGTGTGACGGAGAGGTATCTCAGGGCCCACTCGGTAATACAACATCACAATAAGCCTTGCAGGCAATGTGACTAAGTGTTAGTCACGGGATCTTGTATTACGAAATGAGTAAAGAGAGTTGCCAGTAACAAGGTTGAACTAGGTATGGAGATACCGACGATCGAATCTCGGGCAAGTAACATACCGAAGAACAAACGGAACATCATACGGGATTAACTGAATCCTTGACATAGAGGTTCGACCGATAAAGATCTTCGTAGAATATGTAGGAAACAATATGGGCATTCCAGGTCCTGCTATTGGTTATTGGCCATAGAGGTGTCTCAGTCATGTCTACATAGTTCTCGAACCCGCAGGGTCTGCACACTTAAGGTTCAGTGACGTTTCGGTAGTATAGAGTTATGTATGGTGGTGACCAAAGTTTGTTTGGAGTCCTGGATGAGATCCCGGACATCACGAGGAGCTCTAGAATGGTCTGGAGGTAAATATTGATATATAGGAAGTCCTGTTTTGGTCGCCGGAAAAGTTTCGAGCTAATCGGTAATGTACCGGGAGTGCCGGGAGTGTACCGGGAGACCACCGGGAGGGGTATTTCAATCCAAGAGGCTTCATGGGATGTGGGAGAATAATTACCAGCCCTTAGTGGGCTGGTGGAAGTCCCACACAAAGCCCATGCGGCTAGGAAGAAAAAACCCAAAGAGAAAGAGTGGAAAAAGGCAAAAATAGGGTGAATCCTAGTCCTACTAGGATTGGAGGTGGATTCCACCTCTCCCACCTCTCCCACCTCTTCCACCTCTCCCAAGGGCCAAGCCTCTTACTCTCTTTCTCTTATATATACTGGAGGTTTTAGGGTTTTCGCACAAAAATTTTAGCCACGTGCTGCCCGTTCCTCCAATGCATAGTTTCTCCTCTAGATCGGTTTTCTGCAGCACTTAGGCGAAGCCCTGCCGGAATAGCTCCACCACCATCGCCGGAGAGCCTTCACGCTGCTGGAGAACTCTTCTTCCTCTCTGCTCCTTCTTGCTGGATCAAGACAGCGGAGATCGTCATCAAGCCGTATGTGTGCTGAACGCGGAGGTGTCGTCCGTTCGACGCTAGATCGGAAGGACCGTGATCAAGTTCGCGGGACGAATCGTGATCAAGTTCGCAGGACGGATCGTGATTGGATCGCGGGACAGATCGTGATTGGATCATGGGACGCTCGGCGATTTGGATCGCGAAGACGTTCGACTACACCAACCGCGTTTCTTTACCCTTCCCGCTTAGCGATCTACAAGGGTACGTAGATCCACTCTCCCTCTCGTAGATGCTCATCACCATGGATAGATCTGTGTGTGTAGGAAATTTTTTGTTTCCCATGCAACATTCCCCAACAGTGGTATCAGAGCTAGGTCCATGTGTAGATGAGATCTCGAGTAGAACACAAAAGGTTTGTGGGCGTTGATGCTTAGATTGCTTCCTACCTTGGTCGGATTTTGGTTCAGCGGTATTGTGAGATGAAGCGGCCCGGACCAACATTACTCATACGCTTACGAGAGACCGGTTCCCTTGACTGCAACTTGTTGCATAGATGGCTTGCGGGTGCCAGTTTCTCTCACTTTAGTTGGATCAGATTCGACAAAGGCGGTCCTTGAGAAGGTTGAAAAGCAACTAGTGTATCACCGTTGTGGTTTTTGTGTAGATGAGAATTGTTCTTGCTAGATACCCGTAGCAGCCACGTAAAACATGCAACAACAATTAGAGGACGTCTAACTTGTTTTTGCAGGGTATGTTGTGATGTGATATGGCCAATTACATGATGTGATATATGTGATGTATGAGATGATCATGTGATGTATAGATTATCACGACTTGCATGTCGATGAGTACGACAACCGGTAGGAGCCATAGGGTTGTCTTTAATTATTGTATGACCTGCGTGTCAATCATTGAGCGCTATGTAATGCTTTACTTTATCGCTAAACGGTAGCAATAGTAGTAGAAGCATGTTGGGCGCGACAACCCCGATGGTGACACGTTGATGGAGATCAAGATGATGAAGATCATGGTGTCATGCCGGTGACGATGGAGATCATGCCGGTGCTTTCTAGATGGAGATCAAAAGCACAAGTTCATGGCCATATCATGTCACTTATGAATTACATGCGATGTTAATCCTTTTATGCACCTTGTTTTGCTTAGGACGACGGTAGCATTATAAGGTGATCCCTCACTTAAATTTCAAGATGAATTGTGTTCTCCCCGAGTGTGCACCGTTGCGAAAGTTCGTCGTGTCGAGACACCACGTGATGATCGGGTGTGATAGACTCTACATTCACATACAACGGGTGCATGCCAGTGTTGCACACGCAGAACACTCGGGTTAAACTTGACGAGCCTAGCATGTACAGACATGGCCTCGGAACACAAGAGACTGAAAGGTCGAACATGAGTCATATAGTAGATATGATCAACATGAGATGTTCACCATTGAAGCCACCTCAACTCACGTGATGATCGGACTTGAGTTGGTGAATTTGGATCATGTGACACTAAGATGACCTGAGGGATGTCGATTTGAGTGGGAGCTTTAGTAAATTTGATTAACTAAACTCATTATCTTGAACAATAGTCTTAGTAAACTTTGCATATTTATGTTGTAGATCAATGGCTCGCGCAGTAGCACCCCTGAATTTTAATGCGTTCCTAGAGAAAGCTAAGTTGAAAGATGATGGAAGTAACTTTGTTGACTGGGCCCGTAATCTGAGGATTATCCTCGCGGCTTCCCAGAAATCATATGTCCTTGATGCACCGCTTGGTGACCAACCAGAAGACATGACCTCGGAAGACGTTAAGAATGCTTGGGAGGCACGTACTGGAGATTACTCAATAGTTCAGTGTGCAATATTGTATGGCTTAGAACCGGGACTTCAAAGATGTTTTGAACGTCATGGAGCATATGAGATGTTCCAGGAGTTGAAGTTTATCTTTCAGAAGAATGCCCGGATCGAGAGGTATGAGACCTCCGATAAGTTCTATGCTTGCAAGATGGAGGAGAACAGGTCTATCAGTGAACATATACTCAGAATGTCTGGGTATTGGACTCATCTAGCAGAGTTTGGAATTGCCCTTCCGCCAGAGGTGATCACTGACAGAGTTCTTCAATCACTGCCACCTAGTTACAAGAGCTTTGTGATGAACTATAACATGCACGGGATGAACAAGTCAGTCGCCGAGCTGTTTGCAATGCTAAAAGTCGCTGAGTCTGAAATCCAGAAAGAACATCAAGTGCCGATGGTCAATAAAACCACTAGTTTCAAGAAAAATGGCAAGGTCAAGGGCAAGGGCAAGGGCAAGAAGGGTAAAACCAAGAAGGATGGCAAAGCAGTTGCTACTCCTGTAAAGAAGCCTAAGCATGGACCTAAGCCAGAAACTGAGTGCTTTCATTGCAAGGGAACTGGTCACTAGAAGCGGAACTGCCCCAAGTACCTAGCTGACAAGAAGGCAGTCAATGACAAACAAGGTATATATGATATACATGTTATTGATGTGTACCTTACTAGCTCTCGTAGTAGTGCCTGGGTATTTGATACCGGTTCGGTTGCTCACATTTGCAACTCAAAGCAGGAACTATAGAATAAACGAAGGTTGGCAAAGGACGAAGTGACGATGCGTGTGGGAAATGGTTCCAAGGTTGGTGTGATCGCCGTCGGCACGCTCTCTCTTCGATTACCATCAGGATTAGTGATGAACCTGAATAATTGTTATTTAGTGTCTGCGTTAAGCATGAACATTATATCTGGATCTTGTTTATTGTGAGACGGTTACTCATTTAAATCAGAGAATAAAGGTTGTTCTATTTATATGAGTAATATCTTTTATGGTCATGCACCCAATGTTAGGGGTTTATTCATATTGAATCTTGATAGTGATGACACACATGTTCATAACATTGATGCCAAAAGATGTAGAGTTGATAATGATAGTACCACTTTCTTGTGGCACTGCCGTTTAGGTCATATTGGTGTAAAACACATGAGGAAGCTCCATGCTGATGGACTTTTGGAGTCACTTGATTTTGAATCACTTGACACATGTGAACCATGCCTGATGGGCAAGATGACTAAAATGCCATTCTCTGGAACAATGGAACGGGCAAGTGACTTATTGAAAATCATACATACTGATGTGTGCGGTCCAATGAATGTTACAGCGCGTGGTGGATATCATTATTTTCTCACCTTCACTGATGACTTAAGTAGATATGGGTATATTTACTTAATGAAACACAAGTCTGAAAACGTTTGAAAAGTTCAAGCAATTTCAGAGTGAAGTTGGGAATCATCATAACAAGAAGATTAAGTTCCTGCGATCTGATCGAGGAGGTGAATATCTGAGATATTAGTTTGGCAGTCACTTAAGACAGTGTGGAATTGTTTCACAGTTGGCACCGCCCGGAACACCACAGCGTAATGGTGTGTCCGAACGTCGTAATCGAACCTTATTAGATATGGTGCGTTCTATGATGTCTCTTGCTGATTTGCCACTATCATTTTGGGGTTATGCATTAGAGACAGTTGCATTCACTTTAAATAGGGCACCATCAGAATCCGTTGAGACGACGCCATATGAACTGTGGTTTGGCAAGAGGCCAAAGTTGTCGTTTCTTAAAGTTTGGGGATGTGATGCTTATGTCAAAAAGCTTCAGCCTGAAAAGCTGGAACCCAAAGCGGAGAAATGCGTCTTCATAGGATACCCGAAAAAGACAGTCGGGTATACCTTCTATCTTAGATCCGAAGGCAAAGTGTTTGTCGCTAAGAACGGAACATTTCTTGAGAAAGAGTTTCTCTCGAAAGAATTGAGTGGAAGGAAAATAGAGCTCGATGAGGTTATTGAACCTTTACTTCAACCAGAAAGTAGCGCAGCGCAGAAAGATGTTTCTGTGGAACCTATAATGGTAGAAGAGGAAGTTAATGATGATGATAATGAAGCTTCGGATCAAGCTACTATTGAACCTCATAGGTCGACAAGGCCACGTACTACTCATGAGTGGTACGGCAACCCTGTCTTGGAGGTCATGTTGTTGGACAACAATGAACCTACGAGATATGAAGGAGTAGTGATGGGCCCGGATTCCGAAAAATGGTTAGAGGCCATGAAATCTGAGATGGGATCCATGTATGAAAACAAAGTATGGACTTTGGAAGTATTACCTGAAGGGCGAAAGGCCATTCACAACAAATGGATCTTTAAGAAGAAGACAAACGCGGACGGTAATGTCACCGTCTATAAAGCTCGACTTGTGGCAAAGGGTTTTTCACAAGTTCAAGGAGTTGACTACGATGAGACCTTCTCACCCGTAGCGATGCTTAAGTCCGTCTGAATCATGTTAGCAATAGTTGCATATTTTGACTATCAAATTTGGCAGATGGATGTCAAAACAGCGTTCCTCAACGGTTTCCTTGAGGAAGAGTTGTATATGATGCAACCATAAGGTTTTGCCAATCCAGAGAATGCTGACAAAGTTTGCAAACTCCAGCGATCCATTTATGGGCTGGTGCAAGCATCTCGGAGTTGGAATAAGCGCTTTGATGAGGTGATCAAAGCGTTTGGTTTTATACAAGTTTATGGAGAAGCTTGTATTTACAAGAAAGTGAGTGGGAGCTCTATAGTGTTTCTAATATTATATGTGGATGACATATTGCTGATTGGAAAGAATATAGAAATGCTGGAAAGCGTGAAGGACTATTTGAACAAGAGTTTTTCAATGAAGGACCTAGGAGAAGCTGCTTTCATATTAGGCATTAAGATCTATAGAGATATATCGAAATGCTTGATAGCACTTTCACAGAGCACATACCTTGATAAAGTTTTGCAGAAGTTCAAAATGGATCAGTCCAAGAAGGGGTTCTTGCCTATGTTACAAGGTGTGAAGTTGAGTAAGACTCAATGCCCAATGTCTGCAGAGGATAGAGAAAAGATGAGTGTCATCCCCTATGCTTCAACCATAGGCTCTATCATGTATGCAATGCTGTGCACAAGACCCGATGTCAGCCTTGCCATAACTATGGCCGGAAGGTTTCAAAGTGATCCTGGAATGGAACACTGGGCAGCGGTCAAGAATATCCTTAAGTACCTGAAAAGGATTAAGGAAATGTTTCTCATTTATGGAGGTGATGAAGAGCTCGTCGTAAAGGGTTACGTCGATGCAAGCTTTGACACTGATCCGGATGACTCTAAGTCACAAACCGGATACGTATTTATTCTCAACGGGGGAGCGGTAAGCTGGTGCAGTTCCAAGCAAAGTGTGGTAGTCGATTCTATGTGCGAAGCGAAATACATCGCAGCCTCGGAGGCAGCGAAGGAAGGTGTCTGGATGAAGCAGTTCATGACAGATATCGGAGTAGTGCCCAGTGCACTAAATCCAATGAACCTGTTGTGTGACAACAGTGGTGCCATTGCTCTGGCCAAGGAACCAAGGTTTCACAAGAGGACCAGACACATAAAGCAACGCTTCAACTCCATCTGCGATTACATCGAGGAAAAGGACATAAATATTTGCAAAGTGCACACGGATCTGAATGTTGTAGACCCGTTGACTAAACCTCTTCCAAGGGCTAAACATGCTCAACACCAGAACTGCATGGGTGTTCGATTCATTACAATGTAAATCACTTAGTGATGTGAGCTAGATTATTGACTCTAGGTCAAGTGGGAGACTGTTGAAAATATGCCCTAGAGGCAATAAATAAAGTGTTTATTATTATTCCTTGTTCATGATAATCGTTTATTATCCATGCTATAATTGTATTAATTGGAAACACATTACATGTGTGGGTAAATAGACAACACTTTGTCCCTAGTATGCCTCTAGTGAACTAGCTCGTTGATCAAAGATGGTCAAGGTTTCCTAGCCATTGACATGTGATGTCATTTGATAACAGGATCACATCATTAGGAGAATGATGTGATGGACAAGACCCAAACTACAAACGTAGCATATGATCGTGTTAGTTTATTGCTACTGTTTTCTACATGTCAAGTATATGTTCCTATGACCATGAGATCATGCAACTCACGGACATCGGAGGAGTGCCTTGTGTGTATCAAACGTCGCAACGTAACTGGGTGACTATAAAGGTGCTCTACAAGTATCTCCGAGGGTGTCTGTTGAGTTGGCATGGATCAAGACTGGGATTTGTTACTCCGTGTGACGGAGAGGTATCTCAAGGCCCACTCGGTAATACAACATCACAATAAGCCTTGGAAGCAATGTGACTAAGTGTTAGTCATGGGATCTTGTATTACGAAACGAGTAAAGAGACTTGCCGGTAACGAGGTTGAACTAGGTATGGAGATACCGACGATCAAATCTCGGGCAAGTAACATACCGAAGAACAAAGGGAACATCATACGGGATTAACTGAATCCTTGACATAGAGGTTCGACCGATAAAAATCTTCGTAGAATATGTAGGAACCTATATGGGCATCCAGGTCCCGCTATTGGTTATTGGCCGTGGAGGTGTCTCGGTCATGTCTACATAGTTCTCGAACCCGCAGGGTCTGCACACTTAAGGTTTGGTGACGTTTCGGTAGTATAGAGTTATGTATGGTGGTGACCGAAGGTTGTTCAAAGTCCCGGATGAGATCCCATATGTCATGAGGAGCTTCGGAATGGTCCGGAGGTAAAGATTGATATATAGGAAGTATTCGACCCAATAGGCTTCATGTGCTGTGGGAGAATAATTACCAGCCCTTAGTGGTCTGGTGGAAGTCCCACACAAAGCCCATGCGGCTAGGGAGAAAAAACCCTAAGAGAAAAAGTGGAAAAAGGCAAAAATAGGGTGAGTCCTAGTCCTACTAGGATTGGAGGTGGATTCCACCTCTCCCACCTGGTTCGGCCGACTCCTAGAGGCTTGGCCCTTGGGCAAAGCCTCCTCCTCTCTTCCTCTTATATATACTAGAGGTTTTAGGGTTTTTGCACAGAATTTTTAGCCACGTGCTGCCCGTTCCTCTAGTGCATAGTTTCTCCTCTAGATCGGTCTTCTGTAGCGTTTAGGCGAAGCCCTACCGGAATAGCTCCACCACCATCGCCGGAGCGCCTTCACGCTGCCGTAGAACTCTTCTTCCTCTCCGCTCTTTCTTGCTGTATCAAGACGGCGGAGATCGTCATCAAGCCGTACGTGCGCTAAACGCGGAGGTGTCGTCCGTTCAGCGCTAGATCGGAAGGACCGTGATCAAGTTCGCAGGACGGATCGTGATCAAGTTTGGGGGACGGATCGTGATTGGATCGCGGGACACTCGGAGATTTGGATCGCGAAGACGTTCGACTACACCAACCGCGTTTCTTAACGCTTCCCACTTAGCGATCTACAAGGGTACGTAGATCCACTCTCCCTCTCGTAGATGATCATCACCATGGATAGATCTGCGTGTGCGTAGGAATTTTTTTGTTTCCCATGCAATGTTCCCCAACAACTATTGAACGCCGAAGGTCCACTAGTACACGTTCCGCACCAGAGTGGTACGACAACCCTGTCCTGGAGATCATGTTGTTGGACAACGATGAACCTTCGAACTATGAAGAAGCGATGGCCGGCCCGGATTCCAACAAATGGCTTGAAGCCATGACATCCGAGATAGGATCCATGTATGAGAACAAAGTGTGGACTTTGGTGGACTTGCCTGTTGATAAGTGAGGCATTGAAAATAAATGGATCTCTAAGAAGAAGACTGACGCTAATGGTAATGTGACCGTCTATAAGGCTCGTCTTGTCGCTAAGGGTTATCAACAAGTTCAAGGAGTTGACTACGATGAGACTTTCTCACCCGTAGCGATGCTGAAGTCTGTCCGAATCATGTTAGCAATTGCCGTATTTTATGATTATGAGATATGGCAAATGGACGTCAAAACAACATTCCTTGATGGCTTCCTTAAGGAAGAACTATAAATGATGCAGACGGAAGGTTTTGTCGATCCTAAAGATGCTAACAAGGTATGCAAGCTCCAGCGCTCCATCTATGGGCTGGTGCAAGCATCTCGGAGTTGGAACATTCGCTTTAATGAGGTGATTAAAGCGTTTGGGTTTGCACAGGTTTATGGAGAACCCTGTATTTACAAGAAAGTGAGTGGGAGCTCTGTAGCATTTCCTATATTATATGTGGATGACATACTGATAATGGGAAATGATATAGAACTTTTGGAAAGTATAAAGGCCTACTTGAATAAATGTTTTTCAATGAAGGACCTTGAGAAGCTGCTTACATATTAGGCATCAAGATCTATAGAGATAGATCGAGACGCCTCATAGGTCTTTCACAAAGCACATACCTTGAAAAGATATTGAAGAAGTTAAATATGGATCGGTCCAAGAAGGGGTTCTTGCCTGTGTTACAGGGTGTGAGATTGAGTACGACTCAATGCCCGACCATGGCAAAGGATAGGGAAGAGATGAGTGTCATCCCCTATGCTTCAGCCATAGGCTCTATTATGTATGCCATGCTGTGTACCGGACCTGATGTGAACCTTGCCAAAAGTTTGGTAGGGAGGTACCAAAGTGATCCTGGAGTGGAACACTGGACAATGGTCAAGAATATCCTGAAGTACCTGAAAAGGACAAAGGACATGTTTCTCGTATATGGAGGTGCCGAAGATCTCGTCGTAAAGGGTTACGTCGATGCTAGCTTCGACACAGATCCGGATGACTCCAAGTCACAAACCGGATACGTGTATATTTTGACCGGAGGGGCAGTCAGCTGGTGCAGCAGTAAGCAAAGCGTCGTGGCGGCATCTACATGTGAAGTGGAGTACATAGCTGCTTCGGAAGCAGCAAAGGAAGGAGTCTGGATGAAGGAGTTCATCACCGACCTAGGAGTGATTCCCAATGCATCGGGCCCGATGACTCTATTCTGTGATAACACTGGAGCTATTGCCCTTGCGAAGGAGCCCAGGTTTCACAAGAACACAAGACATATCAAGCGCCGCTTCAACTCCATCCGTGATTACATTCAGGAGGGAGATATAGATATTTGTAAAGTACATACAGATCTGAATGTCGCAGATCCGTTGACTAAACCTCTCTCACGAGCAAAACATGATCAACACTAGAATGCTATGGGTCTTCGATTCATCACAATGTAACTAGATTATTGACTCTAGTGCAGGTGGGAGACTGTTGGAAATATGTCTAGAGGCAATAATAAAATGGTTATTATTGTATTTCCTTGTTCATGATAATTGTCTATTGTTCATGCTATAATTGTGTTAACCGGAAACCGTAATACATGTGTGAATACATAGACCACAACATGTCCCTAGTGAGCCTCTAGTTGGCTAGCTCATTGATCAATAGATGGTCACGGTTTCATGACCATGTACATTGGATGTCATTGATAACGGGATCACATCATTAGGAGAATGATGTGATGGACAAGACCCAATCCTAAGCATAGCACAAGATCGTGCAGTTCGTTTGCTAAAGCTTTTCCAATGCCAAGTATCGTTTCCTTAGACCATGAGATTGTGCAACTCCCGGATACCGTAGGAATGCTTTGGGTGTGCCAAACGTCACAACGTAACTGGGTGGCTATAAAGGTGCACTACGGGTATCTCCGAAAGTGTCTGTTGGGTTGGCACGAATCGAGACTGGGATTTGTCACTCCGTATGACGAAGAGGTATCTCTGGGCCCACTTGGTAAGACATCATCATAATGAGCTCAATGTGACTAAGGAGTTAGCCACGGGATGATGTATTACGGAACGAGTAAAGAGACTTGCCGGTAACGAGATTGAACAAGGTATAGGGATACCGACGATCGAATCTCGGGCAAGTATCATACCGATAGACAAAGGGAATTGTATACGGGATTGATTGAATCCCCCACATCGTGGTTCATCCGATGAGATCATCGTGGAGCATGTGGGAGCCAACATGGGTATCCAAATCCCGCTGTTGTTTATTGACCGGAGAGGTGTCTCGGTCATGTCTACGTATCTCCCGAACCCGTAGGGTCTACACACTTAAGGTTCGATGGCGCTAGGGTTATAGGGAAATAGTGTACGTGGTTACCGAAGGTAGTTCGGAGTCCGGATGAGATCCCGGACGTCATGAGGAGTTCCGAAATGGTTCGGAGACAAAGATTGATATATAGGAAGTGAGGATTTGGCCATCGGAAGTGTTCCGGGAATTACCGGTAACGTACCGGGACCACCGGAAGGGTTCCGGGGGTCCACCAAGTGGGGCCACCAGCCCTAGAAGGCTGCATGGGCCGAGAGTGAAAGGGACCAGCCCCAGAGTGGGCTGGTGCGCCCTCCACCCTAGCCCAAGGCGCAAGAAAGGTGGGAGGGAGGGGAAACCCTAGACCCAGATGGGCCTAAGGCCCACTAGGGCTGTGCCCTCCCCCTCTCCCATCTCTGGCTGCCGGCCAGAACCCATCTAGGGCTGCCGCACCACCCTAGGGTGGGAACCCTAGGGGTGGGCACCCTCCTCCCTCTCCTCCTATATATAGTGATGGGTTTTGGGCTGCCAAGAACACAAGTTTCTTCCTTTCTCGGCGCAGCCCTACTCCTCCCTCTTCTCGTTCTCCGTAGTGCTTGGCGAAGCCTTGCCGGAGAGCACGCAGCTCCACCATCACCACGCCGTCGTGCTGCCGGAGCTCTCCCTCAACCTCTCCTTCCTCCTTGCTGGATCAAGGCTTAGGAGACGTCACCGGGCTGCACGTGTGTTGAACGCGGAGGCGCCGTTGTTCGGCGCTAAGATCGGAGTCCACCGCGATCTGAATCGCTACGAGTACGACTCCACCAACCGTGTTCTTGTAACGCTTCCGCTTAGCGATCTTCAAAGGTATGAAGATGCAATCTCTCCCCACTCGTTGCTGGTTTCTCCATAGATAGATCTTGGTAATCGTCGGAATTTTTTTGATTTACTACTACGTCTCCCAACACATAATGCACGTTCTTCAGCCGCACGATCTTCCCCGAAGTAAACTTCAGATCTACCGTGCCAACACCACGAACAGAAGCACTTAAACCGTTGCCCATCAGCACAGAGGTAGTTCCTGTGGTTTGATAAGAAGAAAACATGGAAATATCACCGCATGCATGAACATTAGCACCCGTGTCAATCAACCAATCAGGAGAAAGACATACTGAGAGAATAGTGAGAAGTATACCGTACCCAACATCCTTCATCTCAGCCTCAGAAATGACAACATTTGCGATCTTGTCGCCTTTCCCATGTTGACGCTTGTCATAACGGTTAGGGCAGCTAGGGGCCCAATGATCAGGATCTCCGCAGACATGACACACACCTTTCTTCTTGTCAGTCTTCTTCTTGAAGTTGGTGTGTTGTGAAGCCTTGTTCTTCCCATCAAACTTTTCCTTGCCATCAAACTTGCCCTTGTTCTTGAAATTGTGGGACTGGAAGTTTTTCTTCTGTAACAAATTGGCACTAGAACCTCCCTCCATACCTCGAGCACGTATATCTTTTGCTCTCACCTTTTCTTCCACATCAAGAGTACCAATGAGATCCGGAACGGAAAACTCCTATCTCTTATGCTTCAAGAGAGGTAGCAAAGTTCCTCCACGAGGGAGGGAGCTTAGTAATGATACCTCCGGCAACAAACTTGTCCGGTAACATACAATTGAAGTGCTCAAGTTCTCTAGCAAACGACTCTATCTCGTGAGCTTGCTCAATCACGGAGCGCTCTTCAGTCATCCTGTAGTCATAGAATTGTTCCATGATATATAGCTCAGTGCCGTCATCGGAGACCCCAAACTTGGCCTCAAGTGCATCACACATATCTTTTCCATTGTCAATTGACGCATAAGCATCAACTATGTTCTCACCAAGAACACTCAAAAGAGCAGCCTTAAACAAGATATCCTTTTTCTGAAAAACTTATTCCTCTTGAGCCTTAAACAAGGTATCATTTTTTCTGAAAAACTTGTTCCTCTTGAGGATTAAGATCTCCTTCAGGTTTGCCAAGAGTGGTCTCATAGCAGCTCATGGTTTGAAACCATAGGACAACCCTCACACGCCACCTCTTATAGTGCACACCGTCAAACATAGGAGGCCTCATGGAAGCAGCAAAACCACTCGGGGTAAATTGGCTATAATAAGGTTTTTGGATTGTTGAAAATATGAGCAATTTACCGAAAGATTTAAACGAAATAAGCAGCTAATAAAACAAGATCATAGTAAAAATGGCAACACTAGTCATGCGACTTAAAGAAGAATATGCCACAATAAGAGAAACGAAACTTATGAGGGAAACTAAAGGATAGTAGGTGAATATTATGTGAACATGAGAACTATACGAAAACATAGGTAGAATAGAAACTAGACCAAGTATTTGTAGCAAAACCTCGAACATGGAAAATATGAATACGTACTAAGCGGCAGCAACAACAAGGTTGGCGTTGACATCATCACCGGCCATGTCGTCAAAGAGGTTGTTGACTTCGAGAAAGAAGTCGTCGTCGGTGTTCGTGGCACATCCGTGATGAAGAAGCGAGTAGTCATGCAGAGCGCTCCCCTCTCACGGCGCTGCGGCGACGGAGGAGCGCACATGTATGTCCTTCTTGTTCTCATGCTCATACATGTGGAGAAACATCATCCCTTATAAGAAGGTCTAACTCCTACTAAACTAGCAATGTGGGACTAAACTTTTGTCCCACCTCTTGGCTTGTACGAATGGGCTTAGTGGGTCTCTAGGATTTATTAAGAATTCTTAAAATTGTTATTGGGTTGGCCCATTTTTAACACAAATTCCAGCAGCATGAATTCAATAAACATCCTGTGATATTACCCCTTAGGACTTTTGCAGAGCCCGTAGCGGAGGAACGGCGAGAGAGAGCACCAGCCGACGGTAGCTCTCTGAAACCAAACCATGCATGTTTTTATTCTTAAAACTGGACTAGAGATGACCTGCAATGTGCTGATACTCCCTTGGCTGGCTGGCAAAAAAGAAGCGATGATTCCCGTCAATCATAGGGCAAACCAAAGCAACTGTAGCGGTTCAGCTCAAAACAAAAAAGGACGAACTGTAGTTGCCAAGTTTTTTTTTTTAAAATTAAAACCGGAACTGTAGTTGCCAAGTTGGAAGGTATCTACTCCCAAAGCGCCCCAGTCACAAGACTATACACTCTTCTCACGCGGCTGCACACGCCAAACCGAATTCTGTAGTACCTGCTCAAAACCGTGGCATCTTTTAACTTGTACAGTACTCCGCATGTACAGAACCGAAACCACTTGCCATATACGTACTGTACTATACACACATCTACAGGCATCTACTCGACGCGCGGCAGCGACACGGTCGACATAACTTGTTTCAGTCACAGCCTCACAGGCACGCAACGACACGGTCGACATGACTTGTTTCAGCCACAGGCACGCAGCGACACGGTCGACATGGCTGTTTGACTCACAGGCACGCAGCGACACGGTCGACATGACCGTTTCACTCACTCACAGGTACGAGTCGAGGTAAGCGTGCCGGCCCCGCCTGCGGAACTCCAGCAGGCTGCCGTAGGTCCGGTCGGCGACCCCGACGAACAGCGCGTCCACGTCCGGGCTGAACGCCACGCCGGCGACCTCCCCGAACAGGCCGATCTCCTGCGCGGCGCCGTAGCCGGCCCGCGCGTCGTACACGTGGACGAAGTCCGCCGCCTCCGCCGCCGCCAGGAACCGGCCGTCCGACGAGAACCGGAGCCCCCTCACTGCGCTCATCCTCCCTCCCAGCACCGCGAGCGAGGCCGAGAGGTTGCGCGTGTCCCACAGCCGGCACGTCGCGTCCTGGTTCCCCGTCGCCAGGACGTGGCCGCCGGGGTGCCAGGCCGACGAGAACGAGTAGTCCAGGTGGCCCTTGAGGGTCGCTATCTCCTGGAAATGGAAATGCAAGAAGCACAACGCTCAGTTCTGCTGCTGTGTGGAATGGAGGGGGGTTTGAGGCTGTGATCTGATGATCTGCTGCGTACGTACTTCGCCCGATTGAGCGTCGGCGATCACGCAGTCCGAGCTGTCGCCGAGGACCGCGAGGAGCTTGCCATCAGGACTCACCGACGTGTTCTGTCAAGGACATGATCACATTACAACTTGTGATTCACCTGCCGGAGCGAGATTATAGTTCAAGATTACTGAGGAGGAGCTTGGATGAACTCACATTGACCGACCACGGGAAAGTAAAGCGACCAAGCAGGCTGCACCTCTCGGCATCAAGAAATTTGACAGTGCAGTCATTGTTGGCCGCCGTCACTCGAGTGGCGCCGCTGCATTTTGACAACAGGAAATCCGAGAGTTGATCACGGTTTGCCCGGAAATTCAGAATCAGAATATCAATGAAATTCTACAGTTCTTACTTACCTAGGGGACTCGTACACATCCACAGCATTCGTGACGGAATTTTTGTTATCAGCGACATTCGTACAGAATGCCACCCCGGGCTCGTGAACATACTGTCGAGAAACAATTTCATGAGCTAAGAAGCATAAAATGGCTGAAAAATCAGCGCATCTTGAGACTATACCTTCAAAATCAGTTCGCCGCGGAAACCGCCCGCTACCATGAGATTATCTTTTAGGGCCATTGAGCTGATCTGCACTCTGGACAGTGTCCGAGCTCCATGCGCCTTCTGTGAAGCAGAGAGTATAGATTGGAGGTTAGATATACAAAAAATAACAGAAAAAAAGCACACACTGAAGAGATGCAAACCTGCTTTGGAACAACTTGGCCTGCAACATGGAGCACTTCTGTCCCTCTTTGAAGAAGAGAAGACCAGTGCATCACTGAATTGTTCTGAGCCATGTAAACATCATGCTTGGATGTGGCCCACACAAGATTCCTTAGCTGAAGATACCAAAAATAGGAACGGTCAGCGCCTTCGGAGCAGAAAATGTGAACAATGCTTTGCAGGTGCTGTTTTATCCAAAAGGAAAAAAAACGTAGTTAATTGTAGCAACAATTTGATCTTGACGATATACTTAGTGATAATGAAACATATATTCTCCATGATCTTACAACATTACTGAAAGTATCTTACAAACGACTGCATTGAGAAAGAGACCAAAAAAGGCCTAGCAAAACAGCAGATGAGAGCACTGAGCGCATTACCGTATCCATAAGAATTTGCTGGAAAACCGATTGGCAATCTGAGTTGTGTCTGAAACTGCACAAACCAAAGGACCAATAACTCCCTACACATTCATGAACATTTCTAGGCATCACTCCCATTTGACCAACTCCACTATTTTCAACTCCTTGCAGAAGTTAGTGACCCAATTTTCAACTCCTTGCAGAAGTTCAAGGGCTAATGCAGACTTTTTTATGCGGGTGCGGCCGCACACTATTTATAGCAATTTAAAAGAGGATAAACAGATAATGTTTTTCAGGAACGGAACCCATAACCATGATAACGAGCTCATGGAAGTAAAATGACATCAAAATATCAAATAGTACAATAATCAACAGAAGAATGTATTCTGCGAATGCAAGACATGCACACACAATTCACTTGGCCAATAATGCAAAAAATGTACTCCCTCCGTAAAGAAATATAAGAGCGTTTAGATCACTACTTTAGTGATCTACTCCCTCCGTCCCAAAATAAGTGACTCAAAAGTGACTCAACTTTGTACTAAAGTTAGTGCAAAGTTGAGTCATTTTTGAGTCACTTATTTTGGGACGGAGGGAGTATGATCTAAACACTCTTATATTTCTTTACAGAGAGAGTAGCATTCAAGGATTTTTAGTAGGTCAAAGTTAATACCATAAGAAGTCCTGCATAAATTTTTGTTAGCATCTCTCTAATGTTCAACCTGCCAAAAAAGAAATAGGAATATGATATTCTAACCGAGCCTCTCTAAAATAACCTATCATATCATATTCCAAAGATGCCATATGACAGCGCCAGCCACTGAGGATGCTCAACCACCTGCTTAAGAACCCTGTACAAGACCACTAATATACAAGACCACTAATTGCAGAAATGAAACTTGCTTCCGTTACCAGATCAGACACAACTTATAACATGGCCTGCACCACTGTTATGCTAGGTTGCAGTCTATACCAAAGGAATAAACATGAATGAAGATTAGAAGCTTCACCTAATGAAATCAAAACCGGTCAAAGCTTCAAGAACCTCACAACATCTACAAAACAGAGTAAGAACATAAAATGCAAAACGCTAATATAACTTGAATATGTCAGGCATTCACCAGTTATTATTTATATGCTTTTGGCATAAGCCTTCCTCATACTTGTCTTTCCTTTTGGAGCCGAAGACATAAGAGAAGAAAGGACTAAGGGTGAACAGTTAAATATCTTTGCACTGTTAAAAGTAAACAAAGAGGTGAATACTGAAACTTCTTCTACTACATATGAGGAGTAAAAATGCAATGCATTATGATGTAGTAACTGTGGGAAACCATATTAAGAGCTTCTGCTTAGTTTTTTTTGTTCAAAAAGTAAAACATTCCACGTAGTTTGAGTGCACATATTTTTCCTTTAAAAATGTTGAAAATGAGCTAACTATAGCGAGTAACAATCACAAACTCGGAATTCTTTAAATAATTGAACATATTGTTTAACACCTTTGATGTTAAGATTCTTATATCAATGCAAACATCAATATCTTAGAAAGATGGAAGATAAATGTACCTGAAAATGCACTATCGTTGGCTTGACAAGTCGTGTGTTGAAGCAGAAATCATAGAACCGGCCATTTGTCTCCACTTGTTTGCACTCCTAGAGAAGGAAGGAGAGGAGATAAGTCAAACAGCTAAAGGCTATCATAAGAATTTACAACCATATAACAAAGAAACAAATATTTTTTATGGCGTTATGGGAAGATGTATTGTTTGCTTGGAGTGTCACCTCAATAGTTGAACCTGAGATAGATACCAAAACAAACCTGACCATTTTTGTGTCAATAGACAACTAGAAATGTGTGACAAGAGTTTAGGTGAAAAGCTTGCATAAAAAGCATGTGTGTTTATGGAAGTAGAACACGTTTGTTGCTAATACATAGTACTCCCTCCGTAAACTAATATAAGAGCGTTTAGATCACTACTTTAGTTATCTAAACACTCTTATATTAGTTTACAGAGGGAGTACTAGTTAGTAACATCCAACCAAACAATAAAGAGTATTTATGAATATGATTAACACATAGAGTGAGCTATCTCGCATTTATTGGAACATTAGCATAATGCCGGTGCATTGCCACGAAGCAATTGGACCGTCAACTTAGGAAATTGTCAAAAAATGTTGGTGTTGTGCGACTATTGCACGGTTCATGGTTTAAAAGAGAGCGAAAATACGAGGAGAGATTTGCATGCAGTAGGCAATGAAGAATCTTTTTTCCGTATAAAGGGAATATATCAATATCAAGAAGATACCAATTATACCGGCCTCTACAACCAACATGATACCAACAGCTAGTCAAGACATCGAGGATGCACACAACAACCTACATAAAAAACATGACCCTGAATAGTAGCACGTAGCAACAGGCAACACCAACTACCGCCCTTGGCAAAACAAGAACCGCGAGAGAGGTTCTTCAACATAAACCTGAGCATGTGTCAGTCCGGGACTGTAAAAGCCCGCCCTTCAAAATACCAGCCCAAACTATCCTCTTTCTCAAGCCCGGACCCAGCCTCAAGTCAAATCCGAAGCCTGAACGCAGTTTTCAATACTTGCACTTGCAAGCCCCGCATAAAATCCTGAAAAAGAGAAGCCCGAGCACGTCCCGAACTACCTTCCGTGCTGCAAAAGGAGGCCCAAATCCTGCTCAATTAACAAGCCCGACTCAGGCGGACCTTGGTTTTTCAGGTCAGGTCGTCAGCCAGGCTGCCCCTACCCAGGTCTACTTCAACAAAAACGCCCCCAGGAAGGGAATGACACACCCGCGCCTCTGCTGCTGGATTCAACCACTGAAGATCTGATCATAGGTTTTCACCCCGAAGATCAAATCCGAGCAACTCCAAGCAATCCGTTCAGGAACGGGAAGGCGTGTAAACACCGCCATTGCCATGTGCAAACAACAAAGGTTGTTGTTCCCACATATGAGTAATAGTGCGAAAAAGAGAGGTGAACTCACAACCAACTCCAACCTTTATAAGCAGGAAAAAAGATAACAACTGTCACCAAAATTGGCATGCAGAGCCATAAGGGCGATAAGCAGAAAAACAGCTTTGCAGCAATGCCACTCGTGTAGAAGTGTACAACACTAAATCTCACCGTATCAAACCCCTGGTGTGACCTCGCGAGGTTCTCGTAATTCTTGTAATGCTTCAGCCTCATCTTGCGATACTGATCTCTACTGTATTTTAACCTCTCCCATGGTATCCCTTGCATGTCTTTTCCATTTCTGTACTCCATGGCTGATGTATCGTTTGTATGCTTATTCTACAACAAGAACAAAATTGAGGTCTTAATGGCCTTGAAACAAAGGAAAGAATGTAATTGTTCAGACAAACCAAAACAATTCAGAGTAATCTAAGAAAAAGGGAAAGTAACATGTCCAGAAAGGCTCAAGTATATACATGCATGTAATACCGTCCAGAGAAAACTGATATTTATTCTGCAGGGCAGAGAAAACTAATACTTATAATCTTAGAAATCATAAATGTGCATGTGCACATTCCTACATCATGATTTAGTAGGTGTCCCAGTTGTTGGCTCGTTGCCATCACATATGTCCACCTCAATAGTGATGTTGTATTTGGGCAGGCACTCCAAAAGCTAGTTTAGCACTAAAATTTCCTTTTAGTGCCAACAATTTCCACTAGGTAGTGCCATCGGCAGCATCTACAAATGTAACCTATGCTACATATTCAATCGCCGAATTGCAAACACGCTTTATTCAGCTTTAGCAGGATTAATGTGTGGTTTGCACGCCACGTAACATCACTCCAGCACCCATCTGCTTCCGCGTTGAAGCAACACACACCACTCAAAAAACTTGTACTACTGGCACTTAGTTAACCATACCGGGCTGGAGGGATGGCCGGAGACGCCAACCCCGTCCGAGTCGAAGTGGTCGTCTTGCAGGTCCTCCAAATCGTCGTTCAAGTACACGGCCATCGTCCCTGCCAAGGAAAACGAAAGGAATCGCGTGAGTTCCGGAAATGAACCGAGAAATTCTGTCAAGAAAAAATTGCAGCCATGGAGCTGCCCGCGGCCGGCCAAACCCCCCCAAACCACCGCCAGTGAGTGAGCCCAGGCGAGCGGAGCAACCCAGCGCGGCAGGCAGGGAGGGAGGGAGGGATCACGCATTCGGACGCAGCAAGAACAAACCCTCCAACAGTAATCGGCGGAAGAACACGCGCGCCGACGGCGGCACCTGTGATGGATGATTTACCTCCCTGGGAGCCAGAGGCCTGTGGCGGGCGGTCTTGCAGGCCAGCGCCGCAGCTCGAATCGTGCTCGAGGTCCCTGAAAATATCCCGGTTGTCGGTCTTCGGACAGAGAAGAAGAATATCCCGGTGGAGGGAGTGGCGAAAGGGCGGAGAGAGGAAAAAAGCGGTGCGTGGGCAGAGGAGGGAAGGGAAGGCACCGCGTTAACAAGCCCGTAACATTTCTCTCCAAACATACATGCTTTCGCTCCGCTTTAACAAAAAAAACCTTAAATCCATACAAACAGGTACCAAGCTCAACCCGAAAATAAGACTGTTGGGTCACAGCACAACCGCGTCCAAAAAAGAAAGAAGAAACATAAAAAGTCACATGGGGCAAGCTAAGTAGTAGACGAACCGACGAAGAGCCGGCGCGCAGAAGCCAACAATGTGTCAAGTGAGAGCTCAAGCCGGTCACGATCCCTCGGCCTAGCGAGCGGACGCCAGTGCTGTAAGAAGACAAGAAATTTGAACATCGAGTCAGAGGCAAGCCGCGGGAAAATCCGCTCAATCACCATCTTATTGCGAGTACTTCAGAGGGCCCACGACATAGCCGCGAAGATGGGCCAAAACAGTCGGCGCTTACGACCAACCTGGGTTGCCTGGACCTGCAGGAACTCTGAAAGATCGTGGGCCTCCCAATCCGGCCCGAGGACCTCATGAACAAAGCACCAAAGTGCCCGAGCTGCTACGCAAGAAAACAAAATGCGAGTACCGGTCTCGGGTACGAGGCAAAGAGGGAAAAGGCTATTGCCCGGACCATGGCGTTTAAGCACATCGGTCCCCCGAAGGTAGGCGATCACGCAGGAGCTGCCACACGAAGATCTTGATTTTAAGGGGAAACGACGCCTTCCACAGTGGGGATAACCATTAGAGAACCGCCAGCCGACAAAGCGCCTGATAGGCCAAGCTAACGGAGAATTCTCCGGACGGAGAAAGACTCCAAGATACGATGTCAGGGGGCCTAGGACACAGGTTGAGGGACTATTTCCCTCAAGCTTGCCCATTCCTGCACCTCCCCCGGTCCGAATGAGCGACAAAACGTAATGTTCCATCCCTCCTCCAAATCGACCGTAGAAACTAACACATCCGGGGCGTCACAAATCGCAAAGAGCCTCGGGAACCGAGTCCGGAGCGGCTCCCCATCAATCGAAGGATCCAACCAAACTTGAGTACCAGGCCCGTTGCCAACCGAGAAGCGCACACCCAGCCTAATCTCTTCCTTGATGGCCTGGATATATTTCCAGAACTGTGACCCAACCGAGTGGGAACAAGCCAAGAGAGGCTAGCCCTACGGGTACTTGGACTCCATCAGTTGTAGCCACAGCCCACCATCGCCCCGCATGATCCTCCAAACCCACCTCAGCATGAGGGCCACGTTCATGCAACGAGACGCTGGGATGCCTAGACCACCCCGATCCTTGGGCAAGCAGACGTCCGCCCATTTCACCATATGGTATTTAGGGCGACCATCCACCACCTTCGAGAAGAACCTAGCCAGCTCCTTGTCAAAGGAGCTATGCACACCTTCGGGCAAGATGTACATACCCATCATATACATGGGGAGGCTAGCGAGGTTAGAGCTAATCAGGACTATTTTGCTTCCTTTAGAAGTGAACCTTCCACACCAGGGCTCCGCATGGGACGCTACTCGTCCCACAAGCGGATCAAACCCACTCACCAAGATCCTAGACTCCGACAGGGGCATCACCAAGTATGATATGGGGAAAGATGCTAGCCTACAATTGAGGTTCTCCGCAATCCTCTCCTGCTTAAGCTCCGAGTAGCCTAGGACCACCACCTCACTCGTATCAAAATTAATCTTAAGACCAGACATTTCCTCAAAGCAGAGCAAGAGGAATTTAAGGTTGACAATGTCCATATCCGAGCCTTCCACCATGATCATGGTGCCATCCGCATACTGCAAGTGGGTGACACCTCCTCCCGGGATGAGATGACTAACCACATCCTTAAGGTGGCTGGCCAACTGGGACTTATCTAGGATGCCCTTTGTGGGCATCCACAGCGAGGTTGAAAAGCAAGGGGGAGACAGGATCCCCCTGCTTTACACCTCTGGAAGCCTGAAAGAAAGGCCCAACCTCTCCATTGATGTTAATCGCTGTGTTCCCCGATCTAACCATTTGCATGATCCAGGAACACCATCTCTTGTCGAATCCTCTCCGCTGCATAACCAACCTCAAAAAGGACCAATCCAAACGGTCATATGCCTTCTGGAAGTCCAATTTAAGGAAGACACCCTTATGACCCCGCGAAGCCACCTCGTGGACAATCTCCTGAAGGGCCAGGATTCCATCATGGATCCGTCGGCCCTTCAAGAATGCGGTCTGAAGGGGGTGAGAGATCCTATCTGTCACCGGGTAGCCGGGTCGCGCACACCTTCGCAAAGATTCACTCCAACATGTTAATCACCGTGATGGGGCGGAATTGCCGAATATCCGTTGCCCCAACTACCTTGGGGATCAGGTTAATAACACCATAATTTATTCTACTCATATCCAAAGTTCCAATATAAAACTCATGGAACATGGGCATAATGAACGGGCGCAGGACCTCCTATTTTTTTGGAAGAATACCACCTTTAGGCCATCCGGACCTGGGGCCGAGCTAGCCTTCATAGAGGCAATCGCTCGTCCCACTTCCTCAGACGAGAAAGGGAGCATAAGCTCCACATTCTCTTCCTCAGTGATTTGGTCCTCAGGAGGCCAAAAATCCTCGTAGAGGGAGACACCTCCGCGCGGCTCGGCCAAAAACAACTCCTTATAAAATGAGTAAATAGGGGTGGAGATGTCCTCTGGGCTCTCCAGAAGGAAATCCCCGTCCCAGAGGCAAGGGATGGCACACTTCCTCCTATGGCCATTGGCTAACGCCTGGAAGTAAGCAGTGTTCGCATCCCCTTCACGAGACAGTTCTGCCCTCCCTCCCCCCTCCCGACACTGCCAAAACAGCTCTTCACCCTTATAGATATCCATGAGTGAGGCCTCGAGGGAGTACCACCTAGTCCAGTCATCAGGAGACAGTCACAGTCCATTGTCAAGACCATCCAACACCTTAATCTGATCAAGCAAGGCCCCTTTACGGCCCGAAGATCCGCACCCAGGTTCGCCCCCAGCCCCTCATGAGCTGTCTAGCCATTTTGGCATAATGGTGCCAGACATCCATAGCACAAAAACACGGGGTGGGGCTGTAGCCGCCTCTATCCAGCGGCTATGCACCATCTCCATGAAGCCCGACTGCTCCAACCAAAATGCCTCAAAGTGAAAGCGACGAGGTCTCGGGGGGAGGGGCATCATCCCCGAACGAAAAGAGCAAGGGGACATGGTTGTTGGGGAACGTTGCATGGGAAACAAAAAATTTCCTACGCACACGCAAGATCTATCCATGGTGATGAGCATCTACGAGAGGGAGAGTGGATCTACATACCCTTGTAGATTGCTAAGAGGGAAGCGTTAAGAAACACAGTTGGTGTAGTCAAATGTCTTCGCGATCCAAATCGCCGAGCGTCCCGCGATCTCATCATGATCCGTCCCATGATCCAATCACGATCCGTCCCGCGAACTCATCACGATCCGTCCCGTGAACTCATCACAATCCGTCCCACGAACTCATCACGATCCATCCCGCAAACTCATCACGATCTGTCCAGCGAACTCACCATGATCCGTCTTGCGATCTTGATCACAGTCCTTCCGATCTAGCACCGAACGGACGGCACCTCTGCGTTCAGCACACGTACAGCTCGATGACGATCTCCGCCTTCTTGATCCAGCAAGAGGGAGCGGAGAGGTAGAAGAGTTCTCCGGCAGCGTGACGGCGCTCCGAAGATGGTGGGGGAGCTATTCCGACAGGGCTTCGCCTAAGCACTGCAGAAATCTGATCTAGAGGAGAAACTATGCACTAGAGGAACAGGCAGCACGTGGCAGAAAAAAATTCTGTCCAAAAACCCTAAAACCTCCAGTATATATAAGAGGAAGAGAGGATGAGGCTTGGCCCAAGGGCCAAGCCTCTAGGAGTCGGCCGAACCAAGGGGAGGAGGTGGAATCCACCTCCAATCCTAGTAGGACTAGGATTCACCCTATTTTTGCCTTTTCCCACCTTTTCTCTTCGGGCTTTTTCTCCCTAGCCGCATGGGCTTTGTGTGGGACTTCCACCAGCCCACTAAGGGCTGGTATTCACTCTCCTACAGCCCATGTAGCCTCTTGGGTCGAAATACCCCTCCCGATGGTCTCCCGGTACACTACCGGCACTCCCGGTACACTATCGATGAGCCCGAAACTTTTCCGGCGACCAAAATAGGACTTCCTGTATATGAATCTTTACCTCTGGACCATTCCGGAGCTCCTCGTGACGTTCGGGATCTCATCCGGGACTCCGAACAACCTTCAGTCACCACCATACATAACTCTATACTACCAAAACGTCACCAAACCTTAAGTGTGCAGACCTTGCGGGTTCGAGAACTATGTATACATGACCGAGACACCTCTATGGTCAATAACCAATAGCGGGACCTGGATGCCCATATTGGTTCCTACATATTCTACAAAGATCTTTATCGGTCGAACCTCTATGTCAAGGATTCAGTTAATCCCGTATGATGTTCCCTTTGTTCTTCGGTATGTTACTTGCCCGAGATTCGATCGTCGGTATCTCCATACCTAGTTCAACCTCGTTACCAGCAAGTCTCTTTACTCATTCCGTAATACAAGATCCCGTGACTAACACTTAGTCACATTGCTTGCAAGGCTTGTTGTGATGTTGTATTACCGAGTGGGCCCTGAGATACCTCTCCGTCACACGGAGTAACAAATCCCAGTCTTGATCCATGTCAACTCAACAGACACCCTCGGAGATACCTATAGAGTACCTTTATGGTCACCCAGTTACGTTGCGACATTTGATACACACAAGGCACTCTTCCGGTGTTAGCGAGTTGCATGATCTCATGGTCATAGGAACATATACTTGACATGCAGAAAACAGTAGCAATAAACTGACATGATCATATGCTACATTTGTAGTTTGGGTCTTGTCCATCACACCATTCTCCTAATGATGTGATCCCGTTATCAAATGACATCTCATGGCCATGGCTAGGAAACCGTAACCATCTTTGATCAACGAGCTAGTCTATTAGAGGCATACTAGGGACATGGTTTTGTCTATGTATTCACACATGCATCTAAGTCTTTGATCAATACAATTATAGCATGGATAATAAACAATTATTTGAACAAGGAAATATGTAATAACTAATTTATTATTGCCTCTAGGGAATATTTCCAACAGTCTCCCACTTGCACTAGAGTCAATAATCTAGTTCACATCACCATGGGATTCGCATTGTTATGAATCTAACACCCAATGAGTTCTGGGGCTCGATCATGCTTTGCATGTGAGAGAGGTCTTATAGTCAACGGGTTTGCGACATTCAGATCCGTGTATACTTTGCAAATCTCTATGTCAAACCGTAAACACTGCTACCACACTCCACTTGGTACTATTCCAAATGGCTGCTCCACTATACGTATCCAGATTGCTATCATGAGTCATTCGGATTGGTGTTAAAGCTTGCATCGACGTAACTCTTTACGACAAACTCTTTATCACCTCCATAATCGAGAAACATCTCCTTAGTCTTTTAGTTACTAAGGATAATATTGACCGTTGTCCAGTGATCCACTCCTGGATCACTCTTGTACCCCTTGACGGACTCATGGCAAGGCACACATAGGTGCGGTACACAGCATGACATACTATACAGAGCCTATGGCTAAGGCATAGGGGACGGCATTCATCCTTTCTCTTTCTTCTGCCGTTGTCGCGCTTTGAGTCTCACTCAACTTCACACCTCGCAAATCAGGCAAGAACTCTTTCTCTGACTGATCCATTTTGAACTCTTTCAAAATCTTGTCAAGGTATGTACTCATTGAAAGTCTCATCTAGCATCTTGATCTATCTCTATAGATCTTAATGTTCAACAATTAGGTAGCTTTATCCCTTCCTTTGAAAAACTCTTTTCAAACAACCGTTTATGCTTTCCAGAAATTCTATATTATTTTCGATCAACAATATGTCATCCACATATACTTATCAGAAATTCTATAGTGCTCCCACTCACTTTATTGTAAATACAAGTTTCTCGTAAACTTTGTATAGACTCAAAAACTTTGATCACCTCATCAAAGTGTATATTCCAACTCCGAGACGCTTGCTTCAGTTCATAGAAGAATCACTGAAGCTTGCAAAACTTTTAGCATCCTTAGGACTGACAAAACCTTCTAGTTGTATCATATACAACCCTTCCTCAAGTAAACCGTTAAGGAAACGATGTTTTGATATCCATCTACCAGATTTCATAATTGAAAAATGCAGCAACTGCTAACATAATTCCAACAGACTTTAGCATCGCTACGAGTGAGAAAGTCTCACCGCAGTTAACTCCTTGAACTTGTCGTAAACTTCTTTGCAACAAGTCGAGCTTTACAAATGGTGACATTTACCATGAGCGTCTGTCTTCATTTTAAACATCCATTTGTACTTGACGACCTGCCGTCCAACGAGCAAGTCTACCAAAGTCTATACTTGGTTTTCATACATGGATCCTTTCTCGGATTTCATGGCCTCTAACCATTTGTCGGAATCCGGGCCCATCATCGCTTCTCCATAGCTCGTAGGTTCATTGTTGTCCAACAACATGACCTCCAAGACAGGGTTGTCATACCGCTCAGGAGCAGTACATGTCCTTGTCGACCTACGAGGTTCGATAGTAACTTGATCCGAAGCTTCATGATCATCATCATTAACTTCCTCTTCAACTAACGTAGGCTTCATAGAAACATCTTCCTGCGCTGCACTACTCTTTGGTTGAACAAAGGTTCAACAACCTCATCAAGTTCTATCTTCCTCCCACTCAATTCTTTCGAGAGAAACTCTTTCTCGAGAAAGGACCCAATTTTAGCAACAAACACTTTATGCTTGGATCTGAGATAGAAGGTTTACCCAACTGTTCTTAGGGTATTCTATGAATATGCATTTGTCTGCTTTGGGTTCGAGCTCATTAGGTGAAAACATTTTCCACACAAGCTTCGCAACCCTAAACATTAAGAAATGACCGCTTAAGTTTCTATCAAATCATAATTCACACGGTGACATCTCAACGGATTTAGATGGTGCCCTATCTAAAGTGAATGTAGTTGTCTCTAATGCATAACCCCAAAAATATAGTAGCAAAACGATAAGAGACATCATAGCACGCACCATATCCAATAGAGCATGACTATGACGTTCAGACACACCATCACACTATGGTGTTCCAGGTGGCGTGAGCTGTGAAACAACTTTCACATTGTCTAAAGTTGTATGCCAAACTCGTAACTCTGGTATTCACCTCCACGATCATATCACATACATTTTTATCTTCTTGTCACGATGATCTTAAACTTCACTCTGAATTTGCTTGAACTTTTCAAACGATTTAGACTTGCGTTTCATTAAGTAAATATACACTATATCTACTCAAATCATCAGTGAAGGTAAGAAAATAACGATATCCACCGCACGCTACAAGACTCATTCGATTGCATACATCAACATGTATCATTTCAATAAATCACTTGCCCGCTCCATCAAACCAGAAAACGGGGTCCTTAGTCATCTTGCCCAAGAGGCATGGTTCGCATGTCTCAACCGATTCAAAATCAAATGATTCCAAAGATCCATCAGCATGGAGTTTCTTCATGCGTTTTATACCAACATGACATTCAATGGCAATGCCACAAGTATGTGGTACTATCATTATTAACTTTGTATCTTTTGGCATCAATGTTATAACATGTGTATTACTATGATCAAGATTCAACAAACCATTCTCACTAGGTGCATGACCATTGAAGGTATTATTCATGTAAACAGAATAACCATTATTCTCTAACTTAAATTAATAACCGTGTTGCAATAAATACGATCTAATCACGTTCATGCTCAATGCAAAACACCAAATAACATTTATTTAGGTTCGTTACTAATCTCGAAGGTAGAGAGAGCGTGCGATGTTGATCACATCAATCTTGGAAACATTTCCAACACACATCGTCACCTCACCCTTAGCTAGTTCTCCATTTATTCCGTAGCTTTTATTTCGAGTTACTAACATTTATCAACCGAGCCGGTATCCAATACCTAGGTGCTACTAGGAGTACTAGCAAGGTACACATCAATAACACGTATATCAAATATACTTCTGTCGATGTTGCCAGCCTTCTTATCTACCAAGTATCTAGGGTTGTTCCGCTTCAGTGACCGCTCTCCTCATAATCGAAGCACTTAGTCTCGGGTTTGGGTTCAACTTTGGGTTCCTTCACTGGAGCAGCAACTGACTTGCTATCCATGAAGTTTCCCTCCTTGCCCTTGCCCTTCTCGAAACTTAGTGGTTTTACTAACCATCAACACTTGATGCTCCTTCTTGATTTCTACCTTCATGGTGTCACACATCAGGAACATCTCAGGGATCATTATTTCTATCCCTGGCGTTTATAGTTCATCACCAAGTTCTAGTAGCTTATTGACAGTGACTTGGAGAACAATATCAATCACTATCTTATCTGGAAGATCAACTCCCACTCGATTCAAGCGATTGTAGCACCCAGACAATCTGAGCACATGCTCAATGATTGAGCTATTCTCCTTCATCTTACAAGCAAAGAATCTTGTTGGAGATCTCATATCTCGCAACACGGGCACGAGCCTGAGATCCTAATTTCAGCTCTTAGAACATCTCATATGTCCCATGACGTTCAAAATGTTTCGGAGCCTCAATTCTAAGCCGTAATGCATGACGCACTAAACTATCAAGTAGTCATCAGAACATGCCTGTCAGATGTTCACAACATCTACAGATGACGCTAGAGGGGTTGGCGCACCGAGCGATGCATTAAGGACATAAGCCTTTTGTGCAGCAACGAGGACAATCCTTAGATCACGAAGCGAGTCAGCAATATTGCTACCATCATCTTTCAACTCTATTTCTCTAGGAACATATAAAAATTCAAGGGAGCTACAATGCGAGCAAGTAATCTACAACATAATTTGCAGAGACACTACTGACTATGTTCATGATAATGAGTTCAATTAATCATATTACTTAAGAACTCCCACTCAAATTGACATCCCTCCGGTCATTCGAGTGATACATGATCCAAATTAACCAACTCAAGTCCGATCATTAGGTGAGTTGAGGTGGTTTCAATGGTGAACATCATTATGTTGACCATATCTACTATATGACTCATGTTCGACCTTTCGGTCTCTTGTGTTCCGAGGCCATGTCTATACATGCTAGGCTCGTCAAGTTTAACCCGAGTGTTCTACATGTG
The DNA here is from genome assembly GCA_022496015.1 of Hordeum marinum. Taxonomy (NCBI): domain Eukaryota; kingdom Viridiplantae; phylum Streptophyta; class Magnoliopsida; order Poales; family Poaceae; genus Hordeum; species Hordeum marinum. Next base: position 111,325,787 of record CM039673.1, read on the forward strand.
CAACACCGGCTTGCACCCGTTGTATGTGAACGTAGAGTTTATCACACCCGATCATCACGTGGTGTCTTGACACGACGAACTTTCACAACGGTGCACACTCGGGGAGAACACAATTTATCTTGAAATTAAATGAGGGATCACCTTATAATGCTACCGTCGTCCTGAGCAAAACAAGGTGCACAAAAGGATTAACATCACATGCAAATCATAAGTGACATGATATGGCCATGAACTTGTGCTTTTGATCTCCATCATGAAAGCATCGGCATGATCTCCATCGTCACCGGCACGACACCATGATCTCCATCAACGTGTCGCCATCGAGGTTGTCGCGCCCAACATGCTTCTACTACTATTGCTACCGTTTAGCGATAAAGTAAAGCATTACATAGCGTTTAATGATTGACACGCAGGTCATACAATAATTAAAGACAACCCTATGGCTCCTACCGGTTGCCGTACTCATCGCCATGCAAGTCGTGATAATCTATACATCACATATATCACATCATGTAATTGGCCATATCACATCACAACATACCCTGCAAAAACAAGTTAGACGTCCTCTAATTGTTGTTGCATGTTTTATGTGGCTGTTATGGGTATCTAGCAAGAACAATTCTCATCTACGCAAAACCACAACGGTGATACACTAGTTGCTTTTCAACCTTATCAATGACCGTCTTTGTCGAATCCGATCCAACTAAAGTGAGAGAAACTAGCACCCGCAAGCCATCTATGCAACAAGTTAGGGAACCGGTCTCTCGTAAGCGTACGAGTAATGTTGGTCCGGGCCGCTTCATCTCACAATACCGCTGAACCAAAACACGACCAAGGGAGGAAGAAATCTAAGCATCAACACCCACAAACACTTTGTGTTCTACTCGAGATCTCATCTACACATAGACCTAGGTCATGATGCCACTTTTGGGGAACGTTGCATGGGAAACAAAAAATTTCCTACGCACACGCAAGATCTATCCATGGTGATGAGCATCTATGAGAGGGAGAGTGGATCTACATACCCTTGTAGATCGCTAAGCGGGAAGCGTTAAGAAACGCGGTTGGTGTAGTCGAACGTCTTCGCGATCCAAATCGCCGAGCGTCCCGCGATCTCATCACGATCCGTCCCGTGATCCAATCACGATCCGTCCCGCGAAATCATCACGATCCATCCCGTGAACTCATCACGATCCGTCCTGCGAACTCATCACGACCCGTCCCGCGAACTCATCACAATCCGTCCTGCAAACTCATCACGATCCGTCTGGCGATCTTGATGACGGTCCTTCCGATCTAGCGTCGAACGGACGACACCGCCGCGTTCAGCACACGTACAGCTCGATGATGATCTCCGCCTTCTTGATCCAGCAAGAGGGAGCGGAGAGGTAGAAGAGTTCTACGACAGCGTGACGGCGCTCCGGAGATGGTGGTGGAGCTATTCCGTCAGGGCTTTGCCTAAGCACTGCAGAAATCTGATCTAGAGGAGAGACTATGCACTAGAGGAACGGGCAGCACGTGGCAGAAAAAAATTCTGTCCAAAACCCCTAAAACCTCCAGTATATATAAGAGGAAGAGAGGAGGAGGCTTGGCCGCCAAGCCTCTAGGAGTCGGCCAAACCAAGGGGAGGAGGTGGAATCCACCTCCAATCCTAGTAGGACTAGGATTCACCCTATTTTTGCCTTTTTCCACCTTTTCTCTTCGGGCTTTTTCTCCCTAGCCGCATGGGCTTTGTGTGGGACTTCCACCAGCCCACTAAGGGCTGGTATTCACTCTCCCACAGCCCATGTAGCCTCTTGGGTCGAAATACCCCTCCCGATGGTCTCCCGGTACACTACCGGCACTCCCGGTACACTACCGGCACTCCCGGTACACTACCGATGAGCCCGAAACTTTTCCGGCGACCAAAATAGGACTTCCTATATATGAATCTTTACCTACAGACCATTATGGAGCTCCTCATGACGTCCGAGATCTCATTCGGGACTCCGAACAACCTTTAGTCACCACCATACATAACTCTACTACCGAAACGTCACCAAACCTTAAGTGTGCAGACCCTGCGAGTTCGAGAACTATTTAGACATGACCGAGACACCTCTACGGTCAATAACCAATGGCGGGACCTGGATTCCCATATTGTTTCCTACATATTCTATGAAGATCTTTATCGGTCGAACCTCTATGTCAAGGATTCAGTTAATCCCGTATGATGTTCCCTTTGTTCTTCGGTATGTTATTTGCCCGAGATTCGATCGTCGGTATCTCCATACCTAGTTCATCCTCATTACCGGCAAGTCTCCTTACTTGTTCCGTAGTACGAGATCCCGTGACTAACACTTAGTCACATTGCTTGCAAGGCTTGTTGTGATGTTGTATTACCGAGTGGGCCCTGAGATACCTCTCCGTCACACGGAGTAACAAATCCCAGTCTTGATCCATGCCAACTCAACAGACACCCTCGGAGATACCTGTAGAGTACCTTTATAGTCACCCAATTTCTTTGCATCATTTTATACACACAAGGCACTCTTCCGGTGTCAGTGAGTTGCATGATCTCATGGTCATAGGAACATATACTTGACATGCAGAAAACAGTAGCAATAAACTAACACGATCATATGCTACATTTGTAGTTTGGGTCTTGTCCATCACACCATTCTCCTAATGATGTGATCCCGTTATCAAATGACATCTCATGTCCATGGCTAGCAAACCTTAACCATCTTTGATCAACGAGCTAGTCTATTAGAGGCATACTAGGGACATGGTTTTGTCTATGTATCGACACATGCATCTAAGTCTCCGATCAATACGATTATAACATGGATAATAAACGATTATCATGAACAAGTAAATATGATAATAACTAATTTATTATTGCCTCTAGGGCATATTTCCAACAATGGTCGGGGCCAATCCGAGTAACCGCCCTGAGTGAGCACAGCGGGAACATTAATTCTCATTGGACCTGATCCAAAACACTCCGAATGGGGTTAGCCTGCTTATTTGTCCACGTGAACCTAGCCCCAACCCGGGCTATCTCACGAAGGGCCAGATTCGCAATGCGGTCATTAAATAGATGCATGCGGGTTCGGTCAACATTTGGGGAGCTCTTATCCGAAGCCCACCGAATGAGATTGAAGTCCCCGGCCACCACCATTGGGGTGGCGCATCGCTCCACCTTATTCTTCAGCACAACTAAGAAGTCTGCAGAACGCGCATGATCCGTAGGGCCATAGAAGAAGATCACCTCCCAACTAGGGTTAACCCATCGATCGTGATGGACATGTTGAGGAAAAAATCTCCTCGATCCATGTACTTCACCGAAAAAGCATCTTCCTAGACTCCAAGCAAAATGCCCCTAGATTGCCCCGTAGTAGGCAACCACTGCCAGGCAAACTGGTGTCGGGAAAGCCCATGAAGCTCGTGTATGCTAAAATCATGGCGAATCGTTTCCTGAAGGCCCACAATGTCCATCCCTTCTTGCCGCATGTATTCGATGAGCTGTCGCCGACGGCCGGCGAGGCCGAAGCCCCTAATGTTCCAACATAGGAGCTTCATATTGGAACCTCAGGGGAAGCACTAGGCCCTTTTGGCGGGGCTGAACTAGCCCGCCCGACAATTGCGAGTCGGGGAGAATGCTCGCGTATGGGGGGCGACGGTGACTGACGGACCCAGGGATGAAGCCCTGGAACTAGGCCCACACACCTCTATCTGATGTTTAGTGGGGTTGAGACGGGTGGGAGTCCGACCTCTCAGAACCCTCACCAACGGAGGGACTGTCGGAGGGCCACCAACCATGGTCTCCAAGGGGGGCGCAGCACCGACCTCGGCCTCTCTATGGCCATGATTAGTGTTGGCCGGGGTGGAGGTGACCCCACGCTCCATCCGAGCGCGGGATTCAGCCAGCGCCCCATCGAGCCGTTCCTTGGTGAAGATCACCAAGATCTGCTCGAGAACAGGGCCCTTCTCGCCACGAAACACAATAGCACTAGCGAAGGCCACATCGGCCAGGTGAGATAATGGAACGGACCCAAGCATAGAGAATCTAGAACCAGAACATGAAGGATCAGAGGGAGCGGGATGTATACCTGGTGAAAAGTCATAAGCATCTGCCCGCATCACAGCCTTCTCCTGGATGGTCGGGGCGCGGCCATCCAAAAGCACCCGGGACTCACTGAGTCACGCGCTCTGTCGTGCAGCCACCAACAGGGAGGGCCCTCCCCAAGACAGGGACCCAACCACCGGTGGAGACACCATGGACAGGTCCTGGCCTGCCAACGGCACCAGTGTCGGGGACCCCAAAGTCGACGGAGGGGGGAGGGGTCCCCGACAAGCGAGAGTAGCAGACCACCCCTAGAGAACGCGACGAAGAGGGAGGGAAGACATCCAGCCCACACTCACAGAGTCGTCCTCCTTGACCGCCATGGTAGCCACCGGCGTCACCACGAGGGGAGGCAGGGTTAGCAGCACGGACCCACTCCCCGACGCAACACGCGAAGACGTCCCTGCCGGGCAGGAAGACCCCCCACCAGTGGAGACCGGACTACAGTGGCCACCAGAGGGAGTAGGTGGCACATCATCATCATCGTCGGAAGAACTCCCCTCGGAGGAGCCCCCCATCCCTGCCCTACCCACTGCCGGGATGAGACAGAGGAGGAGGAGGGGCCATCCCTGACAGGTCCTCAGACATCGGAGACTCAAGCTCGAAGGTGAGGCACTTCCCCTTAGTGCCAATGTAGAAGATCAGAGACAAACCGTCAATCTCAGCCGGAGCGGGGTAGAGGATCTCAATGCGCGCGGGGCCATCACCCTCAAAAGAGGCCAAGTCAGCAGTAATGAGCTTGCCCACCGGCTTAGAGATTGCCTTGAGGATGTGTGCGAGCTTGCCGCCCCACGGCACGGACTTGCCACCCCGAGGCAGCCTGTAGACGAGGACTCACACCCGGGCAAGAGGGGGCACAGGGTCGGGCTCTGCAACAACTGCGTGGATGGAGATCAGGAACTTGTTGAGCGGGCATCTGATGATGTCGTGAGAACATACGCGAAGTAGCTCATCGAAGGGGAAGGGGACCGAGAAGACGAGGGGATCCATCTCAGTCACCTCCCAGGTGAAGTCAGTGTCGTGGAACTCCTCGATGTAGGCAAAGAGCTCGGCCTGGATGAGGTCGTCCATGATCACCACCTTGGCGGCCAAGTCCTGCTCAGGGGCAAGAGTGACCGTCACCAAGTGCGGCTGAATCGCCTCCTTCTCAATCTCAGCATCCACATAGTAGAAACCACCCCCTATGTCCCATACCCGAGGTAGCCAAGGGTCGTGGAGCATCAGGGAGGGGCCTCACATGCCGAGCGTAAGTGCCCCACGCATCCATAGTTGATGCACATCGTCTCCTCGCAGGTCCTGGGGTGACCGACTCTAGGGGTATGCTCCGGAGCCGTTTGCTTTGGAGCCCCAGTCGGAACTGGACCCACGGCCACCCTAGGGGTATTCTTCTTCTTATGCTTCTTCTTCTTGGACTGGACCACCGCACCTAGCGCCTCGACGGACCGGTGGGCGGAAGAGACCCTCTCGGTCACCAAGCCATCTCGATGCCGCTCCGGTCGACGTCCCAGGAGCCACGACGATCACCCCGACGCACGGGGCCGGGCGACCAAGAAGCACGGGCCGAGACCACCGGCGATCCCCCCGGTCAACGACATCCACACGTGGCACATGGGAGGAGTCGGTCTCAGGCCTACGATGGTGCCAATCCCCATTCGATGCACGTTGGGACTCCCTTTGCGCCGGCATTCGTGGCTCCGGGACAACACGCTCCCGACCAGCCGGCGAAGGCCGCGCCTGCAGCTCGGCCAGCGGCTCATCCTCATGCGTCAGGTCCTCGGAGCGGCGGCGCTCGGCATCTCGGTGGCGGAGGTCGCTCGGGGATCCCGGAAGAGGCAACCTCGGGTCTCTGGCCGGGTCGCGAGGAGGGGGGGACGTCACAGGGAGGTGCCAACATAGGTAGGCGCACTACGGGCCGTCCCGCTTGCGTCTCGAGTGTCTACGTGCAAGGAAGGAGGGTCATGGGTGAGCGACCTCTTTGGTCGCGGTTGGCCATCGCCCGCGTCCCTGTCCATGAGTACCTCGATGTAGGACCGGGGCCAGGGCGGGTCGCGAGGGAGCGACGGAGCTGGGGACAGGGGCGGTGAGCCGGAGGTGGCAGACGGAGCAGAGGCAGACGCGGGGGAACGCCGGGGCGAAGGGCGAGAGGAGCCAGGCGGCGACGGTGTGGGATCGGGACAAGGAATCGAGCGGATTGACCGTCCCTAGTGACATCCACCCTAGTAGCAGGACACCCCATCGATGGGTGACAGCTCCCCCATTGGATCCAAATCCAACGGGCCGGGTCCATTGGAGAGAGCAACTACTCACGGTTGACTCGGTCCAAGACGACATGGGCCTGCAAGGCCGCACAGCGCACCGTCGGGCCAGCCCAAGCCCCGCGCTTGGTGGGCCTAGGCCTAGATCGGCGCAGACCAGCCCACGCATCCCCCGGTCGGCCACCCGCCTAGGCCCCAGTGGGCCCACGCAGTAGCTCGGCCCGAACGGGACCCGACCAAGGGACGCGCCCCTCCTACAGCACCGTCGACGCCGCTACCTATGACGGGGCAACCTCCCTGGCCGCCAAGCCATCCCCAGCCGAGCTCCTAGACTCAGCCAAGATCAGGCTCCGGCCGGATACGACGACCACCGTGTTAGAGGGCACCAACATGGCGGTAGGGGCCAACGGCCAATCAGGGGACGGACGAGGGGGTGGCGCCATGGCACGCGCCGCCGGTGGGCACAGGGGCCGAGAGCGGCGCGACGAAACGCGAGGACGACCGCGCGATGGCCAGGCCGCCACCCAGAAGTCATTGAGGAGCGGCAACGCAAGCTTCACCGGCCGCTCGACCGGGCCACCCTCCTCCTCCTCCTCATCGGCAAGGTCATCCCAGCACACCGCCGTCTTCGCGAGGGAGAAGGTCGGTCTAGAGACAACCTCCTCCTTCGGGCACAGTGTAGCCCCGCCGGGCAGCAGGTCGGAGCTGGCGATGCCGGCCATGGACGGACCGGCGGCGTAGTTTGAATCGCTAAACGGTCGCCCACTCCCCAGCCATACGCTACTAACCACCGGTGCACAGGGAAAATGCTCGGAGCAAATCGCCCGCGGCATTTCTAAATCTCTTTTCTATCGCCAGACATTTTCTTTATCTATATCTAATATCTATATTTATATTTATCTCCACCTACTTGAAAAATTTATATATACTACTTAAAAACAATGTATGCTCTGCCTTGAATGGCAAAATGAGTCCACGACGCTCGGACCGAAGGATTTCAGATGGTTTGAAGGTCAACGTTGGAAATGCCCTTAAATGGGCAAAGAAAGATACACCGAAGAATAACACCACAATGACATCGGCACTCTCCGACTCGGAATACAATTAGAAACAATGAATATGGTTTGTTGGAGCTGTCGTGGAATTGGCATTACCGCGACGGTGAAGAAGCTTCACGGTTTAGTGAAGCAATTTTCTCTAGATATTCTTTGTTTCGTTGAAACGCGGGTAGGAAAAAGAGAGCGGATAATTTAGCATGCAACTTAGGGTTTATTTTGAGCTATGTAGTTAGTAGTGATGGTCATGATGGTGGCATTTGGTTGTATTGGACTAATTATGCAATAAATCCAAGTTTTATTTGGTACTCACATTATCATGCTGACAAGATAACTATGGAACCACATGCAAAACCATGTGTTGTCATTTTGTCACAACAGGTGTCATGAGGTGGCTTATCGAGAGTGGTTGGACCAGTGGCAGAGCTACGACAGGGACAATCTGTGCCATGGCCCGCCCATGGTTGGCAAATTTCTGTGATGTACACCTATTGTTGAGCCTTGGAATAATAGCCTAGCAGTAATTTCCTTTAGCTAGGCCCCACCGGCCCGCCCAACAATTTGGGTGAAGCTCCGCCACTGGTTGGGACCGAGAGTGCGTCGACGGGCTCCAGAACGAGATTGGAGACAAGCGATGTGAGACACACGATGTACCCAGGTTCATGGTCCTCCGTGGGAGGTAAGACCCCTAGTCCTACTTGCCTAGTTGATGAACTAGAAGGTTTACAAGGTTGCTCATAGAGCTGCTGGCTAGAGGAGGAAGAAGGAGCTTGCTTGCTCTCCTTGCCTCTCCATATGTGTCTGTGAGTGCATGTGTTACGCGGAGTGCTCAGTGGGATGACCCCTTTGCATGGGGGGCACCGGGGGGTTTTATAGGCCAGCCCCCGGCTTACAATATGTGTGTATGGTACGGGTGGGGACCGACAGCGGTCTCCCTAGCCGGCTAGGTGTCTATATAAACCGGGAGGGTTTTAGATTGTAGAGCAGAGAAACTCATCTAGGTTTTAGCTATTCGATCTCGAGGTAGATCAACTCTGTAACCTTCATACACATCACTATAATCGAGCAGGGCGTAGGGTTTTACCTTCATAGGAGGGCCTGAACCTGGGTAAACATCATCTCCTTCGTCTCCTGTTACCATTGATCCTAGACTCACAGCTCGGGACCCCTTACCCGAGATCCGCTGATTTTGACACCGACAAAGAGCAATACGACGGAACAACTGACCCAACAGTGTGGATCAAGGATTTCCTCATCCACATTCATATGACACGAGTATATGATCTCAACGCCATCAAGTATCTGCCCCTAAAACTTAAGGGGCTAGCTCGGCACTGGCTAAACAACCTCCCCAAAAACTCTATTGAGAGTTGGGAGGATCTCGAGGATGCTTTCCGATCGAACTTCTAGGGAACCTATGTACAGACGCTAGACTCCTCCGACCTAAGCAATGTTGTCCAGAAGGCAGGCGAATCAGCTCGACAATTTTGGAATCGATTCTTGACTAAGAAGAACCAGATTGTCGCTTGCGCAGACGCCGAAACAATAGCCTCCTTCCGGCACAATATTCGGAATGAATGGCTAGCTTGCCAGCTCGGTCAGGACAAGCCTAGGACCATGTCCGCCCTTACATCACTCATGACCCACTTTTGCGCGGGCGAGGATAACCGGCTAGCTAGACGAAGCCACAACCCCGAAGACCCCGACACCTCCGAAGTCCGGGATGGAAATGGTAAACCATGGTGCAACAAAAGTAAATGCTGGCACAACAATGGTGATGCCGATGACACGGACGTTGACGTCGGCTTCCACAACCCCGATCTGGGCAGCGGAAGACACCTTCTAAAGGCAATCGTGACGGACCTACCCCACTAGACAAAATTATGGAGAGGCCTTGCCAGATTCATGGCACTCAAGACAAGCCCGCCACCCACACCAACCGTAACTGTTGGGTGTTCAGACAAGCTAGCAAACTCGCAACCAAGGATCAAGGCAAGGGATCACACAGCAAGGACGATGACGAGCCTCGCGGTCTGAACAATGGAGGACAAAGCAGTTCCCTCGAGAGGTAAAGACTATGAACATGATATATGCCACTCACATACCCAAAAAGGAAAGGAAGCGTGCCCTTCAAGAGGTCTACGCCGTAGAGCCTATAGCCCCGAAGTATAACCCATGGTCGGCGTACCCGATCACCTTTGATTGAAGCCCGGTGCACGGGCTTTGTGAGCCTGGAAGTAGTGTTCGGTTCACCCGACAACTTCCGCAGCGAGGACCCGATCTTTGATATTGTCCCTTTCCGCAGTGGTCGCACAACGTTCGCTCGTTTCAATGTCGTCCCACACTACGCATACCTCAAGCTCAAGATGCCCGGGCCCAAGGGGGTCATTACTGTCAATGAGAACACAGAGCGTTCCCTCCGAACTGAGGAACATGCATTGGCCCTGGCGGCTGAATTCCAGTACAATGACGAGCGGCCAACAACGAAATCTACTGTAAAGGCACGTAAGGTTGACAATCAAGCTCGGTCTCAGTCCGAACTCCCGAAACCTTCTCCTCCCCAAAATAGGGACACGCTCCTCATTGCACAACCCTAGTGCCCGTCAAACATGTGTCAAAGTGGCACAACTTTGCACTCAAGATTCTATGGGCAGCATTGGGGAACAACTATCAAAGGGAAAGTGTTCGGCTAGACCGAATTACTGCCAGTACATGTCCTCGGACAAACCTCAGGTACCATCAAGGACCTGCTAAAGCGTAAAGGTCATCCATACGGCGACGACTTCTCAAGATCTTCTTCCCAAGGTCCGCTCGCCGACTCTTATCACCCTTAAAGGAATGCAACTCCCTAGGAGGCACATGAGCGGACAGGTCACATCGAGGACGTTAAGCCACCCATCGAAGATCCCCGGTACAACCTCTCCTCTATAGGATTTATATTTCATCTTCAAATACATGTAAACAGTTGCTTCAAATACCTATTCACTGTATTTTATGCTACATACTCCGTTTTTCCCTCATCAACGCTTCATGCGAAACTGTCCGGTATACATTACGATGCAACCGGCTCATAGACCAGGGGATTGAATTCAAAATATCACCCTAAGCATCACCCCGACACAATTGACCGTGTGTTTGGCAACTTGGATTTTGCTTTATATGCATTGGATCCGAACTATGTCTTGGGTCAATAGTTGGGTTGCCCGGCTCCTGTGTTTGCCCTCTTACGTTTTGCTCGTTCAGCTAAAAGGGCAAAGGGAGAACCACTGCGATTGTGCTTCCAGCTCGCCTGGTAAAGCACCTCAGGGGAGAAAGCCAAAAACTGACCATCATATTAAGCGAGAACCGGTTTGCAAATCCGAGCATAAGTGTTATACTACAAAAATCTATAGAGGTTATTTCATGTTATATGATGGGTTTGATACTTATATAAACCATGTGATGCTAGTCATCTGCCCCCGCAAAACACGGGGGCTAGTCATCTGCCTCGGTACATCCGAACATCACAAAACACCGGGGGCTAGTCATCTGCCTCGATACATCCGAACATCACAAAACACCGGGGGCTAGTCATCTGCCCCCACATTTTTACGCTCATATGGCTAAGTGAAAGCAATAAAGCATCATAGTCTGATTGCCTTGTTCCCCTCGTACTACCGCCTTCAGGCACCGATACCTCGGCTAAGGGTCAAAGTGCGGAGGTAGAAACACCTTGCGTAGTATCTATGTGGGGGCTGAAGCCGACGACTCGCAACTTTCAGATAAAACGACCACATGGGGGTCACAATAAAAACAAAACTCAAAAGACATGATAAACCATGCAACCTCATTATAAAGCGTTAACAGTCTTCAGACATATTACAACATGCTCACACATAAAAAACATCCTTGGAGCATTGGGCCACTATCACCCGAGCACCCTCCATCACCGAAGAGAAGTATTGCTCAGGGCGCCTATACTCCTTTCCATGGGTCGGAGGTGCGGTGGCCATCTTGGTCAGGTTGAGCTTCGGCCAATGCATCATGGTCCTTGCAAAGGCCATCCGAGCTCCCTCGATGCATGTAGAACACTTTAGCGCGTCAATCCAAGGTGCAGCATCGCACCGTTTCTACACCAAGCCGAAGTAGCTGCCCGACAGCGGCTCTCCAGGCCATAGCTAGATGCAGAGATCCTTCATGTCCGGCTTGGCCATCCTGTGCAGCTCCATAAGTTGCTTCATCTGCTCGATTAGAAGAGGAGAATGCTGGGTGGCTTCGAACTGTGCCCGGAATAGCCGAGCCTCATCGTCTTCATCTCATGAAGCATAGAACTTGTTTGCGTCCGCTGCACTCTTTTGGAGGTCCGTACAAGCGCATGAGGAACGCCACACCTGGGTGAGCAACGCAAACCTACTACCACCAAAGGCACACTATAGTAAATACGACTTACCATCTGTGATAGCCTTGACTTGGCAGACTTCTTCTTCAAAGAATTGCCCCTCCACCCACTCCTTTTTGGAGCTAGGATTTCAACGTGGATAGCTCTGTGGCTTGCTCTTTGCCTTTCTGCTCAAGGGCCTCGCACTTAGTGCTGGCATCCTTGAGCTCCTGCTGCACCTCCTCCACCCGGTCCTCATGCCTCTCGCTCGCAGTTTTTAAGGCGGATAGTGCGGCTACTGCTGGTTTGGCTGCCGCCTTCTCATCTACGACCTCCTGCTTCATCTTTTCCAGGTCGGTCTTGAGTTTCTCGACCTCTACAACCAAAGCTGTGGAAGCAGTAAATATATAGTTACACTCGGTTACCGGTGTGGATCACTAATGGTAGAAAGCCCGAATATTACAATTCAGCCTACCTTGCGCCTCATCGAACCTCTTGTTCACGGCATCAAGATCCTCTTCGAAGCTCTTGAGCTTCCGATTTAGCTCGACAAGCTCCGCGGCATTGACGGCCGCCACCGATGACGAGGCCTACAATAAATAAATAAATATCAGATTATGTGCGTTCAAACCCCCGAACTATCAAGAATACGACCTGGTGCTCGTTCCTCTTAAGGGCTTTTAGAACAGCGCTGGACAAATAGTGCCTTGTGCATCGTTCATCAATCCTGGGTATTTGATCCCCGGGTGAGCTTTGCAAACCCACCCAGGGCTCGAGGGCTACTATATATATAAAGATAACAGAAACTTAATACAATTAATTTTTTTGGGGGAAAAGGGTATTATGTGGCTCACCTTGAAGCCCGTCAAGAGACCATTGAAGGCCTCTTTCAGTTTGCTATCAACGGACCGAATGCCTTGCAAAACCGCACCCATAAGAGTGCGGTGATCCTCGGAGATGGAGGCGCCTGATAGAGCCTCCTCCATCATGACAGACCACCCAGTCATTGGTGTCACCGGTGGTGACGGGCCAGCCCGATCTCTGACCGGGGATTGAGCTAGTAGCTCCGGAGGCACAGTGCCCTCCGGAGATGCTCTTGGAGGGGACTGGACATTCCTCTATCCTTCCTCCTCAACGTCCAGGAGGGGTTCCTTCCCTAGTCTTCGGCGGTCGAGGCATTAACCTCGGCCATGACATCATCGCCTCACCGCCCGTGTTCGGCTCTGAGGGAGCCTGGCGCGATGACACCTCCGCGACCTCTTTCAAAACCCCTGGAGGTGTGGGGTGCGACACAGTCCCACTCTCCGCCAGCTCGACGGGTGGACACTCCCCATCCGATATTTGGTCAGCGGGGAGAACGTGTGGTGGGCTACAGATTAAAATGCATTCGTCCATTTAAAACATCAAAAGCTTCACATAAATGACTCAGGGGGTCTTCGGATTTGTACCTTCGAGCTGGGGGCTTGACCCTTAGGTTCCTTCGGGGTACCCTCTCCAAGTCCTTGGACTCAGCGTCTGAGTCCCAGCTGTCGTCGGCCAGGATTAACCTTGACCGACACGCCCTCTTCAGGGCAGGAGGAGGTAGATCCTCTGCAGCATCTGGCGATGCTGCACACTTTCTTGTGAGGGGGAATCACCTCCCCCCTTCCGCATGCTCTTCCTCATGAGTAGAGGAAGCACGGGTTTCCTCGGACATAGTGTCCGACAGGTCCCTTATGCGGAGGCCTCCTCTGGCCTTCTTCTTCTTCTCCTTCTTCTCTAGTGCCATGTACGGTGCCACGACAAGCATCGCCATCAATAGATCCAACACGGGGCCTTCTGGTTGAGGGGTCGGGCAATCCATTTTGATGGCCTTGCTTAGTAACTTATGTAAAGTTAAGAGGGAGGTTGTTCAACTCTTTGTCACACAACAGAGCCGGAGTATCAAAATAATATCATACCTGGGTAGGAGGGTTATCAGCGCTTAGGCCCGAGTCCTCCTTCTCGGCTGGCCAGCTCTTCTGGGGCTTGTATAATGCCTTCCACAACTTCTGGTGGGTAGTGCAGAAGAATCCTTGCACCGTAGGCTGATCCTCGAGCTGATAGGCCCACATGAGGGAGGCCTAGTGCTGGCAAGGAAGAAGACAACGGTGGAGCATGACTTGGACCACATTAACCAACTTGATCTTGGCCTTGACCATCGAGAAAATGCGCTTCTGCAGCAGCTTCACCTCCGCGTCCGACCCCCAGTCGAGGCCCTTCCTGAGCCATGAGGTTAATATCACAGGGGGTCCAGATCTGAATTCAGGTGCCATCCAGCCCTCGTCCCCTTGTTCGGTGATATAGAACCATTCCTTCTGCCAGATCTTGATTGTATCGATGAAGGTATCGGCCGGCCACTCGACATGGGGGGATCTTACTGATTACCGCCCCTTCGTAGTCAGCGTTGTCACTCGCGACTGTCTTTGGCTTGACATTGAACACCTTCAGCCACAGGCCGAAGTGTGGCTCGACCCTCAGGAAGGCTTCACAGATGATGATGAATACCGAAATATGCATGAAGGAATTCAGGGGAAGATCATGGGAATCTAGCCCGTAAAGGAATATAAGGCCCCTGACGAAGGGGTGGAGCGGAAAGTGATATGTCTCCATCATATCTATAATTTTTTATTGTTTCATGCCAATATTCTACAACTTTCATATACTTTTGGCAACTTTTTATACTATTTTTGGGACTAACATATTGATCCAGTGCCGAGTGGAAGTTCCTGTTTGTTGCATGTTTTTTGTTTCATAGAAAATCCATATCAAACGAAGTCCAAACGCGATAAAAACTTACGGATATTTTTTTGGAATATATGTGATTTTCAGAAAAAAGAATCAACACGAGACGATGCTCGAGGTGACCACAAGCCAGAGGGCGCGACCTACCCCCTGGCCACGCCCTAGGACCTTGTGGTCACCCCTTAAAGTGGTTGGTGCCCTTCTTTCTCTACAAGAAAGCTAATATCCGTATAAAAATCCCCTCAAAATTTCAGCCCGATCAGAGTTACGGATCTCCGGATATTTAAGAAATGGTGAAAGGCCAGAATCTGGGAGCGTAGAAACAAAAGGAAACAGAGAGAGAGAGATCCAATCTCGGAGGGCTCCCGCCCCTCTGCCGCCATGGAGGCCAAGGACCAGAGGGGAAACCCTCCTCCCATCTAGGGGGGGGGGGTCAAGGAAGAAGAAGGAGGGGGGCTCTCTCCCGCTCTCTCCCGGTGGCACCAGAACGTCATTGAGGCCATCATCATGACGACGATCTACTGCAACAACTCTGTCATCTTCACCAACACATCCATCACCTTTCCCCATCTATCTATAGTGGTCCACTCTCCCGCAACCCGCTATACCCTCTACTTGAACATGGTGCTTTATTGTTCATATTATTATCCAATGATGTGTTGCCATCCTATGATGTTTGAGTAGATTTTTGTTGTCCTATGGGTTGATTGATGATCATGATTGGTTTGAGTTGCATGTTTTATTATTGGTGCTGTCCTATGGTGCTCTCCATGTCGTGCAAGCATGAGGGATCCTCGTTGTAGCATGTTGCAATGTGTTCATGATTCGCCTATGGTGGGTTGCTTGAGTGTCAGAAGCATATACCCGAGTAGGTGGGTTGTTGCATATGGGAGTAAAGAGGACTTGATACCTTATAATGCTATGTTTGGGTTTTACCTTAATGACCTTTAGTAGTTGCAGATGCTTGCTAGAGTTCCAATCATAAGTGCATATGATCCAAGTAGAGAAATTATGTTAGCTTATGCCTCTCCCTCATATAATATTGCAATAATGATTACCGGTCTAGTTATCGTTTGCCTAGGGACAATTCCGCAACTCCTACCCCCACTTTTCCACACTCGTTAAACTAACTTAATTGTTACTTTATCTTAGCAGCCCCTAGATTTTATTTACGTGCTCTTTATTATCTTGCAAACCTATCCTATCACACCTACAAATCACTTCTAGTTTCATACTTGTTCTAGGTAAAGCGAACGTTAAGCGTGCGTAGAGTTGTATCGGTGGTCGATAGAACTTGAGGGAATATTTGTTCTACCTTTAGCTCCTCATTGGGATCGACACTCTTACTTATCGAGAAAGGTTACAATTGATCCCCTATACTTGTGGGTTATCAAGACCTTATTTTGGTGCCATTGTCGGGGAGCAATAGCGTGGGGTGAATATTCTCGTATGTGCTTGTTTGCTTTATCACTAAGTAGATTTTATTTGCTGTTCTAAGTTGTTCTCTATCTTTAGTTACGGATATGGAACATGAACTGCAAAAAAATTTAGGTGTACTTGCTACTCATGGAGATGGGGAACCTCCTAAAACCCTCGATGCTCGTTATGTGAAAGATATTACGCACTAATTTAATAATCCTAAGAAAACCCCATTCAATTATATAATGGGATACACTTTGGATCAACGTGAATACTTTACGGATTATCGCTTGACTCAAAAAGGGAAACTGTTATGGGATCAAATTTATATGTTGAAATGGTATGCTTGAAATCTATGCTTGAGATATGATATTACTTGTTGCTCTAGGATGAAGGCTAAACACCTTCCCTTTCATGTAAATTTAATGGTAATTAAACCTTGGATTCTTATGCTAATGGTATATATGATTACTATGATGTGGAACAAATAGAAGAGTTTGTTGCTTTTGAGGGTGCTCATGAAATTGAAGCTTTGTTTGAAAAGTATGAAGATTATGATGATGCTGTTTACCGATCCCAAAATTTGGCTACGCCTCGTTATTGTTATGCCAATTATTAATATAATGCCCATATTGATCAATTTATTGAGAAGGTCTCTGCTATCCAAGAAGAGACTAATATTTTGTAGGAACCTATGGAAGAACTGTTGGAAATGTGCCCTAGAGACAATGATAAATTAGTTATTATAATATTTCCTTGTTCATGATAATCATTTATTATCCATGCTAGAATTGTATTGATCGGAAACTCAGATACATGTGTGGATACATAGACAACACCACGTCCCTTGTATTCCTCTAATAGACTAGCTCGTTAATCAAAGATGGTTAAGGTTTCCTGGCCATGGACATGAGATGTCATTTGATAACGAGATCACATCATTAGGAGAATGATGTGATGGATAAGACCCAAACTATAAACATAACATATGATCGTGTCAATTTACTGTTATAGTTTTGTGCATGTCAAGTATCTGTTCCTATTACCATGAGATCATGCAACTCACTGACACCGGAGGAGTACCTTGTGTGTATCAAACGTCGCAACGTAACTATGTGACTATAAAGGTGCTCTACAGGTATCTTCGAGGGTGTCTGTTGGGTTGGCATGGATCAAGACTGGGATTTGTTACTTCGTGTGATGGAGAGGTATCTCACGGCCCACTCGGTAATACAACATCACTATAAGCCTTGCAAGCAATGTGACTAAAGAGTTAGCCACAAGATCTTGTATTACAGAACGAGTAAAGAGACTTGCCGGTAACGATATTGAACTAGGTATAGAGATGCGACGATCGAATCTCGGGCAAGTAACATACCGAAGAACAAAGAGAACAACATACGAGATTATCTGAATCCTTGACATAGAGGTTCAACCGATAAAGATCTTCGTAGAATATGTAGGAGACAATATGGGCATCTAGGTCCCGCTATTTGTTATTGACTGTAGAGGTGTCTCGGTCATGTCTATATAGTTCTCAAACCCACAGGGTCTGCACACTTAAGGTTCAGTGACATTTCGGTAGTATTGAGTTATATGTGTTGGTGAGCGAAGGTTGTTTGGAATCCCGGATGAGATCCCAGACATGACGAGGAACTCTGTAATGGTCCGGAGGTGAAGATCGATATATGGGACGAAGGGAATCAGAGTCCAGAAGCATTCTGGGGGTACCTGGTTATGACCAGGAGTATCGAAAGGGGTTTCAGGGGGTCCTGACAAGTGTTGAGGGGCTCATGGGCCAAGGGGAGGTGGCAAACCAGCCCACTAAGGGGTTGTGCGCCCCTCACCCTTTCCCACATAACAACGAGAGGTGGGGTGCCCCCTCTAGGGTTCCCTCCACCTGGCTTGGGGGGAAAGTCACCCTAGGGTTTCCCTAGGGAGCGACCCATCTGCCTTGGCAGCCACCCCCGAGATGGGATCTAGGGGCGCCACCCCTCCTCCCTTTCCCCTATATATAGATGAGGAGAGGGAGGGCAGCCGTACCTAAGAAAAGCCACGTGTTGCCCTCTCTCCCTCTAGATAGCTTCTCCTCTAGATCTGTTCGGTACGGCTTAGCGAAGCTCTGCCGGACCAGCTCCACCACCACCGCCACCATGTCGTTGTGCTACCGAAGAACTCATCTATCTCTCCACCCTCGCTTGTTGGATCAAGGAGGTGGAGATCGTCATCGAGCTGTACGTGTGCTGAACGCGGAGGTGCCGTCCATTCGGCACTAGATCGGAAGGATCGTGACTGGATCACGGGACAGACCGGGACTGGATCGTGGGACGGATCATGATGGGATCACGGGATGGCTTGTGATTTGGATCGCGAAGACGTTCAACTACATCAACTGCGTTTCTTAATGCTTCCTGCTTAGCGATCTACAAGGGTATGTAGATCCACTCTCCCTCTCGTAGATGCTCATCACCATGGATAGATCCTGCATGTGAGTAGGAATTCTTTTGTTTCCCATGCAACGTTCCCCAATAGTGGCATCAAGAGCTAGGTCTATGCATAGATGAGATCACGAGTAGAACACAAAGGAGTTTGTGGGCGATGATGCTCAGATTGCTTCCTCCCTTGGTCTTTTCTTGATTCGGCGGTATTGTGGAATGAAGCGGCCCAGACCAACCTTACTCGGACGCTTACGAGAGATAGGTTCCATCGTATGACATGTGACTTTGTTGCATAAAGATGGCTGGCGGGTGTCTGTCTCTCCTACTCTAGTTGGATCGGATTCGACAAAGGCGGTCCTTGAGAAGGTTGAAAAGTAATTTGTGTATCACCGTTGTGGTTTTGCGTAGGTAAGAATCGTTTTTGCTAGACACCCGTAGAAGCCACATAAAACATGCAACAACAATTAGAGGACGTCTAACTTGTTTTTGCAGTGTATGTTGTGATGTGATATGGCCAATTACATGATGAGATATATGTGATGTATGAGATGATCATGTTTTGTATAGAATATCACGACTTGCAAGTCGATGAGTACGGCAACCGGCAGGAGCCATAGGGTTGTCTTTAATTATTGTATGACCTACGTGTCAATCATTAAGCCCTATGTATTGCTTTACTTTATCGCTAAGCGGTAGCAATAGTAGTAGAAGCATGGTGGGAGCGACAACCCCGATGGCGGCACGTTGATGGAGATCAAGATGATGGAGATCATGGTGTCATGTCGGTGACGATGGAGATCATGCCGGTGCTTTAAGGATGGAGATCAAAAGCACAAGATCACGGTCATATCATGTCACTTATGATTTGCATGTGATGTTAATCCTTTTATGCACCTTGTTTTTCTTAGGACAATGGTAGCATTATAAGGTGATCCCTCACTAAAATTTCAAGATAAAATTGTGTTCTCCCTGAGTGTGCACCATTGCGAAAGTTCGTCGTTTCGAGACAACACGTGATGATCGGGTGTGATAGGCTCTACATTGACATACAACGGGTGTAAGATAGTGTTGCACATGCAGAACACTCGGGTTAAACTTGACGAGCCTAGCATGTATAGACATGGCCTCGGAACACAAGAGACCGAAAGGTCGAACATGAGTCATGTAGTAGATATGATCAACATGATGATGTCCACCATTGAAACCACCTCAACTCACGTGATCATCGGACTTGTGTTGGTGAATTTGGATCATGTATCACCTATCTTGGAAATCATGTTGTTAGACAACAATGAGCCTACAGACTATGAAGAAGCGATGGTGGGCCCGGATTCCAACAAATGGCTAGGAGCCATGAAATCCAAGATAGGATCCATGTATGAAAACCAAGTATGGACTTTGGTAGACTTTCCCGAACGACAGGCCGTTTAGTACAAACGGACCTTTAAGATAAAGACGGACGCTGATGGTGAATGTCACCATTTATAAAGCTCGACTTGTCACAAAGGAGTTTCCTCCAAGTTCAAGGAGTTGACTACGATGAGACTTTCTCACTCGTAGCGATGCTAAAAGTCTGTTGAAATTATGTTAGCAGTTGCTGCATTTTTTGGTTATGAATTTGACAGATGGATGTCAAAACATAGTTTCCTTATCGGTTTCCGTGAGGAAAGGTTGTATGTGATACAACCGAAGTTTTTTGTCAGTCCTAAGGATGCTAAAAGGGGTGCAAGCTCCAGCAATCCTTCAATGGACTAGAGCAAGCATCTCAAAGTTGGATTATACGCTTTGATGATGTGATCAAAGTTTTTGGGTTTATACAAAGTTTATGAGAAACTTGTATTTACAAGAAAGTGAGTGGGAGTGTTGGAAATATGCCCTAGAGGCAATAATAAATTGGTTATTATCATATTTCCTTGTTCATGATAATCGTTTATTATCCACGCTATAATTGTGTTGATCGGAAACTCAGATACATGTGTGGATACATAGACAACACCATGTCCCTAGTATGCCTCTAATAGACTAGCTCGTTGATCAAAGATGGCTATGGTTTCCTAGTCATGGACATGAGATGTCATTTGATAACGGGATCACGTCATTAGGAGAATGATATGATGGACAAGACCCAAACTACAAATGTAGCATATGATCGTGTCAGTTTATTGCTACTGTTTTCTGCATGTCAAGTATTTGTTCCTATGACCATGAGATCATGCAACCCACTGACACCGGAGGAGTACCTTGTGTGTATCAAACATTGCAACGTAACTGGGTGACTATAAAGGTGCTCTACAGGTATCTCCGAGGGTGTCTGTTGGGTTGGCATGGATCAAGACTGGGATTTGTTACTCCGTGTGACAAAGAGGTATCTTAGGGCCCACTCAGTAATACAACATCACAATAAGCCTTGAAAGAAATGTGACTAAGTGTTAGTCACGGTATCTTGTATTACGGAACGAGTAAAGAGACTTGCCGGTAACGAGGTTGAACTAGGTATGAAGATACCAACGATCGAATCTTGGGCAAGTAACATACCGAAGAACAAAGGGAACATCATACGGGATTAACTGAATCCTTGACATAGAGGTTCGACCAATAAAGATCTTCGTAGAATATGTAGGAGCCAATATGGGCATCCAGGTCCCGCTATTGGTTATTGACCGTACAGGTGTCTCGGTCATGTCTACATAGTTCTCGAACCCGCAGGGTCTGCACACTTAAGGTTCGGTGACGTTTCGGTAGTATAGAGTTATGTATGGTGGTGACCGAAGGTTGTTTGGAGTCTCGGATGAGATCCCGGATGTCACGAGGAGCTCCGAAATGGTCTGGAGGTAAAGATTGATATATAGGAAGTCCTGTTTTGGTCACCGGAAAAGTTTCGGGCACATCGCTAGTGTACCGGGAGTGCCGGTAGTGTACCGGGGGACCATCGGGAGAGGTATTTGGACCCAAGAGGCTACATTGGCTGTGGGAGGAGGTAAACCATCCCCTAGTGGGCTGGCCGAAGCCTCCTCTAAGGGACCATGTGGCTGGAGTGGTTTGAGAAAGAAAAAATCCAAAGGTGGAGAGGTGGAAAGAGTTTCCAAGTGGAAAGGAGGAGTCCTACTCCAATCCAGGAATCCTACTCCTAATAGGATTGGAGTAGGACTCCTCCACCTCCAATTTAGACCAAACCTTGAGGGTTTGAGGATGCCTCCTCCCCTCCCTCCCTCCCTCCTATATATACTAGAGGATTTAGAGTAAAAAACTAACTCTAATAGCCACGTGCTACCTCTCCTCTAGATAGCAGTTTCTCCTCTAGATCGCTTTTCAGTGGTGCTAAGGCGAAGCCCTGTTGGAATAGCTCCACCACCATCGTCGCAACGCTGTCACGCTACCGGAAAACTCATCTATCTCTCCACTCCCTCTTGCTGGATGAAGAAGGCAGATATCGTCATCGAGCTATACGTGTGCTGAACGCGGAGGTGCCATCCGTTCGGTGCTAGATCGGAAGGACCGTGATCAAGATCGCGAGACAGATCGTGATGAGATCGCGGGACGGATCGTGATGAGTTTGCGGGACGGATCATGATTGGATCGCTGGACGGATCGTGATGAGATCGCGGGATGCTCGACGATTTGGATCGCAAAGACGTTCGACTACACCAACCACGTTCCTTAACGCTTCCCGCTTAGCGATCTACAAGGCTATGTAGATCCACTCTCCCTCTCGTAGATGCTCATCACCATAGATAGATCTTGCGTTTGCGTAGGAAATTTTTTGTTTCCCATGCAACGTTCCCCACCAGTGGCATCATGAGCTAGGTCTATGTGTAGATGAGATCTCGAGTAGAACACAAAGAGTTTGTGGGCATTGATGCTTAGATTGCTTCCTCCCTTGGTCGTGTTTTGGTTCATTGGTATTGTGGGATGAAGCGGCCCGGACCAACCTTACTCGTATGCTTACGAGAGACCGGTTCCATAAACCAACGTGTAACCTCGTTGCACAAAGATGGCTGGCGGGTGCCTGTTTCTCTTACTTTAGTCGGATCAGATTGGACAAAGGCGGTCCTTGAGAAGGTTGAAAAGCAACTTATGTATCGCCGTTGTGGTTTATGCGTAGGTGAGAATTGTTCTTGCTAGATACCCGTAGCAGCCACGTAAAAAATGCAACAACAATTAGAGGACGTCTAACTTGTTTTTGCAGGGTATGTTGTGATGTGATATGGCCAATTACATGATGTGATATATGTGATGTATGAGATGATCATATGTTGTATAGAATATCACGACTTGCATGTCGATGAGTACGACAACTCACAGGAGCCATAGGGTTGTCTTTAATTATTGTATTACCTGCGTGTTAATCATTAAGCGCTATGTAATGCTTTACTTTATCGCTAAATGGTAGCAATAGTAGTAGAAGCATGATGGGTGCGACAACCCCGATGGCGACACGTTGATGGAGATCAAGGTGACGGAGATCATGGTGTTGTGCCGGTGACGATGGAGATCATGCTAGTGATTTCAAGATGGAGATCAAAAGCACAAGTTCATGGCCATATCATGTCACTTATTATTTGCATGTGATGTTAATCCTTTTATGCACCTTGTTTTGCTTAGGACGACGGTAGCATTATAAGGTGATCCCTCACTTAATTTCAAGATAAATTGTGTTCTCCCCGAGTGTGCACCATTGCGAAAGTTCGTCGTGTCGAGACACCACGTGATGATCGGGTGTGGTAGACTCTACGTTCACATAAAACGGGTGCAAGCCAGTGTTGCACATGCAAAACACTCGGCTTAAACTTGATGAGCCTAGCATGTACAAACATGGCCTCGGAACACAAGAGACCAAAAGGTCGAACATGAGTCATATAGTAGATATGATCAACATGATGATGTTCACCCTTGAAACCACCTCAACTCACCT
This sequence comes from Hordeum marinum, assembly GCA_022496015.1. Lineage (NCBI taxonomy): Eukaryota > Viridiplantae > Streptophyta > Magnoliopsida > Poales > Poaceae > Hordeum > Hordeum marinum. The sequence goes on from CM039673.1 coordinate 111,349,094, forward strand.
GATGATCGGACTTGAGTTGGTGAATTTGGACCGTGTATCACTCGAATGACCGAAGGGATGTCAATTTGAGTGGGAGTTCTTCAGTAATATGATTAATTGAACTCATTATCATGAACATAGTCAGTAGTGTCTTTGCAAATTATGTTGTAGATTACTTGCTCGCGCTGTAGCTCCCTTGAATTTTTATATGTTCCTAGAGAAATAGAGTTGAAAGATGATGGTAGAAATATTGCGGACTGGGTCCGTGATCTGAGGATTGTCCTCATTGCTGCACAGAAGGCTTATGTCCTTAATGCACCGCTCGGTGCGCCAACCCCTCTAGCGTCGTGTGTAGATGTTGTGAACATCTGACAGACACGTTCTGATGACTACTTGATAGTTTGGTGCGTCATGCATTATGGCTTAGAATTGAGGCTCCGAAACGTTTTGAACGTCACGGAACATATGAGATGTTCTAAGAGCTGAAATTAGGATCTCAGGCTCATGCCCGTGTTGCAAGATATGAGATCTCCAACAAGATTCTTTGCCTGCAAGATGAAAGAGAATACCTCACTCGTTGAGCATGTGCTCAGATTGTCTGGGTGCTACAATCACTTGAATCGAGTGGGAGTTGGTCTTCCAGATAAGATAGTGATTGATATAGTTCTCCAAGGCACTGTCACTAAGATACTAGAACTTGGTGATGAACTATAAAATGCCAGGGATAGAAATAATTATCCCTAAGCTGTTCGTGATGTTTGACACCGCGAAGGTAGAAATTAAGAAGGAGCGTCAAGTGTTGATGGTTAGTAAAATCATTAGTTTCAAGAAGGGCAAGGGCAAGGAGGGAAACTTCATGGATGGCAAGTCAGTTGCTGCTCCAGTGAAGCAACCCAAAGTTGAACCCAAACCCGAGACTAAGTGCTTCGATTATGAGGAGAGCGGACGCTGAAGCGGAACAACCCTAGATACTTGGTAGATAAGAAGGCTAGCAACGTCGACAGAAGTGTATTTGATACACGTGTTATTGATGTGTACCTTGCTAGTACTCCTAGTAGCACCTAGGTATTGGATACCGGTTCGGTTGCTAAATATTAGTAACTCGAAGTAAAAGCTACGGAATAAATGGAGAACTAGCTAAGGGTGAGGTGACAATGTGCGTTGGAAATGTTTCCAAGGTTGATGTGATCAACATGGCACACTCTCTCTACCTTCAGGATTAGTGACGAACCTAAGTAAATGTTATTTGGTGTTTTGCGTTGAGCATGAACATGATTAGATCGTGTTTATTGCATCACGATTATTCAGTTAAGTTAGAGAATAATGGTTATTCTATTTACATGAATAATACCTTCAATGGTCATGCACCCAGTGAGAATGGTTTGTTGAATCTTGATCGTAGTAATACACATGTTCATAACAGTGATGCCAAAAGATACAAAGTTAATAATATAGTACCACATACTTGTGGCACTGCCGCTAAATTTCCTATTAGTATAAAGCGCATCAAGAAACTCCATGCTGATGGATCTTTGGACTCATTCGATTTCGAATCGGTTGAGACATGCGAACCATGCCTCTTAGGCAAGATGATTAAGGACCCCGTTTTCTGGATTGATGGAGCGGGCAAGTGATTTATTGGAAATGATACATGTTGATGTATGCAATCCAATGAGTCTTGTAGCGTGCGGTGGATATCATTATTTTCTGACCTTCACTAATGATTTGAGTAGATATAGTGTATATTTACTTAATTAAACACAAGTTTGAATCATTTGATAGGTTCAAGCAAATTCAGGGTGAAGTTTAAAGATCATCGTGACAAGAAGATAAAACTGTCTTCCATATGATCATGGAGGTGAATGTGTGAGTTACGAGTTTGGCATACAACTTTAGGCAATGTGAAAGTTGTTTCACAACTCACGCCACCTGGAACACCATAGTGTGATGGTGTGTCCGAACGTCATAGTCGTGCTCTATTGGATATGGTGTCTGCTATGATGTCTCTTATCGTTTTGCTACTATATTTTTGGGGTTATGCATTAGATACAACTACATTCACTTTAAATAGGGAACCATCTAAATCCGTTAAGATGACACCATATGGTTTGATAGAAACCTAAGTTGACATTTCTTAATGTTTGGGGCTGCAACACTTATGTGAAAAAGGTTTTCACCTAATGAGCTCGAACCCAAAGCGGACAAATGCATCTTCATAGAATACCCTAAGAAAAGTTGGGTAAACCTTCTATCTCAGATCCAAGCATAAAGTGTTTGTTGCTAAAACTGGTTCCTTTCTCGAGAAAGAGTTTCTCTCGAAAGAATTGAGTGGGAGGAAGATAGAACTTGATGAGGTTGTTGAACCTTTGTTTCAACGAGAGAGTAGCGCAGCGCAGGAAGATGTTTCTGTGAAGGCTACGTTAGTTAAGAGGAAATTAATGATGATGATCATGAAGCTTTGAATCAAGTTACTATCAAACCTTGTAGGTCAACAAGGACATGTATTGCTCCTAAGTGGTACGGCAACCCTGTCTTAGAGGTCATGTTGTTGGACAACGATGAACCTACGAACTATGGAGAAGCGATGATGGGCCCCGATTCCGACAAATGGTTAGAGGCCATGAAATCCGAGAAAGGATCCATGTATGAAAACCAAGTATAGACTTTGGTAGACTTGCTCGTTGGATGGTAGGTCATCGAGTACAAATGAACCTTTGAGATGAAGACAGACGCTGATGGTAAATGTCACCATTTATAAAGCTCGACTTGTAACAAAAAAGTTTCTGACAAGTTCAAAGAGTTGACTGTGATGAGACTTTCTCAGTCGTAGCGATGCTAAAGTCTGTTGGAATTATGTTAGCATTTTTCAATTATGAAATCTGGCAGATGGATGACAAAACATCATTTCCTTAACAATTTACTTGAGGAAAAGTTGTATGTGATACAACCAGAAGGTTTTGTCAGTCCTAAGGATGCTAAAAGGTGAGCAAGCTTCAGTGATCCTTCTATGGACTAAAGCAAGCATCTCGGAGTTGGAATATACACTTTGATGAGGTGATCAAAGTTTTTGAGTCTATACAAAGTTTATGAGAAACTTGTATTTACAATAAAGTGAGTGGGAGCACTATGGAGTTTCTGATAAGCATATGTGGTTGACATATTGTTGATCGAAAATGATGTAGAATTTCCAGAAAGCATAAAGGGTTGTTGGAAAGGAGTTTTTCAAAGGAAGACCTGGATAAAGCTACCTAATTGTTGAGCATCAAGATCTATAGAGATAGATCAAGATGCTTGATGAGACTTTGAATGAGTACATACCTTGACAAGATTTTGAAAGAGTTCGAAATGGATTAGTCAGAGAGAAGTGTTCTCGCCTGCTTTGTAAGGTGTGAAGTTGAGTGAGACTCAAAGCTCGACCACGGTAGAAGAAAGAGAAAGGACGAATGTCGTCCCCTCTGCCTTAGCCATAGGCTCTGTATAGGATGCCATGTTGTGTACCGCACCTGTGTGTGCCTTGCCATGAGTCCGTCAAGGGGTACAAGAGCGATCCAGGAGTGGATCACTGGACAGTGGTCAAGATCATCCTTAGTAACTAAAAGACTAAGGAAATTATGGAGGTAAGACAGAGTTCATCGTAAAGATTTACGTCGATGCAAGCTTTGACACCAATCCGGATGACTCTTAGTAGCAATCCGGATACGTATAGTAGAGCATCCATTTGGAATAGCTCCAAGTGGAGTGTGGTAACAGTGTTTATAGTTCGACATAGAGATTTTCAAAGTACACACACATCTAAATGTCGCTGACCCATTGACTATAAGACCTCTCTCACATGCAAAGCATGATCGAGCCCCAGAACTCATTGGGTGTTGGATTCATAATAGCGCGAATCACATGGTGATGTGAACTAGATTATTGACTCTAGTGCAAGTGGGAGACTGTTGGAAATATGCCCTAGAGGCAATAATAAATTGGGTATTATCATATTTCGTTGTTCATGATAATCGTTTATTATCCATGCTATAGTTGTGTTGATCGGAAACTCAGATACATGTGTGGATACATAGACAACACCATGTCCCTAGTATGCCTCTAATAGACTAGCTCGTTGATCAAAGATGGCTATGGTTTCCTAGTCATGGACATGAGATGTCATTTGATAACGGGATCACGTCATTAGGAGAATGAGGTGATGGACAGGACCCAAACTACAAACATAACATATTATCGTGTTAGTTTATTGCTACTGTTTTCTGCATGTCAAGTATTTGTTCCTATGACCATGAGATCATGCAACTCACTGGCACCAGAGGAGTACCTTGTGTGTATCAAACATCACAATGTAACTGGGTGACTATAAAGGTTCTCTAAAGGTATCTCCGAGGGTGTCTGTTGGGTTGGCATGGATCAAGACTGGGATTTGTTACTCCGTGTGACGAAGAGGTATCTCAGGGCCCACTCGGTAATACAACATCACAATAAGCCTCGCAAGCAATGTGACTAAGTGTTAGTCACGGGATCTTGTATTACGGAACGAGTAAAGAGACTTGCCGGTAACAAGGTTGAACTAGGTATGGAGATACCGACGATCGAATCTCGGGCAAGTAACATACCGATGAACAAAGGGAACATCATATGGGATTAACTGAATCCTTGACATAGAGGTTCGACCGATAAAGATCTTCGTAGAATATGTAGGAACCAATATGGGCATCTAGGTCCCACTATTGGTTATTGACCATAGAGGTATCTCGGTCATGTCTACATATTTCTCGAACCCGCAGGGTCTACACACTTAAGGTTCGGTGACATTTCGGTAGTATAGAGTTATGTATGGTGGTGAATGAAGGTTGTTCGGAGTCTTGGATGAGATCCCGGATGTCATGAGGAGCTCCAGAATAGTCTGGAGGTAAAGATTGATATATAGGAAGTCCTGTTTTGGTCGTCGGAAAAGTTTCGGGATCATCAGTAGTGTACCGGGAGTGCCGGTAGTGTACCGGGGGACCATCGGGAGAGGTATTTGGACCCAAGAGGATACATGGGCTGTGGAGGAGGTAAACCAGCCCCTGTTGGGCTGGCCGAAGCCTCCTATAAGGGCCCATGCAGCTGGAGTGGTTTGAGAAGGAAAAAAATCCAAAGGTGGAGAGGTGGAAAGAGTTTCCAGGTGGAAAGGAGGAATCCTACTCCTAATAGGATTGGAGTAGGACTCCTCCACCTCCAATTTCGACCAAACCTTGAGGGTTTCAGGCTGCCTCCTCCCCTCCCTCCCTCCTATATATACTAGAGTGTTTAGAGGAAAAAGCTAACCCTAATAGCCACGTGCTACCTCTCCTCTAGATCGCAGTTTCTCCTCTAGATCGGTTTTCAACGGTGCTTAGGCGAAGCCCTGCTGGAATAGCTCCACCACCATCGCCGCAATGCCGTCACGTTGCCGGAGAACTCATCTACCTCTCTGCTCCCTCTTGCTGGATCAAGAAGGCAGAGATCATCATCGAGCTATACGTGTGCTGAACGCGGAGGTGCCGTCCGTTCGGCGCTAGATCGGAAGGACCGTGATCAAGATCATGAGATGGATCATGATGAGATCGCGGGACAGATCATGATGAGTTTGCGGGACGGATCGTGATGGGATCTCGGGATGGATCATGATGAGATCACGGGATGATCTGCGATTTGGATCGCGAAGACGTTCGACTACACAAACCGCGTTTCTTAACGCTTCTCGCTTAGCGATCTACAAGGGTATGTAGATCCACTCTCCCTCTCGTAGATGCTCATCACCGTGGATAGATCTTGCATGTGCATGTGGATAAAGCTACTTAATTGTTGGGCATCGAGATCTATAGAGATAGATCAAGACGCTTGATGAGACTTCCAATCAATACATACCTTGAGAAGATTTTGAAAGAGTTCAAAATGGATCAGTCAAAGAAGGATTTCTTGCCTGATTTGTAAGGTGTGAAGTTGAGTAAGATTCAAAGCTCGACCGCGTCAGAAGAAAGTGAAAGGATGAAGGTCGTCCCCTATGCCTTAGCCATAAGATCTATATAGTATACCATGTTGTGTACCACACCTGTGTGTGCCTTGCCATGAGTCTGTCAAGGGGTACAAGAGTGGTCTAGGAGTGGATCACTAGATAACAGTTAAAGTTATCCTTAATAACTAGAGGACTAAGGAAATATTTCTTGATTATGGATGTGATAAAGAGTTCATCATAAAGAGTTACGTCGATGCAAGCTTTAACACCAATCTGGATGACTTTTAGTAGCAATCCAAATATGTATAGTGGAGCAGCCATTTGGAATAGCTCCAAGTGGAGTGTGGTAGCAGTGTCTACAATATGACATAGAGATTTGCAAAGTACACGCGGATCTGAATGACGCAGACCCATTGACTAAAACCTCTTTCACATGCAAAACATGATCGAACCCCAGAACTCATTAGGTGTGAGATTCATAACAAATCACATAGCGATGTGGTCTAGATTATTGACTCTAGTGCAAGTGGGAGACTACTGGAAATGTGCCCTAGAGCCAACAATAAATTAGTTATTATCATATTTCCTTGTTCATGATAATCGTTTATTATCCATGCTAGAATTGTATTAATCGAAAACTCAGATACATGTGTGGATACATAGACAACACCATGTCCCTTGTATGCCTCTAATAGACTAGCTCGTTAATCAAAGATGGTCAAGGTTTCCTGGCCATGGACATGAGATGTCATTTGATAACGAGATCACATCATTAGGAGAACAATGTGATGGACAAGACCCAAACTACGAACATAACATATGATCGTGTCAGTTTATTGCTATAGTTTTCTTCATGTCAAGTATTTGTTCCTATGACCATGAGATTATGCAACTCACTGACACCGGAGGAGTACCTTGTGTGTATCAAATGTCGCAACATAATTGTGTGACTAGAAAGGTGCTCTACAGGTATCTCCAAGGGTGTCTGTTGGGTTGGCATGGATCAAGACTGGGATTTGTTACTCCATGTGACGGAGAGGTATCTCACGGCCCACTCGGTAATACAACATCACTATAGGCCTTGCAAGCTATGTGACTAAAGAGTTAGCCACAAGATCTTGTATTACGGAACAAGTAAAGAGACTTTCCGGTAATGATATTGAACTAGGTATAGAGATACCGACGATCGAATCTCGGGCGAGTAACATACCGAAGAACAAAGGGAACAACATATGGGATTATCTGAATCCTTGACATAGAGGTTGAACCGATAAAGATCTTCGTAGAATATGTAGGAGCCAATATGGGCATCCAGGTACCGCTATTGGTTATTGACCGTAGAGGTGTCTCGGTCATGTCTACATAGTTCTCGAACCCGTAGGGTCTGCACACTTAACGTTCGGTGACGATTCGGTAGTATTGAGTTATATGTGTTGGTGACCGAAGGTTGTTCGGAGTCCCGGATGAGATCCCGGACATGACAAGGTACTCTGGAATGGTCCGGAGGTGAAGATCGATATATAGGACGAAGGAAATCGGAGTCCGGAAGCGTTCTGAGGGTACCAGGTTATGACCAGGAGTACCAAAAGGGGTTTCAGGGGCCCCTGGCAAGTGTTGGGGGGCTCATGGGCCAAGGGGAGGGGGAAAACCAGCCCACCAAGGGGCTGTGCACCCTCTCACCCTTTCCCACGTAACCACGAGAGGTGGGGCGCCCCCTCTAGGGTTCCCTCCACTTGGCTTGGGGGGCAAGTCACCCTAGGGTTTCCCTAGGGAGCGCCCCCATGTGCCTTGGCCGCCCCCCTAGATGGGATCTGGGGGCGCCACCCCTCCTCCCTTCCCCCTATATATAGATGAGGAGAGGGAGGGCATCCGCACCTAAGAAAAGCCACGTGCTTCCCTCTCTCCCTCTAGATAGCTTCTCCTCTAGATCTGTTCAGAACAGATTAGCAAAGCTCTGCCGGATCAGCTCCACCACCACCGCCACCATGCCGTTGTGCTGCCAGAGAACTCATCTACCTCTTCACCCTCTCTTGTTGGATCAAGGAGGTGGAGATTGTCATCGAGATGTACGTGTGCTGAACGCGAAGGTGCCATCCGTTCGGCGCTAGATTGGAAGGACCGTGATTGGATCGCGGGACGGACCGTAATTGGATCGCGGGACGGATCGTGATGGCATCGCGGGACGGCTTGCAATTTGGATCGCGAAGACGTTCGACTACATGAACCGCGTTTCTTAACGCTTCTCGCTTAGAGATCTACAAGGGTATGTAGATACACTCTCCCTCTCATAGATGCTCATCACCATCGATAGATCTTGCGTGTGCATAGGAAAATTTTAGTTTCCCATGCAACGTTCCCCAACAAGAAGAAATTGATGACACTGTGAGCTCATTGGATGAAAAAGATGAGGAGGAGAGCAAAGAACAAAAGGAGGAAGAGCGGACTAGCTACCCGTGCCCACCTTCTAATGAGAGTAACTCTTCAATTCATACATTGTTTAATTTCCCTTCTTTCTTACCGAAGGAATGCTGTGATAATTGCTATGATCCCTTGGATTCGTTTGAAATATCCCTTTTTGATGAACTTGATGCTTGCTATGCTTGTGGACATGATGCCAATATGAATGATGCTTATGGATATGAACTTGATGTAGTTCCTTATGTTAAACGTGAAATTGTTGCTATTGCACCCACACATGATAGTCCTGTTATCTTGGAATTCTCCAAACTACACTATATCGGAGAAGTTTTCACTTATTAAGGATTATATTTATGGGTTGTGTATTCCTATTGCACATGATGATTTTAATGAATATAATATGCATGTGCTTGCTGCTCCTACTTACAATTATTATGAGAGAGGAACTACATCTCCACCTCTCTATGTTTCCAATACGATAAAATTGCAAGAAACTGTTTATACTATGCATTGGCCTTTACTTTGTGTGCACGAATTGTTCTTGTATGACATGCGGATGCATAGGAAGAGAGTTAGACTTCGTTGTTGCATGATATATGTTACTTTGTGCTCACTACTAAATTACAAATCATTGTTAATTGAAATTGGCTTTGATATACCTTGGGATCCAGGTGGATCCACTACTTGAGCACTTTATGCCTAGCTTAATGACTTTAAAGAAAGCGCTGCTAGGGAGACAACCCAGAAGTTTTAGAGAGTCATTTTATTTTTCTTTGTGATTTTATATAGTTTAAAAACAAAAAAAATAAAGTGGGGAACTTAAAACTTTTTCAAAAAGAGAAGTGAAAGAGAGAAAGACGAGCATCGTTGAACTAGGGGCTGGCCTTGAAGTTTGTTCATGCCTATGGAAACTTTGTGAATCTTGATTACAGAAATTTTTCAACAAAAATAATTACCCCCTGTATAAATCCATTGTATTATAAAAATAATGTGACAAGATTTTACTTTAGGATGATTAGATTGCTTGTTTGGTGTGTGCAGTGCAAAAACAGAAACTTTGGTTGTAGTGCGTGAATTTACATTTTTTACTGGAATGTCAAAAGTTTTCAAAACTTTTACACAGTACTGATATGATTTTTTTTATTATGTCCTAATTTTTTAGAATTTTTAGAGTTACATAAGTATGATGAATGTTCAGATTACTACAGGCTGTCCTGTTTTTGACAGATTCTGTTTTTGATGCATTGTTTTGCTCCTTTTGATGAAACTATCGATTGTATCGGTGGTATAAGACATGGAAAGGTTATATTACAGTATATACAATGCAAAAACAAAATATGAATGGGTTTTCAACAGTACTCAAAGTGGTAATTTTCTTTCTTATACTAACGGATCTCACGAGGGTTTTGTTAAGTTTTGTGTGATTGAAGTTTTCAAGTTTTGGTTGAGATCACGACGGATGAAGGAATAAGGAGTGGAAAGAGACTAAGCTTGGGGATGCCCGAGGCAGCCCAAGGTAATATTCAAGTACTCCCAAGAAACTAAGCTTGGGGATGCCCCGGAAGGCATCCCCTCTTTCTTCTAACAACCATCGGTAATTTTACTTGGAGCTATATTTTTATTCGTCACATGATATGCGTAAATCTTGGAGCATCGTGTGCTTTTTCTTTTTCTTTTAATAATGCACCATGATGGTGTGAGAAAGTTATTGGTTGATTTATAGAAGGCTCTTTGCACCTCACTTATATCTTTTTAGTATGGCTTCATAGAATGCTTCATGTGCTTCACTTATATCATTTGAAGTTTGGATTGGCTGTTTCTCACACATAGAAAACCACCATTTGTAGAATGCTCTTTGCTTCACTTATATTTGTTAGAGCGTAGGCATATCTTTTATAGAAAGAATTAAACTCTCATGCTTCACTTATATCTATTTATAGAGTTGACAGGAGTTGGTCATTCACATGGTTAGTCATAAAATCCTGCATAAAACTTGTAGATCACTGAATATGATGTGTTTGATTCCTTGCAATAGTTTTACGATATAAAGATGGTGATATTAGAGTAATGCTAGTGAGTAATTGTGGATTGGTATAAATACTTGTGTAAAGGTTTGTTATTCCCGTAGCATGCACGTATGGTGAACCGTTATGTAAGGAAGTCAGAGCATGATTTGTTTATTGGTTGTCAACCTTTGTGTGAGGGTCGGGAGCGCACAATGGTTAACTCCTACCAACCTCTCCCCTAGGAGCATGCATCTAATACTTTGCTTTGATGACTAATAGACTTTTTCAATAAGTATGTGAGTTATTTATGCCTAATGTGAGTTCATGGATTATACACACTCTCACCCTTCCACCTTTGCTAGCCTTTCTAGTACCGCACAACTTTCGCCGGTGCATTAAACCCACCATATATCCTCCCCCAAAACAGCCACCATACCTACCTATTATGGAATTTCCATAGCCATTCCAAGATATATTGCCATCCAACTTCCACCATTCCGTTTATTATGACACGCACCATCATTTTCATATTGCTTTGCATGACCTAAGATAGCTAGCATGATGTTTTCATGGCTTGTCCGTTTTTTGATGTCATTTGCCATGCTAGATCATTGCATATACCGGTACACCACCGGAGGCATTCATATAGAGTCATATTTTGTTCTAGACATCGAGTTGTAATTCTTGAGTTGTAAGTAAATAAAAGTGTGATGACCATCATTATTAGAGCATTGTCCCATGCGAGGAAAGGATGATGGAAGCTATGATTTCCCCACAAGTTGGGATGAGACTCTGGACTTTATGAAAAATAAAAGAGGCCAGCGAAGCCCAAATAAAAAAGGCCTTATATGCCCACCAAAAAATAGAGAAAAGAGAGAAGGGACAATGCTACTATCCTTTTCCACACTTGTGCTTCAAAGTAGCACCATGATCTTCATGATAGAGAGTCTCCTATTTTGTCACTTTCATATAATAGTGGGAATTTTTCATTATATAACTGTGTTTGTATATTCCAATGGTGGGCTTCCTCAAATTGCCCTAGGTCTTCATGAGCAAGCATGTTTGATGCACACCCACTTAGTTTCTTTTTGAGGTTTCATACACTTATAGCTCTAGTGCATCTGTTGCATGGAAATCCCTACTCACTCACATTAATATCTATTAATGGACATCTCCATAGCCCATTGATACGCCTAGTTTATGTGAGACTATCTTCTCCTTTTTCTTCACAACCTCCACCATATTCTATTCCACCTATAGTGCCATATCCATGGCTCACGCTCATGTATTGTGTGAGAGTTGAAAAAGTTTGAGAACATAAAAGGTGTGAAACAATTGCTTGACTTGTCATCGGGGTTGTGCATGATATAAATACTCTGTGTGGGGGGAAGATGGAGCATAGCCAGACTATATGATATTGTAGGGATAACTTTCTTTTGCCATTATATTTTGAAGAGATACAATTGCTTTATTAGTATGCTTGAAGTACTATTGCCTTAATGTCAAATGATAGACTATTGCTTTGAATCACTCATGTCTTAATATTCATGCCATGATTAGATTATATGAACAAGATTATGCTAGGTAGCATTCCACATCAAAAAATATCTTTTTTATCATTTACCAACTCGAGGACGAGCAGGAACTAAGCATGGGGATGCTGATACGTCTCCATAGTATCTATAATTTTTGATTGTTTCATGCCAATATTCTACAACTTTCATATACTTTTGGTAACTTTTTATACTATTTTTGGGACTAACATATTGATCCAATGCCCAGTGCCCCTGTTATTTGCGTGTTTTTTGTTTCGCAGAAAATCCATATCAAACGAAGTCCAAATGTGATAAAAACTTACATATTTTTTTGGAATAGACGTGATTTTTGAGAAAAATAATCAATGCGAGACGATGCCCGAGGTGACCACAAGCCAGGGGCGCGTCCTACTCCCCTGGCCGCGCCCTGGGCCCTTGTGGTCACCCCTTAAGGCGGTTGGTGTCCTTCTTTCGCCGCAAGAAAGCCAATATCCGGATAAATTCCCCTCAAAATTTCAGCCCGATCGGACTTACGGATCTCTGGATATTTATGAAACGGTGAAAGGCCAGAATCTGGGAGTGCGAAACAGAAGGAAATAGAGAGAGAGAGAGAGAGAGATCCAATCTCGGAGGGGCTCCCGCCCCTCCGCCGCCATGAAGGACAAGGACCAGAGGGGAAACCCTCCTCCCATCTAGGGGGAAGGTCAAGGAAGAAGAAGAAGGAGGGGGGCTCTCTCCCCCCCTCTCCCGGTGGCACCGGAACGCTACCGAGGCCATCATTGTGACAGCGATCTACTCCAATAACTCCATCATCTTTGCCAACATCTCCATCACCCCCCATCTATCTACAACGGTACACTCTCCCGCAACCCGTTGTACCCTCTACTTGAACAGGGTGCTTTATGCTTCATATTATTATCCAATGATGTGTTGCCATCCTATGATGTTTGAGTAGTTTTTTGTTGTCCTATGGGTTGATTGATGATCATGATTGGTTTGACTTGCATTTTTTATTATTGGTGTTGTCCTATGGTGCTCTCTGTGTCACGCAAGCGTGAGGGATCCTCGCTGTAGGGTGTTGTAATGTGTTCATGATTCGCGTATGGTGGGTTGCTTGAGTGACAGAAGCATAAACCCGAGTAGGTGGGTTGTTGCATATGGGAGTAAAGAGGACTTGATACCTTATAATGCTATGGTTGGGTTTTACCTTAATGATCTTTAGTAGTTGCGGATGCTTGCTAGAGTTCCAATCATAAGTGCATACAATCCAAGTAGAGAAAGTATGTTAGCTTATGCCTCTCCCTCATAAAATTGCAATAATGATTACTGGTCTAGTTATCGATTCCCTAGGGACAATTCCGCAACTCCTACCACCACTTTTCCACACTCGTTAAACTAACTTAATTGTTACTTTATCTTATCAGCCCCTAGATTTTATTTACATGCTCTTTATTATCTTGCAAACCTATCCTATAACACCTACAAAGTACTTATAGTTTCATACTTGTTCTAGGTAAAGCGAACGTTAAGCGTGCGTAGAGTTGTATCGGTGGTCGATAGAACTTGAGGGAATATTTGTTCTACCTTTAGCTCCTCGTTGGGTTTGACACACTTACTTATCGAGAAAGGCTACAATTGATCCCCTATACTTGTGGGTTATCAGAAAGCCCAGTCCCCGAAGGAAATGGGGAATGAACACCACCCTCTCGCCTGGCTTAGGGGTGGGGACCACCTGGTTTGCCTCTGGAGCGCGGTGGAAGCCGTTGGCGGGAAGGTAGCCGGGGAGCTTTAACTCCCGAATGTCCTTGTCGATGACAGTGGAGGCCTCCCACTTGCCCATGGAGCCTGGACCCACCATGGCTGAGTTCGAATGAGACGTTGAGGAAGAACTGGATCTAGGCTCTTGGATCTTGGGAAGATTGAGGAAGCAAGGGATGCGAATGGGAAGCGTGAATAGGCCTCATGTTTTCCCCTTTTATGAGGCGTGACGCCGATTAGCCTCCCTTTACTGCACCGCAAGTCTCTCCACTTCGCAGACGTGAGTGCCATTATGCACGTGTGAAGTAAGCTAGGGCGTTAATCATATCTCGTGTGAAACGAAACACGATCTATACATTGATGAGTCGTGCCAATATAAAAACGGCCTCGAACCGCGAACCAAGTTTTCATAACTGGTTCAGCGATCGTGATAGGCCATGACCCTTTGTTAAAAAGGCTGTCAGAAAACACTGTTTACACTTTGACGTTTGTCCTTCGGGGCTAAACCACTCATGGTGTCCGGACGATCGTATGATCGGAAACATTACGCATCATCGGAAGCCAGACTAGTCTCAGTCGATCATTAATGGGAAGGAGAACTCATCCCGCAAGCTGAAGACTCCAGTCACGTGAAGCTGCCAGCGCTGTGACCCTTGGCGTTAGGGGCTAGTTCGGGGGCTACTGAGGGACTCCTGGACTAAGTGATCCTCGGGCCACTGGCCTATCTCCTAATAGGCCGGCTTGGTGGGTCGCTCTCTGACTATCGAAGGAAGGGCCAGATACGCCAAGATCCCATGTTCTAGAAGGAAGTCTCCAAGGCGTGTGAGGGAGTCCTGGATTATGGGGTCCTCGGGAGGCCGGCCTATTTCTATGGGCCAGATTATATGGGCCACTTACCGAACACAAGAATATTTGAAGGCCCGGTCTCTAAGATGGAAGCTTCAGGAAGCACGGCTTGTACTCCACGTTTGATGTATCGAATAGGCATGTTTACCTCCTCGGCATGTAACCGACCATGTGTAAACCCTAGGCATCCTCGGCATCTATATAAGCCGGAGGGTTTTAGGGTATAGAGATACAACAACTAATCTAGGGTTAGCTATTCGATCTCGAGGTAGATCAACTCTATAACCCCCATATCATCAATACATCCAAGCATGACGTAGGGTATTACCTCCATAGGAGGGCCCGAACCTGGGTAAATCTGTGTCCCCTTTGTCTCCTGTTACCATCAATCCTAGTCTCAGGACCCCCTACCCGAGATCTGCCAGTTTTGACAGTGACATTGGTGCTTTCATTGAGAGTTCCACTATGATCAAGGAGGCACCGATGCCTCGCCTTGTCATCAACGAAGAGGTCCACAACATGAACACTTTTGTCCCCGGACAGTTCTTCACCTTCGACAGCGTGGTGCTGCATGCTGATCCTACCGGCCATCTAGGCCATGTTGAAAGCTTCGCCCCTGGTCATGAGGTCACATTTGGAAACCTAGAGTTCTCTGTTGATTCTTTGGGCAACTTATCACTAACCGGGCTCGCAGCTTTGCTTGCAAAACCTAAAGCTCCGAGGCTTTAACCTCGAGTCCGTTCTTTGGACATGCCAATGCGGATCCCTACGGCGATGGACCAATATCTTGTCATGGTCCGTCCATTGTACTAAAAGACTGGACATGTGTTCTTACCAAACACTCCCCACGCCGGGGTAGTTTAGCGGTAAACTCCGTAAGTTCTGAACAGTCTGATCCAATCGGGCTCTCAATTGAAGAGGCCCTAGATCGGATCTCGTCGATGAAAATCATCGATGACCCAACCCCGATCCATGCTCGGATCGGTTACGGTGCGGGTCAGGACGAATTTTTCGACCCACCGACCACCCACTTGATAACCACTATCGAAGATTTAACCGACATGCTGGATTATGCCTCCGAGGAGGCAAAATACATGGATGGAGAGGATTGCGCCCCCACCGTTGTTAAAACCGGAAGATGGGCCGCCACTTCAACATATGATGTCTATATGGTGAACACTCCCAATGGCGACAAAACGCCTAACAATGACGGTGATAAGTCGGGCGACGCACCGTCAAGGCATCGAAAGCCGCATAAGCGGTCCAAAGGCAAAATGGGAAGGAAAGCTATTATCGACACCGGGGAAGCAATTACCCCCGAAGACCATGGCGACCCTGATAATCCCGAACACCCGTTAGAGGGTCAGGAAAGGCCTGAGGACCAAAGCAATCCCACACAATTCCCATGCGGCTGGGAAAGAAAAGCCCAAGGAGAAAAGGTGGAAAAAGGCAAAAAAGGCAAAAAGGGAAGGAGTCCTAGTCCTACTAGGATTGGAGGATGATTCCTCCTCTCCTATCCACTTAGGCCGAAGCCTCCTAGGTCTGGCCCTTTGGCCAAGCCTCCTCCTCTCTTCCTCTAATATATACTAGAGGTTTTAGGGTTTTTGGCACAAGTTTTCAGCCACGTGCTACCCGTTCCTCTAGTGCATAGTTTCTCCTCTAGATTGGTTTTCTACAGTGCTTAGGCGAAGCCCTGCCGGAATTGCTCCACCACCATCGCCGTGGCGCCGTCATGCTGCCATAGAACTCGTCTACCTCTCCACTCCCTCTTGCTGGATCAATAAGGCAGAGATCATCATCGAGCTATACGTGTGCTGAACGCGGAGGTGCCGTCCGTTCGGCGCTAGATCGGAAGGACCGTGATAAAGATCGCGAGACGAATCGTGATGAGATCGCGGGACGGATCATGATGAGTTCACGGGACGGATCGTGATTGAATTGTGGGACGGATCGTGATGAGATCATGGGACTCTCGGCGATTTGGATCGCGAAGACGTTCGACTACACCCACCGCGTTTCTTAACACTTCCCGCTTAGCGATGTACAAGGGTATGTAGATCCACTCTCCATCTCGTAGATGCTCATCACCATGGATAGATCTTGCGTGTGCGTAGGAATTTTTTTGTTTCCCATGCAACGTTCCCCAACAGTGGCTTCATGAGCTAGGTCTATGTGTAGATTAGATCTCGAGTACAACACAAAGGGTTTATGGGCGTTGATGCTTAGATTGCTTCCTCCCTTGGTCATGTTTTGGTTTAGCGGTATTGTGGGATGAAGTGTCCTGGACCAACCTTACTCGTACGCTTACGAGAGACCGGTTCCATCGACTGACGTGTAACCTCATTGCACAAAGATGGCTGGCGGGTGTCTGTTTCTCCTACTTTAGTTGGATCGGATTCGACAAAGGCGGTCCTTGAGAAGGTTGAAAAGCAACTTATGTATCACCGTTGTGGTTTTGCGTAGGTGAGAATTGTTCTTGCTAGATACCCGTAGCAGCCATGTAAAACATGCAACAACAATTAGAGGACGTCTAACTTGTTTTTGCAGGGTATGTTGTGATGTGATATGGCCAATTAAATGATGAGATATATGTGATGTATGAGATGATCATGTATTGTATAGAATATCATGACTTGCATGTCGATGAGTACGACAACCGGCAGGAGCCATAGGGTTACCTTTAATTATTGTATGACCTGCGTGTCAATCATTAAGCACTATGTAATGCTTTGCTTTATCGCTAAACGTTAGCAATAGTAGTAGAAGCATGGTGGGCGCGACAACCCCGATGGCGACACGTTGATGGAGATCAAGATGATGGAGATCATGGTGTCATGCCGGTGATGATGGAGATCATGCCGGTGCTTTCAAGATGGAGATCAAAAGCACAAGTTCATGGCCATATCATGTCACTTATGATTTGCATGTGATGTTAATCCTTTTATGCACCTTGTTTTGCTTAGGACGACGGTAGCATTATAAGGTGATCCCTCACTTAATTTCAAGATAAATTGTGTTCTCCTCGAGTGTGCACTGGTGTGAAAGTTCGTCGTGTCGAGACACCACGTGATGATCGGGTGTGATAGACTCTACATTCACATACAACGGGTGCAAGCCAGTGTTGCACATGCAGAACACTTGGGTTAAACTTGACGAGTCTAGCATGTACAGACAGGGCCTCGGAACACAAGAGATAGAAAGGTAAAACATGAGTCATATAGTAGATATGATCAACATGATGATGTTCATCATTGAAACCACCTCAACTCACGTGATGATCAGACTTGAGTTGGTGAATTTGGATCATGTATCACTTGAATGACCGGAGGGATATCAATTTGAGTGGGAGTTCTTCAGTAATATGATTAATTAAACTCATTATCATGAACATAGTTAGTAGTGTCTTTGCAAATTATGTTGTAGATTACTTGCTCATGATGTAGCTTCCTTGAATTTTTACATGTTCCTAGAGAAATAGAGTTGAAATATGATGGTAGAAACATTGCGGACTGGGTCCGTGATCTGAGGATTGTCCTCATTGCTGCACAGAAGGCTTATGTCCTTAATGCGCCGCTCGGTGCGCCAACCCCTCTAGCGTCGTCTGTAAATGTTGTGAACATCTGACAGGCACATTCTGATGATTACTTGATAGTTTAGCGCATCATATATTACGACTTAGAATTGAGGCTCAAAAACATTTTGAACGTCACGGAACATATGAGATGTTCTAAGAGCTGAAATTTGGATCTCAGGCTCGTGCCCGTGTTGCGAGATATGAGATCTCCAACAAGATTCTTTACCTGCAAGATGAAAGAGGATAGCTCAATCGTTGAGCATGTGCTCAGATTGTATGGGTGCTAAAATTGCTTGAATCGAGTGGGAGTTGATCTTCCAGATAAGATAGTGGTTGATATAGTTCTCCAAGTCACGGTCACTAAGCTACTAGAACTTGGTGATGAATTATAAAATGCCAGGGATAGAAATAATGATCCCTGAGATGTTCGTGATGTTTGACACCGCGAAGGTAGAAATGAAGAAGGAGCGTCAAGTGTTGATGGTTAGTCAAACCACTAGTTTCGAGAAGGGCAAGAGCAAGGAGGGAAACTTCATGGATAGCAAGTCAATTGCTGCTCTAGCGAAGCAGCCCAAAGTTGAACCCAAACCCGAGACTAAGTGCTTTGATTATGAGGAGAGCAGTCGCTGAAGCGGAACAACCCTAGATACATGGTAGATAAGAAGGCTGCCAACGTCGACAGAAGTATATTTTATATACGTGTTAATGATGTGTACCTTGCGAGTACTCCTAGTAGCACCTGGGTATTGGATACCGGTTCGGTTGCTAAATGTTAGTAACTCGGAATAAAAGCTACGGAATAAACGGAGTCTAGCTAAGTGTGAGGTGATGAGGTGTGTTGGAAATATTTCCAAGGTTGATGTGATCAACATCGCACGCTATCTCTACCTTCGGGATTAGTGACGAACCTAAGTAAATGTTATTTGGTGTTTTGCGTTGAGCATGAACGTGATTAGATCGTGTTTATTGCAACACGGTTATTCACTTAAGTTAGAGAATAATGGTTATTCTATTTACATGAATGATACCTTCAATGGTCATGCACCCAGTGACAATGGTTTGTTGAATCTTGATCGTAGTAATACACATGTTCATAACATTGATGCCAAAAGATACAAAGTTAATAATGATAGTACCACATACTTGTGGCACTGCCGCTAAATGTCATATTGGTATAAAGCGCATGAAGAAACTCCATGCTGATGGACCTTTGGACTCATTCGATTTCGAATCGGTTGAGACATGCGAACCATGCCTCTTGGGCAAGATGACTAAGGACCCCGTTTTCCAGATTGATGGAGCGGGCAAGTGATTTATTGGAAATGATACATGTTGATGTATGCAATCCAATGAGTCTTGTAGTGAGCGGTGGATATCTTTATTTTCTTACCTTCACTGATGATTTGAGTAGATATAGTGTATGTTTACTTAATGAAACACAAGTCTGAATTGTTTGAAAAGTTCAAGCAAGTTCAGAGTGAAGTTTAAGATCATCGTGACAAGAAGATTAAAATGTCTGCGATATGATCGTGGAGGTGAATATCTGAGTTATGAGTTTGGCATGCAACTGTAGACAATGTGAAAGTCGTTTCACAACTCACGCCCCTTGGAACACCATAGTGTGATGGTGTGTCCGAACATCATAGTCATGCTTTATTGGATATGGTGCATGCTATGATGTCTCTTATCATTTTGCTACTATAGTTTTGGAGTTATGCGTTAGAGACAACTACATTCACTTTAAACAGGGCACCATCTAAATCCATTGAGATGACACCGTCTGAACTATGGTTTGATAGAAACCTAAGCTATCATTTCTTATTGTTTGGGGCCACGACGCTTATGTGAAAAAGGGTTTTCACCTAATGAGCTCGAACCCAAAGCGGACAAATGCATCTTCATAGAATACCCTAAGAACAGTTGGGTATACCTTCTATATTAGATCCAAGTGCAAAGTGTTTGTTGCTAAAACGAGTCCTTTCCCGAGAAAAAGTTTCTCTCGAAAGAATTGAGTGGGAGGAAGATAGAACTTGATGAGGTTATTGAACCTTTGTTTCAACGAGAGAGTAGCGCAGCACAGGAAGATGTTTTTGTGAAGCCTACGTTAGTTGAAGAAGAAGTTAATGATGATGATCATGAAGCTTCAGATCAAGTTACTGTCGAACCTTGTAGGTCGACAAGGACATGTACTGCTCCTGAGTGGTACGACAACCCTGTCTTAGAGGTCATGTTGTTGGACAACGATGAACCTATGAGCTATGGAGAAGCAATGATGGGCCCGGATTCCAACAAATGGTTAGAGGCCATGTAATCCGAGAAAGGATCCATGTATGAAAACCAAGTATAGACTTTGGTAGACTTACTCGTTGGACGACAGGTCGTCAAGTACAAATGGACCTTTAAGATGAAGACATATGCTGATGGTAAATGTCACCATTTATGAAGCTCGACTTGTTGCAAAGAAGTTTACGACAAGTTCAAAGAGTTGACTGCAATGAGACTTTCTCACTCGTAGCGATGCTAAAGTGATTGGAATTATGTTAGCACTTGCTGCATTTTTCAATTGTGAAATCTGGCAGATGTATGACACAACATCGTTTCCTTAATAGTTTACTTGAGGAAAGGTTGTATGTGGTATAACCAGAAGGTTTTGTCAGTCCTAAGGATGTTAAAAGGTGTGCGAGCTCCAGCAATCCATCTAAGGGCTGGAGCAAGCATCTCGGAATTGGGAGTTTATACACTTTGATGAGGTGATCAAAGTTTTGTAGTTTATACAAAGTTTATGAGAAACTTGTATTTACAATAAAGTGAGTGGGAGCACTATAGAGTTTTTGATAAGTATATGTGGATGACATATTGTTGATCGGAAATAATGTAGAATTTCTGGAAAGCATACACGGTTGTTTGAAAAGTGATTTTCAAAGGAAGACCTGGGTAAAGCTACCTAATTGTTGAGCATCAAGATCAATACAGATGGATCAAGATGCTTGATGAGACTTTCAATGAGTACATACCTTTACAAGATTTTGAAAGAGTTCAAAATGGGTCAGTCAGAGAAAGAGTTCTCGCCTGTTTTGTAAAGTGTGAAGTTGAGTGAGACTCAAAGCTCGACAACGGCAGAAGAAAGAGAAAGGACAAACATCGTCCCCTATGCCTTAGCCATAGGCTTTGTATAGTATGCCATGCTGTGTACCTCACCTGTGTGTGCCTTGCCATGAGTCCGTCAAGGGGTACAAGAGTGATCCAAGAGTGGATCACTACACAACGGTCAAGATTATCCTTAGTAACTAAAAGACTAAGGAGATGTTTCTTAATTATGGAGGTGATAAAGAGTTCGTCGTAAAGAGTTACATTGATGCAAGCTTTAACACCAATCCGGATGACTCGTAGTAGCAATCTGGATACGTATAGTGGAGCATCCATTTGGAATAGTACCAAGTGGGGTGTGGTAGCAGTGTCTACAGTTTGACATAGAGATTTGCAAAGTGCACACAGATCTGAATGTCACAAACCCGTTGACTATAAGACCTCTCTCACATCCAAAGCATGATCGAGCCCTAGAACTCATTGGGTGTTAGATTCATAACAATGCAAATCGCATGGTGATGTGAACTAGATTATTGACTCTAGTGCAAGTGGGAGACTGTTGGAAATATGCCCTAGAGGCAATAATAAATTAGTTATTATCATATTTCCTTGTTCATGATAATCGTTTCTTATCCATGTTATAATTGTATTGATCGGAGACTTAGATGCATGTGTGGATACATAGACAAAACCATGTCCCTAGTATGCCTCTAATAGACTAGCTCGTTGATCAAAGATGGTTAAGGTTTCCTAGCCATGGACATGATATGTCATTTGATAACGGGATCACATCATTAGGAGAATGGTGTGATGGACAAGACCCAAACTACAAACGTAGCATATGATCGTGTCAGTTTATTGCTACTGTTTTCTGCATGTCAAGTATGTGTTCCTATGACCATGAGATCATGCAACTCACTAACACCAAAGGAGTGCCTTGTTTGTATCAAACGTTGCAACGTAACTGGGTGACTATAAAGGTATTCTACAGGTATCTCCGAGAGTGTCTGTTTGGTTGGCATGGATCAAGACTGGGATTTGTTACTCCGTGTGACGGGGAGGTATCTCAGGGCCCACTTAGCAATACAACATCACAACAAGCCTTGCAAGCAATGTGAATAAGTGTTAGTCACGGGATCTTATATTACGGAATGAGTAAAGAGACTTGTCGGTAACGAGGTTGAACTAGGTATGGAGATACCGACGATCGAATCTCGGGCAAGTAACATACCGAAGAACAAAAGGAACATCATACAGGATTAACTAAATCCTTGACATAGAGGTTCGACCGATAAAGATCTTTGTAGAATATGTAGGAACCAATATGGGCATCCAGGTCCCGCTATTGGTTATTGACCGTAGAGGTGTCTCGATCATGTCTACATAGTTCTCGAACCCGCAGGGTCTGCACACTTAAGGTTTGGTGACGTTTCGGTAGTATAGAGTTATGCATGATGGTGACCGAAGGTTGTTCAGAGTCCCGGATGAGATCCCGGATGTCACGAGGAGCTTCGGAATGGTCCGGAGGTAAATATTGATATATAGGAAGTCCTGTTTTGGTCGCCGGAAAAGTTTCGGGCTCATCGGTAGTGTACCGGGAGTGCGGGTAGTGTATCGGGAGACCATCGGGAGGGGTATTTCGACCCAAGAGGTTACATGGGATGTGGGAGTGTGAATACCAGCCCTTATTGGGCTGGTGGAAGTCCCACACAAGGCCCATGCGGCTGGGAAAGAAAAGCCCAAAGAGAAAAGGTGGAAATAGGTAAAAAAGGCAAAAAGGGAAGGAGTCCTAGTCCTACTAGGATTGGAGGAGGATTCCTCCTCTCCTATCCACTTCGGCCGAAGCCTCCTAGGGCTAGCCCTTTGTTCAAGCCTCCTCCTCTCTTCCTCTTATATATAGTAGAGGTTTTAGGGTTTTTGGCACATGATTTCAGCCACGTGCTACCCGTTCCTCTAGTGCATAGTTTCTCCTCTAGATTGGTTTTCTGCAGTGCTTAGGCGAAGCCCTGTCGGAATTGCTCCACCACCATCTCCGTGGTGCCGTCATGCTGCAAGAGAACTCGTCTACCTCTCCGCTCCCTCTTGCTGGATCAAGAAGGCAGAGATCGTCATCGAGCTGTACATGTGCTGAACACGGAGGTGCGTCCGTTCGGCGCTAGATCGGAAGGACCGTGATCAAGATCGCGAGACGGATCATGATGAGATCGCGGGACGGATTGTGATGAGTTCGCGGGACGGATCGTAATTGAATCGCGGGACGGATTGTGATGAGGTCACGGGACACTCGACGATTTGGATCGCGAAGACGTTTGACTACACCAACCGCATTTCTTAACGCTTCCCTCTTAGCGATCTACAAGGGTATGTAGATCCACTCTCCCCCTCGTAGATGCTCATCACCATGGATAGATGTTGCGTGTGCGTACGAATTTTTTTGCTTCCCATGCAACATTCCCCTACTGATATCTCGGAAGTCGACGACATGGACATCTCTGATGACCATGAAAATCAGGAACAGTTCAGACATCAATTCATAGTGACGGCCCGTAGTCTGAGAGCCAAGGAACGGGAGTTTAAAGCCGAACAGGATGACCTCAATGATTGATGGACAAGAGTCCTCTCGACTGAGGAAGGACATGTCGCTAGTTTGTCGGACCAGACCAAGAGCTATCCATGGAGAAGGCTGCTGCCACAATTCGACGACGAGCTCACTGATACTCTGTCGCCAAAGCATACTCCATACGACAGGCCATACCACCCTCCTCGCGGGCGTGATCGGATGGCTGACGACACTGGCTAGAGACCGGCAATACCTCGAAGACAGGGAAAGGAGACACTAGAGCCGAATGATATGTTTGACCTACGAGATGACTTGGATCATAGAGCAAGCCGTACAAGATCCATATATGGATCCATAGGATACTCACCCGATAGACGGGATGGGTACAAGCCATGGCTCGAACGAAGCAATAATAGAGACCGGGAACGCACCCAAGCCAGAATAGACGCCGATCATTGGCATGATATAGATCGAATGCGAGGGGCCGCTCACCTGCTGTGTTTCACGGATGAGGTCATGCGGCACCAGTTCCCGGAAGGGTTTAAACCCGTGAACATCGAACAATATGATGGAACTACTGACCCAACCGTTTGGATTGAGGACTTCCTCCTCCACATCCACATGGCTTGAGGAGATGACCTCCATGCCATGAAATACCTCCCCCTCAAACTTAAGGGGCCAGCTCGGCACTGGATAATCAGCCTCCCCGAAAACTCCATTGGATGCCGGAGGACCTGGAGGATGCTTTTTGCTCCAATTTCCAGGGAACCTATGTTCGTCCACCGGATTCTTTCGACCTTAGCAACATCGTCTAGAAACCCAGCGAGTCCGCTCGGCAATTCCGGAATCAGTTCTTGACTAAGAAGAACCAGATCGTCGACTGTCCGGACGCTGAGGCCATAGCCTCCTTCTGGCACAACATTCAGGATGAATGGCTAGCCCGCCATCTGGGCCAGGACAAACCATGGACTATGCCCGCCCTCACCTCCCTCATGACCCGCTTTTGCATGGGCGAAGATAATTGGCTGGCAAGATGCAGCCACAATTTCGAAGATCCCGGAGCCTCTGAAGTCCGGGATGGCAACGGAAAACCAAAGCGCAATAAGAACAAGCGCCGACACAATAAGAGTGATGCCGATGACACGACCGTTAACGCCAACTTCCGCAACTCCCGTCCCGGACAACATAAGAAGCCTCTTAAAGGCAATCATGACGGACCCGCTCCACTAGAAAAAGTAATGGAGCAAACTTGCCAAATCCATGGGACTCAGGAGAAGCCCACCAACTACACACACCGCAATTGATGGGTGTTCAAACAGGTCGGCAAGCTCCCACCCGAGGATCAAAGCAAGAGCCCTCACAACAAAGATGAGGATGATCCTCGGGGTCCGATTGGTGGCAACCAAAAGAAATTTCCTCCGGAAGTAAAGACCGTAAACATGATATATGCCACCCATATACCCAAGAAGGAGAGGAAGTGCACCCTTCGAGAGGTCTACGCTGTAGAGCCGGTGGCCCTGAAGTATAACCCATGGTTGGCATATCCGATCACTTTTGATCAGCACGATCACCCGACCAGTATCTATCATGGGGGTTCGGCCGCACTCATCCTCGACCCCATTATCGACGGGTATCACCTCACAAAAGTCCTTATGGACGAAGGAAGTAGCCTTAATCTGATCTACTCAGATACGGTGAAAAAGATGGGCATAGACCCGTCACGGATTAAACCCAGTAACAACACCTTCAAAGGGGTGATTCCAGGTGTCGAAGCCCAATGTACGGGCTCCGTAACCCTGGAAGTTGTGTTTGGCTCGCTTGACAACTTTTGCAACAAAGACTTGATCTTCGACATTGTACCCTTCCGCAGCGGCTATCACGCCCTGCTTGGTCGGACATCATTCGCTCGTTTCAATGTCGTCCCGCATTATGCATACCTCAAGCTCAAGATGCCTGTCCCCAGAGGGGTCATCACTGTCAATGGCAATATGGAGCAATCTCTACGGACTGAGGAGCATGCGCTGGCCCTGGCGGCTGAATTTAGTTATCAAGATGATCGGCAGGTTCCAACATGTGTCGTAAAGACAATCAAGGTTGGGAAGCAAGCTCGGCTGCAGGCCGAGCTCTCAAAGCCCTACTCTACCCCCAAATAGGGACTCTCACCCCACCGCATGCCCCTAGGACCAGCGAAATACGCGGCAAGAAGGCACAACTTCACGCTTAAAATGCCATGGGCAACGGTGGGGAAACAAAGGTGGGAGTCCGGCTGGACCAAACTACTACCACTAATTATGTCTTCGGACACAATGGAGGGACCATCAAAGGACCCACCACGGGCATAAAGCCTATCCATAGTTCAGCGACTTCTCAAGACTTCATTAGCAAGATCCGTTAGTCGAATGATGCCACCCATCGACGCACACCAAAGATCAGGAGTAAAACTAGCAACAGGGCATATCAAGGACGTAAGGCCATCAATCGAAGACCCCTGGTACAACCTCTCTTGTAATCTCTTTTCTTTTTTCCATATACTTGTAAACGGTTGCTTCGGCACTCCGGATAAAAAGAGTTGTTGAGAAAAAAAATTATACAACATCATTTTTCATATGTTCTGGTTGTCCTTCTTGGCACATATTTTCCTTTTCTCCCTCTTCTCGCAAATTAATTAGATACGTTACGATGCTACCGGATATTACACCAGGGGCTCAAACTTACATACAAATCGCCTTACATATTGTTCATTATGTGTTTGGCATCTCGGAGTTCATTTAATATGCATCGGTTCTGAACTGTGTCTTGGCTCAATAGTTGGGTTGCCAAGCTCCTGTCCTTGCCCCTTTTTGTTCCGGTCGTTCGGCTAAAAGGGCAAAGAGAGCAGCCATGCGATTGTGCTTACGGATAGTCTAGTCAAGCACATCAGGAGAGAAAGCCGAAAACTGACTGTCATGGTATGCGAGATCCGGTCTGTGAACCCGAGCTGGAAGTATTGCACTTCAAACCTGGTAAACGGTTATTCCATGTTATACGAGGGGTTTGTCCTTTGTGCAAACCTTGTGACACCGGCTTTAGCCGCGGGTCATCCGAACATCACAACACTTCGGTAGCAAATCATAAGCTCCCCGCAGTCCTTTTCGCGCCCCTATGGCTAAGTGAAAGAATTAAAGCACTATAGTCAGATTGCCTAATCTGTCGCACTTTACCTCCTTCGGGTTCTGATAACTCGGCTAAGGGATATAGTGCATTGGTATAGACACCCCACGTGGTATCTACTTGGGGGCTGAAGCTGACGACTCGCATCTTTCAGTATTAAAACGGCCACACAGGAGTTATAAAGGAATGCAAAACTATAAAAGCATAATAACTTCTAACATCAAAAGTTTCGATATGTCTTCGGACGCGTTACAACTCATCCAAATATATTATTGCCCGAACACTGTGACGCTATCACTCGAGCACTCTCCATCACTCCATTGAAGTACACCTCGGGGCGTCTATGTTCCTTCCCCGGAGGCAGCGGGGCGATTGCTACCTTCATCGGATCGAGCTCCGGCCAGTGCACCTTGGCCTTGGCAAGGGCCATCCAAACTCCCTGTATATAGGAAGAGTGCTTCACGGCGTCGAAGTGGGGCGAGGTGGCATTTCTGCACCAGGCCAAATTAGCTATCTGGCGGCGACTCGCCGGGCCATAGGCAGATGTAGAGGTCCTTCACGACCGCCTCTGCCATCAGGTGCAGCTCCATCTGTTGTTTTAGCTGCTCCACAAGAAGAGGCGAGCACTTGGGGGATCCGAGCTTTGCCTGGAACAGCCGAGCTACGTCTCCTTCCCTCGAGGCGAACAACATATTGGCATCTACCACGCTCTTCTGAAGATCGGAGGAGGCGCCTAAAGAACGCCACACCTGGGTAAGCAATTTGAATTTGCTATCCCCGAAGACGCACTGTAGTACGTATGGCTTACCATCCATTATGTCCTTCGCTTGGTGGACCTGCACCTCATAAAACTGCCTGTCCACCTGCTCCTTCGGAAGTTCATTCTTCAGGGTGGCCAGTTCGGCCTCGCTCTCCTTGCCCTTCTGCTCAAGGACCTCGCACTTACGGCTGGTGTCCTTGAGCTCTTGTTGAACCTCCACCACACAAGCCTCGTGCTTCTGGCTGGTGGCTCGCAGGGCGGAGAGGGCGGTCACAGCTTCTTTGTCCGTCGTTCTCTTGACGACCGCATGGTCCTTTGCCTATCGGATCTCGGCCTTGAGCCTGTGCACCTCCTTCACCGAATCTGTTTACACAATAAGACATCATGAAAAACTATAGGGACAGTGTCCGGGTACAAGTGTTCGGATAAAGGAGTCCAGGCAAAGGTATTCGTATTTTGTTTTGACCTAACTTGTGCCTCGTCGAATCTTAGGTTGAGGGCCTCAACTTCATCCTCAGAGCGTTTAAGCTTCCGATTCATCTCGTCTAGCTTGGCGCCATTATTGCCGCCGCCAATGACGATGCCTACAGTACACATATAGTGGACATGTTACATGAGTTTTCAACTCCCACATTATAATCAGTCCGATCATATGTTGGACCTTATTAGGAGCTACCCTAAGATGCCGTAAACAAAAGTTGTATCTGGTCCGATAACAGATATATGATTGATCCCTAGGTAAGTTTTTCAAACTCTCCCAGGGCTCGGGGGCTGCCATCTATATAATGGAAATAACTAAAAGCTTTGCAAATAAGAGTATCAGGTGACTTACTTGAAAACCCGTTAGGATACCTCGGAAGGCCTCCTTCAAGCCGTTGTCAACGGACTGGATGCTCTTTAATACCGCACTCATGAGGGTGCGGTGCTCCTCGGAGACGGAGGCGCTCGATAGAGCCTCCTCCATGATCGGCCACCCATTGGTCGGTGGCGCCGGAGGTGATCGGATAACCCGATCACTAACTGGGGTTTGAACCAGAACCTCCGGAGGCATGCTACGCTCCGGAGATGCCCTTGGAGGGGACTGAGCGGCCGCTCATTCAGCCTCCTCGGTGTCTGGGCGGGGTACTTCCCCCCGGTCTTCAGTAATCGAGGCGTTAGCCTCGGCCATTGTGTCATCTCCCCCGCCGCCGGTGCCCGGCTTTGTAGGATCATGGGATGACACCTCAGCGGTGTCCTTTCGGTTCTCGGAGTGGTGGGATGTGAGGCATTCCCGCTCCCCGCTAGTTTGGCAGGCGGGGTCTCCCCATCCGATATTTGATCGGTGGGGAGGACGCGCGGGGGGCTGCAGAATCCATGAACACCTATGGTTTAGTAAACTCTAAACTTGTTAAAAGAACAAATAAGGGGTCTTCAAATCCTAACCTTTGAGCTGGGGGCTTGACCCTGAGGTGTTGGGGAACGTTGCATGGGAAACAAAAAAACTCCTACGCACATGCAAGATCTATCCATGGTGATGAGCATCTACGAGAGGGAGAGTGGATCTACGTACCCTTGTAGATTGCTAAGCAGGAAGCGTTAAGGAACGTGGTTGATGTAGTTGAACGTCTTTGCGATCCAAATCGCCGAGCGTCCCGCGATCCAATCACGATCCGTCCTGATCTAGCACCGAACGGATGGCACCTCCGCGTTTAGCACACGTACGGCTTGATGACGATCTCCGCGTTCTTGATCCAGCAAGAGGGAGAGGAGAGGTAGACGAGTTCTCCGACAGCACGACGGCATTGCGGCGATGGTGGTGGAGTAAGTCTAGTAGGGCTTCGCCTAAGCACTGCTGAATCCGATCTAGAGGAGAAACTATGGACTAGAGGAGAGGGTTGCACGTGGCTGAAAATCTATATGCAAAAAACCCTAAAACCTCTAGTATATATAGGAGGAGGAGAGGAGGAGGCTTGTCACAAGGGCTAGCCCTTGGTGGCTTCGGCCGAAGTGGAGAGGAGGAGTCCTCCTCCTCCACTCCTAGTAGGATTAGACTCCTTCCTTATTTCCACCTTTTTTTTTTGCCTTTTTCCACCTTTTCCACTTTGGACTTTCTTCCCAGTCGCATCGGCCTTCTGTGGGACTTCGGCCAGCCCACTAAGGGCTGGTATTCATCCTCCCACAGCCCATGTAGCCTCTTGGGTCGAAATACTCCTCCCAATGGTCCCTCGGTACCCTCCCGGCACTCCCGATACACTACCGATGAGCCCGGAACTTTTCCGATGACCAAAACAGGACTTCCTATATATCAATCTTTACCTCTGGACCATTCCGAAGCTCCTCATGACATCCTGGATCTCATCTGGGACTCCAAACAACCTTCAGTCACCACCATGCGTAACTCTATACTACCGAAACGTCACCAAATCTTAAGTGTGCAGACCCTGCGAGTTTGAGAACTATGTAGACATGACCGAGACACCTCTACGGTCAATAACCAATAGCGGGAACTGGATGCCCATATTGATTCCTACATATTCTACTCAAGATCTTTATCGGTCGAACCCCTATGTCAAGGATTCAATTAATCCCATATGATGTTCCCTTTGTTCATCAGTATGTTACTTGCCCGAGATTTGATCGTTGGAATCTCCATACCTAGTTCAACCTCGTTACCGACAAGTCTCTTTACTCATTCCGTAATACAAGATCCCGTGTCTAACACTTAGTCACATTTCTTGCAAGGCTTATTGTGATGTTGTATTACCGAGTGGGCCCTGAGATACCTCTTCGTCACACGGAGTAACAAATCCCAGTCTTGATCCATGCCAACCCAACAGACACCCTCAAAGATACCTGTAGAGTACCTTTATAGTCACCCAGTTACGTTGCGATGTTTGATACACACAAGGCACTCCTCCAGTGTCAGTGAGTTGCATGATCTCATGGTCATAGGAACATATACTTGACACGCAAAAAACAGTAGCAATAAACTGACATGATCATATGCTACGTTTATAGTTTGGGTCTTGTCCATCACATCATTCCCCTAATGATGTGATTCCGTTATCAAATGAAATCTCATGTCCATGACTAGGAAACCATAGCCATCTTTGATTAACGAGCCAGTCTACTAGAGGTATACTAGGGACATGGTGTTGTCTATGTATCCACACATGTATCTGAGTTTCCGATCAATATAATTCTAGCATGGATAATAAACGATTATCATGAACAAGGAAATATGATAATAACTAATTTATTATTGCCTCTAGGGCATATTTCCAACATGAGGTTCCTTCGTGGAACCACCTCGAGGTTATCGGACTTAATATCTGAGTCCGAGCTGTCGTGGGACAGGATCACCTGTGCACGACACGTCCTCTTAGGGGCGGGAGGGGAACCTCTTCCGGGGCGTTTGATGACGCCGCCCTATTTCTTGCGAGGCGGGAATTTCCTTCCCCTCCGGCTTCATCCTCCTCCTCTTCCTCCTCCTCCTCATGCTCCTCTTGATTCGAGGAGGCATGAGTTTCCCCGGACACAGTCTCTGACTGGTCCCGGATACAAAGGGCACTTCGGCCTAGTTTCTTCTTCTTCTCCTTCTTCATGGGTGCCTCGTAAGGCTTCTCCACATGCATTTCCGCCAACATCCCAGACCTAGCATCCTCGGGCTGAGGTGCCGGACTGCTAATGTTAACGGATTTCTTTAGCCATTTCTACAAAAGAATGATAGGAAGAGAACATTATGGAGTCTCCTTGGGAAGTGAAAAAGCCAAGCAGAAGTGACCCATACACTAGTGGAAAAAGGGCCATTTGTCCCGGTTCGTAAGGCCCATTTGTCCTGGTTTAGGAACCGGGACTAAAGGGTTAGGACTAAAGCCCACGACCTTTAGTCTCGGTTCGCTTACGAACCGGAACAAATGGGGCTACACGTGGCCGCTCAGCTGAGCCCAGGCAGGAGGGCCTTTGGTCTCGGTTGGTAACACCAACCGGGACCAAAGAGCCTCCACGCGTCAGCAGCTCAGGAGCTATTTTTTAAGAGGGGGGTTTTGAGGGTTTTGGAGGGTTAATTTAGGGGTTTCATATATTTTGTTAGATAGCTAATAGAGAGAAGTGATCTCTCTTATCTCTGTGCTTGGTCACGACGCTACGTACTATACTTATAGATAGAACATATAACACAATTTAATCATCATTTTCGTCAATGAGACGTCATATAACAAGTTGGTCACTAGTCATAATCACAACTCCTCCTCCTCCTCATCATCATCAACTCTAACACATTGTAGCACATAATAACACATTGTACCTAGGACCTACATACTCCTATCTCGTAGGACCTACTCCATCCTCTCTTAGGTACAATATCATTAAACAAGATAGGCGCTGACTCTCCATTATGGAGAACGGAGATCATCCTATCTCCCATTCTTGGCCTACGCACAATGTTGCTTCCAAGTATCTCTCTACGATTGAGCATACATTTTTTCCAATCTTCGATTGTCATGACTCCATCGGTTTTAGAAATCCAGTATGGACAGGAGTGATGTGTAGGCTCACCTGGCCATGGTGGCCCTAAGCTCGTAACAACAACGCGACCTCTCGGAAACATCAGATGAGGCACACAATCCTCCGGGATTTTCTGTTGAAAAACATAGTAATAACTTTGTTGTTAGCAATGTAGTTTAGTTTTAGAAGAATTTATGCAAAAGATGCACGGCTGTCGTAATAGTAGAATTAAAATCTTACCATGCAATCTCCATGGATGTTACCATAGTTCACCACGTGCACTAATGGCACGTATTGACCCTAATGTGAAGGAGTTTGATAATAACTATTGTAATTCTCAAGATGACTAAGAAATGCGGTAAGATGATATTTCTCCTTATAAGTTAATTCTGCTTCATCACTGTAGTAGTAGGTTCTGTCTACCATCTTCCGTACATTTTTTGAAGAATGAAAATAAGCTGTCAATGCAAATAAGTTGTCAATTATTTTTAAATAAACAACATAAA
The DNA here is from genome assembly GCA_022496015.1 of Hordeum marinum. Classification (NCBI taxonomy): domain Eukaryota; kingdom Viridiplantae; phylum Streptophyta; class Magnoliopsida; order Poales; family Poaceae; genus Hordeum; species Hordeum marinum. The sequence goes on from CM039673.1 coordinate 111,381,735, forward strand.
TTACTTAATAAATATGGTTGAGAAAATCACATAATGGTAGAACTGGAGGCGTCTGCACATCAACCCTGATGTCGATATTAACTTCAATTTCATCTTCCGGACGAATATCAAAGGTGATAAGCATATTAGGCTCAAATGCATAAGCCTTGCATAGTGCTTGCCAATTTTTGCATTCAAAATAGCAATAGGTGTCTGCATGGTACAATTTTACCGCAAAAGTAAAACCATGCTCGGTCCTCAAGTGAACTATCTTTATCTCCATATCTTTTTTAGTATTGAAACCAATCTTATCCAAGACAGCAATTCTTGCATGGCAGGGGATACGCTAGTAGAACAGTAAAAAATTAAAATTAATTATAAGTTGAAGCAAAAGAGGCAGAAGTCATGCTTAATTACGAAAAGAGACTTGTCATTCTGACTTACTGTATCCACTTCGAAGGTCTCATCCAGCATGATGTTGAAGCGCCTACCATCAACTAGGAAAGTCTTGTCACGCAGGATGCGCTCGTCTTCGCAGTATTCACACATACCGAATTCACTTTCGTCGTCAAACATTTCCTATGTTCATAGTTGAAACATTAAAAATCGATCGAAGGAAACTACGAGAAAACTGATCAACACACAGATCACTATTACTCAATATGCAACAGGTTGGCTTTAGGTCTATCGAGTCTTTCCTTCCTAAACTCTCATCTCACGTATATGGTGGGCACTCCCTCTGATATTGTGACCGTTGGTGATGGTGGCTCCTTCATTCGTCCTAGAGTGCATTACACCAAAATGTCTAGCACACTAGAACGAAGGAGAAGCGACCCCCACAACAATAGTCGAGATTCTTCCTCTGTCATATATATATATATATGGTGGACACTCTCCATCATTGAAAGACACACAATGATCCGAAATGGACCTAAAGTCAACCTATTTCATATATCAAGCAATGACATAGAAAAAATTCCCTATGTTTTATCGGAATGACTTGCAAATCACAAATACATTTATAATGAACTCGAATATAATATCACTAATACATCATCCCGAATAATCTAGTTCAAGAATTACGGCACTCTTTGGATCCTAATGTGTGTGTGACTTTTGGTCCGTCGAGGCTTTCCTTAAGTAACTCTCATATCTCATGGTGTGTTGGTGCGCTCTCTCTCACACTGATATGGTGGTGTATATATGTTGGTGGGCACTCTCTCACAGTAATAGTTTGACCGCCGGTGATGGACGCCCCACCTCTTCTCTTCTTGCACAATATATCGACGAGTATATCACAAAGAAAATAAGAAAGATGAGGCGCCCCCCACGACAACAGTCGGGATTCCTCCATCAAGAACACACATGAAAGTCACACAAGGAGCAACGACAGACTGGAAGTCACACACGCATTATACCGATAAAATATCACAAATACATTAATATTTATAATGAACTCGAATATAAAACCCAAAAATACATAAAAATTCCTATGAGAATGTTTTCTTATTATTTAATCACTAATTTTTCATAAAACCCAAAAAAAAATCATCATTAACATACTAATCTAACGTAAACATTCATCATAAACATACTAATCTAACATAAACATTCATCACAAACATAGTAATCTAACATAAACATTCATCATTAACATTCATCATAAAAAAATTCTGTAATCTAACATACACATACTAATCTAACATAAACATTCATCATATAAAAAAATCAACATATATTTTTAAAAAAGTTGCAAGGAGCCAGGCGGCGGCAGCTCACAGCGGGGGCGGCGACGGGGCGGCGACGGGGGCGGCGGGGGAGGCGACGGGGGAGGAGCGGCGATGGGAGCGGCGCGGCGACGGGGGCGGCAGGGACGGCGGGGGAGGCGCGGCGACGAGGGCGGGGCGGCGACGTGGGCGATGGGGGAGAGGCAGCGACAGGGGCGGCGACGAGGGCGGGGCGGAGACAGGGGAGGCGATGGGGACGGGGCGGTGACGAGGAGGGGGATGATGATGACGGGGGCGGCGACGGGGAGGCGACGGGGGCGGCGGGAACGGCGACGGGAAGACGAGGAGGGCAATGAAAACTGCGAGATTTCCTAAGTGTTTCTTATATAGATGAAGCATTGGTCCCGGTTCGTGCACTAACCGAGACCAATGCCCACCTTTAGTCCTGGTTGGTGCCACCAACCGGGACCAAAGCCCTGTTTTCACCAGCCCAAAGTGCGGGAAACAGGGACCTTTGGTCCCGGTTGGTGGCACCAACGGGGACCAATGCAGACCTTTAGTCCCGGTTGGTGCCACCAACCGGGACCAAAGCCCTCTTTTCAGCAGCCCAAAGGGCGGGAAATAGGGACCTTTGGTCCCGGTTGGTGACACCAACCAGGATAAAAGGGGGGCATTGGTCCCGGTTGATGGCACCAACCGGGACCACTGGTCCCTTTTCGTCGGCCCGCGGGGAAGCAGCAGATGTTTAGTCCCACCTCGCTAGTCGAGAGGAGACAACACCTGTTTATAAGCCCCGATGCGCTTGACTTGTCAAGCTCCTCTCATAGTGAAAATAGATGCCCTTATACACGAAATTTGACCTAAATTCAAACTGGTAGTTAGGTGCCTAACTAGCACCTTGAATTTAGGTTGGATTTCAGTGTAAGCGCATCTATTTTGACTTTTGCTATTTTTATGTTATTTATTTGCTATTTTTCCTGTTATTTAATATTACTTTGTTTTAACATTATATTCAATTTGGTAATTTTTAGGTTTTATATAATTTTAGTTTCAAAAATACTAGATGTTTATAATTTTAGTTATTGATTTTTTTGAGCTAAATGGCCCTGAAATTGAAAAGCACTACAAATGAACTCTGAGAAGGTTGAAAGTTAGCATGATATCATCATTTCACCCACATAGCATGTGCTAAAAAGTTGAGAGGGTTACGGCAAAAGCTGGATGCACTTCGTATACAAAACTGTCAGTCTCTTTCAAAGTATCAGACTTCCGGACAGAAACTCATCGGTTACAAAAGGCATTTCATTTTCTTGAACTTATTTGAACTCTAGGCTTTTTGTGTGTTCAAAATGCACCATTCAAAGCCACATCATAAATTTTCAACCCTTTCTAACTTCATTTGATATTTTTCATGCAGTTATTGATTTTTTTGATCTAAATGACCCTGAAATTGAAAAGCACTACAAATGAACTCTGCAAAGGTTGAAAGTTGTCATGGTATCATCATTTCACCCACATATCATGTGCTAAAAAGTTGAGAGGGTTATGGCAAAAGCTGGATGCACTTCGTGTACAAAACAGACAATCTCTTTCGAAGTATCACGGTTCCGGACGGAAACTCATCGGTTACAAAAGGCATTTCATTTTCTTGAACTTATTTGAACTCCAGGCTTTTTGTGTGTTCAAAATGCACCATTCAAAGCAACATCATCAATTTTCAACCCTTTCTGACTTCATTTGGTATTTTTCATGCAGTTATTGATTTTGTTGAGCTAAATGACCCTGAAATTGGAAAGCACTACAAATGAACTTTGAAAAGGTTGAAAGTTGGCATGGTATCATCATTTCACCCACATAGCATGTGCTAAAAAGTTGAGAGGGTTACGGCAAAAGATGGATGCACTTCGTGTACAAAACGGACAGTCTCTTTCGAAGTATCACGGTTACGGACGGAAACTCATCGGTTACAAAAGGCATTTCATTTTCTTGAACTTATTTGAACTCCAGGCTTTTTATGTGTTAAAAATGCATCATTCAAAGCTACATCATCAATTTTCAACCCTTCCCGACATCATTTGTTATTTTTCATGCAGTTATTGATTTTTTTGAGCTAAATGACCCTAAAATTGGAAAGCACTACAAACGAATTCTGAAAAGGTTAAAACTTGGCATGGTATCATAATTTCACACACATAGCATGTGCTAAAAAGTTGAGAGGGTTACGGCAAAAGCTGGATGCACTTCGTGTACAAAACGGACGGTCTCTTTCGAAGTATCAGGGTTCCGGACGAAAACTCATCGGTTACAAAAGGCATTTTATTTTCTTGAACTTATTTGAACTCCAGGCTTTTTGTGTGTTCAAAATGCACCATTCAAAGCCACATCATCAATTTTCAACCCTTTCTGACTTCATTTGTTATTTTTCATGCAGTTATTGATTTTTCGAGCTAAATGACCCTGAAATTGAAAAGCACTACAAATGAACTCTGAAAAGGTTGAAAGTTGGCATGGTATCATACTTTCACCCACATAGCATGTGCTAAAAAGTTGAGAGGGTTAGGGCAAAAGCTGGATGCACTTCGTGTACAAAACAGACAGTCTCTTTCGAAGTATCAGGGTTCTGGACGGAAACTCATCAGTTACACAACGCATTTCATTTTCTTGAACTTATTTGAACTCCAAGATTTTTGTGTGTTCAAAATGCACCATTCAAAGCCACATCATCAATTTTCAACCCTTCTCGACATCATTTGTTATTTTTCATGCAGTTATTGATTTTTTTGAGCTAAATGACCCTAAAATTGAAAAGCACTACAAATGAACTCTAAAAAGGTTGAAAGTTGGCATGGTATCATCATTTCACCCACATAGCATGTGTTAAAAAGTTGAGAGGGTTACGACAAAAGCTGGATGCACTTCGTGTACAAAACGGATTGTCTCTTTCGAAGTATCAGGGTTCCGGATGAAAACTCATCGGTTACAAAAGGCATTTCATTTTCTTGAACTTATTTGAACTCCAGGCTTTTTGTGTGTTCAAAATGCACCATTCAAAGCCACATCATCAATTTTCAACCCTTACCGACATCATTTGTTATTTTTCATGCAGTTATTGATTTTTTGAGCTAAATGACCCTGAAATTGAAAAGCACTACAAATGAACTCTGAAAAGGTTGAAACTTGGCATGGTATCATCGTTTCACCCACATAACATGTGCTAAAAAGTTGAGAGGGTTACGGAAAAAGCTGGATGCACTTCGTGTACAAAACGGACAGTCTCTTTCGAAGTATCAGGGTTCCGGACAAAAACTCATCGGTTACAAAACGCATTTTATTTTCTTGAACTTATTTGAACTCCAGATTTTTTGTGTGTTCAAAATTGTGCAGGCCCTTAATATACTCGGAGGTGCGTCAGTCACCGTACATCCATTGCCGGTTCATCTGCATGCTTATATAATAAAGTGTATTAAAAACCATTACAACATATCATGAATAAAGAAGTGACCAAATTAATAGAAATTCATCATCACATTAAAGCCAAAGTAAAATAATGACCAAAATAAATACGTACATTTCATATATAGTTTTCATTATTGAACAACATATAGCTCTCTAGAGCATCTAATTAAAACATATAGCGAAACTACGTAAAAAATTTAAATGCAACAACAAATGCAATCATAACCGCTACTAAGGTACCAATTGATCCAACGGCATAATGATACCAAGCCTTAGTATGAATGGCACATTTTCTAATCTTTCTAAGCTTCAAGCGCATTGCATCCATCTTGGTCTTATGATCGTCGACGATATCGGCAACATGCAACTCCAATCCCATCTTGTCATCTTCAGTTCTTTCAATTTTTCTTTCAAATGATCGATTTCTTTTTCAGCTTCTGTTAACTTCTCGAGCAGAAATGCATAGTCGGTTGGAAATTCTGGTTCAACTACTTCCTATAGATAAAAACATCTACGTCAAGTTGGTGGCATAATTAATTGTCATAGACATTAGATATGTGAAATAGTTATATAAAAGATAATATACCACATCTGAATCATAGACTAGACGAGGGCCGACGTGGGCGGATACCATAACCATGACACTATATAATAACAAACAATAATAAAAGTAAGAAAATCATACGAGTAAGTATATTTTATTTTAGCAAGAAGATAAGATCAAGAGGCTCACCACGCGCGGGCGATCAATGGTGGTTTCAGGATGGGGACGGGACAGGACGGACCGCCAAACCTAGACAAATCTTGACAAAAATGGAGTTTGGACAAGGAGCTTCGAGAGGATAAAGCTTAAGTTTGGCTTGGGCATTTCATCAAACACCTCATATTCATAGGAGGTGAGCTAGAGCACCACAAAGCTCTCCCCTCGCTGGCCTGAAAAACAGAGCAAAGTGGAGTGCTCTGCTCGCTGGCGAGGGGGTATATATAGGCATTTCATTGGTCCCGGTTTGTGGCTGGAACCGGGACTAAAGGACCCCCTTTGGTCTCGGATCCAACCACGAATCGGGACCAATGGTTGTGGGCCAGGAGCGAGGCACATTGGTCCCGGTTTGTGTGTGGAACCGGGACCAAAGGTTCCAGACGAACCGGGACCAATGCCCCACGTGGCCCGCCCGCCCCCCTGGCCTCACAAACCGGGACTGTTGCCCCCATTGGTTCCAGTTCGTGACTGAATCGGGACTAATGTGTTGGCCTAGCCTGAACCAATGCCATGTTTTCTACTAGTGATACCTCGGTGGTGGGTGACGGGGTTATTACCCCTGGGTAGGCCAAAGCAACGAGGTCTTCCCCCTTTCGCTTTGAAGAAAAACTACGTAGCCGGCTGGGGGACGTTCGACACAAGCCGGTGCCGGCTCGCGCCCCAGACGGTTGGTCGAGGAGCCGTCTAGACCCTCGGCCGGCTGGGCGAGGCCGGCTGCCTCCGGGCCGCCTCTTCCGTTAACCTTGGGACGGAAATGCGACATGCTGTCCCTCTACACGCAGGTACAACGACAGGACACGACCAACATGATGGGCGGCCCTGTGGCTACAGTGGCCGCTGATGCACTGCAGCGCGTGGCTATAGTCCAACCGTCCCGACCGTTGACCTCGGCAAGCGCGACCAGGCGTAGGAACAGTGCCAACACGCCCTCGCCACTCGAGTACTTACCCCGGCATGGCTACAGCACGGCCGGTCGTATCGGAGACTTCGGCCGGCTAGCGCTAGACGCCGCCTCCCTGGGCGACCTGTGCCGTGGCAGGTGGGCGAGGGCCAATTGCAGAGCCGGCTGGCGGGCCCCAATGGGAGATGGGACCGCTCGGCTGACGGACCCCACCAATGACAAGACGGCACGAGTGGCGGGACCCTTTGGCCAGCCGAAGAGACTGCGAGCCGGGTCCCCCCACCTTTGTACTTAGAACATATTATAAGAGCCGGGGGGTGGCCTATAAAACCCCCCGAGCCCACCATGCAACGGGGACGGACGATCACCTTCACACACACACAACCCCTTCTAGCAGTGGAGGAAGAGGAGCCGGCTGCCCCTTCTTCCTCCTCTAGACACGGCTCCAGGAGCACCATTGTATCTATACCCATCCATCCAACTAAACCAAGCAGGACTAGGGGTATTACCTCCTCCTAAGGGCCCTGAACCTGGGTACATCGTGTGTCGCCACTGCTTCTGCGCAATCTCGCACTCGGAGCCCGTCGGCGTCCTTTGGCCCCAACCACCTACGATAAGCCACCCAATGGCATCTGTCGTGAGAAAACGATGACAGTTGGCGCCCAGCGGGACCCCTCGCCATTCCTCGCCATCGCCGCTCGTCCAGGAGAAACCGTCGGGGGCTCGTGGGGCTTGCTCCGGCACGCCCTACGAGAGACTCCATTGGCCTCACGGCCAACATCGACGCGCTCACCGAGCGCTTCGGCACAGCCTCGCTGAGGCTCCGGCCGCTGACGAGTACCCCACGGGGGTGCTCGTCTGCGCTGGTCCGCCCATGGCAGTGGGCGCACTCGCTGTGACTCAGTCCAGCGGCTCCCACGATCGTGTGAGTAATGGCCATCACCTCCTCCACCGCCTCCGGACGTGCGCGGGCCGCGGCTAGCGCTGCCGCTGCCCATGTCACCACCTCCGATCCGCTCGGCGCGGCCCTCCGGGGCTTGAGCACTCCTATCGCCCCGGCGGCAAACCCCGACACCACCGCGGCCGATCTTGAGGTGGCTCATCGCGTCCCGTTCGAGAACGCCACCGCCCTCGCAGCCATGCGGCGCTGCATGGAGGCGGCCCAGCGGGAGTACGCTTCAGCCTATGGCCTTACCCCGGCTGGCGTCGAGCCCAGTCGGCATGGGGCTGTGCGCGACCACGGTCGCGTGGTCGCCGAAATCGTTGGTGGAAAAATGCCCGTCTACGACACCCCCGCAGCCAACCTGCGGGCCCTCAAGGTGGCCTACGATGAACTGACCACCTTGGAGGGCGAAGAGCGTGCCAGCCAGGAGCGCCACATCAAGGAGCTCACCGATGCTGCTGATTCACAGCAGCATCTGCTCGCACCAGGCAGCGCTGCTGCCGAAGGCTCTCGGCCCGAGCGCGAGGGCATGGGAACTGCCGGCCATCAGGCGGCCCAGTACTCTTGCTCCCCTCGCGTTTCTGGCCGCCGAACCGGAACAAACAACCCCTGACCCTCTCAGACGCCGGGGAGCAAGCAGCCGGCTGTCAACAGCCGATGCACCAACGATCCGCCTCAAAGCGGCCGCCACCACGAAGCGCCAGCACCCGGTAGCTGGCGCAGCCACGGGCACACGCCGCCCCCGCGGCGCGAGTCGGGGCAGTCGGTGCCACCCACCGTCCGTCCCGAGCTCTCGGCTCGGCTCGGACCACGCGTCCCCCGCAGCGAGAACGACACCCACAACCGCCTCAACAAACTCGCGCAATCCGCCCTCCTCGAGGAGGAGGGCTCGATTGGTCTGGCTTGCGTTGGCCCCTGGATCCGCACCGAGTCATTCCCAACCGACTTCACGCTCCCTAGGGACACCCCAAAATACAACGGGACCGCCAAGCCCGAAGACTGGTTGATCGACTACACCACCGCGGTTGGCATCGCCAGGGGGAATAAGCGCATAGCCGTTCGCTACGCCCCCCTGATGTTGATCGGCTCGGCCCGCACCTAGCTCAATAGCCTGGCGGCCGGCATCATCAACACCTAGACGGACTTCGAGGAGGCCTTTGTCCGCAACTTCATCGGCACCTACAAGCGGCCTGGCCGTCCCCGTGAACTCGCCATGTGCGTTCAGGTCCCGGACGGATCCCTCCGCGACTACCTCACTCGGTGGACCGAGCTTCGCAATTCCTGCGAGGGGGTGCACGAGGTGCAAGCCGTGCGGTACTTCATCGAGGGCTGTCGGGACGACACCCCTCTCAAACATAAGCTTCTGTGCTCCGAGCCGGCCACGCTTGCCGAGCTCATGACCAAGGCAGACAAGTACGCCACGGCTGACTCAACCATCCAGGTCAAGACGAGCCCGCCCACCAAGGCGACGACAACGCCGGCCATGTCCTGGCCGCCTGCCGACAACCGGCAGCCGCAGAACAACAAACGCAAGAACGACTAGTCGGATCCCCGCTACAGGAGCCGGTAGGTCAACACCATCGAAGAGCAGGCAGCCTTCTAGCCAGCGCCAGCGCACTGGCAAGGCTGCCTGGCAGACGAAGCTCACCTTCGAGCAAATGCTCGATATCCCTTGCAAGAACCACTCAGGGGCCAAACCCTCTACGCACACGCTTCGGCGGTGCAGCTTCTCACAACAACTGTGCGGGGGGACGGCCTTCCGACTCCCCCCGCGCCGCCCATCCGCGCGTTGGCCCCGGCCCGAGCTGCCGCCCCGGCGCCGGCTCCGGCTCCGGCCCAGAACGACGGTCGTCTAATCGACCAGTTTCCCAACCATGATGGTTGCTATGTTGTCTTCACCAGCGAAGAGACGGGCAAACACGCTCAGCGCCAGCTCCGCCGTGAGGTGAACGCCACCATGCCGGAATCTCCCCAGTTCATGCATTGGTCGGAGAAGCCGGTCACTTGGAGCCAGGCCGATCACCCTGCCATGATGTTGAATCCTGGCAGCTATACTTTGCTACTCGATCCCACCATCGCCACCAAGGAGCAAACTTGCCGCTCCTCTCGGGTGTTGATAGATGGTGGCAGCAACATCAACATTCCGTACCTTGACACGATGCACAAGCTGGGGCTGAAAATAGAAGACCTGCAGGCGAGCCAGGCGGTATTCCACGGCATCGTGCCTGGGAAGTCCTACTCCCCTGTCGGCAAGATCACGCTCGACATCCTCTTCGATGGACCCAGCCACTTCCGCCGCAAGCCGGTATTGTTCAAGGTCGTGGACCTTGCGAGCCCCTACCACGCGCTATTAGGCCGGTCAGCCCTCGTCAGCTTCATGGTGGTCCCCCATTACGCCTACCTCAAGCTCAAGATGTCGGGCCACAAGGGAATCATCACCATCACGGGTGACTGCAAAATGTCGCTCGAGTGTGCTCGAGACGGCAGCCGGCTGGTTGAGGCCCCGAAAATCGCCGAGGAGAGACGGCAGCTCGACCGGCTCGTGGCCCTTGCTGCCAGCCAGCCGGTCGTGTCGGCTCCTCCCTTGCAATCCGTCGGCAAGGCCTCCTTCCAGCCGTCCAAGGACACTAAGCAAATTCCGCTCGACCCGGCCATCCCGGCTCAATGCGTCACCATCGGCTCCCGCCTCAACAGCAAATAGGAAGGCGAGCTCGTCGACTTCCTCTGTGAGAATCGACATCTTCGCATGGTCCCCCAAGGACATGCCGAGTGTTCCAAGGAAGTTCGCCGAGCACAAACTACACGTCCGGCCAGACGTCAAGCCAGTCAAGCAACCCCTGCGTCGCTTCTCCGAGGAGAAGCGGCATACTATAGGCGAAGAGATCACCCAACTGCTCGCAACCGGGTTCATCATGGAAGTGTTCCACCCGGACTGGCTGGCCAACCCAGTCCTGGTGCTGAAGAAAAACAAGACCTGGCACATGTGCATCGACTACACAAGCCTAAACAAGGCATGTCCCAAGGACCCCTTCGCCCTGCCGCGGATCGATCAGGTCATCGACTCCACGGCCGGCTGCGACTTGCTGTCCTTCCTGGACGCCTACTCAGGCTACCACCAGATCAAGCTGGACCCAGAAGACCGGCTAAAGACCTCCTTCATCACCCCCTTCGGGGCCTACTGCTACATCACCATGTCCTTCGGCCTGAAGAATGCAGGCGCCACCTTTCAACAGTGTATGCAAAAGTGCCTCCTGCCTCAGATAGGCAGGAATGTCCACGTCTACGTCGATGACATCGTCGTCAAGACCAAGAAGCATTTCAGCCTCCTCGATGATCTTCGGGAGACCTTCGCGAACTTGCGCGAGTACAAGATCAAGCTCAACCTGGAGAAGTGTGTCTTCGGCGTCCCAGCCGGCCAACTCTTGAGTTTCTTCGTGTCCGCTCGCGGCATCGAAGCTAACCCCGAGAAGATCAACACGATCGAGCGCATGCCGAAGCCGACCCGGCTTCGCGACGTCCAAAAGTTCACCGGATGCCTCGCCTCGCTCAGCCGGTTGGGGGAGAAGCCCATGCCCCTCTACGGGCTCCTCCGCAAGACGGCCCTGATCGAGCCGGGCCACACCAAGAAACCAAGCATGTTCGATTGGCCTGACAAGGCGGACGAGGCCTTCCGCGGCCTCAAGAAGGCGCTCACCTGCGCGCCCATCCTGGCTGCGCCGACTGAGAAGGAACCGCTGATCGCCTACATCACGGCGACCACCCACGTCATCAACGTCGTCCTGGTGGTCGAGCGGCCGGACGAGGGCAAGTCCCTGCCGGTCCAACGACCCGTCTACTACCTCAACGAGGTCCTCTCCGCGTCCAAGCAAAACTACCCCCACTACCAAAAGATGTGTTATGGCATATACTTCACCGCCAAGAAGGTCAAGAAGTACTTCCAGGAGCATACCATTACCGTGGTGAGCACGGCCCCGCTCAGCGAGATCATGAGCGGCCGGGACTCCATCAGCCAGATCGCCAAATGGGTCATCGCCCTCGCCGATCATGAGATCCGGTACGAGCCAAGAACCGGCATCAAGTCACAGGCGTTGGCTGACTTCCTCATCGACTGGGCAGAGACGGACTTCGTCCCGCCTCCCCCAGACTCCACGCATTGGCGCATGCACTTTGATGGCTCGAAAATGAGGACCGGTCTGGGTGCCGGCATAGTTCTCTCCTCCCCAAAAGGTGATCATCTCAAGTAGGCCCTCCAAATCCACTTCGCCACCTCCAACAACGTGGCCGAGTATGAGGCCATCGTCCATGGCCTCCGACTCGCCAAGGAAATCGGCATCAGGCGCATTCTATGCTTCGGGGACTCCGACTTCGTGGTGCAGCAAGTCTCTGGTGAATGGGACGCCACGGACGCCAACATGGCCAGCTACCGCTTCCTCGTACAACAGCTCACCGGCTCCTTTGAGGGTTGTGAGTTTCACCACATCCCACGAGCGGACAACGAGGCGGCCAACGCGCTGGCAAAGATCGGCTCCACCCGGCAGGCCATCCCAGCCGGCATCTCCCTCGAGCGGCTGCTCAAGCCATCGATCAAGCCTTCCTCATAGTCGGAGTCAATCTTCGTACCGGCGGACGCTGCCGGCCCGTCGACGGCCCCAGCTGCCCCTCCGGTGTCTTCGCCGCCGGCTCCCTCGTCACCGGCCGCCCTGCCGGCACCGAGCGAGCCGGCCAGCCCCGGCAGCGCGGCCGTCATGATGATCATCGACCAGCCGGCCCTAGGGGCGGGCGAGCCGGGCCTGGGGGCTGATCAACCAGTCTCGGGGGCTCCCGAGCCGGTCCCGGGGGCTGATCAGCCAGTTCTGGGGCTCCCAAGCTGTCCCCCTTCTCGGCCCCCTCATGGGCCCAACCTATGCTGGCGTTCCTCCTACGAGGCGAGCTCCCTCCAGACGAGGCCTTGGCTAGGCAAGTCCAACGCCGGACCTCGGCATACAGCATCATTAACAACAAGCTCGTTCGTCGCAGCACTACTGGCGTCTTTTAGCGATGCGTCAAGCCGGAAAAGGGCCTAGAAATCCAACTCGACATCCACAAGGGCGAGTGCGGGCATCATGCCGCCTCCAGAAACCTGGTGGCCAAGGCCTTCCGGCATGGTTTTTTCTGGCCCACGGCCCTCGAGGCGGCCAAGAAATTGGTCGACGAGTGCGAGGGCTGCCAACATTTCAGCACGTAGAGCCACCTGCTGGTGTCGGCCCTCCAGACAATCCCCCTCTCGTGGCCATTCGCTGTCTGGGGGCTGGACATAGTCGGCCCCTTCAAAACCGCTCAAGGCGGCATGACGCACATACTGGTAGCTGTCAACAAATTCACCAAGTGGATCGCGGCGCGACCAATCAAGAAGCTGGACGGCCCTACGGCCGTCCGGTTCATCGACGACATCATGGTTTGCTATGGTGTCCCCCACAACATCATCACCGACAACGGCACGAAGTTTGCCAAGGGTGTACTTGCACGCTTCTGCTCCAAGCAGGGAATCCGGCTCGATCTGGCCTCCGTCGCTCATCCGCAATCAAACGGCCATGTCGAGAGGGCAAATGGCCTTATCCTGTCCGACAAAAAACCCTGGCTCGTGACGCTGTTGGTGAGGACAGCCTGATGTTGGATCGACGAGCTACTGGCCGTCCTTTGGAGTCTTAGGACCACTCCGAACCATTCGACCGGCTACACTCCCTTCTTCCTTGTGTACGGGTCCGAGGCGATCATCCCCACCGACATCGAGTTTGATTCGCCTCGGGTCGCCCTATACACGGAGAAGGATGCAAAGGAGGCAAGAGAAGACAGCGTCGACCTACTCGAGGAAGGTCGCGAACTGGTCTTAAGCCGGACGGCAATCTACCAGCAGAAGCTCCGGCACTACCACAGCAAGCGAATCCGGCCACTCTTGTTCCGCGAGAGGGACCTGGTCCTTAGGCGGATCCAGCGAATGGCCGGACAACACAAGCTGTCCTCCCCATGGGAGGGCCCATTCATCATCAGCAAGGCACTACACAACAACGCATACTATCTAATAGATGCCCAGAAGCCACAGAAGCGCAAAAGAGATGCCTCCGGAGAGGAGACGGAGCGCCCATGGAACGCGGCCCTCATGCGCCCATTTACTGCTGAAGAAACCAGTGTATGTATGTATGTATCCCCATCCTTTTGAGCTTATGAATGCAATGGGCGCCCCAAGCCGGCTGTTGGGGCGCGCCCCGTTTCGTTTCCCTCAAAAGTGTTCCTCACTCACCGGCTCCCCGACCTGGCTCCCGGACCCGGGGGCTAGCCGACTGGACCTAGAGCGCTTCTCCCAGAAGTTGACTAAGTAATGTGAGCCGGCCAAACCTCCCCACCCCTACCAGCTACAGAACCGGCTCCCGGCTGTCTGGCTGACGGGGTGTTGGGGCGACAAAGTTTGGCTCACACGAAAGGTCAAAACAAAGGTAGACCCCGGCTAGGCCTAGTCGGACCATCGCTGCGTCTCTACTTATCTCGAAAAGCCCTCGCGATTCCTAAGTTTTGAACCGACTCCCTTGAGGCGGACGCCCCAACCCAGCTACAGTCCGGTTCCTGGCTGTCGGGCTGGCGGGGCCGAAAACAAAGGGGAAAAGGAGAAGAACTGAAAAGAGTCGAGCGGGCAAAAAAGGATAAGGATGAGGCGGCATGAGTAACAAGGCAAACAATTCATGGCATAAATGTTAAGGCAAAAGCGGCCCACTGCTAGCATTAGTTCATTACATAAACACCCCCAGTGGGTGGGTTCGAGCCTAACTTTGCAGGAAGAAAAAAAGTGAAGATAAAAACGCCCAGGGGCTCAGGCCACCGGTGCGTCGCCAACCGGCGTGCCTCCAGCCGGCGCGCCGCTGGGCGGCTCGGTTCCCGCCTCGGAGGTGGTTGCGGCCTCCGGGTCGACCTCCTTGGCCTCACGAGCCTCCCATTCCGTGGCTGGCACGTCCCGCATGGTCGCCAGCCAGCCCAGGTCCATGTCGCGATACCACGACGTGACGAATCGGAGCGCCATCAGCGCCCCGGCCCGGGCAGCCGATGCCTTCTAGGCCTCGAGGCGAGGGACGGCGTGCTCTAGCCACTGGGCCACACGGTTTGTCAGAGCTCCCCCACGGCCCGGCCACAACACGGCAATGACCTCTTTGCCGACCGTCTTCAGCCGCTCCATGCTCCACTTGAGATGGGTCATTCGCATCTCGATGGCAAGTCCGATCTCGTCCACGACCCATGCGGCCTCCTCCTCGATGGAGCGACCGCACTCCCGAAGGTACTCCCGGTGCTCCTCAACGGCGCGCACAGCGCGGCGCTGAGTTTCCGGAAAGCACCCTGGAAGAAAGAAGAAGAGAAGGAAATAAAGGCAAGTTGAAACACAAGAAACGGCAAAGGGAAAAGCAACCGGCTGGGGAAGAGAAAAAAACGGCACCTACCTTCAATCGCATCGTCCACTCCAAGGGTGAAGTTGAGCGCCGCCTTGCGCTCCGACTCTCGAGCCACCTCCGACGTGGCGAGGGAACCCCTGACTTCCTCGAGCATCCTCTTGAGCCGGGTCACCTTGCCTTGGAGGGCAGCAGTCCTCAAGGAGGCGTCAGCCGCCTCCTTGATGCCCGTCTCCCGGGCCGCCACCTCCTTCGCCGCCTCGGCCTTGACCGGTCCAGCACCGCCTCCCTATCGGCCAGCAGCGCGGCCAGCCGGTCCTTCTCCTACGTGGCCGCCTGGATGCCTTGCGCCAGCCGGTCCCGCTCGGAGACAAGCCCGATTCTCTCCGCCTGAAGGGTGGCTAGCTCACCTGCAAGACACAACAGGTGTCAGCCGGCTCTCGGGGGCTATGTGCCCCTCCTGCGAAGTGCAACCAACCTTGCATGCACGCCAGCTCCTGGGAGGAAAAAGTCAAGACACGCTCAAAAGAGATCCAGCCCGGCTCCCCGTCAGCCGGTCAGCCAGCCCGCATCTCGGGGGCTACACCTAGTGGGTGCGCTTGTGCGCCCCCACTAAAAATTCTAAAGTCAAAACAACCGGCTTACCTCTGCACGATGTAGGGCGGCGTCGGCTGCCTCCGCAAACTGGGCAAGCTCCTGCCGGCACCGGTCTAGGACGCTCCCCAAATCCGCAAAGGAGGGGACCGGGCCGCCCGCTTGGGGGGCCGGCAGAGCCGACGCGCTCACTAGCGCTTCCCAGTCTCGGAGCACCTCCTGCATCGATCGCAGGGGCCTCATGGACCGGCCACCGCTGCCGCCCGAGCTCGCAATGGCGCTAGCCGCTGGGGGCAGGTTGACAATGGCAAGGCTGCGGGAGTCGCTTCCCGCCGGCCCTCCGCCCAACACCATCGTCGCCTCCGCTTTCTGCCGCTCTGGCGCATTGATCGCGACAGAGGGCACCTCCACCTCCATGGCCGCCGCCTCTGGGGCCGCCGGGACCTCCGACACCTCGGCCCGGGCCGGCTCGGCCGCAGGCGGGGTCACCTCCGGCACCTCAAGCCGGGCCGCCTCGGGAGCCGGCTCCGTCGTCGCCGCCCTCGCCTAGGCCGTCTCCTGCACAGGCAAAGGCGCTAGCGGGTCCATGGCCGCCCCTCGTGGCTCGCTCGATGGAGGCCTCAACATGCGGGTTGACTCCGCTGCCGAGTCTGACGCCCGCGGAGGATCCACCGACCTACTCCGCCTCCGGCTGCTCGAGGTTCCGGAATGCGAGGCCCCTCCTCGCATCCCAGACTTGGAGGCTCGCAGCTCCACGAGCCTCCTCTTCTCCTCCTGCTGGGTGGTCGCGTGCTCGCGGGCCAACCGGCTGACAGCATCCGTCGGGTCCCACGTCGGCTTCTCATCGTGGAGCTCGATGGGGTCACTACATCGCCCAAGTACCGGCCATTAACCGGCTCGCGAGGCGGAAGCAAAACTTATGCGAAATAAAGACTTACACGATAACGAGGGGCAAGGTCCGCTTGGCGTGCGGCGGTGGCTTCCGCGCGGCCACCTTCACCCGCTTCGGGCCGGGCGGCGGGGCCGTCGGCCCCCCTGAGCCGCCCTTTTCCCCCGGCCGGCTGCTCCGGCCGCTGAGGCCTGAGCCGGTCATTCCTCGCTCCTCCAGCCCTGGCGTGCTGTGGGAGGAGGCTCATTCAGAATCATCAAGTCGTCATCTTCATCGCCATCATCCGTCCAGTCCTTGATCAACGGGGCAAGAGGGAACTCACCCGCTCCGCTGGGCTCCTCGGCTGCGCCGGACCCTCCGGCTCCACCAGGAGCGCCGCCTCACGGGTCCGCCGTCCCGAGGAGTCCACTCGCTCCTCCGGGCCCCCCGTCTCGTAGTCTTCGGAGTTGGAGGTATCGCGCTCTGCCTTGAAGATCTGCGGGTGCGGGCCGTCCGGCGTGTTCTGTCGCACTAGCAGCTACGGTCAACACACCAAAGTGAGTTCTCCAGCCGGCTACCGGCTGGGGAATATCAAACGAAAAGAAACCACCTCAACAAAAAGACTTACCAGGGGAGGCCGGTTGATACGGTCATACGGCTCCATGCCGAACGACCACGAGGCGGGCTTCAGCTTGAACGTCGTGAGGGCATTCACCCGCTTTGCTACCTCAGCCGGTGTCAGCTCGACGATGGACAGCCGGCAGGGGTCGCGCCGGCCGGACATGTCGCAAATCCGGCGCAGCCTCAGTTGGAGGGGCAACACCCAGCACGAGATGAAGGCCGCCACCAGGTCGGCGGCGACCAATCCTTCGGAGCTTTTCAGCTGCGTGAGCCAGCCAAGCTCCTCCAGGGCCACGCCACGCGGGGCAGACGCCAGCCAGTTGACCTGGGTGGACTGCCTATCGTCAAACGGCGGCAGCCGGATATGGTCCGTCTTTGGGTTGGCGTTCTTCACGTAGAAGAACGTCCGGTGCCACCCCTTGATGGAGTCGATAAGGGAAAGAGGAGGAAAGCGGGCGACACCCTAGCAACACACTATCGTACCCCCGCAGGCGTCACTTTTCAACGGCTTGAGATAGAAAAGCGTGTTGAAGAAGTCGATGAAGGGAAGAATGCCGAGGTACCCCTCGCACAATGTCACAAAGGTAGAGAGGTATAGAATTGAGTTCGGGGCCGAGGTTGTGTGGTTGGAGGTCAAAGGTATCAAGGAGGAGGCGAAAGAAGATACTAACCGGGAGCCCGAAGCCCCGGGAGAAGTGCCAGAGGAACACGACGTGTTCCCGTGGCTGTGGCACAGGCGCTACCACGTCGCCCGGCGTGCGTGCGACCACCCGCTCCTCCGACGGCAGCATGCACGCGCGGCAAAGCTCGGCAATGTCCGCCTCAACCACAATGGAGCCAGTCCAGCTTCCATCGCGTCCATCGACCATCGCGACGGCGGTACGGCGTATAGGCACGGTTGCGTGCTTGGGGGCGGTGGCGCGTGTGGAAGGCGGGGAGGCAACGAAGACGGGCAGCAAGGGGGCAAGTGAGGCGCAGGTACCTCTGCCTCCCGCCCTTCCTCTCCTTTTATAGGGGAGGCCACAACCGGGGGACGTGGGATTGATTGCGCCCACTCCCCTCGGAGACTCCACGCGTGCGTGGGTGGCCTCGGGCCGTAACGGCCGCTTCGGGGCGCAAAGGATCCTAGCTTGCGCCCCGAGGCCTACTAGGCTATGCCTGGGGCCTAGCGGGCTAGGCCCACGCGACGTCCCGTCTCCCCACGTGCGCGGGACCCACCGCATCATTACTCACTGCGTGGTGGTGCTCCGGTACCCAAGGCGTCGGGTCCAATGGCCGACCCGGTTGCCCTTTAACCTTCGAGCCGGAGGCGGGTATCGCTGAGGGGAAGCTGTCGGCTCCCCACCGTCTGCCAGACGCGGGCCCCCGCCGGCTTCGAGGACTACTAACGGGGTTATTACCCCTGGGTAGGCCAAAGCAATGGGGTCTTCCCCCTTTCGCTTCGAAGAAAAACTACGCGGCCGGCTGGCCGTGGCCGGCTAGGGGACGTCCGGCACAAGCCAGTGCCGGCTGGGGCCCCGGACGATTGGTCAAGGAGTCGGCTGGACCCTCGGCCGGCTGCCTCCGGGTCGCCTCTTCCGTTGACCTTGGGACAGACATGCGACGTCCCATCCCTCTGCGCGCAGGTACGACGACACGACGCGACCGGCACGACGGGCGGCCCTATGGCTACAGTGGCCGCTGACGCACTGCAGCGCGTGGCTACAGTCCAACTATCCTGGCCACTGATCTCGGCGAGCATGACCGGGCATAGGAACAGTGCCGGCACGCCCTCGCCACTCGATTACTTACCCCGGCATGGCTACAGCACGACCGGCCATACCGGAGACTTCGGCCGGCTGGCGCTAGACGATGCCCCCCCCGGGCGACCCGTGCCACGACAGGTGGGCAAGGGCCAATCGCAGAGCCGGCTGGCGGGCCCCAACGGGAGATGAGACCGCTCGGCCGACGGACCCCACCAATGACGAGACGACACGAATGGCGGGACCCTCTGGCCAGCCGGAGAGACTGCTAGCCGGGTCCCCCCACCTTTGTACTTAGAACATATTATAAGAGCCGGGGGGTGGCCTATAAAACCCCCCGAGCCCCCCATGCAACGGGGACGGACGATCACCTTCACACACACACACACAACCCCTTCTAGCTGTGGAGGAAGAGGAGTCGGCTGCCTCTTCTTCCTCCTCTAGACACAGCTCCAGGAGCACCATTGTATCTATACCCATCCATCTAACTAAACCAAGCAGGAATAGAGGTATTACCTCCTCCGGAGGGCCCTGAACCTGGGTATATTGTGTGTCACCACCGCTTGTGCCCAATCTCGCACCCGGAGCCCGTTGGCGTCCTTCAGCCCCAACCACCTACGATAAGCCACCCTATGGCATCTGTCGTGAGAAAACGACGACAGTGGGTTTGGAGGCTTGCAGACCTCTATCTTCCTCCTAGGATGGCCAACTCTCCTGTGACTTGAAGAGCGCCTTCCATAGCTTCTCCCGCGTAGTGTGGAAGAGGTACTGGATTGTGGGCGCATCGTCAAGTTGCTGAGCCCACAAGGGAGTATCCCGACGCTGGCAGGGAAGATGCGCCTCCGGAGCATCACCTGAACCACATTGGTCAGCTTGATGTCCTCCTCAACTAGGGCGCTGATGCGCTTCTACAGGTCGTTCACCTCCTTGCTCGGCCCCTAGTTAAGGCCCTTTTTGAGCCATGAAGCTAGTCTAGTTGGGGGACCAGATCTGAATGCGGTAGGAGGGATCCGACCTTCTTCTCGTGGTTCTGTGATACAGAACCACTCCTTTTGCCACGCCTTGATGGTGTCAATGAAGGTGCCTGATGGCCACACGACGCGGGTGAGCTTGCCGATGACAGCCCCGCCGCAGTCTGCGTACTTCCCACCAACGCACTTCGGCTTGACGTTGAATACTTTGAGCTGGATATCGAAGTGTGGCTCGACCCAAAGAAACGCCTTGCAAACGAGGATGAAGGCCGATATATGCATAAAGGAATTGTGCGGGAGGTCATGGAAGTCAAGACCATAGAAGAACATCAACCCCCTAACGAAGGGGTGAAGCAAGAATCTCAACCCCCTGATGAAGTGGGCGAGGAAGACCACCCTTTATCCTAGCCGGGGGGTGAGGATCACTTGGCCCTCCTCCGGTGCGCGATGAGGAATGTCAGCGGAGAGGTAGTATGCCTTCTTGAGGTCGAGAATGTCCCGGTCGGTGACCGTGGTGACCTCCCACTGGCCATTGGAGCCCGCCATTGACGAGCTTGGAGGTGGGGGTGGAATACCTAGATCTGTGCTCTGGAGGCGCAGGAGAATGGAGGGCGGAGAAAGTGAATGGGAAATGTGAATAGGCTTTAGGGTTTTCTTCTCCTTTTATGAGGCTTATCGATTTGGTCTCCCCTTGTTGCGCTGTGAATCCCTTCGCTTCCCGAGACATGCGAACCATTGAGCACACGTGATTAAACATATCCCGTATAAACTGGACACGATCAGTATGTTGATAGATCATGATGATTGAAACGGCCTCGAACCGCGAATTGAGCTCATGTAACTGGCCTAGCGGTCGTGGTGGGCCGTGACCTTTTGTCAGAGAGGTCGTTAGAAGAAAATTATTCGCCCCTTGACGTTTGGCCTTTAAGGCCAACCAATTTGCAGTGTTTGGACGTGCTACTATGTAGAAAGCTACTTGTCCTCGAAGGCCGAACTATGATCAGCAGGAAGAACTCACCTCGCAAGCCGAAGACTCTGATCGTTTGAAGCAGTTGAAGCTGGGACCCTTGGCGTTGGAGGCAAGTTCGGGGGCTACTGAGGGAGTCCTGGATTAAGGGGTCCTCGGGAGGCCGGCCTATTTCTATGGGCCAGATTATACGGGCCACTTACCGAACATAGGAATATTTGAAGGCCCAGTCTCTAAGATGGAAGCTTCAGGAAGCACGGCTTGTACTCCACGTTTGATGTATCGAATAGGCATGTTTACCTCCTTGGCATGTAACTGACCATGTGTAAACCCTAGGCATCATCGGCGTCTATATAAGCCGGAGGGTTTTAGGGTATAGAGATAGAACAATTCATCTAGGGTTAGCTATCGATTTCGAGGTAGATCAACTCTATAACCCCCATATCATCAATACATCCAAGCAGGACGTAGGGTATTACCTCCATAGGAGGGCCCAAACCTGGGTAAATCCGTGTCCCCTTTGTCTCTTGTTACCATCGATCCTAGTCTCACAGTTCGGGACCCCCTACCCGAGATCTGCCGGTTTTGACACGGAAAGCGTGTCGTGCACTCCAACTCAAGATAAGGAAATCGACATCTCCATCCCCGGCAGGATACCTATCATGTGTAAACCCTAGGTACCCCCCGATGTCTATATAAACCGAGAGGGTTTTAGATTGTAGAGCAGAGAAACTCATCTAGGATTTTAGCTATTCGATCTCGAGGTAGATCAACTCTATAACCTTCATACACATCAATATAATCGAGCAGGACATAGGGTTTTACCTTCATAAGAGGGCCCGAACCTGGGTAAACATCGTCTCCTTCGTCTCCTGTTACCATTGATCCTAGACTCACAACTTGAGACCCCCTACCCGGGATCCGCCGGTTTTGACACCGACACCCACCGCTTGGGAAGTCCTGTCGTTGGTGGGCCCCTCTAGCTACAGGGTCCCGTCAAATGCGGGGTCCCGTCGGCCGGTCGTCGCCATTGGTGCGTGCTGGTTACACCGCGGCATGGGCTGCACTCTGCGACACCGCCTCGGCCACACCCGGGCGTGGTCAACTCTACGGCCGGCTATACTATAGCCACGCGGGGTCAGGTCATGGAGTGGTTGGAGGCGTGTAGCCACTATGCCACCTTGTCTGGTCGCAGTCGACTGTGGTCAGCTGTACGACCGCTTCCACTGTAGCTACGTGTGTCCCGTCAGTATGACCATTTCCACTATAGCCACACGTGCCTTGGCCAGCGATACCCGGGCCACTGTAGTCACATCTCGCTGATGCGTCGATGGCTTGTCGTATAGAGTGATGGGAGGGCGCTGACCCGCCGGCTGGCGGGTTGCCTTGGAGTCGGATCATGGTAGACTTGCCCCGAGCCGGCCTACGGCGGGGAGCCGACCCGGAGGCAGTCGGCCTTCAAGGGGAGCCGGTAGCCTTATAGTTTGTTTTGAAATGGAGTAGCATGCTTAGGCCTACCCCGGGGTTATCCCCCCGACACCATGGCGCTTGATAAAGTAGATAGACAACATCAACCGTGAGACTTGTTAAAAATCTTGCGAATTGAGAATAATCTACCTTGGATGTGCATCGACGACTTCAACCAAGTGTTACACCGCAATGAGTAGCATGAACAACAAATACTAGGGTTCCACGAGGTGGGGAATCTTTGTGGACTATGTGACCTGGGGTACACAGGCAGAAACTGGACCTTTGAATAAAAAATAGGAGAAACCTACACAAGGGTTAGGCTTGAGTGTGCCCCAGCATCGCCGTGGTGGACTCGGCTACCAGAAGTTGTGCTTAGATACTTAACGGCAGCAAAATCAGATCACTATCATATTTTACCACGACTTCGGCAGACACTCACAAAAACAAGGCATTTGAAAAAAACGATATCAAAAAATACGGGAGAGGCATGAGCTCCAATTGTAAGGATGTGTTGGTAGGGTGTATGGAAGGTACATAAGAGTGTTTGGGTTGAGCTCGTGAATACCGACTTCGGCAGACACTTCGCTCGTGTATGCATGAAGCAAGAACACCTCAACAATAGTTCGCTTGTCAGCATGCACGAGCGAAGTGAGTGACGTGTGTTTAAAAAAATGTTCAGAAATTAAAAAATTCTTGAAATTTTAAAAAATGTTTGAAATTTAAAAGAATGTTCGTAATTTTAAGAAATGTTCAGATTTTCAAAATTTGTTCAAATTTTCAAAAACATGTTCAGATTTTCGAAAAAAATCAGAATTCCAAAAAAACTTCAGATTTTAAAAAATTGTTAAAGCTTTCAAAAAAGTTCAGATTTCCTAAATCAAAATTTTGAAGATTTTCAAAATTTCAAAATTTCAAAAAAAATCAGAATTCCAAATTTTGTTTAATTGTTTATAAAATGTTCAGATTTTGCAATCTTGTTCAAACTTTCAAAAATGTTCAGATTTTTCTATTTTTGCTCATATTTTCGAAAAACTGTTAAAAATAAAAAAAAATGTGTTTAATTTTTTTTTCAGAATTTCAAAAATTATTTAGATTTTCTGAATTTGTTTATATATTCAAAATTCCAAAAAAATGTTTCAATTTTTTTTTCAGATTTTTAAAAGTTTGTTCGCGACTTAAAAAATTGTTCGGAATTTGAAGTTGTTTAGCATGTGCTAAACAGATGCAAGCAGCAAACAAAGTCTCATCTCAACATGTATCAACAATTCAGCACGTGCATCGCTATCAAACAAACAACAAGTGCATGTACTCAACATGTCTATATTCAACATGTATCAAAGGAGAACAAACGTGCTAGGTTGAGAATGCTACAAAGCACATCTTAAGAGGGGGTGAGTTTATGTCTCGTTTGTAGCAAGATCGACGGCCACCTCGCCTAGAAGGCCAGGTTAAATGGACCAGCCTAGCTAGCAAGTAAGACTGCTTGCTTAGCTTCTATATACGCACTTTTTTTTCTGGATTTTTGTCTTTTTATTTTATTTGTAAATAGGTCTCAAAAAACACGCTTAAATATTTTCATTTAGAAAATCATACACTTAGTTTTGTAAAAAAATTCTTCATGTGTAATGTTCATGCAGCTCAAAATAAGCGTTCACATAATTTTAGTTAAATATCAACGTCACCTAAAAAACGTTCACACATTTATAAATAATTTTTGTGACATAATAAAAATGTTGGTATCATTAAAACAATGTTCACACATTTAAACATTATTCATGAAATATAAAAATCAATTGATGTAGTTTTTTAAAAATGTTGATGGCACATAAATAAAAGTGTCTCTAATGTTCGCATTATATTAGAAAAATTATCATGGAAATGTCAAAAAGCGTTAGCGCAATTTTAGAAAGGATGCTCATGGCATACTAAAAGCTTTTGCCAAGATCTAGATTGAGGTTTGACGTTTTATAAATGTTGATAATATTGTGAACACTTGTCAAGCAATTATTAGAAAAATGTCTGTAAGTATTTTGCTTAAATGATCACAACATTTACAAAAATGTTCACGCCTTAGAATATTTCATGAAGATAAAAAAATATTCACACAATTTTTATGATGTGTTCATGACATACAAGAAAAAATATATTCATTTTTTTACAAAAGAACAGAGAAAAATGGAATTAATAAAAACAAAATAAGAAAATGAATGAATAGGAGAAAAGGGAGAAAAATGATATGGAAGAACCCGGACAGAATATCCTAAGATCGGGGGGAAGGTTTAGTTTTTGTTTGAGGAATGAGAGGAAGGTTCCAACGAGTCCAATCCCGTTCCGTGGAAGATTCTAAAACCCCTGGAAAACGTTGTTGGTCTAGTCCATTTCACGCGGAGCAACGGTACACGCACGGACAGGTTTTACGGAAGTTCACGGGAAGGATTAGGTGGGCTAAGCTGATTGGAAGAAATAAGGGTGAGGGGCCCCACTCCCCCTAAGAATCAGGGGACGGTGAAGATTAGTTAAAGAAGGAGTCTGTAAAACCCCGTATTGCTCCGTGTGTGTAGAATTTTCGTTTCGTAGGCGAGCGGACAGAGTGTCTCGCATTCGAGATCTAAGTTTGATCATATATAATAAACGAGACAAACTGCGACGGTAGCAAAAATTATATCACTGAATTTGTATGGTATAATTTTTACTCTCGTCACAGTCGGTCTCGTCGGTTAAATTTATGATCGCTATATTATGAAATGGTGTGAGTATAGCACTGACTGTATTGTATAATGCATGTATGGAAGTTTGCTTCTTTGCCGATACCCGAAATGTGTCGCGTGCATTTTCTTTTTTCACAATATGTAGTGTCTGAAAGAATGAAACCACAAGTGTTTCTCACAGTGTTTATATTTGACGTGCTCAAACGTTTCTTCATGTCAGAGTCAGAACACTAGATTCTAGCACGAGAGAAAGAAGTTATTGACAG
Organism: Hordeum marinum; assembly: GCA_022496015.1. NCBI lineage: Eukaryota > Viridiplantae > Streptophyta > Magnoliopsida > Poales > Poaceae > Hordeum > Hordeum marinum. The sequence goes on from CM039673.1 coordinate 111,407,117, forward strand.
AAGGAGTTCATACTTCCTTCACGAGAACATAAATTTCAGCACCTTATTTTTTTTCTCGGTTTTTCTTACAAAATAGTTCAACAAAACTAACTAAACAAAACTTGTAGAAGAAAAGAAAGAAAGAAGGGAACAAGGTACACTATTCAGATATCGTAAGGTCGGGTCGTCGTCTATTCAGATATGCTCTGTTCGTCGTCCTCACATGAAGAAGTTGGGCGCACCAACGCCGAAGGTCGGGTCGTCGAACTCGAAAAGGCAGTCCATGCTCGGGGCTGATACGGCTGTGAACGCCGACACCACCTCCTGGAGGTCGCCGTCCAACGGCCACTCCGTGTACGCGCCGGCTGGGTACGGCGACATGGTCAGACCTCCGTTGGAGCCAGACGCCACAGGCGAGGCCATCGGCGGTGAGACACAGACACTGGTGTTCGGGCCGCAGTGGTCCGCGTCCACGGTCAGGCCGGCTCTGAGGCTCTGCAGCAGGCTCTCGGCGTGCGGGTTGTGTTGGTTCGTCGGCGGTCTCCTGCCGCCGCCGCCGCCCGTTGGCGTGCAGGTGTGCTGGCCGTGGTAGACGACGTCGAAGAGCGCGGGGTCCTCGTCGGCGCGCTGCACCTGCTTGGTGGCGGGGCAGCCCTGCGAGTTGCGGTGGGTGCAGCGGTAGTACGCCCTCGGGTGCTTGGCGCCGAGGATGTCCTTCTGCCCGTACTTCCTCCAGCTGTGGCCGTCGTCGCCGGGCCCCTCCGCGCCGCCGGCCGCACTCACCCTCACCTGGCTCGTCCACCTCGCCGTCGCCTTCCTGCCAAGAACCAAGAATTCAACAACAATTCAGCAACAATTCGGTGCATTCGGGTGATCCGATTCAAAGGGTGCTCTGTTCGAGCATTTGAGTTGAGCTGGACCCTGTTTTTCTCACCTCTTCTTGGTGTTGGTCCTGAAGGGCTGGTCGGAGACGCCGCTGAGGGAGCTGGACGTGCTGGAGGGCGTCGTCGGGGCGTCGGGGAAATGTGCGGCGACGAGGCCGATGGACCTGTCGGTGAGCGCGAAGATCTGGGCGGTGAGGGCGCGGCACAGGTCGACGGAGGTGTCCGGCGCGTGCAGGTGCAGCTCCAGCTGCCGCACCAGCTCCTGGACGCGGCACAGCTCCGACACCACAAGCTGCAGGTTCCCGCGGCCGGCGCCGTTTCCCTCCACGCTCTCCATTGCCGCGGACACGGAGGAGTTAATCCGGCGTCTGCGCGTTCGATCGGCGGGGAAGAAGGGGACGAGGAGGTGATCAGTCTTCTTCTAGGAATGAATGAAGTCAAGGATATCTCTCGATCGCGAGGTGCAGGAGAGGAGGTGGTGGTGGACTGGTGGTGGTGAGAGGCGGGGAGACGAGCCATCTTATAGAGGCGGAGTTCAAGTGAAGTGAGGTGGAGGGGATTTGTTTGACCGATGGGGATTGTCTGCACTGCCATTTGATTGGCCGCTGCCTTGCCGGGTACGGGTAGGGTTTTGCAGCTGCAGCCCGTTTTGCCCGTGAGTTGAACACTTTCTATCGGGGGTGTATGCCCAAATATTTAGATTGTCAAATGGATGGTTTTTGTTTTCTTTTCTTTGACAAAAATTAAGGGTTAATATTGAGTGAACCCTCCCGTGTTGTACTTATGTACTCCTTTTGGTCCTTTTTAGTCTTCATTTAAGTTTTGTCCCAAGTCAAAGTGTCTCTATTAGTATATGCATGCATTAGAATGATTAATTTTTCTTTCACCTACACTCCTTCCTCTAATTACATGCATATATGCATTAAAGAACGAAAATCTGATGTCATCCTATATTTTTTTCCAAAAACTTCAAAATGTTTTGTAGCTCAAACCGTATTAAAAGATCGTCTTCATAAAAAAAATCGTCTCGACGAGATCTTCGAGGCTAGATCCCATGTTGATATGTTTTGATGATTTTTTTTCAGACCAAAAGTTACTACTTCCGGGCTAAGTGAGTTATCACGTTTGTCATACATAATTTATAGTATCATTTACACAAAAGTTATCGGGGTATGTTTTCAACAAATTTTTATCCCAAGGTCAAAAATTGATTATGGTGTTTATAATGAGTTATCAGTTTTGTTGTGTATGTTACCATGTTGCACAAAAGTTAACGGGTTGTTTTTCAACAATTCTCATTCCCTCGGTCAAAAATTACGGTGACATTTGTATATGAGTTATGAGATCTCATGTGCGTGTATTATCATGTTGTTTACACCTGAGTTATTGGGAGGTATTTTAACAACATTTTCCCATGGTCAAAAAGTTACCATGCCTGGTTGAGTAAGTTATCAACCCTATTATATGTATATTATCATGTTATTTACACACAAGTTATCAGGGTATGCTTTTTAACATTTTTTTATCCAGGGATCAAAGTTACCATGGGGTTTATCAACTTTATTGTGTGTATAATACCATGTTATTTGCACACAAAAATATCGCGATGTTTATACATGAGTTATCAACTACGCGGTGCCTAAATTATCATACTATTTACACAGTTATCATGATGTTTACACGAAAATTATTGAGGGTGTTTTCAATAATCATTTTGGTAATAAAGATACCACAATATTTGTACGTAAGCTTTCAGTTTTATGGAGCGTAAATTATAACGGTCATTACAGAGAAATTACCAAGGATGTTTCAAAACAAACTTTTTTTATGTGACACATGAGAAAAAGACCGTTGTTCGAATTTTATAGGGAGCAAAACATTTATTTCTCTAGAAAATGTTCATCATTATGAAAAAGGAAAAGCAACCCAAGGCATCAGTCCTTTAAAAAACTTGGATCAGATGGTTTTGTCCACTCTCAAAATAGGCACCGTTGTTTTTCTTTTCCATTCATTTATTAAGGTATAAAAGGCATCTAACCTGGATAAAAAGTCAGAACAAAAACTTTGCTTAGGTGGTAGAGCGTCGTGGCCTCAACCAACAAGTCATGTGTTTGATTCCTGGCGTTGCCCCATTCTTTTTTTCACTGGTGATAGTGAAGAAAAAACGTATCGAGCGGTCGCTAGGTCATTCGCACCCATTGTCAATGTCGTCCGCAACTAGTACAAAAAAGTAGTTTTCATCTTGTAGTAAAAAGGAAGGGTTAAACATATCAAGACATTTTTTGGTGTGAACAAGAGTAAAGATTTTCACTTGATTACCGGCCTAGGTTAGTTGCTTTCGATCCTCACCTAAATGCCATATTTTTCCATGTGCTGGCTCATCGCTTTATTTTCATATAGACTAATACAACAACGTTAAATACATATCGTTTTGCGTTGCGCACAACAACAATCTGTAGCTGAGGTTATAGGCGTGCGAAGTATTAACAGCCCATGGCCTGGGTTCGAGTCCTTGTGTTGTGCTTTTTTATTTTCAAAAACTGGGCGAGGATAGAAATAAAACCGGGAAACAGAGGTCGCGATCGCTGGATCGGATTGCAACGGAAGCGTTCGGATCTATCGCTAAATGACGAACATTTGGCAAATACATATATCGTTTAAGTTTTGGGAGATGCTACGCGTCCGCTGGCCGACGTTTCCAACTTATCCGCCGCTTCGATGACCGTTAGATCCCTGCGCTAACAGTCGTCCGATCTACTGCCCACGTCCCGCACGCTTCGTTGTTAATTCCTGTAGGAAGTATCCTGTTGTAGAAACAAAGATGCCTTGTCCCTTGTCCCGACAAAGCTGCGCCTAGCATGGCGTTGTCGCCAACCGCCGCAAAATAAGCCACCGACGGCATGGGGGTCAACTAATTAACCTCTCTGCAACACCATGACGCACCATATCAAACGCAAATCGAACTCGCCGAGGGTGCCTGCTTCGAGAACAGTCGCGGCCATCGTTCTCAGCTCCGCCAAGCTCACGATCTGTCCGATCTAGTTTGCTCAGCGTACGATCTCTTCTTACAACAAGACTATTGTTTCAAAAACAATGATGTTGCAACAAGTGCTTTGTTTCAAAAACACATCGATGACTATTGCAAACAAGAGCTTTGTTCAAAAACATTTGTAACGTTGCAAAAATATCTTCATGTATGGTCCCTCTTTGCAACAAGAGCTTTGTTTCAGAAACAAGTATTGCAACAAAGGCTTTGTTTCAGAAAAAGAATCTCACGTCAAGGCGGGTTAGCCCAAACCACACCGCCACCCTCCCAGATCCACCCAGCTCATATCTCGTTGTCACCCTCCAGCCATCAAACCCGGGGGACGACTGCTTCCCTAGCTGCAGGACCATTTTCCTGAAACAACGAGAATGTTTCAGGAAAACGGCCGCGGCTAGGTCGCTGCTCAACCGGCGCGGGCAAAATCTCATCCGTTAGATCTAGGCAGGATCAACGGATGAGCGGGTGGTGGGACGAGCGCACTGATCGACCGGTAGGAGGTGAGCTTTTCCCTTAAGTTTTATCCGAAGTCAAACTTACAAAAACAAATATCAATAATCACAATGTCAAATCAATATTGTTAGATTCATATGAAAATTCCCCGCCAGGAAAAGGTTCATTATGAAATGTAGTTTTATGGTAAATATATTTGATATATAGATATTGATATCTTTTTTTGTCAAACTTTGTAACCTATGACTTGATAAAAACCTCATACACAGAGTAAAAAAGAACGGAAGGAGCAAAATAGACCGGGTATACTTGTGTAAACACAAGTTGACAACTATATTGTGTCCTCGTACTCCCTCACCTCCATTTTGTAGTGTGTATAGTTTCTTTAACAGTCAAACTTTAACCAAATTTATAGAGAAAACTAATTGTTTCTATAATATGAATATATAAATATGAAACTACATCTTATGATAAATCTAATGACATATGTTTGGCTTAATATGTTTCGGAATCTATGATAATGAGGCATAAGAGCGGGGCTAATAGGCCAAATAACCAAAAAAGAGGTGGTAGCTTTTTAGAATTTACCTTTTTGCAAGGAATTTATATACTACTTCCTACCACTTTTAAATAGGCAACAGACTACTTCATACTACATATAGAGGTCCACGATTCGGACGCGGATTTGTGTGACATGGAGACGCGCGAGGATGAAATATGAACTGCCCGTATGTATTTTGAAAGTCAATATGCATGATATAAAAGCTTATATATTGGCGGCGTCAACTAGTTCACATGTTTGTTGCCTACTCGTATAGGTTGATGTCCTCCAACTAGAATATTGGATATTGGTATGATACTGTTGGGAGACGTAGTAGTAAATCAAAAAAATTCCTACGTGTCACCAAGATCAATCTATGGAGAAACCAGCAACGAGCAAAGGGGGAGTGCATCTTCATACCTTTGAAGATCGCAAAGCGGAAGCGTTACTAGGACGCGGTTGGTGGAGTCGTACTCGCAGCGATTCAATTCGCGGTGGATTCCGATCTAAGCGCCGAACAATGGCGCCTCCACGATCAACACACGTGCAGCCCGATGACGTGGAGCTGCGTGGTACTCTGGCAGGGCTTTGCCGAGCACTACGGAGGATGAGGAGGAGGAGGGGTAGGGCTGCGCCGAGAGGGAGAGAAACTTGTGTGTCTCGCAGCCCCCAAAACCCCACTATATATAGGAGGAGGAGGAGGGAGGACACAACCCCTAGGGTTCCCACCCTAGGGGCCGACGGCAGCCCTAGATGTGACTTGGTGCAGCGGCCAAGGGAGGGGAGAGGTGGTGCGGCAGCCCTAGCCGCCCTAGGGTGGGCCTAGGGCCCATCTAGGCCTAGGGTTTGCCCCCCTCTCTCCTTTGCTGCGCCTTGGGCAAGGGTGGAGGGCGCACCAGCCCACTCTGGGACTGGTCCCTTCCCACTTTAGGCCCATGCAACCTTCCGGGGCTGGTGGCCCCTCCTGGTGGACCCCCGGAACCCTTCCGGTGGTCTCGGTACGATATCAGTGATGCCCGGAACACTTCCGGTAACCAAATCCTCACTTCCTATGTATCAATCTTTACCTTCGGGCCATTCCAGAGCTCCTCGTGACGTCCGAGATCTCATTCGGGACTCCGAACAACCTTTGGTAACCATGTACACTATTTCCCTATAACCCTAGCGTCATCGAACCTTAAGTGTGTAGACCCCATGGGTTCGGGAGGCACGTAGACATGACCGAGACACCTTTCCGGTCAATAACCAATAGCGGGATCTGGATACCCGTGTTGGATCCCACATGCTCCACGATGATCTCATCGGATGAACCACGATGTCGGGGATTCAATCAATCCCGTATACAATTCCCTTTGTCTACCGGCATGACACTTGCCCGAGATTCGATCTTCAGTATCCCTATGCCTTGTTCAATCTCGTTACCCGCAAGTCTCTTTACTCGTTCCAGTACACATCATCCCGTGGCTAACTCCTTAGTCACATTGAGCTCATTATGATGATGTCTTACCGAGTGGGCCCAGAGATACCTCTCCATCACACGGAGTGACAAATCCCAATCTCGATTCGTGCCAACCCAACAGATACTTTTGAGGATACCCGTAGTATACCTTTATAGCCACCCAGTTACGTTGTGATGTTTGGCACACCCAAAGTATTCCTACGGTATTCGGGAGTTGCACAATCTCATGGTCTAAGGAAACGATACTTGACATTAGAAAAGCTTTAGCAGACGAACTACACGATCTTGTGCTATGCTTAGGATTGGGTCTTCTCCAACACATCATTCTCCTAATTATGTGATCCCGTTATCAATGGAATCCAATGTCCATGGTCATGAAACCATGACCATCTATTGATCAACGAGCTAGCCAACTAGAGGCTCACTAGGGACATGTTGTGGTCTATGTATTCACACATGTATTACGGTTTCCGGTTAATACAATTATAGCATGAACACTAGACAATTATCATGAACAAGTAAATATAGTAATAACCATTTTATTATTGCCTCTAAGGCATATTTCCATCAGTCTCCCACTTGCACTAGAGTCAATAATCTAGTTACATTGTGATGTATCGAACACCCATTGAGTTCTGGTGTTGATCATGTTTTGCTCGTGAGAGAGGTTTAGTCAACAGATCTGCGACATTCAGATCTGTATGTACTTTACAAATATCTATATCTCCTTCCTAAATGTAATCACGAATGGAGTTGAAGCGGCGCTTGATGTGTCTTGTCTTGTTGTGAAACCTGGGCTCCTTGGCAAGGGCCATAGCTCCAGTGTTGTCATAGAATAGAGTCATCGGGCCCGACGCATTGGGAATCACTCCTAGGTCGGCGATGAACTCCTTCATCCAGACTCCTTCCTTTGCTGCTTCCGAAGCAGCTATGTACTCCGCTTCACATGTAGATGCTGCCACGACGCTTTGCTTGCTGCTGCACCAGCTGGCTGCCCCTTCGTTCAAAATATACATGTATCCGGTTTGTGACTTGGAGTCATCCGGATATGTGTCAAAGCTAGCATCGACGTAACCCTTTACGACGAGCTCTTCGGCACCTCCATATACGAGAAACATGTCCTTGGTACTTTTCAGGTACTTCAGGATATTCTTGACCACTGTCCAGTGTTCCGCTCCGGGATCACTTTGGTACCTCCCTACCAAACTTATGGCAAGGTTCACATCAGGTCTGGTACACAACATGGCATACATAATAGAGCCTATGGCTGAAGCATAGGGGATGACACTCATCTTTTCTCTATCCTCTGTCGTGGTCGGGCATTGAGTCGTACTCAATCTCACACCCTATAACACAAGCAAGAACCCCTTTTTGGACTGATCCATATTGAACTTCTTCAATATCTTGTCAAGGTATGTGCTTTGTGAAAGACCTATGAGGCATTTCGATCTATCTCTATAGATCTTGATGCCTAATATGTAAGCAGCTTCTCCAAGGTCCTTCATTGAAAAACACTTATTCAAGTAGGCCTTTATACTTTCCAAGAGTTCTATATCATTTTCCATCAACAATATGTCATCCACATATAATATGAGGAATGCTACAGAGCTCCCACTCACTTTCTTGTAAATACAGGGTTCTCCATAAACCTGTATAAATCCAAACGCTTTAATCACCTCATTAAAGCGAATCTTCCAACTCCGAGATGCTTGCACCAGCCTATAGATGGAGCGCTAGAGCTTGCATACCTTGTTAGCATCTTTAGGATCGACAAAACCTTCCGGCTGCATCATATACATTTCTTCCTTAAGGAAGCCATTAAGGAATGTCGTTTTGACGTCCATTTGCCAGATCTCATAATCATAAAATGTGGCCATTGCTAACATGATTCAGACGGACTTCAGCATCGCTACGGGTGAGAAAGTCTCATCGTAGTCAACTCCCTAAACTTGTTGATAACCCTTAGCGACAAGCCGAGCGTTATAGATGGTCACATTACCATCTGCGTCAGTCTTCTTCTTAAAGATCCATTTATTTTCTATGGCTCGCTTATCATCAGGCAGGTCCACCAAAGTCCATACTTTGTTCTCATACATGGATCCTATCTCAGATTTCATGGCTTCAAGCCATTTATTGGAAACCCGGCCCGCCATCGCTTCTTCATAGTTCGAAGGTTCACCGTTATCCAACAACATGATCTCCAGGACAGGGTTGTCGTACCACTCTGGTGCGGAACGTGTCCTTGTGGACCTTCGAGTTTCAATAGCAACTTGATCTAAAGTTTCATGATCATCATCATTAACTTCCTCTCCAGTCGGTGCAGGCTCCACAGAAACAACTTCCCGTGCTGCGCTACTCTCCACTTCGAGTGGAGGTACAATTACCTCATCAAGTTCTATTTTCCTCCCACTTACTTCTTTCGAGAGAAACTCTTTCTCTAGAAAGGATCCATTCTTGGCAACAAAGACTTTGCCTTCGGATCTGAGGTAGAAGGTATACCCAACAGTTTCTTTGGGGTATCCTATGAAGACGCACTTTTTCGCTTTGAGTTCGAGCTTCTCAGGTTGAAGTTTCTTCACATAAGCATCGCATCCCCAAACTTTCAGAAACGACAACATAAGTTTCTTTCCAAACCATAATTCATACGGTGTCATTTCAACGGACTTAGACGGTGCCCTATTTAAAGTGAATGCGGCAGTCTCTAATGCATATCCCCCAAATGATAGATGTAAGTCAGTAAGAGACATCATAGATCGCACCATATCCAGTAGAGTGCGATTACGACGTTCAGACACACCATTTCGCTGAGGTGTGACAGGAAGCGTGAATTGTGAAACAATTCCACATTTCCTTAGGTGCGTGCCAAACTCGTGACTCAAATATTCTCCACCACGATCAGATCGTAGGCACTTTATTTTCCTGTCACATTGATTCTCAACCTCACTCTGAAATTCCTTGAACTTTTCAAAGGTTTTAGACTTGTGTTTCATTAACTAGACATACCCATATCTTCTCAAGTCATCAGTGAGGGTGAGAACATAACGGTAGCCACCGTGAGGCTCAACGCTCGTTGGACCGCATACATCGGTATGTATTATCTCCAACAAGTCAGTTGCTTGCTCTATTGTTCCGGAGAACGGAGTCTTGGTCATCTTTCCCATGAGGAATGGTTCGCACGTGTCAACTGATTCAAAATCAAGAGACTCCAAAAGTCCATCAGCATGGAGTTTCTTCATGTGTTTGACACCAATATGACCAAGGCGGCAGTGCCACATGTAAGTGGGACTATCGTTATCAACCTTACATCTTTTGGTACTCACACTATGGACATGTGTAACATCACGTTCGAGATTCATCAAAAATAAACCATTGACCAGTGGGGCATGACCATAAAACATTTCTCTCATATAAATAGAACAACCATTATTCTCAGATTTAAATGAGTAGCCATCTCGCATCAAACGAGATCTAGATACAATGTTCATGCTTAAAGCTGGTACTAAATAACAATTATTGAGGTTTAAAACTAATCCCGAAGGTAGATGTAGAGGTAGCGTGCTGACGGCGATCACATCGACCTTGGAACCATTCCCTACGTGCATTGTCACCTCGTCCTTTGCCAGTTTCCGCTTATTCCGCAACTCCTGCTTGGAGTTACAAATGTGAGCAACTGCACCGGTATCAAATACCCAGGAGCTACTACGAGCGCTGGTACGGTACACATCAATAACAAGTATATCACATATACCTTTAACATTGCCGTCCTTCTTATCTGCTAAGTACTTGGGGCAGTTCCGCTTCCAATGACCGATACCCTTGCAATGAAAGCACCCAGTCTCGGGCTTGGGTCCATTCTTGTTCTTCTTCCCGGCAACTTGCTTACCGGGCGCGGCAACTGCTTTGCCGTCCTTCTTGAAGTTCTTCTTACCCTTGCCTTTCTTGAAACTAGTGGTCTTATTCACCATCAACACTTGATGCTCCTTTTTGATCTCGACCTCCGCTGATTTCGGCATCGAGTACAACTCGGGAATGGACTTCTCCATACCCTGCATGTTGTAGTTCATCACAAAGCTCTTGTAGCTAGGTGGAAGCGACTGGAGGATTCTGTTAATAACCGAGTCATCCAGAACATTAACTGCCAGCTAAGACAAGCGGTTGTGCAACCCAGACATTTTGAGTATGTGCTCGCTGACAGAACTATTTTCCTCCATCTTACAACAGAAGAATTTGTCGGATACATCATATCTCTCGACCCGGGCATGAGCTTGGAAAACCAATTTCAGCTCTTGGAACATCTCATATGCTCCGTGTTGCTCAAAACGCTTTTGGAGCCCCGGTTCTAAGCTGTAAAGCATGCTGCACTGAACCAGGGAGTAATCATCACAATGCGACCGCCAGGCGTTCATAACGTCTTGAGTTGCGGGGAAAACGGGTGCGTCACCTAGCGGTTCATCAAGGACATACAATCTCTCGGAAGCTATGAGGATGATCCTCAAGCTACGGACCCAGTCCACATAGTTGCTTCCATCGTCTTTTAGCTTGGTTTTCTCTAGGAACGCGTTGAAGTTGAGGACAACATTAGTGTTGGACATTGGATCTACAATATAGATTGTAAAGACAATTTTAGACTAAGTTCATGATAATTAAGTTCACATAATCAAATTATTTAATGAACTCCCACTTAGATAGACATCTCTCTAGTCATCCAAGTGAAACATGATCCACGTCAACTAGCCCGTGTCCGATCATCACGTGAGACGGACTAGTCATCCATGGTGAACATCTCCATGTTGATCATATCTTCTATACGACTCATGTTCGACCTTTTGGTCTCCCGTGTTCCGAGGCCATGTCTCTACATGCTAGGCTCATCAAGTCCACCTAAGTGTATTGCGTGTGTAAATCTGGCTTACACCCGTTGTATGCGAACGTTAGAACCTATCACACCCGATCATCACGTGGTGCTTCGAAACAACGAACCTTAGCAATGGTGCACAGTTAGGGGGAACACATTTCTTGAAATTTTAGTGAGAGATCATCTTATTTAAGCTACCGTCGTTCTAAGAAAATAAGATGTAAAACATGATAAACATCACATGCAATCACATAGTGACATGATATGGCCAATATCATCTTGCTCCTTTGATCTCCATCTTGGGGCACCATGATCATCATTGTCACCGGCACGACACCATGATCTCCATCATCGTGTCTTCATGAAGTTGCCTAGCCAACTATTACTTCTACTACTATGGCTAACGATTAGCAATAAAGTAAAGTAATTATATGGTGTTTATGATTGACACGCAGGTCATACAATAAATTAAGACAACTCATATGGCTCCTGCCGATTGTCATACTCATCGACATGCAAGCCATGAATCCTATTACAAGAACATGATCAATCTCATACATCACATATATAACATCACATCCTTTGGCCATATCCCATCACACGGCATATGCTGCAAAAACAAGTTAGACGTCCTCTAATTTGTTGTTGCAAGTTTTTACGTGTCTGCTATAGGTTTGTAGAGAGAACGTTTCTTACCTACGCCAAAACCACAACGTGATATGCCAATTGCCATTTACCCTTCATAAGGACCCTCTTCATCGAATCCGATCCGACTAGAGTGGGAGAAAAACACACCCGCTAGCCACCTTATGCAACAAGTGCATGTCAGGCGGTGGAACCAGTCTCACGTAAGCGTACGTGTAAAGTTGGTTGGGGCCGCTTCATCCCAAAATACCGCCGAATCAAGATAAGACTAGTAACGGCAAGAAAATTGACAAAAGCGACGCCCACAACAACTTGTGTTCTACTCGTGCATAGATTCTATGCATAGACCTAGCTCATGATGCCATTGTTGGGACACGTAGTAGTAAATAAAAAAAATTCCTACGTGTCACCAAGACCAATCTATGGAGAAACCAGCAACGAGCAAAGGGGGAATGCATCTCCATACCTCTGAAGATCGCAAAGCGGAAGTGTTACTAGAACGTGGTTGGTGGAGTCGTACTCGCAGCGATTCAGTTCGTGGTGGATTCCGATCTAAGCGTCGAACAACGGCGCCTCCGCATTCAACACGCGTGCAGCCCGATGACGTCTCCTACACCTTGATCCAGCAAGGAGGAAGGAGAGGTTGAGGGAGAGCTCCAGCAACACAACGGCGTGGTGATGGTGGAGCTGCATGGTACTCCGGCAGGGCTTCGCCAGGCACTACGGAGGAAGAGAAGGAGGAGGGGTAGGGCTGCGCCGAGAGGGAGAGAAACTTGTGTGTCTCGCAGCCCCCAAAACCCCACTATATATAGGAGGAGTAGGAGGGAGGGCACAGCCCCTAGGGTTCCCACCCTAGGGGCCGGCGGCAGCCCTAGATGGGACTTGGTGCAGCGGCCAAGGGAGGGAAGAGGTGGTGCGACAGCCCTAGCTGCCCTAGGGTGGGCCTAGCGCCCATCTAGGCCTAGGGTTTGCCCCCCTATCTCCTTTGCTGCGCCTTGGGATAGGGTGGAGGATGCACCAGCCCACTCTGGGACTAGTCCCTTCCCACTTTCGGCCCATGAAGCCCTCCGGGGCTGTTGGCCCCTCCCGGTGGACAACTGGAACCTTTCCGGTGGTCCTGGTACGTTACCGGTGATGTCCAAAACACTTCCGATAACCAAATCCTCACTTCCTATATATCATTCTTTACCTCCGGACCATTCCAGAACTCCTCGTGACGTCTAGGATCTCATCCGGGACTTCGAAGAACCTTCGGTAACCACGTACACTATTTCCTTATAACCCTAGCGTCATCGAACATTAAGTGTGTAGACCCTACGGGTTCGGGAGGCACGTAGACATGACCGAGACACCTCTCCGGTCAATAACCAACATCAGTAACTGGATACCCATGTTGTCTCCCACATGCTCCACGATGATCTCATCGGATGAACCATGATGTCGGGGATTCAATCAATCCTGTATACAATTCTCTTTGTCTATCGGTATGACACTTGCCCGAGATTCGATCGTTGGTATCCCTATACCTTGTTCAATCTCATTACCAGCAAGTCTCTTTACTCGTTCTGTAACACATCATCCCGTGGCTAACTCCTTAGTCACATTGAGCTCATTGTGATGATGTCTTACCGAGTGGGCCCAGAGATACCTCTTCGTCACACGGAGTGACAAATCTCAGTCTCGATTCGTGCCAACCCAACAGATACTTTCGGGGATACCCGTAGTATACCTTTATAGCCACCCAGTTACGTTGTGACGTTTGGCACACCCAAAGTATTCCTACGGTATACGTGAGTTGCACAATCTCATGGTCTAAGGAAACGATACTTGACATTAGAAAAGCTTTAGCAGACGAACTACATGATCTTGTGCTATGCTTAGGATTGGGTCTTGTCCATCACATCATTCTCCTAATGATGTGATCCCATTATCAACGACATCCAATGTCCATGGTCATGAAACCGTGACCATCTATTGATCAACGAGCTAGCCACCTAGAGGATTACGAGGGACATGTTGTGGTCTATGTATTCACACATGTATTACGGTTTCCGGTTAATACAATTATAGCATGAACACTAGACAATTATCATGAACAAGGAAATATAATAATAACCATTTTATTATTGCCTCTAGGGCATATTTCCAATAGATGCGTCTCCAACGTATCGATAATTTATGAAGTATTCATGCCATATTCACCTATGTTTACAATACTTTTATATGGTTTTGATGCTCTTTATATGATTTATTTATAACTAACCCGGACTAACGTTGTTTTCAGCAGAACTACCGTGGTGGTGTTTTCTGTGCAGAAAATGAAAGTTCCTGGAATCGCCTGAAACTTAATGATGATTTTTTTTGTAACAAAAGAGGCATTAGACGCTTCGTGGGAGGGCCAGAAGAGTCACGAGGTAGCCACCCTCCACCAGGGTGCGTCAGACCCCCAAACCTGCCCTGATGGAGCGTGCTCATCTCGTGGCACATCTCCGCATGAAACCAATGCCAAAAATTCCTATAAATATAGAAACTATCAGAAATAACCCTAGACTCCTTGTTCCGTCGCCACAAGGCCTCTGTATTGATGAAAAACCAATCTGAAGAGAAAACAATACCCTGACGGGAGGGTAGATCATCTCCGGTGGCCATCTTCATCATCCCGGCGGAGTCCATGATGAGGACGGAGTAGTCCATCCTTGGGGCAGATGGTTTGTACCAGTAGCTATGTGTTCAATCTCTCTCCCTCTCTCGTGTTCTTGAGATGGCACGATCTTGATGTATCACGTTCTTTTTTAATATAGTTGGATCACATGGTGTTTTCCCCTCTATATCTTGTTGTAATGAATTGAGTTTTCCCTTTGATATTTTTTTATTATCGGATTGAATACTTTTATGCCCTCTTCAAGAATTCGTCCAATTAACCAGTTAACTTGCCGATTAATCCATACTCATAGGGTCATCGATTAGCCGACTAACTGATAAATCATGCGATCAATTGATTAAATGGCCGATTAGCCTATTAATCGCCTACTCGCCAACCAACCGAGCAGCTACGAGTTAACGATTTCCTCAACAATGCCTTTATGGATTTGAGAGCACTTGATGTATGTCCTGCATGCGGATACCCATAGTGACATTGGGGTATTCAAGTGATTCACTTGATATCTGTTATGTACTCAACTTGCAGATTCCCGAGGTGACACTGAGGTAATCTATGCATAGGGGTTGATACACGTTCTTGTCCTAGCTTCTCCGGTAGAAATCTTGGGGCACTCTTTGAGGTTTTTTGTGTTGGATTGAGTATTATGAATCTGAAATTGTTTGATGTGTATTGTATAATTAACTCATGGATACTTGTGGTGACATTGGAGTATTTTGGTGACATTAGAGTTGATTGATGCGTATCATATGGTGTTATTCTAGTAAGAACTCTTAGATAGATGACCGGAAAGGATAACTTGGTTATTTTAGTATGAACTCTTGGATAGATCGATCGGAAAGGATAACTTTAAGGTGGTTTCATACCCTACAAACAATTTCTTTTTATGCTCTCCGCTAGATAAGAACTTTGGAGTGATTATTCGTTGCACGTGAGGGATGGTTATGTGATCCAATTATATTAGCATTGTTGAGAGATTGCACCAACGAAAGTAGGGACATTGAGGGATGGTTATGTGATCCAATTATATTAGCATTGTTGAGAGATTGCACTAGCGAAAGTACGGACCATAGACCTTCTTTTCAAGCATTGCAATACCATTTGTGCTCACTTTTGTCACTTGCTACCTATTTGTTTTTATATTTTCAGATTACAAAAAATCAGTATCTACTATTGTTACTACACTTGTATCACCATCTCTTCACCGAACTAGTGCACATATACAATTTTCCATTGTATTGGGTGTGTTGGGGACAAAAGAGATTTGTTGTATTTGATTGTAGGGTTGTTTGAGAGAGACCATCTTCATCCTACACCTCCCATGGATTGCTAAACCTTAGGTCATCCACGTGAGGGAAAATTGATAATGTCCAACAAAACTCTGTGCTTGGAGGCCCAACACGAGTCTACAAGAATAAAGTTGCATAGTAGACATCATGGGACTTTGCCACAATAAATGCCATTTGGTATCTGTTCCATATTGAATGCCTCAACAACTTATTCACATTCTCGGCCCATACCGAAGGCGATTCACTACCACCTCCACATTTTGTGAAGTCGAGTTGTCCTCCCAAAAGGCATCATAGGTCATCCGAGCAGATACCTTCAATGAAACAATTGCCTAGTACGGCCTCTCAAGCTAGTGCATCAAAGATATGTCAACATAAGCGCTCTGCGGGTTCTGGATGGGCAAGACACGAGTGGGGTCTTACCAACAGCGGCATGTCAGGTCCTTTTTAAAGATGATTCACTAGAAAGATTCTCCTCCTTAAGTATTTGAGTGTGAGTCCTGGCCAACTCGAGCTTGGTAGTAATGGTTTGTACCACCTCTAGTTGATGAGTTTGAGTCCCCATCGCCTCGAGCTCTCCCTCTAGCTTGGCAATGTTGACCTTCTCCTCCTCAAGTTTTCAAGCATGAGCTTTCATCGCCTCAAGATCTTCCTTGAGCTTGGTTGTGGCTTTGAGATCCTTCCTATGCTTAGCAGCCTCGTCTTCATGAACTACGGAAGAGCTAGAACTAGTTTGTATAACAAAGGTAGAGAAATTCAAAGAAAGCACGCTAGCATGAGACCAAGTAGTCTCGGGTGCGACCTTGGCCTCCTTCTTGACCAATGTCTCATGGGTCACAGTGAGGTTGCCCCACAAGCTTCCCCACTCAGCTTTGTGCTTTTCGATTTGATCAAAGGATTCAGACTTGCGCTAGAGGAACTTAGTATTATCCTTCGACCTCTCGTCTAGCCTATGCAAATATGACAAAAGAAGTAAGCTAGTCGAGAAAAGTCATAAAGATCCTTCGCTCGGTTCCATGGAATGAATGAAGGCTTGGGGGCCACACCCAAGATGAAACCAACAAGCTAAGAAATAGAACCTTTGCACAACTCAAAGAGTTATTCAGACAGTAGGGGTTTGCTTCCTGGTGGGTACATTGTCCATGCATCCGTGGGAAACAAAAAAATAGAGAAGAAAATGAAGCATACCTTAATCACTGATTGAGGCTTGCCACTTATTAGATTAGTGTTGTTGTTTAGACCATCAATACCCTTCCTTTGCGTCCTTACAAAATCCAAGATTTAGTCATCCGTTTTGTCGACAATGCCCATCACCTCACCGCAATCCTCAAACTCCCGGGTGTCATCTATTTCTCATAGGACTTGTCCCCACTTTGTTTGCTTGACCAACAACGACATGTGGAAACTCAACGAAGGTGGTGACATGACCAATGTTGATATGTTCAAATGGTTCCATCACCAGACTGGTGCTCACCTGCTAGATCTTAGGAAGACCACTGACTCCATTATTAGACACCTCCGATTGGTGGGTAGATGGCGAAGTCTGCGGCGTGTCATCTTGTTAGAAGGAAGGCGATGGTCAAGAACACTTTAAACACTACGTGGAGGTGTTGTCTAGGGTCCCGACATAGAGGGCATCCACCCTGACCGAGTCCCATGGAACTTTGCTTTCCCTTTCGTCTTCTTCGACCTACAACAACAACCATGATCATTTCTACTCTTTCCTACAAAAGTAGATGGATGAATTCTACTTGGCAACTTACTTACTCTCAGAAGGTTGAAAGGAAATTTATCGGGCTACTTGGCATGTTGCTCTTACACGATGTATGATGCAAGCGTCAAAACCGAATTCTTCTACTTCAAGGTGGCGGTTTGATACTGCTTGTATGGTGGGTAGAGGATAGGTAGACTTGATCCTCTATAGGTTCTTGATACGTCTCCAACGTATCTATAATTGTTTATTGTTCCATGCAGTTATATTATCATTCTAGGATACATTTGAGTATTTATTTACCAATTTATATTATTTTTTAGCACTAACCTATTAACCCAGTGCCCAGTGCCAGTTGTTGCCTTCTGCGTGTTTTTGGATTTTCAAGTTTACAGTACCAAACGAAGTCCAATTGCCTCGAAACTTTTTTATGATTTTTTATGGAACAAAAGAAGACCTGGAAGCTTTGGGAGGAGACCGGAGGCCGCACGAGGGAGGAACAAGCCAACAGGGCGCGCCTAGGGGGGTCGGCGCGCCCTGATGGCTTGTCCCTCCCTGGTGGGTCTCTTGCCCCTGTTCTCTAGCCTATAAATTCACATATATTCCAAAAACCCTAGGGAGCATCTCGAAACACTTTTTTTGCCAACGCAAGTCTCTATTCCGCCGTGATCCCATTTGGAGCCCCATTCTGGTGCCCTACCGGGGAGGGGGGATCGATCACAGAGGGCCTCTTCATCAAACTTGCTGCTCCCATGGTGATGTGTGTAGTCCACCACGGACCTACATGTATGTAGTTAGTACCTAGATGTTGGGTTCTACCATAGGTGCATAACATGCAAATTAAAAGTTTCCTACGCGCAGAACATCCAAGAACATGCTACGGAGATGGATCACAGTTTGTTACCACTAGACACACAGTGTCGTGCAGCGTAAGTAGAGTTGGGGCAGCATGTTCGTGTGGTCCGTCTCCTCCTCGTCCGATCTCCCTCGAACAGCCGTTCGGATCTCCCTCGAATAGCTGGTCGCCGGATCCCATGTACAGGTTCACCGAAGCGGCGCAAGTGCACCGCCTCTAATGGTATCTACGCATGCAGGAGGAACACCCGTGCGACAGACTGCTAGGTCCAATCACACGGTCGGCGGCGGCGCGTGGAGGTGGCTAGTTGCAACTCATGCAAAGCCCTAATGACAGCGCCGAAGCCATCAACCGGATGGGTGTGCCGCACCTCCACTATATATAGGCATCCGGCGCGGGCTCAACTCTTGGGCCGCGCATGGATCCTAAAGCCCACGTGTTCCTTCCCTTAAGCATGTGACCCTTTAGGTTCTGTCCACTTGGTCGCGAGTCAGATGACAATCGACTCGACCGATCGGTAGCGTCCTCTAGCGAGACGTGCTGACTCCAAGTGTCCAATGAAGTTGGTTATGCGAACCTGTACTTCACACTTCTGTTCTCTTTGCCACACGATATATGTTGTCGTGCACAAGGCGACATGGTCATCCTTGTTGCAGCACAACCTCTTTCTCGTTCCGATGAATCCGAGCAACATTCAGATTATCTCATAATCCTCATCGCATGGCCATGCTTACCCAGGTCGGATCACCCGAGGGGCCCAGAGTATATCTCTCCTGATCGGAGGGGCAAATCCCATCTTGCTCAACCATGTCTCACAGCATGGGTCTGGACAAGCCCGAAACCTACCTTTGTAACATAGCCTCAACAATCCCGATGCGCAGTTGATCTCATCAACCGTGCACATAGCCGATCTCATGAACAATGACAGATCACATCCGCCGCCGCCACATATCACATATGCTACCAATCTGAATCTAAATCCTATAACAGAGGCTCTGATACCACTATTGGGTTCTACCGTAGGTGCATCGCAAGCAAATTAAATTTTTCCTACGCGCAGAACATCCAAGAACATGCTACGGAGATGGATCACAGTTTGTAACCACTAGACACGCTGTGCCATGGAGCGGAAGTAGAGTTGGGGCAGGGCGTTTGTGTGGTCTGTCTCCTCCTCGTCCGATCTCCCTCGAATAGTCATTCGGATCTCCCTCAAATAGCCGGTCGCCGGATCCCACGTACAGGTTCGCCGGAGCGGCGCAAGTGCACCGCCTCTAATGGTATTCGCGCGTGTAGGAGGAACACCCGTGCGACAGACTGCTAGGTCCGATCACGCGGTCGGCGGTGGCGAGTGGAGGTGGCTAGTTGCAACTCATGCAAAGCCCTAATGACAGCGACAAAGCCATCAACCGGATGGGTGTGCCACACCTCCACTATATATAGCCATCCGGCGCGGGCTCAACTCTTGGGCCTTGCACGGATCCTAAAGCCCACGTGTTCCTTCCCTTAAGCATGTGACCCTTTAGGTTCTCGTCCACTTGGTCGCGAGTCAGATGACATTCGACTCGACCGGTCGGTAGCGGCCTCTAGCAAGATGTGCCGACTCCAAGTGTCTGATGAAGTTGGTTAGGCGAGCCTGTACTTCACACTTCTGTTCCCTTTGCCACACGATATATGTTGTCATGCACAAGGCGACATGGTCATCCTTGTTGCAGCACAACCTCTTTGTCTTCCGGTGAATCCGACCAACATTCAGATTATCTCATAATCCTCATCGCATGGCCATGCTTATCCAGGTCAGATCACCCGAGAGGCCCAGAGTATATCTCTCCTGATTGGAAGGGCAAATCCCATCTTGCTCGACCATGTCTCATAGCATGGGTCTGGACAAGCCCGAAACCTACCTTTGTAACTACCCAGTCATGAAGTAGCGTTTGGTCGGCCCAAAGCAAGTCTGTCACCATCCCGAGTACATGCGCCAGCTCAGGTCTTAGGACATAGAATGTATGTTGTACTAGAGACTCACAGATGACCTATCGTTGTGTCTCATAGTTGGGTCTGTCCAACTCAGACCTTATCTTGACTCGGATCTGACTACGTCAAATCCGACCAGAACTTTCTGAGTCTATATTATCCGGCTAGCATCCAATGCTACATGGTCAGTGAGACCGGACCATCCACCGTGTCATATGCTAGTCTAACTGGTTGCGCGTGCACACAACCCTTTTGACTAGGGACCATTTAGGACAGTTATCGTACAATGCATAGTCTCACAAACAAGTCACATACTTGTTAATACACATCAAGGATAATATCCATGGACTATCTTTATTCATAAACACATAGGAAATATCATCATACATGATTGCCTCTAGGTCATATCTCCAACAGTCTCCCACTTGCACTAGAGTCAATCAAATAGACATCAAATTCCCATAGCTCTAACATGCCCCTCATGCTTGGGTTGTGGAAGCGGCTTAGTCAACAGATCTACAACATTTGCATCCGTGTGAATCTTACATAAATTGGTATCACCTTTCTCTATGAGCTTTCGTATCAAGTGATATTTTTGGTCTATGTGTCTTGTCTTGTGGTGTTGTCTCGGCTCCTTGGCCTGTGCGATGGCACCTGAATTATCACAATAAAGGTCCAACGGTTTTGACCAGCCCGGGAACACATCAACATATTCCAGGAACTTCCGAATCCAAACAACTTCCTTTGTGGCTTCACAAGCCGCAATGTATTCGGCCATTGTTGTGGAGTCGGCCACCGTATCTTGCTTGGAACTCATCCAGCTCACTGCTCCTCCATTCATGACATACACGAATCCAATTTGCGATCGACAATCATCCCTATCGGTTTGGAAACTATCATCAATGTAACCCTTTACGAAGAGCTCCTCCTCACCTCTATAAACTAGGAACATCTCTTTAGTTCTTTTGAGGTACTTCAAGATAGTTTTCACCGCTACCCAGTGACTTTCACCTGGGTCGGCCTGGTAACTGCTTGTTAAGCTTATTGCATAGGTAACATGAGGTCGTGTATATAGCATGGCATACATGATGGATCCAATTTCTGAGGCATATGGAATCTTACTCATCCGGTTTCGCTCATCAGAAGTCGTAGGACTCTGAGTCTTGCTTAGCCTTATACCATGTGAGATGGGCAAGAACCCTTTCTTGGCCTCACTCATGTTGAACCTCTTCAACACTTTGTCTATGTACGTGCTCTGGCTACGGCCGAGCAGCCTCCTTGATCTATCTCTATAAATCTTGATGCCTAAAATGTACACTGCCTCTCCAAGGTCTTTCATCGAAAACTTGCCATTCAATGATTCCTTGACTGAGTTTAGCATCGAAACATCATTTCTGATCAACAGTATGTCATCCACATACAAGATCAAAAATACTACCGAGCTCCCACTAGACTTCTTGTATAAACAATAGTCCTCTCCGTTCTTGATGAAACCAAGGTCAACAATGACTTCATCAAAACGAATGTTCCAACTCCGAGCTGATTGCCTCAATCCATAAATGGATCTCTTGAGCTTGCATATTTTACTAGCGTTAGTTGGATCGACAAAACCTTTGGGTTGTATCATGTATACATCCTCTTTTAAATTTCCATGAAGGAAAGCTGTTTTGACATCCATCTGCCATATCTCATAATCGATATATGCAGCTATAGCTAGTATGATCCTCACCGACTTTAGCATCACTAACGGCGAGTAGGTCTCGTCGTAGTCAATTCCTTGAACTTGTCCATAACCTTTAGCGACAATCCGAGCTTTGTGGATCTGAACATTTCCATCCACATCGGTTTTCTTCTTAAAGACCCATTTGCAACCAATGGCAACTACACCAGGTGGCGGATCAACCAAGTCCTAGACTTGATTCTCATCCATGGACTTTAACTCGGATCTCATGGGCTCTAGCCATGCCTCGGAATCTGGGCTCACCATCGCTTCTGCATACGTGGTCGGCTCATCGCTTTCCAGCAACAATACATCGCACACTCTGCGCAATATTTCCGACCTCCCTGCCTCTGGTGCCGACTCCACTACGGGTTCCCTGATCAACTCTGGTATGATTTCATCACCAGCCGAGTCGTCCCTGAGTGGCTCTCGAATTTCTTCGAGTATGCACCGTTCTCCCACTGGCCTCCCGATTGAGAAACTCTTTCTCTAGGAAAACCTCGTTCTGAGCAACAAACACTTTGTTCTCTTCTCAGTTGTAGAAGTTATATCCCAAGGTTTCCCTCGGATATCCCACGAATATGCATTTATCCAACTTGGGTGTAAGCCTGTCTGACATAAGTCGCTTGACAAATGCTTCACAACCCCAAATCTTTAGAAAAGACAAACTAGGAGTCTTCCCAGTCCACATCTCATGTCGTGTCTTGTCAATAGATTTTGATGGTACCCTATTAAGTGTGAAAGCTGCAGTCTCTAGAGCGTATCCCCAGAATGACAAGGGTAAATCCGATTTGCTCATCATCGACCGGACCATGTCCAACAAGGTTCGATTTCTCTGTTCTGACACACCGTTTCTCTATGGCGTACCAGGAGGTGTGAGTTGAGGTACTATACCTCGTCTTTTCAAATGATTACCAAACTCCTGGATCATGTACTCACCTCCACGATCTGAGCGTAGAAGTTTCATCGTCTTGCCGAGCTGATTTTCAACCTCGTTCTGAAACTCTTTGAACTTTTCAAAAGTTTCCGACTTGTGCCTCATCAAATAGATATATCCATATCTACTCAAGTCGTCGTTAAAAGTCAAGAAGTACTGATAGCCACCTCTGGCGTTGTGCTCATCGGACCACACACATCATTGTGTATAAGGTCCAACAACTCGGACACCCTCTCACAACTCTTTGCAAAAGGAGACTTAGTCATCTTGCCTAGCAAGCATGATTCGCATGTCTCGAACGACCCGAAGTCGGATGAGGTTAGGAGTCCATCATCATGGCGCTTCTTCATGCGTTTCAGACTGATGTGTCCAAGCCAGCAATGCCAGAAGTATGTCGGATTTATTTCATTAGGCTTATGCCTCTTGACATTGACGTTATAGACTGGTTCCATTTCTAGATTTAAAATAAATAACCCATCTACTATGGGTGCATAGCCATGGAACATTCCATTCAAATAAAATGAACAACCATTGTCCTTTATATTGAATTCATAACCTTGAATCATCAAACATGAGACAAAAAAATTGTTCCGACTAAGTGCGGGAATGTAATAACAATTATTCAATTCCAAAATAAATTCAGAAGGAAGCTTGAGCTGCATCGTGCCGACCTCCAACGCAGCAACTCTTGCTTTGTTGCCGACCCTACTGTCAATCTCCCCTTGTGCCACACGCCTAGTTCTTACCATCCCCTGCATCGAGTTGCAAATATGAACAACTGATCCGGTATCAAATACCCAAGAGCTACTAGGTATGTCAGCAAGGTAAATGTCTATAACATATGTAACAAGTGTACCTTTGCCTGAAGAAGCATCTCCGGCCTTGTTGTTGTGCTCAGCAAGCCACTTGCTATAGTTCCTCTTCCAGTGACCAACTTCCTTGTAGTGAAAGCAAATGGTCATTGAGTTTGGTCCGTATTTTGGCTCAGCGGCGGACACAACCTTCTCCGTGACCTTTGCCTTACCCTTTTTCTTGGACCAACTCTTCTTGAACTTAGCCTAGTTCTGCACCATCAACACTTGATGCGTGCCTTTCTTAATATCTTGCTCTGCCACCTTGAGCATCCCAAGCAATTCAGTGAGCTTCTTATCCATGCCGTCCATATGATAGTTCGAGACAAACGTCCCATAGCTAGGTGGAAGAGAACCCAAAATTGCATCCATGGACAGCTCGTCCCCAAGTGGGAAGCCTAACCGATCCAAAGCTTGCACGTACCCGATCATCTTGATCACATGCGGGCTCAGTGGATCACCCTCCTTCAGCTTACAATCCGTCAAGGACTGCCAGATGTTGAATCTTTCGGTCCTAGCCTGCACCTGAAACATGCTCTTCAAACTCTCGATCATATCAAAAGCCTGAATGTTTTTGAAATGATGTTCCAAATCCGGCTCCATACAAGCCAACATGAGGTAGCTAATCTCGTTTGATTCATCAACGGGTTTCTGGTGGGCATTCTTGGTTGTGGCATTAGCATTCTCGGCAGGTTCCTTTGGAAGTGGATCCTCTAGAACATGTTCCTTTTTATCGTGCTTGAGAACAATTCTCAGATTTCTATACCATGTGGTAAAGTTTGTTCCATTCAGTTTATCCTTTTCCAGAATTGATTTCAATGCAAAGTTGGGTTGAGTAGGTGGTGCCATTGATCTACAGCAGAAAATATGCAATCACTAAGCAATGTGTTTATGTAGAGGAAGCCTTAAACAAAACTACTCCCACTGAAGTCAGCATCCCTCCGCAAACTCTCAGTGATTCAGGACCCGTCTAGCACGAGCGACTAGTGAGCTTTAGCATCACTGCTAGCCAACTTGACTATTCGGTAAGCAACTCCTTGCTAATCGTATCTCTATACGACTCCTGTCGGTTGGGTAGGTATCTCATACCCCGGCTCCCAACCTTCTCTGCCACAAGGCCCAAAACTGTTTTGATAGCCTTGTCAAGTTAACCCGATGCAGTGCATGTCCGTGTCCAACACGAAACCTCCAGTTCAAGGACACCTAGTAGCACCTCAATTTTATGAGCCCAGTACTAGACGTACTTGACGTGCAAAGGTGCAACATCCGGAATGGCAATGTGCTTGATATTAATGAGGGATCCTTCTACCATACTAACATGCATAGAAACAAGATGCAATATCAATCACATATAAACATAAATATGTGAAATAGTATGGCTCCCATGGATATCCTTCCAGGTCGGCTCCAACTCCGATGACCAAGGCAGAACACCATCTTGTCCGTCTCGCGAGGACGCCAAAGCCTCGAACTTGATCTCTGTCCTCCAACTACTACAACCAGTAATGAATTTACAAAGAATCATAAGTCGACATGTAGGTCATTATACAATATAATGACAGCACTTTGGCTCCTGCCGGCTGACAATCATGACACGCAGGTCATGTTAAGTTACACACATGCATCACATACATATGAGCCACACTATTCACATCAAACCTACAAAACAAACTTATGCATAGAATCGCATTCTACCGGTTTGTGTGACCGTGTACGAAATACAAGGCGCTACGCACACGGCGGTCCCGTCTAGCCGGTTAGCGGTCGGGGTTCGAAGGGGCGGCTCCGTTCGCGGGTGCGGGCAGCGCCCGACATTTTAGGAAATCACAGATCGCATCTGTACTCCAATCATGCCGAATTTTCTGATCTGACCGATCTCATCGATCATCGCGAACCCGATTCGGATTTACGTTTCACGGTTAACCCCGATGGCGGATACCGACCGGTAGGGGTAGGTTGTGTCATGACCTCATCGATTCCGATTGATAGAAAACATAGCCTCAACAATCTCGATGTGCAGTTGATCTCATCAACCGTGCACATAGCCGATCTCATGAACAACGACACATCACATCCACCGCCGCCACATGTCACATATGCTACCAATCTGAATCCAAATCCTATAACAGAGGCTCTGATACTACTATTGGGTTCTACCGTAGGTGCATCGCATGCAAATTAAAAATTTCCTACGCGCAGAACATCCAAGAACATGCTACGGAGATGGATCACAGTTTGTAACCACTAGACGCGCAGTGCCGTGCAGCGGAAGTAGAGTTGGGGCAGCGCGTTTGTGTGGTTCGTCTCCTCCTCGTCTGATCTCCCTCGAATAGCCGTTCGGATATCCCTCAAATAGCCGGTCGCTGGATCCCACGTACAGGTTCGCCGGAGCGGCACAAGTGCACCGCCTCTAATGGTATCTGCGCGTGTAGGAGGAACACCCGTGCGACAAACTGCTAGGTCCGATCACGCGGTCGGCGGTGGCGAGTGGAGGTGGCTAGTTGCAACTCATGCAAAGCCCTAATGAAAGCGATGAAGCCATCAACCGGATGGGTGTGCCGCACCTCCACTATATATAGGCATCCAACGCGGGCTCAACTCTTGGGCCTCGCACGGATCCTAAAGCCCACGTGTTCCTTCCCTTAAGCATGTGACCCTTTAGGTTCTCGTCCACTTGGTCGCGAGTCAGATGACATTCAACTCGACCGGTCGGTAGCGGCCTCTAGCAAGACATGTCGACTCCAAGTGTCTGATGAAGCTGGTTAGGTGAACCTGTATTTCACACTTTTGTTCCCTTTGCCACATGATATATGTTGTCATGCACAAGGCGACATGGTCATCCTTGTTGCAGCACAATCTCTTTCTCTTCTGGTGAATCTGACCAACATTCGGATTATCTCATAATCCTCATTGCATGGCCATGCTTATCTAGGTCAGATCACCCGAGGGGCCCAGAGTATATCTCTCCTGATTGGAGGGGCAAAACCCATCTTGCTCGACCATGTCTCGCGGCATGGGTCTGGACAAGCCCGAAACCTACCTTTGTAACTACCCAGTCATGAAGTAGCATTTGGTCGGCCCAAAGCAAGTCTATCACCATCCCGAGTACATGCGCCAGCTCAGGTCTTAGGATATAGAACGTATGTTGTACTAGAGACTCACAGATGACCTATCGCTGCGTCTCATAGTTGGCTCTGTCCAACTCAGACCTTATCTCGACTCGGATTTGACTACGTCGAATCCGACCAGAACTTTTTGAGTCCATATTATCCGGCTAGCTTCCAATGCTACATGGTCAGTGAGACCGGACCATCCACCGTGTCATATGCTAGTCTAACTGGCTGCGCGACCACACAACCCTTTCGACTAGGGACCATTTAGGACAGTCATCATACAATGCATAGTCTCACAAACAAGTCACATACTTGTTAATACACATCAATGATAATATCCAAGGACTATCTTTATTCATAAACACATAGGAAATATCATCATACATGATTGCCTCTAGGGCATATCTCCAACACTAGATGCCTATGTCTCTCTCTCTCTCTCTCTCTTGATCATCGCATCTTCGCTTTGATCTATCTGATGTAATTCTTTTGTATGGTGCATTTGTTGGGACCGATGAATTGTGGGTTTATGTTCAGATTATTCATGAAAAGTATTTGAGTCACCTCTGAATATTATGATTTTTATTCGCATGATCATTATAGCTTCGTAATGCTCTCCGACCTATTGAGATAGTTTTGCCAAGTAGATTGATATTTCTTTGGTGGGAGTGGTGCGTTGTGGTAGGTTCGACCTGACGAGTTTCTATATCCCAGTGACAAAGTAGGGGACAAGATACGTCTTCTTGTTGTTGCTACTAAGGATAAAACAATGGGGTTAATTCATATTGTTTGAGTATTGTTTGTCTACATCATGTCATCTTTCACCAATCATTACTCTGTTTTACTTAATACTCTAGATGCATGCTAGATAACGGTCGATGGGTGGAGTAATAGTAATACGTGCAGGCAGGAGTCGGCCTATTTTCTTATGGACTTGATGCGTATATATACATGATCATTTCCGTGAATATCACATAACTACGTGCTTTTCTATCAATTGCCCAATAGTAATGTGTTTAACCACCGTATGCTTCCTACATGAGAGATGCCGCTAGCGAAAACTATGACCCCAGGGTCTGTCCACTTATATATTTACAAACACTTTCATAACCTTGCAGCCATTATTTTCTTTTAATTTATTTTGCAATTTACAATTATCTACTATCATCTACACACTTCATTTGCTTGCAAATAACGAGATCAAGGGGATTGACAACCCTCTAGCCGCATTGGGTGCAAGTGTTTCCTCTTTTCTGTGAAGTCGTTGAAGACGGTTGTTGATTGGTATTCCTATTGGTTTGATAAACCTTGGTTCTTAACTCAGGGAAATACTTATCCGTATTGTGTTGTAAGTACCCGTTCCTGTTCACGGAAAACCCAACGCATATCACAAGTATTAGTGTTGAATGACCAGACAAAGACGCCACAGAACCCCACTTTCATCAATTCAACTTTCCTCTTATATTCGCAACATCCAGATTTTAATTCCAGTTTCTTGCTTGTTCTTCATTTGCGTGCAGGAAGTAGACCCTTGTGGTTAGGTTGATCATGCTCCGACGTGGTCAATAACCTGTCGGAGTTGGTTTAGCGATTTCTAAGAGCGACGTCTTCGCACATTTATAGTCGGATTGTCAATGTCCACTTCACCAAAAACGTTAGCCATCATCTCATCGAAATACGGGGCACCTTCGCCTCTATCAGGAAGAATGATCACTTATAATGTTTTAGTGGCCTATGAATGTTTTCACAAAATAAAAAATAAGAGGGATGGAAAGGAAGCATTGTGCACTATCAAATTTGACATGCATAAAGCATATGATCGGGTAGAATGGGTTTTCCTGAAGGATATTATGTTGAAACTAGGATTCCATGAGAGCTGGGTCAAGTTTATTATGCAATGTGTGTCCACTGTGCAATATCGGGTTAGGTTTAACACAGAAGAAACTAAGAGTTTTAAACCATCAAGAGGTTTATGATAAGGTGACCCGTTATCCCCTTATTTATTTTTGTTATGCACTGAGGGGTTGACCGCTCTCTTGTCACATGCGAAGGAGGGTGGGAAAAATTGAAGGTGTGAAGGTATGTTGAGAGGCTTCATCTATTACGAATCTTCTTTTTGCAGACGACTCATTGATCCCGATGAAGGCAAACAATCAAAATGCCGAGGCTTGAAAACCATTCTGGATTCATATTGTACAACCTCTAGGCAATTGGTCAGTGTTGAGTAATCAAGCATATTTTCCAGTCCCAACACGAAAGTGGAGATTAGGGAGCAACTTCGTACCACCCTCAATATTATGACTGAAGCTCTAAACGACAATTATTTGGGGCTACTGGCTAATGTGGGTATGGAAAAGTCTGACTATTTTTAGTACTTGATTGATCGTATCATCATGAAGATAAGTGGATGGAAAGAAACACTTTTATCCATGGGAGGGAAGGAAATCCTCTTGAAATCTGTTGTACAAGTGATCCCCACCTATGCTAGTGCTCCGAAGAAAATGGTAAAGAAACCTGCTCTGAAGATTGGTTCTTCAACATCAAAATCCTCAGTACAAATTCCTCAAGGTCAAAGGCCTCAGCCCAGAAAACCTTCTGCACCTGGAACTGTTGCTGCTCAGTCATCTGCAACAGCTACAAAGTCCTCAACCCCAGTGCATCTGTCAACATGCAAAAGGACTGAGGGTTTCACCAAAGTTTCGAAGCTCACTGCAAGCCCCTCCACAACTGCAAAGTCTTCAACCAGTCCCTATTCGCTTAAAATGAAGAACAATGGAAGAGGGAGCAAGCTCAGAGAGCTAAGAGGAACAAGACTCGCAAAGAAAAGTTTTTGCACGAAAATGTGACGAATTTGACCCCAAATCAACTCGTCACAGTTCGGTCCAAGATTCACTCTCTCTCTTTGGATCAACAGAAATATGATGCTGAATGGAAGGACACAAAGGTCAGACTCGTCAGGGCTGCTCAAGCAGCTGTAAAGGATCACAACACCAGGGTAGCAGCTCGATCGCAACCACAAATGCCTCAGTCTGAAGAAATCATTCGGACTGCAGATGA
Source organism: Hordeum marinum (assembly GCA_022496015.1). Classification (NCBI taxonomy): domain Eukaryota; kingdom Viridiplantae; phylum Streptophyta; class Magnoliopsida; order Poales; family Poaceae; genus Hordeum; species Hordeum marinum. The sequence continues at coordinate 111,437,140 of CM039673.1, forward strand.
AACTCCTCAGGCAGCTGATGAAAATGCTCAACCTGATGAAACTGCAGTAGGAAATGCTTCTGCACCAGAAGCAACTGCCAGTGCTGCTGAGGAAACTCAGACCACTGATGAACATGCCAGGACAACCTCCAATGTTGTAACTGAAGAAACTGAACCACCCAGGACGGCTGCATCAGTCGTTCCTGAAGAAATTGCTACTACTGAGGAAAATCCCCTCACAATAAAAGCATCAACTTTTGAAGCCCCTGTGTTGAAGAAGTTGAAAACTTTGACAAGTTCCTCAGCAACACCAATTGATGCAACTCCAATTTCCTCCACACCAGCCTATGCTATTGTGCCAATCGGGGAAGCATATGACATTCCTCAATAAAAAGAGAATCATTCGGCTGCTTACTCAGAGCCTCTTGATGAGGAAATTGTCATCGATGACACTGCATCAACCCCCAAGGTATCATCGCTCCAGCTTCTGGTAACTGCTAAGGAAGCTGGCGAAGACATTGATGAAGACGTTGACATTGGTGACACCACTCCAGTCGTCAACGATGAATATTGGGAATCTACACATCCCAATTCACCAATGGCAACTCCTCTGATGTTGATTCCTCGGTCACCTGCACAGACTGAAGAAATACCTGAAGACTCTGAACACCTATACCTTCCAGACCCTGAAGAGATTCCAGCTGCAATAGCTGAGGAAATTGATGCTCCGGGCACTGCTGGGGAACCAGCTCTTCAAATCACTCAGTCTATTGTTCCTTCCATGCCATCGGAGATCAAGAGGCATACACGAACAAATCCTCAACCCAAGCCAAGACTGCCTTTCAAAGGCACTGTTCGTCCCAAATTCCTCAAGAGAAATTTCTTCAATGAACACTCATTCTTCTCTGGACCAAACCCCTATGACTCTGTAAGGGCTGGTCGCAACAGGTTCTAGACTGCCACTCAACTGAATTACTATGCTTCAGTGCTCTATGAGAAGAAGAAAGTCTTCGAGCACCATCAGATTCCTCACGCTGACATGGAAAGTCTTCCATCATTTACTCCTGTGCTCCAAGTTCTATATGATGCTAGACTTCTTCCATTTTGTGTTGACATCTGCGATTGGAATGAGGAAATCATCCTTCAATTCTATGCCACGTTGCATATCAGCAGAGATTCCTCAGACATCAACTCTTGGATATTGGACTGGATGAATGGCACAACACACTTCATTGCTCAAGCCTCTGAATTACTTCAGTGTGTCCTAGTCCAAATTCCCTCAGATGAAGCCCGCAAGTTGTTTGATGAATCTCCTCTACCCAATCAACTAATGAATGTGCTGATGAAGACATTGCCACCTGGAAAGCCTCAACACCAAGTCTTCTTAGTGAAGGATCTGCTCTATGTGCCTCGCACAGTCTATCGCATCCTGACAAAAACACTGTGTCCTCAGAAAGGCCATAACTCTGAGGAAGAAGAAGTTGAAGAAATCATGAAGAATGTGCTCTTCAATATCATACATGGTATTCCCATTAACTTACATGACTTCTTCATGAGGATTTTGGCCAGTGCAGCTATCGCTCCATTTGAGCAAAAGCCGTATGCACCATGGATTATGAAATTCATCAGGGATAAGTCCTCAGTGTACTACAAAGCTGATTTCCAGAATCACTTTAGTTTCCTGCCACCTGTTGAAGTCATCAAGAGTACAATTTCATCAGTTGAAGGGAAAGGCAAGTCTGTTATTGATGAAGGAACACATCCCCTGGATGGACAGTTTTGCAAAGCCGCTTCCTTCTCCACAAACAATGACACTGCCACACAAGACTCTGATGCAAGGGCCTCAACTCCCAAAGAGTGTGCCCCTCGGATGATGACTGATCACGAACTTCTTATAAGTCTTCATCAGAAGGTCGATCGCAATCATAAGTGGGTAAAGCGTCAACTTGGGTATATTGTGCAGAATATGACTATGACACAGAAGACTGTCAAGAGGAACCACTATTATGCTCATGAAAACCTCAAGCACTCTTGGGTTGTGCTAACTCACATCATGCCTTCTGAAGAATTGGATGAGCTGAACTTTGAAGAACATCCTGACTTCGCTCGCTGTCCTTGGAAGAAGTTCAAGAAAGTCCAAGTTCCTCTGATGGTCACCAGTTCATATTCTTCATCTCGCGAGCGCGATGAAGATGAAGACATTGAAGATACTGTTGCTGGCCCTGCATCAACACTCGACCCCGACAACGCTGGCGCTCCTCCTTCACCAATAAGATGAAATTCCTCATGGGGCATTAGTCATCACTTTTTCTTTCCTTTTGGTCTTCGATGACAAAGGGGAAGAAAATTTGAGTTAGTCTTCAAGCGGGTCTATATATTTATGGTATATTTTTGTTTAAGTTACAACTCTCGCTCTTTTGAAGTTTTTGGTTATTGAGTTGTAATCTTAAGTCCGATGGTGGTCTGACACTTTTGAACTATTTCCTCGCATGTTTATTTCCTCAAATACCCTAATGCATGCATGCTGAATTTTGTCAGACACCATTTTCCTCACGCATTTCAAATTCTTCATTTCATATATTCAAATGCGTGTATGAATTACAAGATGTAGGGGGAGTTCTCCATGTTTTGAACCTGCCATGTGCATTTGCAGTCCAAAGCAAATTCCTCAAATATGCACATCTTCAGGGGGAGTTCTTCTATATCTTGCAATCAAATTCCTCCAAATCTGTACTTTCACTTCATATGTTTATCCCCATTGAAAACTTAACCTATTTGTCATCAATCACCAAAAAGGGGGAGATTGTTAGTGCATCTAGTGCCCCTTAGTGATTTTGGTGTATTGAAGACTTATAGGTTAAGGCACTAATGTGTTTGTGAGTGTACACAGGCTCTATAAGTCGACGAGGAGTTTGATATATTCGGAGATTATCGACCCCTAAAAATGTATGTCTTCAAGTGAAGACTTTGCTGAAGACTTTCTGAAGACTTTGGTGAAGACTTTGTGAAGACTTTGAAAATGAAGAAGTTGGTGTGACCTTGAAGATATGAACAAGGAATATGAAGCATGAAGACTTTATGTTTTTGTAGTTTCATTTCCTTTATTTGTGTCATAGGAAACACCGTACTGTTAAAGGGGGCCGAGGTAATACTAAGGAAAATTTCCAATTGATGCTCAACTCCAAAATCCTCAACCCATACAATCCTTCGAGTGAAGCCTTTGTAAAGCTCTTACGGTTCAGACAAGTTCTTAGTGACAGAGACAAAGTTCTTCTGGCCTCTGAGGAAATTGATCTGACTGAGGAGTTAGGATTTCGCCAGTGTGAATTGCCTACAAGTGAGGAACATGATAAGCTGAGGACTTTCATAGTTCGAAATTCCGATCGTTGTTGTGCTTAGCACCAGCTGTCCTCAATCATTCTTATCCACATAATGGTCATATCATTGGGGGCATTTATGTCTTATCATGTCAGGTTGCATCCTGGCTATAAATAGCCACCCCCCACAACCACTAGCGGTTGGCTGCTCCGAGAGAGAACTGACACTTGTCATTTGAGAGCAACCCATCCTCTAAGGACTTTGAGAGAAAATCATCAGTGAGGAAAAACCCACAACCAAACAACAAAACCCATAGTGATTGAGCATCACTGAAGAAATTCCTGTGTGGAACCGATGCTTGTTACCTTTGAGGACTGTGCATCCTCCAGACGATTAGGCGTCATGGTCTAGTGCTCCTGCAGTCAATTGGGGACCACAAAGTGACCTTGGTCTAGAGCATCCAGCAGTAAATTGTGGATCGCCGGGTGACTAGTTTGTGAGGGTTTTGGAAGTCTACCCTGAAGACTTACCACGAGTGTTGGGCGAGGACTGTGTGACCTTAGCTCAAGGAGAATACAGTAAGGACTGTGTGTCCTGGGACTGTGTGTCCTCTGGTTTAAATACCAGGCCGCTCCAAACCAGATGTACGACTATCACAGTAGGTGGAACTGGGTCATCAAACCATTGTCTTCATCGAGCTACCTGGTTCTATTTCCTCAACCTCCTTATTACTCATAAACCTGTTGATGAAATTGATTGTTACTGTTTGAAGAATTTGACTGAAGACTTTCACAAATTCCTCACCTCAAATTCTTCAAGTTGCCTTGTTCATCACTGCTTATCCTTTATCACGCTACTCACTATTCGTGCAAGTTTCATTTCATCATGATGACTAAGCTGATACTATGCTCCTCATGCACCTGAGTACTTATTCTGCTGCTAGTTATTCATCACATTTCAAATTCCTCAAAATTGAAATTCCTCAGGTGATGAATTTGTAAAAATCGCCTATTCACCCCCCTCTAGTCGATATAACGCACTTTCAATACTAAGAGATGCTTTGAGTCAAGTCTTAGAGTAAAGCTCCCCCTTGATGTGACATCCCCCCATAAGAGGGATAAACTAACCTTGGGTTTTGTCGATTAAGACTTCATGTTGGTGAGGTAGTGGTGGATGCTCAGGGTTGATGAAGATCAGCAAGAGTTGGGAGCATCCTTGTTGTTTCATTACTCTTCTCAGTTACATGGGTTAGTCCCAACATACAAGAGACAAATACAAGGATATCTATGTACATGGAGTGCAATGCATTTGTTATGATGTCCATTGATTTGTTGATTACCTTGTCCCTTGCTTACCTTTGATGGAATGTGTGACTCCTTGAACTATTGCATGAAGTTGATGTTGATTGCAAATAGTTCTTGCCAATAATGAATGTGAATGAATTTCATTGGCGGAGTCGCCCCTCAAGAACTTCTCTAGTTCTTCTTCTTGGGGACCCACATCAAGTTGATGGGGATCCTTGGTGTTGTGGTAGCCTTTGTAGAAGTTGATCTTGTAGTATCCTTGGGAACCCACTTCACCAAAGCTTGGGATTCATCTTCATAAGAGCCAATGTCCTCTTGAAGCTTGTTCTTGACCTTGAGATTGGTGTCTTGTGGTGGAAGGTCATCTTGAGCTTTTGTTCCCTTAGGGAGAGTATTTTCATACTTCTCCTTTTGAGGAACAAACTTGGGATTGGGGTATTTACCTTCTTCCCATTCAACTCCATTAGCGTTGAAGTAGCCAACACGACGATTCTTCTGGTATCCTCCGTGCTTGCGTACAATCTCCTCAAATTGTTTGCACCCTTCAAGACTCTTGTAGATACCTTTCTCTATGATCCCTTTCAAGAGTTCATTTTCTTGCTCAAGTGTAACTTGGCTAAGAGAAGAGTTAGTGGGATCAAGAGAACTACTAGAAGCAATATCATTGGATTTATCATTTTTATTGCTACTAGTTGAAGAACCTTTCTTTCCTTTGTTACTAGCTTGCTTAGACTTAACTTGTGGCATGAATGTAGATAAGAGAAGTCGCTTGGCTAGATAATAGGAAGTCTTCATTCGAAGATAGTCATTGATAGCTTTAAGGAACTCATGCTCTTGCTCTAAGTTGAGCTTCTCGAAGCGTAGCTTCTCATGTGTCCTTACAAGCTCTCTATGATCTTCTAGAGTTGACTCGTGAGATAACTTAAGAGTTTTTAGTTCTTGAGTTAGTCATTCTATATCCAAATTATCATCATCACACGACTTATCTACACTAGAGTGAGTACTAGCAAGTTCATTTTGACTAACATTACTAGGTTTGTCAAATAGCAAGTCATCTTCATCACTATTGAAATCAAGATACTCGGGGTGTGATACCTTGGGGCCTTTAGCCATGAAGAAACTTCCACTCCCTTCGTTTGGTGAATCAAATAGATCATAGGAGTTGGTAGTTACTAGTGCAAGTCCGGCAACACCTTCATATTGACTATAGTCGGAGTTGGAGTGATAGCTTCTCTTGGAGTGGTTGTCGGATTCGGAGCCGGAGACCCATTCACCAACATGAGCTTGATGTTTGCTTAATGAGTATCTCTTGGTGTACTTGTCCTTCTTCTCTGAGTCCCTACTTCTTCTTGAGGGTCTTCATTCATAATGATCATCTCTACTCCTTCTCTCTCTTCGAGGTGACTCGTCTCTTGAGCTTCGTCTTCTTGGTGACTCTTCTTTTCTCTTGTAAGGAGTCGTGCAATCATTGGAGTAGTGTCTGGGCTTCCCACAATTGTAGTAGTTTTGGTCACGACTTGACGAACGCTTCTCTTCATATGTTGAGTTGGAGCTCTGATCTTTGCTTCTATTCCTGTAGAACTTGTTGAATTTCTTGACCATGAGGCTTATCTCTTCATTTGTGACAAGGTTGTTGCTAGAGGTAGCGGGAGCATCACTTCTGGCTTTGTAAGCACCGCTAGACTTGTGGTGAAGCTCTTCCTTGTCTTTGAGTGTCATCTCATCAGCAATAATTCTTCCAATCACTTCCGCTGGCTTGAGATCTTTGTAGTTGGGCATCATTTGGATCAATGTGCAAATGGTGTCATATCGATCATCCAAAGCTCGAAGTATCTTCTTGATGATGAATTTGTCAGTCATTTCTTTGCTTCCTAAGCCGACAATCTCATTGGTGATGAGAGCTAGCCTAGAGTACATCTCAGCGAATCCTTCACCATCCTTCATCTTGAACTTGTCAAGTTGACTTTGAAGAACATACAACTTGGATTCTCTCACAAATTATGTACCTTCATGCATATCAACCAAAGTATCCCAAATCTCTTTTGCATTCTCAAGACAGCTGATTTTGTTGAATTCTTCGGGGCATAGACAGTTGAAGATCATGTCACATGCTTGAGCATTGAGTTGCAACATCTTCAACTCATCCGCGGTCGCTTCACGATCGGGTTCCCTTCCTTGAAAGTCTTATCAAGTGTCTTGATCTATCTCTACAGATCTTGATGCCCAATACTTAAGTAGCTTTATCCAGGTCTTCCTTTGAAAAACATTTTTCAACCAACCCTTTCTGCTTTCCAGAAATTCTACATTATTTTCGATCAACAATATGTCAACCACATATACATATCAGAAATTCTATAGTTCTCCCACTCACTTTCTTGTAAATACAAGTTTCTCATAAACTTCATATAAACCCAAAAGCTTTGATCACCTCATCAAAGTGCATATTCCAACTCCGAGATGCTTGCTCTAGTCCATAGAAGGATCGCTGGAGCTTGCACACCTTTTAGCATCCTTAGGACTGACAAAATCTTCTGGTTGTATCACATACAACCTTTCCTCACGAACACCGTTAAGGAAACTCTATTTTGGCATCCATCTGCCAGATTTCATAATCGAAAAATGCAGCAACTACTAACATATTTCCAACAAACTTTAGCATCGCTACGGGTGAGACAGTCTCATCCTAGTCAACCTCTTGAACTTGTCGGAAACCTCTTTGCGACAAGTCGAGCTTTATCAATGGTGACATTTCCCATCATCGTCTGTATTCCTCTTAAAGATCCATTTATACTTCACGACCTACCATTCAACAGGCAAGTCTACCAAAGTCAATACTTGGTTTTCATACATGGATCCAATCTCGGATTTCATGGCTCCTACCATTTTTGGAATCTGGGCCCACCATCGCTTCTTCATAGTTCGTAGGCTCATTGTTGTCTAACAACATGATTTCCAAGACAGGATCACCCCACTACTCAGGGGCATTATGTATCCTTGTAATCCTATGAGGTTCGGTAGTAACTTGATCCGAAGTTTCATGATCATAATCATTAGCTTCCTCTTAATTTGGCATAGGCACCGCAGAAACATCTTTCTGCATCGTGCTACCATCCAACTAAAGTGACGGTTCAATAACCTCATCAAGTTCTACTTTCCTCCCATTCAATTCTTTCGACAGAAACTCTTTCTCGAGAAAGGACCCGTTTTTAGCAACAAACACTTTGTCCTTGGATCTGAGATAGAAGGTATACCCAACTGTTTACTTAGTGTAGGATAGAAAGTAGTGCTAGATGGGGGGTGATTAGACTACTTGACCAAATGAAAATTTACTTTTTCCCAATTTTAATTCTTGGCAGATTTTAGCATTCATAGTATGTCAAGTACACCCTACACATGCATGTCTAAGAGTATAGCAGCGGAAATAAAGACAAGCATGTAAGTAAAGAGAGGGTAGGACGATCAAACGCAATTGGTGACACGATGATTTTTCCCGTGGTTCCGATAGGTGGTGCTATCGTACATCCACGTTCATGGAGTCTTCAACCCATGGAGGGTAACGGTAGTGAGAGTCCACAGAGGGTTCCATGAAGAAGAAACCTTAACTATACCATGACGGCTTCCGTCCACGAAGGACTAGCCTACTATGGGTAGATCTTCATGAAGTAGGCGATCTCCTTGCCCTTACAAACTTCTTGGTTCACTCCAGAACACGAAGTTGGAGGCTCCCAAGCGACACCTAACCAATCTAGGAGGCACCACCCACCAAAAGGTAATAGGCTCGGTAATGCGATGAACTCCTTGCTCTTGTGCTTCAAGATGATAGAATCCTCAACACGCAATGACTATCTCATAGATATGGCGTGGTAGAAGAGATTTATTGGGTGGAAAGCAACTTGGGGAGGCTAGAAATCAAGATCCATATGGTTGGAGTGGAAGATATTGACCTCAACACAAGGATAGGTGGTTCTCTCTCAGAAAATCAATAGATATGAGTGGGGAACAGTTCTGAGTGTTTCTCTCGAGTAGGTGGTGGTGGAGGGGTATATATAGGCATCTCCAAAAATCCAACCGTTACACACAATAAGTCAGACTCGGTGGAACCGATGTGTGAATCTCGGCAGTACCGAAGTGACTTAAAGTTAGCAACTTTTGAATCTTGGTGAGACCAATATAGGAATCTCGGTTGCACCGATAAGGTGACCAACGGTTAGAATGTCCAATCTCGGTGACGCCGATCCAACAATCTCGGAGGGACAGAAACTATGAACTTGTGTAACAGAAAGTTGGCAGCCCAACTCAGTGGCACCGAATGCATTATCGGTTGCACCAAAAATCTAGGGTTTGACTGAGTCTGTCTAGGGTTTGGAATCGGTGGCATCGAGTGTAGAATGTTGGTTGCACTAATTTTGAGTATTTGGCTTTGCACAAACTTTGGTGGGAGAGTTTGTGGGTGTTTTTGGTGACTATCACTTGTGCACGTATGTGCATTTTGTTCACCAACAAAACCGTACCCCCTTTTAATAGTATTGGCTTTCCTATGGACTCAAAGTGATTTCTCACAAATATAAAATGTAGAGTCCTTTGCTTGAAGCTTTGCCAACCTATTTCCTTGCATCTTGGGGTATTCGACAATCTCCACAATCCTTTTTCCAATCCTATCATTGAACATTTCCTGAAATATACTTGGTGGAAACATTAGTTCAATGACTTATATGTTTTTATTAGTTACCAAAATCACCAAGGGAGAAAATGTGCTTGTACTTAGGGTATTGCATGAAGATAGATTTGTCCGCTTTGGGTTCGAGCTTATCATGTTGAAATATTTTCACATAAGCATCACATTCCCAAACTCTAACAAATGACAGCTTAGATTTCTGCCAAACGGTGTTATCTCAACGGATTTAGATGGTGCACTATTTAAAGTGAATGTGATTGTCTCTAATGCATAACCCCAAAACGATAGTGGAAAATCGGTAAGAGACATCATAGTACTCACCATATCCAATAGAGCACGACTACGACGTACAGACACACCATCACACTATGGTGTTCCAGGCGGCGTGAGTTGTGAAACAACTTCCACATTTGTCTTAAGTTGCATACCAAACTCGCAACTCGGATATTTACATCCATGATCACATTGTAGACATGTTATCTTCTTTTCACGATGATTTTCAACTTCACTCTGAAATTTCTTGAACTTTTTAAACATTTCAGACTTGTGTTTCATTAAGAAAATATAGCCATATCCACTCAAATCATCAGTGAAGGTAAGAAAATAATGATATCCATCGCACGCTTCAACACTCATTGGACCGCATACATCAACAAGTATCATTTTCAATAAGCCACTTGCCCGCTCCATTGTATGGGAAAACAGGGTCTTAGTCATCTTTCCCATGAGGCATGGTCCGCATGTCTCAACCGATTCAAAATTGAGTGAGTCAAAAGATCCATCAGCATGGAGTTTCTTCATGCGCTTTACACCAATATGACCTTGGCGGCAGTGCCACAAGTATGTGGTAATATCATTATTAACTTTGCATCTTTTGGCAACAATATTATGAATATGTGTATCACTACGATCGAGATTCAATAAACCATTCACATTGGGTGCATGACCATTGAAGGTATTATTCATGTAAATAGAATAACCATCATTCCCCAACTTAAATGAATAATCGTATTGCAATAAACATGATCTAATCATGTTCATACTCAACGCAAACACCAAATAACATTTATTTAGGTTCATCACTAATCCCGAAGGTAGAGAGAGCGTGTGATGGTGATTACATCAACCTTGGAAACACTTCCAACACACATCGTCACCTCGCCCTTAGCTAGTCTCCTTTTATTCCATAGCTTTTATTCCGAGTTACCAACATTTAGCAACTAAACCGGTATCTAATACCCAAGTGCTACTAGGAGTATTAGTAAGGTACACATCAATAACACGTATATCAAATATACTTCTCTTGACATTGCCAACCTTCTTATTTACCAAGCATCTAAGGCTGTTCTGCTCTAGTGACCGTTCTCCTCATAATAAAAGCACTTAGTCTCGAGTTTGGGTTAAACCTAGGGTTTCTTCACTCGAGCAGCAACTGGCTTGCCATTCATGAAGTTTCCCTTCTTACCCTTGCCCTTCTCGAAACTAGCTGTTTTACTAACCATCAACATTTGATGCTCCTTCTTGATTTCTACCTTCGCGGTGTCGAACATCATGACTAGCTCATGGGATCATCCATCCCTGGCATGTTATAGCTCATCACGAAGCTCTAGTAGCTTGGTGGCAGTGACTTGAAGAACTATGTTAATCACTATCTTATTTGGAAGATCAACTCCCACTCGATTCAACCAATTTGTAGCACCCACACAATCTGAGTACATGCTCACTGATTGAGCTATTCTCCTTCATCTTGCAGACAAAGAATCTTGTTGGAGGTCTCATACCTCTCATCACGGGCACGAGCCTGAAATCTCAATTGTAGCTCTTGGGACATCTCATATGCTCCGTGACATTCAAAATGTCTTTGGAGCCTCAATTCTAAGCCGTAATGCATGACACACTGAACTATCAAGTAGTCATCACAACATGTCTGTCAGATGTTCACAACATCCATAGATGGTGCTAGAGGGGGTGGCACACTGAGCGGTGCATCAAGGACATAAGCCTTCTATGCAGCAATGAGGACAATCCTCAGTTTATGGACCTAGTCCGCATAATTACTACCATCATCTTTCAACTTAATTTTTCTCTAGGAACATATCAAAATTCAGGGGAGCTACAACGTGAGCTATTGATCTACAACATAATTTGCAAAGTCACTTTGACTATGTTCATGATAATGAGTTCAATTAATCATATTACTTAAGAACTCCCACTCAAATCAACATCCCTCAGGTTGTGTGAGTGTAACATGATCCAAATCCACCAACCCAAGTCCGATCATCACATGAGATGAGGTGGTTTCAATGGTGAACATCTCCATGTTGATCATATCTACTATATGACTCATGTTCGACCTTTCGGTCTCCCGTGTTCCGAGGCCATGTCTGTACATGCTAGGCTCGTCAATTTTAACCCAAGTGTTTCGCATGTGCAACACTGGCTTGCACCCGTTGTATGTGAACATAGAGTCTATCACACCCGATCATCACGTGGTGCTTCGAAACGACGAACTTTCGCAACGGTGCACACTCGGAGAGAACAAAATTTTATCTTGAAATTTTAGTGAGGGATCACCTTATAATGCTACCGTCATCCTAAGCAAAACAAGGTGCATAAAAGGATTAACATAACATGCAAATCATAAGTGACATGATATGGCCATGAACTTGTGCTTTTGATCTCCATCTCCAAAGCACCAGCATGATCTCCATCGTCACCAACATAACACCATGATCTCCATCATTGTGTCGCCATCGGGGTTATCGCGCCAACCATGCTTCTACTACTATTACTACCGTCTAGGGATAAAGTAAAGCATTATATAGTGCTTAATGATTGACACGCGTGTCATACAATAATTAAAGACAACCCTATGGCTCCTGGCGGTTGCCGTACTCAACGACATGCAAGTCGTGATAATCTATACTCCCTCCGTTCCTTGATATAAGGTGGATAGATTTTTGAGAAAAATCCCAAAATATAAGGTGTATTGCGTTGCACCACTAGTTTGGATATTTTTTTTAGGAATTTGATTACATTTCCTTATATCACGCAAGCTCCTGTATTTTATGATCTCCATTAGTCAGGTGTAATCTCGGCCAAAACTTGTGAAATTTACCCTCCATATGCGTTCTTTAATATTCGTGCCAAAAACTATACACCCTATATCTAGGAACGGAGGGAGTACAAAACATGGTCATCTCATACATCACATATATCTCATCATGTCTTTGGACATATCATATCACAACATACCCTACAAAAACAAGTTAGCCATCCTCTAATTGCTGTTCCATGTTTTACATGGTTGCTATGGGTATCTAGCAAGAACGATTTTTACCTACGCAAAACCACAACGGTGATACACAAATTGCTATTCAACCTTCTACAAGGACCGCCTTAGTCAAATCCGATCCAACTAGAGTGGGAGAGACAGACACCCGCCAGCTATCTTTATGCAACAAAGTCACATGTTGTAGGATCGAAAGTAGTTCTAGAGTGGGGTGATTAGACTACTTGACCAGTTAAAAATCTACTTTTCCCAATTTTAAGTGTTGGCAGATTTTAGCATTCATAGCAAGTCAAGGACACCCTACACATGCATGTCCACGAGTATAACAGCGGAAAGTAAAGACAAGCATGAGTAGTAAAGGAAGGGTAGGAAGATCAAACGCAATTTGGAGACACGATGATTTTTCCCGTGGTTCCAATAGGTGGTGCTATCATACGTCCACGTTTATTGAGTCTTCAACCCATAGAGGGTAACGGTCGTGAGAGTCCACGAAGGGCTCTACCCACGAAGGGTTCCACGAAGAAGCAACCTCGACTATACCATGATGGCCTACGTCCATGGAGGACTAGCCTAACTCGGGGTAGATCTTCACGAAGTAGGCGATCTCCATGCCCTTACAAACTTATTGGTTCACTCCACAACATGAAGAAGGAGGCTCCCAAGCGACACATAACCAAAATCTAGGAGGCACCACCCTCCAAAAGGTAACAAGTTCGATAATGTCGATGAACTCCTTGCTCTTGCGCTTCAAGATGATAGACTCCTCATCACACAATCACGCTCTCACATATTTGGCTTTGGTGGAAGAGATTGATTGGGTGGAAAGCAACTTGGGGAGGCTAGAGATCAAGATTCATATGGTTGGAATGGAATGGCATGATCTCAACACATGAGTAGGTGGCTCTCTCTTAGAAAATCAGTTGGTATGAGTGGGGATCTATTCTGAGTGCTTCTCTTGCGAGTGAGTGGTGGTGGAGGGGTATATATAGGCATCTCCAAAAATCCAACCGTTACACCTAATAAGTCCAAATCGGTGACACCGATGTGTTAATCTCGATGGTACCGAGTTACCTAAAAGGTAGCAACTTTTGAATCTCGGTGAGACCGATACATAAAACTCGTTTGCACCGATAACGTGACCAATGGTATTGCCAGACTCGATGATGCCGATTCAACAAACTCGATGGGACTAATTTTGTGAATTTGCGTAACAGAATGTTGGCAACCCAAACTCGGTGGCACCGAATCAGAATCGGTTGCACCGAAGGGCTAGGGTTTGGCTGAGTCTGTCTGAGGTTGAGAATCGGTGCCACCGAGTGGGGAGTGTTGCTTGCACCAATTTTGGATATTTGGCTTTGGACATACTTTGGGGGAAGAGCTTGTGGGTGTATGTGGTGACTATCACTTGTGCACGTATGTGCATTTTGTTCACCAACAGTACCTTACCCCCTTTTGATAGTATTGGCTTTCCTATGGACTCAAAGTGATTTCTCACAAAGTAAAATGTAGAGTCCTCTTGCTTGAAGCTTTGTCAATCTATTTCCTTGCATCTTGGGGTATCCCACAATCCTTTTGCCAACCCATCATTGAACTTTTCCTGAAACATGCTTAGTGCAAACATTAGTTCCATGATATATATGTTGTTGTTAATTACCAAAACCACTAAGGGAGCAAATGTGCTTTCACATGTCAGTCGATGGAACCGGTCTCTCGTACGTGGACGGGTAAGATTGGTCCAAGCCGCTTCATCCCAAAATACCGCTGAAACAAGAAAAGACTAAGGGAGGAAGAAATCTGAATATCAATGCTCACAAACTCCTTTGTGTTCTACTCGTGCATATCATCTACGCATAGACCTGGCTCATGATGCCACTGTTGGGGAACGTTGCATGGCAAACACAAATTTTCCTATGCACACGCAAGATCTATCCATGGAGATGCAAAGCTACGAGAGGGGGAATGTGTCTACATACCATTGTAGATTGCTAAGCGGAAGCGTTAATAAACATGGTTGGTGTAGTTGAACGTCTTCGCGATCCAATCACGATCCGTCCCACGATCCAATCATGATTCGTCCCGATCTAGTGTCGAACGGACGTCACCTCCACATTCAGCACACGTACAGCTCGATGATGTCTCGGCCTTCTCGATCCAGCGAGCGAGGGCAGAGTAGTAGATGAGTTCTCCGGCAAAACAACGGCATGGTGGCGGCGGTGGTGGTTCTATCCCGATAGGGCTACGCCTAGCGCTATCGAAACCGCGAACGGAGGAGAAAACGATCTAGGGAGAGAGAGGGGCACCAAGGGCTTCGTGTGTCCTCTTGGGGTGCCCCCTCCCCTCTATATACAGGTGGAGGGGCGTGGGTAACAACCCCTCCAAGCCCTAGGGCGCAGCCAAGGGGGGAGGAGGTGGAATCCTAGCCCCCCTCCTTCCCTTCCATACAAAGATGGACTTTCCACCTTTCCCAATTGCATGGGCCTTGAGGGACTTGTGTGCTTGGCCCAATAAGGTCACAATGTCTCCCCTCAGCCCATGCAAACCCTTGGGACGTGGTGGAACCCGTGGTGGACTTCCGTACTCCTCTAGAAGTTTCCGGAACCTTCTAGAAGCTTCCCAGTACAATACCGGAAAACCCCGAAACTTTTCTGGTAGCCAAAATATGACTTCCCATATATAAATCTTTACCTCCCGACTATTCCGGAGCTCCTCGTGACATTCGGGATCTCATCCGGGACTCCGAACAACTTTAGGTCACCAACATATATATCTCATCAACACTATATCGTCATCGAACGTTAAGTGTGCAGACCTTGTGGGTTCGAGAACTTTATAGACATGACCAAGACACCCATACGGTAAATAACCAATAGCGGGACCTGGATGCCCATATTGGCTCCTACATATTCTACGAAGATCTTTATCGGTCGAACCACGATGTCAAGGATTCAGTCAATCCCGTATGTAGTTCCCTTTGTTCATCAGTATGTTATTGTCTGAGATTCGATCATCGGTATGTCCATACCTAGTTCAATCTCAATTCCGGCAAGTCTCTTTACTCGTTCCGTAATATAAGATCCCGTGACTAACTCCTTAGTCACATTGCTTGCAAGCTTCTTGTGATGTTGTATTACAGAGTCGGCCTAGAGATACCTCTCCATCATACAGAGTGACAAATCCCAGTCTTGATCCACGCCAACCCAACAGACACCCTCGGAGATACCTCTAGATCACCTTTATAGTCACACAGTTACGTTATGACGTTTGATACACACAAGACATTCCTCCGGTGTCAGGGAGTTGCATGATCTCATGGTCATAGGAACAGATACTTGACATGGATAAAGCAGTAGCAATAAACTGACACGATCATATGATATGCTTATGGTTGGGTCTTGTCCATCACATCATTCTCCTAATGATGTGATCTCATTATCAAATGACAATTCATGTCTATTGTCAGGAAACCTTGATCATCTTTGATCGACGAGCTAGTCTAGTATAGGCTTACTAGGGACACTTTGTTGTCTATGTATCCACACATGTATTTGAGTTTCCAATCAATACAATTATAGTATGGATAATAAACGTTTATCATGAAAAAGGAAATATGATAATAACTAACTTATTATTGCCTCTAGGGCATATTTCCAATAGGTCGGTGAGTACATCAACGACAGTGTTTGATGGTTGTTATTTTTTGGCTTGTAAATTTCCCATTACTAGATTTGAGCATCGTAATAAGGAAGCCAATAGGGTTGCCCATGAACTTGTAAAGTTAGCTAGATTTTCTTCAACTTTGAATTGCTTTGAGGAGCTTATGACTGAAATTGTACCAATCCTCATAGACGATGTACTTGTTATTGCAAATGAATAAAGATATATGTTTTTCAAAGAAAAATAGAGAATGTTGGGCCATTGGCGCTCCCCTTCGAGCCAACATGAACGACTTGACTACGTGAGCGTTCAGACCACACCGCCCTAGGCGACGGGTGACTCGGTGTTGGCGATGGTGGAAGCACGAGTGACGCCATTGGCGGCGACACGGAGGAGGGGGTGGGAGGGGCCGCCTGTGCCGCCGCAACATTGTGAGGAAAAGGAGGGAGGGGCAACGGAGTATCATAAGATGCCTTCTCGCTAGTTTGTCAAATATTAGTTTATGCAAGACACATAAAAATGTCATTCCCTTATTGCAGAACACATCTTAATGTATTTCGACAAGGCTATGGCTTGATGTGCCATAAGAACAGCTAGCCAATGAAACAAAATTATGCTAGGAAAATTATTCATGTTTTTGAGTTTTCGGTGTATGACTAGGGATTTAAGCAGGGCGGACTAACAAACAATACTATAGACCATCGGTTTAATTCTTCCCAATTATTAATGTATCAGGGTTATCTTTCCAATATAGATATGTGTTCCCCTCATAATCAATCAGCTTTTTAAGCATATATAATACTGAAGTATGTTTCAACAAATAATAATTGCATATTAAACATGTGAAGTAATTCCCCATATAAATACATATAAAATTAATAATGAGGTATTCTCGATATTATTAATTTCAAGTAGTTTAAATATAGTTGCAGGGTAATTCCAGTGAAATTTAGGCAAATGATGAATAAACTCTGAAATAAATGATGAGCACAGGAAGAAACATGATGACGCTTGCACCACTACGTATGGCCATTGGAAGTTCCGGGTCGGATTTGGTTGAGCTCCACGGGTATCCACAAAACCATGAGAATCTTGGACCGGTCCACGGTCTCTCTCTCTCGCTTAGACCGTCCAGGCAGAGATGTAAGTGAGATCAGAAAGTCCAAAACAATAGCCAAACTGCTGACCGGTTCAACACTTTCTTGAATGGCACTCTCTGTTTTGTTTATCCCTTTGGCCTTCATGTATTCCTTCATGCCTTGAGGTTGTTGTATATAAAAATAGTTGAATATTTGGGCCAACGTGTGGGACACATGATAGCAGCATAGTGAACTCATTTGCCGGCTGAACTGATGCGTCCTGAGCTATATTTAGGTTTCAGGTTAACTTCGATTCTGTCATTAGTTTGCAGGCATTAATTTGTGAACATCTATTTATGCATTCTTTTTTCTTTTCTTTTCTAGGAGCACTACAAGATAACATCAGATTTCGAAGATGAAATCTCATCTTCTTTGTGTTGGTTTGTGCACAGGGTTTCTCTTTCCGTCTGTTAAAAAAAAGAGACAAGAAAGTGGTCTCAGGGAAAGAGAGAGAAAATTAGCGCGTGCGATCGTGGGAATGATTGAGATGAGGGACAGTCAGATTTTACGAGTTGGGAAAATGCATACCACTAGAAGCTTGACTTGACCGGGGTGTAGGAATTTTCAAGCCTATTTGCGCGTCGTTTGAACGAAACAGGGACAGGGAAAGACCGAGAGTGCGTGCGCCGGCGACTCCAGCAATTGCAAGGCACATTACGTATGTGGCTAGAGTGTGTGTGTGTGTTGCCACACGTGTAGTTCACGTGGCAATCCATAAGATTAGCATGTCAAACTGTACCATCAAATTGCCGATCTAATCGATGGTTTCTGGGTAATACATCACTATCAATGATACGATCTCAATTGTCGGTGGTGAACGGGTTTTTTAGATCCACGAGTGTGGATTGTTTTAACCTTTAGTAGCTTAGGTTTTGGGGTGTTAATTGTCTTGGCTTCGGCAGCAGCGATGTCAGTATTGAATATAGATTCTTCAGATCCTATCCTAACAAGACAACAGAAGGAAGGATTGCGTGGCGACGGCTGCATCCTCGTGGTACATCCGTGTCCTCGGGTTTCACCGTTGTGACGGCCTCTCTCTCTCTCTCTGACAATGGAAGGAAGGATTGCGTATGCTAACTTATTCTTACAGTTTGGTCCAGTGTCAACGTGGGGCTTTGAAGATAGTTCAAGAACGGATGCAGATTGTAGTTGCATCAATGATATCTGAAAAATGGTGGATTTTGTGATGGAGTCGTGGTTCATGGATAACGGATACGGTTTCCTCCTTGAATGGTTTAGGCGTGTGGGGGTGCCTAGAGATTGATGGCGTGTCTAACGTGTTGTGCCGGTCTGATTCATTCAATAGTAATGCTTTTGATTTTGGCGAGTCACTTCTAAGGTCCATGGCTCCATAGTCGCGTCGAATTTGGGTGATTTTTTTGGTGGATTTTATGATGATGTGAGAGGCATGTGACGAATATTGGTGTCAAGCTTAGAGATTTATTCAGTCTTCATTGTAAAGGTAGCGTTCTGCTGTCTTTTTAATTTAGTCAGGTTGATGTACGCGTGAATTGTACTTTAATCCTTATGATGTAAACGAGACGCTTACCATGAAAAAAAATGATGTCATGCTTCTTTTGCTTATGGATATTTGTTTTGTTTCGACAGTTTCAATATGCAATACAACCTTGAGACATCACCGTCGAAGACTTGTCATGCCATCACACCACGGATCCCCTAAGCATCTACAACTGTCTTTATACATTCACAGACATTACCAGACGTGTTTGCGGACAGCGCCAAGTGGCCCCTTGTTTAGCCTATCGCACATCCATACATTTTAAATGTGGATCCTCAAATTCATCTAATTCACGCACATCGATCCTACGATATAAATTCATCACAATTGAACAGTTCGAAATAAATACAACAAAATAAAACAAATAATAGTTCAATAATCAGGACATGCCAAATGAAATCAAAGTCTGAGCAGGCGGATCACTCGCTCGTTGGCCGGATCACTTGTGAGACGCCATCCATGCCGCCTGCTCCGCGGACATCCTTGTTGAACATCCTTGTCGCATGATTTACCTCCATCCTTGCCTCATGTTCAGTTGTTGCCATAACCGCCCTCGTCGCCTTGTACTCCATACGATCGTTATCTTCTTCTTCATCCCCACAAGCCACTTCTTGGCATGCTCATTCAAGAGAATTTCGTCTGTTAACGTTATCTTGGCATCCTCCGCTTCCTGTGTGATTTGTAACCTGTCATCCGCAAGTTCCACCTCTCCTTGTTTTCCATTGCTTGGCAGTTATCATTTGGCATGGTGGCTCTTCCATTCTCCCCTATAACATCTTCTACTTAATCATCTAAATCGATTAATTGGTGGAAGCTTGAGCCATCATTTCTCTTCTTGCGGACCTTGAGATCGGCCACAAGTTGTGTCCATTTTGACTTGCCATTCAATATCACCCAACAATCACTAAAAACAAATGATTTCTTCTTTGTTTCTTTCTACATAGTGGCCACCACCACCGTCTAGCAAACAAAATATTTATGACAACGAAAATGCAACGTAAGACACGCATATGCAAATGATGATAAGATGAAGTAATTTAGCTTACGTGAGTTGCCACTCCCATCCAACTTTGAGGACGGCCAAGCACTTATGAATAGTAGCCGATGTACTTATTCACTTTCCCCCTTGAATGATCCCCCATCGACGTTGAAGAGATGCCACATTACAATTGGCGATAGGATGTGGCTCCACATATTGTTTTTGTTCATGATACTCCTTTCCAATCTTCTCCCAATCCTTATTCCCCTTTTGCTCCATGCCACATATGGGATCCATTGTTGTGGCTAATCAAGATTTAACCAACAAGATTTCATCGAAAGTGGAGAATGCCAAACCTCTTGCCTTTGTCGTCTGTAGCTTCTTTTTGTTCTTGCTCGGTTTGGAATTTGATGTTGCCCTAACTTGAAATGAAGGGCAAGTCGGACCCCCCAACTCGTAGTCCATTTGGGTCGGATCATAACTATCATTCATGTCCAACATGATCAACTCCTAAAATTATCATGGTTTACAAGCATTGATCATGTCCCATATGAACTAAACATTTTGTGCAAAACATTGATCATGGCATATGCAAAGCTGATTAGGGAGGAGCAAAACAGAACATATCGAGCCTTGTTTTGTCATTCCATCGAACAGGTCATGGGCAACCCGGGCGCGCAGGTGGCCGTGCTTGTCCGCGCCCGACTGAGCTGTTGCGTCTGATAGACGTCAACTGGCAACATCTGCATTAGCCGAAAGCTCTCTGGAATGCCCGAACTGGTCGTCTGATTCTCTTTTGTCACAGCCTGGTTCGATGATGTGATCCTTGTCGGTGGCTTGATGGATGGGGCGTGGGGTCCCATGCGCGGCGGTGGGCGGGGGTGGGGGGGTAGCTGCTCGTTAAGGTCGTCATCCGCTCAATGTGACACCGCTTCTGTCTCCCTCTGCTGTCATCCCCGGTCCCTCCGGGCGATGTTCTTCGTCTTGCACGACGTATCCAAAGACGGGACACTGATGGACGACGCTAACGCAAGCTCCGTCTGGTTGTGAGGGACGGGCTGGATGACATCTAGGGTGACAGATCAGGACGAACGACGAGGATGGGGAGCAAACGAGGGCGAGGGCGAGTCGGACGCGGGAATTGATGGAGGGACGCAAAAGGATTTGGTGCAATTTGGAGCGGAGTCGGGGTGTCGGTTCCGACGTGACGGACGCACCCGATTGCGTGCAAGCCTCTCCATATTCTCCTACATTTGGGCTGGATTTTTTTGAGCGAAATTAATAGGCTTTATTAATCAATCAAAATGTTTACAACGCGAGGCTTGCCCAGCCAAACGTGTCTCCTAGGAGTGAGAGAGCCATCAAATCTAGCCAACCTATGAGCATCGACATTCGTGTCTCTAGATTCATGAATAAAGTTACAAGAAATATATATTTTCTTGATCTCTAATATTTTTCACAACTTCCTCTCCATCCTTCTGAATGTAATCAACAACCAGTTTGCACTCTGAAGCCACAAAAGGGTGACAGATTTTCATATCGTCCGCCAATGGCAATGCTTCTGCTTAAACTGTCGCCAGGTCCAGAACCCCGAATTAACCAACACTCATGAGCCAAGATAGGTGTCATCACGATGGCCACATATTGCAGCAGTTGCACTGAATATGAGGAGTGTCGATCAGTCCTGATGTTTGAGTCCCGTTTGAGGCGACCATCTAGATCGTTTTTTTACTGGTCAATGACCTTGTCGTCCGCCCGGGCAGTCGAGAACATTTTAAGGTGCCCGATTATAGATGCTCTAATAACTTTGTCTTTTCTGTGTGTGATCAAAGTTGTCTCTTTCCATTCTTCTGGTACTCTTTGTCATGTCAGATTACGTACATAGATAGTTAGATTCACAATAGTAATACCCGGTCTCAAATATTCTCGTGTGAACAGTAAATTCGAAAAAAGATTAATTTGACCATTTTAGTTTTTGGTATCATAGATCCTCAAGTGTTCTACGCGTTTGCAAAATTTCATCCTAAAATGCTCTAGAAATAAGAACCGGTGCTTCAAAATGCCTATTTTTTGAACTTTTTGGAGAGCGGGTATTGTCATTTTTCTATTCTAGAACTCCTCTTGTCGTTTGGCCATAAATTTTGCACGCACTTGGTACACTCGAGCGTCTTTGATGTCAGCTCCTTTTACATTTGTCTCAGATTTTTTCTTTCAAATTTCCTAGAGCATATGACCTCGGGATCAGTAACGGACCTAGCCCATTAGGTCAGGGTGGGCCAATAGTGCAATTTACATATACATTTATTTTCTCCAATTTTTTTACCTTTCTGCTACAGTACTATATAAGCTATTTCCAGATCTCAGTGTGGGCCATGGCCCACCCTGTCCAATGTTCAGGATAGCTTAAGCCTACAAAGCAACTAGACATCCGTGGATATAACAAGAAGGAAATGGCAGAAACTGACCAACCTCCAGAGTCCGTGAATATATTCGCACACGCACCCCAACTCTGAATACCCAAGAATGTATCTGGTGCACCGGAGGTTCTTGTGCTACCAGTGCACCCAAAGTCAAAACTTGATGCAACAAATTCTCAAAATGCATGAACACAGTAAACATATATCATTTCATAAAATTAAAACTCTAAATTTCACTCATATCTTAAAAAACAAAAAGAGTGTCTGAGATTTAACCAAATCTCAATTAAATGACATAATATATCAAAATAAAATAAAAAAGGAAAAGGAAAACACATCAAAGGCATATAGCATCGACTAAGACATAACGAAGTCTAAATCAACCGAGACTTAGCAAAACCGAAACAAAAAAACACATCATGCTGTATACAGTAAGTTAATTTATACTGGGCCACGAATTGGGCTGTTAGCGGTATCACAGCTGAATTCGTTATTTATGTTTCTCTTGTTATGAGTTGAATTTGCAGTTGAGATCATGTGGCACGTAAAAACTCCCAGTGCACAGGATATTCTCTCCCAAGTCCCAAACACCCAACACTCTGAATATTTCATCGCAGATCTTCACTGGCTGTGTTGCTGAAACTCGAATGATGAAAGATATGCCATCTTGCAGCGTGCTTGGTTCCAAACAATCCCCTGTATTTGTTCTGCAATTCTTAAACCATATACATCACCTGGTGATGTGCTGTTTCATTGACAGAACTTTCTTTTCTGCATTTTCTGCAGCTGATGAGTTGGTCCTTTTCTGAGTGGTATATCTGTTTCTACTTTCTGGTGAAACACAAATAATCCGAGTCGTCTACTTTTTTCCTTAGGCCTTGTTCGGTTCCTTCAGATTTGAAGAGGTTTGGAGGGGACGGAGAGGGATTAAATCCCCTACAAGTCAAATTCCACCTCAATCCCCTCCTGGGAAGGATTAACCGAACAAGCCCTTAGCGATGTACGCTTGCATCTGCGCAAGTTCAGTTGGACTGATTTAACTCCAAGCACACTGCTTTACCAAGGAGCAGAGCACTGCTTGAAAATCAATCGGCACAACACTAATAAACTTTATTCCGAAGACACCATGCAAATATAGTACAACTACTTGGTGCCAATAAGAATTCATAGTTCAGGCAACAGTAAGCTAAACCGAAAGTAGCAGAATAAGTTCTCTCCACAAAGTAGTCACTAAATCGCCGCGCAATGCCCATACACATCACATCACAGTAACCCATGCGGCAAATCTTCAGAGGTAGTGGTAAGAAAGCAGGGGCGCCGCCACCGTGGCTAGGACCAGGGTTGCCGCCGAGACCGGGGATCTGGTCGCTGCAGATTTCGCTGGGCTTGGGCTGACGGTTGCTGGCGTTGATCCAGAAGTTGGTGAAGGTGCTGCAAGATACATTTTGATTTCAGTCTAGTGAGATGGAAGTAGGATTCAGAGGATAGAAAAGCAAAAAACAACATTTTTTTAATTCAGGACTTCAGGTAATAAAATAAACTGGTGGTTTTTCTCTATCAACAACAACAACAAAGCCTCTCAGTCCCAAATAAGTTGGAAACGGGTGGATTTTCTTGATCAGACTGGATAATTTATCATCAGCTTTCAGATCACACTAATGAACAATTATTGAAGGCGAACTTAATACAAACTGATGCACGCACACAAATCACATCTTTTAGCATCTGATAGTACATACCCTAAAAAAAGCATCTCATAGTACATTCTATCACTAATCGAATTGGAGGACACAATTGACGCTTTCAATCATTTAGTGGTTCCCATGCATCATAATGGTTTGTCAATTCTGTTGTGTGAGTGATTCAGTGCAACACCTGGCTGCCATCCCTCATGTAAAAGTACCATGCCATTTTTAAAACACCACCACTATGACAGCAATACTTTATTAGGAATAGAATAGAGTAATGTCTTCATCTATAGTACAAATTAAATTTTTTGAAGGTCTGTTACGTGTCAATTTCATCTTCTTTATGAATCTAAAAAAAAACGGTTATTTTATGTTCTTTTTAAAGTGGAGATTCTCAACAACACAAAATGTTCTGTTTTTTCACATGCAGACCACTGAAAGATGATGCTACTGTACTCTAGATGCCAGAGGTGTCCGGAAAAATTCTCTGTAGTCCAAGAAAGCATTGATGTCAATGCCCATGGACACATCCATACGTTTTCCCAGTGATCTCAGAGTGGAAAAACGGAGGTAAAGATAAATCGACTCTAGCTCCTGGCAGTTCTTTAACCATTCAGATCGGGGTCTGTGTTGATTAGATCTAATTGACATTTTTTTATGCACGGATCTACAGGAATAAAGAGAGGTATTCAAAATGTAGGAACTGCAGAGGAGAAAGGAGAGGGGAATCACCTTCAGCAGGGGCGCCATTGGGGGCTCCGCCGGGCATTTTCACTGCATGACCACCAAAACAACGTCAGACGAACACCAAACGAGAGAGAGACAGATCACAAATCGACGCGAGGAAAAGAAAATCGGAACAAGATCGGGAAGACGGCTCACGGCTGCAGTTGCTGAGGGCGGCCGGGTTGCCGCCGCAGGCGGCGGGGAGGCCCTTGGCGCGGGTGAGGTTCATGGCGATGCCGTAGTCCTTGCCGAAGGCGTCGCAGAGGCAGGCGACGCTGGCGGGACTGGCGAGCGCGGCCTTGACGCCGGCGCAGCACTCCTTGGGCGGCTTGCCCTGCGGGGCCCCCGGCTGGATGTAGGAGAGGCAGCCGGTGAGGCCCGTCAGCGCGGAGCCGCAGTCGGCGGACGCCGCCGGCCCCGCCGCCGGCGCCTGCGACGCCGCGCCGGACGCCAGCGCGAGCACGGCCAGGACCACCGCGGTCACGGCGTGGTGGGTGGAGCGCGCCATGGTGGGTAGTGCTCGAGTGCGGGTGGGAGGGGGGAGTGGGGAGTGCGGGGGCGGCCTGGTGGTGGACTGGACTGGTGGGCTGTGGGCGGCTGGCTTTAAGGTGGCGGGCGCGAGCGGGGGCGGCTTCTCGGCGCGGCCAGGGAGGGCGGTGAGATTGTGTTGTAGGGTAGGGTTTTCGGTTGCCCTGATGCTGGTGGTGGTGGCCGCGGCTCTCGTTGTCTACCGGAGCGGCGTGCCGCGCGCACCGGAAAAGCGGTTAACCGAGTGCTCGGTGGTTGGCGCGGGGGTCAAAGTCTCGAGCGTGCGACTGGCACGTTGGCAACCGCATTTTCTGCGTCATTGGAAACCGTCTTAGCTAGAGACGGACGTGATGGCATAATGAAGGGTGCTGATCCTTTTTTGCGGGGTAAATGAAGGGTCGTGATAATCATACGCTGCCATTTTTTCAGCATTTTGGGCCCCGTTTATGAGATCATTTCACTAGTACCATTTTTGCGA
This sequence comes from Hordeum marinum, assembly GCA_022496015.1. Lineage (NCBI taxonomy): Eukaryota > Viridiplantae > Streptophyta > Magnoliopsida > Poales > Poaceae > Hordeum > Hordeum marinum. Next base: position 111,462,836 of record CM039673.1, read on the forward strand.
GAAAAGACAGCCTTGGACTTAATGAAGTTCTTCTTCAAATAGACTAGGTGCTCTTATTCTTATATTTACAAGACTCTTTTCCCTCGAAAAAATGCACTTGGTTCCTGTAAATTCTACTACTACTTGGCTGTTTGATATGTCATTTTCTTTCTACTATTTTCCCATCCCGTGACTCTTTTTCATTTTTTGAAGACCCCATCCGATGACTTTAACCGCCAATGGCAACGCATGTTTTCTTTTAAACTCTGATCTGCACAGCAACGCATGCTTACATTTCGCGGTCCATGTGAGGGCATTTCTATTCCCCCCTGAACACTTTGCGACAGCGATGCACGGCTGTGGTGGTGTGGCCGCCCCAAATTCCGTGTCGCGCCTTTGCACTTGCAAATCTGGAATTCAAGTAGCAGTAATCAAGTCGAAGGCACGCATGTGATCTTCCAGCTGGTTTGCATCCTTGCATCACATGCTCGCTCTCCAGTGCCCGGGCCATGGAATTATTGTGCAATCCATGCCACATTCTAGGGGTGGATCCTTATCCCGCACAGTATTCGTCGATCTTGCGTGAGAGCCCGGATGACCTCGCTTATTTCGCTACAGTCAGCCTTATCTCTGTCGTTTTTGTTTGCGAGATGAAACGGCAAGGTAGTCTAGGTTCACATCAAGCGGTAAAACTATGTGATGGCAAAAGGAAATAAGAAAATGGAATTGTGAGCTCACGCGGTTCGCAGTCATCTCTGGATCTGACGAGTTTTGTGTCTGGTAGTCGGCCGTCGTGCTCACGCGGGCCGCAGTCATGTCGGCAGCTGTAGTTGTGTTCACTGACTTGCAGTTGGGCGTGTCGATGACGGCAGGCAGCAACATTCCTCTTCTTCGACTACATCGAATGAAGTTGATGGTGTCGAGATCTGGTGACCACGGGGAAGATCCCCGCCTACATGCCACAAATGTTAAACTATGTACATACGGTGTTGTACAAACCGTATTAGACGTGTGCGTGTTGTGTTTATCTTCCTGTAATTCTGTTAGGAGATTGAGATAGATCCCACCGGTTAGCTGACGTGAGGATCAATCCATCTCCTAACTGCCATGTAATCTCCTGCCTATATTAACACGCATGCGTCCCTGCTGATTGGATATGCTTCCAGCCTAGTTTTCACATGGTATTAGAGCCTCTCTCTTCCATCTAATCTAGCTAGCCTTTGTCCATCACATCCTCCTCTCTCGCCATGGCTGTTGCTCCGTCCCTCGCTAACCTCGGCCACACCATCACAGAAAAGCTCACCAGGGACAGCTTCTTGGTGTGGAAGGCCCAGGTTCTTCCTTACGCCCGCGCAGCCGCCATGATGGGCTACCTTGATTGGAGCATCAAGGAGCCATCTGTTGTCCTTCTTATCGAGAGGGAGGTCTCGGGGAAGAAGGAAGTCACGTAGACGCCGAACCCTGCGCACGTTGTGTGGGTCACCCAGGACCAGCAGGTCCTTTCCTTCCTGCTGGCCTCCCTCTCCCGCGAGGTGCTTCTCCAAGTCAGTGACCTCGACACCGCCACCAAGGTCTGGACCACTCTTCTCTAGAGCTTCTCGTCGCAGTCATGGGCGAAGATCATCCAACTTCGTACCCAGATCAGCAGTGCACGCAAGGGAAACCTCTCTGCTGCGGCCTACTTCACCAAGGTCAAGGGGCTCGCGGACGAGTTCGCTGCAGCAGGAAAGCCTCTCGATGAGGATTAAATTGTCTCCGACATCATCCAAGGTCTTGTCCATGAACCTGATTACAATGGCTTTGTTTCTGCTATATCTACTCGTACTGTCACAGATCAACCCATTGGCTTGGGCGAGTTATTTTCTCTGTTGCTAGCGGCTGAAGCCCGGATCGAGGCGTAGAACTCCTCCCCTGGCTTCTCTGCAAATCTTGTTGCCAAAGGGGGGAACCACAACTATGGGCGTCCTCCTAGTGGAAACGGGAGTGGTGGCTCCCGTGGTGCTAATGGCAATAGCAGCGGCAACCAGGATGGCCATGGCCCTTGCATCTTCAACAACAATGGCGGGGGTGTAGGAGATATGACCTAGAGGCAATAATAAATGTTATTGATTATCTCCCTGTTCATAATTATGTTTATGTTCCATGCTATAACTGCAATGATTCTTGAGTCTACAAATAAAACGAGGCTTGGAGGGAAACTCATGTGCACGTGTGGGATAATAAATGGTAAAATGTATTCCTAGTCTGGCCTCTAAGACTGGCTCAAGTATTGCATGATGATCCTGTTTTCCTGATCATGGGCATGGCTATGCCGGCAATTTTGAGGGCACAATGTTAGAAGAACATTTGTGTTGAATCGACCCAAATTATTGTTATGCTATGAGATACATTCGTCATAAGTTAATGGTTAATAACACAGAGAAGTTAATGTTTGCATAATTCCTTAGACCATGAGAGTATCGAGTTTCTTCATGCTTGCTTCATGAACTTTGGGGTTTGTTAAACGTCATCCGTAAATGGGTGGCTATTACGGCGGCTTACGGGTTCATGGAAAAGTATGTGAAGTAACTTGATAGCTCAAGATTGGGATTTGCTCCTCTGACGATGGAGAGATATCTCTGGGCCCTCTCGGTGTTACGGTATCCATCATCGTCTGGCCAGACACTTTGTGATTTGATCATGGGGATGCCAGAACACGGGAACGAGAAAAGAGAACAATACCGTTAACGAGGTAACTAGCATAGTGGACAAGTTGTTGATCCACGAGGATGCCAACATGTCTCACCTCGGGTATTTGTAACATATCGCGAAGCAACAGGAATAGCACACGTCAACTGGAGGTTCACTCGAATATTTATTCGTGTGAGTATAGGGATCGATATGGGTGTCCACGGCTCCGATGTTGATCATTGATCGGAAGGGGTTCCGGGTCATGTCTATGCTTCACCGAACCTATAGGGTCACACGCTTAAGGGTCATCTATCTGTTGAATACTAGACAGGGAGTCTGAGAGAAAATCACCGAAAAGTTTCGGACAGTAGAAAAGTTCCGTAGACAGGTCACCGGAACAGTTTCGGTGAAACTGAAAAGTTGTTTCAGAGGATACCATAAAGTCAAATTGGTTTTGGCACATGCCTGATAATTCTTGGAGGGTGCCAGAATCATTCTGGAAACTTCTGGGAATTTTCCGGAAGAATAACCGGAAATGTTCCGGAGCTGCCGGAACCGCTTCAGATGCTTTTCGCAGATGAAAATCACTATTCCGGAATTGTTCCGGATCGTATTGAAAATTATTTTAGTGGGTGCTATAAATGTTCTAAGCCCACATAAATATTTTTAGTTCGAACGGACGCTGAAAAATGTCGCCGTGAATAGTGAAAGTGCTTTTTGGACTACTTTATGGAAAGCCACCTTTTGGGGCTTTGCTCCAAAAGATCTTGGGGATGACATGGATGGATTGGAGCCATTTTTGGGGCCCCACATGAGGGTGTGGCCGGCCACATGGTGGAATCCTTCATGGAGTCCCTCTTGTTCCTTGGTTTCACTTTTATGCCCTTGTGGAAGGACTTCATTCATGTGCATTTTGGGTTTTATTGTAAAACCACCCTACCCCTTGGTTTTCCTATAAATAGAGGAGATGTGGGCTGCCATTTCTTGATCCTTGTGCTCTCATACACATGCTTTGCTTTGCAAGCTCTCTCTCTCCCTCCCAGCGAAATAGTTTCGTAGAGCCGAAAGGCTGTCTGGGTTCCGGCAGGAACTAGTTCTGGACGGCGAAGCCCTGCCGGATAGATGACACCGTATGTGTGCAACTCTGTAGAGAGATTGTAGTTTCGGTCTTAGTTCGAGAGTGCCTCCCGAAGGGCTGTCAATGTGACCGTCCGAGTTTTGGAGGTCCTCCCGAAGGGCTGTCCGAGTGACAATCCGAGCTTCGGAGGTCCTCCCGAAGGGCTGTCCGCGACACCGTTCGGGGGACTGTCCGACCGCCTCCCGGAGGGCTGTCCGCGGGGCAGATGAGGGTATACATCCTCGTGGTTGGGAGGTTGTAAATCCTAGCTGCGGGGATCTGCACCGCCGATCGTCATCGACTCTACTTCCGCTGCGCTACGAGTCGGTAACGAAAAGATCAAACCTTGTATGCAGTCTTCATAGTGGTCCTGGGCTGGTGCGTAGGTCGGAAATTTTTTGTTTTCTGCTGCGTTACCCTACAGTGGCATCAAGAGCCGTGCTATGCGTAGATGCAGGTTGCGATCTAGAATACATGGAGATGTATGGGTGTTGCACAATATAATTAGGTAGTAGATGAGATCTATTACTGAAAATTATTTGTGCGGGTAGCAGATGAAATCTGTTAGCCGATGTTCCTGTTGCTTCCCCTGAATTTGCGTAGTCCTGATCTTAACGGAATGGTGGAATCTCACAAAGTTCTGGCAATCCGCGATCCTTTCATGCTGCTCCTGAGTATGCTGATTGACAGATCAACGAAGTGCTAACAGTTCTTTGGGTTCCACCATAGTTGAGAAAGATGGATGTTTCGCAGACGAAAGGGCAATGCAGATGTGATCTGCACGGGGATCACGCGTATGATGAAGTTTAGTATGGGGCTCAAGATTTTATTATCTCGTGTTTCATACACCCTGGAAAGTTAATCTAGCAACTTGAATTATCATACTTGATGATGGACGCTGGTAGATTCGGATTGTTTCGAAACCTTAGAAGCCACGTAAAACAAGTTTTTGCATGGACCGATTAGAGGCGTCTAACTTGGTTTTGCAGGATGGTTTGCATGTGCATGTGATGTGGTATAGCAGTGTTCATAATAATTTGATTATGTATGAGATGACTATATGATGTAAATTGATTAACATGACCTGTGTGTCATGATTCGGCATGATGGTTGGAGCCATATGATTGCACTTTAATGACCTGCGTGTCAACCTTATGTAATGCACTTATTTTATTAAGCTATAGAGATAGCAATATTATTTGGTGCATCAACAAGGTGGTGGCAATCTTCGCAAAGGTGAACACCGACGCGAATGCCGAAGACGAAGGAATGAAAGACTTCTCCGTCAGAAAGGGCTATACCATATCATGCTATTATGAATTGCCTGAGATGTTTATCCCTCTTGATGCACCCTTCTTGATTGCGCGGTAGTCGCTTTTTATTAGGGTGATCTCTCACAAAATATCAAGTAGTTAGTGTTCTCCCAAGTGTAGCACCGTCACGGCACCTATCTCTTCGGGGTATCACATGGTTACATGGGTACGAACGATTAGAGAAGTGTGAGGCGGGTGAGTTGAGACCTCGCAGCGAGATCACTTGGTTGTCTTGACGTTCAGGCATGAAAGTCATGAGCTCGGAACACATGCATCGAAAGATGAACAAGAGTCAATAGAGATGTGATTGGCAAGTTGGCCTACCGATTGCAATTCTCGTCACTTGAGATGGATACATCCTTGGCGTTGAATTGTAATTTGGATCTTGAATCACCCACAATCAATTATGAGAGATATTAATTTGAGTGGGAGCTCACTGTAGAATTAACTTGTTTTAATTCTCAGTGCAATTAATTTTGAACAATGTCTAAGTGTGATTTGCATAATAGTTGTAGCATAATGGCTCGCGTTTCCACCTTCCCTATTAAAATTGAATAAGTTGTTAAATATCTGGTTAAAACTTTACGGTTGGTAATGTAATGTGAGGATTGTCCTCAAGAGTGCCGAGAAGGACTTGTCCTATCGCATGCTTTCGGTATTCTCCCGCTAATGCTATGGATGATATGACTCCCGTCCTTCGATCCAAAAGCTAAAATTCCATTTCGGTCAAGTGAAATATGTTTGCTTCCATGAGACCCGAACTTCGAAAGTTTGGATAGTTATGTGATATTCATGGAATCTAAAAATCATTTTCAGAGACAGACAAAGGCTAAAAAGATATAAGATATCCAAAGAAATGTTTGTTTGCAAACTATTAGTAAAGGAGTTTACTATGCATTAGACTGATAAGAGAGGGATCCAGGAGAATGCCTGTCATATGATGAAAGGTGAATAAAACAACAACTTAAAGAGAAAGGAAGTGTCCGAAGGGTGTTAGTGAGACTTTCACGCCTAGGAAGTCCGGGGCTAACGCCACTCTTAAGTTGGGTGCTTCTTCTGAGAGTAGGAGAAATACTGAAAGTTAAACTATTAGAAGTATTATGGCAAAAGGAAAGAAGAATGGAATATCCATCTCATGTATGAATGTCATACAAGTTTTTGATGTATAGAAGGCTGGTCAAAGATATAGTTCTTGGGAATTATGGTTAAACATGTTAATCATTAATTCTTGGGTACTATGAGTTGGTCACAAAGATACCCGCTCGATTGCATTCTATTGCAACTCGATGTAAGAACTACTATGGCCTGAAAGACTAGCCAGAAATATGAGGCTTAGATACACGCAGGGAACATAGTAAATGTTACTATGCCTTCCATCGGTGTATTCCCTATGTATTAAGTTTCATAATTCATTTTAGAGTTTCACACTCTAGCCCTTTGCACAAGGTATCTTGCAAGAAGGTTGTTCATAAGAGAACTTTTCATGTTCGGTGTTATGAATAACATAAGGGCCATATTTTCATTATGAATGAGACGTATGTTATGAATATTGATAATAATACATTACCTCTGGGTTTATTTTCATAGTTCATTTTAGAGTTTCATACACTCTAGCCCATTGCACAATGTTTGTTGCAAAAGATTTGTTCATAAAAACAACAATTGTTGTTCAGTATTATGAATAACATGAAGGGCCATGCTTCCATCCTAGATGGGATGTATGTTATGAATACTGATGGAAATATGATACATCCATAACACTGACACTAAATGTTGCAATACTAAAAGAATACCACATATGTGTGGCACTGCATTTGGTCACATTGGAGAAACCCGCATGGAAAATTCCATTATGATGGATTTTGAAGTCATTTGATTTTGAATCATATGACACTTGCAACTTTTCTCCAAACGGTGAAGTGACTGAAATACCGTTCACAGGCAATAAGGAACGAGCAAAGAACTTATCGGTGATCATACATTTGATGTATGTAGTCCGATAAATGTTGTTGCAAACAGTGGATTTGTCTACCTTCAAAAATGACTCAAGTACATATATGGATATTTACTTGATGAGACGTAAGTCTGGATCTTTTGAAATCATTCGAAAGGTTTTAAAAATTGAAGTAGAAGTTATTGTACCAAGAAAATTATGTTTCTGCAATTTGATTGCGGAAAGGAATATTTGAGTTACAAGTTTAGCGAATGTCTGATGAGTTGTGAAAAGAGTTTCATAACTTGCACCTCCCGGAACACTACTCCAAAGTGGAAAGTCCGTGAAGATGTAATCGAACCATTTATGACATGGTAAGATCAAAGATGACATAAATAGATTTGCCATTATCCCTTTTATAGAGTGATGCTTTAGAGACTGCGGCTTTTACACTGAAAAGAGATCCATTAGGTCTGTTGAAATGATGCCATGGTATGGTACGCCCAACCATGTTATATCTTTTCTTAACATTTGGAATATGGGGCTTGTGTAAAAGGTTACAAACCTATTCCAAATCAGACAAGTGCTACTTTGTATGGTTATCCCAAGTCATTGGGTATTCCCCCACCACTATACCGAGGCAAAGGGTTTTGCCACAAAACGGTATGCTTTTAAAGAGAATAGTTCTTACAAAAGGTGAGTGGGAGGACAGTGCAACTCGATGAGATAACCAGTATCTTCGTCATCAGTTCAAAGGAAAGAAACCCTGGAAGTGATTCCGTTGTTTCCTACTACGACTGATACGTAAGTCTCTACAATAAAATGTATGGACTTCGGTCGAACGTGCAGCTGAACCACGTAGGCAAAGCTCGTGCAAACCTATCAGGTGCGCAAAGGAGATATTGTTGTTGGACAACAGTATACCTACAATACACAAGGAAGCATTGATGGGCCCTGACTCCGGGATTGGCTAAATGCCAATACAATCTGAGATAGTTTCCATATATGTGATTCAAGATTAAAACCTTGATACACCTTTCAGAGGACTTAGAGTCTAACGAATATTTATGGAACTAAAAACTGATACGGATAAAAATGTTTTATCCATAAAGCTCGACTTGTTGAAATAACAAGTTCAAGGAGTTGGCTACGATGAGGTTGTTTCATCGTAGCGATGCTTAAGGTCGGTTCGGGTTGAACTAGTAATTAATACATATATCAATCATGAGATATGAAACATGGATGACAAAAGGATTTCCATCTGATGTAAATGAAACCTAGGACTTGTATGTGATACAGTCCAAAGTAATTTGTCGATCCAGAGGATGCTAGTAAGTATGCAAACTTCAGAGTTCCAGCGATGGACAGAAGAGAGCAAAGTGGAGTTGGAATCTTTGTTTTTGATGGAATGGTCAAAGGGGTTTGACTTCATCAAATGGGTATCGAAGATGCTTGTGATTCAAGAAAGTAAGTGAGAGCATAATACTATTTCTAAAAACCTTGTGTAATTGACACATTGTTAATTGGAAATAAATTTGTTGACACGAATTAGGACTTCATTTGAAAATAGTTTTTTCCATGAAGTGCTTAGGCTAAATAGCCTCAATATTAGGCATGATGATCTATGGAGATAGATTTACCTAATGGAGCTAAGCAATGAATACATATTGACAAGGTGCTAAAACCTTTTAGCATTTAAAACGCCAAGGAGTGATTCTTGCCGAAGTCACATGGAAAGAGTTTTTGCAAGACTCGGTGTCCCAAAACACTGATGAATGAAATACACGATGGAGATTCCACACACTCTTGTGTTTGGATTAATCATGTATTCCATGGTATGTAAAGCAACCAGATATGTCCGATACTCCCAAGTTGTTGCGAGTATAGATACCAAAGTGATCAAAGCACTGATCATGGGACAATAGTGAAAGATGTCATTAAGTACTAGAGTAGTGCTGATGACATGTTTCTCGCAAGCAGAGATTATGAAGTGCTTGTTGTAAGAAATTACATCAATACAGTCTCAATCAATGCTCCATGCGATTTTCGATTTAAGTTAAGGGTTTTGTGTAATACACAATATGGTGGCACGGTAGTTGGAAATTGTTCCAAACAAGATACTGTGGCGAATTCTATAACAAAGGCAAAGTATGTTGACGCTTTGGAAGCGACAAAGAAGTTGTTGAATCATATAGTTCATTCATGAACTTAGTATGGTTCCAAGATGGTTTTGGTCTGTGAGACACTATTGCAGATAGTTGCTCCATAGCTCAGTCTGAGGAATCGGGTTTCGACCAATGATTCACACATAAGAAAAGCCAAGTTCACACAAAATACGAATTTTGTGATAGCGTGAAAACGCAAGGATATGCATAGTTACACACAGAGCTGAAGTTGTCAGATCCGTTGGACATCAGGCTATACCACAAGCGAAGCATATTTTACACCAGTATGCCATAGGTGTAAAGTGCATTAGCATTGACTAGATTATTGACTCTAGTGCAAGTGGGAGTCTGTAGGAGATATGCCCTAGAGGCAATAATAAATGTTATTGATTATCTCCCTGTTCATAATTATGTTTATGTTCCATGCTATAACTGCAATGATTCTCGAGTCTACAAATAAAACGAGGCTTGGAGGGAAACTCATGTGCACGTGTGGGATAATAAATGGTAAAATGTATTCCTAGTCTGGCCTCTAAGACTGGCTCAAGTATTGCATGATGATCCTGTTTTCCTGATCATGGGCATGGCTATGCCGGCAATTTTGAGGGCACAATGTTAGAAGAACATTTGTGTTGAATCGACCCAAATTATTGTTATGCTATGAGATACATTCGTCATAAATTAATGGTTAATAACACAGAGAAGTTAATGTTTGCATAATTCCTTAGACCATGAGAGTATCGAGTTTCTTCATGCTTGCTTCATGAACTTTGGGGTTTGTTAAACGTCATCCGTAAATGGGTGGCTATTACGGCGGCTTACGGGTTCATGGAAAAGTATGTGAAGTAACTTGATAGCTCAAGATTGGGATTTGCTCCTCTGACGATGGAGAGATATCTCTGGGCCCTCTCGGTGTTACGGTATCCATCATCGTCTGGCCAGACACTTTGTGATTTGATCATGGGGATGCCAGAACACGGGAACGAGAAAAGAGAACAATACCGTTAACGAGGTAACTAGCATAGTGGACAAGTTGTTGATCCACGAGGATGCCAACATGTCTCACCTCGGGTATTTGTAACATATCGTGAAGCAACAGGAATAGCACACGTCAACTGGAGGTTCACTCGAATATTTATTCGTGTGGGTATAGGGATCGATATGGGTGTCCACGGCTCCGATGTTGATCATTGATCGGAAGGGGTTCCGGGTCATGTCTATGCTTCACCGAACCTATAGGGTCACACGCTTAAGGGGCATCTATCTGTTGAATACTAGACAGGGAGTCTGAGAGAAAATCACTGAAAAGTTTCGGACACCGGAAAAGTTTCGGACAGTAGAAAAGTTCCATAGACAGGTCACCGGAACAGTTTCGGTGAAACTGAAAAGTTGTTTCAGAGGATACCATAAAGTCAAATTGGTTTTGGCACATGCCTGATAATTCTTGGAGGGTGCCAGAATCATTCTGGAAACTTCTGGGAATTTTCCGGAAGAATAACCGGAAATGTTCCGGAGCTGCCGGAACCGCTTCAGATGCTTTTCGCAGATGAAAATCACTATTCTGGAATTGTTCCGGATCGTATTGAAAATTATTTTAGTGGGTGCTAGAAATGTTCTAAGCCCACATAAATATTTTTAGTTCGAACGGACGCTGAAAAATGTCGCCGTGAATAGTGAAAGTGCTTTTTGGACTACTTTATGGAAAGCCACCTTTTGGGGCTTTGCTCCAAAAGATCTTGGGGATGACATGGATGGATTGGAGCCATTTTTGGGGCCCCACATGAGGGTGTGGCCGGCCACATGGTGGACTCCTTCATGGAGTCCCTCTTGTTCCTTGGTTTCACTTTTATGCCCTTGTGGAAGGACTTCATTCATGTGCATTTTGGGTTTTATTGTAAAACCACCCTACCCCTTGGTTTTCCTATAAATAGAGGAGATGTGGGCTGCCATTTCTTGATCCTTGTGCTCTCATACACATGCTTTGCTTTGCAAGCTCTCTCTCTCCCTCCCAGCGAAATAGTTTCGTAGAGCCGAAAGGCTGTCTGGGTTCCGGTAGGAACTAGTTCTGGACGGCGAAGCCCTGCCGGATAGATGACACCGTATGTGTGCAACTCTGTAGAGAGATTGTAGTTTCGGTCTTAGTTCGAGAGTGCCTCCCGAAGGGCTGTCAATGTGACCGTCCGAGTTTTGGAGGTCCTCCCGAAGGGCTGTCCGAGTGACAGTCCGAGCTTCGGAGGTCCTCCCGAAGGGCTGTCCGCGACACCGTCCGGGGGACTGTCCGACCGCCTCCCGGAGGGCTGTCCGCGGGGCAGATGAGGGTATACATCCTTGTGGTTGGGAGGTTGTAAATCCTAGCTGCGGGGATCTGCACCGCCGATCGTCATCGACTCTACTTCCGCTGCGCTGCGAGTCGGTAACGAAAAGATCAAACCTTGTATGCAGTCTTCATAGTGGTCCTGGGCTGGTGCGTAGGTCGGAAATTTTTTGTTTTTTGCTGCGTTACCCTACAGGGGGTGCACCACGTCCAGGAGGAGGTGAGAAAGAACGATGTCAGATTTGCAAGTTTGAAGGTCAGGGTGCATGGCGTTGCAAGAAAAGGTATGATCGCTCCTACAACAACAACGTCAAGCACTATGGAGGCCAAGGAAGTGGTGGTGGTGGCGGTGATAAGTCCGCCAATGCTACTGCCCATGCTTATGGAGTGGATACCAACTGGTATCTCGAAACCGGCGCCACCGATCATGTTACAGGGGAGTTGGAGAAGCTCGCCGTTCGCGATCGCTACACCGGCAACGAGCAAATTCACACGGCGAGTGGTTAAGGTATGGATATTGCTCATGTTGGTCATACAGTTCTTTCTACTCCCCATGGTTCTTTGAACTTGAATAATATTCTTCATGCTCCTAGTTCTGCCAAGAGCCTTCTTTCCGCTTATCAACTCATGATTGATAACCATGCTTACGTTGAGCTTCATCCCGAATTATTTTTTCTTAAGGATCAGGACACTCGCAAAAAAAATTCTCCAAGGCAGGAATAGGCGGGGCTTGTTCCCCGTATGTGGTCGGCAGGAGGCACCACAACGTCAAGTGCTTGGCAGTGAAACCATCCACCTCTTGCTGGCACAAGCATCTAGGACATGTCTCACTACCGGTGGTTCAGAAAATTCTTCGCGATTTTAGTCTTCCTGTTTCCAATAAACAAGATCATCTCTCTGTGTGCGATGCTTGTTAGATGGCCAAAAGTCATCAACTACCATATAGTCGTTCCACTAGTGAATCAAAAGCTCCTTTAGAGCTAGTTTTTTCTGATGTGTGGGGTCCTGGACCCGTCTCTATAGGCAGACAAAAATATTATGTGAGTCTTATCGATGATTTTAGTAAGTTCAGCTAGATCTATTTGCTTCAACACAAATCTGATGTCTTCCAGAAATTTCATCTTTTTCGACAACTTGTTGAACGACTTTTTGATCGTTAGATCCTCACTATGCAAACGGATTTGGGGGTGTATATCAAAAGCTCAACTCTTTTTTTTTGAACATATTGGCATTACCCACCATGTTTCCTGCCCACATGCACATCAACAAAACGGATCCGCTGAACGCAAACATAGGCATATTGTTGAGGTTGGCCTATCCCTTCTTGCCCATGCCTACATGCCATTAAATTTTTGGGATGAAGCGTTTCTCACGTGTAGTCTATCTTATTAATCGTGTTCCCAGTCGTGTCATCAAAATCAAACTCTTGTTGAACGTTTGTTTGGCATTAAACCTAATTACTCCTTCCTTCGCATTTTTGGTTGCGCTGTCTGGCTAAATTTGCATCCTTTCAATAAACATAAGCTCGAATTCCGCTCCAAGCAATGTGTATTTTTTGGCTATATCAATCTTCATAAGGGTTATAAGTGCCTAGATGTCTGTTCTGGTCGCGTTTATGTCTCAAGAGATGTTGTTTTCGACGAACATATTTTCCCTTTTGCTCAACTCCATCCTAACGTCGGTGCTCAACTTCGCAAAGAAATAGTCTTACTTTCGCCACACCTCCTACCCTCACCTGATTTTGTTCCCGGGGATGTAGGAGACCCAAGTGACCGCATGTCAAATCCTGATGCCTTTGACAAAATTCTTGCTGAAAGTGTGCAGGAAGCCAGAGAAATCAGCGGCGAAACAGGCGAATCTCATGATTTTATGCAGGGATCTGAACGTAAAGCTGCAGCCATAGAAGATCCGGCCTCGGGATCCCGTGTCTCAGGCGGGGCAGGCGCAGATGGATCTGCTCTGGGATCCCCGCATGCGCGAGGTGCATCACCTGCGGGATCCATACCTGCGCCAGGTGGGCCAGCAGCATGGGCAGGCGCGCCCCCTGCGTCGGGTGGACCAGCCGCACGGGCGGACAGTCGTCTTGCACCCGTCAGGCCGCTTCCTTGCGCGGCTGTGCGTGCCCCACGTGGCCCGCATGGACAGGAGCCTGGGGTGTCTCCCGCACCGGCCAACCAGCCCGTGCGGAGCGCCGTTGCCTCGGATGGCGCCCCTGACACTGCAGCGGCTGTGGAATCTTCCCATGGCCACGTGGCGCCCTCGTATTCGCTGGAGGTTGATTCACTTCCTACTGGATCTAGTGCCTCCATTTTGTCCGATTCTGCTGCATCTTCCACGTCAAACCGGCTCCTGCAGCAGCTTGCACGACCTGCTCCACCACCCCCGACACGTGCTCATACCAGGTTACAAATCGATATTATCCAACCAAAAGAATTTAAAGATGGTTGCATTCGTTGGGGAGGTTTTTATGCTACAGGTGAACCACATAATCTGCAAGAAGCACTTGGCGATTCACGGTGGAAGAAGGCCATGGATGAAGAATATGCCGCTCTCATGGAGAATAAAACATGGCATCTTGTTCCACCGATGAAGGGACGCAATATCATTGATTGTAAGTGGGTGTATAAGGTAAAAAGGAAGTCTGATGGAACTATTGATAGGTACAAGGCACGTTTAGTTGCTAAAGGCTATAAACAACGATATGGTATTGATTACGAGGACACATCTAGTCCCGAAGTCAAAGCTGCTACTATCACATTAATCCTTTCAATTTTAGTCTCCAGAAATTGGTGCATGTGACAGCTAGATGTGAAGAACACTTTTTTGCATGGTGTTCTGGAAAAGGAAGTATTCATGAGGCAACCTCCTAGGTATGAAAACATGCAGTCACCACGGTATGTTTGTAAGCTAGATAAGGCATTATATGGACTGAAACAGGCACCACGAGCATGGTATTCTATACTGTCTCACAAGCTTCAATCTCTTGGGTTTGTCCCCTCAAAGGAAGATAGCTCTTTGTTCTTTTATCGTCAGCATGGGATAACCATCTTTATGCTTATTTATGTTGATGATATCATTGTTACAAGCTCTTCCTCCAAGGCAGTTGATGCTCTGCTCACAGATTTGCGCATGGACTTTGCTCTCAAGGACGTAGGTGATCTTCACTTTTTCCTTGGGATCGAGGTAAATCGTATGAACAATGGTATTGTTTTGTCCTAAGCAAAAAATGTGGACGATGTGCTTCAACGTGTGGGCATGAAGGGGTGTAAGCCAGCTCCTACTAGAGGGGAACGTTGCATGGGAAGCAAAAAAATTCCTACGCACATGCAAGATCTATCCATGGTGATGAGCATCTACAAAAGAGAGAGTGGATCTACATACCCTTGTAGATCGCTAAGTGGGAAGCGTTAAGAAACACGGTTGGTGTAGTCGAACGTCTTCACGATCCAAAACGCCGAGCATCCCGTGATCTCATCATGATCCGTCCCGCGATCCAATCACGATCCGTCCCGCGAACTCATCACGATCCGTCCCGCGATCTCATCATGATCCGTCTCGTGATCTTGATCACGGTCCTTCCGATCTAGCGCCGAACGGACGGCACCTCCGCGTTCAGCACACGTATAGCTCGATGATGATCTCCACCTTCTTGATCCAGCAAGAGGGAGTAGAGAGGTAGACGAGTTCTCCGGCAGCATGACGGCGCCATGGCAATGGTCGTGGAGCAATTCCGGCAGGGCTTCGCCTAAGCACTTCAGAAAACCGATCTAGAGAAGAAACTATGCACTAGAGGAACGGGTAGCACATGGCTGAAAATCCAGTGCCAAAACCCTAAAAACTCTAGTATATATAAGAGGAAGAGAGGAGGAGGCTTGACGCAAGGGCCAAGCCCTCTAGGCTTCGGCCAAAGTGGGAGGAGAGGATGAATCCTCCTCCAATCCTAGTAGGACTAGGACTCCTCCTTATTTTGGTCTTTTTTGCCTTTTTTCCACATTTTTCTCTTTGGGCTTTTCTTCCCAGCTACATGGGCCTTATGTGGGACTTACACCAGCCCACTAAGGGCTAGTATTCACCCTCCCACAGCCCATGTAGCCTCTTGGGTCGAAATACCCCTCCCGATGGTCTCCCGATACGCTATCGGCACTCTCGATACACTACCGATGAGCCCGAAACATTTCCGGCGACCAAAACAGGACTTCCTATATATCAATCTTTACCTCCAAACCATTCCGGAGCTCCTCGTGACGTCCAGGATCTCATCCGGGACTCCAAAAAACCTTCGGTCACCACCATGCATAACTCTATACTACCGAAACATCACCAAACCTTAAGTGTGCAGACCCTGCGGGTTCGAGAACTATGTAGACATGACCGAGACACCTCTACGATCAATAACCAATAGCAGGACCTGGATGACCATATTGGTTCCTACATATTCCACAAAGATCTTTATCGGTCGAACCTCTATGTCAAGGATTCAGTTAATCCCGTATGATGTTCCTTTTGTTCTTCGGTATGTTACTTGCCCGAGATTCGATCGTCGGTATCTCCATACCTAGTTCAACCTTGTTACCGGCAAGTCTCTTTACTCGTTCTGTAATACAAGATCCCGTGACTAACACTTAGTCACATTGCTTGCAAGGCTTGTTGTGATGTTGTATTACCGTGTGGGCCCTGAGACACCTCTCCATCACACGGAGTAACAAATCCCAGTCTTGATCCATGCCAACCCAACAGACACCCTCGAAGATACGTGTAGAGTACCTTTATAGTCACCCAGTTACGTTGATACGTTTGATACACACAAGGCACTCCCTCTGGTGTCAGTGAGTTGCATGATCTCATGGTCATAGGAACAGATACTTAACATGCAGAAAACAATAGCATTAAACTGGCACGATCATATGCTACATTTGTAGTTTGGGTCTTGTCCATCACACCATTCTCCTAATGATGTGATCCCGTTATCAAACGACATCTCATGTCCATGACTAGGAAACCTTAACCATCTTTGATCAACGAGCTAGTCTATTAGAGGCATACTAGGGACATGGTTTTGTCTATGTATCCACACATGCATCTAAGTCTCCGATCAATACAATTATAACATGGATAAGAAACGATTATCATGAACAAGGAAATATGTTAATAACTTATTTATTATTGCCACTAGGGCATATTTCCAATAGTCTCCCACTTGCACTAGAGTCAATAATCTAGTTCACATCACCATGTGATTCGCATTGTTATGAATATAACACCCAATGAGTTATGGGGCTCAATCATGCTTTGCATGTGAGAGAGGTCTTATAGTCAACGGGTCTGCGACATTCAGATCCGTGTGTACTTTGCAAATCTCTATGTCAAACTATAAACACTGCTACCACACTCCACTTGGTACTATTCCAAATGGCTGCTCCACTATACATATCCAGATTGCCACTACGAGTCATCTGGATTGGTGTTAAAGCTTGCATCGACGTAACTCTTTACGACAAACTCTTTATCACCTCCATAATTGAGAAACATCTCCGTAGTCTTTTAGTTACTAAGGATAATCTTGACCGTTGTCCAGTGATCCACTCCTGGATCACTCTTGTACCCCTTGACGGACTCATGGCAAGGCACACACAGGTGCGGTACATAGCATGGCATACTATACAGAGCCTATGGCTAAGGCATAGGGGACGACGTTCGTCCTTTCTCTTTCCTCTGCAGTTGTCGAGCTTTGAGTCTCACTCAACTTCACACCTTACAAATCAGACGAGAACTCTTTCTCTGACTGATCCATTTTGAACTCTTTCAAAATCTTGTCAAGGTATGTACTCATTGAAAGTCTCATCAAGCATCTTGATCTATCTCTACAGATCTTGATGCTCAACAATTAGGTAGCTTTATCCGGGTCTTCCTTTGAAAAACTCTTTTCAAACAACCGTTTATGCTTTCTAGAAATTCTACATCATTTCCGATCAACAATATGTCAACCACATATGCTTACCAGAAACTCTATAGTGCTCCCACTCACTTTATTGTAAATACAAGTTTCTCATAAACTTTGTATAGACTCAAAAACTTTGATCACCTCATCAAAGTGTATATTCCAACTCCGAGATGCTTGCTTCAGTTCATAGAAGGGTCACTGAAGCTTGCACACCTTTTAGCATCCTTAGGACTGACAAAACCTTCTGGTTGTATCTCATACAACCTTTCCTTAAGGAAGGAAACGATGTTTTGACATCCATCTGCCAGATTTCATAATTGAAAAATGCAGCAACTGCTAACATAATTCCAACAGACTTTAGCATCGCTATGAGTGAGAAAGTCTCATCGCAGTCAACTCCTTGAACTTGTTGGAAACTTCTTTGCGACAAGTCGAGCTCTATAAATGGTGACATTTACCATCAGCGTCTGTCTTAATTTTAAAGGTCCATTTGTACTCGATGACCTGCCGTCCAACGAGCAAGTCTACCAAAGTATATACTTGGTTTTCATACATGGATCCATTCTCGGATTTCATGGCCTCCAACCATTTGTCGGAATCCAGGCCCATCATCGCTTCTTCATATCTCGTAGGTTCATCGTTGTCCAACAACATGACCTCCAAGACAGGGTTGTCGTACCACTCAGGAGCAGTATGCATCCTTGTCGACCTACGAAGTTCGATAGTAACTTGATCTGAAGCTTCATGATCATCATCATTTACTTCCTCTTCAATTGACGTAGGTTCCACAGAAACATCTTTCTGCGCTGCGCTACTCTCTGGTTGAAACAAAGGTTCAACAACCTCATCAAGTTCTATCTTCCTCCCACTCAATTCTTTTGAGAGAGACTTTTTCTCGGGAAAGGACCCGTTTTAGCAACAAGCACTTTGCACTTGGATCTGAGATAGAAGGTATACCCAACTGTTCTTAGGGTATTCTATGAAGATACATTTGTCCACTTTGGGTTCAAGCTCATTAGGTGAAAACCTTTTTTCACATAAGCGTCACGGCCCCAAACAATAAGAAATGATAGCTTAGGTTTCTATCAAATCATAATTCACACGGTGTCATCTCAACGGATTTAGATGGTGCCCTATTTAAAGTGAATGAAGTTGTCTCTAATGCATAAACCCAAAACTATAGTAGCAAAATGATAAGAGACATCATAGCATGCACCATATCCAATAGAGCACGACTATGACGTTTGGACACACCATCACACTATAGTGTTCTAGGGGGTGTGAGTTGTGAAACGACTTTCACATTGTCTAAAGTTGTATGCCAAACTCGTAACTCAGATATTCACCTCCACGATCATATCGCAGACATTTTTATCTTCTTGTCACGATGATCTTAAACTTCACTCTGAACTTGCTTGAACTTTTCAAACGATTCAGACTTGTTTTTCATTAAGTAAACATACACTATATCTACTCAAATCATTAGTGAAGGTAAGAAAATAACGATATTCACCGCTCACTACAAGACTCATTGGATTGCATACATCAACATGTATCATTTCCAATAAATCACTTGCCCGCTCCATCAAACCGGAAAACGGGGTCCTTAGTCATCTTGCCCAAGAGGCATGGTTCGCATGTCTCAACCGATTCGAAATCGAATGAGTCCAAAGATCCATCAACATGGAGTTTCTTCATGCGATTTATATCAATATGATATTTAGCGACAGTGCCACAAGTATGTGGTACTATCATTATTAACTTTGTATCTTTTGGCATCAATGTTATGAACATGTGTATTACTACGATCAAGATACAACAAACCATTCTCACTGGGTGCATGATCATTGAAGGTATTATTCATGTAAACAGAATAACAATTATTCTCTAACTTAAATGAATAACCGTGTTGCAATAAACACGATCTAATCATGTTCATGCTTAACGCAAACACCAAAAAGCATTTATTTAGGTTTGTCACTAATCCCGAAGGTAGAGAGAGCGTGCTATGTTGATCACATCAACCTTGGAAATATTTCCAACACACATCGTCACCTCACACTTAGCTAGTCTCTATTTATTCCGTAGCTTTTACTTCGAGTTACTAACATTTAGCAACCGAACCGGTATCCAATACCCAGGTGCTACTAGGAATACTAGCAAGGTACACATCAATAACACGTATATCAAATATACTTCTGTCGACGTTACCGGCCTTCTTATCTACCAAGTATCTAGGGTTGTTCCGCTTCAGCGACCGCTGTCCTCATAATAGAAGCACTTAGTCCCGGGTTTGGGTTCAACTTTGGGTTGCTTCACTGGAGCAGCAACTGACTTGCCATCCATGAAGTTTCCCTCCTTGCCCTTGCCCTTCTCGAAACTAGTGGTTTTACTAACCATCAACACTTGATGCTCCTTCTTGATTTCTACCTTCGCGGTGTCAAACATCACGAACAACTTAGGGATCATCATTTCCATCCCTGGTATAGTTATAGTTCATCACGAAGTTCTAGTAGCTTAGTGATAGTGACTCAAAGAACTATATCAATCACTTTCTTATCTAGAAGATCAACTCCCACTCGATTCAAGCGATTGTAGCACCAAAACAATCTGAGCACATGCTCAACGATTGAGCTATTCTCTTTCATCTTGCAGGCAAAGAATCTTGTTGGAGATCTCATATCTCGCAACACGGGCACGAGCCTGAGATCCTAATTTCAGCTCTTAGAACATCTCATATGTTCCGTGACGTTTCAAAACGTTTCAGAGCCTCAATTCTAAGCCGTAATGCATGATGCACTAAACTATAAGTAGTCATCAGAACGTGCCTGTCAGATGTTCACAACATCTACAGACAACGCTAGAGGGGTTGGCGCACCGAGCGGTGAATTAAGGACATAAGCCTTCAGTGCGGCAATGAGGACAATCCTCAGATCACGGACCCAGTTCCCAATATTGCTACCATCATCTTTCAACTCTATTTCTCTAGGAACATATAAAAATTCAAGAGAGCTACAACGCGAGCAAGTAATCTACAACATAATTTGCAAAGACACTACTGACTATGTTCATGATAATGAGTTCAATTAATCATATTACTGAAGAACTCCCACTCAAATTGACATCCCTCCGATCATTCGAGTGATACATGATCCAAATTCACCAACTCAAGTCCGATCATCACGTGAGTTGAGGTGGTTTCAATGGTGAACATCATCATGTTGATCATACCTTCTATATGACTCATGTTCGACCTTTCGGTCTCTTGTGTTCCGAGGCCATGTCTGTACATGCTAGGCTCGTCAAGTTTAACTCGAGTGTTCTGCATGTGCAACACTGGCTTGCACCTGTTGTATGTGAACGTAGAGTCTATCACACCCGATCATCACGTGGTGTCTCGACATGATGAACTTTCGCGACGGTGCACACTTTGGGAGAACACAATTTATCTTGAAATTAAGTGAGGGATCACCTTATAATGCTACCGTCGTCCTAAGCAAAACAAGGTGCATAAAAGGATTAACATCACATGCAAATCATAAGTGACATGATATGACCATGAACTTGTGCTTTTGATCTCCATCTTGAAAGCACTGGCATGATTTCCATCGTCATCAGCACGACGCCATGATCTCCATCATCTTGATCTCCATCAATGTGTCGCCATCGGGGTTGTCGCGCCCATCATGCTTCTACTACTATTGCTACCGTTTGGCGATAAAGTAAAGCATTATATAGCGCTTAATGATTGACACGCAGGTCATACAATAATTAAAGACAACCCTATGGCTCATGCCGGTTGCCGCACTCATTGACATGCAAGTCGTGATATTCTATACAACACATGATCATCTCATACATCACATATATCACATCATGTAATTTGCCATATCACATCACAACATACCCTGCAAAAACCAGTTAGACGTCCTCTAATTGTTGTTGCATGTTTTACGTGGCTACTACGGGTATCTAGCAAGAACAATTCTCACCTACGCATAAACCACAACGGTGATACATAAGTTGCTTTTCAACTTTCTCAAGAACCGCCTTAGTCGAATCCGATCCAACTAAAGTAGAAGAAATAGACACCCACCAGCCATCTTTGTGCAACGAAGTTACACGTCAGTCAATGGAACCGGTCTCTCGTAAGCGTACGAGTAAGGTTGGTCCAGGCGGCTTTATCCCACAATACCTCTGAACCAAAACATGACTAAGGGAAGAAGCAATCTAAGCATCAACGCCCACAAACTCTTTGCGTTCTACACGAGATCTCGTCTACACATAGACCTAGCTCTGATATCACTGGAGGGGAACGTTGCATGGGAAAAAAAATTCCTACACACACGCAAGATCTATACATGGTGATGAGCATCTTCGAGAGGGAGAGTGGATCTACATACCCTTGTAGATCGCTAAGAGGGAAGCGTTAAGAAACGCGGTTGGTGTAGTCGAACGTCTTCGCGATCCAAATCGTCGAGCGTCCCGCGATCTCATCACGATCCATCCCGCGATCCAATCACGATCCATCCGGCGAACTCATCACGATCTGGCCCGCGATCTCATCACGATCCGTCTCGTGATCTTGATCATGGTCCTTCCGATCTAGCGCCGAACGGACGACACCTCCGTGTTCAGCACACGTACAGCTCGATGACGATCTCCGCCTTCTTGATCCAGCAAGAGGGAGCGGAGAGGTAGACGAGTTCTCCGGCAGCGTGACGGCGCCGCGGTGATGGTGGTGGAGCAATTCCGGCAGGGCTTCGCCTAAGCACTGCAGAAAACCGATCTAGAGGAGAAACTATGCACTAGAGGAACAGGTAGCACGTGGCTGAAAATCTAGTGCCAAAACCCTAAAACCTCTAGTATATATAATAGGAAGAGAGGATGAGGCTTGGCGCAAGGGCCAAGCCCTCTAGGCTTCGGCCGAAGTGGGAGGAGAGGAGGAATCCTCCTCCAATCCTAGTAGGACTAAGACTCCTCCTTATTTTGGTCTTTTTGCCCTTTTCCACCTTTTTCTCTTTGGGCTTTTCTTCCCAGACACATGGGCCTTATGTGGGACTTCCACCAGCCCACTAAGGGCTGGTATTCACCCTCTCACAGCCCATGTAGCCTCTTGGGTCGAAATACCCCTCCCGATGGTCTCCCGATACACTACCGGCACTCCCGGTACACTACCGATGAGCCTGAAATTTTTCCGGCGACCAAAACAGGACTTCCTATATATCAATATTTACCTCCGGACCATTCCGGAGCTCCTCGTGACGTCGGGGATCTCATCCGAGACTCCGAACAACCTTCAATTACCACCATGCATAACTTTATACTACCAAAACATCACCAAACCTTAAGTGTGCAGACCCTGCGGGTTCGAGAACTATGTAGACATGAGCGAGACACCTCTACGTTCAATAACCAATAGCAGGACCTGGATGCCCATATTGGTTCCTACATATTCTACGAAGATCTTTATCGGTTGAACCTCTATGTCAAGGATTCAGTTAATCCCATATGATGTTCCTTTTGTTCTTCGGTATGTTACTTGTCCGAGATTCGATCGTCCGTATCTCCATACCTAGTTCAACCTCGTTACCGTCAAGTCTCCTTACTCGTTCCGTAATACAAGATCTCGTGACTAACACTTAGTCACATTGCTTGCAAGGCTTGTTGTGATGTTGTATTTGTTGGAAATATGCCCTAGAGGCAATAATAAAATGGTTATTATTGTATTTCCTAGTTCATGATAATTGTCTGTTGTTCATGCTATAATTGTGTCAACTGGAAACCGTAATACATGTGTGAATACATAGACCACAACATGTCCCTAGTAAGCCTCTAGTTTGCTAGCTCGTTGATCAATAGATGGTCACGGTTTCATGGCCATGGACATTGGATGTCATTGATAACGGGATCACATCATTAGGAGAATGATGTGATGGACAAGACCCAATCCTAAGCATAGCGCAAGATCGTGTAGTTCGTTTGCTAAAGCTTTTCAATGTCAAGTATCGTTTCCTTAGACCATGATATTGTGCAACTCCCGGATACCGTAGGAATGCTTTGGGTGTGCCAAACGTCACAACGTAACTGGGTGGCTATAAAGGTGCACTACGGGTATCTCCGAAAGTGTCTGTTGGGTTGGTACGAATCGAGACTCAGATTTGTCACTCCGTGTGACGGAGAGGTATCTCTGGGCCCACTCGGTAAGGCATCATCATAATGAGCTCAATGTGACTAAGGAGTTAGTCACGGGATGATGTATTATGGAGCGAGTAAAGAGACTTGCCGGTAACGAGATTGAACAAGGTATAGAGATATCAACGATCGAATCTCGGGCAAGTATCATACCGATAGACAAAGGGAATTGTATACGGGATTGATTGAATCCCCGACATCGTGGTTCATCCGATGAGATCATCGTGGAGCATGTGGGAGCCAACATGGGTATCCAGATCCCGCTGTTGGTTATTGACCAGAGAAGTGTCTTGGTCATGTCTACGTGTCTCCCGAACCCATAGGGTCTACACACTTAAGGTTCGATGACGCTAGGGTTATAGTGACATAGTGTACGTGGTTACCGAAGGTAGTTCAGAGTCCCGAATGAGATCCTGGATGTCACGAGGAGTCCAGAATGGTCCGGAGATGAAGATTGATATATAGGATGTGAGGTTTTGGTTACCGGAAGTGTTTCAGGCGTCATCGGTAGTGTATCGGGACCACCGGAAGGGTTCCGGGGGTCCACCATGTGGGCCCACCGGCCCCAGAGGGCTCCACGGGCCTAGGTGGAGGGAACCAGCCCCTAGGTGGGCTGGTACGCCTCCACAAGAGGCCCAAGGTGCATGAGAGAAGGAGGGAGGGGAAACCCTAGGTCCAGATGGGCCTAAGGCCCACCTAGGGTTGCGCCCTCCTCTCCTACCCCTCTGGCCGCCGCACCAGATTGATCTGGTGGCTGCCGCACCACCCTAGGGTGCATCCCTCCCTCCTCCTTCCCCCTATATATATGTGAGGTTTCAGGGCTGCCCAAGACACGGTTCTCTCTTCCTCTTGGTGCAGCCCTATCTCTCCCTATCCTCGTTCTCCGTAGTGCTTAGCGAAGCTCTACCGGAGTACCATGCAGCTCCACCATCACCATGCCTTCGTGCTGGCGGAGCTCTCCCTCAACCTCTCCTTCCTCCTTGCTGGATCAAGGCGTAGGAGACGTCACCGGGCTGCACGTGTATTGAACACGGAGGCACCGTTGTTCGGTGCTAAGATCGGAGTCCACCGCGATCTGAATCGCTGCGAGTATGACTCCACCAACTGCGTTCTAGCAACGCTTCCGCTTAGCGATCTTCAAAGGTATGAAGATGCAATCTCTCCCCACTCGTTGTTGGTTTCTCCATGGATAGATCTTGGTGATCGTAGGAATTTTTTTGATTTACTACTACGTCTCCCAACAGTGGTATGAGATCTAGGTCTATGCGTAGAATCTATGCACGAGTAGAACACAAAGCAGTTGTGGGCGTTGATCTTGTTAATTTGCTTACCACTACTAGTCTTATCTTGATTCGGCGGTATTGTGGGATGAAGCGGCCCGGACCGACTTTACACGTACGCTTACGTGAGATTGGTTCCACCGCCTGACATGCACTTGTTGCATAAGGTGGCTAGCGGGTGTCTGTCTCTCCCACCTTAGTCGGATTGGGTTCGATGAAAAGGGTCCTTATGAAGGGTAAATAGCAATTGGCATATCACGTTGTGGTTTTGGCGTAGGTAAGAAACGTTCTTGCTAGTAACCTATAGCAGCCACGTAAAAACTTGCAACTACAAATTAGAGGACGTCTAACTTATTTTTGCAGCATATGCCTTGTGATGTGATATGGCCAAAGGATGTGATGTGATGCATTGTGTTGTATGAGATTGATCATGTTCTTGTAATAGGATTCACGACTTGCATGTCGATGAGTATGACAACCGGCATGAGCCATAAGAGTTGTCTTATTTTATTGTATGACCTGTGTGTCAATCATAAACGCCATGTAATTACTTTACTTTATTGCTAAACGTTAGCCATAGTAGTAGAAGTAATAGTTGGCGAGACAACTTCATGAAGACACAATGATGGAGATCATGGTGTCGTGCCAGTGACAGTGATGATCATGGTGCCCCGAAGATGGAGATCAAAGGAGCAAGATGATATTGGCCATATCATGTCACTATATTGATTGCATGTGATGTTTATCATGTTTACATCTTATTTGCTTAGAACGACAGTAGTAAATAAGATGATCTCTCAATAAAATTTCAAGGAAAGTGTTCACCCTAACTGTGCACCGTTGCTAAGGATCGTTGTTCCGAAGCACCACGTGATGATCGGGTGTGATAGGTTCTAACGTTCGCATACAACGGGTGTAAGCCAGATTTACACACTCGAAACACTTAGGTTGACTTGATGAGCCTAGCATGTACAGACATGGCCTCGGAACACGGAAGACTGAAAGGTCGAACATGAGTCGTATAGAAGATACGATCAACATGGAGATGTTCACCATGGATGACTAGTCCGTCTCACGTGATGATCGGACACGGGCTAGTTGACATGGATCATGTGTCACTTGGATGACTAGAGAGATGTCTATCTAAGTGGGAGTTCATTAAATAATTTGATTATGTGAACTTAATTATCATGAACTTAGTCTAAAATTGTCTTTACAATCTATATTGTAGATCCAATGGCCAACACAAATGTCACCCTCAATTTCAACGCGTTCCTAGAGAAAACCAAGCTGAAAGATGATGGAAGCAACTATGCAGACTGGGTCCGTGGCTTGAGGATCATCCTCATAGCTTCCAATAAATTGTATGTCCTTGATGCACCGCTAGGTGACCCACCCCTTCTCCTAGCAGAGCAAGACGTTGCGAACGCTTGGCATGCTCGTTGCGATGATTACTCCCTTGTCCAGTGCGGCATGCTTTACAGTTTATAACCGGGGCTCCAAAAGAGTTTTGAGCAACACAGAGCATATGAGATGTTCCAAGAGCTGAAACTGGTTTTCCAAGCTCATGCCCGGGTCGAGATATATGACGTCTCCGACAAGTTCTTCAGCTGTAAGATGGAGGAGAATAGTTTTGTCAGTGAGCACATCCTCAAGATGTCTGGACTACACAACCGCTTGACCCAGCTGGGAGTTAATCTCCCGAATGACTCGGTCATTGACAGAATCCTCCAGTCGCTTCCACCTAGCTACAAGAGCTTTGTGATGAACTACAACATGCAAGGGATGGAGAAGTCCATTCCTGAGTTGTACTTGATGCTGAAATCAGCGGAGGTCGAGATCAAAAAGGAGCATCAAGTGTTGATGGTAAATTAGACCACTAGTTTCAAGAAAGGCAAGGGTAAGAAGAACTTCAAGAAGGACGGCAAAGCTGTTGCCGCGCCTGGTAAGCAAGTTGCCGGGAAGAAGAAGAACAAGAATGGACCCAAGCCTGAGACTGAGTGTTTTTACTGCAAGGGTACCGGTCACTGGAAGCGGAACTGCCCCAGGTACTTAGCGGATAAGAAGGACGGCAACATTAAAGGTATATGTGATATACTTGTTATCGATGTGTACCTAACCAGCGCTCGTAGTAGCTCCTGGGTATTTGATACCGGAGCAGTTGCTCACATTTGTAACTCCAAGCAGGAGCTGCGGAATAAGCGGAGGCTAGCAAAGGATGAGGTGACGACGTGCATCGGGAATGGTTCCAAGGTCGATGTGATCGCCGTCGGCATGCTACCTCTACATCTACCTTCGGGATTAGTGTTAAACCTTAATAATTGTTATTTAGTACCAGCTTTGAGCATGAACATTGTATCTGGATCTCGCTTGATGCGAGATGGCTACTCATTTAAATCTGAGAATAATGGTTGTTCTATTTATACGAGAGAAATGTTTTATGGTCATTCTCCGCTGGTCAATGGTTTATTTTTGATGAATCTCGAACGTGATGTTACACATGTCCATAGAGTGAGTACCAAAAAGTGTAAGGTTGATAACGATAGTCCCACTTACATGTGGCACTACCGCCTTGGTCATATTGGTGTCAAACGCATGAAGAAGCTCCATACTGATGGACTTTTAGAGTCTCTTGATTTCGAATCATTTGACACGTGCGAACCATGCCTCATGGGCAAGATGACCAAGACTCCGTTCTCTGGAATAATGGAGCGAGCAACTGACTTGTTGGAAATAATACATACCGATGTATGCGGTCCAATGAGGGTCGAGGCTCGTGGTGGCTACCGTTATGTTCTCACCCTCACTGATGACTTGAGTAGATATGGGTATGTATACTTAATGAAACATAAGTCTGAAACTTTTGAAAGGTTCAAGGAATTTCAGAGTGAGGTAGAGAATCAACGTGACAGGAAAATAAAGTACCTACGATCTGATCGTGGCGGGGAATATTTAAGTCACGAGTTTGGCACGCACCTAAGAAAATGTGGAATTGTTTCACAACTCATGCCGCCTGGCACACCTCAGCGAAATGGTGTGTCTGAACGTCGTAATCGCACTCTATTAGATATGGTACGATCTATGATGTCTCTTACCGACCTATCGCTATCATTTTGGGGATATGCATTAGAGACTGCCGCATTCGCTTTAAATAGGGCACCGTCAAAATCCGTTGAGACGACATCGTATGAATTATGGTTTGGAAAGAAACCTAAGCTGTCGTTTCTAAAAGTTTGGGGATGTGATGCTTATGTGAAGAAACTTCAACCTGAGAAGCTTGAACCCAAAGCGAAAAAGTACGTCTTCATAGGATATCCGAAAGAGACTATTGGGTATACCTTCTACCTCAGATCCGAAGGCAAAGTATTTGTTGCCAAGAATGGATCCTTTCTCGAGAAAGAGTTTCTCTCGAAAGAAGTAAGTGGGAGGAAAATAGAACTTGATGAGGTAATTGTACCTCCACTCGAACCGGAGAGTAGTGCAGCACAGGAAGTTGTTTCTGTGGAGCCTACACCGGATGGAGAGGAAGTTAATGATGATGATCATGAAACTTCATATCAAGTTACTATTGAACGTCGAAGGTCCACTAGGACACGTTCCGCACCAGAGTGGTACGACAACCCTGTCCTGGAGATCATGTTGTTGGACAACGGTGAACCTTTAAACTATGAAGAGGCGATGGCGGGCCCAGATTCCAACAAATGGCTTGAAGCCATGAAATCTGAGATAGGATCCATGTATGAGAACAAAGTGTAGACTTTGGTGGACTTGTCTGATGATAAGCGAGCCATTGAAAATAAATGGATCTTTAAGAAGAAGACTGACGCAGATGGTAATGTAACCGTCTATAAGGCTCGACTTGTCGCTAAGGGTTATTGACAAGTTCAAGGAGTTGACTACAATGAGACTTTCTCACCCGTAGCGATGCTAAAGTCTGTCCGAATCATGTTAGCAATTGTCGCATTTTATGACTATGAGATCTGGCAAATGGATGTCAAAACAGCATTCCTTAATGACTTCCTCAAGGAAGAACTGCATATGATGCAGCCGAAAGGTTTTGTCGATTCTAAAGATGCTAACAAGGTATGCAAGCTCCAACGCTCCATCTATGGGCTGGTGCAAGCATCTCGGAGTTGGAACATTCGCTGTAATGAAGTGATTAAAGCGTTTGGGTTTGTACAGGTTTATGGAGAACCCTGTATTTACAAGAAAGTGAGTGGGAGCACTGTAGCATTTCTCATATTATATGTGGATGACATACTGATAATGGGAAATGATATAGAACTCTTGGAAAGTACAAAGGCCTACTTGAATAAGTGTTTTTCAATGAAGGACCTTGGAGAAGCTGCTTATATCTTAGGTATTAAGATCTATAGAGATAGATCGAGACGCCTCATAGGTCTTTCACAAAGCACATACCTTGACAAGATATTGAAGAAGTTCAATATGGATCAGTCCAAGAAGGGGTTCTTGCCTATGTTACAAGGTGTGAGATTGAGTACGACTCAATGCCCGACCACGGCAAAGGATAGAGAAGAGATGAGTGTCATCCCGTATGCTTCAGCCATAGGCTCTATTATGTATGCCATGTTGTGTACCAGACCTGATGTGAACCTTGCCATAAGTTTGGTAGGGAGGTACCAAAGTGATCCCGGAGCGGAACACTGGACAGCGGTCAAGAATATCCTGAAGTACCTGAAAAGGACAAAGGACATGTTTCTCGTATATGGAGGTGCTGAAGAGCTCGTCGTAAAGGGTTGCGTCGATGCTAGCTTCGACACATATCCGGACGACTCCAAGTCGCAAACCAGATACGTGTATGTTTTGAACGGAGGGGCAGTCAGCTGGTGCAGCAGCAAGCAAAGCGTCGTGACGGCATCTACATGTGAAGCGGAGTACATAGCTACTTCGAAAGCAGCAAAGGAAGGAGTCTGGATGAAGGAGTTCATCACCGACCTAGGAGTAATTCCAAGTGTGTCGGGCCCAATGACTCTATTCTGTGACAACACTGAAGCTATTGCCCTTGCGAAGGAGCCCAGGTTTCACAAGAAGACAAGACACATCAAGCGCCGCTTCAACTCCATCTGTGATTACATTCAGGAGGGAGATATAGATATTTGTAAAGTGCATACGGATCTAAATGTCACAGATCCGTTGACTAAACCTCTCTCACGAGCAAAACATGATCAACACCAGAATGCTATGGGTGTTCGATTCATCACAATGTAACTAGATTATTGACTCTAGTGCAAGTGGGAGACTGTTGAAAATATGCCCTAGAGGCAATAATAAAATGGTTATTATTGTATTTCCTAGTTCATGATAATTGTCTATTGTTCATGCTATAATTGTGTTAACCGGAAACCGTAATACATGTGTGAATACATAGACCACAACATGTCCCTAGTAAGCCTCTAGTTGGCTAACTCGTTGATCAATAGATGGTCACGGTTTCATGGCCATGGACATTGGATGTCATTGATAATGGGATCACATCATTAGGAGAATGATGTGATGGACAAGACCCAATCCTAAGCATAGCGCAAGATCGTGTAGTTCGTTTGCTAAAGCTTTTCAATGTCAAGTATCGTTTCCTTAGACCATGAGATTGTGCAACTCCCGGATACCGTAGGAATGCTTTGGCTGTGCCAAACGTCACAACGTAAATGGGTGGCTATAAAGGTGCACTACGGGTATCTCCGAAAGTGTCTGTTGGGCTGGTACGAATTGAGACTGGGATTTGTCACTCCGTGTGACGAAGAGGTATCTCTGGGCCCACTCGGTAAGGCATCATCATAATGAGCTCAATGTGACTAAGGAGTTAGTCATGGGATGATGTATTACGGAACGAGTAAAGAGACTTGCCGGTAACGAGATTGAACAAGGTATAGAGATACCGACAATCGAATCTCGGGCAAGTATCATACCGATAGACAAAGGGAATTGTATACGGGATTGATTGAATCCCCGACATCGTGGTTCATACGATGAGATCATCGTGGAGCATGTGGGAGCCAACATGGGTATCCAGATCCCGCTGTTGGTTATTGACCAGAGAGGTGTCTCGGTCATGTCTACGTGTCTCCCGAACCCGTAGGGTCTACACACTTAAGGTTCGATGACGTTAGGGTTATAGGGAAATAGTGTACGTGGTTACCGAAGGTAGTTCGGAGTCCCGGATGTCACGAGGAGTCCCGGAATGGTCCGGAGACGAAGATTGATATATAGGATGTGAGGTTTTGGTTACCGGAAGTGTTTCGGGCATCACCGGTAGTGTACCGGGACCACCGGAAGGGTTCCGGGGGTCCACCAAGTGGGCCCACCGGCCCCAGAGGGCTCCATGGGCCTGAGGTGGAGGGAACCAGCCCCTAGGTGGGCTGGTGCGCCTCCACAAGAGGCCCAAGGCGCATGAGAGAAGGAGGGAGGGGAAACCCTAGGTCCAGATGGGCCTAAGGCCCACCTAGGGTTGCGCCCTCGTCTCCTCCCCCTCTGGCTGCCGCACCAGATTGATCTGGTGGCTGCCGCACCACCCTAGGGTGGGAACCCTAGGGTGCAGCCCTCCCTCCTCCTTCCCCCTATATATATGTGAGGTTTTAGGGCTGCCCAAGACACGGTTCTCTCTTCCTCTCGGTGCAGCCCTATCTCTCCCTATCCTCGTTCTCCGTAGTGCTTAGCGAAGCTCTGCCGGAGTACCACGCAGCTCCACCGTCACCATGTCGTCGTGCTGCCGGAGCTCTCCCTCAACCTCTCCTTCCTCCTTGCTGGATCAAGGCGTAGGAGACGTCACCGGGCTGCACATGTGTTGAACGCGGAGGCACCGTTGTTCAGTGCTAAGATCGGAGTCCACCGCGATCTGAACCGCTGCGAGTACGACTCCACCAACCGCGTTCTAGCAACGCTTCCGCTTAGCGATCTTCAAAGGTATGAAGATGCAATCTCTCCCCACTCGTTGTTGGTTTCTCCATGGATAGATCTTGGTGATCTTAGGAAATTTTTTGATTTACTACTACGTCTCCCAACAGTATTACCAAGTGGGCCCTGAGATACCTCTCCGTCACACGGAGTAACAAATCACAGTCTTGATCCATGCCAACCCAACAGACACCCTCGGAGATACCTGTAGAGTACCTTTATAGTCACCCAGTTACGTTGCGACGTTTGATACACACAAGGCACTCCTCCGGTGTCAGTGAGTTGCATGATCTCATGGTCATAGGAACAAATACTTGACATGCAGAAAACGGTAGCATTAAACTGACACGATCATATGCTATGTTTGTAGTTTGGGTCTTGTCCATCACACCATTCTCCTAATGATGTGATCCCGTTATCAAATGACATCTCATGTCCATGGCTAGGAAACCTTAACCATCTTTGATCATCGAGCTAGTCTATTAGAGGCATACTAGGGACATGGTTTCGTTTATGTATCCACACATGCATCTAAGTCTTCGATCAATACAATTATAGCATGGGATAATAACCGATTATCATGAACAAGGAAATATGATAATAACTAATTTATTATTGCCTCTAGCGCATATTTCCAACACCTACTTCTGAAAACTGTCTTTTTATGATGGAGAGCTTCTTGGAGCAGAGGACTCTACCAGGTACAGAAGTATAGTAGGGGCTTTACAGTACTTAACATTGACTAGACCAGATATTTGTTTCTTAGTCAACAAAGTATGCCAGTTTTTGCATGCCCCCACTACTGTGCATTGGACAACAGTTAAGAGAATACTTCGGTATCTTCAAGGGACTAAGACTCATGGTCTAAAACTTGCCAGGTCAGACTCAATGTTAGTAAGTGCTTTTTCAAACGCAGATTGGACAGGCTGTCCTGATGATAGAAGATCAACAGGAGGCTTTGTAGTTTTTCTTGGGAGTAATCTTGTCTCCTGGTGTGCTCGTAAGCAAGCTACCGTGTCTCGCTCCAGCACAGAAGCTAAGTATAAAGCTCTTGCAAACGCTACTGCTGAGATTATTGGGGTTCAGACTCTTCTGACAGAGTTGGGTGTACATCATCCAAAGACAACCTCTCTTTGGTGTGACAACCTTGGTGCAACATATTTATCAGCTAATCCTATTTTCCATGCCAGGACCAAGCATATTGAGATTGACTACCACTTTGTGCAGGAAAGGGTAGCAAGCAAATTGTTAAATATCAGGTTTATACCCACGGGTGATCAAGTTGCAGATGGTTTCACCAAACCGCTTACTGTAAGGCAGTTGGAAGCATTTCGACGCAATCTCAACTTGGTTAGTTGTGATTGAGGGAGAGTGTTAAACTATGTACATACGGTGTTGTATAAACCGTATTAGACATGTGCGTGTTTGTGTTTATCTTCCTGTAATTCTGTTAGGAGATTGAGATAGATCCCACCGGTTAGCTGACGTGATGATCAATCCATCTCCTAACTTCCATGTAATCTCCTGCCTATATTAACACACATGCGTCCCTGCTAATTGTATACGCTTCCAGCCTAGTTTTCACAACAAAGACTTGATCTCGTCGCTTGCAGCGACCCGCTTCATCGGCTTAAAAATTATCTTCGTATGTGCCGGTGCTCTCCCATATCTTTGGTATGGTGGTTGTTCTTATCTTTTTCCGGTATTGTCATGATGACGGCGGAGGACGTCTGTGAACTACGTTTCGGCAAGGCATGATTTTCTGTAAGGATGGAATTGTAGTTTTACCTTTTGTAGAATTTTTTGTGTAAAGTTGCTTGACAAGCATTTGCGTCTTGTATGATGATCATATGTATAATTTTTGTGAACAAATTGTCTAATGAAATATATGTTTGCTTCAAAAAGAAAATGCACGTGACGACGCGCAATTCTTTGCTTATAGACAGGCAAATAAGATGTCTTTCGCAGTGGTTTTACCGCAAAGGAAAGGTCGGTGTAGCTTTGCCCGCGGCAGTTCCTGTGGAAAGAAGGAAAATGGTAGGCGTTTGCTGACGAATCTCATCTGGTGTCACGGTCACACACACACTTGGGTGGCCCTGCACTGCACTGCATGCATACCGGCGAGACGATCGATAGCGACCAGTGTGAGAACATAGAAGGAGAAAAAAGTGCGCTGCGTCCACAGGCAACAGTCTCTTTTCTCCCTTACTCTTTTTTGCGGGGAATCTCACCTAGTTTTCTTTTAAATACATTTCGCTTACTACTTTTTGACAGCCATACCCATCGTGACAGCTAAACTCGTTTTATCCGGAAAAAAAACTAAACTCGTTCGTGTCGTTCCGGAATCACATGGTAGTGCCAGCTTAGTCTTTTAAAGATATTCATAAGGATAAGATGTGCGTGCATGTGTTAATAATCATGAATGTATGCTCATGTATGTCAGTATGTGAACGATTTTGATTATATTGTGCAAAAAGAAATGAATCAAAACCGCGTCACGGCATTTTGATTTGCTCTCTCAAAGCATTCATGCTGAAATGGTTTTATTGACTTGCATGAGAAGGAGATCTGGTGACCATTCAAGACAACCAACTTGAGATGAACCATTCTGATGGACACATGCTAGTCTGCTGGTTTAATACAGCTTGGCCTTGAGACTTACTGGGTATTGAAGCATAAATTTCTGTCATTTTGTCCTCAAGTATACTATTCGATGCCCGTCGCCTATTTGCGACGGTTGCGACTTGAAATGGAGGTTTCTTCTGATTCAAGTTTACTAGTCTCAACGAGATGAAAAGTGAAGAGTTTTCCCCTAGGGTTTTCCTAGGGTCCACCCCTTCCTTCGGCGGCGGCGCTGAAGTCCACCAATTCTCACGTTAGATCGGTACAGATTCGCTGCTCCCCGACTGTGCCTGGTGATTCATGGTCGGCGCATCCCGATCTCACGAGTGCATGGCGGGTCCTGGAAGTTCGAGTGGTGATGGAGGAACGAAGGGAGATGCTGTAGTGGAGGTAGCGAAAGAAGAGTTGGGTCCGGGCAGAGGACTGGTGCAACCAGGACCGGCGGCGGCTGATGGAGTTGTAGCGGAAGAAGATGCAAAAGTTGGGGAGTCTGATCGGGAGGATGCAGATGAGGAGGATTGGGATCACTACGGGCCTGATCCAAATCTGGAAGACGCCTTAGAAGGACTCAACTTACACGGCGAAGAGGAGGAAGATCTTGACCTTTCAGAGGAAGTGGATGAATTGATTAGAGAAGTTCGATGGTTAGCGTTGTTTAGGGTTCACACTATGAGGCCGTTTAGCCATGCAGCGTTGTTAAATTCCATGAGGAACGCCTGGGCGAGCGTGCAGGGGGTGACCTTCAACATCAAAGGTCCCAACCTGTTTCTTGCGCAGTTCCATTGCCTAGGGGACTGGAAGCGAGTAATGAAGGGTGGTCCGTGGCAATTCCGGCGCGATCCGGTGGTGATGGTTGAGTATGACGGCTTTACTAACGTCTCAGATTATGCCTTAAACATGTATCCGCTGTGGGCTAGGATAAAAGGGCTACCAAATGGCTTGACAAGGAAGAAGGAACTCGCGGAAAAGGTTGCAAAGAAGGTGGGGGACCCACCATTTACGGTGGTGGTGAATGAAGGAAGGATAAACCCATCTAGTTACTTGAGGGTTAGGGTTTATGTCAATGTCCTGAACTCTAGTGAGGTTTGTGCCTATTACCTTAAAGGAGAGGAAGAAATATCCGGTGTTTTACGAGAAACTACCGGACTTTTGCTTTTTCTGTGGTCGCTTGGGCCATGTCGTGGAGGAATGTGGTGATGGAACGCATGAGCGTAGCAAGTGCGAATGGAGTGAATCCCTACACTGGGTCGGAGAAGGGACGGGTGGAGGTGGACGTGGAGGTAGGGAAGGTGGCGGTAGTAGTGTAGGCAATCGGGGAGGAAGGAATGGTGGTGGAGATCGAGGGGAGAGAGGAGGGAGAGTGCAACATGCATCAGGGAGGGGAAGTGATTCGAAGGGTCGTGATGCTCCGGTCGATATGGACTTGATCCACTACAATATGATGGTGACTGATGGAGACCGGAACGCGAGAAAGAGGTTAGTCTCGAAGGATGGAACGATCAATGTTAGAGGACAGCCAGCTCCAAATCCCGCGGGTAAGGTGGCCGGGACAGTGCTATTTATTGAGAATGAAGGGACGGTCAGTGGACCGTCTCCAACAGATCCAAATTCCACGCCAGGCAAACAGCCAATTGTGAAAAGAAGGAAGCAGAGGGAAAGGGAATTGGGATGTGAGGTTTCAGAGGATATGGACACTACGTCTGAGGCGGCCTCCGAGAGGGAGGACCGCCGGGCCCAATGAATTGCCTAAGTTGGAACTTCCGGGGAGGGGGGAATATCTGGATAGTTCGAGAACTTGCGACCTTAGCAAGGTCGCATTCCCCCACGGTAATTTTTTTGTGTGAAACAAGGCAGAAGGAGAGTAAGATGAAGAGCATTAGGGGTCGATTGGGTTTGAAAGGTTTTACAGGGATTGATAGCGACGGAATGAGTGGCGGACTCGCACTGTTTTGGCATGAGTCATATGATGTGGAAGTGCTTGGCAAGGAGGAAAGATACGTTGATGTGACAATCAGAACACGGGTTGATGCGGAGATGTGGAGGCTCACTTGTGTGTACGGAGAACCCCGCATGGAAAACAGACACTTGATGTGGACAAAGCTACAAGAGTTAAAATCATTTAATGACCTCCCACGGCTAGTGATGGGCGACTTTAATGAAGCGTTATGGAGTTTTGAGCACATGTCGTCTACGCCACGACCGGAGGGGCAGATGCAGGCTTTTAGAGATGTGCTGGAGACATGCCAATGGGTCGATCTGGGCTTCTGTGGTGTTCCTTTCACATATGATAACAAGAGGCATGGAGCAGCCAATGTTAAGGTCAGGCTAGACAGGGTTGTTGCAACTGTAGCTTGGAGATACCTTTTTGCTTTTTCGTCTATACAGCATGTTCCTTCGCCATGCTCGGATCATGTGGCGCTGTTGCTTAAGGGTGAGCCGGACACAGGAAGGATGGATGCCCGGGCACGCAGGTATGAAGTGTTTTGGGAGCATGATGACGAGTTGCCGGATGTAATAAAAGACGCATGGGCTGCGGTAGGACAGGTGCGAAACATGGCTAAGTTGCAGGAGGCGCTAGGGAAGACTATGAATGCACTTCGTCTTTGGAGCAGGGAATTTGGAAACGTTGCAAGGGAATTAGCTAAATCTCGGACGCAATTGGACGAGCTTATGAACATGAATGCGGATCAGCAGGATATCAAACGAGTGACTGATAAGATGAATGAGCTGTTATATCAAGAAGAAATGTTATGGATGCAGAGGTCGCGTATTGCTTGGCTAAAGGAAGGTGATAGGAATACTAAGTTCTTTCAAGGCAAAGCTGTATGGAGGGCAAGGAAAAAC
Source organism: Hordeum marinum (assembly GCA_022496015.1). NCBI lineage: Eukaryota > Viridiplantae > Streptophyta > Magnoliopsida > Poales > Poaceae > Hordeum > Hordeum marinum. Next base: position 111,500,121 of record CM039673.1, read on the forward strand.
AAAATCAGGGAGCTGGTGGATAGCATTGGCGTAGTCCATTCGGATTTTGCCACGATGAGTGAATTGGTTAATGATTATTTCAAAGGAATTTTCTCTGCTGATCCGGGTCTAAATGCTGCTCCGGTTCTAGACCTACTAGAACCAAAGATTTCGGATGTAGCAAATGACAGGCTTTGTGCGCCATTTACGGAAAAAGAAATCGCAGATGCAATGTTTCAAATAGGGCCTCTCAAGGCACCAGGTCCGGACGGTTTTCCGGCAAGATTCTTTCAGCGTAATTGGATCACTTTGAAGGGGAGTGTTGTGGCTGTTGTACAAGAGTTTTTCAGATCCGGTGTTATGCCAGCAGGAGCAAATGACACTTTGATTGTGTTGATTCCAAAAATCTCAAACCCGAAGAGTGTGCGGGATTATAGACCTATAAGTTTATGTAATGTAACTTATAAGGTGATATCTAAATGCTTGGTTAACCGGCTAAGGCCAATTCTTGATGAGATTGTGTCTCCTGAACAAAGTGCATTTGTACCGGGGAGATTAATAACGGACAATGCACTAATTGCCTTTGAGTGCCTCCACTACATTAAACAGGAGAAAGATCCCACAAAGAGTTTGTGTGCATATAAGCTAGACCTTTCGAAAGCTTATGACAGGGTGGAGGGCCTTCTTGAAGCAGGTGATGCAAAAGCTTGGGTTCTCTCAACGATGGGTGGATTGGATTATGTCGTGTATCACATCGGTGAGATATTCTGTCAAACTCAATGGGACCCCTTTGGATTCATTTGCACCGACACGCGGGCTTCATCAAGGTGACCCTCTTTCACCGTTCCTATTCTTATTTGTTGCGGATGGTCTGTCAGCTATTTTGAAACATGGTGTGACGACTGGGGAGATTACTCCGGTTAAGGTCTGCAGAAGGGCGCCTGGCATTTCTCACTTATTGTTCACTTATTGTTCGCAGATGATACCCTCTTGTTCTTTGAGGCCTCACAGGAACAAGCTGGTAGGATTAAGACCGCTTTGGAGCTTTATGGGACTGCTACAGGTCAATGTTTGAACTATGACAAATGCTCAATTTTCTTTGGTGAGTCTTGCCCGGTGGAAGTTAAGGAGCAGGTTCGGTCTACGCTAAGTGTTACTAGCTCGGCTTTTGAGGAGAAATACTTGGGTCTCCCTACACCCAAGGGACGTCTGTCCAAAGGCTGGTTTCAGAACCTACAGATGAGCATGACAAAAAGATTAGTGCAATGGGGAGATGGACATCTAGCTCAGCCAGGGAGGGAAGTCTTGATAAAATCGGTAGCCCAAGCGCTTCCAACCTATATTATGGGGTTTTTTAAATTGCCTTGTTCTGTTTGTGATGATCTTACCAGAATGGTGAGGAACTTCTATTGGGGGGCTGCGAATGGGAAATGGAAAGTTCATTGGAGGAGTTGGGACAAGCTCATGCAACCAAAGAAAAGTTCATTGGAGGAGTTGGGACAAGCTCATGCAACCAAAGAACAAAGGAGGTGCAGGTTTCCGGGACTTTAGATTGTTTAATCAAGCTTTGTTGGCACGGCAAGCGTGGAGACTGATTTCCAAGCCAGAGAGTTTGTGTGCCCAAGTTCTTAAAGCGAGGTACTTCCCTAATGGGAGATTGGAGGATACAGTGTTCACAGGGAATGCTTCGTCGTCTTGGCAAGCAATAAGCTATGGCGTTGAATTATTAAAGAAGGGGCTGGTTTGGAGGGTTGGCAATGGGAGGAGTATCCGAATTTGGAGAGATAATTGGATACAGAGACCATATTCTTACAAGCCTGTCTCTATCCAGGCAAGATGCCGCATCAGATATGCCTCAGGTCTCCTCAATAATGACGGAACATGGAATTATGCATTGCTCAGGAAACACTTTGCGATGGCGGATGTGACTGAAATCATGAATATCCGAACGAACTTAAGGGTAGATGATTGGTTGGCGTGGGGGCCTGAAAGGTTGGGACAGTTTTCAGTGAAGAGCGCATACGAGCTAGCCTTTGAAGAAGCAAACCGTGACACACCAGTAGCTTCGAGCACTAATCCATCGGGCGAGCGTGCGTGCTGGAAGCGTATCTGGGCCTATGATATACCCCCCACAATGCGGAACTTTGCGTGGAGACTCTCCACTAACTCACTACTCACTTGGCAGAGGAAGAACAGAATAGGGCTGGAGACATCCGCGATCTGTCCTATTTGTGCAAGAGAACCGGAGGACAATTTCCATCCCTTTTTTGTATGCCCTGGAGGACAACAGTTGTATACTAGAATGGCGGAGTTATGGCATTTACCCGAGCTGTGATCAGTTCACAATACAGGGACCGAATGGCTGTTGCAAGCATTAGAGCCTTTAGGTCATATGTCGCGGAGTATGATGCTGATGACCTTGTGGAGGATCTGGCATGTTCACAACGAGTTGGTACATAACAAACCGGCTCCGCCACTAGATGTCTCGGTTCGCTTTCTCCAAAGCTATCTTGACTCAATATTGGGTGTGAAGATGAATCAGAACTGTGACCCAAGGAAAGGGAAGATGGTGTTCACATATGCGCCGGAAGCAGGCACATCACATGTTGCAGAGGCTATACGTCCCCCTAGGTGGTTGGCACCACCGTTGGGATGGGTTAAGCTAAACTGCACGGGATCAGTAGGCGTAGACGGAGGAGCGGGAGCGGGAGCGATCCTAAGGAAGGAAGATGGTGCCATCATGCTTTCCTTGTGTAGGAAGCTTTATTCTTGCAGAGATGTGATAGAAGCTGACTTATATGCATGCAAGGAGGGTTTGGCAGTGGCTGTCCAACGGAGTAAAGCACCTATGGTGATCGAGTTGGGATCCAAGAAAGTTCTGAAGTTGATCCGTAGCAACGAAGCTGATAGATCTATCTATGCTCATTTAGTGTCTGAAATTAAGCAGCTAGCTGTTAGCTGTAATTCTCTTTTCTCGTTTGGTAACTTTTCTCGAAGTAGAGCTAGTGCGTGTTTGGCGAACTTTGCTAGGTATTCTAATAGAACTATGACCTGGGTTGGAGGTGGGCCACCAGAGGTCTTGACAATGGTTGCAGAAGATTGTAATGCTCTGATGATTAAGTAATAAAGGTTCTATTACCAGCAAAAAAAGTTTACTAGTCTCAAGAGGAAGAAAACCCATCTCTGCATTATCTTGTTTCAGTTACGAGCAACGCCTGTTACTTTGTTTTCTTCTCTTTGAGGGCAACGAGAGGAGCGTTTTGGCATCCAGGAGCATATGATTCTGACAAAATGTTTCGTGCGCACATCTCGACATTTTACGTACTCGGAAAGTTGTTTCGTGAAAAACTGACAATTTTTGTGTCACATATGAAAAAGACAAAATGTAGTGTTAAAAATGGTTTTTCACGAGACATTTCGTTGTCTTCTTTACACAAGCTACATTAAATATGGGTTATCCATAAAACTTGACGTGCACACATAGAATATCGAGATGTACACGTCAAATTTTTGTTCATAATTTTTTGACATTTTAAATGTCTTTTTTCGTAGTAGGAGCATATGCTCCCATGTGCCAAAGTGAATTTTCGCATCTTACCAAGCTTAGTTTCTTCAAGTTACATTAAAATTAGATGACTTGCTGGGTCTCAAGAGGAAGAAAACCCCTCTCTGGATTATCTGTTTGAGTTATGTTATATACTTTCTCCGTGTCGTAATATAAGAGCGGTTTTTTGGCATTAGTGTAGTGTCAAAAATGATATATTATGGGACGGAGGGAGTACATTAAAAATAGATTAGCTAGCTTCATTTTGACTTGCCCTCTTTACAAGAATTGCTATCTGCGGCTGAAAGAGAAGGAAACAATTTCAGTGAGATACTTACATGATTCATTTGACTTGTCTCCTTTTCTTCAGGTTATTATCCAACTCCTCTTTGCACGAGCTTCTGAAGACATATCTGAACCTTCTAAGAAGCAAATTTCCATACTCTAGCCATGAGGAAGCACATCGGTTTTTGAGAATAGGGCTTCTGTGCATCCAGATACCGTGACGATCAGGCTCTGCATGTCGATGGTCGCAGAGATGCTAAAGGGCGAGTGCACCGTCAGTGCTGAGATCACGAGGGCAGGCCTAATCACAGATGTCATGGACCTGAAATTCAGAACAATTGAGTCTCCCCTGTTAAATGTGTCCCGGTCAATGTCTCCTATGGATAACTCACGGGTGTCTACACTTGTACAGTATTTAACATATGCATCCGTATAATACTGTAACAATGGCTGTAGATTGGAAGGATGACCAAAGGAATGTCAAGATAGGCATTTAATTGTGTTTGTATAAGTAGGGTGCCAGTTAGATACTTGTCAGTTGTTTATACATGCAGTATCTGAGTTTTTGATGATCAACACCAGTTCAAGATCCTGAGGTCACATGTTTCAGTTTTAGCAGCTTGATAAAATGTTTCAGCATAACAAATTATAGGGGCTCATAATGGGATCATACTCACAAGATAACAAACAAACGAACAAACAAACCAACCAGTAATGGACAACTCACAAGATAAAAGTACTGAAACAGAAAGTTCACATGTCTTGGTGAAGAAGCAAATCCAGCAATCAGAAGTCAATGAGATCACCTTGAATTCCAGGAAACAGAAAGTAACCAATACTGGAATAAGATTTGGCAGATAACAAAAATTCAAAAACCACTCAGGAATGCATAAATGATCGTTCAGGAACCATCAATAACATAACAGTACTCTGAAACCACTACAATAGTTTGATTCCTGAATAAATGACTGATCTGGCTCCTCAGGCAATTCATGTGTGGTTGTTTTGAGACAAATTGTAGTTATGGTGACATAAACCATATATATGAGAGTCAGTTATCCACAGAGTCTGACAATAAATAGCTAGATGAATGTTTAGTCGAGTACTCCCTCCCATCCCAGGAAAAGCGTACTTCCAGCATTTTTTGTAGGGTCAAAGTTTTTCAAGTTTATATAAAAATTGACCAATATTTATGCCACCAATTTAGTATATAATGAAAATACAATTATGACGAATCGAATGATACTAATTTGATGGTTTAAATTTTGGTAAATTTTTGTATGAATCTCGTCAAATTTTAAAAAGTTTGACTCCAAGAAAGTTGGTGGTACGCTTTTTCTGGACCGAGGGGGTATACAGCAGAAATCTCACGTGGACAATGAAGAACAGGTTAATTGCACAGCATGACACAGACAAAAATGGCATTCTGAAATGTCAACAGTTTCAAACTGACATGTCAACTCTGTTCATCAAATGCATCGGCAGTTATTGGCAACGACTATGATTTCAACAATACAGCCGTAGCACAAAACAAGTGAAGATATCTAGGTACAGAATGGTAGAAATTTTCAATATAAAATATCTCTTACCAGATCAGGCCCCGAAATCAAGAGGAACCTCAAAACTGCAGTTCCAATAAATAAAGACCTCGGGACGAAGCTCGAACACTGAAAGCAAGGGTTGACAAAGGACCTTCAAAATACTGAAAAGCAGTATCACTTTCATATAAGCCTTGACAAAACTTCCTAAATTCCAGTGTAAACCACCTTGTATACAAATAGATGGGGCATCTACTTTCCGAACCTTAAAAGAAGTTCAATATGAGATGGACAGTATGTGTAAGCTTGACTTAAGCAAAACTACTTACTGTCATCTTCCTTTTTGTATGTAATGAAGGAGAATGGTACTGGATAAAATGCTACAACCACCACATTTTAAAATTATATGCAACCAACACAGCAAAAGCTATGCACAGCAATAACCCAAAATGTCATATTAACAGCTGAACATGGCATCGAACAAAAAATTCATCCATCCAGAAGCACTACATGTGGTAGTTTCCTAAATCTTTAATACATAGTGGCAAAAGCTGGATGCACATATAATCCTAGTGGGAGGGCATTCGATTATGACAGGAAACAAAACAAGAAATGAACTTACCAAAATAACAACCTCGAAAAATAAACAGCATCTCAACATGCAGGTAGAAACAGTTCTGCACCAATTATTCATTCTAGGACAATAACAACCGAGTTCCTTGTTGAAATGTGGAAAATCACATTCAGATACATCATCAGAAACTTTGTTCTTTATAAGTAATTCTACAACAATACTCGCAGGACACATTCGAAGGCTACCTACACTGGCAGGAATAATGGTCACATGAAACTTCCAAGCTATAGACGATCTCCTAATGTGGTCTTGCCATCCTGTTCATTTCCAGCAATTGTGTAAGAGACACAGAACTCCACCGTTCAGCTCCCTCTTGAAGTTGGGCATAGAGTAGTCGCTTGACGGAATCAATGCAAATACTCACTGTGCCAAATTCATACACTTGCATGCCTTTGTAGAATTTGTTAACTCTAGGCATAAACAACAAACCTTGGTCAGCCGCATATGCCTGAATAGACTCCTTGAAGCTCATATCTGACATGGCTGCTCCTGGCACAGCATGGTAAGATGGGTATTGTGATGCTTGCTGTGCTGCATCAAATTGCCGCTTCTCTGTTGCTCTCAAGAAGCCAACATTCTCCCTAGCCCCAGGCTGCGCCAACTCATGTCCTTCAGCAGCTTGGTTCATCATTTCAAGACCAGCCGTTAGAAGCATCCGTATGCGTTCATTGGCGAGTAACTCTGGTGGGAAAAGGCCCCTCCAGCCCTTATACCAATTCATTATCTCATTGAAATCAGGATTTGGTGAGCTCAACCAATGGTACAAAACCATCTGCCACTTGCTAAAGAAATCAACTTCCAACATATGGACCATATGGTGTGCTGGGACAGCAGAAGCCCAGATCATAACCCAGTTAAACTGGTCAAACTTCTGGCTTGCTGGGTTAATCTGAAACTCCTGGAGTGCCATTTTCAGTTTAGGAATGATATAACGCACTATCAAGTCTTCCCAACTTGCTGGATCAAATACACCCTTCCATGGAGATAGCACAGCATAAGCTGATGAATCATGAGCTTGCCATAATTGGAGGACACTACTCAGCTTGTACCGGATAGAGTGGCACAATGTCTCTATCCTTTGCCCTAGAGTTGGCAACCATGGGTGTACCCATACATGGATTGGTACATTCTCGCTCCGCGGGTCCCAAGATTCGACTGCAACTGTGAGCTTTGGCATTATTACATGCTCCAATATTGAATGGAGCACGATAGGGGGCAGCAGCCGTTCCCATGACTCAAGAAAACGGAGCATTGGTTCTGGATCCCTAGCCTTCCATGAATTAGTTCCTGATATCCGCACAGCTGGTAGGATGACCTCACTGACCAGCTGTGCATACGGAGCCATTGATTCAGTAGCATCTGAGAAATCATATGGCTGGTCTCCCTGCAGCAAATCCTTCCATGATGACATGACCTCCAAGCCAAACAATGGATTCTGCAGGGGCTGCCACCCCTGAAATACCCGGATAAGTAGTGGATGCGCAAATCGGCAAGCAACCCATGCAACACTGCACATTTTGAACTCCTCCTCGTAGCGCACCTTCAATTCCTGGAAGGTCTTAAGCAACCCCCCCAGAGTGAGCAAACCAGCGGTGTCATCAACCCGGACCTTCTCCAGCACATCTGCAATTGTCTCCATAACTTGCAGCTGGTGTTTCTGCAGAGCCTCCTGCTTTGCTACTTTCTCCTTCTCCCGCACCAAACTAGCCACCTTCTCCTGCTCCCGCCGCAGCTGCCCATCCAACCTGACAATATCAGCCTCAGTCTCATCAACAAGCAGCCGCACATTGTACTGCAACTCTGGCATTGGCACATCATTTGCCTCCATCTCATGTTCAGTACTCAAGCCCTTCAAGTCTGTCAACACACGAGCCTGAGGCCCTCGCATGTCAATCACCTTTTGGACAAATGTGGGCTGCTCATCCTGTTCCTGCTTGGCGCGCCTTGCCAACAGCTCATTCTTAGTCAAGACCTGATCCTTCTTCGCGCTGGCCTTCTTGGACCACCGTTGCTTTTCCTTCTTGGCAGGCGGTGGAGGTGGGGGTGGCAAGTTCTCCTTGGGAGTGAAAGCTTTGGGCTCCTTAAACCCCTCGACGCTGCCGAGTCCGGCGTTCTTGGGGCGCAAGGTGGTTTCCACCGGTGCAGTGATTCCCTGAGCATTCTTGCCAAGGCCTTCTCCTCTCTTGTACCCCATCATAGCCATCATCTTAGCCACCTTCGTGTTGGACTCCAGGCTCCCAGGTGGCGGTGCCGGTTTTCCAGGTTCAAACCCTGCCCCGGATGCACCGCGCCGGCGCTTGGCGGACTCCTGCTGCCGCTCCTTCTCCTCCCGCCTCGCGCGTGCACCCTCGGCGATCCGCTGCCCGAACCCCGTGGGCAGATCGATGTACGGCTCCTGGTCCTCCTCTGCATCCTCCACGGAGGCAGCGGCGGTGGTGCCGGAGGAAGACGCGGCCTGGCCAAGCCCAGGCCTCTGCTGCTGCTCCTCTTCCTCTGGCTTTGGGGCACTGATGCCCTTGGAGACGAACTGCACGGGCCTGGTGAGGTCGGGCTCGGAGTCGTCCTTGCGGCGCTTGCGGCGCCGGCGCCGGCGCGACGCCTCGTCCTCCTCGGAGTCGTAGTCGGAGTCCCCCTCGGCGAAGACGCCGTAGACGGCGTCGTCGCGGGTCTGGGGTGCCCGCTGGCGGCGGCTCTTGTAGTAGAACTCCCCGTCGCGGCCGAAGTGGCCGCCCACGAAGTCGCCGTCCATGTCGAGGCGGTCCATGCCCTCGGCGTCCTCCTCCATGGCTCAGCCGCCTCCCGGATACTCGACCTGAGATGTTGACGGGGGCGAATCTCGAATCAGAACCTAGGGTTTCACCGAGGGTCTCGGCCAATCAACACGATGGACGGAGAAAGCCGGGGTGGGAACTGAACAGGGGTGGCGGTGTCTACCTTGCCGACCGTGACGCCTTGTCCGCCGGAGTTCGCCGCCGCCGCCGAGCACACGTCGGGGTAGAGACGGAGGGAGGGAGGGAGCGCGTCGAGGGGACTATTCCACGAGCGACTGTTTTTCTTTTGAGCAAAACGAGCGACTGTTTTTCTGTGACAGCGTGGTCGGCTACAGCCCGTAAGGACGGTTGTGTGTTATGGGCTTTACCATGAGGTGCTCCGATTCGGTCTGTATGCAAAATATGCAATTGTGGGTCACGGCGACTATTTATCGCCTTAAGCGATACCGGCAGCTTCTATCGCCGAAGCTTTTACCTCCCTAACGTCATATTGAGCCGGCCCGAGAAGGAGGGATAGAACCGGGGTCTTCATGGAAAACTCGCGTCGCGCTAATCACTTCATCTAAGTTCCCTTAATGATGAGAACTAGGGACACACTCTACTTAAGGCTACTACAGGCATTTCCTTCGGTTTTTTTTCTATTTTTAACAGTTTTCTTCTTTTTTTGTTAGGTTTTCTTTTTTCATCTCCATATTTTTTTTGGTTTTTTCTTCTCCATTACTTTTTTGGTTTCCCTTTTTCTTCTCAATTTTTTTATGTTTGTTTTCGTTTTCACTTTACATTTTAGTATATGTCAAAAAATACCGGGCAGCAGGTCCGGTTAGCAATCTCAAACCTTGAAATTGATATTTGCAATCATACTTTATAGTATATGTCAAAAACATATTTTTAACAATTGATCTTCTTTTATACATGTTCAACATTATCTGAACGCATATTACACATTTTTAAATACTTCTTTGACAATTTAAAACTTATATGACATCTTTTAAGTAGACATTATACATCTTTATATATTTGTTCAAAGATTTTTAAATACTTGTTCAACATTTTTAAATACTTGTTAAACATTTTATGAATTTTTTTCACAATTTCTAATATTTACTCAACATTTATCAAATACTTGTTCAAATTTTTTAATACTTATTCACAAAAATTAAATACTTGTTCAACATTTTTAAATACTTTTTCAATGTTTATAATTCTTATTCAAATTTTTTCAAATACTCAAATATTTTTCAACATTTTTTAATGTGGTTTTATAGAGTGTTCTTTGTATATATATATATATATAAATTAAAATATAAAACAGTACAAAAATAAAAGAAAAAACGATAACAAGAAGCAAGAAAAAATAGGCCATGGCCTGCCGCGTGGCTGGGCCACCCATCTGGGCTCCCCCGACGCGAGGATTCCCTTGTGCTCGTCTAAAGCGAGATATGGGGCCCCATTGTGGGTTGCTAGAAGCATGGGCTAATTTTATTTTTTAGGGGAAGTGTTAGGTCATGGTTGATGAGGAATTAGTCGAGCATATATATGAAGCAGACCTTATTTGATGCGGGAGCAACTAATGAACGAGCTCTCCTCAAGATCACTTGAGGTGACCTGAGAGCGTGTAACTTGGCGCGCTCTCAGCTCCTGCCACATGTCGTGCTTTGGCTGCTTCTTCCGGATTTTATTTTATTTTTATTTTTCTGCATGCATTTTTGGTTTTTGAATGATTTTTTGGGCTTTTTGGTTTTCTTGGCTTTTCTTAATTTATGAAGAAAAAATATTAAAAAACATTTGACGTGAAAACACACATTTTTTTGCGAGAGACATGAATTTACTTCTCGTAAAAGAAATAAAAAAGACATTTTTTATTCGACGAGAGGCAAGGATTTGATTTTGCTAGAGGCACGGATTTAATTCTGCAAGAGGCACGAATTTGCTTTCATGAGAGACATGACAAATAACCTCTTAATCATTGAAGCTTTTGCAGATATCAAAGAGAAACTTAATGTTCCTTTCTTTATGAAAATTATCATCCTTGCTTCACTGGGCATTTGGATCACCAGGAACAACCACATATTCCAACACATTACTCCAACATTCCAGGGATGGAGGAACATATATTTTGCAGAGTTACAATGGCTGAAATTCAGAATAAAGAGGAAATATGCAAACTTGTATAACATTTGGCTAGATTCATTAGTCATGTAATTTTTATTTCTCTCTCTTCTTTCTTTCTTTCTTTCTTAGCTTTTAGTCTCTTTGTTCTTTGGGCTTACCTCAAGACTAGCTGTATACACTTGTTCCTTCAGATTTATTAATAAAAATTGCAGGGTTTTACCCTATTGTTTATAGTCGAAAAAAAGAGAGGTGTGGCCATGCCTTTTGAAAAGGGAAAAACACATTTTTCTATCGCAAGAGACACGGATTTACTTTTCGTGAAGTCACGAATTTGCTTTTGCGAGAGGCACAACTATGCATCTCGTAAAAGGAAAAAAAAGGAGTTTTTTCTACCACGAGAGGCACGAATTTACTTCTCGTAAGGCATGAATTTGCTTCTGCGAGAGGCACGACCGTGCCTCTCGGAAATGAAAAATCCGCGTTTTCTTTTTTTGTCCTTTCGCGAGAGGCATTGATTTACTTTCCGTGGAGCATAGATTTGCTTACGCGAGAGGCATGGTGTCTCTCGCCAAAAAAACATTTTTTTCTATCACGAGAGGCATGAATTTATTTTTCCTGAAGACATGAATTTGTTTCTACGAGGAACACGACTGTGCCTCTCACAAAGGGAAAACGTCTTCCGGGTTTTGGTTTTTTGTCCGATTTTTTCAATAAAAAATGGTTAAAATCTATCAACATGGATTCTAATTTTAGAGATGCCGATGCGAGCAATCCAATAAGAAAACGGTTTAAGATTTGAACACACGGTTTAAGAGATAAAATGTTTTGGATAAACAAATTTATGGAAAAAAAGTCCAGGTTATGAAAAGTGACGTATATATATAATGTGATATTTGTCGCAATGTGAAAATGATCTTTGCAAATAATGCCCATTTGGATTTGACGGTCGTTATGGTCAGAACGCTGTGCCTGAGGCGAGCCTCCGGTTGAGCTGGCCCTTCGCGTTTAGTTTGTTCGTTGCTGCTTCCTTCCCTGTTCCTTGCTTCTTCATTTTCTCGTTTTTCACTGGTGTTTTTCTGCTATTTCTTGGTTCCGTCTTTCCTTTCGTTTTTTTGTTTTGTTTTTTATTTCTTCTTCTCTTTTTTGTGTGTTATATAAAAATTCCACTGTGTCTTAAAAAAGGCTCATCAGATGCTAAGGAAATGTTTCACCATATTATATAAAAATGTTCATCATATACTAAGATTAATATGTTGAGATCCACAAAAAAAAGAATAAGATGTTGAGTTTATTTAAAATGTTCATTGTGTACCTTAAAAATGTTTAACATATGTATAAAAAATGCGTGTACTTAAAAAATGTTTAGCATCTTTCAAGAAAAATTCAACGTGTGTTTAAATTTTTGTCATTGTATATTGCAAAGATGTTCAATGGTCAAATATTTTCTATTTTTTGTGTCTGTAGCTGTTTTTAGTTCTTAATTATCCGTGCACCATATTAAACACTGACATCGAGCAACTCAAGTGGTAAAGATCACTTGATCTCTATCGTGTGTTGTGAATTCGTTTCCTTGATAGAGCATTTTAATAGCGGATCACACTGATGCCACTTAATTGGTCGGTCCATTCAGTTCTGCGCGAAAACTTCTATAGTTGACTCTCGCGAGCGACAGCAGGGAGGTCTCTTGATTTCTTGGACCAAATATATATTAGTTAGACTTTTTTTTTTGAGACATACTCTCTTCGTCTCAAAATAAGTGACTCAAATATGACTTCATTTTTTAGTGCAAAGTGGAGTCATATTTAAGTCACTTATTTTAGAACGGAGGAAATATTACATAGGGACCGTTTGGAATCCCACCAACTCGGGAGAATTGCGGAGCCAGTAAACTGGTGCTCCTCAAATTTCAACTATAACTCCACCAGCTTCGGGAGTGAAGCTGTGGAGCGGAGTACCTCCGAACATGGCCTTAGACTCTTGTGACATGGGTATGACAGTGCAGTTTGGTGGCCGTGACCGCATGCCCATGGGCCTGGCCTGGCTTGGCTTGGGGCTCTTGCACCGTACTACCCTCGTATGATTTAACGCAACCGTCTCCTTCCCCAAAAAGGTAGGGTTTCTTTGCATCATGTCAGCGCTGTCGTCGGTCCGTCTTGTCTTTGGTGGACTTAAGACCATGATGGCTCGGCGGCCCTTGTCGACGGAAGGGTTCTGTTTTTAAATATTTCTTTGAGTTTTGTTAGAATTTGTATCATGCTCATGAAAATGAGACTTGCCTTTTTCTAGTTTTATTATCTTTTTTTGGAAGGACACCGCTGCGTAATGCTCTTGCTTACTGCAAGATGTATTCGGAGCAACTAGTCAAGGGGTATCCCTTGTGGGAGCCCCACAAGGGTCATTTTGGTGAGCTCTCATGACTCGGTCAATGAGGAGGACGACCCTCGATCGCTTGATGGCGCGGGATCTGATGACCAACGGACACGTAACACGTCCCTTCTACAAGCGCATCCCACAGTCTGCATGCTGCTCGTGCTGCTGCACCATATCCAAAGACACCAATGACCTCTTCGTTTGGACTGTCTGAAGGAAGTTTCAACTCGCATCCTCCCCATGGGGGCATCTCTAACGGCGAACCACAACTTTTCTCCCATATCCGTCTACGGACACGAATACGAGAGACCGTAATCCAGCGCTATCCGCATACATTTGTCCAAAAATTTGAATTAAACAGACGAAATTCGTTCAAACCTGGTGGATTTCATTCAAGTCTAGATATAATTTACATAAATAGATGATATTTTGACCGTTTTTACTAAAAACTATAAAAAACACTAAACCCTATATCAAACGACCAACTTGTAAGCATGGCCACCCTGTCTTATCGCACCGCCGTCGGGGTATGTGCCGCCCTCGTCCCTTCAGTGACACAAGGATGCTGGAGGGCCGTGACAACCTTGTCCAGCGACTGCCCGACTCTCGCGGAGGAGCTGCTCCGTATCCTATTGCACAGTGTGAAGGGCCACCTTGGCCACTGCCGAAGGTGCTGGCGACGGCCTTGCCCTGCCAGCGTTGGCGGAGCAGTCGCTAAGCGACCACTCCTCACCAATCTTGGCGATGTCACCGTCAAGGTGGCGGCGACGCCTAGTGGTCGTCTCTGCGGTGGTGACGGATCAGTCGAGTGCCCATGCATCACCGAGGTCCGGGTCATTGCGGACCCATTTCGGTGCTAAGTCCGTCTTGGCGTACGTGGAGCGGCAATCAACATTGCGCTAGTCGTACCCTGCGTGCTGTCGCGTCGCACACTCGTCCTCAGATACCACGGCCCGAAAGTTGGAGGCAATGTCAAAACAGTCGCCTCTGAGGTAGTGGAGGATGAGACCATGTGCATTGGCGATCGCAGGCGGCAGCTCCTCCTTTATCATGTGGCGGTGGCGTCGTGGTGGGGAGGAGGGCACATCGATCCGCGTGTACCGGCTGTGGCGGGGGCGACGCCGGCTCGTCCTTCATGTGATAGAGGCACTAGGGCACGGGCTCATCCTTCATGCGACAGAGGCGCTGGGGAGGGGGGACGTCGGCTCCTGCTTCACGCGGACGCCAATGTGAAGGTCGCGGTTGCGCGGTGGGTATGATGACTCGTCCTTCACCTGCCGAACATGGTGGGCTCACGACAGGGATGGTGGCTCCTCCTTCTGAACGACCTCTGAGAGAAGATGGGGCTAATATTGGTCCTCCTCATCGCCTATTGTCGGAGTCGCCCATCGCCGTGGATGCAGATGGTCCCGGTAAGCGAGGGCGGCGATGCCACGATTCGCCTTACGAGGAACTTCCACCAGCACGGAGAACCATGACTTCAACGTCGCTGCTGGGCTTGGAGAGGAGGAAGGACTCGACGAAGGGAAGGAGGACGGTGCGATGCTCGGGAGGGGGAGTGTAGATCTGTTCATCGTCGACGTAGGGCTTAAATAGCCATGGTCAGGCCAAACGGAGGGGAGGTCAACCCGCTTCAATGCGGTGTATCGGCCAAAGTTGATTTTTCGGGACGCGACGTACGCATTGAAGTGGCGACGCCCGAGAGGCTGTGTCCGTCTATGCCACTTTCCCATCTGGTCAAATCGCGGGCATCAATGTGGGCCGCTGCATTCTTCGTGCCCATTCCCGACATGAATGCGGCGCGACAAGAGACGCGACGCGTGGGATGAAAAATGCAGGAGGTTGGGTGGGGTATGGGTGGGCCAGGGCGGTCAGACGCTGGCTTGGGAGCGGTCTAGACGCTGGCTTGGGAGTGGTCCAAACGCTGGCAAAGCCCCCCTCCCCACGTTTTATCTCCGGATTGCGAAAGAAAGTAAGCCTGGACCATCCCGCGAACCGATACAATCCCACGTTGGATGGCTTCCCCGATCCAGACAATACAGTCCGGACGTATATGGGTTGTTTGCGGGTCGCCTTTGGAGATGCCATGACCTCCTTCCACCTCTCGAAATAGTCCCCCACTTTATATTTCAAAGCAAACAACAATGAACACGTATCATTTGCTGGGGCGAACAACACATCAAGCACAAAAGGAGAAAGAAGAAGAACGAAATGCCAACAAAGGCAGCTCGGCTAAGCACGGATGATTCTGATACATCTCCAACGTATCTATAATTTTTGATTGTTCCATGCTTTTATATTATCTGTTTTGGATGTTTTATATGCATTAGTATGCTATTTTATATTATTTTTGGACTAACCTATTAATCTAGAGCCTAGTGCCAGTTTCTATTTTTTCCTTGTTTTTGAGTTTCGTAGATAAGGAATATTAAACGGAGTCCAAACGGAATAAAACCTTCGGATGGAATTTTTATGGAACAAAAGGAATCTACGAGACTTGAGAACCAAGGCAGAGGAGCCACCGTGGGGCCACAAGCCCTAGGGGCGCGACCAGGGGGTGGCCACGCCAGGCAGGCTTGTGGGCCCATGGCTGCTCCCCTAACCCTAATCTTTGGCCTATAAATTCCCAAATATTCCATCACTTGCAAAAACGAGCCATGAAAACACTTCTCCGCCGTCAGAAGCCTCCGTTCCTGAGAGATCCAATCTTGGAGCCTTTTCCGGTAATCTGCCGGAGGGGGAGTCGATCACGGAGGGCATCTACATCAACTCCATTGCCCCTCCGATGATGCGTGAGTAGTTCACCACAGACCTATGGGTCCATAGCTAGTAGCTAGATGGCTTCTTCTCTCTCTTTGCTTCTCAATACCATGTTCTTCATGGAGATCTATCCGATGTAATACTCTTTTGCGGTGTGTTTGTCGAGATCCGATGAATTGTGGGTTTATGTTCAGATTATACATGAATATTATTCGAGTCTTTCCTGAATTCTTATATGCATGATTTCATGTATTTGCAAGTCTCTTCGAGTTATTGGTTTGGTTTGGCCAACTAGATTGGTAATTCTTGCAATAGGAGAAGTGCTTAGTTTTGGGTTCAATCTTGCGGTGTCCTCACCCAGTGACAAAGTAGGGGTAGCGAGGCACATATTGTATTGTTGCCATTAAGGGTAAAAAGATGGGGTTTTCATCATATTGCTTGAGTTTATCCCTCTACATCATTTCATGTTACCTAATGCGTTACTTTGTTCTTCATGAACTTAATACTCTAGATGCAGGCAGGAGTCGGTCGATCTGTGGAGTTATAGTAGTAGATGCAGAATCGTTTCGGTCTACTTGTCATGGACATGATGCCTATATGCATAATCATTGCCTTGGATATCTTCATAATTATTTGCTTTTCTATCAATTGCTCGACAGTAATTTGTTCACCCACCATAATACTTGCCATCATGAGAGAAGCCATCTAGTGAAACCTATGGCCCCCGGGTCTATATTCAATATTATATTTTCAAATCTAAAACCAAAAATACCAAAAATAATTGCTGCATTATTTTTAATTTTAGTTTTACTTTCCGTTCAAGCATCCTATTATATCTATCTCTATTAGATCTCATCCTTGCAAATAACCGTGAAGGAATTGACAACCCCTTTATAGCATTGGGTGCAAGAGTTTGATTCTTTGTCCAGGTACATCTATTGGTGATTTGCTTGTATCTCCTACTGGATTGATACCTTGGTTCTCAAAAACTGAGGGAAATACTTATCTAATTTGTTGCATCAAACCGTTCCTCTTCACGGGAAACCAACACATGCTCGAGAAGTAGCAAGAAGGATTTCTGGCGCCGTTGCCAGGGAGATACATAGCAAGTCAAGATACCAAGTACCCATCACAAACTCATCTCTTGCATTTACATTATTTTCAATTTGCCTCTCGTTTTCCTCTCCCCCACTTCTAAAACGATTTTCAGAAAATACCAAAAGATTTGCCTTTCGCCCTTTTTTCGTTTGCTTTTTGTGTGGTAGATCGCTCAAACTCATGGCTAGGCTTGCTACTATCGCTCCCGAGTATGAACTTCTTAACTTTAAGCAAAGGGAGGGAGAAAACTTAAAAGATGCTTGGTATAGAATTTGCAACGCTCAAAATAGATCTATTTGTAAGCAATCTACTACCGTTCTCCTTCGCAATTTTTACATGGGAATCACTCCTTGGAATAGATATGTCCTAGATACCATCATGGGAGGGAATTTTTTGGGAAGTCATACCTTCGACTCCTATAGTGCTATGATAATTTTGTTTGGATCACCCCAAATCATGGTTAATGGGACAATTTTAACTTTGGAACATGTTATGCGAAGGTTAGATATCATTGAAAATAAAGTTGCCACTATAGAGCTCATTGAAAACTTGGACAAAAATATCCATAATCATATCACTCAATATGGATCTAAGGTAGGAGTTACTCTAAAAGACCTAAGGGAAAAAGAACCCATAGTTAATGAAAAATTAGATCAAGATTCCTTTAGAATAGGAAAGCTAGTGGACATTATTACCAACTTGGGTTCCGCTTTTGCCGCTGTTCAAACCACTCCTAAATTTCCTCTTTCTAAGGCTGCCAAGTTTGTTTACGTTCCCAAGAATAAAGGTGAATCCTCTAGTAAAGGGGACGAAGATCTTAAGATGATAAGTGTTCACCCTAATTTTATCAACATTGTTCGGGAACCGATTGCTACAAGAGAATTTATTGAATTTTTGCCTAGGAGTATGATCATTTATGAAACCAAACAACCTCCTGGATTTTAGAAAGCCCTCACAAAAATTGCCAATACCTAGATCTATTGCATTTTGCCTAGCTAGAGGCGTTAAACAATAGTGCTTGTTGGGAGGCAACCCAATTTTATTTTGCTTTTTGCTTTTTGCTTCCGTTTTGGTGTGTTGGGCACACTATTACTTTTGTAGTAATTGTGTTTTTGTATTTTGATTAGTGTTTGAGCCAAGTAAAACCTTTGGGTGATCTATGGTAGTTGTTGATTTGATCCTGCTGAAAATCATAAACTTTTGTGCTCAGTCCAGGAATTTTCCAAAATTTTCAGAGCGTGGAATTAATCTGAAATTTTTACACAAGATTGATATACAAATTACACTGATTTTCATATTTTTTCAGAATTGTTAGAGTTCCAGAAGTATTAGAAGTTTATAGATTGCTATAGACTGTTCTGTTTTTGACAGATTCTATTTTCTTTGTGTTGTTTGCTTATTTTGATGCATCTATGGGTCGTATCGGGGGGTATGAGTCATGGAAAAGTTAGAATACAGTAGGTATTACACAAATACAAATAAAGAATGAGTTCACAACAGTACCTAAGGTGGTGATTTATTTTTCTTATACTAATGGATCTCATGAGTTTTCTGTTGAGTTTTGTGTCGTGAAGTTTTCAAGTTTTGGGTGAAGATTTGATGGACTATGGAATAAAGAGTGGCAAGATCCTAAGATTGGGGATGACCAAGGCACCCCAAGTCATATTCAAGGATACAAAAAAGCCTAAGCTTGGGGATGCCCCGGAAGGCATCCCCTCTTTCGTCTTCAATCCATCAGTAAATTTACTTGAGGCTATATTTTTATTCACCACATGATATGTGTTTTGCTTGGAGCGTCTTGTATGATATGAGTCTTTTCTTGCTAGTTTGCCACAATCATCCTTTCTGCACACATATTTTGAGAGACACACGCTGTCGTGGAATTGTCACGACAGATGTCCGGGTGAACGGACTTGGATTCGAGGCCATCGCTAATGTGATGAACTCAAAGGGGTTGATTGGGACGAAGGACACGGGTTTACCCAGGTTTGGCCCCTCAAGTCGAGGTAATAGCCTACGTCCTGCTTGTGCTTGTATTTCTTGTTGTATCGATTACAAGGGAGCTAAAGCTTGACCTAGTTTTCGATCACCCCTCTCTAAGCCGCCCCGGGTCTGCCTTTATATAAGAGGTTAGGACCACAGATCTTTTACAATTGTCTAACCAAGTCTTATTGTCTATCCGAGTCTTATTCTATCTTCTTTGTCCAAACTGATTCCGAGCGGCTTACACGCCCGGGTCTTCTCAGTCCGGGCCACCTTGCGGCCCACACCGAGAGCCGTCTATCTTCATGGGCCGTTGGCTTTACGGCTTACTCTTGGGCCAGCTCCCGAACCATCAACATGACCTGGAACTGCCAAGGGCGGGTCATATTGCGGGGATTATATCCCCAACATTAGGCCCCATGTTGAATTGAGCTTGCTCACTTCATCCTTATCTTCGGCTCTTTGGTGAGTCGCCCGATGATAACCCAGCGTGACGTCACGAGATCTGTTAACGTATCATCGAATCTTTTATTAATGGTCAGCTTGAAAATCGAGGCATCCGCTTCGGTCAAATCATTTCCGTCGCCTAGATTTTCGTGCCTGCCTCGTTTCCTCTTTAAATAAGACTTGTGCGGGCGGAAACCTTCCTTCTCCCGCTCATCCTTCTTCTTCTTCCTGTCGTCGTCGCTCCAGCGCACTCATCCTCCGGCACTGTCTCCGTAGCTTCACCAACCAGGCCGCTGCATCAACCTGAATTGTACCAGAACCTCTTCCGCGTCCATCGCTCCATTGCCGGTGAGTCCTAGCTCTCCCTTTAGATCCATCGCTGCCATAGTAGGTTTTGCGGGAACATCCGCCACCGCCGCTCGTGTTCCTCCATCGCCACCATTAGGGTATTCTGACGTCGTCAATGTCTTTAGCATGCGGCTCTGCCGTGCCGCCGCGCACAACGTAGCCGTGCTCAATGCGTGGACCGTCACAACTTTGATTCATTCTTTTCTGTTCCTTTTGTTCTTTGCTAGGTCTGGAATTAAGACCCTATATTCCTGTTTTTGTAAATCCATAATTGTAGCGGTCGTTTGCGAAACCTGTTCTTTTTAGGACTTAGCTGATTTTTGCTCCTCCCTTCCTTGTTGACCCGCTAGACCTCTCCGGCTCTCATTAGCCGGATTATGGCATAGTTTTTGTAGAGCCCTTAAAATCATAAGCCGTCACCGATATTGCTTGCTCTTAACTCGCCATATCTTTAATTTTGCATAGTTTTTAAGCCGCCGTTATGTCCCGTGCTTCCAACTCATGCAATTGGGTCGGCTCTAGCGTCACCGAAGAATATTTAGCGGATTTTGTTGACGTGGGAACTCTTCCTTCCAAGGAGGTCCTTCACTGGCGGGTTCCAGGTGACGAGACTCGGCCCTCTCCCCAACAAGGAGAGGTAGTGGTTTTTTCTGACCATATCAAGCGAGGGTTCGTGCCGCCCGACTCTAAATTTTTCCGTGACATTCTCCATTTGTACAAACTTCACCCTCAAGACTTGGCCCCCAACTCCGTTTCAAACATATGCAATTTCCAAGTGCTCTGCGAAGCCTTCCTGCAAATCAAGCCGTCTGTGGGATTGTTTAGAGAGTTCTTCTACGCCAACCGCCAAACCGAAATGAAAGGCGGTCCGAGCCTGGAACTTGGTGGTATTTCCATTCAACAACGCAGAGACATCATTTTTCTGGTTGCGCAGATGCCGAGTCATCCAAAGGATTGGAATAAGACTTGGTTCTACTATAAGGACACCTCTCCTGAAGATGAGCGCCCATTGCCGGGTTATCGCCCCTCCCGGCTCAGGATAGATTCAGAGCTTCCTGGCCGCTCTCAGTTTCAGAGCATGTCAGGTATGAGCCGGCTCACGCCAAGATCAAGGCACTCATGGTCAACGGTCTGACCGGTTAGATTTGATTCGTTGCTGGATTTCATGGCGGATCATGCCCTTAAGCCGTAGAAGCCGGCTTATGTGTGAATATGAAGGCAAGTATGACAGTTCCTTGTGCTTCAGCAAATCAACTTTGATAGAGGATGACATTACCACTGTCATCCGGAGCCTTGTCCATGAGGCCTCCGGCTCATGCAGCGCCATTGGTCTAGCGCCTTTCAGCGTCAACAATCCGGCTCCAGCCGTGAGTTAATTTCTTCCCATCCGTCTCTTAGATGTTGCTTGTACCTTGCTGATCTATTATTCTTCTCCGGGTTATTTTCGCAGGCCGACTCAGATTTCTGGAAGAAGGAGTATGTCCCTCCTCTGAAGAAGCTCAAGAAGAAGGCCCCAGCCAAGAAGCCAAAGAAAGACACCTCGCGAGAGGAGTGGTTTGACCCGCCACAGTCATCCAGCTCAGAGGTAAAATTTTAGTTGTTTGCTTGATTCTTTGCCTTCCTGTTTTACTAATGCTTGTTTTATTCACAGGATGAAGTGGAGACCAGCCGCGCCAATGCCCCTGAGGTAAACTATGTCTCTTCTGGCTCAGAATATTTTGTCCCCCGAAAGCCGCGGTGGGTTGCCAGAAAAGTTCCTCTTTCTCATCCTCTCGCTTACCTGGCTCCCGATTTTCTTTTGAAAAAGCAAGAACATGTTGAACGTCGCCAGACCCGGAGTGCCGGCTCTACCGAGCTTATGTCCGGCTTGCCAAACTCATCGGCTCCGAAGAAACGCCCTGCTGAGGTATGTGTGTCCTGTTTGATTTAATTCTCTTTATAACCTTAGGACCGTCTCATCCTTTTTGAATTTCATCTCAGAAGTCACCCTCCTCCGGCGACTCTTCGGTGACCGTTCTACCGCCTTTGAAGATCAACCCGCTGTAAGAGTCTTTACACTATAATATCCGGTTCTTTGTAGGGTAGTAATATCCTTTGGATTCTCACTTTTCTATCTTGCAGTGCTCAAGCCAAGCGTAGGAAGACGAACAAGCCCTCCCCTAGTCCTGCCGCTAAAGAGTCGGAGCAGGAACAACCGGAGGAGCCACAACCGGATGTAAATCCGCCAGTTGTTTCTACTGAGCCGGCTGCTGAAGATATAATCCCGGAGAGCCCTCGAAGGGGTCCTTCAAAGCCGCCAAGTCCTGCCAAGGCCACTGCAACCCCGGAGGTTATGATCACCGGTTCTTCTCTCCAGTCCCCTCCGGCTCATGTGCTGACCAGGCATAAAGAGTCTACTGAGGCCTCCGAGAAGCTGGATTTTGACTCTTCCCTTGAGAAGATGACGGTCGAAGAACTCCACAACGGGTATACAAACCGGCTTACCACCAGCCGGGATCTGGAGCTTCGGCTGGTAACTTTAACGAAGACAAAATATGAGGTATTCCTTTTGCTGCTATAACCTTACTTAGCCCCCAAGGGCCGGTTCAATCTAGTTAAGAGGTGAACCAGGTCTTTCCTGATCCTCTGTAGAAAATCCAAGGCCTTTGTCCCCAAGGGCCGGCTCAACATGTTAGAGTTGGGTCGGATCTTCACTGTATATAGCTTGAACAGCCAATGGTAGCCCCCAAGGGCCGACTCAAACTTGATGACGTTGAGTCAGAGCTTTCATTATATACAAATTTGAAGAGCCATATTGTAGCCCCCAAGTTCCGGATTAACTTTAATGAAGATAAGCCGGAACTGTGTTGTAAGCTCGAAGATCAAATATACATTAGCCCCCAAGTGTCAAACATATTTCTTGCAATCTGCTTTGAGACTTGCCTAATTTTGCCTTTAATTTTCCTTATTTGATATGACTTCTATTCTAGCGGCTTATCCTATATTTTGACGTGTCACGGGAAGCTTTAAACGAAGCCGGGTCACAATTGACAGACCTGAAGGCCAACTTGGCGGCTCAACAAGAAGCTCGCAGCATCGATGATGAAAAGTGTCGGCTTCTCTCTGAAGAGCTGGCCACAATCAAGGCTGATTTTGCTGCCCTTAAGGAGTCAACCGATTTTGAGAACACCGCCTTGACCCAACGGGTGGATGACGCCGACCAGCGGCTGATAGCTGTGACGGATGAACTCCAAGGCTTGAAGCGCCACATAAGCAAAATGTCAGCCACCCTATTTGGTAAGCTTGTGATAACTTTGTGTTTCAAATGGCTTCATCTTTTTACTTAGACTGGCGACTCATCTGAATTGTCCGGCTGATACAGGTCTTAGGAGCCGGCAGTTGGCCTCTGTTGGGAACGTCGCATGGGAAACAAAAATTTTCCTACGCACACGCAAACCTATCCATGGTGATGAGCATCTACGAGAGGGAGAGTGGATTTACATACCCTTGTAGATTGCTAAGCGGGAAGCGTTAAGAAACGCGGTTGGTGTAGTCGAACATCTTCGCGATCCAAATCGCCGAGCGTCCCGCGATCTCATCACGATCCGTCCCGCGATCCAATCACGATCCGTCCCGTGAACTCATCACGATCCGTCCCGCGATCTCATCACGATCCGTCTCACGATCTTGATCACGATCTGTCCCGCGAACTCATCATGATCCGTTCCACGATCTCATCACGAACTGTCTCGCGATCTCGATCACGGTCCTTCCGATCTAGCGCCGAACGGACGGCACCTCCGCGTTCAGCACACGTGCAGCTTGATGACGATCTCCACCGTCTTGATCCAGCAAGAGGAGATGGAGAGGAGAGAGAGTTCACCGGCAGCGTGACGGCGCTCTAGTGATGGTGGTGGAGTGATTCCGACAGGGCTTCGCCTAAGCGCTGTGGAAAACCGATCTAGAGGAGAAACTGTGCACCGGTGAAACGGGTAGCACATGGCTGGAAATTCTGTCCAAAAACCACCCAATCCACTAGTATATATAGGAGGAGAGGAGAGGAGAGGCAGACAAGGCCTTTGGGTCGGCCGAAATAGGAGGTGGCAAGCAATCCTACTTCACCTCAAATCCAAGTTGGAGTAGGATTGCCTCCTATTGGCTGGTTTTCCACCTTTTGCTTTAGGACTTTCTCTCCTGCGCCATGGGCCTTTGTGGCTGTTTTCCCAGCCCACCAAGGGCTGGTTAATACTCTCCAACAGCCCATGGACCTCTTGGGGTCGAAGTACCCCTCCCGGAGGTCTCCCGGTACACTACCGGCACTCCCGGTACACTACCGATGAGCCCGAAACTTTTCCGGAAACCAAACTGGGACTTCCTATATATGAATCTTTACCTCCAGACCATTCCGGAGCTCCTTGTGATGTCCGGGATATCATCCGGGACTCCGAAAAAACTTCGGTCACCACCATACATAACTCTACACTACCGAAACGTCACCGAACCTTAAGTGTGCGGACCCTGCGGGTTCGAGAACTATGTAGACATGGCCGAGACACCTCTACGGTCAATAACCAATGGCGGGACCTAGACGTCCACATTGGTTCCTACATATTCTACAAAGATCTTTATCGGTCGAACCTCTATGTCAAGGATTCAGCTAATCCCGTATAACGTTCCCTTTGTTCTTCGGTATGTTACTTGCCCGAGATTCGATCGTCGGTATCTCCATACCTAGTTCAACCTCGTTACCGGCAAGTCTCTTTACTCGTTCCATAATACAAGATCCCGCAACTAACAATTAGTCACATTGCTTGGAAGGCTTATTGTGATGTTGCATTACCGAGTGGGCCCCGAGATACCTCTCCGTCACACGGAGTAACAAATCCCAGTCTCGATCCATGCCAACTCAACAGACACCATCGGAGATACCTATAGAGCACCTTTATAGTCACCCAGTTACGTTGCGACATTTGATACACACAAGGCACTCCTCCGATATCCGTGAGTTGCATGATCTCATGGTCATAGGAACATATACTTGACATGCAGAAAACAGTAGCAATAAACTGACACGATCATATGCTATGTTTGTAGTTTGGGTCTTATCCATCACATCATTCTCCTAATGATGTGATCCTGTTATCAAATGACATCTCATGTCCATGGCTAGGAAACCTTAACCATCCTTTGATCAACGAGCTAGTCCATTAGAGGCATACTAGGGACATGGTTTTGTCTATGTATCCACACATGCATTTAAGTCTCCGATCAATACAATTATAGCATGGATAATAAACGATTATCATGAACAAGGAAATATGATAATAACTAATTTATTTTTGCCTCTAGGGCATATTTCCAACAGCCTCTGATAGCCTGCTGTCGTTGCAGGCCATCTATACCTTGACCGAGCAGTTGTACTGTGGTGCGATCTACACTATCAAGGCCGTGCAATATAAGGAGAAAATTCCGGCGACTCTCAGGGGTGTCTTAGAGCTCTTCTCCACCATGCCAAAATAGATCTCCGAACTCAAGAAATCAGCCGCCCGCCAAGGGGCCATTGCGGGCATCAGCCGTGCTTTGGCCTTTGCTCCGGGCCTGACAGCCGCCGAGATGATGGAGGGCTTACCTTCAAGAAAAGATGACAGCTTGGAGTTTACTGATGCTGATTACGGCCAGTGTATGAAGGAGTCCCAGGTGTTAGCTTCTGTCTTGGTGGAGGAGGTTGATCTGTCAACTTATCAAGCGGCGTATGACCTGGAGCAGAAGAGAGTCTGGGGTCCTTTATACGAGTCTAAAGATTTGACGCCTGCTGGGAGTAAGGACCTCTTTGCTCCAAATCTTGACCCGTCACCCTTTTTTGAGGGCTCTTTTGCGTCTCTAACAAACTGCAATTGAGATTTGGACAACCTCCAGATCAAGGCCTTATAGGAGGCGACACAGGATGACCCGCTAGCTAACTAGCTGCTGCTTTTAAGATCTTTGTATCAGCTTAACCCGTCATGTGACGGCTAAAAACACTTTTGTCTGAAATTTTGATCTCCTCTGGGAGTGTAATAGGTAGATGAAAACTTATCTGAAATTTGTCTTATAAGATGATCCGGCTTTTGGTCTGCCATTTGTGTTTGTATGCTTCGAGTTATTTATAGTCGCCTTGTCATCATATAAGACACCTGCAGCCAAAAATTAGGTAAGCCACACCCAGAGGCGGTGACTCCTTCTTTGATAATTACGGCTGATCTGGTTAGCCGGAAATGGCATAGAGCTTGGCCGATAAGGCTTTTTAGAAGATACACCCGGAAGTAACAATATGGCGTAAACGCCGGCGGATATGCATTAGAAGTTGTACCCGAAGGTAAGAAGCCGCCCTCACCGCGACTAATTTTTCCTTATCCGGATTTTTATGATAACAATTACTAGGCGTTAGAAGGTGTACCCGAAGGTAAGAAGCCGCCGTTCAGTGCAGCTAAGTTATCTTAGCTATTTTTACATGGCCTTAGGCCGGCTAATAGGGCATTAGAAGCTTTACCCGGAGGTAGAAAGCCGCCGTTCGTGGGTCATGAGACGTTAGCTACCCATCGGTAAAAAACCTCTCATAACCGCGGCTAAACTGGTTAGCCAGAGATGGCATAGAGCCAGCTGATAGGGTGTTAGAAGTGATACCCGTCGGTAAGAAGCCCCCCTCAGCAATTACGGTGTAACCCACCGGCGGATAGGCGTTAGAAGCTGCACCCGGAGGCGAGAAGCCGCCCTCGCCATGACTAATTGCCTTAGTCGGTTTTTTTTGTTTGTGGAAAAATGCCCAGCTTAATAGGTGTCTACCACCGTTCAGCAATACAACGCCAAGCGCCGGCGGATAGGTGTTAGAAGCTGCACCCGAAGGCGAGAAGCCGCCCTCGCCGCGACTCATTGTTTTGAGCCGGATTTTGTGGCATAACGCCTAGCTACTAGGCATCTACTGCCGTTTGCCGACCTTAGTTGATGTATCAACCGAAATATTGCTTAATCTTCTCTTATGAAATAGCAGAGGCTTCCTTGTTTATTCATATAACTGTGATATGTACAATGATGGTGTACAATGGTAGATCTTTACACCCTTAGGTGAAATAAGGCCGGAGATGCGCGATGTTCCATGGCCGACGGGTCTCCTGACCCATCGTATCTGAGTCGTTTCGGACATCGATGAGGTAATATGACCCGTTGTTGAGATTTCTGCTAACCACAAAGGGTCCTTCCCATGGAGGTGATAGTTTATGCATATTTGTCTGGTCCTGAATCAGCCGGAGCACCAAGTCGCCCTCTTGGAACATCCGGGTCTTGACCCTGCGGCTGTGATAGCGGCGCAGGTCTTGTTGATAAATTGCCGATTGGGCTGCTGCTAACTCTCGTGCCTCTTGCAAAACATCCAATGCATCTCGGCGTGCCGTCTCGTTGTCTGTCTCAACGTAAGCCGCCACCCTTGGTGAGTCATGCCGGATGTCGCTGGGTAAGACGGCCTCAGCGCCGTACACCATAAAGAAGGGTGTGAAACCCGTGGACCTGTTAGGGGTGGTCCTAATGCTCCATAATATGGAAGGTAATTCTTCGACCCAACACCCGGGCATTCGTTGTAAAGGAACCATAAGTCGCGACTTAATTCCTCTTAGAATTTCCTGATTGGCACGCTCCGCCTGACCGTTGGACTATGGATGTGCCACGGCTGATATATCAAGCCGGATATGTTCTTCATCACGGAATTTCTTCATAGCCCCCTTGGATAGATTTGTACCATTATCAGTGATGGTGCTGTGCGGGTAACCAAAGCGGTAGATTTGCTTTTTGATAAACAGAACTGCTGTAGCTACATCACATTTGCTGACCGGCTCTGCCTCTACCCACTTGGTAAACTTATCAACCGCCACTAGGAGGTGCGTTTTCTTGTCCTTGGACCTCTTGAAAGGCCCTACCATGTCTAGCCCCCAGACCGCAAACGGTCAAGTGATTGGTATCATCCTTAATTCTTGAGCCGGAACATGAGCACGTCGGCTAAATTTCTGACAGCTGTCGCACTTACGGACTAAGTCCTCTGCATCTTTGTGAGCCGTCAACCAGAAGAACCCATGCCGGAAAGCCTTGGCCACCAAAGATTTCGAGCCGGCATGGTGCCCACAATCTCCAGCATGGATCTCACTCAAGATCTGCCAGCCCTCCTCTGGTGAAACACAACGTTGAAAAACTCCCGTTACACTGCATTTATGCAACTCACCGTTAATTATCGTCATGGACTTAGAACAACGGGTGATCTTTCTAGCCAGATCGTCATCCTCTGGTAACTCGCCCCGGGTTAGATAGTCTAAATAAGGAATAGTCTAATCTGGGATAACATGTAGAGCTGCCACCAATTCTGCCTCCTGGTCAGGAACAGCCAAATCCCCCTCTGAAGGTATCTTGACAGTCGGATGATATAAGACGTCCAGAAAAACATTAGGCGACACCGGCTTACATTGTGAACCTAGCCATGATAAAGCATCATCTGCCTCGTTCTTGCGACGATCAATGTGATCTACCTGATACCCTTTGAAATGACCCGCAATAATATCAACTGCTTGCCTATAAGCCGCCATCCGTGGGTCTTTGGAGTCCCAAGTACTAGAAACCTGCTGAGCTACTAGATCTGAATCGTCCAAACACCTGACCCGGCTCAAATTCATCTATTTGGCTAATCTAAGACCATGAAGCAAAGCCTCATACTTAGCCGCCTTGTTAGTGCAAGGGAACATCAGCCGGAGTACATAACAAAACTTGTCACCCTTTGGGGATGTCACGACAACCCCTGCTCCGGACCCCTCTAACTGCTTGGACCCATCAAAATGTATAGTCCAGTATGTATTATCTAGCTTTTCTTTGGGAGCTTGGCACTCTGTCCAATCATTGATGAAATCTACCAAAGCTTGGGATTTGATCGCCGTGTGAGGAACATACTTTATATTGAGAGGTCCTAGCTCTAAGGCCCATTTGGCAATCCTCCCAGTGGCTTCTCTGTTCTGGATAATATCTCCCAACGGAGGAGAACTGACCACAGTTACTTGGTGCCCTAGAAAGTAGTGCTTTAACTTGCGGTTGGCCATAAAAACCCAGTATACCAGCTTCTGCCAGTGCGGATATCTCTGCTTAGATTCTGCCAGGACCTCACTGATATAATAAACCGGCCTTTGCATGGGATACTCCTTCCCAGCCTCCTTGCACTCGACCACAATTGCAACATTGACCACTCTGTTGTTAGCTGCCATATAAAGGAGCAACGGTTCTTTCTCAGCCGGAGCGGCTAACACTAGCGGCTCAGTGAGCTGTTTCTTAAGCGCCTCAAGTGCTTCACCCGCCGTCTTGCTCCAGGCGAACTTGTCTGTCTTTTTCATCATCTGATATAAAGGGATAGCTTTCTCTCCAAGACGGCTTATGAACCGGCTCAACGCAGCAATACGTCCTGCTAAGCGCTAAACGTCATTAATGCAAGTCGGATCTCTTAGAGAAGTAATAGCTTTGATTTTGTCCGGGTTAGCCTCGATGCCACGCTCAGAGACCAAGAAACCCAAAAGCTTCCCTGCTGGAACACCAAAAACACACTTGATCGGGTTAAGCATCATCTTGTAGACCCGGAGATTGTCAAAGGTTTCCCTTAGATCCTCCAAAAGAGTCTCCTTCTTTCTGGATTTGACCACGATGTCATCTACATAAGCATGAACATTACGGCCAATTTGACTGTGAAGGCAGTTCTGCACGCATCGTTGATAAGTAGCCTGGGCACTCTTGAGCCCGAAAGGCATAGAGACATAATAGAATGCCCCCAAGGGTGTAATAAATGTTGTCTTCTCCTGGTCTTTCACTGCCATCTTGATCTGATGATAACCTGAATAAGCATCCAGGAAGCATAAACTTTCACATCCGGCTGTAGCATCAATGATCTGATCAATTCGAGGGAGGGCAAAAGGATTAGCCGGACAAGCCTTGTTAAGGTTTGTGTAGTCCACACACATATGCCAGGTGCCATTCTTTTTGAGCACCAACACCGGGTTAGCCAACCATTCCGGGTGAAATACTTCCACAATAAAGCCAGCAGCCAAGAGCCAAGCAACTTCTTCCCTAATAGCCTTGCGCCTCTCCTCATTGAACCGCTGCAGGAACTGTTTGATCGGTTTAAACTTTGGATCCACATTAAGGTTATGCTCAGCGAATTCTCTCGGTACACCCGACATGTCAGAAGGTTTCAATGCAAAGATGTCCCGATTCTCATGGATGAATTCGATGAGCGCGCTTTCCTATTTGGGATCCATATGAGCTCCAATGATGAACTGCTTAGATGAGTCGCCCGGATTGAAATCTACTGCCTTGGTATCATCCGCTGAAAATTTGAGGGGCGGCTCAACCTCCGTGGTGGGCTTTTTCAGGGGGGTCATATCCTCCGGATCAACATTCTCCTTATAAAACTTAAGCTCCTCCTGAGCGCAACTGGACTCGGCGTAAGCTGCATCCCCTTCTTCACACTCAATAGCCGTGTTTCGGTTACCATGAACGGTGATGGTGCCGTTTAAGCCGGGCATCTTGAGCTGCAAGTAAACATAGCAGGGCCGAGCCATGAACTTAGCATAAGCCGGCCGTCCAAATAAGGCATGATAAGGGCTCTTGATCTTCACCACCTCAAACCATAAGGGCTCCACTCTGTAGTTGTATTCATCACCGAAAGCTACGTCCAAAGAAATCCTGCCCACTGGATGCACCGACTTACCTGGCACCACACCATGAAAAATAGTGGATGAAGGTTTTAAGTCCTTGTCGAGCAACTTCATCCGCCGGAAGGTGTCATAATAAAGGATGTTTATGCTGCCGCCGCCATCCATGAGCACCTTGTTCAACATATATCCACCCACTTGGGGGGCCACAACCAAAGCTAGCTGCCCGGGTCATCAACGCGTGGCGGGTGATCTTCACGGCTCCATGTTATGTCATATTCAGACCACTTCAGATAGTGTGGAAGAGCCGGCATAACCGCATTGACTGCCCGTTTATGCAACTTCTGGTCCCGTCTATTGAGGCTAGTTGTGAAGACGTGATATTGCCCGGAGCCGAGCTGCTTTGGATTACTCTGAAAGCCGGACGGATTCCGCTGTTGTTGTTGTTGAGTATTATTGCTAACATGCAGCTGCTTTCCCCCATGATTATCCTGACTCGGATGACCGGATGCTGAACCGCTAGAGCCAAAACTAGCTCCTGACCCGCCAGAACCAAATCCAGCTCCTGACCCGTCACGTCCTGGGCCGCCCCCGTGATGGTTAGGCTGTGTGACATATCGCTTGAACCTCTTCATAAAAGAACAACTCTCCCATGTATGATTGCCGGTCTACCAGGCAAATTATGATTCAGACAAGGTCGCTTAAGCATCTCTTCCATATTCGAGGAAAAAATATCCTTGTTTGAGGGTGGCCCAAACCTCCTGTTGCCTTTGGGGTGATTTTGCTGGGCGTTTGTGTTGGCCACCAACTCTGACCCAGCCTCTGGATTCTTACGTTTGCTCTGGTTACCATTGTTCATTGTGCCCTTGCTTTGGTTGCCCTTCTTGCCTTGACTAGCCTTTTCCTCATCAGAACCCGGATCCTTCGTGCTGTCTGAGTCGGCGTACTTCGTGAGAGCCGTCATGAGCTCCCCCATGTCCTGACACGTACACTTGAGCCGGCCAAGTTTCTGCTCTAAAGGAACAAAATGGCAATTCTTTTCTAAAATCAACACCGCTTGAGCCGCCGTGATCTGCTCTGATGAGTGGTTAATTGTCGAGACCCGCCATACCCAATGATGAGCCGAATCGTTTTCCTGTTGGACACAGTGATCAAGATCCACAATGGTCATAGGCTGCTTGCACGTCCCTTGAAAGTTTTTGATGAATCGAGCCCTGAGCTTCGCCCATGAATTGATGGTATTGGGTGGCAACCCTTTTAACCATGTACGAGCCGGGCCTTCAAGCATCATGATAAAATATTTGGCGCAAACCGCCTCACTAACATCCAGCATCTCCATGGCCAGCTCATAGCTTTCCAACCATGCCTCAGGGGGTAGATCAGCGGTGTAATTTGGGACCTTGCGGGGACCTTTAAAGTCTTTCGGCAACTGATCACTCCGGAGAGCCGGCGATAGACACGGTAGCCCTCCCGTCCTGGGGATTACACCTGCCCCTATGGAAAAGGAAGGCCCGGGCTCTTGGCAAGCCGGCCTAGCTAGTGCCTCTTGCGGGATTCCCGCATGGTCTACACGTGCCTGTGCATCTCTTCGCGGTCAGTGGCCCGTTGGAATTTCCCTGTGATGGTTACTGCTGGAACCTGCTGGTGACTCGTAGCGCCGGCTAAAGCTACGGCTGGGAAGAGGGGTTGAATGGACGCGGCTCCGGCTGTGAGCGTACCTCTCTTGCTGGGCCATGGCCGTCTGCAAGTACCCGATGGCGTTCTGCACATCCTCCGAAAAGGGTGCTTCATTTGGGATAGGGATCATCTCAAGCCGGGTGGCAGTTGCTACCATGTTCTCGGCCGGGTTAGAATAATGATCCGCCGGTGTTGGAAAGCCCCCAGGTGAAGTCAGGTTATGTTGGGCCAGATGAGTCGCTGGCCGCTCTGTTGGGCGGCTCTCGGGCACGCTCGCGGCTCGCCCCGCGCCGGGGGTGTTAAAGAGATTCCTTGCTTCATAACGCTCTGGTAGACGGGACTGATGCCTCCTCATGTGTACCGCCACTGCTGATCTTTGCTCCAGCCCTAGACGGAAAGCATTTGTCTTGATACGTTCTGCTTCTTCTTCCATCTGAACTTTCAGCTCAGCCATCCTTTGTTGTTCCTCTGCCATCCGGCCCTTGATCTGTGCAATCTCTATATTCCGAGTTGCTTGATTATCTGGTGTCATTTCAGTGGCCATGAGAGCCGTAAGTTCATCCATCAGCTCCACAAGAACTTGAGCCTTCGGCAGCGGGCTATCACCCGAAGCGGCGGCTCCCGCAGCTGTACTACCAGCGGCCGGGGCTGATCTGGCCATGAACACCGCCGCATGAACCGGAGGTTTTGAAGCATCCGACTCGAAGTCATCCGACTCAGAGTATGCATTGTCATAGCCCCCAAAGCCACCGTTGCGGAGCTGGTACATTGATTCTGTTTCTCCACTTGAAGATTCACCTTCTGAATAGACAAGGGTCTCCTGTGACCCGAAAGCTTCCAGATCCCTACCTTGTGTGAAGCCTACGAAGACATGCTTCTGATCCGGATTGGCACGAATGGGCCGCACATTACTTGCAGGTTGGAGGCGCCGGGCCGGCTCGAAGATGTTGGTGCAGATGTCCGGCCCGGGTGTAGATCCATCAGCCTTTCCGATGAACACCTGGATCCCACCGAATGGGACTCGGAATCCATACTCCATGGACTCAGCATCAAGCCCCCAGTCGGCATCGTCAATGTAGAGCCGGCCACGGTGACTCTTTTTCATCCTTCCGACCACGTATCCCTCGAGCCCTGGGAGAGAGCCCTTTGAGAACTCAACACCACCAAGCGCGAGCCCCATGGTGGGCGCCAACTGTCGTGGAATTGTCACGGTAGATGTCCGGGTGAACGGACTTGGATTCGAGGCCATCGCTAATGTGATGAACTCAAAGGGGTTGATTGGGATGAAGGACATGGGTTTACCCAGGTTCGGCCCCTCAAGTCGAGGTAATAGCCCACGTCCTGCTTGTGCTTGTATTGCTTGTTGTATCGATTACAAGGGAGCTAAAGCTTGACCTAGTTTTCGATCACCCCTCTCTAAGCCGCCCCGGGTCTGCCTTTATATAAGAGGTCAGGACCACGGGTCTTTTACAATTGTCTAACCGAGTCTTATTGTCTATCCGAGTCTTATTCTATCTTCTTTGTCCAAACTGATTCCGAGCGGCTTACACGCCCGGGTCTTCTCAGTCCGAGCCACCTTGCGGCCTACACCGAGAGCCGTCTATCTTCATGGGCCGTTGGCTTTACGGCTTACTCTTGGGCCGGCTCCTGAACCATCAACATGACCCGGAACCACCAAGGGCGGGTCATATTGCGGGGTTATATCCCCAACACACGCTGAATCGTGAATTTGTTAAAATACTCTATGTGCTTCACTTATATCTTTTGAGCTAGGCAATGTTGCTCTAGTGTTTCACTTATATCTTTATAGAGCATGGTGGTGTTATATTTTATAGAAATTATTGAACTCTCATTCCTCACTTATATTATTTTGAGAGTTTCTTAAAACAGCATGGTAATTTGTTTAGGTTATGAATTTAGTCCTAATATAATGGGCATCCAAGAGGGATATAATAAAAGCTTTCATATTAAGTACATTAAAAACCATGAGAACTTTGATTCCTTGCATATAGTTTTGAGATAATAGGGATGGTAATATGAGAGTCATGCTAGTGAGTAGTTATGAATTGGAATAGATACGTGTGTTAAAGCTTGTGATTCCCGTAGCATGCACGTATGGCAAACCGTTATGTAACGAAGTCGGAGCATGATTTGTTTAATGATTGTCGACCTTTGTGTGAGGGTCGGGAGCGCGTGATGGTTAACTCCTACCAACCTCTCCCCTAGGAGCATGCGTCTAATGCTTTGTTTGATAACTAATAGACTTTTGCAACGAGTATGTGAGTTCTTTATGACTAATGTGAGTCCATGGATTATACGCACTCTCACCCTTCCATCTTTGCTAGCCTCTATAGTACCGCGGAACTTTCACCGGTACACCAAACCTTTCTTCCTCAAAACAGACACCATATATTCCTCAAAACAGCCACCATACCTACCTATTATGGCATTTCCATAGCCATTCCGAGATATATTGCCATGCAACTTCCACCATGTAGTTTTGTTTCTATGACTTGCATCATAACTTCATATTGCATATAGAGTTATATCTTGTCATAGGAATCGAGTTGTAATTTCTTTTTTCTTTGATTTATAAGTAAATAAAAGTGTGATGATTTTTCATTAATAGAGTATTGTCCCATGAGATAAAAGGATGATGGAGGCTATGACTCCCTCACAAGTTGGGACGAGTATCTGGACTTTACAAAAAATAAAAGAGATCAATGAAGCCCAAACAAAAAAATAAAAGAGGCCAAAGAAGCCCACCAATAATAAAAATAAAAAAATGAGAGAAATAGAGAAGGGACAATTGCTACTACCTTTTTCCACACTTGTGTTTCAAAGTAGCACCATGATCTTCATGATAGAGAGTCTCCTATTTTGTCACTTTCATATAACTAGTGGATATTCATTATGCACGACCACTTAGTTTTCTTTTTGAGCTTTCATACACTTATAGCTCTAAGTGCATTTGTTGCATGGCAATCCCTACTCAATCACATTAAATCTATCGATGGGCATCTCCATAGCCCCTTGATACGCCTAGTTGATGTGAGACTATCTTCTCCCTTTTTCCTTGCAACCTCCACCATATTCTATTCCACCTATAGTGCTATATCAATGGCTCACGCTCATGTATTGCCTGAGAGTTGAAAAGTTTTGAGAACACCAAACGTGTGAAACAATTGCTTGACTTGTTCATCTGGGTTGTGCATGATTTAGATACTTTGTGTGTGGAAGATGGAGCATAGCCAGACCATATGATTTTGTAGGGATAACTTTCTAAGGCCATGTTATTTCGAAAGGACATGACTACCTTGTTGATGTGTTCGAAGTATTACTATTTTTATGTCAATATTAGACTATTGCTTTGAATCTTATGAATCTGAATATTCATGCCACAATAAATAATATTACATGGATAAATATATTGGAAATATGCCCTAGAGGCAATAAATAAAGTGTTTATTATTATATTTCCTTGTTCATGATAATCGTTTATTATCCATGCTATAATTGTATTGATTGGAAACACATTACATGTGTTGGTAAATAGACAACACTTTGTCCCTAGTATGCCTCTAGTGAACTAGCTCGTTGGTCAAAGATGGTCAAGGTTTCCTAGCCATTGACATGTGATGTCATTTGATAACAGGATCACATCATTAGGAGAATGATGTGATGGACAAGACCCAAACTACAAACGTAGCATATGATCGTGTCAGTTTATTGCAACTATTTTCTGCATGTCAAGTATATGTTTCTATGACCATGAGATCATGCAACTCACGGACAGACGAAGAGTGCCTTGTGTGTATCAACACGTTACAACGTAACTGGGTGACTATAAAGGTGCTCTACAGGTATCTCCAAGGGTGTCTGTTGGG
Source organism: Hordeum marinum (assembly GCA_022496015.1). NCBI lineage: Eukaryota > Viridiplantae > Streptophyta > Magnoliopsida > Poales > Poaceae > Hordeum > Hordeum marinum. The sequence goes on from CM039673.1 coordinate 111,536,239, forward strand.
TTGGCATGGATCAAGACTGGGATTTGTTACTCCGTGTGACGAAGAGGTATCTCAGGGCCCACTCGGTAATACAACATCACAATAAGCCTTGCAAGCAATGTTACTAAGTGTTAGTCATGGGTTCTTGTATTACAGAACAAGTAAAGAGACTTGCGGGTAATGAGGTTGAACTAGGTATGGAGATATCGACGGTCGAATCTCGGGCAAGTAACATACCGAAGAACAAAGGGAACATCATACGAGATTAACTAAATCGTTGACATAGAGGTTTGACCGATAAATATTTTTGTAGAATATGTAGGAACCAATATGGACATCCAGGTCCCACTATTGGTTATTGACCGTACAGGTGTCTCGGTCATGTCTACATGGTTCTCGAACCCGCAGGGTCTGCACACTTAAGGTTTGGTGATGTTTCGGTAGTATAGAGTTATATATGGTGGTGACTGAAGGTTGTTCGGAGTGCCGTATGAGATCTCGGATGTCACGAGGAGCTCTGGAATGGTTCGGAGGTAAAGATTGATATATAGGAAGTCCTATTTTGGTCACCGGAAAAGTTTCGGGCTCATCGGTAGTGTATGGGGAGTGCCGATAGTGTACCGGGAGACCATCGGGAGGGGTATTTCGACCCAAGAGGCTACATGGGCTGTGGGATAGTGAATACCAGCCCTTAGTGGGCTGGTGGAAGTCCCACACAAGGCCCATACGGCTGGGAGAAAAAACCCAAAGAGAAAAAGGTGGAAAAAAGGCAAAATAGGGAGGAATCCTAGTCCTACTAGCATTGGAGGAGGAGTCCTCCTCTCCTCCTTGATTCGGCCGAACCAAGGGCTGGTCCCTTGAGGGCCAAGCCTCCTCCTCTCTTCCTCCTATATATACTAGAGGTTTTAGGGTTTTTGGAACTAGATTTTCAGCCACGTGCTACCCGTTCCTCTAGTGCATAGTTTCTCCTCTAGATCGGTTTTCTGCAGTGCTTAGGCGAAGCCCTACCGTAATTGCTCCACCACCATCGCCGCGGCACCGTTATGCTGTTGGAGATGTCGTCCGTTCGGTGCTTGATCAGGACGGATCGTGATTGGATCGCGGGACGCTCGGCGTTTTGGATCGCGAAGACATTCGACTACACCAACCGCGTTTCTTAACGCTTCCCGCTTAGTGATCTACAAGGGTATGTACATTTACTCTCCCTCTCGTAGATGCTCATCACCATGGATAGGTCTTGCGTGAACGTAGGAAATTTCTTGTTTCCCATGCGACGTTCCCCAACAGTGGCATCATGAGCTAGGTCTATGTGTAGATGAGATCTCGAGTAGAACACAAAGTGTTTGTGGGCGTTGATGCTTAGATTGCTTCCTCAATTGGTCGTATTTTGGTTCAGCGGTATTGTGGGATGAAGCGGCCCGGACCAACATTACTCGTATGCTTGCGAGAGACCGGTTCCCTCAACTGCAACTTGTTGCAAAAGATGGCTGGCGGGTAGCAGTTTCTCCTACTTTAGTTGGATCGTATTCGACAAAGGCGGTCCTTGAGAAGGTTGAAAATCAACTAATGCATCACTATTGTGGTTTACGCGTAGGTGAGAATTGTTCTTGCCAAATACCCGTAGCAGCCACGTAAAACATGCAACAACAATTAGAGGATGTCTAACTTGTTTTTGTAGGGTATGTTGTGATGTGATATGTCCAATTACATGATGTGATATATGTGATGTCTAAGATGATCATGTGTTGTATAGAATATCACGACTTGCATGTCGATGAGTACGGCAACCGACAGGAGCCATAGGGTTGTCTTTAATTATTGTATGACCTGCGTGTCAATCATTAAGCGCTATGTAATGCTTTACTTTATCGCTAAAAGGAAGCAATAGTAGTACAAGCATGATGGGCGCGACAACCCGATGGCGACACGTTGATGGAGATCAAAATGATGGAGATCATGGTGTCGTGCCGGTGACGATGGAGATCATGCCGGTGCTTTCAAGATGGAGATCAAAAGCACAAGTTCATGGCCATATCATGTCACTTATGATTTGCATGTGATGTTAATCCTTTTATGCACCTTGTTTTGCTTAGGATGACGGTAGCATTATAAGGTGATCCCTCACTTAAATTGCAAGATGAATTGTGTTCTCCCCGAGTGTGCACCGTTGCGAAAGTTCATCGTGTCGAGACACCACGTGATGATCGGGTGTGATAGACTCTACGTTCACATACAACGGGTTCAAGCCAGTGTTGCACATGCAGAACACTCGGGTTAAACTTGACGAGCCTAGCATGTACAGACATGGCCTCGGAACACAAGAGACCAAAAGGTCAAACATGAGTCATATAGTAGATATGATCAACATGATGATGTTCACCATTGAAACCACCTCAACTCACATGATGATCGGACTTGAGTTGGTGAATTTGGATCATGTGACACTCAAATGACCTGAGGGATGTCAATTTGAGTGGGAGCTTTAGTAATTTGATTAACTAAACTCATTATCTTGAACAATAGTCTAAGTAACCTTTGCATATTTATGTTGTAGATCAATGGCTCGTGCAGTAGCACCCCTGAATTCTAATGCGTTCCTAGAGAAAGCTAAGTTGAAAGATGATGGAAGTAACTTTGTTGACTGGGCCCATAATCTGAGGATTATCCTCACGGCTTCCTAGAAATCATATGTCCTTGATGCACCGCTCGGTGACCAACCAGAAGACATGTCTTCCGAAGACGTTAATAACGCTTAGGAGGCACGTTCTGGAGATTACTCAATAGTTTAGTGTGCAATATTGTATGGCTTAGAACCGGGACTTCAAAGACATTTTGAACGTCATGGAGCATATGAGATGTTCCAGGAGTTGAAGTTTATCTTTCAGAAGAATGCACGAATCGAGAGGTATGAGACCTACGATAAGTTCTATGCTTGCAAGATGGAGGAGAACGGGTCTATCAGTAAACATATACTCAGAATGTCTGGGTATTCGACTCGTCTAGTGGAGTTGGGAATTGCCCTTCCGCCAGAGGCGATCACTGACAGAGTTCTTCAATCACTGCCACCTAGTTACAAGAGCTTTGTGATAAACTATAACATGCACGAGATGAACAAGTCAGTCACCGAGCTGTTTGCGATGCTAAAAGTCGCGCTGAAATCCATAAATAACATCAATTGTTGATGGTCAATAAAACCACTAGTTTCAAGAAGAATGGCAAGGGCAAGGGCAAGAAGGGTAAAACCAAGAAGGATGGCAAGGCAGTTGCTACTCCTGTAAAGAAGCCCAAGCATGGACCCAAGCTAGAAACTGAGTGCTTTCATTGCAAGGGAACTAGTCACTAGAAGCGGAACTGCCCCAAGTACCTGGCTGACAAGAAGGCGGCCAACGACAAACAAGGTATATATGATATACATGTTATTGATGTGTACCTTACTAGCTCTCGTTGTAGTGCTTGGGTATTTGATACCAGTTTGGTTGCTCACATTTGCAACTCAAAACAGGAACTACGAAATAGACGAAGGCTGGCAAAGGATGAAGTGATGATGCCCGTGGGAAATGGTTCCAAGGTTGATGTGATCGCCGTCTGCACGCTCTCTCTTTGATTACCATCGGGATTAGTGATGAGCCTGAATAATTGTTATTTAGTGCCTGCGTTAAGCATGAGCATTATATCTGGATCTTGTTTATTGCGAGATGGTTACTCATTTAAATTAGAGAATAAAGGTTGTTCTGTTTATATGAGTAATATCTTTTATGGTCATGCGCCCAATGTGAGGGGTTTATTCATATTGAATCTTGATAGTAATGAGACACATGTTCATAACATTGATGCCAAAAGATGTAGAGTTGATAATGATAGTACCACTTTCTTGTGGCATTGCCATTTAGGTCATATTGGTGTAAAACACATGAGGAAGCTCCATGCTGATGGACTTTTGGAGTCACTTGATTTTCAATCACTTGACACATGTGAACCATGCCTCATGGGCAAGATGACTAAAATGTCATTCTCTGGAACAATGGAACGGGCAAGTGACTTATTGGAAATCATACATACTGATGTGTGCGGTCCAATGAATGTTACAACACATGGTGGATATCATTATTTTCTCACCTTCACTGATGACTTAAGTAGATATGGGTATATTTACTTAATGAAACAAAAGTCTGAAACGTTTGAAAAGTTCAAGCAATTTCGGAGTGAAGTTGAGAATCATCGTAACAAGAAGATTAAATTCCTGCGATCTGATCGAGGAGGTGAATATCTGAGTTATGAGTTTAGCAGTCACTTAAGACAGTGTGGAATTGTTTCACAATTGACACCGCCCGGAACACCACAGTGTAATGGTGTGTCCAAACGTCGTAATCGAACCTTATTAGATATGGTGCGTCCTATGATGTCTCTTGCTGATTTGCCACTATCGTTTTGGGGTTATGCATTAGAGATAGCTGCATTCACTTTAAATAGGGCACCATCGAAATCCGTTGAGACGATGCCATATGAATTATGGTTTGGCAAGAGGCCAAAGTAGTCGTTTCTTAAAGTTTGGGGATGTGATGCTTATGTCAAAAAGCTTCAGCCTGAAAAGCTGGAACCCAAAGCGGAGAAATGCGTCTTCATAGGATACCTGAAAGAGACAGTCGGGTATACATTCTATCTCAGATCCGAAGGCAAAGTGTTTGTCGCTAAGAATGGAACATTTCTTGAGAAAGAGTTTCTCTCGAAAGAATTGAGTGGGAGGAAAATAGAGCTTGATGAGGTTATTGAACCTTTACTTCAACCAGGAAGTAGTGCAGCGCAGAAAGATGTTTCTGTGGAACCTACGATGGTTGAAGAGGAAGTTAATGATGATGATCATGAAGCTTTGGATCAAGCTGCTATTGAACCTCGTAGGTCGACAAGGGCACGTACTACTCCTAAGTGGTACGACAACCCTGTCTTGGAGGTCATGTTGTTGGACAACAATGAACCTACGAGCTATGGAGGAGAGGTGATGGGCCCGAATTCCGAGAGATGGTTAGAGGCCATGAAATCCGAGATGGGATCCATGTATGAAAACAATGTATGGACTTTGGAAGTATTACCTGAAGGGCGAAAGGCCATTCAGAACAAATGGATCTTTAAGAAGAAGACAGACGCGAACGGTAATGTCACCGTCTATAAAGCTCGACTTGTGGCAAAGGTTTTTTTCACAAGTTCAAGGAGTTGACTACGATGAGACCTTCTCACCCGTAGCGATGCTTAAGTCTGTCAGAATCATGTTGGGAATAGCTGCTTATTTCGACTATGAAATTTGGTAGATGGATGTCAAAACAACGTTCCTCAATGGTTTCCTTGAGGAAGAGTTGTATATGATGCAACCAGAAGGTTTTGTCGATCCAAAGAATGCTGAAAAAGTTTGCAAACTCCAGCGATCCATTTATGGGCTGGTGCAAGCATCTCGGAGTTGGAATAAGCGCTTTGATGAGGTGATCAAAGCGTTTGAGTTTATACACTTTTATGGAGAAGCTTGTATTTACAAGAAAGTGAGTGGGAGCTCTATAGCATTTATAATATTATATGTGGATGACATATTGCTGATTGGAAACAATATAGAAATGCTGGAAAGTGTGAAGGAATATTTGAACAAGAGTTTTTCAATGAAGGACCTAGGAGAAGTTGCTTTCATATTAGGCATTAAGATCTATAGAGATAGATCGAGACGCTTAATAGCACTTTCACAGAGCACATACCTTGATAAAGTTTTGAAGAAGTTTAAAATGGATCAGTCCAAGAAGGGGTTCTTGCCTGTGATACATGGTGTGAATTTGAGTAAGACTCAATGCGCAGTGACTGCAGAAGATAGAGAAAAGATGAGTGTCATCCCCTATGCTTCAGCCATAGGCTCTATCATGTATGCAATGCTGTGCACAAGACCGGATGTCAGCCTTGCCATAAGTATGGCCGGAAGGTTTCAAAGTGATCTTGGAATGGAGCACTGGGCAGCGGTCAAGAATATCCTTAAGTACCTGAAAAGGACTAAGGAAATGTTTCTCGTTTATGGAGGTGATGAAGAGCTCGTCGTAAAGCGTTACGTCGATGCAAGCTTTGACACTGATCCGGATGACTCTAAGTCACAAACCGGATACGTATTTATTCTCAACGGGGGAGCGGTAAGCTGGTGTAGTTCCAAGCAAAGCGTGGTAGCCGATTCTACGTGTGAAGCGGAGTACATCGCAGCCTCGGAGGCAACAAAGGAAGGTGTCTGGATGAAGCAGTTCATGCCAGATCTTGGAGTAGTGCCCAGTGCACTGAATCCAATGAACCTGTTGTGTGACAACACTGGTGCCATTGCTTTGGCCAAGGAACCAAGGTTTCACAAGAGGACCAGACACATAAAGTGACGCTTCAACTCTCTTCCTCTCTTCCTCCTATATATACTGGAGGTTTTAGGGTTTTTGGCACTAGATTTTCAGCCACGTGCTACCCATTCCTCTAGTGCATAGTTTCTCCTCTAGATCAGTTTTCTGCAGCGCTTAGGCGAAGCCCTGCCGGAATTGCTCCACCACCATTGCCGCGGCACCGTCACGCTGCCGGAGAACTCGTCTACCTCTCCGCTCCCTCTTGCTGGATCAACAAGGTGGAGATCGTCATCAAGCTGTACGTGTGCTGAACACGGAGGTGCCGTCCGTTCGGTGCTTGATCGGGACGGATCGTGATTGGATCACGGGATGCTCGACGATTTGGATCGCGAAGAAATTCGACTACACCAACTGCATTTCTTAATGCTTCCCGCTTAGCGATCTACAAGGGTATGTAGATTCACTCTCCCTCTCGTAGATGCTCATCACCATGGATAGGTCTTGCGTGAACGTAGGAATTTTTTTGTTTCCCATGCGACGTTCCCCAACAAAATATGTTGGGTAGCATTCCACATCAAAAATTCTATTTTTATCATTTACCTACTCGAGGACGAGCAGGAATTAAGCTTGGGGATGCTGATACGCCTCCAACGTATCTATAATTTTTGATTGTTCCATGCTATTATATTGTCTGTTTTGGATGTTTTATATGCATTAATATGCTATTTTATATTATTTTGGACTAACCTATTAATCTAGAGCCTAGTGCGAGTTTCTGTTTTTTCCTTGTTTTTGAGTTTCACAGATAAGGAATATTAAACGGAGTCCAAACGGAATAAAACCTTCGGAAGGAATTTTTTTTGGAACAAAAGGAATCTACGAGACTTAAGAACCAAGGCAGAGAAGCCACCGTGGGGCCACAATGTGATAGCCAAGTGATGTCCCTACCTTGTATGGCATGTATCTTATGTGAACCTTGTTGTCATGAGTTAATGAAATGAGTTTGCTCCTTGTCATGCCTTGTCTCATGCACTCATGCATCATGCATCATATCATTCATCATCATGCCATGCCTTTGTTTGTGATGTGCTTCTTGACCTTGAAGTGTTTGGGTGGTCTTGTGCTATGTGTGAAAACAACTCCCCCCTCTCTTTTGTTTCAAACCCAACCTAATAACCTTTTATTCAATTGGCATTTTTTATCAACAGAATTAACTTGCTAATAACTTTTTTTTAAATTAGGTAGCCTACAATATTTTAATAATTGTGGTGTGGTTATTTTGTTGTGTTAAGGTTTATGATTTGGGGTTTTAAATAACAAGGGGGCTATTGTTTTTAAAAACTATTTAAATTAGTTGCTCTAAAAATCAACTTGATAATTTTGTTAAAGAGGTCTTAATTTCTTGTTTGTAAAAGTGTTTTTGTTTTGACAAAAACACTTCTACTTATTTCTGTAGTGTTTCGTATGTGTTCTGTTTTTTTAAATAAAAGAAAAACCTTCTTTTGTTTTCTGAGGTAGAGAGAGTTTGGGAGTTGGGCCTTCCCCTCGCGCCGGCCCAGCTAGCAGTCGTGCACCGCAGCCCAGCGCGCCTGACGGAGAGCTGTCGCCGTTCCCCTTCCTTCGTCAGAGAGCAGAGAGAGTGAGGGCACGCCTGCGCTCACGGACGCCGAGGATGCCGTATGCCCCTCCTTTTAAAAGGCCTCGGCGTGCGTGCCTTCTCCTAGGGTTCCTCTCTGCCGCCGCCATCTTCTTGTCCCTCCTTCCTCTCCTTTCTTCTCCCTCTTCTTCCGGGTGCAGAGAGAGCAGAGAAGTTCAGAGTAGGTGCGCCGGTCGTCTTCGCCGTCGTTGCCGCCACCCGGTGGCCCTTGTCACCGGCAGAGATGGCATGGAGCATGCGGGTGCTCGCCGCGTTCCGTTCCCGCAGCAAGGGGGTGAGGAGCACCTCCCCCCGTGGTGCCGCGTCGCCGTTGTCTACAAGGATCGGGTCGCCGCCGGCAGTCTTCCTCCTCTTCGTCGCCGCCACGTCTCTGCCTCTCCTTCCTCTTCGTCGTGTCTCGGTCATCGTCGCCCTCCCCTCGGTGAGCCGCCGTGTCCCCGCTCATGGAGTGCAGCTCCATTGCCGTAGTTCTCGTGTCGCCGTTGCTTAGTGCTCGCATCACCGCCGGCCAAAGGGTGTGGCCTTGAGGGCTCGCTACCGTCCCCCTAGTCGCGAGGCGAATGTGGGAATGGACACCCCATAGGTCCTGCGCTCCCCGCCGGTAGTTCGTGTCGCCGGAGAGGCCATGGATTTGCCAGAATTTGCCCGTCGTCGTGCCTCTATTGATGGTGTGATGTTCGTCAGTTTCGTCAGATAGCCGCGCGCCTATTAGTACTAGTGGGCTAGATGCCCCCTTCTGTTAAGCTCGAGCGCAGTAGCGCAGTGGTGTGTGCGCGGGGGTGCAGACCAGCAGGTCTGGGGTTCGATCCCCACAGACCCCCCTGTTTATTTCTTTCCTTTTGTTTTTTTTCTGATGTGGCATATATGTGTGTGTATGTGTATACATACATGAATGATTGTTTTTTTCTTTCTTCCCTTATCTGATTTAGGTATAGGTGTATGTGAGTGTATGTGTGTGAGTGTGGTGCTACATACATGTGTATGTGCATATATGCACTTGTGCATATATGTGTGCATATGTGTGTGTGTGATGAGCACCCACACACATAGGTGTCTGTGTGTTCATGAGTGTGGGTGTGCTCATATGCACTTATGCATATGTAGCTATGTGTGTGTGCATGCTTGTGTAGTGTGTGTGTGTGTGACAAGTGGGCCCATGCCCCACTTGTCATACCCTATCTATTATTAACATGTGTTTTGTTGTTTTATTGGTGTTATTAGATCATTTCCAATTATAGCAATTTGCCAAATCTGGACATGTTCAAATATGCTCATGTGCATATTGGGTATGTTTTCACTTATATGAGAGAGGATGATGTTTTACTATGTAGTTTGTGTCATGATGCTTCATGTGACCATATGGGTATGATATATGATTTTGGGGTAAAAAGATCCAAGAAATCCATTGGTGAAATTAGATTTCACTTTTGAGCAAGTTTGTAAAACTGCCATTTTCTGCTGTGGTGCTACTTTGTCATTTTTCATGATTTAATCCATGCTTGCTTTGGGGAATGTGCCAACGTGGAAGTGTTAGTGTTTTATGCCTATTATGCCATGGTATTTCTTTTGTCATGAGAATATCTCAGATAAGTGGGAAACTTGCTGCAAAGTGGCTAACTTAATGTTACTGTTTCACCATGCTAAAAATTTCTAAGTCTGAGAATCTGCTGTTATTTTTGTGCCATGAAGAGTGGTTGCTATCTCGCGATATGTTGTGAATTAGCTCAAGCTCAGTGCTAGTGTTTTGAATTAGATGTTGTCCTCTACCATCCTATTAATTTTCATGCCATGAGGTGGTCTCTAACACCATTAGTTTCTGCTGTCAACTTGCTATGAGATTAACTCAGATTCTCGAAGACTGTTATTTTCACTAAGTCCCAGAAATCTGTTTCATCATGCCTACTTGTGAGCTTCATGCTTAGTGATGTGTGCCTCCATTCCAGTATGTGTAGTTGGATAAGTTGATAAGCATGTTATGTAGATTCTGACAATGCTTTGTTTGTGGTTGTAGGATTCCTATAGCTCTAGTTATTCCCTGTGAAAGTTGCTATGTTGTTGTTTTGTGGCACATTGTTTGTTTTTAGTGTTTTGTGACTTGTGGGAGCTATACTCCATGGAATTGCCTGATCCTTGACTCTATTGTGGTTGGTTTTTCATTGCCTAACCAGTGTCTACCTTGGAATGCCAAGCAATAGCCCATGGCCTCGTTGTCTTGTGTTTTGCCTTCGTAACTTGCCGTGAGCATAGCGTGAGAACCGTAACTTCGTTTCTTACATTCTTCATATGCATTTATATCGATTTTGCATGAAGAATCCATATTTTCCATGATCATGCATGTTTAAATAACTTAACATGGGATTCTATCCAGAATGGTAAATAACCAACTAATGCATGTGGAACATGACTAGTTTTGGATTGCCATGTTAAATTCTTCATAAATGAATCATGCATCATCTTGTTTGTGCATTGCACCATGGTTATTTGTTTATTCGTGCTGTTTATTTTGGGTAGACGCAAACGTTGAACCTGAGTACGAAGATCCAGGCGAGTACTACTACGAGGATCCCGCTACTTGTCCCTCTAAAGAACCAACATGCAAGATGATCGTACCCGGATCCCGATACTATTTTCGCTTGCTAGTTGTCTCGCTCTTATTGTTACATTTGCACTACCTACCACTTGAATGTCAGCCTCCTAATTGCCGTGATAGCCTCTAACCCTCCACATCCTAGCAAACCGTTGTTTGGCTAAGTTACCGCTTCTCAGCCCCTCTTATAGCATTCTAGTTGCAGGTACAGGTTGTTCCATGTGATAAAATGGATTTGGCTTAACACAATATTATCTGTTGTTTAATTTAATGCACATATATATCTTGGTATTGGTGGAAGTCTTGGCCTTTTGCTAGGTGTTTTGTTCCACTGTTACCGCCATAGTTCTTGTTACCGGTATTATGTTTCCATATTTTGCGCTCCTAACATGATCGGGGTTGTTATGGGGAACCCCTTGTTTATTCGGTTAAGATTAAAACTTGTCTGGAAAGACCCAACTTTGGTAATACATTTGCTTAATAACTTAATAAAATTTGCATAGGGCTTTGCAACCCTGTGGATAATTAATCTATCCCCGGGCCAGTGCTCTGCGTGAGTGTTGGTCCACCCACCTAGCAGTCGACAGTGCCACCTCGAGGCAACTCGAGGCGTTTTCAGGAAACCGTCCACTTTGCATAAATGGATGATGCCCGTTGATAGAGAGCGCACGGCTCTAGAAGCGGATCTGGCTCATCGGGAGGTCTTGCTGGACTTGTTTTGCCTTTATCGAGTGTCTTGCGTGAGGACTCTGACTTTCTTCGGGTTATCTCGAGGTGTTGGAATTCCTTTGGAGTTGCCTAGGATGATCACGAGATCCGTGGTTGAGGCTATTCCCACGGAGTGTGGTTAATTTATGATGGACTAGTTGGAGCACCCCTGCAGGGTCAAATCTTTCGAAAAGCCATGCCCGCAGCTATGTGGCAACTTGGATATTTTTTTAACACCCGGTTATAGTTAACTTGAAGTAAACTCTAATAAAATGCACCGACTGTGTGAGTAACCGTGATCGTCTTTGCTCATGAACATGATCCGAGAGAGAACACAGTGGGGTTATGATTGACGTAAGTAAGTGTTCAGGATCTCATAAAGGTCATTCTAGATTCGATCGTTTATCGTAGGCCACATATTTACTTCATGTTACGTAAGTTTAGCCACCATAAATGCTTAGTGCTGCTGCAAACTAAACACATACCCCATCCCAACCTATAAGCTTGAATAGTCTCGATACGGCGCGAGATTGCTGAGTCCATGTGGCTCACAGATTACTACAACAATCCAGGTGCAGGTACAGATGAGTTCGTGCAGGATGATCTGACGCAGCTCCAGTGGGAGTATGACAAGGAACGCGGCATGATGTACGTGACTTATCCAAATGAGTAGAGGACCATGGTCGTGATCTTTGGGCTAGCGACATAGTATTATTGCATCGGCTTTTATCGTTTGTTTTCGTCCGTAGACGGACCCTGTCTTCAGATTGATGAATGAACTCTTTGTGGATTGTAATTTAGCTTGTGGCAAGTGTAAGCCAACTCTTATACTCCTCTCTTCTTAAATGTATGATGTAATGATGCTATACCTGCGAACGTCGAGATGCGCCTCTATCCATTGTCGAGGCCCCCGTGTCTTAATATGGATAGGCGCACATCTTGGGCGTGACAAGTTGGTATTCAGAGCCATACGACCATAGCAGCCCTTTGCTGGATCGAACTTGGCCGAGTCGAGTCTAGTAAAAACTATTTTGAGTCTAGTTATATCGAAGAGTAGGATTCTTTTTACTCCTCTTCTATGCTCTGGTGAGGTATTTGACTTAGGAATTTTGATTCTACTCCTCTTCTTGCTCAAATTTTTTTTAGGATCACGCGGGTATTTTGGAGTCTATATGATACCGATGTGACAGAGTTCTGTCTTGGTGCCTCCTATCTGACTTGATTTCTTCCGGGGAGTCGAGCTCTAGGGAATTTTGGGCACATCGTTATCATTCAGCTTCCTTGATATCTCAAGACTAAGAGTGTTCGGAATTACTTCAATACTTGTCGTGGTGAGATAAGGTCGGAGTCACCCAATACTGGGGAGGTGTCCGGGGTACCACCATGGTTTAGTATTGTTGTGCTTTCGAGGATTCGAGTTAGATGGATTTGCGAAAGCCTCTGGTTATGTGTTGAAGGATGGATACAGTTGGGGTGTAGGATTGCTAGTTGTGTGAGATATTTCCTCCTTGTATCCCCCACACCGGATTGCATAACCAGAAAGTTTTTGGAAGTTCTTAGGTGGGAACTCTTGTAGTCATCTAGGATCATCTTCTTCAGATGTATGAGGGCGTATACATTTGTTCTGAGCAGTTAGCTCAATACTTTTGTGTTATTGCAAGTGGCTTCTAATATCTGATGATGTTATCGCGAAACTGAAGAAAGCATTCTTACTAATTTTTCAGTAGGAAGGCTGTGATGTTTTGTGCAATTATTTCAAGCATTTGATTCAGCTATTGAATTCATCTTATCAATGACGTGTTGATGTTTTTGTCCATCTTCAGGATGGCTCCACCAACTCGCATGAATCCGGGTCGTGGTGAGGAGCAGGCTGATGTTCCACCACCCTGTCTCCTCCTCCTCCTCCAGAAGCTTGGCAAGCCGTGATGGCCACAACCAATGTGAATACTCAGATGTTGCTCAGGCTGTTGCAAGAAAGAGATCAGGGTCAGCAAGGCTTTCAAGGGAATTTTCAGAATCAACCTCAGTTTGGGACGCTCAATCAGTTCCTTGCCAACCAGCCCAAGTCTTTCACCTATTGTGAGCAGCCTTTTGATGCTGATGATTGGCTCCGTGACATGAGTAAGCATTTTGAGTGCAGCAATGTTAGACCAGAGGACTTTGTCAGATTTGCATCGTTCCAGCTCAAGGGTCAGGCAAATGATTGGTGGCAGCAGTACAAGGATTCCAGGGGCAATCGTGTTGTTACTTGGGATGATTTCCGTCGTGACTTCAGGGCTCATTACATTCTGACAAGCTTTGTCGAGGAGATGCATGATAAATTCAGGCACCTAAAGCAGGGAAGCAAGTCTCTCTGCCAGTACAACGTCGAGTTCCAGAATCTAGCCCGCTATGCTAAGCAAGATGTTCCAGATGACAAGGCTATGATCTATCAGTTCAGAGGTGGTCTCAAGGATGAGCTTCTGCCAGGTCTAGTTCTTCAAGAGCCTCGTGAGTTTGATCAGTTCTACAACATGGCTTTGAAGGTCGAGGCAACCCAGCTCAAGTTGGAGAACTCAAGGAAGCGTTCAAGGGATTCATATTCTTCTTCTTCCAGCTCTCAGATGGTCCCTAAGCAGCAGAAATATTGGGTGGCAAATCCTCCTCCGTTTCGTCCTCCTCAGCAGCAGAAGCAATTCAGTGGCCGTGGTTCTTCCCACCCACCCAACCCAAGATTTCGGCAGAGACCCCAAGCGTCCAAGGCAGCTTTTGTTCCTCCTCCAGGCAACGTTCGTCTGCTATCTAAGGTTACTTGTGACAAGTGTGGCCAGAAGGGTCACTACGCAAACAAGTGCAACCAACGGAGTCTTCCGCCTCCTCCTCCAGTCAAGACTCCAGGAAATGCAATGGTGAAGCATAATCCCAAGTCAGCAAGGGTGAACATGGTGAACGCAGAAGAGGCAGAGGATTCTTCTGAAGTGATCATGGGTAATCTCTCAGTTAATTCTATTCCTGCAAAAGTTTTGTTTGATACTGGTGCATCGCATTCATTCATTTCAAGGCCGTTCGTCGAGTTGCATGATTTGTGTCCTATTAGTCTATCCAAGCCTTTGTCAATAGTTTCTCCCGGCAAAGTGATGAATTCTCGTTTGGTTGTTCCGGATGTTTCTATCAAGATGGGAAATTATTCTTTTCTGGCTTCTCCAATTGTTCTCGGCAATTCTCATATTGATCTCATCCTTGGCATGGATTTCCTGGCTATGAACAAGGCTCATGTTGATTGTCAAGCAAAAGAAGTCAAGCTGACTCATCCTTCAGAAGATGTGATTATTTTCACGGCTCACGACGACACAATCCATCTCTTTGCTCTTAATGAGAAGGGTGAAATCTCAACGATTTCTCAGATTCTGGTGGTTTGCGAGTATGAAGATGTCTTTCCAGAAGAATTGCCAGGAATGCCTCCACACCGGCCAGTCGAGTTCGTGATTGACCTCGAGCCCGGTACTGAACCGGTTTGCAAGCGCCCTTATAAACTTGGCCCCGAAGAGCTGAAAGAGTTGAAGAAGCAGCTAGATGAACAAGAACGTCTGGGTCTGATCATACCAAGTTCCTCTCCATGGGGTTGTGGTGTTCTGTTTGTCAAGAAGAAAGATGGCACGGACTGGCTTTGTGTCGATTACCGTCCATTGAACAAGAAGACAATCAGAAACAAGTACCCACTTCCCAATATCAATGAGTTGTTTGAGCAACTAAAAGGTGCCAAGGTTTTCTCGAAGCTTGATCTTCGCATGGGTTATCATCAGATTCGCATTCGCGAAGAAGATATTCTAGAGACCGCTTTCAGGACGAGTTTTGGCTCTTATGAGTACACCGTCATGTCGTTTGGTCTTGCCAATGCTCCTCCAACCTTCTCAAGAATGATGAACTTCATTTTCTCTCCTTTCCAGAATGAGTTCGTCTTGGTCTATTTGGATGATATCCTTGTGTTCTCGGAGATAGAAGAAGAGCATGAAGAGCATCTCAGGCTTGTGCTTGACAAGTTAAGAGAGCATCGATTCTATGCCAACTTTTCCAAATGTGAGTTTTGGCTCAATGAAGTGGTGTACCTTGGACATGTGATCTTTGCCAAGGGAATTAAAGTGCACCCTGAGAAAGTTGAGGCAATCTTGAAGTGGGAGCCTCCTCAGAATGTCAAGCAGCTTCGTAGCTTCCTCGGGCTTGCTAGTTATTGTAGAAGATTCGTGGAGAACTTCTCTAAAATTGCTAAGCCTCTGTCCAATCTCCTCAAGAAGAGTGTCAAGTATGTTTGATCTCCTGAGTGTGATGTGGTGTTCAATACGCTCAAGCAGAGACTGACTTCAACTCCAGTTCTTGTTCCTCCTGAGCAGTTAAAGCCTTTCTAAGTATTCTGTGATGCCTCTCTCCAAGGTCTTGGTGGTGTTCTCATGCAATATAAGAAGATAGTTGCTTATACCTTGTGTCAGTTGAAGCCTGCCGAGAAGAACTACCCCACTCATGATCTCGAGTTGGCGGCAGTTGTGCATGCTCTAATGACTTGGAGGCACTTGTTGTTGTGTAGACCAGTTGAGGTGTACACCGATCACAAGAGCTTGAAGTACATTTTCACTCAACCCAATCTTAATCTTTGGCAGTCTCATTGGGTGGAAATGCTTGAGGACTTCAATCCAAGCATTGAGTATACTCCTGGAAAAGCAAATGTCATTGCAGACGCGCTCAGTCGAAAGGCGTACTACAACAGTCTCATCTTGAAGCCTCTTCAACCCAAGCTTTGTGAAGCCTTCCGCAAGCTCAACCTTCAAATGATTCCACAAGGATTTCTTGCCAATCTTCAAGTTTCTCCGGCTCTGGAAGATCAGGTTCACCAAGCGTAGCTTCTTGACGCTATGGTGAAGAAAGTGAAGAAAGGTGTGGCCAAGAGCATTCCGAAGTATAAGTGCTTTCGCGTTGATGACAAAGATACCTTGTTCTTTGAGGACCGTCTGGTGGTTCCAAAAGGTGATCTCAGAAAAGTTATCATGGACGAAGCACACAATTCTCTTCTATCCATTCATCCAGGCAGTTCCAAGATGTATCAGGATCTCAAGCAAACCTTCTGGTGGACTCGCATGAAACGTGAAATTGCTCAGTTCGTGAACGAGTGTGATGTTTGTCGCAGAGTGAAGGAGGAGCATCAACGTCTAGCAGGTCTTCTTCAGCCTTTGCCTATCCCAGAGTGGAAATTCATTCATGTGGAGATGGATTTCTTCACTGGGTTTCCCAAGTCCAAGAGAGGCAACGATGCCATCTTCGTGGTTATCAACAAGCTGACAAAAGTTGCTCATTTCCTTCTAGTCAAAGAATCTATCTCGGCAACTCAGCTTGCAGAGTTGTATACGTCAAGGATAGTTTATTTGCATGGTATTCCTCATCTCATCTCATCTGACCATGGAAGCCTCTTTACTTCCAAGTTTTGGGAGTCCTTCCAGACTGCTATGGGTACCAAGATCCGTTTGAGCACCGCATTCCATCCGCAGACAAGTGGTCAAGTTGAGAGAGTCAATCAGATACTTGAAGATATGCTTAGAGTCTGTGTGATTTCATTTGGCATGAAATGGGAAGAGTTCCTTCCATATGCTGAATTCTCATACAACAATAGCTTTCAAGCTAGCTCAGGCAAGGCCCCTTTCGAGATTCTCTACGGCAGGAAGTGTCGTACCCCGCTTAACTGGTCTTGAAACTGGTGAGCGTCAGATTTTGGGCAATGACATGATCACTGAAGAAGAAGAGATGTGACGTGTCATTCGTGAGAACCTCAAAGCAGCTCAATCCCGACAGAAGAGTTATTATGATAACAAACATCGAGATGTTTCCTTTCAAGTTGATGATCTAGTCTATCTCAGAGTCTCTCCCATGAAGGGCACTCAGCGGTTTGGAATTAAAGGGAAGCTAGCTCCTCGTTTTGTTGGTCCTTTCAAAGTTGTTGGCAAGAGAGGTGTACTTGCATATCAACTAGAGCTTCCTCCAAATTTCGCAAATGTGCACGATGTCTTCCATGTTTCTCAGCTCCGGAGATGCTTCAAGACTCCCGAGCGTACCATTGACCTCCAAGACATTGACCTCCAAGAGGACCTCTCTTATCGTGAGCATCCAGTGGCTATTCTCGAAGAAACTAAGCGTAAGACTCGCAACAAGTCAATCAAGTTCCTCAAGGTGAAGTGGTCTCATCATTCTGCCAAAGATGCTACTTGGGAACATGAGGACCTTCTCCATTCCGAATTTCCAGAGTTCTTTCGTTCCTAGATCTCGGGTCAAGATCTTCTTGTAGTGTGGGAGAGTTGTGACAGCCCAAGTGTTGTCCCTACCTTGTATGGCATGTATCTTATGTGAACCTTGTTGTCATGAGTTAATGAAATGAGTTTGCTCCTTGTCATGCCTTGTCTCATGCATTCATGCATCATATCATTCATCATCATGCCATGCCTTTGTTTGTGATGTGCTTCTTGACCTTGAAGTGATTTGAGTGGTCTTGTGCTATGTGTGAAAACAACTCCTTCCCCTCTCTCTTTTGTTTCAAACCCAACCTAATAACCTTTTATTCCATTGGCATTTTTATCAACATAATTAACTTGCTAATAAAATTGTTTAAAATTGTTCAGGAGGTAGCCTACAATATTTTAATAATTGTGGTGTGGTTCTTTTGTTGTGTTGAGGTTTATGATTTGGGGTTTAAATAACAAGGGGGCTATTGTTTTTAAAAACTATTTAAATTAGTTGCTCTAAAAATCAACTTGACAATTTTGTTAAAGAGGTCTTAATTTCTTGTTTGTAAAAGTGTTTTTTTGACAAAAACCCTTCTATTTATTTCTTTAGGGTTTTGTATGTGTTCTGTTTTTTAAATAAAAGAAAAACCTTCTTTTGTTTTCGGAGGCAGAGAGAGTTTGGGAGCTGGGCCTTCCCCTCGCGCCGGCCTAGCTAGCAATTGTGCGCCGCAGCCCAGCACGCCTGACGGAGAGCTATCACCGTTCCCCTTCCTCCGTCAGAGAGCAGAGAGAGTGAGCATGCGCCCGCGCTCATGGATGTCGAGGACGCCGTCTGCCCCCTCCTTTTAAAAGGCCTTGGCGTGCGTGCCTTCTCCTAGGGTTCCTCTCCGCTGCCGCCATCTTCTTCTCCCTCCTTCCTCTCCTTTCTGCTCCTTATTCTTTTGGGTGCAGAGAGAGCAAAGAAGTTCAGAGTAGGTGCACCGGTCGTCTTCGCCGTCGTTGCCGCATCTCCGATGGCCCTCGTCGCCGGCAGAGATGGCGTGGAGCACGCGGGTACTCGCTGCGTTCCACTCCCACAGCTAGGGGGTGAGGAGTACCTGCCCCCATGGTGTCGCGTCACCATCGTCCGCAAGGATCGGGTCGTCACCGGCGGTCTTCTTCCTCTTCGTCGCTGCCGCGTCTCCGCCTCTCCTTCCTCTTCATCGCGTCCTGGTCATCGTCGCCCTCCCCTCGGTGAGCCGCCACGTCCCCGCTCATGGAGTGCAGCTCCGTTGCCGTAGTCCTCGCGTCGCCGTTGCTTAGTGCTCGCGTTGCTGCCGGCCAAAGGTGTGGCCTTGTGGGATCTCTACCGCCCCCTCGCCGCGAGGTGAACGGGCGAATGGACACCCCGTAGGTCCTATGCTCCCTGCCAGTAGTTCGTGTCGCCGGAGAGGTCATGGATTCGCTGGAATTTGCACGCCGTCGTGCCTCTATCAACGGTGTGATGTTCGTTAGTTTCGTCAGATAGCCGCGCACCTATTAGTACTAGTGGGCTAGATGCCCCCTTTTGTTAAGCTTGAGCGCAGTAGCGCAATGGTGTGTGCGCGAGGGTGCAGACCAGCAGGTCTGGGGTTCAATTTCCATAGACCCCCCCCTCTTTATTTCCTTCCTTTTGTTCTTTTTCTGATGTGGCATATATGTGTGTGTATGTGTATACATACATGAATGATTGTTTTTTTCTTTCTTCCCTTATCTGATTTAGGTATAGGTGTATGTGAGTGTATGTGTGTGAGTGTGGTGCTACATACATGTGTATGTGCATATATGCACTTGTGCGTATATGTGTGCAATGTGTGTGTGTGATGAGCACCCAAACACATAGGTGTGTGTGTGTTCATGAGTGTGGGTGTGCTCATATGCACTTATGCATATGTAGCTATGTTTGTGTGCATGCTTGTGTAGTGTGTGTGTGTTGAGTGTGTGTGTGTGTGTGTGTTACAAGTGGGCCCATGCCCCACTTGTCATACCCTATATATTATTAACATGTGTTTTGTTGTTTTATTGGTGTTATTAGATCATTTCCAATTATAGCAATTTGCCAAATCTGGGCATGTTCAAATATGCTCATGTGCATATTGGGTATGTTTTCACTTATATGAGAGAGGGTGATGTTTTACTATGTAGTTTGTGTCATGATGCTTCATATGACCATATGGGTATGATATATGATTTTGGGGTAAAAATATCAAAGAAATCCATTGGTGCAATTAGATTTCACTTTTGAGCAAGTTTGTAAAACTGCCATTTTCTGCTGTGATGCTACTTTGTCATTTTTCATGATTTAATCCATGCTTGCTTTGGGGCATGTGCCAACATGGAAGTGTTAGTGTTTTATGCCTATTATGCCATGGTATTTTGTTTTGTCATGAGAATCTCCCAGATAAGTGGGAAACTTGCTGCAAAGTGGCTAACTTAATGTTACTGTTTCACCATGCTAAAAATTTCTGTGTGAGAATCTACTGTTATTTTTATGCCATGAAGAGTGGTTGCTATCTTGTAATATGTTGTGAATTAACTCAAGCTCAGTGCTAGTGTTTTGAATTAGATGTTGTCCTCTACCATCCTGTTAATTTTCATGCCATGAGGTGGTCTCTAACACCATTAATTTCTGCTGTCAACTTGTTATCAGATTAACTCAGATTTCGAAAGACTATTATTTTCACTAAGTCCCAGAAATCTGTTTCATCATGCCTACTTGTGAGCTTCATGCTTAGTGATGTGTGCCTCCATTCCAGTATGTGTAGTTGGATAAGTTGATAAGCATGTTATGTAGATTCTGTCAATGCTTTGTTTGTGGTTGTAGGATTCCTGTAGCTCTAGTTATTTGCTGTGAGAGTTGCTATGTTGCTGTTTTGTGGCAGATTGTTTGTTTTTAGTGTTTTGTGACTTGTGGGAGCTATACTCCATGGAATTGCCTGATCTTTGACTCTATTGTGGTTGGTTTTTCATTGCCTAACCAGTGTCTACCTTGGAATGCGAAGCAATAGCCCATGGCCTTGTTGTCTTGTGTTTTGCCTTCGTAACTTGCCGTGAGCGTAGCGTGAGAACCGTAACTCCGTTTCTTACCTTCTTCATATGCATTTATATCGATTTTCCATGAAGCATCCATACTTTCCATGATCATGCATGTTTAAATAACTTAACATGGGATTCTGTCCAGAATGGTAAATAACCAACTAATGCATGTGGAACATGACTAGTTTTGGATTGCCATGTTAAATTCTTCATAAATGAATCATGCATCATCTTGGTTGTGCATTGCATGATGGTTGTTTGTTTATTCTTCCTGTTTCTTTTGGGTAGATGCGAACGTTGAACCTGAGTACGAAGATCCAGGCGAGTACCACTATGAGGATCCCGCTACTTGTCCCTCTAAAGAACCAACATGCAAGATGATCGTACCCGGATCCCGATACTATTTTCGCTTGCTAGTTGTCTCGCTCTTATCGTTACATTTGCACTACCTACCACTTGAATGTCAGCCTCCTAATTGCCATGATAGCCTCTAACCCTCCACATCCTAGCAAACCATTGTTTGGCTAAGTTACCGCTGCTCAGTCCCTCTTATAGCATTCTAGTTGCAGGTACAGGTTGTTCCATGTGATAATATAGATTTGGCTTAACACAATATTATCTGTTGTTTAATTTAATGCACATATATATCTTAGTATTGGTGAAAGGCTTGGCCTTGTGCTAGGTGTTTTGTTCCGCTGTTACCGCCATAGTTCTTGTTACCGGTGTTATGTTTCCATATTTTGCGCTCCTAACATGCTCGGGGTTGTTATGGGGACCACCTTGCGTATTCGTTTAAGATTAAAACTTGTCTGGAAAGACCCAACTTTAGTACTACATTTGCTTAATAACTTAATAAAATGTGCATAGGGCTTTGCAACCTCGTGGATAATTAATCAACCCCCGGGCCAGTGCTCCGCATGAGTGTTGGTCCACCCACCTAGCAGTCGGTGGTGCCACCTCGAGGCAACTTAAGGTGTTTTCAGGCAACCGTCCACTTCGCATAGACGGATGATGCCCGTTGATAGAGAGCGCACGACTCTAGAAGCGGATCTGGCTCACCGGGAGGTCTTGCTGGACTTGTTTTGCCTTTATCGAGTGTCTTGCGTGAGGACTCTGACTTTCTTTGGTTATCTCAAGGTGTTGGAATTCCTTTGGAGTTTCCTAGGATGATCACAAGATCTGTGGTCGAGGCTATTCCCGCAGAGTGTGGTTAATTTATGATGGACTAGTTGGAGCACCCCTGCAGGGTCAAATCTTTCGGAAAGCCGTGCCCGCGGTTATGTGGCAACTTGGATATTTGTTTAACACCCGGTTATAGTTAACTTGAAGTAAACTCTAATAAAATGCACCAACTGCATGAGTAACCGTGATCGTCTCTGCTCGTGAACATGATCCGAGAGAGAACCCGGTGGGGTTATGATTGACGTAAGTAAGTGTTCAGGATCTCATAGAGGTCATTCTAGATTCGATCGTTTATCATAGGCCACATATTTACTTCATGTTATGTAAGTTTAGCCACCATAAATGCTTAGTGCTGCTGCAAACTAAACACATACCCCATCCCAACCTATAACCTTGAATAGTCTCGGTACCCGAGCGCGAGATTGCTGAGTCCTTGTGGCTCACAGATTACTACAACAATCCAGGTGCAGGTACAGATGAGTTCGTGCAGGATGATCTGACGTAGCTCCAGTGGGAGTATGCTGAGGAACGCGACATGATGTATGTGACTTATCTAGATGAGTAGAGGACCATGGTCGTGATCTTCGGGGCTAGCGAGATAGTATCATTGCATTTGCTTTTATCATTTGTTTTCGTCCGTAGACGGACCCTGTCTTCAGATTGATGAATGAACTCTTTGTGGATTGTAATTTAGCTTGTGGCGAGTGGGAGCCAACTCTTATACTCCTCTCTTCTTAAATGTATGATGTAATGATGCTATACTTGCGACTGTCGAGATGCGCCTCTATCCATTGTCGAGCCCCCCCGTGTCTTAATATGGATAGGCGCGCATCTTTGGCGTGACACACTAGCCCTAGGGGCACGACCAGGGGGGTGGCCGTGCCGGGCAGGCTTCTAGGCCCATGGTTGCTCCCCTAACCCTAATCTTCGGCCTATAAATTTCCAAATATTCCGTCATTATCAAAACGAGCCAGGAAAACACATTTCCGCCGCCAGAAGCCTCCGTTCACGAGAGATCCAATCCTGGAGCCTTTTCCAGTAATCTGCCGGAGGGGGATTCGACCATGGAGGGCATCTACATCAACTCCATTTCCCCTCCGATGATGCGTGAGTAGTTCACCACATACCTACAGGTCCATAGCTAGTAGCTAGATGGCTTCTTCTCTCTCTTTGCTTCTCAATACCATGTTCTTCATGATCTTCATGGAGATCTATCTAATGTAATACTCTTTTGCGGTGTGTTTGTCGAGATCCGATGAACTGTGGGTTTATGTTCAGATTATCCATGAATATTATTTGAGTCTTTCCTATATTCTTATATGCATGATTTCATATATTTGTAAGTCTCTTCGAGTTATTGGTTTGGTTTGGCCAACTAGATTGGTAATTCTTGCAATAGGAGAAGTGCTTAGTTTTGGGTTCAATCTTGCGGTGTCCTCACCCAGTGACAAAGTAGGGGTAGTGAGGCACGTATTGTATTGTTGCCATCAAGGGTAAAAATATGGGGTTTTAATCATATTGCTTGAGTTTAACCCTCTACATCATGTCATCTTACCTAATGTGTTACTCTGTTCTTCATGAACTTAATACTCTAGATGCAGGCAGGAGTCGGTCGATGTGTGGAGTAGTAGTAGTAGATGCAAAATTGTTTCAGTCTACTTGTCACGGACGTGATGCCTATATGCATAATCATTTCCTTGGATATCTTCATAATTATTCGCTTTTCTATCAATTGCTCGACAGTAATTTGTTCACCCACCGTAATACTTGCCATCATGAGAGAAGCCATCTAGTGAAACCTATGCCCCCCTGGTCTATTTTCCATATTATATTTTCAGATATAAAACCAAAAATACCAAAAATACTTGTTGCATTATTTTTACTTTTAGTTTTACTTTCCGTTCAAGCATCCTATTATATCTATCTCTATTAGATCTCATCCTTGCAAATAACCGTGAAGGGATTGACAACCCCTTTATAGCGTTGGGTGCAAGAGTTTGATTCTTTGTGCAGGTACATCTATTGGTGATTCGCTTGTATCTCCTACTGGATTGATACCTTGGTCCTCAAAAACCGAGGGAAATACTTATCTACTTTGCTGCATCGAACCGTTCCTCTTCACGGGAAACGAATGCATGCTCGAGAAGTAGCAAATCCTCCCTGTTGCGCCCTTCAAATTTGACCCACCACACCCCAAGGCTTCGGACCGCCGCGTACCAAGTAGCACCTCCAAGAAGGAATGCGACGCTGACGACACTGCTACCGGGACATGTCCTAGGGTTTTCCTCGGCACACGGCTGATAATGGGGGATGTGTAACACCAATACTCTTTAGGAAGGAAGGCGGCACATGCAGGCGTCACCGCGTCGGAGCTGGAAGATCTGATAGGGATTTATCCCACGCCCCAAACACCATTACCCACCCAATCCGGAGCCACCCAGCTAGCCTTCCACCCAGTAGCATGTGCCACCATGGTCTTGACATCATCTACGCCACCTCGCTGAGAACACAAACGCGAGGCCAAGAGGACAGAGAGAGGCAGCACCAGGGAGTGAGGGCGGCAACACCGGAGCCACGCATACCACCCTGCCGCCAACGATGGCGCCACTACCCAACGGGTCTCCTGTGTGCCGCTAGACCTCCCTGCCGCCGCCTAAGGACACCCCAGTAGCCGCTCCGCCCCATGCAGGATCGGCTCCAAGAGGGGAATGGCCAGGGTCGCCGCCTCTAGTGTTGCCCAGGCCAAGCCCGACGCCAGCGCCAGGGACGATGGCGGGGAGGGAGGGGAGAGGGAAGGCTCGGGGTGGAGCAGGTGGGGCGCGACCGTCTCCGACAGGGGCGACGCGGTCGCGGGAGGGCAGGGGAGGAGGGGGCAACTATGATGATGCACCGGATATTTTTTTGACCTCCTTCCACGACCAGTGGGTAGTAGACACTCGACCCCTTCTTGACTCCCTTTGGCTTAAAATCTTACTCTCCATCCTTAGGAAGATTTGGGACAAGAAATATCGCAATCTTCCAAGAATGGGGATTCTTAGATATCTCATGCTTTCGAAAGGTAAAGTATTCCTTCGCAAGAACTTTTTTCCTGATGTAATGTGCATGTTTGTGGCTTGTGTAAAACAAACAACAAACTTAGAGAACATAAGAATGTTTCTTAGCTAGATACAACAAATAAAAAAGTTTTTTCTCAATCCTATTTTATTTTGGTGCAGATTATAAATCCAAAGTATATTCTACTTTTTTTGTAAGAACTCCAGTATGCTAAAACATGTGTGCGCACCATAGTGAAAGTTACAATTTTTTGAGTGAAGTCTGTATTTTACCCTCTAGTTATGCATTTGTGACACTAATTACCCAACTGAGTGAAAATTCGTTTAGAACGTCCTTTTAAAAAGCTTTGTACCCTCATTTTCTAATGTGTGTCCACTTGATAAGATGTGAGGTAACGTCTGGGGTTTAAAAATATATGTACGACGACGAGGAATGGAACAGATAGACAAAAAAGTCTGCACATAATCATCATTGATACCTTCCGTTATTTTCATATTTTTTACGAATCACTCGGGCAACATGCCAATCTTGTCTAAACACTAGTAAAAATGACCCATTTGTCCCGGTTCCAGAGGCCCATTAGCCTCGGTTCTGGAACCAGGACTAAAGGGTCGGGACTAAAGCCCGAAACCTTTAGTCCCGGTACACTTAAAAACCGGGACAGAAGGGGCTCCACGTGGCCGCTGCGGGGAGCCCAAGAAGGAGGACCTTTAGTCCCGGTTGGTAACACCAACCGGGACCAAAAGGCATCCACGCGTCAGCATCTGGTAGGAGTTGGGGTTTTTTTAAAGGGGGGAGGGGTGGGTTTTACGGGGTTTTTGTAGGGTTAATTTAGGGGTTTCATACCGTGTTAGCTAGCTAATAGAGAGAAGTGCCCTCTCTTTCTCCGTGCTTGGTCAACGCTAGCTACAATAGAGAGAACTTGCCATGCTAGCTAGTAAGCAAATGAAGGAACCATTAAGTACAGAAGATCTTCATGAACATATATAGAGAGAAGTGATCGACCTCTCTTTCTCCGAAAGATTGGTCGTACAACAAGTTTTCATATATATATATATCCGATGCTACTAGCTACATATATACAATATAAGATCTCTTACGGTCCCTAACATCTAATGTCAAATTCCAGATGGTATTCTCCCGCTTTATTTATGACATGGTCAAGAAAGAATCCCGCCAATTCTTCTTGAATTGCTCGTATGCGATCATGTGGTAGGAGTTCATCCCGCATCTGCCACATCTAATTTGAAGAAGGGGGTCAATACATATATATGAATGAAACTCAACACAAATCATTGTGATAAAAATAAAATTGTGAATATTATTGCTTACACACTTCATATTGTTTTTCAAAGTAGCCCGCTTAGGGACCGTCGCATTGTAGATGAACTTGCAAACGTAGTATCCAAAAAAAATCATTCCCGACTTCCTGCCACAAGAACATTAGGAGAAATGGAGTTTAATCAAACTGATAGTCAAGTATGATAAATGGTATTAATGAAACTAGAATCAATGGGAGATGCGTGGAACTAGCTAGTAGTACTTACTTTCGGGTGTGTAAATCGTAGCTCCCTCAGCAGTGCCCGAACAATTGCAGTGAACTCTGTCCAAACCCTGCCAGACAAACAAAATAATTACTTGATATCAGGAAATGAACACAGTTGCCGATATGATGTGATAATGATCGATTGAACTTACTTCTGGAGCATTTTAGTCTTGTCTGCATATTCCTGGGGATCTTTTCGTTTCGAGTCAAAGACGGTTACTACTCCCCGCTCAACCTTAATCTCTAGCAGAATAAAGTGGAAACTGCGCACGCATGCATAACTCATCAATTACATTACTATAACCTTGAGTAATAAGGGAAACCGAATATGCACAAGATAGTAACACTCACTTGAAGTTGTAAGGAAAGAGTATTGTCTCTTTGTTTTGATTTGCAAGCAACAATTGTAGCAAGTTGTCCTCGGTTTGTGTAGCATTGTGTTTAACCGTAAACTCATGTATGATATTTGGGTTAATGAACCCAATGTCATAGATTTGTGCTTTTCTGCATTCGACGATCTTCAATCTGCATAATATAGTGAGGATGATTATATATACATGCAATGAAAGAGATGAGTTATATATAGAGACTTAATTACAGAAGTAGTACTTATAAACAGTAGGAAGTCACGATTGATTTGTCGATGGCCTTTTGATTGTATAACTAGAATAACTCGTCAAATTCAATAGTCAACTGCTCCATTCCAACGAGGTCATGCTCCTCTTTAATTCTCATCGTCATAGTATCCTTCCCAGATTTGCTGCAGGTTTTCAGGTACCAATCATGGAATCTTCGCATCATCGTTGTTAGAGGAGGATGATCAGGTTTGACAAGAGGATGTCCGTACCGGTATCTGAATTCGTCCACCTCCAACGGCTCAAACTGTACATCATCGCTCATGTAATCAGCTGGATTGGTACCGGGCACAATCCCCGGATGATCAACGGCGATATCGCCAGACACCTTGAGCGAGGGGCACGATTGGTTCTCTTGTTCGCCAAGCTGAGGAATTTTTTCCCACTTCTTCGTTTTGCTAACCTTGCATCACTGGAAGTACTTCCCGATGGCCGCGCATCTTGATATGTCTTTTTAAGACAGCGGACATAGTTGGAATCCGGCTCTAGCGGTGGTGGTCGCTTCAGAGCATTGATAGTGCGCTTCACTTTCACCAGATCTACCTTCTCCTTCGGGGGTGGAGTTTTCTTTGCAAAATGGTCCCTCAGTTGGGCACGACGTATGTCCTCGTTTTCCTGCTCGGTCCTCTCATATGGTAACTTTTCTAGAGGCTTGAGAGATGGACCGTAACTGAATTGCCTCCCGTCTCTGCTTGTACTGCTAGCCATCGGAGCGGTGGCGTCTCTCTTCCGTCGTTGTTGATGAGACGGAGAAGGAGGCAGAGTGCTCTGACGCGCAGGAGGAGCTGGAGCGACGGCGTCTGTCTTTCGCCGTTGCCGACGAGGCGAAGGGGGAGGCAGACTGCTCCGACGTGCCAGAGTAGGCGAAGGAGGAGGCGGAGTGCTGTCACGCGTTGGAGGAGCCGGAGAAGGAGGCAAAGTGCCCTGATCACTCGCTGGAGGAGGAGGAGGAGGAGGAGTGCCCTGACTCGCCAGAGGAGGAGGAGGAGGAGGTGGAGGCGTCCAGTTTACAAGCTTGATGTACTCCTTCGACCATAGACATGTACTCCTCAGAGCATGAACCAGCTTCTTCTCCCCTTCACCTGTATGGTGGTCAATCTCGAGGTCATCAAATCCCTCCATTACTTCATCCACCATCACAACAGCTTAGCCATGTGGAATTGAAAGGCAGTGAAAAGTTCTGTTGGATTGAGGAGGTGCAACAGAGCCGAGAGCTGCCTTGAAAGTGAGGTTCCGGAATTTCGTCCAAAGCTCGCAATGTTGAGCCTCCATGATAGTATCCACGGGGTAGCTAGGAGATGTGAAGTCAGGATGAATGGGCTCCATGGAAGCCATGCTGCTTCTCCGCTTAGATGGCGAAGTAGCTTCTAGGGTAGCTTCGTGACGCTGAGATGGTTGGCCAGGAGCTCGCTGGCTCTTAGCTTCCTCTAGCTTTTCTAGTCTTGCACTGAGCTTCTGCATTTCGCTCAGCTCCGCTTTCCTGTTTCTCTGTCGGCTTCTGTAACCGCCTGCGTCGGGAAACCCAACCTTCCACGGAACAGAGCCTGGTGTGCCTCGTGTTCGTCCAGGGTGCTCATCATTCCCTAGGGCCTCACTCAGCTCATCCTTCTCTATGTCGGGAATGAACGTCCCTTCATGCGCTGTGGTGATATAGTTCTGAAGCTTCGTGATGGGTATTGCAAGTTGCTCGTTCATCCAATAGCACTTCCCTGTTTCGAGGTCCAAAGTTCCCCCAACCCCGAAGAACCAAGTCCTTGAACAGTCTGGCAAGTTCAATGTCTCTGGTTCGACCCCTTTAGCAAGCAGGTCATTCTCAGCTTTGTCCCACAACGGCTGGGCTTTGAGGTAGCCACCTGACCCCATGTGATGGTGATACTGCTTCTTTGCAGCATTGTTCTTGTTTGTCTCAGACATTTTCTTACTCTTCTCTGATGTCTTGTAGGCCACAAATTCGGGCCAGTGATCTCTTATCTTCTCAAATCGACCGATGAATTCTAGAGTCTTCCCTTTGTCGACAAACTTTGATTTCAACTCATTCTTCCACCTCCTAAATAGATCCGCCATCTTCTTAAGAGCACACGCCTTGACCAGTGGCTCCATAACTGGGTTATTTGGATCCTCCTCTGGCGATAGGGTGAAATTTGCCTTCAACGAGGTCCAAAGATTATCTTTCTGTCTATCGATGACATAAGAAATTTCAGGGTTGTTGTCCTTAGGCTTATTCCATTGGTTGATTTTGATCGAGATGTTGTCCCTAACAATAGCTCCGCACTGAGCAGCAAATGCGTCCTTGGTCCGCTTTGGTTCAATCGGTAGTCCATCGTCCGCGAGTGCTATGATCGTGAACCTTTCTTCCTTGCCCAATCTTCTCTTTGGGCCTCGTCTCATTACCGAAGTTTGGCTCAATCCGGAGGGCTATATAAAAGAAGAAATAAGAGTTAATATATGTACATACCAAAACAATTAATGCGTCAATTAGCTAGTCAACACATGCTTAATTAATATATATACCTCGCCAGACTTTGCAACATCTCCCTCCTCCGTTCGGTCACTAGAGCTGTCACCATGGTCTCCTTCTTCCTCCGGCATTCAGTGACCGGAGCCATCATGATCATGTCCTTCCTCCTCCATTGTTCGATCACCGGAGCAGTAATTCTCTCCTTCAAGACCATCGGTGTCGTTGAGAAACGACAAGATAGCATCAGGACCGCCTCGGATTATGTCCCCCAACAACTGTTCTTGTTTCAAGTCTCTTTGATCCATAGTTTCTGCAAATATTAAAACATGGCAATTAATATACTTCTCTACGATTTGGGGTGGCCTCGACAATGCTTCGAGGGTTAGGGGTGTCCCTCGACGCTTCTAGGATTTGGTCGGACCAGAAGGGATTCTCTTAACCTTTTAGGGATTTAACAAAATGGCGCCATTCTGGATGTGCACAAAATGGTCCGTATTTTTCCTGATCTCATCTACCCTTCTATATGTCACATTGTCTAGTGTCAAAGGATTCAAGGAAACCACGGCTTCATCATTAGCCAGAAGTAACATGCACATAATGGTACGAAGCTCTCCAAAATTGTTTTGGAACGAAGTCCCGGATAGGATAATTAGCTTTTTGGTACGAAGTTCAACAAGAGCCTTCCGAATATCACTATTTGGAAGGCTGTTGCTGAAATTCATACCAAAAAGCGAATTATTCTATCCGGAACTCCGTTCCAAAACAACTTTGAAGAGCTTCGTAGCATCATACACCGGTTACTTCCGGCTAATGATGAAGCCATGAATTTCTTCAATACTTTGACACACAACATATAAATATATATGGGATCAGAAAAAAATTGGATCAACTTGTGCAAATCCATAATGAGGGCATTCTTGATGAATCTATATTACCGGAGTTTTCTATATGAACATTTTACCTTAGTAACTTAGAAAAAAATGTTACCGGGGAGGGGGTATATCGACAACGCTTTTTCTAGGGTTTGGGTGGCCTCGAGAGTTGGTCGCCCGGTATATCGAGAGGGGGGTGAACATTTTACCTTAGTAACTTACAAAAAAATGTTATCGGGGAGGGGGTATGTCGACCCCCCCCCTCATGTCAAAGTTAGCGGAGAGGGGGTATATCGACAACGACATCCATACATGGAAAAAATGCTATCCATCTATACATACATATCCACATACATATATACATGGAAAAAATGTTATGAAAAAAAACATATATGAACAAAAAAATGCTATGAATAAAAAAATTAATACACATATGAACAAAATAAAATACATATATGAACAAAAAAATGCCCTGAACAAAAAAATTAATACATATATGAACATCCATACATTCATATAGCCACATACATATATACATTATATATATATGAACAAAAATTCATCATATAAAAATGAACAAAAAAATAATATGAACAGAGCCGGGGCGACGGCGGCTCACAGCGGGGGCGGCCGGCGAGGGCGACGGCAGGGGCGGAGAGGGCGACGGCGACGTTGGGGGCGGGCTGGGGCAGGGGCATGGCCAGGCGCTCGGGGGCGGTGGACGGCGTCGGTTGGCGAGGGCGACGGCGGGGGCGGCGCGCGAGGGAGCCGGCGACGGCGTCAGCTGGCGAGGGCGACGACGGGGGCGACACACAAGGGAGCCGGCGACGACGACGACGGTGGGGGCGGGCCGGGCCGCAGGGGCGCGCTCGGAGGCGCCGGACGACGATGGCATGGGCGGCGGACGGCGTCGGCATGGGTTCGGGGGCGGGGCAGGGGCACATGCGACAGCGACGGCGTTGGGGCAGCCTGGCGGCATCGAGGAGGTCGGCGTCGTCAGGGGGAACTACGAGATGAAAATGAAAATTTTCACAAGTGCTGCTTATACACACACAACATTGATCCCGATTTGAGGCAGGAACCGGGACCAATGCCCCCTTTGGTCTTGGTTCGTGCCACCAACCGGGACCAAAGGTCTCTTTACCTTTGGTCCCGGTTGGTGGCACGAACCGGGACCATGCCACGAACCGGGACCAAAGGGGTGCATTGGTCCCGGTTCGTGGCACCAACCGGGACCAATGGCCTGCGCCTGGCACAGCCGCGGTGTGGTTGGATGTTTAGTCCCACCTTGCTAGCTGAGAGGCTTCGGCACTTGTTTATAAACGCGGCTATGCCATCTCTCTCGAACTCCTCTGAACTGTAGGCCTACGGGCCTAATCTCACACTACTATGCGTGTGGGCCTACTAGGCCTGTTGCGGGCCTGAATCCTGGCCCAACCAGCTGGGTTTCTAGTCGTATTCAGGCCGTGGTGGCCCAGTAGGCGACATTTTTTCTTCTGTTTTTTTTCTTTTTTGCTTTATTTATTTTTGTTTCTACTTACAGCTAAATAATTATAGTTTTTTAGTGATTCTTTTTGCTTTTAGGTCACAAAAATTATAAACTTTCTCTTAGTGCCATTAGTTTTCAAATTCGAATAGTTTAAATTTGAATTCTTTTAAATTTGTGTGAATCACTAGTTTGTGAATAACTTTATTATAAAAATAGATTTTCGAGTGATTCTTTTTCGTGCTATTTAATATTACTATCTTTTATCATTATATTCAATTTGGTAATTTTTAGGTTATTTTAAATGTCTGTTTTAATCAAAAACAGATTTTTTTATTTTAGTTTGCTATTAAAGTTTCTAACAAAAAAATTCTTTATGGAAATTCTTTTTGCTATTAATGTTTTGAACAAAAAAATACTTTGATAATTTTAGTTGCATAACTTTTATATAATTTTAGTTTCAAAAATACTAGAGGTTTATAGAATTTTAGTTTCAAAAATATTTTGATAGTTTTGTTTTAGTTGATCATAACAGAATATTTTAATTTGATTATTTTTCGTTCATTCTTTTTGCTATTAGAGTTTTGTAAAAGCTTCTTAGTTCATTCTCTTTGCTATTAGTTCATTTTTGAGCTAAATGACCCTGAAATTGAAAAGCAATTCAAATGAATTATGAAAAGGTCAAAAGTTGTCATGATATCATCATTTCACCCACATGTATTTGAGAGGGTTATGAAAAGGTCGAAAGTTGTGCTAAAAAGTTGAGAGGGTTACGACAAAAACAGGATGCACTTCATGTACAAAATGGACAATCTCTTTCGAAGTATCACGGTTTCGGACGAAAATTCATCTGTTACAAAGGGATTTCATTTTTTGGAACTTATTTGAACTCCAGACTTTTTGTGTGTTCAAGATGAACCATTCAAAGCCACAACATCAATTTCTAACCCTTTCTGACTTCATTTGGTATTTTCCATGCATTTACTGATTTTTTTTGAGCTAAATGACCCGGAAATTGAAAAGCACTATAAATGAACTCTAAAAAGGTTGAAAGTTGGCATGGTATGATCATTTCACCCACATAGCATGTTATAAAAAGTTGAGAGGGTTATCACAAAAACTGGATGCACTTCGTGTACAAAATGGACAATCTTTTTCGAAGTATCAGGGTTTCGGACGAAAACTCATGTGTTACAAAAGGCATTTCATTTCTTCACATGTAACTACAATGATATAGTTGTGGAGAGAAATTCTTCACTTTTTCTTTGCTTGTGTCCTTTGCTTATTGCGCCGTAACCATGGATAATCTTCATCGTTTAACAGGGTGCTTGGGTCAGCCTTGACTTTGAAGGGAGGAATTTCATGAAACTTATCATAATCTTCAGACATGTCTGTCCAGCCCTCCAATCCCATGATGTCTCTTTTTCCTGAAAGAACTATGTCTATGTGGCGCTTTGGCTCATCGTATGATGTATTCGCTTCCTTATCTTATCTCTTTCTCGGTTTGGTAGACATGTCCTTCACATTGAAAACCTGCGCCACATCATTGGCTAGGACGAATGGTTCGTCTATGTACCCAAGATTTTTCAGATCCACTGTTGTCATTCCGTACTGTGGATCTTCCTGTACCCCGCCTCTTGATAGATTGACCCATTTGCACTGAAACAAAGGGACCTTGAAATCATGTCCATAGTCAAGTTTCCATATGTCCACTATGTAACCATAATATATGTCCAAATTAATAAAGAAGTGACTAAATTAATAAAAATTCATCATCACATTAAAGCCAAAGTACAATAGTGACCAAAATAAATACATACAGTTCATACATAGTTCTCATTACTGAACAACATATAGCTCTCTAGAGCATCTAACTAAACCATACATTGAAACTATGTAAAAAATTTAAATGCAACAACAAATGCGATCGTAACCTCTACTAAGGTACCAATACCAGGGTGAAAGGGGTAGAGGCAGACGGCCACCTCCTCCTACTAATACAAATGATCCTGATAGATCCGTTTAGGTGGCGGTGCCACATACGGCTCCGGCGATGCTCAATGCGGGCGCAGGGGCTGCTAGTCCGGCCCTTACGGGGAAGGCGACGGAGGTAGTCAAAGCCCTTGCCGAGGTTCAGGTGCCAAAGGCAAAGGTGGGAGCGGGCCGCGACAATGCGCCAAATAAGGCCTCAGACAAATCCGATGGTGAGAAGCTCACTAAATGGGCACAGAAGAAAGAAAAGATGTCTTGCTACCGGTGCGGGGAGCCGGGACACTTTGCAGCTGAATGCATGGTGGAACTCTGTGACGTTTGCCAGAAACCGAGACATGATAATGGGGAGTGCCCGTTTCTTGAAGGACCTAAACCTGTGGTGACGATTTATGGTGTCTGTTGCCGAGAGTTGATGTTCTTTGAGTATCCACGTGCTTCTTCGCAGGCACCGATACCGAAGAGTTCACGGACTGGGATTGTTCGCGTTACTCACGATAGTTTGACTTCTGAGCAGGTAGTGCAGCGTCTGCGTGAGCTGGTCCCTTCTAATTTCCATTGGAACCTTGTGAGTCTTGAGGATCATGCGTTCTGGGTGGACTTTCCACCTAAGGAAAATCTGGGTCGTCTTCTGACTTTTGGGATGAGGAAGGTCCCTAAGAGTTCATGTGTGCTGGAGTTTGAACCATGGACACAGAAGGAACCGGAGGGTACTCCATTGGCACAACTTTGGGTTCAGTTTGCGGGAGTACCACATAGAGCACTTGATGATGTTAAAGTCACCAGGAGTCTCGGTTCTTTAATTGGTAAGACTGAGAAGGTGGATATGCCTTTCACTCGCTCTAATGGAGTTACTCGCCTGTTGGTTAACGTCATAAGTGTTGAGAATATTCCAGAGTCTGTTAGGTGGACGTACGATGGCAGGAGTTATTTGCTTGATATTAAGATCGAGGAAAAGGCTGAGTTTCTTGATCTGGCCAGACAGGTTGATATGAATACGGATGAGAGTAATGATGGAGATGGGCATTCTCAGAAGGAGACTCATATGGAACCTGATACGGATAGGGGGGCACCGCCGGTGTCTAAAACGGCGGAGACGGCTATGTTCAGTGAGCAATCTAAGGGTAACTCTTCATCGCATCAGTTACGGTTTGGCTCGTTTGGAGCTTCATCGGCGCTGAGTAAACTTTGGAGTACTAGGGTGGATTTGAACGATCCGGAGGAGCAGGAGCTACCTTCTCTTTCACTACCCGGGTCACCCATTCCGATGTGGCAGGTAACCCCTCCTAGTTCTGATGTACAAGAGGTTCCGCCATATGGTATTAGCAAGACTTCTCCGGCGGCTGTCACATCTCCTATGGCGATGCATGGGCTGGCTGTGTCTCTGCCCGGTGGTAGGCAGGAGAAGGACACTAGGGCAGCAAGCGTGCACGTGATGGATGCTCGGGTTAGCGACATGCAGGTACTCAGTTCGGATGGGCGGAAGCCCGGGCCGAACAGGTTTTCGTTGGGCGGTGTGTGCTTGGGGTCATGGAGTGGCAACCATCTGGACTCGGATGGGGTACATGCGCGGTCGACCAGCCCGATCAGCCGGCGCACTGACGACTCTCCAGTGACACGATGTGCCATGCCGGGCAGCCCCTCTCAGGTTCCCGTTGTTGGTACGGCGGCGAAAGAGGGTCCACCGGTATCCGTTCCGACATCACCACGGAGTTCGGTTTGCTTGCCGGAACTGGCGAAGTCGGGGACAGGTGGCGTCCTTGACAGTCCGACTGGTCGAGGAGCAGGAGGCTCCCCACTGGTAGGACAACGCACTGAGGAGATGGTGGACTTTGGAGGCATCTCGAACCCGATGTATGCTGGCAGGCGGACAAGCCGCCGCATCCAAGATCAGCCAGACGCGGATGACTTGATCGCGGGTCGTGCCATGCGGGCGGCCAAGCTTCGCATCGAGACATCGACAGGTACTACACAGGGCGTCGGCGTCGATCCGTACGTGGTCGTTACTCACTCCTGCGGAAGTCAGGGAGCCTTTGGTTACTGGGTCTTCCCAGTGGGAGATGGTAGCTCGGGATATATGCGGTCCAATAATAGGATAGGTGGTTAGGCATCTATTTCTATTTTTGCCGGTTGTGGCATTATACTTCTTTTTGGATTTTTGGAACCTATTTTTTTTCCTCTGCAACTTGGCTCAGGAGGCGAACTATTTGTGATTTGTTTCGTTTAATAAAGAGGCCGTATGCATCATGTTGATGCAGAGGCCGGAGGTAACGCTCCTTTTCAAAAAAAAACTAAGGTACCAATTGATACAATGGCATAATAATACCAAGCCTCAGTATGAATGGCATATTATCTAATCTTTCTAATCTTCAAGCGCATTGCATCCATCTTGATCTTGTGATCGTCGACGACATCGGCAACATGCAACTCCAACTTCATCTTCTCCTCTTCAACTCTTTGTAATTTTTCTTTCAAGTCATTGTTTTCTTTTTCAACCAAATTTAACCTCTCGACAAGAATTTCTATGTGGGTTGGAATTTCCTGTTCACATACCTCCTAAATTAAAAAATCTATGTCATGTTGGTCGGCATAATTGTCATAAACACTAAATAAAACAAATAGTTATAAAAGATAATATATATACCACATCTGAACCATAGACAGGACGAGGGCCGATGGAGGCGGATACCAAAACCATCACACTATATAATAACAAACAATAATAAAAGTAAGAAAATTACACAAGTATCTATCTAAATCATACAAGTAAGAACTTTTTTCTTTTAGAAAGAAGATAAGAAGAAGAGGCTAACCACGGTGGTGCCGACGCCGAGATGGGCGCGGCCGATTGACGGCGGTGAGGACGGGGATGGGACAGGACGGATCGCCAAACCTAGACAAATCTTGAGGAAAATGGAGCTTGGACAAGGAGCTCCTAGAGGAGAAAGCTTAAGTGTGGTTCGAGCATTTCATCGAACATCTCATGTGCATAGGAGGTGAGCTAGAGCACAACAAATCTCTCCCACGGCCGGCCAAAAAAACAGAGTAGTGCACTGCTCTGCTCGCGGGCAGGGGGTATATATAGGCCAAACCATTGGTCCCGGTTTGTGGTTGGAACTGGGACTGAAGGACAACATTTGGTCCCGGTTCCAGCCACAAACCGGGACCAATGGTTGTGGGCCAGGAGCAAGGCCCATTGGTCTCGGTTCGTGTCTGGAACCGGGACCAAAGGGGTCAGACGAACCGGGAACAATGGCCCATGGGCCCGGCCGGCGCCCTAGCCTCACGAACCGGGACCGATGCCCCCATGGGTCCCAGTTGGTGAGTGAACCGGGATTAATGGGCTTTTCAGGCTGGACCAAAGCCCTGTTTTCTACTAGTGAAAATAAACAAGCAAAATGCAAAATTGGGGTAAAACCATGTTATAAGTCTTCAAAATCTGATATTTCGAAAGAAGTTTCACTAAACGAGGTAATATGTGTCACAAACGTACAACTATAGGGTAAATAGTGGAATTCACTTTTTTACAAACATTAAATTTTATTGGCTCAAAATGAAGCATCAAGATACACAATACAATAACCGCACACAGCCTATGCTTATCTACAAAGCGTGCACACATGCACACACATGAAAATACGTCGGGAATAAGACCAATGCAATGTGTTGGTGAGGAAAAAGAAAAAAAAGGCCCCAAAGCGGCCAGACACATGACCAACAAACTGTAGCAATGCACATATCCATGTTGGGAAACGTAGTAGTAAATCAAAAAAATTCCTACGTGTCACCAAGATCTATCTATGGAGAAACCAGCAACGAGCAAAGGGGGAGTGCATCTTCATACCTTTGAAGATCGCAAAGCGGAAGCATTACAAGAACGCGTTTGGTGGAGTCATACTTGCAACGATTCAGATCGCGGTGGAATCCGATCTAAGCGCCGAACAACGACGCCTCCACGTTCAACACATGTGCAGCCCGGTGACGTCTCCTACGCCTTGATCCAGCAAGGAGG
Source organism: Hordeum marinum (assembly GCA_022496015.1). Lineage (NCBI taxonomy): Eukaryota > Viridiplantae > Streptophyta > Magnoliopsida > Poales > Poaceae > Hordeum > Hordeum marinum. The sequence goes on from CM039673.1 coordinate 111,574,041, forward strand.
AAGGAGAGGTTGAGGGAGAGCTCCGGCAGCACGACGGCGTGGTGATGGTGGAGCTGCGTGGTACTCCAGCAGGGCTTCGCCAAGCACTACGGAGGACGAGGAGGAGGAGGGGTAGGGCTGTGTCGAGAGAGGAAGAAACTCGTGTGTTTGGCAGCCCCGAACCCTCCACTATATATAGGAGGAGGAGGAGGGAGGGCACATCCCTAGGGTTCCCACCCTAGAAGCCGACGGCAGCCCCATATGCCATCTGGTGCGGCGGCCAGGAGAGGGAGTGGGAGGGGCGGTGCCCTAGGTGGGCCTAGGGCCCATCTGCCCCTAGGGTTTGCCCCCGCCCACCTTATGCTATGCCTTGGGCCCTTGTGGGGGTGCACCAGCCCACCTAGGGGCTGGTTCCCTCCCACTTGTGGCCCATGCAGCCCTCCGGTGCCTGTGGCCCCACTTCGTGGACCCCCGGAACCCTTCCGGTGGTCCCGGTACGTTACCGGTGATGCCCGAAACATTTCCGGTGACCAAAACCTTACTTCCTATATATGAATCTTTACCTCCGGACCATTCTGGAACTCCTCATGATGTCTAGGATCTCATCCGGGACTCCGAACAACCTTCAGTAACCACATACACTATTTCCCTATAACCCTAGCATCATCGAACCTTAAGTGTGTAGACCCTACGGGTTCGGGAGGCACCTAGACATGACCGAGACACCTCTCCGGTCAATAACCCACAGCGGGATCTGGATACCCATGTTGGCTCCCACATGCTCCACGATGATCTCATCAGATGACCACGATGTCGGGGATTCAATTAATCCCGTATACAATTCCCTTTGTCTACCGGTATGATACTTTCCCGAGATTCGATCGTCGGTATCCCTATACCTTGTTCAATCTCGTTACTGGCAAGTCCCTTTACTCGTTCCGCAACACATCATCCCGTGGCTAACTCCTTAGTCACATTGAGATCATTATGATGATGTCTTACCGAGTGGGCCCAGAGATACCTCTCCGTCACACGGAGTGACAATTCCCAGTCTTGATTCGTGCCAACCCAACAGACACTTTCGGAGATACCCATAGTGTACCTTTATAGCCACCCAGTTACGTTGTGACGTTTGACACACCCAAAGTATTCCTACGGTATCCGGGAGTTGCACAATCTCATGGTCTAAGGAAACGATACTTGACATTAGAAAAGCTTTAGCAGACGAACTACATGATCTTGTGTTATGCTTAGGATTGGGTCTTGTCCATCACATCATTCTCCTAATGATGTGATCCCGTTATCAACGACATCCAATGTCCATGGTCGTGAAATCGTGACCATCTATTGATCAACGAGCTAGCTAACTAGAGGCTCACTAGGGACATGTTGTGGTCTATGTATTCACACATGCATTACGGTTTTCGGTTAACACAATTATAGCATGAACAATAGACAATTATCATGAACAAGTAAATACAATAATAACCATTTTATTATTGCCTCTAGGGCATATTTCCAACAATCCATACCAACCATATCATGACGTTACATGTACGACGAGATTCTTCAGCAACAACACTTTTAGTAAGGAAACGACACTCAAGCGATGGATCTAGATTTTCATCTGGAAGAATCAATCTGAGCAATGCCTTGAACAAGGCAACAATGTAAGAAAGCATTGTCATTGCGATGTATAACCAGCACGGGTCAGCCTAGATTTTCACCCCGAAGCTAGAGACTGGTGCTCGAGTAGCACCATCATCGAAGTAATCCAAGTGTTGTCGCCACCAATTTCTCGCGATCCCAGCAATTACATGTGACGAGACTACCGTCAATGCACAACCATTTCTCGGCGTCAAGCCGTCGTTCGTAATTTGCATCTCATTGCATAAGTCAACCCCTAGATAGTGAAAGATGTACATTCCCAAAGATCTTTCGGTCACCATCACCATCATGAAGCCATAGGAGGTCGTTGCAGGGCAATCTGCAGTTTGCAGTCACCCTAACCCGGTCGGCCAGACCTGGATGACCACCACCAAGCCGTTCATATAGCATGTATGATGAGGAGGGGATTCGGATGAACGGAAACAAGATCACCAATGAGTCCCAAAACTTATATGAAGCCAATATTTTCTCCATTAGACGGCCATAATAATGTTCGCAAAACATTAGTAGGAAAGTTACTTTTTTAGAGGTAAAGCAGCTTTAATTAGCTAGGAATAAGTTCAGGGACACAGATAAAGTCTGAAAAAACAGAAAGCCAAACATGACGGCCGAAAGCTAAAGTAGTCGATGCTTTAGATAATTTATGAGCTTCAAGATTCAACTCCCGCTTCTCATGGATGAAATCAACCGAAGCTAAATCATGCCTTCTTCCCTTGATATCTTGAATAGTTGTTGCCGAAGGTCCTCTATAATCACATTTCAGATGTGTGATCGTTGCCATGCAATCGGTAGCAACCACAACTCTCTGGCAACCCAGATACACTGCTAAAGATAGCGCCTCCATTCCTGCCAGCGCTTCAAGAACCTCCGGATCTACCAACTCCTGAAAAGATATTGTGGAAGCACCCAAGTAGAAAAGTTACTCGAAGGCTCTGACTGGCCCATCCCAACCCAACTCAACGTTTGTATTCACAGTTTCAGTTTTCCTTTTGATCAAATCACCGATTACAACTTATACGCCGTTGCAGTGAGAAAAAAGAAAGACCCTCATAAGTGGCACATCGTGACACGAACACATAACAATTTCGAGTATTATTTACGACAACTTAGTGACCTGAGGATGATAAACTTAGTTGTCAAGTATGGCAACTTTATTTTGGATGACAAGTTTAAGTTTTTTTTTTAGAGGATAAATTTAGTTATAAAAAACGTCATTGTCAGCCTTTCATGTCATACGTGTAGCACTTATCATTTGAGAAAAAGAAAGAAAAAACCATCACAAAAAATAGACTGCATATTCTCGCCGTTTGGAACACTTAGGAATACGTTCGTACGTGCATGCAACCACGAACGAGTCTCCGGCCGGCAGGCTAGCTAGATACCATGAAAATCTATGAGACGACAATTAGCCTCGTAATGCCCATCACTGACAACGACTCTGGGACTCTTCACAGCGACCAGCACGGCTCATATATAAGCAAGAACTTGCTTACACATCAGATCGGTGTAAGATAAGCCACCATTGGCAGTGCAATCGAGCATTAGTCCTCAAAGAACTAATTCATCGCACCACCATGTGCTTCCTCACAGCTAGACGGAGACGTCAGGACGAGGAGGAGCGCCGGAGACAAGTGATGAAGCGAAGAGAAGAGGCAGAGAAGCGAAGGGAAGAGGCGGAGAAGATGCCCTGCTTCCGCTTGAGAAGGAACCTGGCCGCCTACGAGATGGAGGAAGGAAGGAGGATAAGAAGGGCTGTCGAGAGGGCCAAGGCGATGGAGAACGCCCAGGCGGCCGGCAGGGTACATGGGAAGGGGAAGAACGTGTCACCACAGGAGGCGAGAATGGAGAAGGAGAAGATGAGGAAGGAGAAGAAAGAGGAGGAGAGGCTCAAGGAGAAGGTTGAAAAGGAAAGGAAGAAGCGCGAGGAGGCAAAGAAGAAACGGGAAAGAGAGGCCAAAGAGAAGGAGATGGAGAAGAAGAGGAGAGAGGCGTCCAAGAAGAGAAAGACCGCCAAGGGAAAATGATCCTGGAATGTTGCTTGATCATGGTATCATTGGTCCATTGCATATCTCTTGTTTCTAGAGCCTGCACTCATGACAGGAAAGTATTTTTTGTTGATCTCCTATTTGAAACCACGTGCTATCACTTGAAATGTTGTAAACTGATTGAGCTTTAACTGTTGGTGACATCAGGGACTAAGTAGCTTTCTCGTACGGTGCACACACTCTAGGAAGCATTTCTACTTTTAACCTCGCGGTTAGAAAAGACTTGCTCACTATGGGTTATACTACTTGTGCACGTCCTGCTTTATAGCATCTCACACTTAAAAACTTATTTTTGGCAACCAAAGACCCATGCATATTATTATTTTTGTCAGAAAACTTCTGGTATATTCATCTTCAATCGTAGCAGTACACCGAACATCGATATAATAAAAAGGGTTATTTATATCCAAATCTATGGACCACCTAGCGACGATACACGCCCTGACTGAAGCGATACAAAGAGAATCCAAACAAGGTACATAACAAGCGCATTCAAACCCCAAATAAATAAAGGCATCTCTAACGGAACCCCTAAATTTAACTCCCCAAACAGAGTAAATTACAAAAAACCATCACAATAATGCAAAGGTCATCAAACACCCACCAAAATGAATGTTTTTTGGTGGTTTTTTCATGAAGCATTGATAACTTCGACCCAATTGTGGTTGTCTTTTGTAATTTACTCCCCCAAACACCTTCTTAAACCTGAACTCCTCAAATTTAAGGAGTAACACAAATGATGACATAACGAACCCTTAAACTTGTCTCCCCGAAGAATATTTGGCACACACATTTAACATACTTTATCTCATAATTAAACCACAGTTCAACATCATACATAGCATAGTTAAGTGATATGTTCCCTACTACATTGATACTGCATAGACATGAAATTAGTTAAAACATCAAGATAAACTAAATAGAGCTACATACTTGATACTAAATCGACACTACTCATCATGTTCGGAGAAGTCCAACTTGGAGGAGACAGGGGATCACACCACGTCGGAGGGGCCAACCTCGTGGTTGTTGACGGTGGGCCGACTCTAGGGCATTTCGTCCACCTTGTTATCCTCATCGGGGAGCTCATTGAACATCTCTTGGATCTGACACTCTAATTATGTTTTCAGAGTCGGAGCAATGCGATATGGATGCATAGATACATGTTTAGCACCTGATATAAGAGGAATTGTGTGGTAATAAGATCGTCGAGGATGAAGGCCCGTTGGGGGCTCAAACACATGCTTAAACTAATCCAATATATCTTGCACTTCCGGGGAAATGGGTAAGTGTTGGGTTTAGTCCCACATCGGTTGTGGGAGGAGGACATAACACGACTTATATGGATGGGGATGTCCCCTCCTAACAGGCTAGTTTTTTTAGAGGAGAGGGTCCAAGGCCTCTCATAAGTCGGTGTTGTTCTTCGGTTGGGCCTGATTGACCCATGTGGATCGAAAACGCTGGTGTTAGCGGACACAAGATTGCATAACAGTAAGTTTTCAGTTATCAGCAAAGTGGCTGTTCTCATTGATTGATGGCCTATCACATGCGCAGTTCATCGGAGTAGCTGTCACATTATGGGCGATATGGTCATCGAGGAGGAAAGCTATTCATGAGGGCATTTTTTAAAGTCCACAAGCTACACAAGGTTTCATTTACAGATATATATCAGAGTTAGAGATCATAAGGGAGAAGAAGTCAACGCAAACTGCTAAACCAAGTGTTTCACCAAGGGGTGAGAGAAGGCAGAAGGCACCTCCTCTGGGTTTGCCAAGGTACATGTAGATGCTGGAGTACCCACGCCATCAAGATGAGGCACAACTGCTACGGTCGCTAGAGATGATAAGGGAAACTACTTCGGAAGCTCCTCACCGATAATTCATTGCGTCCATGATCCTGCAACGCTAGAAGCAATCGCATGCAGGGAGGCCCTTTGCTTGGCCGAAGACCTACTCTTGCATAGCTTTGTAGTTGCATCAGATTCCAAGCAAGCAGTGGGAGATATCTTCAAGGGAAATCAAGGGAGATATGGTACTATCATTAGGGCGATTCAGCATCGTTCGTCTATGTTTAGCTGTAATTTTATTTTTGAAAGTCATGAGTCTAACAATGAAGCTCATAGTCTAGCCAAGTTTTCGCATCCATTAGGTCAGAAACACCGTGTGTGGCTTGGGAAGCCCCATGGTTCGAGATGTATTCCACTCTCTGTGGCATTTGATCAATAAAACTTGGCTTACCCCCTTAAAGAAAGGAAAGTGCATGCTTCAATTACTGTCACTTCTGAAGCAACAACTGCAGTTCCCGACAATGTAATCTCCACATTCTTGTGAGAGAAAGACATCCAATGATTTTCTCGATCAACAAGCGTTGGACTGTGTGAGGAAGGCCAGTCGAGGCCTATGATACCATCATAACTGCCCAAGGGGATGGTGGAAAAGATCCAGGCTTGAACCGCCTCCTCCTCTCGCCTCGCTCACGTGAGCGACCGGGAGGCCTAACCCTAGCCGCCGCTTGGTTCCCTCCCCATTCGCCTCCCCCTCGCCGCTGTTGGGCTAAACCCGGTCGATGCAGGTGGCGGCGGGGCTCTTTTCGTCCTCTCGCACGGGAGATCATGCACGGGTTGGATCTGTCGAGCTGAGCGCCATGCTGGTGGACGAGTGCGGCGGCGTGGCTGCGCCCGTGGCGGCCGGCGACGGTTCCTTGGCGGCGGGTGACGGGCGTCCTGGCCTGGTGGTTGTTCTGACTCGGGCTGGGCTGACATTAGCTGCACCGACAGCGTGCGTTCGACGCCGGATCTAGGTGGAGAGGGCCTTTGGTGGCACGGGTTCCAGGCTATCGGCCCTGCAGGGGTCACCATCTGGTGGGGGCGTCTTGGGCGGCCGGCGGCGTTGGGGGGTGGGGGTGGTGCGCGTCCGTGTTAGCTGCTCTGGTTGGCAACGGTTGGATGTGCATGCGCATGCCCGCTGGCTCTGATGCTTGGAGCTTGCCGGGCGGTGCGGGTTGAGCAGTGGCCTGGTGTGGTGGCTGCTCCGGCCATGGGTGGCTCCACAACATCTTGGCAGGTCGGCTACAGCGGCGACTGGCATGTCCCGGCGTTGGCTTGTCCGTAGGCAACATGTGTCGGCCTTCCATCCGTCTACTTGTCGTCCGGACGTTACCTTTGTCGAATGGCTCGTCGTCTCCTAGATGTAGTTCATCGCTTGTCTCGCGCCCGGAGCCGCAGGACCGAGCTTATCTCGCGCCCGACAACAGGACCACGCCCGTCTCGTGCACGATAGCAGGACCGAGCCCGGTTCATGCCCGGGGTTGCAGGACGGAGCGATGGAGGCCAATTTTGACCGACCCAGGGGTGCGAAAGGCAGGACCTTTCCGCTCATCTCTTTGGTTAGGGTAGCGGCAGATCTCGGGTGAGGTGGTGTCAAGGTCCTAGATGCCAGGACGACGACCCTGGTGGTGGTAGCGCGGTGCTCATGGGTAGAGCCCGTGGGTCGGTGCTACCCGGTGGCCATGGTCGTGTGGGCGGCGTGGCAGCCGGGATATGGTGTTCAGTGGCGATGAGTGTCGGCCGGGGCAAAAACCTGTGCTATCTTCGGACGGACGGTGGCGGCGAAGTTTGTTCCCTTTTCGAAGGCGTCGTCGCGGATCTCATTACCTGTCATGTTGTTTTAGGAAAAACTCTGATCCTCGGATCGGGCGATGACGGTGCTCCACTGTCGCTTCCTTTCTGAAGGCATCGCCTTGAAATACACGGTTGGTCATATGCGGCTACATCTCTTCGTATTAGGGGTAGTGTTGTTGCACTCAGCGCGTACGTATCCTACCTTCGATGTGTGCGTGTGTTGTGATGGGTGTGTTTATACTTGGATGTTGTTAATCGTTGTTTTATACTATATAAAACGGACCGAAAGCCTTTCTTTTAACTGCCCAAGGAAACTATCTTGAAATTGCTAACAAACTGTGGCCAGAACAGTTCCAAACACGGTTCAGGAGCTGGCTGCTGCAAGGTACTGTATCACCGTTTGCTATCTGCACAAGTTCCTTGGGCATGGGAACTACGTTGCTCCGTGTCCCTCCGCTTCCTCCTGCGCTATTGGCCGTTCCGTTTCGCTTCGACCCACACATGACACACACACATACTCTATATTAATCCAACCAAAAGCAATCGGACCTAGCTAGTAGTAGTATTCTACCTCTCATACCTACCCAAACATACAAGAGGAGCAAGCAAGAGCATGGCGACGGCGCCGTCATCGAACTCGAAGCCGGCCAAGACGACGCCGCCGCACATCCTGCTGCTCCCCTACCCGGCGCAGGGCCACGTGAACCCGTTCCTTCGGCTGGCCAAGCTCCTGCACGCGCGGGGGCTCCACGTCACCTTCGTCCACACGGAGCACAACCACGGCCGCCTCCTCCGGTCCCGCGGCCCCGGCGCCGTCACGGGCGCCCCCGCCGACGGCTTCCGCTTCGAGACGATCCCCGACGGGCTCCCACCTTCCGAGCACGACGCCACGCAGGACATCTGGGCGCTCTGCGAGGCCACGCGCCGGGCGTGTCCTGGCCACGTCAGGGAGCTCGTCGAGAGGCTCGGGAGGACGGAGGGAGTCCCGCCGGTCACCTGCGTCGTCGCCGACGGCGCCATGGGGTTCGCCGTGCACGCGGCCAAGGACATGGGGCTGCCGGCGTACCTCTTCTTCACCCCCAGCGCCTGCGGCCTCCTGTGCTACCTCAACTTCGACCAGCTTGTCAAGCGAGGATACGTGCCATTCAAAGGTAACCTGTGTTCTAATCTGTAGCCATCAACATTAACATTAAGCATAGCTATCACATCTACTTAGTACGAGTACTACTTACAACCAACATAAGAAACTGAAAAACCTACTGGCTAGATCTAGATCAGAGATGGTTTTTCATCCGTGCCCAGTTCAGTCTACCTACGCTGATGGTCATCGAGCAAAAAGATAATGAAAAGGTCATGTTTCAGTGATGAACCATTCAATTCGGCTTTCATTCGATATTGGAAGCTAGAGCTAGTTAATGTATTTCGTCGTAGAGTTCCAGCGTTCCAGTCACCCATACGATCGTGACAACAGCAAAAGAATCAAACCCTTTGGTCAACTATTTCAAACAGATAACATATAAATACAAGGCTATAGCCTTTTATAATTCACACCGAATCAAGCCGTGTGTAAAATAACATCAAGTGGGCCGAAAGATAACTCGGAATGTGCTACATGACTGATTGGCTACTCGATGAGACCAACACTTACTCCATTTTCGTTTAGTCCACGTAGCCTTGATTTAAGTCAAACTTTGTAAACTTTGACAAAGTTATAATTTTTTATTTATATCTGCAATATAAATAAAAAACTTTAAGTTCAAGATTACTGAAACAGCAGGATCAAAACTAGAATATCTGAGAATCGAACCTTAGTAATGATCTTTGAGGCTTTTATATGCACAACGCAAGCCATTTACAAAAGCATATCCTAGTAATGTTGACCTGAGACTTGACACAATGAAGAATTCAAAGCATGATTCACCCGGTGTAACAGAATCCGGAACTAGACATGTCTCGCGTACTCAAAGAATGCACAGGCCTATACGTGAACGAAAATGTTGGAATATGTTGATCGCCTCTCGTCATTAGATCAAACTTTTGGATGAGCTAGCTGGAACATGAATACAATATGGTTTCCTATCTCTTCGACGCATAGACTATTCCCAATAGCACTTGCTTGAAAGAGGTATCACCAAGGATCACTAAATTGTGACTCACAGATGTCCATAGGATTTATTCTTAGTTTTACTTAACAGAGCAATTATAAGATTCATTCATCATCGTAAATATCTTACTTCTCTTCATAATGTGGCTTGTCCTATACTAAGTGTGATTCTGTATACCACTATAACTACTAAGAAAACACCATCGGTCTTCTAGCTTTAAGCTTTTCTCCGGGGCATTTTTTAGGGTCCATAATCATTAGTTAAACCAATAAACTTTGGTAGTATGAACATGCGTACACTTAGTACGTAAGCCATTAGTCCCTTTATCATTTTTCATGTGTACACCGCCAAAAGTTCCAAAATTTCCCCTTGCACCGTCAAAAGTTCCAAAATTTCAAATTGATAACACGATAAATCTTAATACCAATGTAAAAGTAGTTATGGGTAGAGATGTTTAATATTCATACTTGAATGCCAAATGGTAGAGAACAAAATTTTATAGTATTCCGTTGTTGTCTCTTCGTTGGAACTCACTTGCTTTTACTAGCACTTACATAGTTGGGTTTCATTGGACGTGGAGTATTTGAGCTCGAACTCAAATATACCTTCATGAACAGTTAAATGAAAAAATATTTTAAAAAATTCTGAATTATTTTTGTGATTAACTTTGACAAATGTTTTAAGTTCTTGCATTTTTTTATCATGAGTTCACATTCGAGGAAGGCATGAGAAAAAACGATGCTCTGAAAATGCTACTTTCGAAAGCATTCTGAAACACTTATTATTATTTTGCCACGCCTTACACGAATGTGATCTCATGATGAAAATTTGCAAGCACTTAGAACATTTGTCAAAGTTCATCACAAAAAAATCAGAAATTTTTAAAATGTTTTGAATTTTTTTTTATTTTACTGTTCATGCGGGTGCATTGGAGCTCAAGCTCAGAAGGGTACTTTCCGGTTTCATTTACTTTCTTTGTTGCTCCGACCATGATGGGATATTCAATAGTTGTTGAGTGATGCAACGTACCACCATTATTATCAACCCCCTTGTATTAGTAAAGATTTTCAAACTATCTATTGATCCTTGCATTGAGCTAAGATGTTGATAAGTAGACACGAACATACTGAAAATAAAGTTATGCAACTAGATAATTAAGTAAATATATTGTAGATGGTCAACCATTAGAAACTTTGAGAGATAAAGTGGAAGATGATTAGTATTTGTCCTTTTATTGTATCAGATATAACTTCAGCCATAAGTTTTTGTAACCGACATGGTAAAATCTAGAAATTACCAAAACTGAAAACTAAAATGTATAGTGCAAATAGTGAAATGTATAGTTTTTGTAACCGACATGGTAAAACTAAACTGAAAACTAAAACTGAAAACCAAAACTAAGATCTCATCACAAAAAGCCCAATAGTGCAAATAGAAACGGTGAACTTTTGGCGACAATAATGGTGCATGTTGGGTAAACATCAAACCGTAAGTCTAGTTTCTGGACTATAGTGCATACGAGCAATGTTGGGGGACGTCTCGCTAGGAGAGGTGTGATTATGTGACGAGCAATTCACTCTTGTCGACATTTTGATCCCTTATTGAAAATTTACGAATTGCAGAGTGACCCGCTCTAAAGTACCATCCTTTAGTGTCTGAACCTAATGCTACACCCACATGAATATACGTAAGTTTACGAAGCATTTTTGTTACACATATATTGTTTTAGAAGTTTACTTGCACACAAATTTGTTATGTTATTTCTAAAGGGGATATTCCACACACACAAAATCTAGGGATGTGCTTACTTAAGTGAGCGAAATATTGTGAGTTTTGGCTGCAAATTATACTTCCATTCCAAAACGGGGTGTTTTGTAACAGAAAAATGGAATAATATTTCACAATTTCGTTCAAGATGTTGCCAAAGTTAAGGCTAGTGTGATCCATGTAACAAATGGACTATTCTTAAACTGAAAATGAATTATGTACATTGGAATATTGTTTTTGAAGGATGTACATTGGGACTTATTCTAATGAACATATGTTCACGCAGATGAGAGCTGCTTCACCAACGGGTACCTGGACACCCCCGTGGACTGGATCACTGGCATGATCAGCAACCTCTGCCTCCGTGACTTCCCGACGTTCATCCGCACCACCGACGCTGACGATGTGATGTTGACCATCAACATCAAGCAGTGCGAGTTCGACGCCCCTGCCGCTGACGGTATCATCCTCAACACCTATGGCGACCTCGAGCGCGCCGCGCTGGATGCCATCCGCGAGCGTCTTCCCAACACCTTCGTCGTCGGGCCCCTCGGCCCGGAGGTCTCGCCGCCATCGTACCTCCCCTCCCTCACCTCGAGCCTGTGGAAGGAGGACGACCAGTGCGTTGCCTGGCTAAACGCGCAGGCGGACGGTTCAGTGATGTACGTGAACTTTGGGAGCATCACGGTTGTGACGAGGGAACAGATGGTGGAGTTTGCTCGGGGGTTGGCCGACGCCGGAAGCCCATTCTTGTGGGTGGTCCGGCCCGACATGGTGCGTGACGGCGGCAATGATGATGGCAAGATGCCGGTGCCGGATGGGTTCGCGGAGGAGGTCGCGGGGCGAGGGCTGATGGTGGGGTGGTGTGACCAGGAGGCGGTACTGGGCCACCGTGCGACGGGGGGTTTCTTGAGCCACTGTGGTTGGAACTCGACGTTGGAGAGCCTGTGCGCTGGCGTGCCAATGCTGTGCTGGCCCTTCTTCTCGGAGCAGGTGACCAACTGCCGCTACGCGTGTGAGGAGTGGGGTGTGGGCATCCAAATGTCGCGCGAGGCCGGGCGGGGAGAGGTTGAGGCCGCCGTGAGGGAGCTGATGGGCAACGGGGAGAAGGCGGAGGCAATGAGGAGGAAGGCAACAGAGTGGAAGGATAAGGCCGCGAGGGCGGCCGCGACGGGCGGGTCCTCGCAACGGAACCTCGAGAGGTTCGTCGACGAGATCGCACACATCAAGGGCTAGAGGACTCGTATCATGCATCTGGTGTGTTGTTTCTTCCTTGTGACCTTTGGCGAATGGTTCATGTGAAGATATTGCTCCAAATTGTCTTGTAAACTACAAATAAACTTTTGGATTCACAGTAAATTTGGGACGATATCTATTTTTGTTTAGGCTAGAAAGTTGGTCCAGCTTTTTCGTTGTTAGTCGATTTTAGGGCGAGGTCGAAGACCGACCCAGGGTGAGGTCGAAGCTAGGACCTCGCTGCGAGCCACGGCGTCCCAGGCAAATGCGAGGAAGCTAATTTGTCCAGAATGCTAATGGCCCCAGAGGACCTAAAATATGCTCAGGTATAATGTGTAAGTATCTATAAATGGGGAACTCCTAATTGGCGCTGCAGCCGCCAATTAGGTAAGCTGGCGCTCACAGCCTCGAGTTCGTGGACTGGCCCAACAACAACTTTGCTCCTTCGTTTCCTTTCGTTCGATGGGAACCAGTTCCTTTTTGCGAGATAGTTCCTTCGCTTGGTTGCAACCCAAGTCATCTGTTGATCGGTCAATTTCTCAAAAACAAAATACTGTTGATTGGTCAAACCATTTGGCGTTTGACTTTTTGAAAAATAGACCTAAAAAATGTTCATTGATTTGCAAAATACTTCACAGATTTAAAAAAAATCATCGAAATTTTTAATAAAATCATCAAATATTAAAAGAGTTCATCAATTTCAAAAATGTTCATCGAATTTGAAAAAAGTTCATAATTTTTTTAGAAAGTTCATCAATTTAGAAAAAAGTTCATCAATTGTAAAAAGAGTTCATCGACTGTGAAAAAAAGTTCATCGGAATTCGCAAACAATTCATTGAATTTTATAAAAAAATCAAAAAACTTCATAAATGTTAAACAAAAACTTCAAGAAATTCAAAAAATAATCCACGCATTTAAGAAAACAAAAAAAATCGAATAAACCGTCAAAAACGGTAGCGAACCGGAAAAACAGAAAAAAAGAATTAAATGGACGAATGGAAACTTAATCACATTGCGATGGCCTAGTGGTTAGTGCGGTCTCAACGAAGCATTAGGTCAAGACAACTGGGCCGGCCCAAGCACGGAGCGGGGCACGCTATGCCCTTTAGCAAAAATTGCCTGTTTGTCTCAAAAAAAGAAGCAAAAATGACCTGTAACGGATGCCTGCAGCGCTAAATAGGGAATGCCCTATAAATGTCCTAAGGTCGACTTTTCAACAAGGCAGGATGCGCCCACACGCAGTATTTGAAGGCCCAATCAGCTACACAGAATAGGCCTCGTGAGGTCCATTTCTCTGTTGGGCTGTTCCAGTATGGAAGTCGAGCTGAAGTTTGAAGTCTAATACGAAGTACATTCCCCCCTCAACCAAAACCTCAAGACAATGGTGACTGTCTCGGAAAACTTTTCGAAGATCATGCATTGCATGCTCCCATTTTCAAGCTTCAGTGTTGAAGTTCACCTTTGGTCAGCTGATAGGCCAATTAAGTTGAGCCGAGCGACCAAGAAGCATCTGTAAGGCCATCTGGCCCCTGCTGTTTCCAAGAGCTAAAGTTTACTGCACCAAACACCATTTACACACACACACACACATTCCATTAGCCAGACGACTACGGGTGGATCATGCGTGCACTCGCGTTAAAGACTTATTAAAGTTACCTGCACCAGGCTCGTCCACGCATGCATGTATATATATGCATGCACCAAAATTATAGTGTGCTCCTACCATCTAGTAGTAAGTGTAAGTGCAGCTAGCCACCATGGAAAGCAGCTGGGGTGTTGGTGGCGTCGCTTGCCGTCTCCAGTGCGAGATCAGCTCCGTCGAGGTCACGGGACTCGGCTGCACCGGTGCGTTCTTCCTCCGGTGCCACGTCCCCGCGGGCGGCGGGAGGACGATCCAGATCGACAGCCAAAGCGCCGACGCCGAGCGCTGCGCCGGCGACCGTTCCACATCAACCGACGTGGTCTCGTGGCGCGACGTGGCGTCGCTGGCATGCGACGGCTCGCCGACGTGCGTGCGGGAGCTCGCGGACACGAGGAGCGTGGTGTTCGAGGTGCGGAGAAGGCAGAAGAAGATCATGGGGCGCGCCAGATCGTCGGAGCTGCTTGGCCGCGCCGAGGTTGCATGGAGGGACGTCGATGTGCCAGCGGTGGAGCGGCGAGTCGCGCTTGCCGTGTCCGGCCGGAGCAAAGGCGGGACGGCCCGGAACGATCCCGCGGCAGTGATGTCGGTGAGGATGAGCGTGCGCGTGTCGGAGACGGCTGCGCCCGTCCGCCGGAACGCGGACTCGCGGCGGGAGACTTATGGGTGTGAGTGGAGCGCGGGCGGGAACGACGACGTGTACGGAGTGGCTGCGTGCGGTGTAGCAGACGACGCGGACGAGTAGTTCGGCGTTCAGTAGTTTTAGCTTAACGGCGTCTCTATCAGGCTCCTGAATCCTAAAATTCCAAAACTTGCTAATATTGGGAGGAGCAAATAAACAACTGTATGACCTCCCACGTCGAGAAACGAAGCTGCTTTTGCAAGATCGCAAGCTTAAGAATTTCGTTATTGTCCTCCATATCCAAACTCTAAGAGCCACGCACCTCTATTTCAACCCTCAAACGTTTGCGGACATGTCCGTCAATGACCGGATATGTTCGTTTTAAGTCTCTATTTGTTCGTTCATGTAGTCATAATTTCTGTGTGTGTTTTCATATGTTCGATCACTTGTACGTGACTAGTGAAAATAAAAAGAAAAAAGATGATCCGGGGCAACGTCCTATGTGACGGACTGGCCAGATGTGTCCGCAAGCCCTCCTATTTTTTCTACATTTGAAATGGATATGAGCATTCGCGGATGGTCCTCACGTATAGGGGTAATATGAAAGATCCATTAGGTTAGTTTTTTAATTCTTTTTCATGTTGGGTCACTCATCGCTCACGTCCGTGTACGTTTAAAAAATATTTGAGGAGTCACGCTATAGACTTTGCAAGGGGGAAGCTTCTGAATGTTTATTTTTTTCTCGTATTTCCTTTTCTGTTTGAATTTTTCCTTTTTCTTGTTTGAATTTTCAGCTTTTCTTTATGCTCATCCTTTTCAAGGCATCAGAAGCACATGGAAGACCTCCCCGTCTATATAGCTCGCTTCAAGGGAAGCCTGGCCGGTCGCAGTTGTTGGTTTTGTTTGTTCCTTGTCTAGTTAGTTTGTGCTATTCGTTTTTTCCTTTTTGTTTTCTCCTCTTACTATTTTTATTTTTTAAGTAATCTAAATATATATAAATCTTAAAAACACATTTTACTTCAATTTTTGAACATGTTGTGGTGCATTCAGTGTAAAAAACAGTTTTTTTTAGAATCACAAAGCTTTACTTAAGATGTCGTCACAATATTTACAGGGACGAAACCAAGGTTTCCGGGATGGCCTAACCAGACATGGCGACCAGCCCCTAAATTAAGTACATGCTTTGCGAGATTATGAGACTCGACATTAGACTCTCTAAACTCATGCCTAAAAATGACCGATTCAAAAGAAGAAGACCAATCCCTTGTTTCATGTATCACCGCTTCATAGCTTGCTGCGCTCCCTTCCTTGATAGCTTCAATTATGGTGCTGCAATTTGATGACACCACAAGACGATGAACATAGAGATCAGACGCCAGTGCCAAAGCTTCTCTGGCAGCCAAAACTGTAGGATCACTAATGATCGGAAACAGAATACCTGATGCCCCCAAGTACAAGCCTTCAGCATCGCGGCAGACCACTCCAACCGAGCCAAAACGGCCGTTCCCTGATACATCGGCATCAATATTGAGTTTTACGTAATTCTGTGAAGGTGCCTGCCATCGACTAGATCTATCGCGAGGCATTGTAGGAACACCTCGAGATTGGATTCTCTCAAGGCTCTGGATCTCTGTTAAGAACGAACTAACAAAACCCTGGGTTGCTGACGGGCTTTGGAAGATGTCCTCATGAATGGCTTTCCGCCTAGACCACCAGATTGCCCACAAAGTTACTATCATTTTAGTAAAGTCCATTGATGAAAGAGTCTCACTCATGGCAAATAACCATTTCCTAGCGTTCGGTTCCTGGTTCAAGCACATTGTCTCCACTAGCCCTTCATCAGAAAGAGCCCAAACACACTGCGCAATATTGCATGTCAGCAAGCTGTGCCTCCAACTGTCTTTCGATCCACATATGGAGCAAGATGGTGAATCCGCCATGTTGCGGTGATTCAAAAGGTCCCTCGTTGGCAAGGATTGACGGGCTAGCCGCCAAGTGAATAGTTTGAGTTTGGAGGGGACCTTGAGCTTCCATATTGTACACCATCCGGATGATCCGTCATCTCTGTTGGATACCCCTTGTACCTCATCTAGCAAGCCGTCCCTTTCGATCTTGGTGTCGATAACATATTGTAAGCTGATGGAACAAAAAATTGGCCCCTCCTCCTATCCTGAGACCATGACCAGAAATCGTCCACTTACTACGTACACAGTGGAATCTTTAGGATCGCTTCCGCATCCAGCGGCACGAAAACCTGCCTGACAAGTGACGCATTCCAAGTAGCACTCGACGTATCAATTAATTGAGACACCAGAGTCGGTGGGTTATCTACCCTTGAAGTAATAGCCCGAAGCAAGCCGGCCCTCAGAATCCAGTTCTGAGACCAAATATATGTAGTCGTTCCATCGCTGATCCTCCTTATGATTCTTTGTAGCAGAATATCCCAGCCATCAATCACAGATCGTCAAATTTGTGAAGGGTTTGATCCCAGCTCTGCATCCAGGAAGTGCGGCGATGGGAAGTACTTTGCTTTCAGGATTCGGGCACTAAGAGACGATGGTTCCGTTAGCAGCCTCCAAGCCTGGCGACACAAAAGAGCTAGATTGAAAACTTCCAAGTTTTTGAAGCCGAGGCCTCCAAGGTTTCGTGAAATATACAAAATGTTCACGCTCTTAAGAAAATATGTTCATTAGATATCCGGACAATGTTCATCAAAATGTAAAAGAGATATTTGCATAATTTGTAACAAAATTATGTATGACGTTTATAAAATATTTGCACATTTTAAAATATCTTTCATGACATGCATGTGAAATGTAAAAAAAAAATCTTCGCATAGTTTTAGAAAAGACTTGTGACGTTTTTTTTTTGCAACACATAAAATATGGTTGCACGTGTTAAAAAATGTCCAAATCTGTGTTCATATTGTTCACTCTGTACTAAAAAATGTTCAATGTGCATTTTCAAATGTTCAATGTGCATTTTCAAATGTTCAACATGTATCAGGATAAATGTTCAACTTGTATGCGGCAAAAAATTCAATCATGTGTAAACTTTAAACGTGTTTTTAGAAAATGTTCACACACGTTTAAAAATGAAAACAGATATATATAAAAATATGTTATAAATTTGAAAAGTGTTGGAAAACTAATATAAATTTTAGCAAGTTTTAGAAAAATCTTCATGACATTTTGGGAATTGTTCAACGTGTGTTTAGGAATTGTTCACAGTGTATTTAACTAATGTTTTTGTGTGTTCGACAAATGTTCAACATGTATTTGAATAAATGTTCATCATGTTTAAAAAAAATATTTAGCGTATATCTCCAAAAATAGCATGTATATTAAGCTGGTCAATGCATATTTACAAAATTATCATGTGCTTGAAAAGGAAAAGAAAAAACGAAAGAGCAAAAAAGGACAGAAAAAACAAACAAACTGGATTACAAAAAACCTGGTGAAAAACGATAAAGAATAAAGGGTGCACCTGGGACTCAGCTAGCTGAGATTTATCTATGGTCTCATTCATATGACATCGTCACATATATTGGCTAGTATTTATCTTCTCCCCACGATTTGTGTATATCCTATTTCTTTTAGCTTGGCCTTTTCTTTCTCTTGTTGCACGTACGTCTTAGTGGGCTGGCTTGTACATTTTTTACCTGCTGTAACCCAGTTTCCAATTGTTTTGTCTGTTGACTTTCCTGTTTTTACTCTGTTGTTAGTAATCGACCGCATGGTGCTGCTGAAAGTCTTTTGAAATTTTGCGGTTGCAGTTCCCCATTGAAGACATGCAATTCTGCCTTTCTGAGATCTTTACAGTTGTGACACTAAAAAAACTTGCAATGGCACCCTCGAACTTGCCTTATTTATATCATTTAAATTTAAAATAAAAAGAACAAAAAACACGGGAGAAAAAGATAAAACTGAAATAGAAAGAAAAAACATGGGAAATCTGTATTTTTACTGGAAAAAACGTAGGGGGAAACAACAGAAAATGCATGGGGAATGCATGGGGAATGTTTTTGAAAAATAAAAATAAAAAACTTTTGTAAATTGTGACTGAGTTATAAAACGTGGAGTTGTGATATGTCTTGGAAAACACGCAATTGCGACCCCCCCCCCCCCCCCCCAAACGTGCAATTCGCATTCCACCCTTGGGAACTAGTAGTCGGGAAAAATCCTAGAAAACTTGCAGTTGTTACGACCCCCCTTGGGAGTATGAGTTGAGATAAACCCTAGAAAACTTTCATTTGCGACATGCCTTGAGAACGTGCAATTTCGGTTCCCGCCCTTAGAGACTTGCGGTTACGACAAACCTAGAAAACTTGGAGTTGTGACCTACCTTGGGACGTGCAATTGCAATTCCACCTCTGGGGTGTGCAATTGCAACTTAACCTAGAAAACATGTGGTTGTGATTCCCCTTTGGAACATGTGATTGCGACAAACACTAAAAATTTTGCACTTGCGACATGCCTTGGATACCGTGCAGCTCTCATTCCTACCTTTGGGACTTGCAGTTGCGAAAACCCGAGAAAACTTGTAGTTGCGACCTAGCTTAAAAAACATATAGTCGTGATCCCCCTTGGGGACATGAAGTTGTGACAATCCCTAGAAAACTGCAGTTGCGGCATGCTTTGGGAACAGTGTAATTCCGATTCCCACCACTTAGGGGATTGCAGTTATGACAACCATAGAAAACTTGTAGTTGTGACCTGCCTTGGAAAAATGTGCGATTGCGATTCCACCTTTGGGACATGCAATTGTGACAAAACCAAAAAAACATGCAGTTGTGGTTCCCTTTGGGAATAGGGAACATGCAATTGCAACTAACCCTAGAAACCTTGTAGTTGCGACATGCATTAGATACCGTGCAATTCCGATTCCCACCCTCGGGGGTGCAGTTGTGACAACCCTACAAAACCTGCAATTGCAACCTGCCTTGAAAAACATGTAGTTGACCCCCCTTGAGGACATGTAATTGCAACAAAATCTAGAAACTTGTAGTTTTGACATGCCTTGGGAATCATGCAATTTCGATTCCCACCCCTTGGGGGATTGCAATTGCGACAACCCTAGAAAACTTGTAGTTGCGACCTACCTTGGAAAAACATGCAATTGAGATTCCACCTTTGGGACATGCAATTGTGACAAAACCTAGAAGACGTGCGGTTGCAGCTTCCCCTTGGGAACATGCGATTGCGACGAACTCTAGAAAACTTGCAGTTGCGACATGCCTTGGATACCGTGTAGTTCTGATTCTAACAAAGGGGCTTGAAGTTGCAACAACCCTAGAAGATTTGTTATTGCAACCTGCCTTAGGAAACATGCAGTTGCGATCCCACCTTGGGGACATGTAATTATGACAAACTCTAGACGCTTGCAGGTTGTCCGGGTGGGAAAGTTGAAAAACTAAAATGAAAAACTTATGTAAAATGTGAGGGACGTTGGAAAGCGAGGATAAGAACAAAACTCGTTGATACACCACCCTACTATACAACTACAAAAATGGGCCTGAGATAACGAGCCGCTGCTAAGCATCAGATTAAAAAAGCGGAATGAGAAAAAAAAGAGGAGAAAATGGCCCAGAACTGATAAAAACCCAACATGGGCCACTTTCCACCTGGACAACCTTGCCCAACTAGAAAAGCATGAATCTGGATGTAAAAATACATCCAACAACTGATATTGTGAATGATACCAAACAAACAAATAAAAAAGAATAAGATAAATGGATGGCTCATCAAACCACCTAAAAACAAGTTGTTCTTAGCACAAGATAGTGAAACATGCCCGTGTGCGAGCCTCCCTGCGTGTGGCACATGAATAATGACTAGTGGAAGGGACACGCCCAGGCGCCTCTCTTGAGTGGGACTGTGCGCACTAATCATGCTGCCGCATTTTTTAACATACAATATGCGTAGTTCAATGAAGATACTTGAGCAAAGAAGTATAAATCTCCTCCTCTTTTAGGTAAATACTCATAAGACATATAAACAGGTACCTGAAGCAATGAATAGAATTCAGAATACCACAAGGGCCCTGGGAATAAGTATAACCCCATTATTCTGTAAAATATATAATCAAAGCATAGATGAACTAAAAAATTCAAATGGGCATTGAATTGATCTGGGAGCAGCTACAATGTCCCACATCAACACCACCTTACACCACTTGATATGCTCTGCATTGCAGCTACCAACACCCACTACAGTTATCAGAAACCGAGTGACAAATACTTGGAAACAAACAATAATACGGAACTAAATCCATCCAACCAAGATTTATCAGAGGTGGCAGTCGTATGAGGAAGCATTACAAAGTTAGGTGTGAAGCCAAATCAATCAAAGGGTCATGTTTTATAGAAAAAGAATATTTGTCTTCTTGCTGTCGGCGTGCTTGCATAGAGAAAGGAACAAGTTCAAAACCAACATCTCATATAAATATTACGCATCTAACAATCCAAAAAAATAGAGAGGAGTTGTTAATTAGCTGCCTGGGAAGAACTAACATTTCACCAATAAAATATATATATCAGAAGTTTTTGGTGTTTTACTGAATGACATATATCCATCTATAGCTACATAAGTTTTTTATCTACACTCTGAACATGTTCTCAAGTAAACGAAGGCTAAAAGTACAGCAAGTATTCACTGACCAATATAAGGAAGATGATCCAAAAGAAGAGCAAATCCAGTTCTGTCTCAAGCAGCAGCAAGGGTAGTATGGCGGAACTGATCTGCTCAAGATATCATATAAATTAGGTGTGTGACTCTATCACATGGTGCATCATCGGATATCTAGATATCAATATTTCCTCACAAAAGCATGTTACTCGACAACCATCCAATGCAAGACAATAAATGATAATATCATAATAACCTCTTATTGGATAGAGAAAACAACTATTAGAAAAACAGAACAAATGATCCATATCATTAAATCAAATCCAAATCATAAGCCCGACTGACTCAGTAACTTACCACGACCAGACATCAACTACTTCCAAATCATAACCTCCACAGTTTGTCAGTGCTTGTGAAACATCTCCTTTGCTGACATTCTCTCAATTAGAGTTCGATTGCCATGACGATAAGGGCATGTGTAGTTCTTGCTCACTCAAAATCCATGTAAACCATTTTACAGAAACTATCATGCAATAGAGAGTTGAACACATATCAATAGAAATACAAAAAGGCATTACTGATACACACATGACACACCACATTCATCTTGTCATTTTGATAAAGCTGTGATGGGCATGCTACTAAAGCATCAGTTTGATGCTACATAATAAAGATGGAAACTGATTTTTTTTATTAGCAACCAACCAAACACTTTTCTGGAACATCAGTTGACCAAAATCACAGTACGTGAGACCTGCTAGATTAGCTAATTTTTTTTATCAAGAAACAACCTTCGTATACATGCTCTCAAATATAACCGAGCAAGTTTACTTTCTGCAACGTATCCTAACTAAGTACCCCCTCTTTAGATCACTACTTCTTTACGGAGGGAGTAAATATTACTTCAGGAAACCATGACTTTCTATCAATAATTTTTGAGAATTCTAACACACAAGTTTCATGAACCATACAACTCCAGGAAACCAATAGAAAAGGTTGATGGTTGTTAAATCATGAGAACAGCGAGTAGTATACCAGCCATCCGACAAACAAAGCCAATCTGTTGTATAAGTAGAGGTTTGCCTGTCTTCTGGCCAGAAACATCCAGATACCTGCACCAAATCATAATAATTTTTAGAAAGGACACATCATAACCCGGATTCTTGAAGGACTGTATCAGTGGCATCAAACGTTATCATCTCAGTGGTGGCTTCAGTGAAGAGGACGAAAATCAAGCACCTCATATAAGCTTTCTTAACATCTTGAAACTTTCTTTCTGCATCAACATCATCTTCATTTGTATCTGGATGGAGCTTCTTCACAAGCTTTTAGGACAAAGCAAGAATAGGAGGTAAATAAAAAATTGATACAGATATGACAAAATGACTCTAGATCACTCTGTAGTTAAATTCAGATCCTCCAAAAATATCAAACATTCAGAAATGTTTATGGAAGAGTTCTTTTGCAACTGTTCAACATAGAGACCTAGGCATATATTAGCAGCACAGACTAAGAGACAAGATTACCATTGATAATGGGCAAACGGTAATCTAATTTATGCGCATAAAACTCATGGTGAACTAATAATGGGTGAACAATTAATTTATTTTTAAGCTTAATACTCCTCATCTCTTACACGACACATCTAGCTGATAATAATACATGTTTATTTGGAGCGTGGAACATCTACCAATTAGAAGTTTTAACCAAAAGGAACCTTCATGTTCATATTGAGACGATGCAAGACATAAAGCCAAAGACTCGGTAGCACTTACACTACGTCCTACAATATGTTATATGTAAATCTGCAAACATGAAATTTGATCAATTACTCATGGGGTAAATTTTGTTTCTTCTTTACAGATCCTTCTAGCAACAAAAGAATTTGCACATAGAAAAAAGTGTCCTCCTTTAGTTGAGCGGACGCAGCGAGACAAGAGCAGGAGGGAGCCGGCCGTCTCTGCAGCCCGCATTGCTATATGTTAGCAGCTGCGTCAGTTTGTGTAGAAATATTTTTGCTAGCAAACCAGAATTCAACCTTTATCCATTAGTTCCAATTACGAAGCCTGCACATTAGCTAGCAGTTTCCTCCGGCAACAACCTCCTACTCCTTGGAAAAAAAAGTCCAATGTATCCAACACAAAGAACATCCCATTGGCATTAATTTATTTGCCTATCTCCAAGCAATATGTCCAAGAACCATGCTATGCATCCACGTCCTACCTGCTACTGACTTGGGAACTTACCAGTCGTATGAACCTTCGACGAACAAGATGGCTACGAAAGTGCAGGCCTCCAGCGACTTGCTGAGTTGGGATGACAGAGGCGAATCAATGCTTGACCAAACAGTAGGGCATGTCGGACACGTTGCTCCTGCCAAGAAAGACGGTGACGGCACCGTGGAGCACCGCCGCTGCAAGCGTGGGGATGGAGGCGGAGCTGCATCGGCGGCCGCGCATGAAGAAGTGGTCGGAGCTCCTCGATGCCATCTCCTTGCTCCCCTCCTCTGCAACCACCATGGTGGCCGCCTGGAACACGAAGACAGAAGGCTTGGGGAAGAAGAGGGTCTCATGGGGGGGGGGGGGGGGGGCGCCTTCTCTAGTGGCCGGCATCGGAGGTGATGGGATGTGCCTATGAGGCCGAGGCGGCGGCGATCAGGGATGGGGCGGCAGCGGCAAGAGCAGGGATGGGGCGACGACGAGCAGGGATGGGGCGGCAGCGACAAGATTAGGGACGGGGCGGCGACGAGCAGGGATGGGGCGGCGGCCGTGCTAACCCTAGCCTGGGGAAGGAGAAAACGAGAGAGAGGGTGAACGAGGAGGAGAGCAGAGGATTCGACGGCACAGTAAAATCATGAAAACGAAATGCAAAGAGAGCTCATCTCGTTTCAGCTTTTCTCCATATACATGTACGTCCGTATAACCCAGGATAACAACAAAAAGGTGGAAATGAATTCTCAAAAAAAAGGCGGAGAGGACTATCGTTTAAAAACCCATACTGGTCCATAAAAAATGTAGCGCACAACGGCCCAGCTTCGCATCGCTCGTGAACAAAAGAAAAAGCTAACAGGAGCCCGGGACAACTGCACACGCACAAATCTCAACGCAATATATTAATCTAATGGACAAGGACATGAATGATTCCAAACTAAAACTCAGCTAGCTGAGTTCAGCAAACCCGAAGAATAAAACGCAAAAAAAAAACATGAAACCTTTTCAAAATCAACTAAAACTGATGGAAGGTTCCATGAATCTGTCCAGCTTGGTGAGACATAAGACGGAGTGTTCGGCAGGAACGTCAAAATGAAGGAGAGAAAACTGGGCCGGCTCGACGTGTGGTACTCCTTCCGTTTCTAAATATAATATTTTTTAGAGATTTTACTATAAGACTATATACAAAACAGAATGAGTGAATCTATATTTAAAAATATATCTACATATATCCGTATGTAGTTTATAGTGTAATTTTTAAAAAGTTTTATATTTAAAAACGAAGAGAGTAGTATATAACACTGACGTAACACGTGAGACCGTTTCAGAAAAACTGTGCAAACGTGAGTAGGCTCTTCTGGAGAGAAAAAAGTGCAACGTTAGTAGGCTGTAGGCGCGTTCGCTATTTATCCCATCTCCTGGATTGCATTGCAGTGCCCTCAAGCTGGAGCCAGCTATCCTGTAATAAAACGAAAGGAAAGCTGGAACCAATTATCCTCTACTCATCATGCTGGAACTAGTAGATAAGTCGATATGCCCGCCGACAAAGCATCAAAGACATCATCGCATCCATAATTTACTACCAGCAGCGCCATTTAGTCAGAAAAAAAATCATCATAACAGGTAACAGACTTACAGGTACGTATAGCGCTTAAAGCTCAGACCAGACAGGTCAGGCCCGAGTCCAAAGTCGTTCAAACCGACCTGGCTCGATGCTGCATGCGGGCAGTCTGGCCGGCTGTCCAGACCAGCTCACCGCATCCAAAGTCCCGAGCCCCCATGTGCGCGCCACAGGCCGGCGCTCGGTCGATCCGGGCCGTCCATCCCATCTTGACCTTTTCCCGTCTCCCAGGTGGGCTCGAAAGTAAATAAAAAGCTCGGATGGCACGTGAAGCGCCACGGCTTTTTCGCCCCAAAAGAAGGACACCCTGCTGCTCACTTAGCCCCCTGTTGTTTGCTTCTATCTCAACGGTAGCCTCTTCTAGAGCCTTCTGCAGCATTGCTGCTTGCGGCTTATTTACGAAGAGGCCCCTCTGCGGTCCAGCGCGTGTGTGCGTGTAACGGTGTAAGGTGTATGTATGTATGTGCACTGACAGTCTGACATTGCAGGGGATCCAAGCAAAGCCTCGATCCTACTTGAACGCCAAGGAAGAAGAAAGTGGGCGCCAAAACATGGCCATGCATGCATGCGTATCTTTCCATGTTTAGTCTGTACGTTAAGGCCCGCCTGCATGTCGATCGCCGGAGCATCGGAAGGTTATCTTTTCACGACCGGCCCATTCATATGCCACTGATGGCAGAAAGAGTGTTGTGTAAGGGTTGGTCTTCCTTCCGTTGCCATGTGCATGGGCACGATCGAATCAGAGAAAAATAGAGTAGCAAACAATGGCGACCTTGGTCACTTAAACCTTGCACGACGAGACTTGTTGTACTACGTGTGACCTAGAACAATTCTAGCTTGTGATCATTACGAGGATGACTAGTAGCGAGGCGGGCATGCACATGCCCATGTTGAAATCCAAGGGTGTTGCTTGGTACGTACTTGGTGTAAAATCCATGCGTACGGCATTACCCCGCTCAAGGAACAGTTGAGGAGTCGAGGACAGTCGGTCTGCACTTGATCTCTTCTGAAATGTCTAGATAACCTTGAATGTGCACTTGCGATGTACGATACCATGCCAGACTTACCTACTCCACATGCACGAGGAGAAACTAACATAACTTTGAATATGCACGTCGTTAGTGTACTTCCTTACGTAATTATGATGATTCTTCACTTGCACCCTGTACTACGTTGTTGCTGTCTGTTGTTGAGCACCAATATAATGGTGGCAATGCACCATGGATTCGTATGCACGGGCGGCAAAAGAAAGATACCTGGGTAGGCGATGCATGGATGATAGTATGGAAGATGCATGTATCGACCAGTGTCCACTCAGAAAGGAACAAAGTAAAGGGAGTTCATTAGGCCCTGATCTACCAACCTTAATGAACGTTAAGAGGAAATTTCTCTCGGACAGCGACGTTGATGCATCATGTAGTTAAGTACTATACGACCACAAGGAATGCGTCTACGTAAAGTTAAAGCTACATGCATGTATCCACCTGTTGACATGGAAGTTGGTCGACTCCTATAGGGCCCGGTTTACCTGCAGAATAATCCATCGCTTGTAGTATAATATAGTGACAGCCTAATTCATTTTTATTATACACTCCAGTGGCAAGTTGAAAGCGGAGATATGGCTAAGCCTGACACCTCAGGAACACCCGCAGCTTTTCTTTTCCTGACATGAAAAAGTGAGGAAAATGACGTTTCATTCATGCATGATGGCGAATTTTCATTGGGTTCATTGCACCTTCGGGCCTCTTTAATTCGTAGGATTTTAAAAAGAAATAGAAAAAGTATAGTGTTCAAGTGACATGTCCATTTAAATTTTATATAATTAGTAAGGAGTGTTTGATGTCACGGGAAAAACAAAGGAATTATAAAAAGATGTTGGAGTGGATGTTAGATATTTAATGAATGTAGTACAAAAGATTGCATAGGAAAAAACTTATGGGATACAATCCTATTAATCAAACGACCAATGTAAGAAGAAATCTTAAGAATCTCAATCCTTCAAAAACCCTATAGAATTCCTTTAAAGAACCTCTCAGACTACTATCGAATCTTTTACCACTTCAGATTACGAAAACTCGGTCAGTTTGCACGAATGGAGTCTCACTAATACTTGTTAGTTTGCACAAGGTAATAAATTATTATTTTTGAAAAAAAGGATTACCCCCGGCCTCTGCATCTTGATGATGCATGCGGCCATCTTATTAAAATAAAAGGCTCCAACAAAGTGCAATATCCGGAAAAGCTCCAAACAATTGGAAATCAAAATGAAAATTACATGCCACGTCTGGCAATATAAAAGAGGCTACGATGACTAAACGCCTAGCCTATTAATGCATCCAATGTGATTTGCCGGCCAAAGGAACAGGGTGATCTTGGTATACATGATCTCTAGGTTAAAATCATCTTACTTACCAAATGTCTTTATAGTATAGCCCGCACTTATAGTCAATGTCATTTATGGTCAATGTTATAGACAACACGTATAGAAATTTTATATAACTTTAGTTTCAAAAAAACTAGAGGTTTATAAAAGCTTTTTAGTTGATTCCTTTTGCTATATTAGAGTTTTATAAAAGCTTTTTAGTTCATTCTTTGAGCTAAATGACCGTGAAATTGAAAAGCACTACAAATGAACTCTGAAAAGGTTGAAAGTTGGCATGGTATCATCATTTCACCCACATAACATGTGCTAAAAAGTTGAGCGGGTTACGGCAAAAACTGGGTGCACTTCGTGTACAAAACGGATAATCTCTTTCGAAGTATCGAGATTTCGGACGAAAACTCATCTGTTACAAAGAGATTTCATTTTTCTGAACTTATTTGAACTCCAGACTTTTTGTGTGTTCAAAATGCATCATTCAAAGCCACATCATCAATTTTTAACCCTTTCTGGCTTCATTTGGTATTTTTCATGCATTTACTGATTTTTTGAGCTAAATGACTGTGAAATTGAAAAACACTACAAATGAACTTTTTGTTGAAAGTTGGCATGGTATCATCATTATACCCACATAGCATGTGCTAAAAAGTTGAGAGGGTTACGGCAAAAACTGGATGCACTTCGTGTACAAATCTCATCTGTTACAAAGGGATTTTATTTTTTTGAACTCATGTAACTGCAGTGATATTCTCGATCAAAGGCATCATCATAATATTTGTGGAGAGAAAGTCTTCATTTTTTCTTCGCTCGTGTCCTTTGCTTATTGCGCTGTAACCATGGATAATCTTCATCGTTTAACAGGGTACTTGGGTCAACCTTGACCCTGAAGGGAGGAATTTCATGAAACTTTTCATAATCTTCAGACATGTCTATCTTGCCCTCCAATTCCATGATGTCTCTTTTTCCTAAAAGAACTATGTGGCGTTTTGGCTCATCGTATGATGTATTCGCTTCCTTATCTTTTCTTTTTCTCGGTTTGGTAGACATGTCCTTCACATAGAAAACCCACGCCACATCATTCGCTAGGACAAATGGTTCATCTGTGTACCCAAGATTGTTCAGATTCACTGTTGTCATTCCGTACTGTGGGTCTACCTGTACCCCGCCTCCTGAGAGATTGACCCATTTGCACTGAAACAAAGGGACCTTAAAATCATGTCTATAGTCAAGTTCCCATATGTCCACTATGTAACCATAATATGTGTCCTTTCCCCTCTTGGTTGCTGCATCAAAGCGGACCGCTATTTTGGTTGGTGCTTTTTTGATCTTGGGCGATCATGTAAAATGTATTCCCATTTATCTCGTACCTTTTGTAAGTCAATACAGTCGAAGATGGTCCCCTGGCCAACGAGTACAGCTCATCAGAAACAGTGTTGTCATGCATGAGACGTGTTTGCAACCAACTGCCGAAAGTCCTGATTTGTTCACATGTAATCCAGTCGTCACACTGCTCTGGGTGTTTGGAGCGCAGAATATTCTTTTATTCATCGACATACAGGGTCACCAAGGTAGAGTTCTGTAGAACTGTGTAGTGTGCTTGAGACCAAGAATGCTCATCCCTACATATTATTGAGTCCGCTCCTAGCGTGCCTTTTCCAGTCAGTATCTCCTCATACCGCGATTGAGGGAGTCCAATCTTCTTAAGGTCAGGAATGAAGTCAACACAGAACCCAATGACATCCTCTGTTTCATAGCCCATTGAGATGCTTCCTTATGGCCTAGCGCGGTTACGCACATATTTTTTTAAGACTCTCATGAACCTCTCAAAGGGGAACATATTGTGTAGAAGTACAAGGCCCAGAACGATAATCTCGTCGACTAGATGAACTAGGACGTGCGTCATGATATTAAAGAAGGATGGTGGGAACACCATCTCGAAACTAACAAGACATTGCACCAAATCACTCCTTAACCTTGGCAGGATTTCTGGATTAATCACCTTTTGAGAGATTGCATTGAGGAATGCACATAGCTTCACAATGGCTAATCGAATGTTTTCCGGTAGAAGCCCTCTCAATGCAATCGGAAGCAGTTGCGTCATAATCACATGGCAGTCATGAGACTTTAGGTTCTAAAACTTTTTCTCTGCCATATTTATTATTCCCTTTATGTTCGACGAGAAGCCATACGGGGCCTTCATGTTGGAAATATGCCCTAGAGGCAATAATAAAATGGTTATTATTGTATTTCCTAGTTCATGATAATTGTCTATTGTTCATGCTATAATTGTGTTAACCGGAAACCGTAATACATGTGTGAATACATAGACCACAACATGTCCCTAGTGAGCCTCTAGTTGACTAGCTCGTTGATCAATAGATGGTCACGGTTTCATGACCATGGACATTGGATGTCGTTGATAACGGGATCACATCATTAGGAGAATGATGTGATAGACAAGACCCAATCCTAAGCATAGCACAAGAGCGTGTAGTTCGTTTGCTAAAGCTTTTCAATGTCAAGTATCGTTTCCTTAGACCATGAGATTGTGCAACTCCCGGATACCGTAGGAGTGCTTTGGGTGTGCCAAACGTCACAACGTAACTGGGTGGCTATAAAGGTGCACTACGGGTATCTCCGAAAGTGTCTTTTGGGTTGGCACGAATCGAGACTGGGATTTGTCACTCCGTGTGACGGAGAGGTATCTCTGGGCCCACTCGGTAAGACATCATCATAATGAGCTCAATGTGACTAAGGAGTTAGCCACGGGATGATGTATTACGGAACGAGTAAAGAGACTTGCCGGTAACGAGATTGAACAAGGTATAGAGATACCGACAATCGAATCTCGGGCAAGTATCATACCGATAAACAAAGGGAATTGCATAAGGGATTGATTGAATCCCCGACATCGTGGTTCATCCGATGAAATCATCGTGGAGCATGTGGGAGCCAACATGGTATCCAGATCCCGCTGTTGGTTATTGACCGGAGAGGTGTCTCGGTCATGTCTACGTGTCTCCCGAACCCGTAGGGTCTACACACTTAAGGTTCGATGACCCTAGGGTTATAGGGAAATGGTATACATGATTACCGAAGGTTGTTCGGAGTCCCGGATGAGATCCCAGACGTCACGAGAAGCTCCAAAATGGTCCGGAGGTAAAGATTCATATATAGGAAGTCTAGTTTTGGTCACCGGAAAGTTTTCGGGCTCATCGGTAGTGTACCGGGAGTGCCGGGAGGGTGCCGGAGGACCCCCGGGAGGGGTGTGACGACCATAGGACTTTGTGGGCCTTTATAGGAGGTGTGCCAGCCCTTAGTGGGCTGGCCGAGACCTTCTAGAAAGGCCCATGCGGCTGGGATCAAGAGATAAAGGGCAAAAGGATTTAAAAGGAGGAGATCCACCTCCCTTGTGGGAGGTGGACTCTTTCCCACCTTCGGCCGAAGCTCTCCTCCTTGGAGGAGGGTCCAAGGCATCCCTCCCTCTCCCTCCTCCTATATATATGCAAGGGTTTGGGCTGATTTGAGACACGACTTCTTTCTCTCTCGGTGCAGCCCTACCCTTCCTCTTCCTCGTTCTCCGTAGCGCTTGGCGAAGCCCTACCGGAGTTCACGTAGCTCCACCGTCACCACGCCTTCGTGCTGCCGGAGCTCTCCCTCAACCTCTCCTTCCTCCTTGCTGGATCAAGGCGTAGGAGACGTCACCGGGCTGCACGTGTGTTGAACGCGGAGGCACCGTTGTTCGGCGCTGAGATCGGAATCCACCACGATCTGAATCGCTGCGAGTATGAATCCACCAACCGCGTTCTTGTAACGCTTCCGTTTAGCGATCTTCAAAGGTATGAAGATGCAATCTCTCTCACTCGTTGTTGGTTTCTCCATGGGTAGATCTTGGTGATCGTAGGAAATTTTTTGATTTACTACTACGTCTTCCAACAGTGGTATCAGAGCTAGGTCTATGCGTAGAATCTATGCACGAGTAGAACACAAGTTGTTGCATGCGTAGATTTTGTTAATTTGCTTACCACTACTAGTCTTATCTTGATTCGGCGGTATTGTGAGATGAAGCGGCCCGGACCGACTTTACACGTACGCTTACGTGAGACTGGTTCCACCGCCTGACATGCACTTGTTGCATAAGGTGGCTAGCGGGTGTCTGTCTCTCCCACCTTAGTTGGATTGGATTCGATGAAAAGGGTCCTTATGAAGGGTAAATAGCAATTGGCATATCACGTTGTGGTTTTGGCGTAGGTAAGAAACGTTCTTGCTAGTAACCTATAACAGCCACGTAAAAACTTGCAACTACAAATTAGAGGACATCTAACTTGTTTTTGCAGCATATGCCTTGTGATGTGATATGGCCAAAGGATGTGATGTGATGCATTGTGATGTATGAGATTGATCATGTTCTTGTAATAGGATTCACGACTTGCATGTCGATGAGTATGACAACCGACAGGAGCCATAGGAGTTGTCTTATTTTATTGTATGACCTACGTGTCAATCATCAACGCCATGTAATTACTTTACTTTATTGCTAAACATTAGCCATAGTAGTAGAAGTAATAGTTGGCGAGACAACTTCATGAAGACACAATGATGGAGATCATGGTGTCGTGCCGGTGACAGTGATGATCATGGTGCCCCGAAGATGGAGATCAAAGGAGCAAGATGATAATGGCCATATCATGTCACTATATTGATTGCATGTGATGTTTATCATGTTTACATCTTATTTGCTTAGAACGACGGTAGTAAATAAGATGACCTCTCAATAAAATTTCAAGAAATGTGTTCACCCTAACTGTGCACCGTTGCTAAGGATCGTTATTCCGAAGCACCACGTGATGATCGGGTGTGATAGGATCTAACGTTCGCATACAACGGGTGTAAGCCAAATTTACACACGCGGGACACTTAGGTTGACTTGACGAGCCTAGCATGTATAGACATGGCCTCGGAACACGGAAGACCGAAAGGTCGAACATGGGTCGTATAGAAGATACGATCAACATGGAGATGTTCACCATGGATGACTAGTCCGCCTCACGTGATGATCGGACACGGGCTAATTGACATGGATCATGTGTCACTTGGATGACTAGAGAGATGTCTATCTAAGTGGGAGTTCATTAAATAATTTGATTATGTGAACTTAATTATCATGAACTTAATCTAAAATTGTCTTTACAATCTAGGTTGTAGATCCAATGGCCAACGCGAATGTCACCCTAAGTTTCAACGCGTTCCTAGAGAAAACCAAGCTGAAAGATGATGGAAGCAACTATGCGGATTGGGTCCGTGGCTTGAGGATCCTCCTCCTAGGTTCCAAGAAATTGTATGTCCTTGATGCACCACTAGGTGACCCACCCCTTCTCCCAGCAGAGCAAGACGTTGCGAACGCTTGGCATTCTCATTGCGATGATTACTCCCTTGTTCAGTGCGGCATGCTTTACAGTTTAGAACCGGGACTCCAAAAGCGTTTTGAGCAACACGGAGCATATGAGATGTTCCAAGAGCTGAAACTGGTTTTCCATGCTCATCCTCGGGTCGGTCATTGACAGAATCCTCTAGTCGCTTCCACCTAGCTACAAGAGCTTTGTGATGAACTACAACATGCAAGGGATGGAGAAGTCCATTCCTGAGTTGTACTCGATGCTGAAATCAGCAGAGGTCGAGATCAAAAAGGAGCATCAAGTGTTGATGGTGAATAAGACCACTAGTTTCAAGAAAGGCAAGGGTAAGAAGAACTTCAAGAAGGACGGCAAAGTTGTTGCCGTGCCCGGTAAGCAAGTTGCCGGGAAGAAGAAGAACAAGAATGGACCCAAGCCTGAGACTGAGCGTTTTTATTGCAAGGGTACCGGTCACTGGAAGCGGAACTGCCCCAAGTACTTAGCGGATAAGAAGGACGGCAACATTAAAGGTATATGTGATATACTTGTTATTGATGTGTACCTAACCAGTGCTCGTAGTAGCTCCTGGGTATTTGATACCGGTGCAGTTGCTCACATTTGTAACTCCAAGTAGGAGTTGCGGAATAAGCGGAGGCTGGCAAAGGACGAGGTGACGATGCGCGTCGGGAATGGTTCCAAGGTCGATGTGATCGCCGTCGGCATGCTACCTCTACATCTACCTTCGGGATTAGTGTTAAACCTTAATAATTGTTATTTAGTACCAGCTTTGAGCATGAACATTGTATCTGGATCTCGCTTGATGCGAGATGGCTACTCATTTAAGAATAATGGTTGTTCTATTTATATGAGAGAAATGTTTTATGGTCATGCCCCGCTGGTCAATGGTTTATTTTTGATGAATCTCGAAGGTGATGTTACACATGTCCATAGTGTGAGTACCAAAAAGTGTAAGGTTGATAACGATAGTCCCACTTACTTGTGGCACTGCCGCCTTGGTCATATTGGTGTCAAACGCATGAAGAAGCTCCTTACTAATGGACCTTTGGAGTCTCTTGATTTCGAATCATTTGACACGTGCGAACCATGCCTCATGGGCAAGATGACCAAGACTCCGTTCTCCGAAACAATGGAGCGAGCAACTGACTTGTTGGAAATAATACATACTAATGTATGCGGTCCAATGAGTGTCGAGGCTTGTGGTGGCTACCGTTATGTTCTCACCCTCACTGATGACTTGAGTAGATCTGGGTATGTCTACTTAATGAAACATAAGTCTCAAACTTTTGAAAGGTTCAAGGAATTTCAGAGTGAGGTAGAGAATCAACGTGACAGGAAAATAAAGTGCCTACGATCTGATCGTGGTGAAGAATATCTAAGTCACGAGTTTGGCACGCACCTAAGGAAATGTGGAATTGTTTCACAACTCACGCCGCCTGGCATACCTCAGCGAAATGGTGTGTCTGAATGTCGTAATCGCACTCTATTAGATATGGTATGATCTATGATGTCTCTTACCGACTTACCGCTATCATTTTGGGGATATGCATTAGAGACTGCCGCATTCACTTTAAATAGGGCACCGTCAAAATCCATTGAGACGACACCGTATGAATTATGGTTTGGAAAGAAACCTAAGTTGTCGTCTCTAAAAGTTTGGGGTTGCGATGCTTATGTGAAGAAACTTCAACCTGAGAAGCTCGAACCCAAAGCGGAAAAGTGCGTCTTCATAGGATATCC
Organism: Hordeum marinum; assembly: GCA_022496015.1. Lineage (NCBI taxonomy): Eukaryota > Viridiplantae > Streptophyta > Magnoliopsida > Poales > Poaceae > Hordeum > Hordeum marinum. The sequence continues at coordinate 111,608,709 of CM039673.1, forward strand.
CAAAGAGACTATTCGGTATACCTTCTACCTACGATCCGAGGGCAAAGTCTTTGTTTCCAAGAATGGATCCTTTCTCGAGAAAGAGTTTCTCTCGAAAGAAGTAAGTGGGAGGAAAATAGAACTTGATGAGGTAATTATACCTCCACTTGAACCGGAGAGTAGCGCAGCACAACAAGTTGTTTCTGTGGAGCCTACACCGGCTGGAGAGGAAGTTAATGATGACGATCATGAAACTTCAGATCAAGTTACTATTGAATGTCGAAGGTCCACTAGGACACGTTCCACACCAGAGTGGTACGGCAACCCTGTCCTGAAGATCATGTTGTTGGACAACGGTGAACCTTCGAACTATGAAGAAGCAATGGCAGGCCTGGATTCCAATAAATGGCTTGAGGCCATGAAATCCGAGATAGGATCCATGTATGAGAACAAAGTATGGACTTTGGTGGACTTGCCTGATGATAAGCGAGCCATTGAAAATAAATGGATCTTTAAGAAGAAGACTGACGCGGATGGTAATGTGACCGTCTATAAGGCTCAACTTGTCGCTAAGGGTTATCGACAATTTCAAGGAGTTGACTACGATGAGACTTTCTCACCCGTAGCGATGCTGAAGTCTGTCCGAATCATGTTAGCAATTGCCGCATTTTATGATTATGAGATCTGGCAAATGGACGTCAAAACGACATTCCTTAATGGTTTCCTTAAGGAAGAACTGTATATGATGCGGCCGGAAGATTTTGTCGATCCTAAAGATGCTAACAAAGTATGCAAGCTCCAGCGCTCCATCTATGGGCTGGTGCAAGCATCTCGGAGTTGGAACATTCGCTTTAATGAGGTGATTAAAGCGTTTGGGTTTATACAGGTTTATGGAGAACCCTGTATTTACAAGAAAGTGAGTGGAAGCTCTATAGCTTTTCTCGTATTATATGTGGATGACATATTGATAATGGGAAATGATATAGAACTCTTGGAAAGTATAAAGGCCTACTTGAATAAGTTTTTTTCAATGAAGGACCTTGGAGAAGCTGCTTACATATTAGGTATTAAGATCTATAGAGATAGATCGAGACGCCTCATAGGTCTTTCACAAAGCACATACCTTGAAAAGATATTGAAGAAGTTCAATATGGATCAGTCCAAGAAGGGGTTCTTGCCTGTGTTACAAGGTGTGAGATTGAGTACGACTCAATGCCCGACCACGACAAAGGATAGAGAAGAGATGAGTGTCATCCCCTATGCTTCAGCCATAGGCTCTATTATGTATGCCATGCTATGTACCAGACCTGATGTGAACCTTGCCATAAGTTTGGTAGGGAGGTACCAAAGTGATCCCAGAGCGGAACACTGGACAGCGGTCAAGAATATCCTGAAGTACCTGAAAAGGACAAAGGACATGTTTCTCGTATATGGAGGTGCCGAAGAGCTCGTCATAAAGGGTTACGTCGATGCTAGCTTCGACAAAGATCCAGACGACTCCAAGTCGCAAACCGAATACGTGTATGTTTTGAACGGAGGGGCAGTCAGCTGGTGCAGCAGCAAGCAAAGCATCGTGGCGGCATCTACATGTGAAGCGGAATACATAGCTGCTTCGGAAGCAGCAAAGGAAGGAGTCTGGATGAAGGAGTTCATCACCGACCTAGGAGTAATTCCAAGTGCGTCGGGCCCGATGACTCTATTCTGTGACAACACTAGAGCTATTGCCCTTGCGAAGGAGCCCAGGTTTCACAAGAAGACAGGACACATCAAGCGCCGCTTAAACTCCATCTGTGATTACATTCAGGAGGGATATATAGATATTTTTAAAGTGCATACGGATCTGAATGTCGCAGATCCATTGACTAAACCACTCTCACGAGCAAAACATGATCAACACCAGAATGCTTTGGGTGTTCGATTCATCACAATGTAACTAGATTATTGACTGTAGTGCAAGTGGGAGACTATTGGAAATATGCCCTAGAGGCAATAATAAAATGGTTATTATTGTATGTCCTAGTTCATGATAATTGTCTATTATTCATGCTATAATTGTGTTAACCGGAAACCGTAATACATGTGTGAATACATAGACCACAACATGTCCCTAGTGAGCCTCTAGTTGACTAGCTCGTTGATCAATAGATGGTCACGGTTTCATGACCATGGACATTGGATGTCGTTGATAACGGGATCACATCATTAGGAGAATGATGTGATGGACAAGACCCAATCCTAAGCATAGCACAAGATCGTGTAGTTCGTTTGCTAAAGCTTTTCAATGTCAAGTATCGTTTCCTTAGACCATGAGATTGTGCAATTCCCGGATACCGTAGGAATGCTTTGGGTGTGCCAAACGTCACAACGTAACTGTGTGGCTATAAAGGTGCACTACGGATATCTCCTAAAGTGTCTGTTGGGTTGGCACGAATCGAGACTGGGATTTGTCACTTCGTGTGACGGAGAGGTATCTCTGGGCCCACTCGGTAAGACATCATCATAATGAGCTCAATGTGACTAAGGAGTTAGCCACGGGATGATGTATTACGGAACGAGTAAAGAGACTTGCCGGTAACGAGATTGAACAAGGTATAGAGATACCGACGATCGAATCTCGGGCAAGTATCATACCGATAGACAAAGGGAATTGCATATGGGATTGATTGAATCCCCGACATCGTGGTTCATCCGATGAAATCATCGTGGAGCATGTGGGAGCCAACATGGGTATCCAGATCCCGCTATTGGTTATTGACCGGAGAGGTGTCTCGTCATGTCTACGTGTCTCCCGAACCCGTAGGGTCTACACACTTAAGGTTCGATGACGCTAGGGTTATTGGGAAATGGTATACGTGATTACTGAAGGTTGTTCAGAGTCCCGTATGAGATCCCGGACGTCACGAGGAGCTCTGTAATGGTCCGGAGGTAAAGATTGATATATAGGAAGTCCAGTTTTTGTCACCGGAAAGTTTCCGGGCTCATTGGTAGTGTACCGGGAGTGCCGGGAGGGTGCCGGAGGACCCCCGGGAGGGGTGTGACGACCATAGGACTTTGTGGGCCCTTATAGGAGGTGTTCCAGCCCTTAGTGGGCTGGCCAAGACCTTCTAGAAAGGCCCATGCGACTGGGATCAAGAGATAAAGGGCAAAAGGATTTAAAAGGAGGAGATCCACCTCCCTTGTGGGAGGTGGACTCTTTCCCACCTTCGGCTGAAGCTCTCCTCCTTGGAGGAGGGTCCAAGGCAGCCCTCCCTCTCCCTCCTCCTATATATATGCAAGGGTTTGGGCTGATTTTAGACACGACTTCTTTCTCTCTCGGTGCAGCCCTACCCTTCCTCTTCCTCATTCTCCGTAGCGCTTGGCGAAGCCCTACCGGAGTTCACGTAGCTCCATTGTCACCATGCCGTCGTGCTGCCGAAGCTCTCCCTCAACCTCTCCTTCCTCCTTGCTGGATCAAGGCGTAGGAGACGTCACCGGGCTGCACGTGTGTTGAACGCGGAGGCACCGTTGTTCGGCGCTGAGATCGGAATCCACCGCGATCTGAATCGCTGCGAGTACGACTCCACCAACCGCGTTCTTGTAACGCTTCCGCTTAGCGATATTCAAAGGTATGAAGATGCAATCTCTCCCCACTTGTTGCTGGTTTCTCCATGGATAGATCTTGGTGATCGTAGAATTTTTTTTGATTTACTACTACGTCTCCCAACACTTCATACTGAGCAGGCATTCGAAGAAGATTTCCTTCTCTTCTTTGGTAAGAGCATAGCTCGCATGACCCTGAAACTGCTTTGGATCCATGCCGTCTTCTCCGTGCATACGTTGTTGTTCCTCCCGTGCCTCCGGTGTATCTTTTGTCTTCCCATACACGCCCAAGAATCCTAACAGGTTCACGCAAAGATTCTTCATCACATGCATCACGTCGATTGCAGAGCGGACCTCTAGGTCTTTCCAGTAGGGTAGGTCCCAAAATATAGATTTCTTCTTCCACATGGGTGCGCGTCCCGCATCATCAGTCGGAACAGATAGTCCGCCAGGGCCCTTTCCAAAGATTACTTTTAAATCATTGACCATATCAAGTATGTGATCACCAGTACGGAGGGCGGGCTTCTTCCGATGATCTGCCTCACCTTTGAAATGCTCTCCTTTCTTTCGACATTGATGGTTGGTCAGTAGAAATTGAAGATGCCCCAAATATACATTATTCCTACATTTGTCCAAATATATACTGTCGGTGTCATCTAAACAGTGTGTGCATGCGTGGTATCCCATGTTTGTCTGTGATGAAAGGTTACTGAGAGCAGGCCAATCATTGATTGTTACAAACAACAACACATGTAGGTCAAATTCCTCCTATTCTTTCTCATCCCACACACGTATACCTCTTCCATTTCATAGTTGTAAAAGCTCATCAACTAATGGCCTTAGTTACACATCAATGTCATTGCCGGGTTGTCTAGATCCTTGGATGAGCACTGGCATCATAATAAACTTCTGCTTCCATGCCCAACTAAGGAGGAAGTTTATACATACATAGAGTCACATGCCATGTGCTATGCTTGCTGCTTTAATCCCCAAAAGGATTAACGCCATCTGCACTTAAACCAAACCATACGTTCCTTGGGTCAACTGTAAAGTCGCTCCACTTTCTCTCAATCTTTCTCCACTGCAACCCGTCAGCGGGTGCTCTCAACTTCTCGTCTTTCTTACGGTCCTCTTTGTGCCATCGCATCGACTTGGCATGCTCTTTGTTTCTGAACAGACATTTCAACAGTGGTATTATAGGAGCATACCACATCACCTTGGTAGGAACCCTCTTCCTGGGGCGCTCGCCGTCAACATCACCAGGGGCATCTCGTTTGATCTTATACCGCAATGCACCGCATACCGGCCATGCGTTCAAATCCTCGTACGCACCGCGATACAAGATGCAGTCATTAGGGCATGCATGTATCTTTTGCACCTCCAATCCTAGAGGGCATACAACCTTCTTTGCTGCGTACATACTGTCGGGCAATTCGTTATCCTTTGGAAGCTTCTTCTTCAATATTTTCAGTAGCTTCTCAAATCCTTTGTTAGGTATACCATTCTGTGCCTTCCACTACAGCAATTCTAGTGTGGTACCGAGCTTTGTGTTGCCATCTTCACAATTGGGGTACAACCCTTTTTTGTGATCTTCTAACATGCGGTCGAGTTTCAACTTCTCCTTTTCACCTTCGCATTGTCTCTTTGCATCAATAATGACCCGACAAAGATCATCATCGGGCACATCATCTGGTTCCTCTTGATCTTCATCTTCCCCCGTTGCAGCATTCACCGTATTTAGGAGGCACATAGTTGTCACCATCCTCTTATTCTTCGTTGTCTTCCATCATAACCCCTCTTTCTCCGTGCTTGGTCCAAACATTATAGTATGGCATAAAACTCTTCTCAAGCAGGTGGAAGTGTAGGGTTTTAGAGTTAGAGAAATCCTTCGTATTCTCACAGATAGTACATGGACAATGCATAAAACAATTCTGCTTGTTTGCCTCAGCCGCTTCGATAAAATTATGCAGGCCCTTAATATACTCGGAGGTGCATCGGTCACCGTACATCCATTGTCGGTTCATCTGCGTGCGTTATATAATAAAGTGTATTAATAGACAGGACGAGGACCGACGGAGGCGGATACCAAAACCATCGCACTATATAATAACAAACAATAATAAAAGTAAGAAAATTACACAAGTATCTATCTAAATAATACAAGTAAGAACTTTTTTCTTTTAGAAAGAAGATAAGAAGAAGAGGCTAACGACGGTGCGTCGGCGCCGAGATGGGCGCGGGCGATCAACGGTGGTGAGGACGGGGACGGGACGGGACGGACCGCCAAACCTAGACAAATCTTGAGGAAAATGGAGCTTGGACAAGGAGCTTCGAGAGGAGAAAGCTTAAGTGTGGCTTGGGCATTTCATCGAACACCTCATGTTCATAGGAGGTCAGCTAGAGCACCACAAAGCTCTCACACGGCCGGCCAGAAAAACAGAGCAGTGCGCTAGTCTGGTCGCGGCGGGGAGGGGGGGTGTATATATAGGCCAACCTTTGGTCCCGGTTTGTGGCTGGAACCGGGACTAAAGGACCCCATTTGGTCCCGGTTCCTGCCACAAACCGGGGCCAATGATTGTGGGCCCGGAGCAAGGACCATTGGTCCCGGTTCGTGGCTGGAACCGGGACCACAGGGGTCAGACGAACCGGGACCAATGGCCCACGAGGCCCCGTCGATGCCCTGGCCTCACGAACCGGGACCGATGCCGCCATGGGTCCCGATTCGTGAGTGAACCGGGATTAATGACTTTTCCGGCCTGGACCGAAGCCCTGTTTTCTACTAGTGTGAATGTTAAACTATAGCTTGTCTTTCTTCTCTCTCCTCCAACTCATCAAAATATATCACCTTGTATTTAAATCCTTATAGTCCGTTTACACCATATTATTCTACTTGCTCTAAGATTTTACCTAAGAAATTTGTCTAGTAAATTCTTCTGCACAATAAGTATGTAAGCTTAAATGTCATGTCCTAGGGATATTCAAAACCAGAAGACTCATATTTTCGGGGATGGCGGCAAAAAAATATCTTCTTCGCTTTAGATCCTTCAGGATAAGGGATGGGTCTCAGATTTGTTCCTGGGACGATACGTTACTGGGAAACGTCCCTCTTCTTTCAGGCCAGATTCAGTCAATCCCAACCTTGTGTTATGCCAACTCTTTTGTAGCATTTAAATTCGGTCCACCTGACGCAAGGCTAGGATGAATTTCGCTGGCATCTGATACAAGATGGTTTTATGGTAGAATCTATGGGCTGGGCACTCGCATACTATGAGGTTCTAGCTGATGATAACATAAATATTTTGAAGCCATAGGTACCCTTAAAAGTTAGAATTTTCTTGTGGTACCTCCGCCGAGATGTGGTCTTAACAAAGAACAACCTTACTCGATGTTATTGTTAAGGAAATACAAAGTATTCTTCCAATGCAGTTATGCATGCGCTACATGTTAAGTCATACAAGTCGCGTCCAACTTGTATCCATCATGTAGTGTTGCCAGCATGTGTGATTACTTGCTCAATGGTATACCCTCCAAGTTTAGCGTGCTTGTAATGGTAAGAGCTGAGCATCCGCCTATGGTAGATATGGCTGTTTAGAAATGGCATGATTTTTCTTGGGAAACTTTTTATCCCATATGCAGGTTATCTACCTGTGTACGCGCTGGCAACAATCATGGTCTACTCTACAAGGACAAAAACATTGATCGCTATTTATGACAATATGTACACAATCAAAGCAGGTGGTCAAGGATGTTTTCACCCCACATGGAATTATTATTTTTATATTGAAAAAGTTATATATATGAAGTCGATTCAACATGGATAAAATTGAAGGGCAGATTATCCTTTTTCTAGTATGTGGAAATACCTGATTTTCTTAAAAATACATAAAATATGGGCCTTGTTTTGTAATACGGGTACTAAAGTTCAATAATACCGGATGATAGATCGTATGTTGTTGCGAAAATGTTTTACAATATATTTCAATGATATTTGGTTGTATGGAACATGAATATTTGGAGTAATAATATGAAAACTAAAACTGAAAATACATATGGTTTATTGTGTTGGGTTGTTGTATATAGTTGTAAAATATTTAATAGATATAATTAACATAACATAATGGAAATTCTCATGACCGTTTGCATGTTGAGGCAGACAATATCCTATGCAAGATACCATGCCTGTTGTTGCGGTAATTGTTTGCAATATATTTCAATGATATTTGGATGTGTGGTACAAACAATATTATTTGAAATATAATATTATGAGTGCTAAAAATTGAAAGTACATACGATTTATTGTCTTTGATTATGGTACAGTTATAAAATATTTAATAAATTAAATTAACATAATAAAATGTAAATTATCATGCATGTTGAGTTGGATTTTTTTTTATGCATGGTTGCATTTTTTTCTCATGCATGTTGCAAATTGAGGTGGCATGCTTGCGTACTGAAAATAAATATGTTAGTGATAACATTAAATTGAACTCAACTGTCGATGAGGAGAAAGGAAAAACAGTCATATCATATGATAGTGTGTTGAACAGATCGCCAGCTTAGGTTACGACTGCGGCCGCCCTGCAATGGTCTCTCCCGCTAGCAGGGTGGGTTAAGCTCAACTCTAACGGTTCTCATGCTATTGGTGCAGCGGGTGCGGGTATGGTGCTACGTAATGATAAGGGAGGCATTATCTTTTCCGCTTGTAGGGCATTGTACTCATGCCGTGAAGCGTTGGGGGCAGAGCCGTGCGCTTGCATGGAAGGATTATCACTTGCTATTCAACGTAGCGAACTTCCCGTTGTCATTGAGATGGACTCACTAGTTGCAGTCAAGATGATCCGAGGGTGCGAACAGTATAGGTCTATCCATGCTTCTTTAGTTAAAGAGATCAGATATCTCTTATCTCTCCATGAAAGTTATATTACTCATATTAGTCGTGAATAAAATAAGGTTAGCGATAGTCTAGCAAACTTTGCTCGTTTAGAGGGAAGAACCATGACTTGGCTCGGCTCAGGTCCTCTTATGCGGTTGAACTAGCTACCGCTGATTGTAATACCTTGATTGATGAGTAATACAAATATTTTACCCGCAAAAAAATGAGCTATTTTGATATAGAAGATAGATATGAACGACTCTAGACTACAACAGGAGTGCGCAGTTGTAGCAGATCCCGCATAGAACGGCGAGGGGTAGCTACCACGGGTCTTCGATTGCAAAGTAGGGTACACCTCCAGGGAGGGAGGTTCGGAGGGGAGGAGCTGGGGTCTGGCGGCTAGGGTTCCTCCCCGTCGCCTCGAGGGGGTGACGCGGGAGGACGAGGGGGTCGGGCCGCTTGCTCCGTGTACACCCGGCTGGAAAATTGTACATGCATTCTCTTAGCCCCTTGAACCCGCACTGCACGACCCTTCGACCCTCACCTATAACATATTCGTGCCTTCAAATTTTTGAACCTTAAATATCCGCCTCAGCAAACCTCGAATTATGAATCTGTCACTTTCAGCAGAACTTAGTGTAGGCCAAACTTGTGACCCATCAATCCTTTTGGCAAAACTAAAAACCATGAAGCTCTTCCACTAGCCTGCAGCACCGATTGAGTGAGCAAACACACCACGAAAGCCGAACAAAACACAACACACACAAAAATCATACCGCAACTTTGCACTATAATACTTATTTTGTTTGCCAACCCATGAACGTCACTAATTAATCGTGGATACAATAATTTTTGTTATGATTTCAACAACACGGTTTGCCATACATATACTACTACCCCCTTTACAGGTTGGCAATCATTTCTGTTGGCCATACTATTTTTGGTTTTGTGATGATTTCGAGTTGTTCTAAAATTTCTTTTGTATAGGTTGTTGTTTTAGGTCCACCTAGCTATATCTTGTCTTCAAAGGCTATACATAACACACCTAGCCATGTTTCGAACTCAGTGGTCTCGCCGGAAGATCCTCCCATCTTTCCTTTTCAAAGACCAGCCTCACCAATCACCATGCCTGCAAAAACCTGAAAGTAATAGAGATAAAATTCAACATAATGATGTTTAGTTTCGGCACCTTCGTCAATGGACCGACGAGAACGGTATAATTAAGTGACACCATCCTTGACTTGTTGGTTCATTACATGCAGTGACGGACGATCACTTACTTATCATGACCGTGAAGTTTCGGACCACCAACCTATGACCTGACCGATAAGCCTAGGACCCACACGAAGTTTTCTCTTCCCCTGGCTGTATATAGGTCCGGAAAAGGAGCACTTCCTTTCGTCATACACATCGCTTTGTTCGTTCGGCATCGCCATCGCCATCGCCATCGCCATGCATGGTTTGGTGCGGTAGCCGGGCCGACGGAGATCATCGCTTGGTGTCGGGCGTTTTTGCAATACGAGAAAGTCGCCAACACACCCGATCCGATATAGCGGTTGCACCTCGCCGTCTGTCTTCCGGTGGAGTCGTCACATGCACGGGTGATGCACACCCCCCCTGCTCATGTGAACATGCACGGGGACACATATGAATAGCAACTTTGCTTTGCCGACGCTATTCCAAGAAATGAAGCAATCTTTGGGAAAGTGACAGTATGAATTTGAGCTCATATGCTCCCGTGGCCTTGCCATGAATAATAAAATCTTAGAAAGTAAACTGAAAAAATATGTTTATTTTCCTACAAACATTGTTTAGTGGCCGACTTACTTGAAATTGCCATGAAGTAATGACACTCATGGTAGCCGGTGTTCCTAAGATGTTTTGAAAAACACTCTTTTTTAAAAAGCATCGTTTTTTTTTACCTAGAGCATTTCGAATGTTTTCACCATTGGTTGGCATGGCCGAAGATACAATTTCAGAAAAGCAAGGGTGGTTTGGGATTCAGAGATTTCCGCCTTTTTAACCAGACTCTTCTTACCAGACACGCTTGTCGTTTGCTAACCAACCCCGACAGTTTATGTGCACAGGTTCTCAACGCGCGGTACTTCCCTGAAGGGCGCCTCGAGGACACGGTCTTCTCTGGGAATGCCTTCCCGACTTGGCAGGCAATCCAACATGGCCTCGACCTCCTGAAGAAGGGACTCATTTGGCGCGTCGGGAATGGGCAGGACATTCGCATATGGCGTGACCGGTGGCTGCCTAGGGAGACGTCATGCCAGCCCATATCCCCACAGGGTATATGCCGCCTCAGGAGGGTGGCAGACCTACTGGATGGACACGGGTCCTGGCGCATGGACCTTATTCGCCGCTACTTCCCCCCGGTGGATGTAGACGTCATCACCAGCATCCGTACTTCACCACGCATCACGAACGACATCATTGCATGGGCACCCGAGAGGAACGGTATCTTCACCGTTCGGTCTGCCTACCGCCTAGCCATGGATGAGCGCGAGCGTCCATTGGCTTCCGCCACGAGCAGGGCACAGGATGGTCATCGCGCCATCTGGAAGATCATACGGGGGTGCCCTCCTCCCCCGAAGGTACAAGTGTTTGCTTGGAGAATCGCCACCAAGTCACTTGCTACTGCGGCAAATAGAGCCTCACGAGATCTCGAGCTTACTGACATGTGTCCCCTATGTGGTATGGAAGGGGAGGACGGTTGCCATGCGCTTTGCACGTGCCCCTTGGCAAAATACCTCTGGCGTGTCATGGCCTTGGACTGGAATCCCAACGTGGGTTCTATTCTGAACACAGGCCTAGAGTGGGTCTTTTCACTGTTGGATCCCTTGGATGACACAACAATATTGGTGGTGCTCATGACCATGTGGAAAGTTTGGCATGTCCGCAACGATATCACCCATGACAAGCCGCCCCCTCCGACCGTCGGTTTTTACATGGGTATATCACTTCACTCTCGTGCATACATGAGCATACCAAGGGCGATCTAGAGAAAGGGAAGATGGTGATCTCAGTCACACCACCGCGTGCCAAGGCACGGAAGGAACCTCAGGCGCGCATGAGTTGGTCCCCACGCTCGCAGGGTTGGGCAAAGCTGAACACAGACGACTGTTATATCTTGGCTATGAGAGCGGTGGGTGGAGGGACTATATTGCGAGATGACAAAGGGAAAATCATATATAGCGCATGCAGGGAGCTTCGCACATGCGATAATTCTTTGGAGGCGGAACTAGCGGCATGTAGAGAAGGACTGGAGTTCCCCTTCTATCGGACTGATTTATCGATCTTGGTTGATATGGACAGCATGGAGGCGGTATCCATGCTCACAAGACGGACGCATGATAGGTCGGTACATCGTGCAGTCGTTGAGGACATCCGTAGAATGGCCGACCTTGCTGCTAGGGAGATTACTTTTATCCACTATAGTCATTTACAGAACATGGTTAGTCATGAGTTGGTCGTCTATGGCCGCAGTAACCCATGCACAGCAGTATGGATTGCGGTCGGGATGGAATTTGTTGTAAACCTGACTAAGGCTGAGAAGCCTCCTTGAGTAATGAAAATTTTATTTCCCCGCAAAAAAAGTCAACAATGTTTCTCAAAAAAAAATCAGCTTGTCTGGATTTTTTTACTATTCATCTATGTGCATCTTCACCCAAGTAGGAAATCCATATTCCAATCTTGGGCATTAGAGCATCTACAACCGAAACTTGCAAATCTAGTCCCTCAAACGCCCACGGACAAGTCCGCTCGCGTCCGCCGACACTGACCGGTCATGCCTCAAATATTGCATTCTACATTCGGATACCTCAAATTAGAAACCTCAAATCCATATTATTACATGCAACGTAAAACCTAATATTAAGCCGAGGTCGTCCGGCTCCGTCGTGCCCATGTCAGGTGACTGGCTGCGCCCCTCGTGGCGTGGGTCAGGTCGCCGGCAAGGCAGAGTAGGACATGGGACAGTAGCTGGCTCACGGGACTTGATCTCTCGTCGTCTCCCATGCCCTACTCTTCCTCGTTGGAGCCCATAACCCAGTCGGTGCCAATGGACATGAGGTCAACGATGGATCCTTCCTAGGAGGAGCTGACGTCCACCATGACACCGTGTCGGAGAGTGTGACTCCGCCTCTCCAACGTCCACTATCGTGAGGGCCTCCACCGCCTCCCGCGCTCGTTGCCTCGCACAACGGGCACACCGCGCCATGCTAGCGACCACGAACCCCCATGGCGCGTCCTCAACATGCCAACAGAGGGGTTGCGCGTCCTCCATAATGTTCGAACGCCAGAGGGACCGCACCACCTCCGGTGAGGCAGCGACTATCGATGTCAAAACCTTCAGATCTCGGGTAGGGGGTCCTGAGCTGGATCTTAGATCGATGGGGAACAAGAAACAGGGAGACAATGTTTACCCAGATTTGGGCCCTCTCGAAGAGGTAAAAACCTATGTCCTGCTTGATTGTATTGATGAGTGTATGATGGTTACATAGTCGATCTACCACAAGTTCAAAGGAGCTACACCCTAGATGAGTTGGAACAATGGTTCTGTGTCTCTATGGACTAAACCCTCTGCTTTATATAGACACCAGGGGCTCCTAGGGTTACACATAGTCGGTTGCTGTCAAGGATAAACACGTCGATTTTGCCATCTTGACTTGGAAGACATACCAAGGCACCAAAGGTTTCCTTCCTGCATACGCGGTTGTCTTATAGTTCGGCTTCCATGTATCGGGCACAAAGCGACCCACCTTTCTGGCCCATAAGAAATAGATCGGCAGCCCGAGGACCCCTTAGTCCCGGACTTCCTCAATAGCCCCCGAACTAGCCTCCAATGCCGAGATCCACGATCACTAACAGTCTTGTGTGCAAAAGTCTTCAGCTTGCGGGGTGAGTTCTTATTCCCTTCTATGTTCGGCCGATACTAGTTCAGCCACCGATAATTCCTCATTTTTCGAACACTATGTGTTACCCAGCCACAAATGTTGGGAGGCATAGTAGTAAATCAAAAAAATTCCTATGTGTTCACCAAGATCTATCTATGGATAAACCAGCAACGAGTAAAGGGAGAGTGCATCTTCATATCTTTGAAGATCGCTAAGAGGAAGCGTTACAAGAACATGGTTGGTGGAGTCGTACTCGTAGCGATTCACATCATGGTGGACTCCGATCTTAGCGCCAAACAACGGTGCCTCCACGTTCAACACACGTGTAGCCCGGTGACGTATCCTATGCCTTGATCCAGTAAGGAGGAAGGAGAGGTTGAGGGAGAGCTCCAGCAGCACGACGGCGTGGTGACGGTGGAGCTGCGTGGTCTCCGGCAGGGCTTTGCCAAGCACTACGGAGAACGAGGAGAGGGAGGAGTAGGGCTGCGCCATGGGAGAGAGAGATGCGTGTCCCTGGCAGCCCCAAGGGCTCCTCTACTTTATAGGAGGAGGAGGAGGGAGGGATGGGCCCTAGGGTTCCCACCCTAGGGGCCGGCGACAGCCCTACATGGGACTTGGTGTGGCGGCCAAGGGAGGGGAGAGGTGGTGCGGTAGCCCTAGCTTCCCTAGGGTGGGCCTAGGGCCCATCTAGGCCTAGGGTTTGCCCCCTTCTCTCCTTGCTATGCCTTGGGCCAGGTGGGAGGGGCGCACCAGCCCACCTAAGGGCTGGTTCCCTCCACCTTCGGCCCATGCAGCCCTTCGGGGCTCGTGGCCCCTCCCGGTGGACCCCCGGAACCCTTTCGGTGGTCCCGATATGTTACTGGTGACGCCCGAAACATTTCCGGTAACCAAAACCTCACTTCCTATATATCAATCTTTGTCTCCGGACCATTCCAGAACTCCTCGTAATGTCCGGGATCTCATCCGGGACTCCGAACAACCTTCGGTAACCATGTACACTATTTCCCTATAACCCTAGCGTCATCGAACCTTAAGTGTGTAGACCCTATGGGTTCGGGAGACACATAGACATGACTGACACACCTCTCCGGTCAATAACCAACAGCGGGATCTGGATACCCATGTTGGCTCCCACATGCTGCACGACGATCTCATCGGATGAATCATGATGTCGGGGATTCAATCAATCCCGTATACAATTTTCTTTGTCTACCGGTATGATACTTGCCCGAGATTCGATCGTCAGTATCCCTGTAACTTGTTCAATCTCGTTACTGGCAAGTCTCTTTACTCATTCCATAACACATCATCCCGTGGCTAACTCCTTAGTCACATTGAGCTCATTATGATGATGTCTTACCGAGTGGGCCCAGAGATACCTCTCCGTCACACGGATTGACAAATCCCAGTCTCGATTCGTGCCAACCCAACAGACACTTTCAAAGATACCTGTAGTGTACCTTTATAGACACCCAATTACGTTGTGACATTTGGCACACCCAAAGTGTTCCTACGGTATCCGGGAGTTGCACAATCTCATGGTCTAAGGAAATGATACTTGACATTGGAACAACTTTAGCAGACGAACTACACGATCTTGTGCTATGCTTAGGATTGGGTCTTGTCCATCACATCATTCTCCTAATGATGTGATCCCGTTATCAACGACATCCAATGTCCATGGTCACGAAACCGTGACCATCTATTGATCAACGAGCTAGCCAACTAGAGTCTCACTAGGGACACGTTGTGGTCTATGTATTCACACATGCATTACGGTTTCAGGTTAACACAATTATAGCATGAACAATAGACAATTATCATGAACAAGGAAATACAATAATAACCATTTTATTATTGCCTCTAGGGCATATTTCCAACAGTCTCCCACTTACACTAGAGTCAGTAATCTAGTTACATTGTGATGAATCGAACACCCATAGAGTTCTGGTGTTGATCATGTTTTGCTCGTGAGAGAGGTTTAGTCAACGGATCTGCGACATTCAGATCCATATGTACTTTACAAATATCTATATCTCCCTCCTGAATGTAATCACGGATGGAGTTGAAGCGGCGCTTGATGTGTCTTGTCTTCTTGTGAAACCTGGGCTCCTTCGCAAGGGCAATAGCTCTAGTGTTGTCACAGAACAGAGTCATCGGGCCCGACGCATTAGGAATCACTCCTAGGTCGGTGATGAACTCCTTCATCCAGACTCCTTCGTTTGCTGCTTCCGAAGCAGCTATGTAGTCCGCTTCACATGTAGATGCCGCCACGACGCTTTGCTTGCTGCTGCACCAGCTGGCTGCCCCTCCGTTCAAAATATACACGTATCCGGTTTGCGACTTGGAGTCGTTCGGATCTGTGTCGAAGCTAGCATTGACGTAACCCTTTACGACGAGCTCTTCGACACTTCCATATATGAGAAACATGTCCTTGGTCCTTTTCAAGTACTTCAAGATATTCTTGACCGCTGTCCAGTGTTCTGCTTCGGGATCACTTTGATACCTCCCTACCAAACTTATGGCAAGGTTCACATCAGGTCTGGTACACAGCATGGCATACATAATAGAGCCTATGGCTGAAGCATAGGGGATGACACTCATATCTTCTCTATCCTTTGCCATGGTCGGGCATTGAGTTGTACTCAATCTCACACCCCCGTAACACAGGCAAGAACCCCTTCTTGGACTGATCCATATTGAACTTCTTCAATATCTTTTCAAGGATGAGCTTTGTGAAAGACCTATGAGGCGTGTCGATCTATCTCTATAGATCTTAATACCTAATATGTAAGCAGCTTCTCCAAGGTCCTTCATTGAAAAACATTTATTCAAGTAGGCCTTTACACTTTCCAAAAGTTCTATATCATTTCCCATCAACAATATGTCATCCACATATAATATGAGAAATGCTACAGAGCTCCCACTCACTTTCTTGTAAATACAGGGTTCTCCATAAACCTGTATAAACACAAACGCTTTAATCACCTCATTAAAGCGAATGTTCCAACTCCGAGATGCTTGCACCAGCCCATAGATGGAGCGCTGGAGCTTGCATACTTTGTTAGCATCTTTAGGATCGACAAAACCTTCCGGCTGCATCATATACAATTCTTCCTTAAGGAAGCCATTTAGGAATGTCGTTTTGATGTCCATTTGCCAGATCTCATAATCATAAAATGCGGCAATTGCTAACATGATTCGGACAGACTTCAGCATCGCTACGGGGGAGAAAGTCTCATCGTAGTCAACTCCTTGAACTTGTCGATAAACCTTAGCGACAAGCCGAGCCTTATAGATGGTCACATTACCATCAGCGTCAGTCTTCTTCTTAAAGATCCATTTATTTTCAATGGCTCGCTTATCATGAGGCAAGTCGACCAAAGTCCATACTTTGTTCTCATACATGGATCCTATCTTGGATTTCATGGCTTCAAGCCATTTGTTGGAATCCAGGCCCGCCATCGCTTCTTCATAGTTCGAAGGTTCACCGTTGTCCAACAACATGATCTCCAGGACAGGGTTGTCATACCACTCTGGTGCGGAACGTGTCCTAGTGGACCTTCGATGTTCAATAGTAACTTGATCTGAAGTTTCATGATCATCATCATTAACTTCCTCTCCAGCCGGTGCAGGCTCCACAAAAACAACTTCCTGTGCTGCGCTACTCTCCAGTTCGAGTGGAGGTACAATTACCTCGTCAAGTTCTATGTTCCTCCCACTTACTTCTTTCGAGAGAAACTCTTTCTCGAGAAAGGATCCATTCTTGGCAACAAAGACTTTGCCTTCGGATCTGAGGTAGAAGGTATACCCAATAGTCTCTTTGGGATATCCTATGAAGACGCACTTTTCTGCTTTGGGTTCGAGCTTCTCAGGTTGAAGTTTCTTCACATAAGCATCGCATCCCCAAACTTTTAGAAACGACAGCTTAGGTTTCTTTCCAAACCATAATTCATACGATGTCGTCTCAATGGACTTTGACGGTGCCCTATTTAAAGTGAATGCGGCAGTCTCAAATGCATATCCCCAAAATAATAGCGGTAAGTCGGTAAGAGACATCATAGATCGCACCATATCTAATAGAGTGTGGTTACGATGTTCAGACACACCATTTCGCTGAGGTGTGCCAGGCGGCATGAGTTGTGAAACAATTCCACATTTCCTTAGGTGCGTGCCAAACTCGTGACTTAAATATTCTCTGCCATGATCAGATCGTAGGCACTTTATTTTCCCATCACGTTGATTCTCTACCTCACTCTGAAATTCCTTGAACCTTTCAAAGGTTTTAGACTTGTGTTTCATTAAGTAGACATACCCATATCTTCTCAAGTCATCAGTGAGAGTGAGAACATAACGGTAGCCACCGCGAGCCTCGATGCTCATTGGACCGCATACATCGGTATGTATTATTTCCAACAAGTCAGTTTCTCGCTCCATTGTTCCGGAGAACGGAGTCTTGGTCATCTTGCCCATGAGGCATGGTTCGCACGTGTCAAATGATTAAAAATCAAGAGACTCCAAAAGTCCATCAGCATGGAGTTTCTTCATGCGTTTGACACCAATATGACCAAGGCGACAGTGCCACATGTAAGTGGACTATCGTTATCAACCTTACACTTTTTGGTACTCACACTATGAACATGTGTAACATCACGTTCGAGATTCATCAAAAATAAACCATTGACTAGCGGAGCATGACCATAAAACATTTCTCCCATATAAATAGAACAACCATTATTCTGAGATTTAAATGAGTAGCCATCTCGCATCAAGCGAGATCCAGATACAATGTTCATGCTCAAAACTGGTACTAAATAACAATTATTGAGGTTTAAAACTAATCCCGAAGGTAGATGTAGAGGTAGTGTGCCGACGGTGATCACATCGACCTTGGAACCATTCCCGACGCGCATGATCACCTCGTCCTTTGCCAGCCTCCGCTTATTCCGCAGCTCCTTCAAGTTACAAATGTGAGCAACCGCACTGGTATCAAATACCCAGGAGCTACTACGAGCACTGGTTAGGTACACATCAATAACAAGTATATCACATATACCTTTAACGTTGCCGGCCTTCTTATCCGCTAGGTACTTGGGGCAGTTCCACTTTCAGTGACCAGTACCCTTGCAATAAAAGCACTCAGTCTTAGGCTTGGGTCCATTCTTGTTCTTCTTCTCGACAACTTGCTTACCGGGCGCGGCAATAGCTCTGCCGTCCTTCTTGAAGTTCTTCTTACCCTTGCCTTTCTTGAAACTAGTGGTCTTATTCACCATCAACACTTGATGCTCCTTTTTGATCTCGACCTCCGCTGATTTCAGCATCGAGTACAACTCAGGAATGGACTTCTCCATACCCTGCATGTTGTAGTTCATCACAAAGCTCTTGTAGCTAGGTGGAAGCGACTGGAGGATTCTGTCAATGACCGAGTCATCCGGGAGATTAACTTACAGCTGAAGAACTTATCGGAGACGTCATATCTCTCGACCCGAGCATGAGCTTGGAAAACCAGTTTCGGCTCTTGGAACATCTCATATGCTCCGTGTTGCTCAAAACGCTTTTGGAGCCCCGGTTCTAAACTGTAAAGCATGCCACACTGAACTAGGGAGTAATCATCACAACATGACTGCCAAGCGTTCGTAACGTCTTGGTCCGCTGGGAAAATGGGTGGGTCACCTAGCGGTGCATCAAGGACATACAATCTCTTGGAAGCTATGAGGATGATCCTCAAGCTACGGACCCAGTCCGCATAGTTCCTTCCATCATCTTTCAGCTTGGTTTTCTCTAGGAACGCGTTGAAGTTGAGGGTGACATTAGCGTTGGCCATTGGATCTACAATAGAGATTGTAAAGACAATTTTAGACTAAGTTCATGATAATTAAGTTCACATAATCAAATTATTTAATGAACTCCCACTTAGATAGACATCTCTCTAGTCATCCAAGTGATACATGATCCATGTCAACTGCCCGTGTCCAATCACCACGTGAGACGGACTAGTCATCCATGGTGAACATCTCCATGTGATCGTATCTTCTATACGACTCATGTTCGACCTTTCGGTCTTCCATGTTCCGAGGCCATGTATGTACATGCTAGGATTGTCAAGTCAACCTATGTGTTTCGCATGTGTAAAACTGGCTTACACTCGTTGTATGCGAACGTTAGAACCTATCACACCCGATCATCACGTGGTGCTTCGGAAGAACGATCCTTAGCAACGGTGCATAGTTAGGGTGAACACATTTCTTGAAAATTTATTGAGACCTCATCTTATTTACTACCGTCGTTCTAAGAAAATAAGATGTAAACATGATAAACATCACATGCAATCAATATAGTGACATGATATGGCCAATATCATCTTGCTCCTTTGATCTCCATCTTCGGGGCACCATGATCATCACTGTCATCGGCACGACACCATGATCGCCATCATCATGTCTTCTTGAAGTTGTCTCGCCAACTATTACTTCTACTATTATGGCTAATGTTTAGCAATAAAGTAAAGTAATTATATGGCGTTTATGATTGACACACATGTCATACAATAAAACAAGACAACTCCTATGGCTCCTGCCGGTTGCCATACTCATCGACATGCAAGTCGTGAATCCTATTACAAGAACATGATCAATATCATACATCACAATGCATCACATCACATCCTTTTGGCCATATCACATCATAAGGCATATACTGCAAAAACAAGTTAGACGTCCTCTAATTTGTAGTTGCAAGTTTTTACGTGGCTGCTATAGGTTTCTAGCAAGAACGTTTCTTACCTACGCCAAAACCACAACGTGATATGCCAATTGCTATTTAACCTTCATAAGGACCCTTTTCATCGAATCCAATCCGACTAAGGTGGGAGAGACAGACACCGGCTAGCCACCTTATGCAACAAGTGCATGTTAGGCGGTGGAACCGGTCTCACGTAAGCGTACGTGTAAAGTTGGTCCGGCCCGCTTCATTCCACAATACCGCCGAAACAAGATAAGACTAGTAGTGGTAATCAAATTAACAAGATCGACGCCCACAACAACTTTGTGTTCTACTCGTGCATAGATTCTACGCATAGACCTAGCTCATGATGCCACTGTTGGGAGATGTAGTAGTAAATTAAAAAAATTCCTATGTGTTCACCAAGATCTATCTATGGAGAAACCAACAACGAGTAAGGGGAGAGTGCATCTTCATACCTTTGAAGATCACTAAGCAGAAGCGTTACAAGAACGCGGTTGGTGGAGTCGTACTCGTAGCGATTCAGATCGTGGTGGAATCCGATCTTAGCGCCGAACAACGGCGCCTCCGCGTTCAACACACATGCAACCCGGTGACGTCTCCTACGCCTTGATCTAGCAAGGAGGAAGGAGAGGTTGAGGGAGAGCTCCGGCAGCATGATGACATGGTGATGGTGGAGCTGCATGGTCTCTGGCAGGGCTTCGCCAAGCACTACGGAGAACGAGGAGAGGGAGGAGTAGGGCTGCGCCGTGGGAGAGAGAGATGCGTGTCCCTGGCAGCCCCAAGGGCTCCTCTATTTATAGGAGGAGAAGGAGGGAGGGCTGCGCCCTAGGGTTCACACCCTAGGGGCCGGCGGCAGCCCTAGATGGGACTTGGTGTGGCGGCCAAGGGAGGGGAGAGGTGGTGCGGTAGTCTTAGCTGCCCTAGGATGGACCTAGGGCCCATCTAGGCCTAGGGTTTGCCCCCCTTATCTCCTTGCTGAGCCTTGGGACAGGTGGGAGGGGTGCACCATCCCACCTAAGGGCTGGTTCCCTCCACCTTCGGCCCATGCAGCCCTCCGGGGCCCGTGGCCCCTCCCGGTGGCCCCTCGGAACCCTTTCGGTGGTCCCGGTACGTTACTGGTGACGCCCGAAACATTTCTGGTAACCAAAACCTCACTTACTATATATCAATCTTTGTCTCCGAACCATTCCGGAACTCCTCATGACGTCCCGGATCTCATCTAGGACTCCGAACAACCTTCGGTAGCCACATACACTATTTCCCTTTAACCCTAGCGTCATCGAACCTTAAGTGTGTTGACCCTACGGGTTCGGGAGACACGTAGACATGACCGAGAGACCTCTCCTGTCAATAACCAACAACAGGATTTGGATACCCATGTTGGCTCCCACATGCTCCATGATGATCTCATCGGATGAACCATGATGTCGGGGATTCAATCAATCCCATATACAATTCCCTTTGTCTACCGGTATGATACTTGCTCGAGATTCGATCGTCGGTATCCCTATACCTTGTTCAATCTCGTTACCAGCAAGTCTTGTTACTCATTTCGTAACACATCATCCCGTGGCTAACTCCTTAGTCACATTGAGCTCATTATGATGATGTCTTACCGAGTGGGCCCAGAGATACCTCTCCGTCACACGGAGTGACAAATCCCAGTCTCGATTCGTGCCAACCCACAAGACACTTTTGGAGATACCTGTAGTGTACCTTTATAGCCACCCAGTTACGTTGTGATGTTTGGCACACCCAAAGTATTCCTACGGTATCCGGGAGTTGCATAATCTCATGGTCTAAGGAAATGATACTTGACATTGGAAAAGCTTTAGCAGACGAACTACACGATCTTGTGCTATGCTTAGGATTGGGTCTTGTCCACCACATCATTCTCCCAATGATGTGATCCCGTTATCAACGGCATCCAATGTCCATGGTCATGAAACCGTGACCATCTATTGATCAACGAGCTAGCCAACTAGAGGCTCACTAGGGACACGTTGTGCTCTATGTATTCACACATGCATTACGGTTTCAGGTTAACACAATTATAGCATGAACAATAGACAATTATCATGAACAAGTAAATACAATAATAACCATTATATTATTGCCTCTAGGGCATATTTCCAACAAAAAGGCCAACAACTCTGGTGTGAACAGTGCTATCGCCTAACAACTTTTGGCGAAGGGTCTTGGCCGGTCATTATCCCTGACCAGTTATGAAAACTCGATTCGTGTTTTGAGGCAGTATCTTCACTAGCATGCCTCATCAATATGGAGATCGTGCTCCATTTTTGCGGGATATGATCAATGATTTGGGTTATCCCATGCACGCATAATGGCACGATTTTATTGGCACGTGGCAAGGTCTGCAACGTAACAAAGGGACTCTTGGTATTATGGTTGTCTACAAAAGGGGGAAAACCACCAAAGTCTCTGCACGCTTCCCAGATCCTCCATAGCCATTGATACGTCTCCAACATATCTATAATTTTTGATGATGTGATGCTATTATATTATCTGTTTTGGATGTTTTACATGCATTAATATGTTATTTTATATTATTTTTGGGACTAACTTATTAATCTAGAGCCTAGTGCCAGTTTCTATTTTTCCTTGTTTTTGAGTATTGCAGATATCGAATATTAAACGGAGTCCAAACAGAACAAAATCTTCGGAATGATTTTTCTGGAAGGAAAGAGATCTACTAGACTTGGAGTGCACGCTAGGGCATCTGCCATGAGGTCACAAGCCAGGGAGGCGCGGCCACCCCCTGGCCACGCTTGGCAGGCTTGCCACCTCCTGGCAGGGCTCCTAGCCCTAATCTTCCTCCTATAAATACCCAAATATTGCCCCAATACCAAAAAGAGCCACGCAAATACTTTTCCGCCGCTAGAAGCCTCCGAGAGATCCAATCTTGGAGCCTTTTCCGGTAATCTATTGGAGGGGGATTCAATCACGAAGGGCATCTACATCAACTCCATTGCCCCTCCGATGATGCGTGAGTAGTCCAGCATAGACCTACGGGTCCATAGCTAGTAGCTAGATGGCTTCTTCTCTCTCTTTGTGCTTCAAAACCACGTTCTTCATGATCTTCATGGAGATCTATCCGATGTAATACTCTATTGCGGTGTGTTTGTCGAGATCTGATGAATTGTGGGTTTATGTTCAGATTATCCATGAATATTATTTTAGTCTTTTCTGAATCCTTATATGCATGATTTCATATCTTTGCAAGTCTCTTCAAGTTATTGGTTTGGTTTGGCCAGCTAGATTTGGGTTCAATCTTGCGGTGTCCTCACCCAGTGACAAAGTAGGGGTAGCAAGGCACGTATTGTATTGTTCCCATCAAGGGTAAAAAGATGGGGTTTTCATCATATTGCTTGAGTTTATCCCTCTATGTCATGTCATCTTACCTAATGCGTTACTCTGTTCTTCATGATCTTAATACTATAGATGCAGGCAGGTGTCGGTCGATGTGTGGAGTAATAGTAGTAGATGCAAAATCGTTTCGGTCTACTTGACACGGATGTGATGCCTATATGCATAATCATTGCCTTGGATATCTTCATGATTATTCGCTTTTCTATCAATTGTTCGACAATAATTTGTTCACCCACCGTGATACTTTCCTTCAAGAGAGAAGCCTCTAGTGAAATCTATGACCCCCGGGTCTACTTTCCATAATATATTTTCATATCTATAAACCAAAAATACCTTGCTGTAATTTATTTCCTTTTTAATTTCTGCAATCTTTCACATCTATATCTATCTGACCTAATCGTTGCAAATAACCGTGAAGCGTCTTGTATGATATGAGTCTTTGCTTTTTAGTTTACCACAATCATCCTTGCTGCACACATATTTTGAGATAGACACGCTGAATCATGAATTTATTATAATACTCTATGTGCTTCACTTATAGCTTTTGAGATAGGCAATTTTGCTCTAGTTCTTCACTTATACCTTTTTAGATCACGTTAGTGTTTGGTTTTATATAAATTATTGAACTCTCGTACATCACTTATATTATTTTAAGAGTCTTTAAACAACACGATAATTGGTTAGGTTATGAATTTAGTCCTAATATAATAGGCATCCAAGAGGGATATAATAAAAACATCCATATAAAGTGCATTGAATACTATGAGAAGTTTGATTCCTTGCATGTAGTTTTGAGATATAAAGATGGTGATATTAGAGTCATGCTAGTGAGTAATTGTGGAATAGTAGTAATACTTGTGTTGAAGTTTGTGATTCCCGTGACATACACGTATGGTGAACCCTTATGTAACAAAGTCGAGCATGATTTGTTTTTTGATTGTCATCCTTTGTGTGAGGGTCGGGAGCGTGCGATGGTTAACTCCTACCAACCTCTACCCTAGGAGCATGCGTCTAATACTTTGCTTCGATAACTAATAGACTGTTGCAATAAGTATGTGAGTTATTTATGACTAATTTGAGTCCATGGATTATACGCACTCTAACCCTTCCACCTTTTCTAGCCTCTCTAGTACCGCGTAACTTTCATCGGTGCATTAAAGCCACCTTCCTCAAAATAGCCACCATATTCCCTTCCTCAAAACAGCCACCATACCTACCTATTATGGCATTTTCATAGCCATTCTGAGATATATTGCCATGCAACTTCCACCGTTCCGTTTGTTATGACACGCACTATCATTTTCATATTGCTTCTTCATATAGAGTCATATTTTGTTCTAGGTTTCGAGTTGTAAATTTCGAGTTGTAAGTGAATAGAAGTGTGACGATCATCATTATTAGAGCATTGTCCCGTGAGAGAAAAGGATGATGGAAGCTATGATTCCCTCACAAGTTGGGATGAGACTCCAGACTTTATCAAAAATAAAAGAGGCAAGCAAAGTCCAAATAAAAAAAGAGGCCTTAGATGCCCACACTAATAAAAAATGAGAGAAATAGAGAAGGGATAATGCGACTATCTTTTCCACACTTGTGCTTCAAAGTACCACCTTGGTATTCATGATAAAGAGTCTCCTATTTTGTCATTTTCACATAACTAGTGGAATTTTTTGTAGTGCACACCCACTTAGTTTCTTTTTGAGCTCTCATACACTTATAGCTCTAGTGCACCCGTTGCATGGCAATCCCTACTCACTCACATTGATATCTATTGATGGGCATCTCCATAGCCCGTTGATACGCCTAGTTGATGTGAGACTATATTCTTCCTTTTTCTTCCCAACCTCCACCATATTTCTATTCCATCTATAGTGCTATATCCATGGCTCATGCTCATGTATCGCGTGAGAGTTGAAAAAGTTTGAGAACATAAAAAGTGTGAAACAATTGCTTGGATTTTCATCGGGGTTGTGCATGATTTAAATACTTTGTGTGGGGAAGATGGAGCATAGCCAGACCATATGATTTTATAGGGATAACTTTCTTTGGCCATGTTATTTCAAAAGGAAACAATTGCCTTGTTAGTATGCTTGAAGTATTATTGTTTGTATGTCAATATTAAACTTTTGTTTTGAATCTTACGGATCAAAATATTCATGCCACAATAAATAATATTACATGGATAAATATGATAAGTAGCACTCCACATCAAAAATTCTATTTTTATCATTTACCTACTCGAGGACGAGTAGGAATTAAGCTTGGGGATGCTGATACGTCTCTAGCGTATCTATAATTTTTTATGATGACATGCTATTATATTATCTATTTTGGATGTTTTATATGCATTATATTTTATATTATTTTTGGGACTAACTTATTAATCTAGAGCCCAGTGCCAGTTTATGTTTTTCCTTGTTTTTGAGTATTGCAGATATGTTATGCTTATGGAGTCCAAATGGAATAAAATCTTCAGAATGATTTTTTCTGGAAGGAAAAAGACCTACTAGACTTGGAGTGCATGCTAGGGCATCTCCCAGGAGGTCACAAGCCAAGGAGGCGCAGCCACCCCCCTGGCCGCGCCTGGCAGGCTTGCCACCTCGTGGCAGGTCTCGTAGCCCTAATCTTCCTCCTATAAATACCCAATTATCCCCCAATACCAAAGAGAGCCACGCAAATACTTTTCCGCCACCAAAAGCCTCTGTTCCCGAGATATCCAATCTTGGAGCCTTTTCCATTAATCCGCTGGAGGGGGATTCGATCACGGAGGGCATCTACATCAACTCCATTGCCCCTCTGATGATGTGTGAGTAGTCCACCACAGACCTATGGGTCCATAACTAGTAGCTATATGGCTTCTTCTCTCTCTTTGTGCTTCAATACCATGTTCTTCATGATCTTCATGGAGATCTATCCGATGTAATACTCTTTTGCGGTGTGTTTGTCGAGATCCAATGAATTGTGGGTTTATGTTCAGATTATCCATGAATATTATTTGAGTCTTTTCTGAATTCTTATATGCATGATTTCATATCTTTGCAAGTCTCTTTGAGTTATTGGTTTGGTTTGGCCAACTAGATTGGTAATTCTTGCAATGGGAGAAGTGCTTAGTTTTGGGTTCAATCTTGCGATGTCCTCACCCAGTGACAAGGTAGGGGTAGTGAGGCACGTATTTTATTGTGCCATCAAGGGTAAAAAGATGGGGTTTTCATCATAGTGCTTGAGTTTATCCCTCTACATCATGTCATCTTACCTAATGCGTTACTCTGTTCTTCATGATCTTAATACTCTAGATGCAGGCAGGAGTCGCTCGATGTGTGGAGTAATAGTATTAGATGCAGAATCATTTAGGTCTACTTGACATAGACGTGATGCCTATAAGCATAATCATTTACTTGGATATCTTCATGATTATTCGCTTTTCTATCAATTGCTCGACAGTAATTTGTTCATCCACCGTGATACTTTCCTTTAAGAGAGAAGCCTCTAGTGAAACCTATGGCCTCCGGGTCTACTTTCCATAATATATTTTCATATCTGTAAACCAAAAATACCAAAAATACATTGCGGCAATTTATTTACTTTTTACTTTCCGCAATCTTTCACATCTATCTCTATCAGATCTAATCCTTGCAAATAACCGTGAAGGGATTGACAACCCCTTTATAGCGTTGGGTGCAAGAGTTTGATTGTTTGTGTAGGTGTATCCATTGGTGACTTGCTTTTTCCTCCTACTGGATTGATACCTTGGTTCTCAACAGTTGAGGGAAATACTTATCTACTTTGCTGCATCACCCTTTCCTCTTCAAGGGAAAACCAACGCATGCTCAAGAGGTAGCAGCCATCGTCTTCCCAATCTTCAGAGCTCAAACACTCAAATCTACTCTTCCCCCGTTCTCCCCTGCCACACCCCTGATATGTCTCCAACGTATCTATAGTTTTTATTGTTCCATGCTGATATATTATCATTCTAGGATACTTTTTGGTCATTTGTTTTCCAATTTAAAATATTTTGAGCACTACCCTATTGAGTCAGTGCCCAGTGTGAGTTCCTGTTTTCTCCATGTTTTTCACTTTTCAAGTTTACAGTACCAAACGTAATCAAATTACCATGAAACTTTTTGATGATTTTTTCTGCATCAAAAGAAGAACTCGAAGCTTCGTGAGGAGGCCGAGAGGCACAAGAGGGCCCCACACCACATCAAGGCGCGCCCTCGGGGTGTCCTGATATGTGGTGTCTCCCTCGTGCATCTCCCGACGTCCCTCTCTGGCCTATAATTTCTCTAATATCCCAGAAACCCTAAGGGAGCTCACAAAACACTTTTTCCGCTGCCGCAAGTCTCCGTTCCGATGAGAGCCCAGCTAGAGCTCCGTTCTGACACCCTGATAGAGGGGGGGTCGATCACGGAGGGCCTCTTCATCAACCTTGTTGGCCTCATGATGATGTGTGAGTAGTTCACCACAAACCTACCGATATGTAGGTAGTACCTAGATGGCAATCTCTCTCTCTCTTGATCTTCAATACAATGTTCATCACATCTTTGCCTTGATCTATCCGATGTAATCCCTTTGTATGGTGCATTTGTAGGGATCCGATGAATTGTGAGTTGATGTTCATATTATTCCTGAAAAGTATTTGAGTCAAGCCTGAATACTAAGATTCTTATTTGCATGATCATTATAGCTTCGTAATGCTCTCCGATCTATTGAGATAGTTTGGCCAACTAGATTCATATTTCCTCGGTGGGAGTGGTGCGTTGTGGTAGGTTCAACCTGAGGAGTTTGTATATTCCGGTGACAAAGTAGGGGACACGATACGTCTTTGTGTTTATGTTACCAAGGATAATGACGGGTTTTATTCATATTGATTGAGTTTACTTTGTCTACATCATGTCATTGGTCTCCAAGCATTACTTTGTTTTACTTAATACTCTAGATGCATGCTGGATAGCGGTCGATGGGTGGAGTAATAGTAATAGGTACAGACAGGAGTTGTCCTATTTTCTTATGGACGTGATGCCTATATACACATGATCATTGCCATGAAAATCGCATAACTATTCGCTATTATATGAATTCCCCAACAATAATGTGTTTACCCACCATATGCTATTTCTATGAGAGATGCCATTAGAGAACACTACGACCCCTGGCTCTATTCACTTATATATTTACAAAGATACTACTACCTTGCTTTTATTTATTTGCTTTTATTTTATTTTGCAATGTACGAATATCTACAATTATCTACACAACTCACTTGCTTGCAAATAACGTTATCAAGGGGGTTAGCAACCCTCTTGCCGACGTTGGGAGCAAGTTGTTTATTCTTTTGTGTGCAGCCGCTAAAGACGGTTGAGTATTGGTATTCCTATTGGTTTGATAAACCTTGGTTTCATAACTGGGGGAAATACTTACCCACATTGTGATGCGATAACCCGTTCCTCTTCATGGAAAACCCAACGCAGATCACAAGTATCAAGAAGGATTTCTGGCGCCGTTGCCGGGGAATAGCATCACCAACTATCAAGTAACTTCACACAAATTTTCATTCACTTGTTCTTATTTTTATTTGTCTGCTATATTTATTTTGTATCATAAAAAACAAAAATACAAAAATATTTATCTTTGCTAGTCACTAGTTTACTTCTTTGCTTGCTTTACTTGCTAGTTTACTTGTCTCGCTTGTTGCTTTGCTTCTTTGGTCACCATGTCTCAAGATACTAGTAAGTTGTGTGATTTATCAAATACTAATAATAATGATTTTAATTATTAGTACTCATGTACCACCCGCCACTAGTGCGGAGGTGTTCGATATAATGCTGCATTGCTAAATCTTGTCATGAAAGATCAATTTTTGGGAAGTCCTAATGAGGATCTCACGTCACATATTAATACCTTTGTTGAATTATGTGATATGCAACTGAGAGCTTTCAATACCTTTCCATTCTATATATATCATAAGTGGTTCCCAAACAGAAAATAAAGTTCATTCCTTTAACCACCATTCTTTTACAGTCCATGGCTAGCCGAATCCACGGTTGTCTTCCATACCAACACTTTCCAAGGAATTTATTATTTAAAAACATAAATTAAATTTCTTTTTTCATTTTGGGATTGGTCATCCCTATTACCACCGTACTCTTGTGCAATGACAAGTGAATAAAGATTCATCTTGAGAATAACACATCCAGCATGGAAAAATATCGGTCACCCCCTTCTGCTTCATGAGAGGTACGAGCACACAAAATGGAAAATCATTTCAAAAATTAGAGATGACACATACAAATTTGCTTGGAACGGCATGGAAATACTGCATATAGGTAGGCATTGTGGACTCATATGGCAAAATTGGGTTTAAGGATTTTGGATGCACAAGTAGTATTTCTACTTAGTACAAGTGGAGGCTAGCAAATAGATTGAGAAGCAACCAACCAAGAAACAAAAATTCACATAAGCGAGCATTAAGCATAACTAACACCGAATAATGCACCATAAGCAGGATGTAATTTCATTACACAACTATTGACTTTCATGCTTGCATAGGGAATCACAAACCTTAACACCAATATTCTTACTAAAGCATAATTACTCACCAACATAACTCACATATTACTATCATCATGTCTCAAAACTATTACAAGGAATCAAGTTTAATTTGTCCAATGATCTTCATGAAAGTTTTTATTATATACCTCTTGAATATCTATCACTTTGGGACTAGTTTCATATATTGTCATTGCTTTTGACAAGCTCACATAGATTTAAGTGAGGAACATGAGCATAAAAAAATCATCTCTCAAAATAATATAAGTGAAGGATGAGATAGTGTCTTCAAAATTCATTAACTCTCAAATTAATCTAAGTGAATCATGAGAGCATTTCTTCAAGAATTTAAAGCACGCCGTGCTCAACAAGATATAAGTGAAGTACTAGAGCAATTCCATAGCTCAAAAAAAATTAAGTGAAGCATACAGAGCAATTCTAACAAATCATAGCATAATTTTGGATCTCTCAAATAGGTGTGTCCAGCAAGTATACTTGTAATAGAATAAAATGCAAATCAAGAAAAGACTCGTATAGTACAAGACGCTCCAAGCAAAACTCATGATATGTGACGAATAAAAATATAGCTCCTAGTAAAATACCGATGGTCATTAGAAGAAAGAGGGGATGCCACTCGGGGCATCCTCAAGCTTACTTGCTTTTTCCTCTTTGGATATTATCTTGGGGTGATGTAGCATCCCCAAGCTTAAGTGCGTTTCACTCCTTATTCCTTCATCCATCGTGATCTCACTCAAAACTTGAAAATTTTAATCACACAAAACTCAACAAAATCTTTGTGAGGTCCATTAGTATAATAAACCAAATCACCACTCTAAGTACTATTGCAAACCCATTATATTTTATTATTACATTATATCTACTATATTCTAACTTTACCATGGCCTATACCCTTCAATACAAGCCATAGATTCATCAAAACAAGCACACAATGCAATGAAAACAAAATCTGTCAAAAACAGAACAATCTCTAGTAATATGTACTCTAACCATACTTCTGTAACCCGTCACTTCTGTGATTTTTAAGAATTCTTTTACTGGACGCAAAAGTTTCTATTTTTCAACAAGATCAAATCAACTATCACCCAACATGATCATAAAGGCTTTACTTGGAACAAACACAAATTAAAACATAAAAACACAATTATAACAATATCATAATTGTGTAAACACTGAAGAACAGAAATAAAAAGGTAAAATACATTTTATTCATTGGGTTGCCTCCCAACAAGCGCTATCGTTTTACGCCCCTAGGTAATTATAATGCATAGATTCAAGTATTGTCATCTTTAGTTTTTGCTCCATAGGAGGCTCTCATGATTGATTCATATGGTGGCTTAATTCTTGTTCTAGGGAAGTTTTCCATACCCTTTCTAAGTGGAAATTTAAATTTAATATTGCCTTCTTTCATATCAATCATGGCGCCTATAGTGCGTAAAAATGATCTACAAAGTATGATGGGACAAGATGGATTACAATCAATATCAAGAACAATAAAATCTATGGGCAGTTGGGCACATAGTTCCTATTTGCAAGAATAAGAACATCATTAATTCTTTGCAAAGGCTTTTTAATAGTAGAATCATCTAAGTGCAAATTAAGAGAATATTCTTCAATATTGGTAAGACCAAGCACATCACAAAGAGATTTTGGAATTGTGAAAATGCTAGCACCCAAATCACATAAAGCAAAACATTCATAATTTTTGATCTTGACTTTAATGGTAGGTTCCCACTCATCATGTAAATTTCTAGGAATTGAAATCTCTAATTACAACCTTTTTTCTAAGGATTTCATCATGGCGTCGACAATATGTTTAGTAAATATTTTATTTTGTTCATAAGCATGAGGGGTGAATTTATCATGGATTGCAACAAAGAAATACATTCAACCAAAGAGAAACTATCATAATTAAAGTCTTTATAATCCAAAATAGTGGGCACATCACTGGTTAAAGTTTTGACCTCTCCAAACCCACTTTCAGAAGAAAAAAATCATTAAGATTTTCACTCTCCAAATTATTGGGACGCCCTCTAGCTAAAGTTGACTCTTCTTCAGTCCCTTTATCATCAATTGCAATATTACTAAACAAGGAATCAATAGAACAAACACCAATCATTTTAAGATCTTCATCATTTTCATCCTCTCGAGAATCCAGTTTAGCGGCCATTTGATTCACTAAAGTGGCTTGTGCGTCAGATATTTTACCTAATAGATTTTTAGCATGAGCATACTTAGATTGGAGATTAGAAACTTCCCTACTAATATCATCAAGTTGTTTTTATGGCATGTCGTGCGGTAGAGTGTTCTTTAAGCTCCTCAGTAAAATACTAATTTTGTTCAAATTGTGTAGTCATATATTCCTTGGTACTTTTATCAATCTCAAGCAAAATATTGGGGTAAGGAACATCACAATACTTTCGTTGAGGCATCATGACTACGCAAAGAAGATTACAAGCAAACAAGAGATCTGACGAGAAAAAGGCAAAGGAAAAAGAGGGTGAATAGAACGACAAATTTTGTGAAGTGGGGGAGAGGAAAACGAGAGGCAAATGGAAAATAATGTAAATTGTAAGGAGATTTTGTGATTAGGAACCTGATAGATGTTGATGATGTCTCCCCGGCAACGGTGCCAAAAATTCCTTTGACATGGCTTGATACTGCGTCGGTATTTTGTCAAAGAGGAAGGGATGATTCAGCACAACAACGGTAAGTATTTCCCTCAGTTATGAAACCAAGGTTATCGAACCAGTAGGAGAACCAGACAACACTATGTAAACGGTACCTGCACACAAAGAACAAATACTTGCAACCCGACGAGTAAAATAGGTTGTCAATCTCTCCACAGTAAAAAGATAGATTGGTTTGTAGTAGATTGGATGGATAAATAGCACAAGAACACAAAAAAACAAAAAAAAGTGCATCAAAGTATTTTGGTTTTTTTTGGAATAATAGATCTGAAAACAAAAGCAGCAAAAAGATAGATCGGAAAGCAATATGTTGAAGATAGACCCGGGGTCGTAGGTTTCACTGGTGGCTTCTCTCATGAGTATAGCACATGGTGGGTAAACGAATTACTGTTGGGCAATTGATACAAGATCAAGTAATCATGATGATATCCATGGCAATGATCATTATATAGGCATCACATCCAAGATAAGTAGACCGAAACGTTTCTGCATCTACTACTATTACTCCACAAATCGACCGCTATCCAACATGTGTCTATTATATTAAGTTCATGGAGAAATGGAGTAATGCAATAAGAACGATGACATGATGTAGACAAGATCTATTCATGTAGGAATATACCCCATCTTGTTATCCTTAATAGCAACGATACATGCGTGCCATGCTGCCCCTTCGGTCACTGGGAGAGGACACCGCAAGATCGAACCCATCACAAAGCACCTCTTCCCATGGCAAGAAAAATCAATCTAGTTGGCCTAACTAAACCAAAGATTCAAATAAGAAATATGAGGCTATAAGTAATCATGCATATAAAAGATCAAATAAGACTCAAATAATATTCACGGATAGAAACTGATCATGAACTCAAAATTCATCGGATCCCAACAAACATACCGCATAAAGTCATTACATCAAATATATCTCCAAGAGACCATTGTATTGAGAATAAAAAGAGAGAGAGAGGAATCCATCTAGATACTGCCTACGGACCCGTATGTCTATGGTGGACTACTCACGCATCATCAGAGAGGCACCCATGAAGACGATGCACCCCTCCATGATGGTGTTAGATTGGATCTCGTGGTTCTGGAACTTCCAGCGACTGGAATTGTGTTTTGTCGACTTCCATAGGGTTTTTGGAATATTTGGGTATTTATAGAGCCAATAGGAGGTGGAGAGGCGTCCCGAGGAGGGCACGACCTGCCAGGCCATGTCAGGGGCCTCTAGCGCGCCTTGGTGTCTTGTGGCCTCCTCGGCCCTCCTCTCTGGTGCTTCTATGGTCCTCCAGGTGTCTTCTGTCCCAAACAAAATCTCCAAAAAGTTTCACGTTGTTTGGGCTTCATTTGGTACTGATATTCTGCAAAGTAAGAACAAGCAAAAAATAGCAACTGGCACTTGGCACTATGTCAATAGGTTAGTCCCAAAAAATGATATAAAGTTGCTATAAAATGATTGAAAACATCCAAGGTTGATAATATAGCAGCATGGAACAATCAAAAATTATAGATACGTTGGATATGTATCAACCATGTTTAAGTAGAGATTACAGCGAGGAAGAGAGGTTTTAAACCACTGCATAGAGGGGGGAGAGTCGATGGTGACGACAGCGAAGTTGTTGGTGTAGATCGCCGTCATGTTGCCCGAGCGGTGTTCTGGCGCCAACAGGAGAGAGGGGAGAGGGACCCCATCCTTCTTCTTCTTCATTGGTCTCCCCCTAGATGGGAGGACGCTTTCCCCTCTGGTCTAGGGATGGCCGTTTTGTGCATGGGCATGGGTACCTGCGGGTACCCTACCCAAAAACAATGGGCATGGGCTTGACTTGCGGAGATTTTGTACCCATGGGTAATGGGTATGATGGGGAATGTTGCATGGGAAACAAAAAAATTCCTACGAACACCCAAGATCTATCTATGAAGATCAACAACTATGAGAGGGAGAGTGAATCGACATACCCTTGTAGATTGCTAAGTGAAAAGTGCTAAGAAATGCGGTTGATGTAGTCGAATGTCTTCGCTATCCAAATCACAATCTGTCCCGCGATCCAATCACGATCCGTCCCGCTCTAGTGCCGAACGGACAACACCTCTGCGTTCAGCACACGTACAGTTCGATCACATCCTCGCCTCCTCGATCCAGCAAGCGAGGTCAGAGTAGTAGATGAGTTCTGTGGCAATACGACGGCATGGTGGCGGCGGTGGTGGTGCTATCCCGGCAAGCCTACGCCTAGCGCTACCGAACTACGAACGGAGGAGAAAACGATCTAGGGAGAGAGAGGGGCGCCAAGGGCTTCATGTGTGCTCTTTGGGTGCCCCTCCCCTCTATATATAGGTGGAGGGGCGTGGAGATCAGCCCCTACAATCCCTAGGGCGCAGCCAAGGGGGAGGACTTGGGTTCCTAGCCCAATTCCCTCCCTTTCCATAAACAGGTGGACTTTCCACCTCTCCCAAGCAACATGGGCCTTGAGGGACTTGTGCGCATAGCCTAATAAGGCCAGGGCACCTCCCCTCAGCCCATGCAAACCCTTGGGATGTGGTGGAACCCTTTGTGGACTTTCAGACTCCTACGGAAGTTTCTGGAACCTTCTAGAAGCTTCCCGGTACAATACCGACAAAATCCAAAACTTTTCCAGTAGACAAAATATGACTTCCCATATATAAATATTTACCTCCGAACCATTCTAGAACTCCTAGTGACGTCCAGGATCTCATCCGGGACTCCGAACAACCTTTGGTCACCAACATACATAAGTTAACAATACCAAATCATCACCGAACGTTAAGTGTGCAAACCGTGCGGGTTTGAGAACTATGTAGGCATGACCGAGACAACTCTATGGTCAATGTAGTGGGACCTCGATGCCCATATTAGTTCCTACATATTCTGTGAAGATATTTATTGGTTGAACCATGATGTCATGGATTCACACAATCTCGTATGCTGTTCCCTTTGTCCATCGGTATGTTACTTGCCCGAGATTCGATCGTCGGTATCTCCATACCTTGCTCAATCTCGTTACCGACAAGTCTCTTTACTCATTTTGTAATACAAGATTCCATGACTAAATCCTTAGTCACATTGCTTGCAAGCGTCTTGTGATGTTGTATTATCGAGTGGGACTAGAGATACCTCTCCGTCATACGGAGTGACAAATCTCAGACTCGATCCATGCCAACCCAACAGACACCCTTAGAGATACCTGTAAAGCACCCTTATAGTCATCCAGTTACCTTTTGACATCTGATACACACAAGGTACTCCTCTGGTGTTAGTGAGTTGCATGATCTCATCATCATAGGAACAGATACTTGACATGTAGAAAACAATAGCAATAAACTGACACGATCAAATGCTACGTTCATAGTTTTGGGTCTTCTCCATCACATCATTCTCCTAATTATGTGTTACCAAATGACATATCATGTCTATGGCTAGGAAACCTTAACCATCTTTGATCAACGAGCTAGTTTAGTAGAGGCTTACTAGGGACACCTCGTTGTCTATGTATCCACACATGTATTTGAGTTTCCAATCAATACAATTACAGCATGGATAATAAATGATTATCATGAACAAGGAAATATGATAATAACTAATTTATTATTGCCTCTAGGGCATATTTCCAATAGTCTCCCACTTACACAATAATCTAGTTCACATCACCAAGTATTTTGCTTGTGAGAGAGGTTTTAGTTAACTGGTCTGCAACTTTCAGATCCGTGTGTACTTTGCAAATCTCTATGTCATATTTTAGATGCTGCTACCACATTCCACTTGGAGCTATTCCAAATCTTTGATCCACTATACATATTTGGATTGCTACTCGGAGTCATCCAGGTTAGTCTCAAAGCTTGCATCAACGTAACCCTTTACGACAAACTCTTTATGACCTCCATAATCAAGAAACATTTCCTTAGTCCTCTAGTTACTAAGGATAATTTTGTCCATTGTGCAGTGGTCCATTCCTGGACCACTCTTGTACCCCTTGACAAACTCATGGAAAGGCACACACCTGGTGCGGTACACATCATGGCATACTATATAGAGCCTATGGCTAAGGCATAGGGGATGACCTTCGTCCTTTCTCTTTCTTCTGCCATGGCCGAGCTCTG
Organism: Hordeum marinum; assembly: GCA_022496015.1. NCBI lineage: Eukaryota > Viridiplantae > Streptophyta > Magnoliopsida > Poales > Poaceae > Hordeum > Hordeum marinum. The sequence goes on from CM039673.1 coordinate 111,645,536, forward strand.
AGTCTTACTCAAATTCATACCTTACAACACAACCAAGAACTCCTTCTTTGACTGACCTATTTTGAACTCCTTCAAAAACTTGTAAAGGTATGTATTCATTGAGAGTTTTATCAAGCGTCTTGATCTATCTCTATAGATCTAGATGCCCAATATTTAAGTAGCTTCATTTTAGGTCTTCCTTTAAAAAACTCCTTTCAAACAACCCTTTATGCTTTCTAGAAATTCTACATTATTTCCGATCAAGAATATGTCAACCACATATACTTATCAGAAATTCTATAGTGCTCCCACTCACTTTCTTGTAAATACAAGTTTCTTATAAACTTTGCATAAACCAAAAAAACTTTTGATCACCTCATCAAAGCATATATTACAACTCCGAGATGCTTGCTCTAGTCCATAGAAGGATCGTTGGAGCTCACATACCTTTTATCATCCTTAGGATTGACAAAACCTTCTGTTTATATCACATACAAGCTTTCCTGAAGGAAACCATTGAGGAACCGATGTTTTGACATCCATCTGCTAGATTCCATAATCGAAAAATGCAGCAACTCCTAACATAATTCCAAAAGACTTTAGCATCGCTACGGGTTAGAAAGTCTCATCACAGTCAACTTCTTGAACTTGTCGGAAACTTCTTTGTGACAAGTCAAGCTTCATAAATGGTGACATTTACCATCAGCATCCGCCTTCTTCTTAAAGGTCCATTTGTACTCAATGGCCCGCCGTTCATCGGGCAAGTCTACCAAAGTCCATACTTGGATTTCATGGCCCATAGCCATTTGTTGGATTTCGGGCCCACCATCGCTTCTTCATAGCTCGTAGGTTCACTGTTGTCTAACAACATGACCTCCAAGACAGGATTAATGTGCCATGATGTCTACTACGCAACCGTCTTCTTGTAGAATCGTGTTGGGCCTCCAAGTACGGAGTTTTGTAGGACAGTGGCAATTTTCTCTCAAGTGGATGACCTAAGGTTTATCAATCTGTGGGAGGTGTAGGATGAAGATGGTCTCTCTCAAACAACCCTACAACCAAATAACAAAGAGTCTCTTGTGTCCCCAACACACCCAATACAATGGTAAATTGTATAGGTGCACTAGTTCGGCGAAGAGATGGTGATACAATTGTAATATGGATGGTAGATATAGGTTTTTGTAATCTGGAAATATAAAACCAGCAAGGTAACAAATAGTAAATAGTGAGCAAAACATTGTATAAATGCTTGGAAACAAGGCCTAGGGTCCATACTTTCACTAGTGCAATTTCTCTCAACAATATTGACATAGATGAATCATATGTAGGTCCCTCTCGTGCGACAAAGAGTTCACTCCAAAGTCACAAATAGCGGAGAACTAACGAAATTTTTTATTATAGGGTACGAAACCACTTCAAAGTTATCTTTTCTGACCAGTCTTATGAGCTATCCCTATAAGTGTCACGGACAACCCTAGAGTTTGTACTAAAATAACACCTTAAGATACACATCAACCAAAACCCTAATGTCACCTAGATACTCCAATGTCACCACAAGTACCCATGGGCTTGATTATACGATATGCATCACACAATTTCAGATTCATCATGTTCAATCCAACACAAAGAACTTCAAAGAGTGCCCCAAAGTTTCTACTGGATATTCAAGACGAAAACATGTGCCAATCCCTATGCATAGATTCCCAAGGTCAAGGAACCCGCAAGGTGATCACCAAAACGTACATCAAGTGGATCAATAGAACATCCCATTGTCACCATGGATATCCCATTGCAAGACATACATCAAGTGCTCTCAAGTCCTTAAATACTCAATCTGATAAGAAAAATTCAAAGGGAAAACTCAATTCATCACAAGAAGATAGAGAGGGGAATACTCCATATGATTCATATATATCAATAAAGCTCATGGTGCATCAAGATCGTATCATCTCAAGAACATGAGAGAGAGAGATCAAACACATAGCTACTGGTACATATCCTCAGCCCCGAGGGTGAACTACTCCATCCTCGTCATGGAGACGCCGGGATGATGAAGATGGCCTCCGGTGATGGTTTCCCCCTCCGGCAAGGTGCCAGAACGGGCTCCCAATTGGTTTTTCGTGGCTCTGGAGGCTTGCGGTGGTAGAACTCCTGATCTAGGTTTCTTTTTGGAGGTTTATGTATTTATAGGAATTTTTGGCATCGATCTCACGTCAAGGGGTGCCACGAGGCGGTGGCAAGCCTACTAGGCTCGGCCAAGGGGTGGTCGCGCCTGGCAGGCTTGCCGCCTCCTCATAGCTCTTCTGGCCCAGCTCCAATGCTTCGGGGGTCTCTTTTGATCCACAAAAAATCATACTAATTTTTTAGCCCATTCCGAGAACTTTTATTTCTACACAAAAAATGACACCACGATAGTTGTGCTAAAAACAACGTCAGTCCGGGTTAGTTCTAATAAAATCATACCAAAATCATATGGAATTATTGTAAACATGGCAGGGATACTTCATAAATTATAAATACGTTGGAGATGTATCAGCATCCCCAAGCTTAATTCCTGCTCGTCCTCGAGTAGGTAAATGATAAAACAAATAATTTATGAAGTGTGAATGCTAGCAAAGTGCATAAATTTGATCAATGATAATTCCAAACCCTTTTTCTAGCTTCATTATATATCATAAACAATAGCTCATCTCATAAATCTTCTCATGATGAAATAACAACCTATCCACATGTTAAAGTATACACTAACAAACTATGCTTTCAGTCACCAAAAAATTCCAATTCATCTTATTTTCAGGAGGGGTCTATGTAAGAGCTTTGATTTAGAAAATTCCACATACTCAACTATCATATAGTCTTCCATGATTGCTAACACTCAAAGCATATTTTTAGAGCAAATGGCATCCGTCGAACACAAAGAAATATATGGGCTTAAAGTTTCGCCTCCCAACTTATTTATCATATAGATAATTGTCAACAATAATAATTCATGATCGAATATATTTGAATGGCCATATATGCTTGGATCTTTCCCCAACACATGATGCTTGCCAAGAGAAAAAGGAGAAATATAGGAAGAGGTCAAGATCACCATTACTCTTGCATAAAGGTAAGTACTAGAAAGTAAAAGATGGACCCTTCATAGAGGGAAACATTGATTTGCAGAGGTGCCAGTGCTCGACCTTTTAAAATAGAGATGAATAATAATTTTGGGCGGTATGCTTTCATTGTCACCATAACAACCGAGAGATCTCGGTATCTTCCATGCTAGATACATTATAGGCGGTTCCCAAACAAAATGGTAAAAGTTTTTACTACCCCTCCACCAATCAATCACACTCCACAGCAAGTCGAACCCACGCGTACCGTCCATACCAACAACATTCATGGGAGAGTTTTATTTAATTATTTGCAATTTTTTTATTTCGGGATTGGGAATCCCTATTACCAGCCACTTTCTTGTGAATGATAGTGAATCAACACATATCGTGAGAATAACCCACCTAGCATGGAAGATAGTGACAGCCCCTAGTCATTATATGAGTGATTCGGGCATACAAAACAGAATATTATTTGAAGGTTTAGAGTTTGGCACATGCAAATTTACTTGGAACGGCAGGTAAATACCACATATAGGTAGGTATGGTGGACTCATATGGAACAACTTTGGGTTTAGTGGTGTTTGGATGCACAAGTAGTATTTCTACTTGGTGTGGAAGTTTTGGCTAATATGAGGTGGAAGAAAGCACCACATGTTGGAGGATCCGTAACAATTTAACTTCTATACAAATATACCCAAGCATAACTCATTACATTGTTTTCCTTGTCCAACTTCAACTAATTTGCTCAAGTTTGAAAATAATTAACGGGTATTCAAAATCATAGAATATGTCCAAGATAGTATATTTATATTTGAAATTTCTCTTCCATCAATATTCTTTCATGAATTTTTCAAGTGACCAATGCGGTGTTTGCTAACTTTCAATAAATTTTACCACCTATACTTCCTATATGTGAAGTCATTACTCCCCATGGGATAAGAATATAAAACATATATAATTTCAGATTTATGATATTCAATTCATTCAACCATTTACTCATAGGATATAAGTGAAGCACGAGAGTAAATGAAAAGACTACTCCAAAACATATAAGTGAAGATCAATGAGTAGTCAAACAAATTACTGTCAAGCAATTGATAGAAAAGCGAATAATCATGTAGATATCCAAGGCAATGATCATGCATATAGGCATCACGTCCGTGTCAAGCAGACCGAAATGATTCTGCATCTACTACTATTACTCCACACTTCGACCGACTCCTGCCTACATCTAGAGTATTAAGTTCATGAAGAACAGAGTAACGCATGAAGTAAGATGACATGACATAGAGGGTAAACTCAAGCAATATGATGAAAACCCCATCTTTTTACCCTTGATGGAATTAATACAATATGTGCCTCACTACCCCTACTATGTCACTGGGTGAGGACACCGCAAGATTGAACCCAAAACCAAGCACTTGTCCCATTGCAAGAATTACCAATCTAGTTGGCCAAACCAAACCAATAACTCGAAGAGACTTGCAAGGATATGCAATCATGCACATAAGAATTCAGAGAAGATTCAAATAAGATTCATGGATAATCTAAACATAAACTCATAATGCATCGGATCTTGACAAACACACCACAAAAGAGTATTACATAGAATAGATCTCCATGAAGATCATGAAGAACATGGTATTGAAGATCAAAGAGAGAGAGAGAGAGAAAGCCATCTAGCTACTAGATATGGACCCGTAGGTCTGTGGTGGACTACTCACGCATCATTAGAGGGGCAATGGAGTTGATGTAGATGCCCTCGTGATCGAAACCCCCTCCGGCAGATTACCGGAAAAGGCTCCAAGATTGGATCTCTCGAGAACTGAGGCTTCTGTCGGCTGAAAAGTATTTGCGTGGATCCCTTTGGTGTTGCGGGGATATTTGGGTATTTATAGGATGAAGAATAGGGTTAGGAGACCTGCCAGGAGACGGCAAGCCTGCGAGGCACGACCAGGGAGGTGGGCGCGCCTACCAGGCTTGTGATCTCTTGGTAGATCCCCTGGCGTGCACTCCAAGTCTGGTAGATCTTTCCTTCGAGAAAAAATCATTCTGAAGATTTTATTCTGTTTGGACTTCGTTTAATATTCCATATCTACAAAACTCAAAAACAAGGAAAAAACAGAAACTGGCACTTGGCTCTAGATTAATAGGTTAGTCCCAAAATAATATAAAATAGCATATTAATGCATATAAAACATCCAAAACAGATAATATAATAGCATAACATCATCAAAAATTATAGATACGTTGGAGATGTATCAGCATCCCCAAGCTTAATTCCTGCTCGTCCTCAAGTAGGTAAATGATAAAAACAGAATTTTTGATGTGGAGTGCTACCTAACATATTTATCCATGTAATATTCTCTATTGTGGTGTCGTCGTTTTCTCACGACAGATGCCATAGGTAGGCTTATCGTAGGTGGTTGCGGCCGGAGGACGCCGACGGGCTCCGGGTGTGAGATTGGGCACAAGCGGTGATGACACACGATGTACCCAGGTTCAGGGCCCTCCATGGGAGGTAACACCCCTAGTCCTGCTCGGTCTAGTTTGATGGATAGTTGTGTTTAAAGGGATGCTCCTAGAGATGTGTCTAGAGGAGGAAGAAGGAGCAGTCGACTCGTCTTCCTCCGTTGCTAGAGGTGGTATGAGACAAGAGATCTATGTGGGTGTATACCCATGATCGCTCGTCCCCGTTGCATGGGGGTTCGGGGTTTTTTATAGGCCAACCCCCCAGCTCTATAATGTATTCTATGGTACAGGGGTGGAGGGACTCCGCTAGCAGCCTCTCGCCTGACCAGGGGGTCCCCCCCATTGAGCCATCTCGTCGTCCGTGGGGTCCACCGGCTGCATGGTCATGTCGCTTGTGAGGGGCCCGCAAGCTGGCTTTGTGATTGGCCCTCGCCCACCTGCTGCGGCACGGGTCGCCCGGGAGGCGTCGTCTAGTGCCAGCCGGCCGAAGACTCCGGTACGGCCGGCTGCACTGTAGCCATGCCAGGGCAGGTAATCGAGTGGGCGAGGGTGTGCCGGCACTGTTTCCTCGCCCGGTCACGCTCGCCGGGGTCAGCGGCCTAGGCGGCCGGACTGTAGCCATGCGCTCCCGTGCATCAGCGGCCATTGTGGCCACAGGGTCGCCCATCGTGGCGGTCGTGTTGTGTTGTTGTACCCAAGCAGGGGGACGGGACATTGCATGTCCGCCGCAGGGTCAATGGAGGAGGCTGCCCGGAGGCAGTCGGCTGCCCCCAGCCGGCCGGGTGTCAAGCCGGTTCCTCGACTAGCCGTCCGTGTCGCTAGCCGGCAGCAGCTCCCGTCGGCCGTCCCCCAGCTGGTCGCGTAGTTCTTCTTCGAAGCGGAGGGGGGAGAATCCCGTTGCTTTGGCCTACCTAGGGGTGATAACCCCGTCAATAGTCCCTGAAGTCGGCGGGGGCCCGCGTCCGGCAGACGGAGGGAAGCCGGCGGCTTCCCCCAGCGGTACCCGCCTCCGATGTGAAGTTGAAGGGCCGGCCGGGTCGGCCGTTGGACCCGACGCCTCGGGCATCGGTGCGTCGCCTCGGGACTCGAGCCGGCCCGCCGCCTGTCGTGCGGCGAGTAATAATGTGGAGGGGCCCACGCACGCGGGGAGACAGGACGTCGGCCTGGGCCGCTAGGCCCCGGGCATAGCCCAGTAGGCCTCGAGGCACAAGCCAGGATCCTCTGCGCCCCAAAGCGGCCGTTACGACCCGAGGCCACCCACGCGCGCGCGAAGATTCCTGGGGAGTGGGGGCAATTAATCCCCACATCCCCCGGTCGTGGCCTCCCCTATAAAGGGGAGGAAGGGCAGGGGCGGATATACCCACATCCCATTCGCCCCCTTGCTGCCTCGCCTTCTTGCCTTCTTCGTCTTCCTCGCGCAGCTCGGGCAACGCCACGCCCGAGCCCACAACCGCACCCGTACACTGCCCTGCCATCGCAATGGCCGATGGACGCGGAGGGAGCTGGGCTAGTTCCGTCATCACTAAGGCGGACATTGCGGAGCTCTGCCGCACGCGCATGCTGCCGCCGGTAGAGCGGGTGGTCGCTCGCGCGCCAGGCGACGAGGTGGTGCCAGCGCCGCAGCCAGGGGAACACGTTGTTTTCCTCTGGCATTTCTCCCGCGGCTTTAGGCTTCCGGTGAGCCACTTCTTCCGCCTGCTCCTGGACACCTTCGACCTCCAATCGCACCACCTCGGCTCCAACGCGATCCTTTACCTCGTCGGCTTCGTGACGCTATACGAGGGATACCTCGGAGTCCTTCCTTTTCTTGACTTCTTCAACGCCCTTTTCTACCTCAAGGCGTTGAAGAGCAGCGCCTGCGGGGGCACGGCGGTGTGCTGCTGTGACACCGCACGCTTCCCGCACTTCTCCCTCATCGAGTCCGTCAAGGGGTGGCACTGGACGTTCTTCTACGTGAAGAACGCCAATCCGAAACTGGACTTCATCCGGCTGCCGCCGTTCGTGGACGCGTGGTCCACCCAGTTGAACTGGCTAGGGTCCTCCCCGCGCAACGTGGCTCTGGCGGAGCTTGGCCGGCTCGCGCAGCTGAAGAGCGTCGAGGGGTTGGTCGCCGCCGATCTGGTGGCAGCCTTCATCTCGCGTCGGGTGCTGCCTCTGAAGTTGAGGCCGCACCAGATCTGCGACATGTCCGGCCGCCATGACCCATGTTGGCTGTCCACCATTGACCTGACGCTGGCTCAGGTGGTGACGCAGGTGAATGCCCTCATGACGTTCAAGCTGAAGCCCACGTCGTGGACATTTCGCATGGAGCCGTACGACCGCATTAACCGTCCCTCCTGGTAAGTCTTAGATGTGACGGCTTTTTTTCCCTTCTTAGATGCAGACGAAAGCGGACCTTACTTCGCTATGCTGGTCCCAGTTGTTGGTGCGACAAAACACGCCGGACGGCTCGCACCCCCAAATCTTGGAGGCGGAGCGTGAACACTCCGACTGTGAAGACTACGAGTGGGGAGGCCCACCGGAAGAGGGGGTAGTCTCATCGGGAGGAGTGGATGAGCCGGCGGACCCGCGACCCCAGCGGAGCCGGTGGATCCGACGCAGCCGTGGAGCCCAGCAGAGCTGGTGAGTTCCCTTTTGCCCCCACGATTAGGGACTAGACGGACGACGACGATGATGATGATGATGATGATGACGTGGTGATTCTGAACGAGCCTTCTCCCTCAGCACGACATGGTCAGAGGAGCGAGGAGCGGTCGGCTCAGGCCCCGGCGGTCGGAGCTGCCGGCTGGGCGAAGAGGCCGGCTCAGGAGGGGCCAGTGGCCCCGCCACCAGTCCCAAAGCAGGTGAAGGTGGCCGCACGGAAGCCGCCGGCGCACGCCAAGCGGGTCTTTCCCCTCGTCATCGGGTAAGTTTTTCTTTTCGTGATTTACGTGCGTTTTCTTCCGGGTGGCAAGCCGGTGGGTGATCGGCCTTTGTGTCCGACAGGGACCCCATCGAGATCCACAAGGGGGAGCCAACGGGGGATCCAACGGATGCCGCCAACCTGCTGGCCCGCGAGCACATGGCCACCCAGCAGGAGGAGAGAAGGAGGCTCGCGGAGCTGCGAGCCTCAAAGTCTGGAACGCGAGGCAGGGCCTTGCATTCCTCGACTTCGAGCGGCAGGACGCAGAGGAGGTCCGCGGACCCCGCACGGGCGTCAGACTCGGTGGCAGAATCGACCCGTCTGTCGAGGCCCCCATCGAGCAAGCCGCGAGGGGCGGCCATGGAGCCGCCTGCGCCTCCATTTGCGAAGGAGGCGGCCCAAGCAGGGGCGGCGGTAGCGGAGCCGCCCCCCGAGGCGACCCGGTCGGAGGTGCAGGACGTGACACCGCCCGCGGCCGAGCCGGCCCGGGTCGACGTGCTGGAGGCCCTGGTGGCCCCGGAGGCGGCATCAAGGGCGGCGCCAGAGGTGGCGGCCATGGAGAAGGAGACGCCGTCTGTCATGATCGTCACGCCGGAGCAGCAGGAGGTGGAGGCGGCGACGGCATCGGGCGAAGGGCCGATGGGGGCAATTCCCGGACCCTCGCCGTCATCAACCCGCCCCCAGTGGCCGGCACCATGGCGAGCCCGGGCGGCAAAGGTGGCTAGACCCGAAGGACCCTGCAGACCATGCAGGAGGTGCTCCGGGACTGGGAGGCGCTGGCGCGCGTGCCAGCCCTACTGGTTCCGTCAGCGGGCGGCCCGGTCCCCTTGTTCGGGGAGTTGGGGAGTGTCTTGGACCGGTGCCGCCAGGAGCTGGCCCAGTTCACAAAAGCGGCAGACGCCACCCTGTAGTGTGCGAAGGTAAGCACGGTTGCCTTCGTTTTAGAAATTTCAGTGGGGGCACGCAAGCGTACCCACAGGGTGTAGCCCCGAGATGCGGGCTAGCTGACCGGCTGACGGGCAGCTGGCCGGATCTCCTTGAGCATGTTTTGACCTTTGGCTTTGTGTGACAGGAGGGAAACTCCCTACGGCAGAAACTGTTCAAGGAGGCGGTCGCCATCCACGACCGTGGCAAATATGGCTTCTACCGCTTGGAGGAGGAGCTGGCACGGGTGCAAGGTGAGTCGAGTTTCGCGGGAGGGGTACATATGGTTGGAGCAGGCTGTGGCCCGGCTCGAGACCTGGAAGGCATCAACAACCCGAGTCGGTGCACATATGGCGCTCTGGTTTGTCACATCATGGTAACACGCCATGGACTTGGGCCGGCTGGCCACCATGCGGGACGAGCCAGCCGAGGAGCGGGAGGCCCCTGAGCCAGCCCTTGTCCGTCGGGCCAGTGAGCTCGCGTCGTACGTCGACGCGGACGAGTTCTTGCCAGCCCTTGGCAAGGACGGCTAGCCGGTGCCAGAAGACTCCTTCAGCATCCCCCAAGGCCTAGCGGACGAGGAGGTTGCCGACAAGAGCAACGACTCGAGTGGCGAGATGGTTGGGACGATGGAGACCGCCTCGAAGGCCAAGGAGGCCGACCCGAAGGCCGCAGCCACCTCCGGGACGGGAGTCTAGCCACCCATCAATGCGCCGGTGCCTGAGCCCCCGAACGTCTTATCTTTTTCTTTTACCTGCATGTTAGGCTTTAAGTCCACCCACTGGGGGTGTAATGTAATGAAGCTTGATGGTCATGGGCCTCTTTTGTCTTAACATTCGTACTGTGAATATTTAATGTGTTTGCCGTATTGTGCGTGCTTGCTCGTCCTTATCCTTTTTCGCCCTTTTGGTTCTTTCCATTCCTCCCCTTTTCCCCTTTGGTTTCGGCCCCGCCAGCCCGACAGCCGGGAGCCGGCCTATAGCTGGGTTGGGGTGTCCGCCTCGATGGAGCCGGTTCAGAACTTAGGAACCGTGAGAGCCTTTCGGGATAAGTAGAGTGGCAGAGGCGAGGCGGTGGTCCGGCTGGAGCTAGCCAGTATCTCCTTTCGATTGCTCTTTCGTGTGAGCTAGCTTTGCTGCCCCAAGGCCCCATCAGCCGGACAGCCGAGAGCCAGATCTATAGCTGGGAGGGGTGGGAGGGCTTGCTCGGCTCACACTACTTGGCCAATTTTTGAGAGAGGTGACCTAGGAGCAGCCGGCGAGCCCCCGGCCCCGGGAGCCGGGCTGGGGAGCCGGTGAGCGAGGAGACTTTTGAGGAAAGCGAAATGGGGCGTGCCCCAAGACTGGCCTGGGGCACCCATTGCATTCATAAGCCCAAAAGGGGAGGGATACATACATACACTGGTCTTTTCAGCAGTAAAATGGGCGGAGGAGCGTCGCATTCCATGGGCGCTCCGTCTTCTCGCCGGAGGCATCTCTTTTATGCTTCTGCGGCTTCTGGGCGTCTATTAGGTAGTATGCATTGTTGTGCAACACCTTGCTGATGATGAACGGGCCCTCCCATGGGGAGGACATCTTGTGTTGTCCGGCTGTCCGCTGGATCCGCCTGAGGACCAGGTTCCTTTCGCGAAAGGAGAGTGGCCGAATCCGCTTGCTGTGGTAGTGCCGAAGCTTCTGCTGGTAGATTGCCGTCTGGCTCAAGGCCAGCTCGCGGGCTTCCTCGAGTAGGTCGACGCCGTCTTCTCTTGCCTCCTTTGCGTCCTTCTCTGTGTATAGGGTGACCCAAGGTGAGTCGAACTCGATGTCGGTGGGGATGATCGCCTCGGACCCGTACACAAGGAAGAAGGCGTGTAGCCGGTTGATCGGTTGGGGGTGGTCCTCAGACTCCAAAGGACGACCGGCAGCTCGTCAATCCAGCAGCTAGCCGACCTTACCAGTGGCGTTATGAGTCGGGGCTTGATGCCGGACAGGATGAGGCCGTTTGCCCTCTCGACCTGGCCGTTTGACTATGGATGAGCGACGGAGGCCAGGTCGAGCCGGATTCCTTGCTTGGAGCAGAAACGCACGAGCGCGCCCTTGGCGAAGTTCGTGCTATTGTCGGTGATAATGCTATGGGGGACGCTGTAACGAACCGTGATGTCGTCGATGAACCGGACGGCCATGGGGCCGTCCACCTTCTTGATTGGCCGTGCCTCAATCCACTTGGTGAATTTGTCGACAGCCACCAGCAAGTGCGTCATGCCGCCTCATGCGGTCTTGAAGGGACCCACCATGTCCAGCCCCCAGACGGCGAAGGGCCACGATAAGGGGATGGTCTGGAGGACTGACGCCGGTAGGTGGCTCTGTGTGTTGAAGCGCTAGCAGCCCTCACACTCGTCGACCAATTTCTTGGCCGCCTCGAGATCAGTGGGCTAGTAGAAGCCATGGCGGAAGGCCTTGGCCACTAGGGTCCTGGAGGCGGCGTGATGCCCACACTCACCCTGATGGATGTCGAGGAGGATCTCTGGACCCTTTTTTGGCTCGATGCATCACTGGAAGGCACAAGTGGTGCTGCGATGGACGAGATCGTTGTTGATGATGCTGTATGCCAAGGCCCGGCGTTGAATTTGCCTCGCCAAGGCCTCGTCCGGGGGGAGCTCGCCACGTAGAAGGAACACCAAGATAGGCTGGGCCCATGAGGGACCCGAGATAGGGGCCGGCTTGGGAGCCCCCGGGCCTAGATGATCAGCCCCCGGGACTGGCTCACCAGCCCTCGGGACTAGCTCACTAGCCTCCGGGGTCGGCTCGCCAGCCCCCGGGGCCGGCTGGTCGATTGTCATCATGACAGCCGCATCGTTGGAGCCAGCGTCCTCAGACGCAGTCGGCTCGACTGGCGCCGGCAGGGCGGCCAAGATCATGGGAACTAGTGGCAAAGATGCCGAAGGGACAACCAGGGCCGCCGATGGGCCGACAGCGTCTGCCGGCACGTAGATTGACTCCGATTCTAGGGAAGGCTTGATTGATGGATTGAGAAGCCGCTCAAGGGAGACGCCGACTGGGATGGCCTGCCGGGTGGAGCCGATCTTTGCCAGCGCGTCGGCCGCCTCCTTGTCCACCCGTGGGACGTGTTGAAACTCACGGCCCTTGAAGGAGACGGTGAAGTGTTGTACGAGGAAGCGGTAGCTGGCCATGTTGGTGTCCCTGGCATCCCATTCGCTAGAGACCTGCTGAACTGCGAGGTCGGAGTCTCCGAAGCATAGGATGCGCCTGATGTCGATCTCTTTGGCGAGCCGGAGGCCATGGACGATGGCCTCATACTCGGCCACGTTGTTGGAGGCGGCAAAGTGGATCTAGAGGGCGTACTTGAGCTGATCACCTTTCCGGGGAGGAGAGGACTATGCTGGCACCCAGGCCGATCCTCATTTTTGAGCGGTCGAAATGCATGCGCCAAGGTGTGGAGTCTAGGGGAGGCGGCATGAACTCCGTCTTTGCCCAGTCGACGAGAAAGTCAGCCAACTCCTGTGACTTGATGCTGGTTCGTGGCTCGTACCGGATCTCATGATCGGCAAGGGTGATGACCCATTTGACGATCCGGTCGGTGGAGTCTCGGCCGCTCATGATCTCGCCGAGTGGGGCCGTGCTCACCATGGTGATGGTATGCTCCTGGAAGTATTGCTTGACCTTCTTGGCGGCGAAGTATATGCCATAGCACATCTTCTGGTAGTGGGGGTAGTTCTGCTTGGACGCGGAGAGGACCTCGCTGAGGTAGTAGACAGACCGCTGAACTGGCAGAGACTTGCCCCCCTTCGGCCGCTCGACCACCAGGATGGGCGCGCGGGTGAGAGCCTTCTTGAGGCCGCGGAACGCCTCATCCGCCTCGTCGGGCCAATCGAACATGCCCGATTTCTTGGTGTGACCCGGCTCGACAAGAGCCGTCTTGCGAAGGAGCCCGTAGAGGGGCAGGGCCATCTCCCCCAGCCGGGTGATGAACCGGCTGAGTGAGGCAAGGTAGTCGGTGAACTTCTGGACGTCACGGAGCCGGGTCGGCTTGGGCATGCGCTCGATCGCGCTGATCTTCTCGGGGTTAGCTTCAATACCACGAGCGGACATGAAGAAACCTAGGAGTTGGCCGGCTGGGACGCCATATACGCACTTCTCCGGGTTGACCTTGATCTTGTACTCGCATAGGTTCGTGAAGGTCTCCCGGAGATCGTCAAGGAGGCTGAAGTGCTTCTTGGTTTTAACAACGATGTCGTCGACATGGACATGGACGTTCATGCTTATCTGAGGCAGGAGGCACTTCTGCATGCACCACTGGAAGGTGGCGCCTGCGTTCTTCAGGCCGAAGGACATGGTGATGTAGCAATAGGCCCCAAAGGGCATGATGATGGAGGTCTTGAGACGGTCTTCTGGGTCCAGCTTAATCTGGTGGTAGCCGGAGTAGGCGTCCAGGAAGGACAGCAAGTCGCAGCCGGCCGTGGAATCAATGACTTGATTGATCCATGGCAGGGCGAATGGGTCCTTGGGACACGCCTTGTTCAGGCCAGTGTAGTTGATGCACATGTGCCATGTCTTATTCTTCTTCAGCACCAGGACTGGGTTAGCCAGCTAGTCCGGGTGGAACACTTACATGATGAACCCGGCTGCGAGCAGCCGGGTGATCTCTTCTCCTATGGTACGCTGCTTCTCCTCGGAGAAACGGCGCAGGGGTTGCTTGACCGGCTTGACGTCAGACCGGATGTGTAGTTTGTGCTTGGCGAACTTCCTCGGAACACCCGACATGTCCTTGGGGGACCATGCAAAGATGTCTCAATTCTCACGGAGGAAGTTGACGAGCTCGCCTTCCTATTTGCTGTCGAGGCGGGAGCCGGTGGTGACGCATTGAGTTAGGTTGGACGGGTCGAGCAGGATTTTCTTGGTGTCCTTGGACGACTGGAAGGAGGCCTCGCTAACGGACTACGAGGGGGGAGTCGGCACGACCGGCTGGCTGGCGGCAAGGGCCGCGAGCCGGTCGAGCTATCACTTCTCTTCGGTGATTTCCAGGGTCTCGGCCAACCGGCTGCTGTCTCGAGCGCACTCTATTGACATATTGTAGTCGCCCGTGATGGTGATGATTCCCTTGGGGCCCGACATCTTGAGCTTGAGGTAGGCATAATGGGGGACCGTCATGAATTTGACAAGGGCTGGCTGGCCCAGCAGCGCATGGTAGGGGCTTGCGGGGTCCACGACCTCGAACCGCACTGGCTCGCGGCGAAAGTGGCCGTGTCCGCCGAAGAGGACGTCGAGCGTGATCTTGGCGACAGGGGAGCAGGACTTTCCAGGCACGATGCCATGGAAGACCATCCGACTCGCCTGTAGGTCTTCTATCTTTAGCCCCAGCTTGTGCATCGTGTTGAGGTATAGGATGTTGATGCTGCTGCCACCATCAACCAACACCTATGAGAAGCGGCAGGTGCGCTTCTCGGTGGTGATGGGGGGTCAAGGACCAGGGCATAGCTACCGGGACTTGGCATTACGGTGGGATGATCCGCCCGGCTCCAGGTGACCGGCTTCTCCGACCAGTGCATGAACTGGGGAATTGCTGGCATGGTGGCGTTTACCTCATGATGGAGCCGGCGTTGAGTATGTTTGTTCGTCTCTTCACGATTGAAGAGGACGTAACAACAGTCCTGGTTAGGAAACTGGTCGATTAGATGACCGTCATTCTGGGCGGAGCCGGAGCCGACGCCGGGGCCGGGGCCAGCGTGCGGGTAGGCGGCACGGGAGGAGCCGGAAGGCCGTCCCTAGGGGCCAATCGTTGTGAGAAGCTGCACTACCGGAGCGTGTGCGTAGAGCGTTTGGCCCCTGAGTGGTTCTTGCAGGGAAGGCTGAGCATCTGCTTGAAGGTGAGCTTCGGCTGCCAGGCAGCCTTGCCAGTGCGTAGGCGCTGGCTGGAAGGCTGGGCAGTCGGCTCCTGCTCCTCAATCATGTTGACCTGCCGGCTCCCATAGCGGGGATCCCGTTGGTCGTTCTTGCATTTGTTGTTCTACGGCTGCCGGTGGTCGGCAGCAGGCCCGGACGTTATCGGTGTAGTCGTTGCCTTGGCGGGCGGGGTCGTCTTGACCCGGATGGCTGAATCAGCCATGGCATACTTGTCCGCCTTGGTCATGAGCTTGGCTAGCGTGGCCGAATCGGAGCACAAAAGTTTGTGCTTGAGGGGGGTGCCATATCGACAGCCTTCGATGAAGTACTGTACGGCTTACACCTCGTGCACCCCCTCGCAGGAGTTGCGGAGCTCGGTCCACCGAGTGCGGTAGTCGCGAAGGGACTCGTCTGGCCCCTGAACGCACATGATGAGTTCACGGGGGCGCTAGGCCGCTTGTAGGTGCTGGTGAAGTTGCGGACGAAGGCCTGTTCGAAGTCCGTCCAGGTGTTGATGCTACCGGCCGCCAGGCTATTGAGCCAGGTGCGGGCCGAGCCAATCAGCATGAGGGGAGCATAGTGAACAGATCTGCGCTTGTTCCCCCTGGCGATGCCAACCGCGGTGGTGTAGTCGATCAACCAGTCCTCGGGATTGGCGGCCCCGTTGTACTTCGGGGTGTCTCGGGGGAGTGTGAGGCCGGTTGGGAACGGCTCGTTGCGTATCCGAGGGCCGAAATAGGCCGGGCCAATCGAGGCCTCGTCTTCGAGGAGGGCAGACTGCACGAGGTGGCCGATGCGGTTGTGGGCGTCGCTCTCGCTGCGAGGGACATGCGGCCCGATCCGGGCCGAGAGATCGAGGTGGATGACGGGCGGAACCGACCGTTCCGGCTCACGCCACGGGGGCGGAGTGTGCCCACGGCTGCGCCAGCTGCCGGCTTCCGGCGCTTCGTGGTGGTGGGTGTTGCGAGGCGGGTTGTTGGTGTGCCAGCTATTAACAGCCGGCTGCTCACTCCCCGGCAGCTGAGAGGGCCGGGGGTTGTTCATTTCGTCCCGGTGGACGAAGACACGAGGGGAATAGGATTGCTGAGCTGGCTGACGGCCCGCAATCACCGTGCCCTCGCACTCGAGCCGTGGGCCTCTGGAGGCGGCGGCGCCCGACGCGAGCGACGCGAGCAGACGCCATACCGACCTTTGCTCTGATGACCATAGATGATATTCTTCGCTTGAGAATCGAGTTGCTTGAATCTCTTCACATCAGCAGCAGTAACAGTGGGAGCGACAGAGGGCACACCATTTTCCACACTAAATCTGCCTCCCGAAGTGGATCATGTCCTCACCCACTTCATCTCTGAAGAACAATGGAAGAGAGAGCAAGCTCAGAGAGCTAAGAGGAACAAGACTCGCAAAGAAAAGTTTCTGCACGAAAATGTGATGAACTTGACCCCAAATCAACTAGTCACAGTTCAGTCCGAGATTCGCACTCTCTCTTTGGATGAACAGAGATATGATGCTGAATGGAGGGGCACCAAGGTCAGACTCATCAAGGCTGCTCAAGCAGCTGTAAAGCATCACAACACCAGGGTTGCAGCTCGATCGCAACCACAAATGACTCGGTCTGAAGAAATTGCTCGGACTGCAGATGAAATTCCTCAGGCAGCTGATGAAAATGCTTAGCCTGATGAAACTGCAGTAAGAAATGCGTCTGCCCTAGAAGCAACTGCCAGTGCTGCTGAGGAAACTCAGACCACTGATGAACATGCTAGGGAAACCTCCAATGTTGTTCCTGAAGAAACTGAACCAACCAGGATGGCTGCATCAGTCGTTCCTGAAAAAATTGCTACTGCTGAGGAAAATCCCCTCAAAAGAAAAGCATCAACTTCTGAAGCCCCTGTGTTGAAGAAGTCGAAAACTTTGACAAGTTCCTCAGCTACACCACTTGATGCAACTCCAATTTCCTCGGCACGAGCCTATGCTATTGTGCCAATTGGGGAAGCATATGACATTCCTCAAGAAGAAGAGAATCATTCGGCTGCTTCCTCAGAGCCTCTTGATGAGGAAATAGTCATTGATGACACTGCATCAACTCCCAAGGTATCATCGCCCCAGCTTCTGCTAACTGCTGGCGCTGAAGAAATAGATGAAGAAGTTGACATTGGTGACACTACTCCTGTCATCAATGATGAATATTGGGAATCTGCACATCCCAATTCACCTGTGGCAACTCCCCTGATGTTGATTCGTCAGTCACCTGCACAAACTGAGGAAATACCTGAAGATTCTGAACACCTGTACCTTCCAGACCGTGAAGAAATTCCAGCTGCAACAGCTAAGGAAATTGATGCTCCAGCCACTGCTGTTCCTTCCATGCCAACGGAGATCAAGGGGCGTACACGGACAAATCTTCAACCAAAGCCAATACTGCCTCTCAAAGGCTCTGTTTGTCCCAAATTCCTGAAGACCAATTTCTTCGATGAACACATGTTCTTCTCTGGACCAAACCCCTATGACTCTGCGGGCTGTCAAGGTAGCCTACGAGGACTTGGCTACCTTGGAGGGCGAAGAACGTGTCGCCCACGAGCGTCACATCAAGGAGCTCATTGACGCCGCTGATGCGCAACAGCATCTGCTCGCGTCGGGCGTGGCCGCCTTGTTAGCGCATCTAGTGCCCCTTAGTGATTTTGGTGCATTGAAGACTTATAGGTTAAGGCACTAATGTGCTTGTGAGTATACACAGGCTCTATAAGTCGATGAGGAGTTTGATATATTTGAAGGTTATCTACCCCTAAAAATGTATGTTTTCAAGTGAAGACTTTGCTGAAGACTTTCTGAAGACTTTGGTGAAGACTTTGTGAAGACGTTGAAAATGAAGAAGTTGGTGTGACCTTGAAGATATGAATGAGGAATATGAAGGGTGAAGACTTTTGTTTTCGTAGTTTCATTTCCTTTATTTGAGTCATAGGAAATACCATACTGTTAAAGGGGGCCGAGGTAATACTAAGGAAAATTTCCAACTGATGCTCAACTCCAAAATCCTCAACCCATACAATTCTTCGAGTGAAGCCTTTGGAAATCTCTTACGGTTCAGACAAGTTTTTCAATGACAGAGACGAAGGTATTCTGGTCTCTGAGGAAATTGATTTGACTAAGGAGTTAGGGTTTCGCAAGTGCGAATTGCCTACAAGTGAGGATCATGATAAGTTGAGGACTTTCATAGTTCGAAATTCCAACCGTTGCCGTGCTTAGCACCAGCTGTCCCCAATCGTTCTTATCCACATAACGGTCATATCATAGGGGGCATTTATGTCTTATCATGTCAGGTTGCACCCTGGCTATAAATAGCCGACCCCCACAACCACTAGTTGGTTGGCTGCTCCGAGAGGGAACTGACACTTGTCATTTGAGAGCAACCCATCCTCTGAGGACTTTGAGAGAAAATCATCAATGAGGAAAAACCCACAACCAAACCATAAAACCCATAGTGATTGAGCATCACTGAAGAAATTCCTGTGTGGAACCGATGCTTGTTACCTTTGAGGACTGTGCATCCTCCAGACGGTTAGGCGTCATGGTCTAGTGCTCCTACAGTCAATTGGGGACCACGAAGTGACCTTGGTCTAGAGCATCCAGCAGTAAATTGTGGATCGCCGGGTGACTAGTTTGTGAGGGTTTTGGAAGTCTACCCTGAGGACTTACCACGAGTGTTGGGCGAGGATTGTGTGACCTTAGCTCAAGGAGAATACGGTAAGGACTGTGTGTCCTGGGACTGTGTGTCCTCTGGTTTAAATACCAGGCCGCTCCAAACCAGACGTACAACTGTCACAACAGTTGGAACTGGGTCATCAAACCATTGTCTTCATCAAGCTACCTGGTTCTATTTCCTCAACCTCCTTATTCCTCATAAACCTGTTGATGAAATTGATTGTTACTGTTTGAAGAATTTGACTGAAGACTTTCGCAAATTCCTCACCTCAAATTCTTCAAGTTGCCTTGTTCATCACTGCTTATCCTTATCACGCTACTCACTGTTCGTGCATGCTTCATTTCATCATGATGACTAAGCTGATACTATGCTCCTCATTTACCTGAGTACTTGTTCTCCTGCTAGTTATTCATCACATTTCAAATTTCTCAAATTTGAAATTCCTCAAGTGATTTGTAAAAATCGCCTATTCAACCCCCTCTAGCCGATATAATGCACTTTCAATTGGTATCATCGCCCCAGCTTCTGCTAACTGCTGGCGCTGAAGAAATTGATGAAGAAGTTGACATTGGTGACACTACTCTTGTCATCAATGATGAATATTGGGAATCTGCAGGATGGTACTCTAAAAGCTACTGAGTGGGTTCTCGATAGTGGATGCACAAACCACATGACGGCTGACAAGAATCTACTGATGAATTTGTCACTCACTCCATCTCCTCTGAAGCATATCACCTACGCAGGCAAAGGAAAAAAGCAAGGTATTGGGACTTGGTAAGGTTGCTATCTCAAAGGATCGAACCATGGACAAGGTGATGCTTGTTGAATCCCTCGGGTTCAACCTTATGTCTGTGTCAATGCTTTGTGATCTTGATATGGTTGTCGTATTTGGAAAATATCGTTGTGTTGTCATCATGGAATCTGAAAATTCCAAAGTCTTTGAAGGCTTTAGGAGAGGAGACTTGTATATTGTTGATTTCTCTACAGGTCCTCAACCTGCCACTTGCTTACTTGCAAAAGCTTCAGAAGGCTGGCTGTGGCATCGACGACTTGGACATGCTGGTATGAGGAATCTACACACACTCGTGAAGAAAAAGCACGTCATTGGCATCGAGGGTGTCAAATTCCTCAAAGACCACCTTTGTGGTGCATGTGTTTCTAGGAAGATGACCAGATCCAAGCATCCCTCGAAGACAATCATGACCACTACGCGACCTTTTGAATTGCTTCATATGGATCTCTTTGGTCCCACTCACTACTCCGTACTAACAAATTCTTCAAGTTTGTATGGATTTGTCATTGTTGATGATTACTCTCGTTACACATGGGTGCATATCATTCTGTACAAAAATGAAGTACAGGATGTCTTCAGACGATTTGCTTCAAGGGCCTCCACTAACTTTGGCGTCAAGATCAAGCATATCAGGAGTGATAATGGGACTGAATTCAAGAACACTAACCTTACTGAATATCTTGATGAACTTGGTATTACTCATGAGTTATCTGCTCCTTACACTCCTCAGCGGAATGGCATCGTGGAGCGCAAGAACAGGACTCTTGTTGAGATGGCTCGAACCATGCTTGACGAATACAAAACCCCTCATCGCTTCTGGCCTGAAGCAATTGATACTGCATGCCACATCATCAATAGGGTATATCTTCACAAATTCCTCAAGAAGACTTGATATGAGCTCATGACAGGCAAGAAGCCCAATGTAAGTTATCTCAAAGTCTTCAGTGCAAAATGCTGGATCAGAGATCCTCACCATAGTTCTAAGTTTGCACTGAAAGCACATGAAGGTCTTACGCTTGGTTATGGAAAGGACTCGCACACCTACAAAGTCTTCAACACCTACCATCACAAGGTGGTTGAAACTGTAGATGTGCGGTTCGATGAAACTAATGGCTCGCAAAGAGAGCACATGCCTTCTGTGTTAGATGAACAATCTAATGAGGAATCCATCAAGCTGAAGGCAACTGAAGATGTCATACCCACTGAGGAAATCATTCCAACAAATGAAGACTCTCATGCTGATATACCTAAAGAAAATGGTGCTGATGAAACTTCTCAGCCTCGTCAACCTGCTCATCCAAGAGTAGCAAATGAAGTGCAGATTGACAAAATCATCGATGACATCAATGCACAAGGTCCTCTCACACGCTCAAAAGCTTCACATCTAACTAACTTTTGTGGGCACTTTGCCTTTGTCTCTATCTTAGAGCCCACCAAAGTTGATGAAGCATTCAAGGAGCCCGAGTGGATTCAAGCTATGCAAGAGGAATCGCATCAGTTCAAGCTCAACAACGTGTGGGACCTTGTCAAGCGGTCAGATCCTCGCAAGTATAACATAATAGGTACCAAGTGGATCTACTGCAACAAGCAAGATGAAAATGGTCTTGTGGTGAGGAATAAGGCTCGACTTGTAGCTCAAGGCTATACACAGGTTGAGGGAATTGACTTTGATGAAACTTTTGCACCTGTTGCTAGACTTGAAGCTATTCACATATTACTGGCTTACGCTAACCATCATAATATTGTCTTATATCAAATGGATGTGAAAATTGCATTCCGCAATGGTAAGCTTGAGGAAGAAGTATATGTTGCTCAACCCCCAGGTTTTGAAGATCCTAAGCATCCTGACAAAGTCTTTAGACTAAACAAGGCCCTCTATAGCCTCAAGCAGGCCCCTTGGGCGTGGTACGACACCCTGAAGGAATTCCTCATGAAGAAAGGCTTCAAACCCGGTTCACTCGACCCTACTCTTTTCACGAAATCCTATGACAATAAACTGTTCATATGCCAAATATATGTTGATGATATTATCTTTGGATGTACTGACAAACGTCACAGTGATGAATTTGCCTATATGATGAGTGAAGAATATCAAAAGTCTATGATGGGAGAGTTGAAATTCTTCTTAGGTCTTCAAATTTTTCAGCAAGACAATGGCATTTCATCTCGCAAGAGAAATACCTCAAAGATGTTCTGAGGAAATTCGACATGCAAGATTGCAAAGGCGTCAAAACTCCAATGCCTTCAAAAGGCCATCTCTGCACTGATGAAAATGGTAAAGATTTCGATCAGAAGGTATACCGCTCCATGATTGGCTCCTTATTGTACCTATGTGCATCTAGGCCTGATATAATGCTAAGTGTCTGCATGTATGCTCGATTCCAAGCAACACCGAAGGAATCACACCATAAGGCTGTGAAACATATTCTTCGATACTTAGCTCACACACCAACACTTGGATTGTGGTATCCCAAGGGCTCAAATCTTCACCTCGTCGGATACTCTGATGCTGACTATGTTGGAGATCATGTGGATTGCAAGTCAACTTCAAGCACATGTCATTTCCTCGGACGATCCTTAGTCTGTTGGTCCTCAAAGAAGCAGAACAGCGTTTCACTCTCTACTGCAGAAGCTGAGTACATTGCTGCTGGCTCGTGTTGTGCTCAGGTACTATGGATGAAGCAAACCCTCAAGGACTACGGCATCAAGCTGAAGAATGTGCCTCTTTACTGCGACAACGAGAGTGCCATCAAGATTGCGTACAACCCTGTTCAGCACTCCAAGACCAAGCACATCCAGATTCGTCATCACTTTCTTCGAGATCATGTACTCAAGGGCGACATCTCCATCAATCACATTCCTATTGAAGAACAACTGTCCGATATCTTCACAAAGCCCTTGGATGAAAAGAGGGTTTGCAAGTTGCGGTGTGAGCTAAATATCTTAGAATCTTCGAATGTTCTTTGATGAAGAACACACATCCTAACATGTATGCAAAATTGATGACTTAGATGTGCAACACACGAAGTAATGTTTTTTCTTCAATCAGTGAAGAATAAATCTCTAAGTGAAGAAATTAATGAAGAATTTGATTCTCAGAACTCTACGACAATTGTAAGCAGTGTCTGAAATCATCATTCTTATACGGTGGGTTACGCCACCAACCAAAAGTTGAAGTTCTTCAAAATTGAGCACTATTGCAAATTCTTCAAATTATCAAATTCCTCAAATTTGCAAATTCCTCAAGTTTTCAAATTCATCAACTTTTCAAATTCTTCAAAACTTTTGAGACTCATATTCTGTTGGGGAACGTTGCATGGGAAACAAAAAAATTCCTACGCACACGCAAACCTATCCATGGTGATGAGCATCTACGAGAGGGAGAGTGGATCTACATACCCTTGTAGATCGCTAAGCGGGAAGCGTTAAGAAACACGGTTGGTGTAGTCGAACATCTTCGCGATCCAAATCGCCGAGCGTCCCGCGATCTCATCACGATCCGTCCCGCGATACAATCACGATCCGTCCCGTGAACTCATCATGATCCGTCTCGCAATCTCATCACGATCCGTCTCACGATCTTGATCATTATCTGTCCCGCGAACTCATCACGATCCGTTCCGCGATCTCATCACGAACCGTCTCGCGATCTCGATCACGGTCATTCCGATCTAGCACCGAACAGACGACACCTCCGCGTTCAGCACACGTGCAGCTTGATGACGATCTCCATAGTCTTGATCCAGCAAGAGGAGGTGGAGAGGAGAGAGAGTTCACCGGCAGCATGACGGCGCTCCGGTGATGGTGGTGGAGTGATTCCGGCAGGGCTTCGCCTAAGCGCTGCGGAAAACCGATCTAGAGGAGAAACTGTGCACCGGTGAAACGGGTAGCACGTGGTCGGAAATTCTGTCCAAAAACCACCCAATCCACTAGTATTTATAGGAGGAGAGGAGAGGATAGGCAGCCAAGGCCTTTGGGTCGGCCGAAATAGGAGGTGGGAAGCAATCCTACTTCACCTCCAATCCTAGTTGGAGTAGGATTGCCTCCTATTGGCTGATTTTCCACTTTTTGCTTTAGGACTTTCTCTCCTGCGCCATGGGCCTTTGTGGCTGTTTTACCAGCCCACTAAGGGCTGGTTATTATTCTCCCACAGCCCGTGGACCTCTTGGGGTCGAAATACCCCTCCCGAAGGCCTCCCGGTACACTACCGGCACTCCCGGTACACTACTGACACTCCCGGTACACTACCGATGAGCCCGAAACTTTTCCGGAAACCAAACTGGGACTTCCTATATATGAATATTTACCTTCGGACCATTCCGGAGCTCCTCGTGATGTCCGGGATCTCATCTGGGACTCCGAACAAACTTCGGTCACCACCATACATAACTCTACACTACCGAAACGTCACCGAACCTTAAGTGTGCAGACCCTGCGGGTTCGAGAACTATGTAGACATGACCGAGACACCTCTACGGTCAATAACCAATGGCGGGACCTGGACGTCCACATTGGTTCCTACATATTCTATGAAGATCTTTATCGGTCGAACCTCTATGTCAAGGATTCAGTTAATCCTGTATAACGTTCCCTTTGTTCTTCGGTATGTTACTTGCCCGAGATTCGATTGTCGGTATCTCCATACCTAGTTCAACCTCGTTACCGGAAAGTCTCTTTACTCGTTCCGTAATACAAGATCCCGCAACTAACAATTAGTCACATCGCTTGCAAGGCTTATTGTGATGTTGCATTACCGAGTGGGCCCCGAGATACCTCTCCGTCACGCGGAGTAACAAATCCCAGTCTTGATCCATGCCAACTCAACAGACACCATCGGAGATACCTGTAGAGCACCTTTATAGTCACCCAGTTACGTTGCGACGTTTGATACACACAAGGCACTCCTCCGATATCCGTGAGTTGCATGATCTCATGGTCATAGGAACATATACTTGACATGTAGAAAACAGTAGCAATAAACTGACACGATCATATGCTACGTTTGCAGTTTGGGTCTTGTCCATCACATCATTCTCCTAATGATGTGACCCCGTTATCAAATGACATCTCGTGTCCATGGCTAGGAAACCTTAACCATCTTTTGAACAACGAGCTAGTCTATTAGAGGCATACTAGGGACATGGTTTTGTCTATGTACCCACACATGCATCTAAGTCTCGGATCAATACAATTATAGCATGGATAATAAACGATTATCATGAACAAGGAAATATGATAATAACTAATTTATTATTGCCTCTAGGGCATATTTCCAACATATTCTTCATTGACTATATAAATACACACATATATATATATTTGAGTTTTTCAATGTCCTCAACAGCATTCACTTATTGCTAATTCTTCAAGTTGATTTTCATCTAAGTGAATGTGAGCGGACCCTTTCCCCGTCTATGCTAAACTCAACCTAGCCTGTACACAAATTCCTCTTATGCGTTCTACTTTGAAACTTGTTCAAAGTCTTCACTGTGTCCTTGACAGCTGAAGAATTTGCGAACGAAAACTTTGAAATCTTCACTACCAAAAATTTCGGCGGTTCCCGCTCAAACTGTTTCGATTCCCGCGCCTGGATAACCCACGATCCTCCACAATCTTCACTACCCAGATCGTGGGTGACACCTGTCGTGTGGAGAGCAAGGGTCAGGGGCAATCCTGTCCAAAATCTTTGGAAGGATCGGTTTTCACTTCCTCTATAAATGCCCCCCTTCCCATCAACTATGCTCGGTTACTCCGCATCTCATCTCCCTCCCGAGCTCCAACCTAGCGCCGCCGCTAAAGTCATCGTCGCCGGTGAGGAAGAGCTTCGCTGCCTCAACCTCGTCGTCACCGTACTCGCTCGGCTGCGGAAATCTTCATCCCGCCGCTGCTGTAGTTGTCTCCTTCTGCCAAGCTAGGGCGTGGGAGATCTGAACGGACGAACTTCCTCATTTCATCTCTGTGTTCGTCGTGTTCTTCACCAGGGTAATCAAAATTTAGTTTTACTGCCCCTGTTTGATCCTCAACTACAACTACTATTCCTCAATAGGTGTTTATACGTTCTAAATCAAATACACAAGCACCTTACATCTCCTCATACTTGATACGTGATGATTTTCCCTAAGTAATGACTTTCTTCAAGATTCCACAATTGTGCGAATTCTCAAATTTGCACAACTCTGGAACCTAAGGCTAAGAACACCTAGTAAAATTCCTCAAGACATCCATGGTCAAATTCCTCACACCTATCTCTCTTAAAATTTCTGAGAACGCAAATGACCTCTTCAAATTCTTCACACCTATACTCTGTTCACAGGTACAACATGTCCGCTGATGAATCACTAGGTTCTCATCAACTTAATTCATTTGTAGCGCTACTAGAAGAAAAATTGTGTACCTCTTCAGAATCTTCAAGAGTTCATATTCCTCAAGTGAAGAAAATGTCTGATGGAAAGAAACCTCGGAAAGGAGGGGAAAAGCCAGATGTACACACTGCATTTGAGATCCCTGAGGATCTGTATGATGAATATTGCACACCTGACGAAGAAACTCATGGAAAAGAGACGACCAAGCAGAGGAAGATTCGTCTACAAAAGATTGAGAGGAGATGGGCCAAAGAATGGAGAGAATATCGTTATGTAACTCCTAAATACATGATGAAATTCGCTGTGAAACCACCTTGCAGCAGGCCTCCTCTTGCTCCTAACCAAATTGCTGATCCTACTAGCCTCAAAACTGGTGAGGACTTTCCTGACATGTGGGAAAAGCAACAAGCCAAGTTGGCGAGGAAAGCCAAAGAGGCAGTGAAGAAATTCAACGAGGATTCTGCTGCTGCTGCCTCTGCCGGAGCTTCTGCTAGTGTTCCGAAGAAAATGGTAAAGAAACCTGCCCTAAAGATTGTTTCTTCAACATCAAAATCCTCAGAACAAATTCCTCAAGGTCAAAGGCCTCAGCCCAAAAAACCTTCTGCACCTGGAACTGTTGCTGCTCAGTCATCTGCAACAGCTACAAAGTCCTCAACCCCAGTGCATCTGTCAACATGCAAAAGGACTGAGGGTTTCATCGTAGTTCCAAAGCTCACTACAAGCCCCTCCACAACTGCAAAGTCTTCAACCAGTCCCTCTGCGCTTAAACTAAAGAAGACAGCTGGACGTGGTCAAACACCAAGCTCTCACACCAGCAAGGCTCTGGTTACAGTCCCCTCAGATTCTTCAGAGGGTAATGATGATGATGCTGATGATGTTGATGATGAGGAATTGGTAGAAATCATCAGAAAAAGTCAGCACAGGGATGCTAGAGCAAAGGGTAGCTCTGTTCCTCTCATGTTGGATCCCAAGTTGATCCTCAACTTCATTGATATATGGCATGAGGACCCAAGCACTCCACTTTCCTCACTAAATCTGCCTCCTAAAGTGGATCATGTCCTCACCCACTTCATCTCTGAAGAACAATGGAAGAGAGAGCTAGCTCAGAGAGCTAAGAGGAACAAGACCCGCAAAGAAAAGTTTTTGTGCGAAAATGTGATGAACTTGACCCCAAATCAACTAGTCACAGTTCAGTCCGAGATTCGCATTGAAAGTGTGTTATATCGGCAAGAGGCAGGGTGAATAGGCGATTTTTACAAATTCATCACTTGAGGAATTTCAACTTTGAGGAATTTGAAATGTGATGAATAACTAGCAGCGAAATAAGTACTCAGGTGCATGAGGAGCATAGTATCAGCTTTGTCATCATGATGAAATGAAACATGCACGAATAGTGAGTAGCGTGATAAGGATAAGCAATGATGAACAAGGCAACTTGAAGAATTTGAGGTGAGGAATTTGCGAAAGTCTTCAATCAAATTCTTCAAACAGTAACAATCAATTTCATCAACAGGTTTATGAGGAATAAGGAGGTTGAGGAAATAGAACCGGTAGCTTGATGAAGACAATGGTTTGATGACCCAGTTCCAACTGTTGTGACAGTCATACATCTGGTTTGGAGCGGCCTGGTATTTAAACCAGAGGACACACAGTCCTAGAACACACAGTCCTTACCGTATTCTCCTTGAGCTAAGGTCACACAGTCCTCGCCCAACACTCGTGGTAAGTCTTCAGGGTAGACTTCCAAAACCCTCACAAACTGGTCACCCGGCGATCCACAATTTACTGCTGGATGCTCTATACCAAGGTCACTTTGTGGTCCCAAATTGACTGTAGGAGCACTAGACCATGACGCCTAACCATCTGGAGGATGCACAGTCCTCAAAGGTAACAAGCGTCGGTTCCACATAGGAATTTCTTCAGTGATGCTCAATCACTATGGGTTTTATGGTTTGGTTGTGGGTTTTTCCTCACTGATGATTTTCTCTCAAAGTCCTCAGAGGATGGGTTGCTCTCAAATGACAAGTGTCAGTTCTCTCTCGGAGCAGCAAACCAGCTAGTGGTTGTGGGGGTCGGCTATTTATAGCCAGGGTGCAACCTAACATGATAAGACATAAATGCCCCCAATGATATGACCGTTATGTGGATAAGAACGATTGGGGACAGCTGGTGCTAAGCACGGCAACGGTTGGAATTTCGAACTATGAAAGTCCTCAACTTATCATGATCCTCACTTGTAGGCAATTCGCACTGGCGAAATCCTAACTCCTTAGTCAGATCAATTTCCTCAGAGACCAGAAGACCTTCGTCTCTGTCACTGAAAAACTTGTCTGAACCATAAGAGATTTCCAAAGGCTTCACTCGAAGAATTGTATGTGTTGAGGATTTTGGAGTTGAGCATCAGTTGGAAATTTTCCTTAGTATTACCTCGGCCCCCTTTAACAGTACGGTGTTTCCTATGACTCAAATAAAGGAAATGAAACTACGAAAACAAAAGTCTTCACGCTTCATATTCCTCATTCTTATCTTCAAGGTCACACCAACTTCTTCATTTTCAAAGTCTTCACAAAGTCTTCAGCAAAGTCTTCAAGAAGTCTTCAGCAAAGTCTTCACTTGAAGACATACATTTTTAGGGGTCGATAACCTTCAAATATATCAAACTCCTCATCGACTTATAGAGCCTGTGTATACTCACAAACACATTAGTGCCTTAACCTATAAGTCTTCAATACACCAAAATCACTAAGGGGCACTAGATGCACTAACAAGGCGGCGGCGCCCGACGCAAGCAGATGCTGCTGCGCATCAGCGGCGTCAATGAGCTCCTTGATGTGACGCTCGTGGGCGACACGTTCTTCGCCCTCCAAGGTAGCCAAGTCCTCGTAGGCTACCTTGACAGCCTGCAGGTTGGCTACGAGAGTGTCGTAGACGCGCATCTTGCCGCCTAGGATTTTGATGACCATGCGGCCGCGGTCGTGCACAGCCCCACGTCGGCTGGGCTCGGTGCCCACCGGGGTGAGACCGTAGGCAGAAGCGTATTCCCACTGGGTAGCCGCGAGGGTGGTGGCGTCCTCGAACAGGACGCGGTGAACCGCCTCGAGGTCAGCCACGACGGCGTCGGGGTTTGCCATCGGGGCAATAGGTGTGCTCAAGCCCCGGAGGGCCGCACCGAGAGGGTCGGAGGTGCCAACGCGGGTCGCAACGGCATTAGCCCTGGCCCGCGCATGCCCGGAGGAGGTGGAGAAGATGATGGCCATTGCCCCCATACGATCATGGGAGCTGCTGGATTGGGTTGGAGCAAGTGCGCCCAAAGCCGTGGGCGGATTGGCACAGACTAGCACGTGCCCGGGGTACTCGTTAGCGGCCGGTGCCTCGGCAAGGCTGAGCCTGCCGAAGCACTTGGTGAGCGCGTAGATATCGACTGTGAGGTCGATGGAGTCGCCCATAGGGCATGCCGAAGCAAGCCCCACGAGCCCACGGTTTTGCATGGACGTGCGGCGGCGGTGGGGAATGGTGAGGGGTCCCGCCCAGAGCATGAATCCGACCGGCATCGCGTACGACCCCACAGTGGGCGCCAACTGTCGTCGTTTTCTCACGATAGATGCCATAGGTAGGCTTACCGTAGGTGGTTGGGGACGAAGGACGCCGACGGGCTCCGGGTGCGAGATTGGGCACAAGCGGTGGTGACACACGATGTACCCAGGTTCAGGGCCCTCCGTGGGAGGTAACACCCCTAGTCCTGGTCGGTCTAGTTGGATGGATACTTGTGTTTACACGGATGCTCCTAGATCTGTGTCTAGAGGATGAAGAAGGAGCAGTTGGCTCGTCTTCCTCCGTTGCTAGAGGTGGTATGAGAGGAGAGCTCTATGTGGGTGTATGCCCATGATCGTCCGTCCCCGTTGCATGGGGGCTCGGGGTTTTTTATAGGCCAACCCCCCAACTCTATAATGTATTCTAAGGTACAGGGGTGGAGCGACCCAGTTGACAGCCTCTCTGGTTGACCAGGGGGTCCTGCCCTTCGAGCCGTCATGCCATCCGTGGGGTCCACCGGCTGCACGGTCCCGTTGCTTGTGAGGGGCCCGCCCCAGCTCTGTGATTGGCCCTCGCCCACCTGCCGCGGCACGGGTCGCCCGGGAGGCATCGTCAAGTGCCAGCCGGCCGAAGTCTGCGGTACGGCCGACTACACTGTAGCTACGCCGGGGCAGGTAATCGAGTGGGCGAGGGCATGCCGACACTATTTCCCCGCCCGGTCACGCTCGCCGGGGTCAGTGGCCTGGATGGCCAGACTATAGCCATGTGCTCCCATGCGTCAACGGCCACTATGGCCACAGGGTCGCCCGTCGTGGCGGTCGTGTCATGTCGTTGTACCCGTGCGCAAGGGGACGGGACGTTGCATGTCCGCCCAGGGTCAACGGAGGAGGTGGCTCGGAGGCAGCCGACCGGGTGTCAATCCAGCTCCTCGACTAGCCGTTCGTGTCACCAGCCAGGAGCAGCTTGAGCCGGGAGTCCCCCAGCCGGCCGCGGGCAGCCGGTCGCGTAGTTCTTCTTCGAAGTGGAGGGGGGCGAACCCCGTTGCTTTGGCCTACCTAGGGGTGATAACCCCGTCATGTGGCATGAATATTTAGATCCATAAGACTCAAAACAAAAGCTTAATATTGATATAAGAACAATAACATTTCAAGTATACTAGCAAAGCAATTGTATCTCTTCAAAATATAATGGCAAAAGAAAGTTATCCCTACAATATCATATGGTGTGGCCATGTTCCATCTTTCTCACACAAAGTATTTATATCATGCACAACCCCGATGACAAGTCAAGCAATTGTTTTCACACTTTTATTTTCTCAAACTTTTTCAACTCTCACGCAATACATGAGCGTGAGCCATGGATATAGGACTATAGGTGGAATGGAATATGGTGGAGGTTGTCAAGAAAAAGGAGAAGATAATCTCACATCAACTAGGATTATCAACGGGCTATGGAGATGCCCATCAATATCAATGTGAGTGAGTAGGGATTGCCATGCAACAGATGCACTAGAACTATAAGTGCATAAGTTCAAGAGGAAACTAAGTGGGTGCGCATCCAACTTGCTTGCTCATGAAGACCTAGGGCAATTTGAGGAAGCCCATCATTGGAATATACAAGCCAAGTTATATAAAGAGAAATTCCTACTAGTATATGAAAGTGACAAAATAGGAGAGTCTCTATCAGAATATCATGGTGCTACTTTGAAGCACAAGTGTGGAAAAATATAGTAGCAATGTCCCTTCTCTCTTTTCTCTCATTTCTTTTTCTTTTTTTGGTGGGCATTTAAGGCCTCTTTTATTTTATTTTATTTGGGCTTCGTTGGCCTCTTTTATTTTTCATAAAGTCCGGAATCTCATCCCCACTTGTGAGGGAATCATAGCCTCCATCATCCTTTCCTCACATGGGACATGCTCTAATAATGACAAACATCACACTTTTATTTACTTACAACTCAAAAGAAAATGACAACTCTATATGCAATATGGAAGTGATGGTGCATGTCATAAAAGGAAACGGTGAAAGTTGCAAGGCAATATATCTCGGAATGGCTATGGCAATGCCATAATAGGTAGGTATGGTGGCTGTTTTGAGGAAGGTATATGGTGGCTATTTTGAGGAAGGTGGATTTGTTGCACCGACGAAAGTTGCGTGGTACTAGAGAGGCTAGCAAAGGTGAAAGGGTGAGAGTGCTTATAATCCATGGACTCAACATTAGTCATAAAGAACTCACATACTTATTGCAAAAGTCTGTAGTCATTGAAGCAAAGTATTAAATGCATGATCCTAGGGGAGAGGTTGGTAGGAGTTAACCGTCGCGCGCTCCCGACCCTCACACAAAGGCCAGCAATCTATAAACAAATCATGCTCCGACTTCCTTACATAACGGTTCACCATATGTGCCTGCTACGGGAATCACAAGCCTTTACACAAGTATTTTTACCAAATCACAATTACTTCCTAACATGACTCTTAACATTACCATCTTTATATCTCAAAGCTTTATGCAAGGAATCAAACTTCTCATAATATTCAATGCACTTAATATGGAAGTTTTTATTGTATCCCTCTTGGATTCCTATCATATTAGGACTAAATTCCTAACCTAGACCAATTACCATGTTGTTTAAAGACTCTCAAAATAATATAAGTGAGGTACGAGAGTTCAATTATTTCTATAAAACGCAAACACCACCGTGCTCTAAAAAATATAAGTGAAGCACATAGAGCAAAATTGCCTATCTCAAAAGATATAAGTGAAGCACATAGAGTATTCTAATAAATTCACGATTCAGTGTGTTTCTCTCAAAAGATGTGTGCAGCAAGTATGATTGTGGCAAACTAAAAATCAAAGACTCATATTATACAAGACTCTCCAAGCAAAACACATATCATGTGGTGAATAAAAATATAGTCTCAAGTAAATTTACAGATGGATTGAAGACGAAAGAGGGGATGCCCTTTGGCAACCTTGAATATGAATTGGGGTGCCTTGGTCATCCCCAATATTAGGCTCTCTCCACTCCTTATTCCATAGTCCATCAAATCTTTACCCAAAACTTGAAAACTTCACATCACAAAACTTAACAGAAAACTCGTGAGATCCGTTAGTATAAGAAAATAAATCACCACTTTGGGTACTATTGTGAACTCATTCTTTACTTACATTGGTGTTATACCTACTATATTCTAACTTATCCATGGCTCATACCCCATGACACAACCTATAGGTTCAACAAAATAGCAAAATAACTCAAAGAAAACAGAATCTGTCAAAAACAGAACAGTCTATAGCAATCTGAAAACTTCGTATACTTCTGTAACTCACAAAAGTCTGAAACATTGGGAAACCCTAGGAAATTTATATATCAATCTTGTGTAAAAATTTCAGACTCATTAGACGCTCTGAAAATTCTAGTAAATTCCTCGACTGAACGCAAAAGTTTCTGTTTTTCACCAAGATCAAATCAACAACTACCATAGATCACCCCAAAGGTTTTACTTGGCTCAAACACTAAATAAAACACCAAAACACAATTACTACAGAAGTAATAATGTGGGAAACACTCAAAAACAGAAGCAAAAACAGAACACAAAATAAAATTGGGTTGCCTCCCAATAAGCGCTATTGTTTAATGCCCCTAGCTAGGCAAAAAGCAATAGATTTAGGTATTGTCATCTTTGGTATGCAATCCCTAAATTGCACAGTTATAAGCCTTAGTAGGTACGTTGTTCTTATCAATAATAATTCTCCTAGGCAAAAAGTCGAGAGATTCAATTGTGTCAATTGGTTCCTTAATAACATTGAAAAACCTAGGGTGAATACATATCATCTTAAGATCTTCACTAGAAGATTCACCCTTATTTTTAGGAACATAAACAAACTTGGCAGCATTAGGAGGGATAGAAGTAGGGGTAGTTTGAACCAAAGCAAACCAAATCCCAAGTTGGTAATAATGTCCTCTAGCTTGCCAATTCTAGAGGAATCTTGTTCCAATTTTTCATTAATTATGGGTTCCTTTTCCTTTAGATTTATTAATGTAAATCCTACTTTAGATCCATTTTGAGTAATGTGATTATGAATCTTTTTATCCATGTTTTTAGTAAGCTCAACTGTAGCAACATTTTTTCAATAATATCAAGCCTTCGCATAACATGTTCCAAAGTCAAGTTTGTTCCATTAACCATGATTGGGGGTGAACCTGCCAAATTTATCATAGCACTATAAGAGTCAAAGGTATGACTTCCCAAGAAATTCCCTCCCATAATGGTATCTAGAACATATCTATTCCATGGAGTAATACCCACATAAAAATTACGAAGGAGAACGGTTGTAGATTGCTTACAAATAGATCTATTTGGAGCATTGCAAATTATATACCAAGCATGTTTTAAGTTTTCTCCCTCCCTTTGCTTAAAATTAAGAACTTCATACTCGAGAGTATTAGCTATAGTGGTAAGGCTGGCCATGAGTTCAAGCAATCCAACACACAGGCAAGAAAAAGGCAAATGAAAGAAGGGTGAATAAAAAGGCAAATCTTTTTGGTATTTTCTGAAAATCATTTAAGAAGTGGGGGAGAAGAAAACGAGAGGAAAATGGCAAATAATGTAAATGCAAGAGATGAGTTTGTGATGGGTACTTAGTAGGCTTGATGTAGATCTCCTCGGCAACGCTGCTAGAATTGGCAAGTTGACGGGAAAGTTCTTGTCTTGACTTGCTATCTATCCTCCCCAACAATGGCGCCAGAAATCCTTCTTGCTACCTCTTGAGATTGACTTGATTTTCCCTTGAAGAGGAAAGGGTGATGCAGCGAAGTAGATAAGTATTTCCCTCAGTTGATGAGAACCAAAGTATCAATCCAGTAGGATGAACAAGCAAGTCACCAATGGATGCACCTAAACAAACAATCAAACTCTTGCACCCAACGCAATAAAGGGGTTGTCAATCCCTTCATGGTGATTTGCAAGGATTAGGTCTGATAGAGATAGATGTAAATGAAAACAGAAAGTAAAAGATAAATAAATTGAAGCAAGGTATTTTTGGTATTTTTGGTTTATAGATATGAAAATATATTATGGAAAGTAGACCCGGGTGAGGGAGTCCTAGATTAAGGGGTCCTTGGGGAGCCGACCTATTTCTATGGGCCAGACTATATGGGACACTTACCGAACACACGATCGACTGAAGGCCCTATGTCCAAGATGGAAGCTTCAGGAAGCATGGCTTGTACTCCACGTTTGATGTAGCGAATAGGCATGTTTATCTCTTCGGCGTGTAACCGACCATGTGTAAACCCTAGGTACCCTTGTCGTCTATATAAGTCGAAGGGTTTTAGGTTGTAGAGGGAAGAAAACTCATCTAGGGTTAGCTATTCGATCTCGAGGTAGATCAACTCTGTAACCCCCATATCATCAATACAATCAAGCAGGACGTAGGGTATTACCTCCATAGGAAGGCCCGAACCTGGGTAAAACCTTGTCCCCCTCGTCTCTTGTTACCATTGCTTCTAGTCTCATAGCTCGGGACCCCTACCCGAGATCTGCCGGTTTTGACACCGACATTGGTGCTTTCATTGAGAGTTCTGTTGTGAGCACACAAGGAATCGATGTCTCTCCTTTTCATCAATGAAGAGGTCCGCAACATGGACACTTTCGTCCCCGGATAGATCTTCGCCTTCGGAAGCGTTGTGCTGCATGCCGACCCGACCGTCCATCTAGGCCGTGTTGAGAGCTTCGCCCCTGATCGAGAGGTTAGATTTGGGAAGCTAGAGTTCTATCAGGATTCTCGGGGCGACTTGTCCCTAACCAGGCTTGTGGCTTCACTTGCCACACCTGGAGACTCCGAGGCTTTAACCTCGAGTTCCTTCTTCGGTCATGCCAACGGGGTTAACCACGGTGGTGTTCCAATTCCTAGTCTAGATACGGCCATAGTGTCGGAAGGACGGACATGCGTTCTTGCCGAACATCCCTCTTGTTCGGACACATCGGAGGTCAATTTCGAAAGTTTCGGACAATATGATCCGATCGAGCTCTCGACATTCGACGGAGCCTTAGATCGGATCTCGTCGATGAAAATTTCTGATGATGCAATCCCGATCTATGATCAGATCGGTTACAGAGCGGGTCGGGACAAATTTTTCGGCCCACCCACCAAACTTAAGGGGCCAGCTCGACACTGGCTAAACAGCCTCCCCGAAAACTCCATCGGATGCTGGGAAGACCTGGAGGATGCCTTCCGCTCTAACTTCCCAGGAACCTATGTTCGCCCACTGGATTCCTACAACCTAAGCAACATCGTTCAGAGCCCGGAGAGTCTGCACGGCAATTCTAGAATAGGTTTTTCACCAAGAAGAACTAGATTGTCGATTGTCCGGACGCTGAGGCAATAGCCTTGTTTTGGCACAATATTCGAGATGAATGGCTGGACCGCCAGCTCGGCCAGCATAAACCTCGGACCATGTCCGCCCTTACATCCCTGATGACCCACTTTTGTGAGGGTGAATACAATTGGCTAGAAAGACGCAACCATAACTCCAAAGATCCCGGAACCTCCCGAGTTCGAGACGGCAACGGGAAACCAAAGCGCAACAAGAACAAGTGTCGGCACATGAATAGTGATGCCGATGACACGGCCGTTAACGCCGGCTTCCGCAATTTCTGACCTAGGCAGTGGAAGAAGCCTCCTAAAGGCAATCGCGACAGACCAACCCCGCTAGAAAAGATCATGGAAAGGCCTTACCAAATCCATGTGACTCAAGAGAAGCCCGCCAATCACACACACCGCAATTGTTGGGTGTTTAAACAGGTCGGCAAGCTCCCACTCGAGGATCAAGGCAAGAGCCCCCGCAGCGAGGATGAGGATGAGCCTCGGGGCCCGATGCGTGGAGGTCAAAAGAAATTTCCTCCGGAAGTCAAAACGGTAAATCTGATATATGCCATCCATATACCTAAGAAGGAGAGGAAGCACACCCTTCGAGAGGTTTACGCTAGAGAGCTCGTAGCCCCGAAGTATAACCCATGGTCGGCATATCCGATCACTTTTGATCGATGCAATCACCTGACCAATATCTGTCACGGGGGTTCGGCCACACTTGTCCTCAACCCCATTATAGATGGGTATCACCTCACAAAGGTCCTAATAGACGGAGGAAGTAGCCTTAACCTAATTTACCCAGACATGTTGAAAAACATGGGCATAGATCCGTCAAGGATCAAAACCAATAACACTACCTTTAAAGGAGTGATCCCAGGTGTCGAGGCCCAATGACGGGCTCCGTAACCCTGGAAGTTGTGTTTGGCTCGCCCAATAAATTTTGTAGCAAAGACTTGATCTTCGACATTGTACTCTTCTGCAGCGGTTATCATGCCTTGTTCGGCCGGACATCGTTCGCTCGCTTCAAGACCGTCCCGGATTATGCATACCTCAAGCTCAAGATGCCCAGCCCCAAGGGGGTCATCACTATTAATGGCAACACGGAGCACTCTTTATGAACCGAGGAACACGCGCTGGCCCTAGTGGCCGAATTTAATTACAAAGATGACCTGCAAGCCCCGATATCTGGCGTCAAGGCACACAAGGTTGGGAAACGAGCTCGGGTTCGGTTCGAACTCTCAAAACCTCCCCTTAAATAGGGACTCGCCCCCCATCACACACCCCTAGGACCAACAATATACGTGCCAAGGAGGCACAACTTTGCACATAAAATTCCATGGGTAGCGGTAGGGAAACAAAGGTGGATGTCAGGCTGGATTGAAACACTACCATTTACGTGTCTTCAGACAGAATGCAGAGACCA
The DNA here is from genome assembly GCA_022496015.1 of Hordeum marinum. NCBI lineage: Eukaryota > Viridiplantae > Streptophyta > Magnoliopsida > Poales > Poaceae > Hordeum > Hordeum marinum. Next base: position 111,682,975 of record CM039673.1, read on the forward strand.
TTCAAAGGCCCGCCAATGGCGTAAAGCTCATCCACAATTCGATGACTTCTCAAGACCTTGTTTACAGGATCCGTTCGTCAAACAGTACCACCCATCGAGGTGCACCAAAGAGCAGGAGTAAACTAGCAACAGGGCACACCGAGGACGTAAGCCCACCAATCGAAGACCCCTGGTACAACCACTCCTGTGTAATTTCTTTGTTCACATACCTGTAAGCAGTTGCTTTGGCACTCCGAGTAATAAGAGTTGTTGAGAAAAAATATAGCATCATTTTACATGTTTGTCTTGTTGTCCTTTTTGGCACATATTTTCCTTTTGTCCCCCTTCTCGCAAAATAGTTTGGTATGTTACGACGCAACCGGGTAATACACCGGGGGCTCGAGCTTATAAACAAATCGCCTTACGTACAGCTTATTATGTGTTTGGCGTCTTGCAGTTCACTTTATATGCATTGGTTCCGAACTATGTCTTGGGTCAATAGTTGGGTTGCCCAGCTCTTGTGCTTGCCCCTTTACGTTCCACTCGTTTGGCTAAATGGGCAAAGGGAGAACCCCTGTGATTGTGCTTCCGGATAGTCTGGTCAAGCACTCAAGGGAGAAAGCCGAAAATTGACTGTTATAGTATGCGAGAGCCGGTCTGTGAATCCGAGCTTAAAGTGTTATACTTAAATCCTCGTCAGAGGATATTCCGTGTTGTGCGAGGGGTTTGCTCTCCATGCAAACCACGTGATGCTGGCCTTAGTCGCGGTTCATTCGAACATCACAACACTTAGAGGGCTAGTCTTTAGCCCCCCGTAGTCCTTTTTGCGCCCTTACGGCTAAGTGAAAGAAATAAAGCACTATAGTCTGATTGCCTAGTCCGCCACACTCTTCTGCCTTCGAGTTCCGATCACTTGGCTGAGGGACATAGTGCATTGGCAGAGACACCCCATGTATTATCTACATGGGGGCTGAAGCCGACGACTCGCATCTTTCAGTTTCAAACGGCCACACGGAGTTATAAAGGTATGCAAAACCATTAAACACATAATAACTTATAACATTAAAACTTCAAAATGTCTTCGGACGTAATACAACTTATTCAAACATATTATCGCCCGAACACTGTGAAGCTATCGCTCGAGCACCTTCCATTACTCCGGCGAAGTACAACTCAGGGCGTCTATGTTCCTTCCCGGGAGGCGGTGGGGCGGTGGCTATCTTCATTGGATCCAGCCCCGGCCAGTGCACCTTGGCCTTGGCAAGGGCCATCCGGACTCTCTCGATGCAGGAGGAGTGCTTCACAGCATCGAGGCAGGGCGAAGTGGCAATTAACTTCTGCACCAGGTCAAAGTAGTTGCTTGGCAGCGGCTTGTTGCGCCATAGGCGGATGTAGAGGTCCTTCATGGCCGGCTCCGCCATCTGGTGCAGCTCCATCAGCTGATTCAGTTGCTCCACAAGAAGAGGAGAGCGCTCGAGGGCTCTGTATTGCGCCCAGAACAGACGAGCTTTGTCTCCTTCTTCCCTCGATGCGAACAGTTGATTGGAGTCCGCTACGCTCTTCTGGAGATAAGAGGAGGCGCCTGAGGAACACCACACCTGGGTAAGCAATTTGAACTTGCTATCCCCAAAGACACACTATAGTAAGTATGGCTTACCATCCGTTATATCCTTCACTTCGTGGACTTGCTCCTCAAAGAACCGCCTATCCACCCGCTCCTTATGGAGATCGGCCTTCAGGGTGGACAGTTCGGTCGCGCTCTCCTCGCCCTTCTGCTCAAGGACCTCGCACTTCTGGCTAGCATCCTTGAGCTCCTCCTGGATCTTCACCGCACGAGCCTCATGCTTGTCGCTGGTGGCTCGTAGGGTAGAGAGGGCGGTTGTCACTTCTTTGGCCGCCACCCTCTCGACGGCCGATGTGTCCTTCGCTTGTTGAAGCTTGGCCTTGAGCCTCTCCACCTCTTTCGCCGAGGCTGTGTAATCATTAACACTATGAAGACCTGCACTCACAGTATTCTGGCAAAGGTGTTCGGATTTTGTGTAGACGTACCTTGTGCCTCGTCGAATCTTTTGTCGAGGGCATCAACTACATCCTTGGAGAGTTTTAGCTTCCGATTCAGCTCATCCAGCTCGGCGCCATTTACGGCCGCCGCCGATGATGAAGCCTGTAAAATACAAATCCTTCTCAGGATACATGGGATCAACACTTCCGAAATATCATCAGTCCGATCACATGTCCTGTCCTCTTAGGGGTTATTCGAACGTTCCGAACAGACTTTTTTGTATGTAGTTCGGAAACGGATCCATGATTGACCCCTAAGTAAGGTTTTTCAAACTTACCTAGGGCTCAGGGGTTGCCATGTATTTAATCATAAAAATAAATAAACATTTTTGTAGATAAGAGTGTCACGTGACTTACTTGAAAGCCCGTCAGAAGACCCTTGAAGGCCTCCTTCAGTCCGTTGTCGACGGACTGAATGCTCTGCAATACCACACCCATAGGGGTGCGGTGCTCTTCGGCGATGGAGGAGTTTGATAAAGCCCCCTCCATGACCGGCCACCCATTGGTCGGTGGCACCGGTGGTGATCGGACAACCCGATCACCAATCGGGGTTTGAACCGTTGTCTCCAGAGGCGTGGTGCGCTCAGGGGATGCCCTTGGAGGGGACTGAGTGTCCGCTCATCCGGCCTCCTCAGTATCTTGGTGAGGTACCTCCCCCGGGTCTTCGGTGACCGAGGTGTTAGCCTCAGCCATGATGTCATCTCCCCCACTGCTAGTGCCCGGCTCCAGAGCATGCTGGGATGACACATCCGTAGCGTCCTCCGCGGCGCCCGGAGTGGCGGGATGCGACGCATTCCCACTCTCCGCTAGTTCGACGGGCGAGGTCTCTCCGTTTGATACTTGATTGGTGGGAAGGACGGGTGGGGGGCCTGCGAAGTCAATAAGTACCCCGCGTGTTAAACCTATTAATGACGAATAAGGGGATATTCGGATCCTAACCTTCGAGCAGGGGGCTTGACCCTAAGGTTCCTTAGTGGAACCGGCTTGAAGTCATCGAACTCAGTGTTTGAGCCCGAGTTGCCGTCAAAAAGGATCACCTATGCCTGACGAGTTTTCTTCTCGGGAGGGGGGTACCTCCCCTGGGGCGCCCGATGACGCTGCCCTCTTTCTTGCGAGGGGAAATCACCTTCCCCCTTGACTTTGTCCTCCTCCTCTTCCTCTTCCTCCTCATGCTCTTCTTGATTTGAGGAGGCATAAGTTTCCTCGGACACAGTCTCTAACTGGTCCCTGATGCGAAGGCCACCCTGGCCTGGTTTCTTCTTCTTCTCCTTCTTCGTGAGGGCCTCGTAAGGCTTCACCACGAGCATTTCCTCTAACAGCCCGGACCTGGCATCTTCGGGCTGAGGTGCCAGACTGCTGATGTTAACGGCTTTCTTTAGCCATGTATGCAAAGGGATGATCAGAAAAAATGTTATGGATCCTCTCTGTGAAAACTAAAGCCGGCTGATGTCTACTATGCAACTTTATTCTTGTAAACACGTGTTGGGCCTCCAAGCATAGAGTTTTGTAGGACAATAGAAATTTTCACTCAAGTGGATGACCTAAGGTTTATCAATCCGTGAGAGGTGTAGGATGAAGATGGTCTCTCTCAAATGACCCTGCAACCAAATACAAGAAATCTCTTGTGTCCCCAACACACCCAATATAATGGCAAATTGTATAGGTGCACTAGTTCGACGAAGAGATGGTGATAAAAGTGTAATAGGGATGGTAGAAATATATTTTTATAATCTGAATAAGTAAAAACAGCAAGGTAGCAAATAGTAAACGGGCACAAAAATGGTATTGCAATGCTTGAAAACAAGGCCAAGGGTCCAAACTTTCGCTAGTGCAATTTCTCAACAGTGCTAACATAGTTGGATCATATGATTATCCCTCAAAGTGCAATAAAGAATCACTCCCGAGTTCCTATTAGCGAAGAACAAAAGATAGAGATTGTTTGTAGGGTACGAAACCACCTCAAAGCTATTCTTTCTTTTCGATCTATCCTAGAGTTCGTAATAGAATAACACAAGCTATTCTTTTTGATCGATCTACTCAAGAGCTCGTACTAGAATAACACCAAAGCAAATTCATATTCATAATACTCAATCCACACAAAGAACTACAAGGGATCCCCAAAATTTCTATCTGAGAAAAGATAATAAAAACGTGCATCAACCCCTATGCATAGTTTACCCCAATATCACCATGGGAATCCGCAAGTTGAGTGCCATAAAGTATATCAAGTGAACCAATAAGAAACCCCAATGTCACCTCAAGTATTCATACCACAAGACATACATCATGTGTTCCCAAATCTGAACATTCAATCCGACATAACAAAACTTCAAAGGGTAAAGATACAATTCATCACAATAAGAGTATAGAGGGGAGAAACATCATATGATCCATCTATATTAACAAAGCCCATGATATAGATCGCGCGCGCGAGAGAGAGAGGGAGATTAAACACATAGCTACTAGTACAAACCCTCAGCCCCAAGGGTGGACTACTCCCTCCTCATCGTGGCGGCCGTCAGGATGATGAAGATGGCCACCGGAGATGATTCCCCCCTCCGACAGGGTGCCGGAACGGGGTCTAGATTGGTTTTCGGTGGCTATAGAGCCTTGCGGCGACGGAACTTCTGATCTAGGGCTCCCCCAAAGGGTGGGAATATTTGGGAACTTATAGTGCAAAGAGGGGGTGCGGGAGGCCACCGAGGTGGGCACAACCCACCTGGGCACGCCTGGGCCTCCTGGCATGCCCTGGTGGGTTGTGCCCCCTCTGGGCACCCCCTAGGTGCAGCTCTGGCCCATTGGTTTCCTTTTGGTACAAAATTAATCTCCAAAACGTTTTGTGGTATTTGGACTCCGTTTGATATTGATTTCCTGCGATGTAAAAAACAAGCAAAAAACAGCAGCTGGCACTGGGCACTGGGTCAATAGGTTAGTCCCAAAAAATGATATAAATTTATTATAAAATGATTGTAAAACATCCAAGAATGATAAAATAGCAGCATGAATACTTCATAAATTGTAGATACGTTGGAGACGTATCAGCATCCCCAAGCTTAATTCCTACTCGTCCTCAAGTAGGTAAATGATAAAAGAAATAATTTATAAAGTGTGAATGCTAGCAAAGTGCATAAGTTTGATCAATGATAATTTCAATAACTTTTCCTAGCATCATTACAACAATTCTTTTCTCATAAAGTTTTCTCATGTTAAAGTAGCAACCAATTCACATGGTAAGGTTCAAACAATGAATTCTCTTGACACCCAACAACCTATGTTCTTAGTCACCAAGCAATTGCAATTCAACTTATTCAACAGATTTAAGTAAGAGCTCCACATACTCAACCATCATATAGTTTTCTATGATTGCTAACACTCACCGCATACACATGAGCAAAACGTTTCAACCGGACACGTAGAAAGATAGGGGCTTATTTCTTTGCCCCCCAACGTATTCACCTCAAGGGTGATGTCAACAATAATAACTCATGTTTCCCATATTCAACTAGACATATGTGCCTAGATCTTTCCTCACCACATGATGCTTGCCAAAAGGAGAAAAATAAAAAGGAATAGAGAGAATTTTTTTGACTCTTGCATAAAAGTAAATACATAAATTAAAAGATATGCCCTTCGCAGAGGGAAGAAGAGGTTGCCATGCGCTTATTTGTTTGTATGCTCAACCCCTTAGTGCAAAAGAACATCACATTATATTGCCCCTTATGATAGCAACCTTTATTATGTAGTCCGTCACTTTTATTACTTTGCCATCACAAGTTCGTACAACGCTTAATTTTCTCTTACACTAAATGATCTAACACTTTTAGAAGCAATTTTTATTGACTTATTGCACCGATGACAACTTACTTGAAGGGTCTTGTTCAATCCTTAGGTAGGTATGGTGGACTCTTGAAAATAAGATTTGGGTTTAAGGGTTTTTGGATACACAAATAGTATCTCTACTTGGTGCAGAATTTTTGACTAGTAAAGATGGGGGGCAAGCACCACATGTTGAAGGATCTATGACAATATAACTTCTATGTGAATATGAACAAACATAAATAATTACATTGTGTTCCTTGTCCAACGTCAACAATTTTGGCATATAATAAATTGATGGGGGCTCACAATCACAAAAGATTTCCAGGATAGTGTATTTGCATGTGAAAGTTTTCTTCCTTATACTAATTATTCGTGAATTGCTTGTATGACCAATATTGATTGTCAAGCCTCAAAAGATTTCAATTTCTAAACCCAATGTGAATCTACCACTAAGCATGATATGATTTCAACTTCATGACATTCTATTTATTCAAAAATTTACTCATAGTATATAAGTGAAGCAAAAGAGTAAATGACATAGAAAAGAGCTTCGTTGACGGGATGTGAATGTCGCTTACTTAGCCTCCTTGGCGACTATTTGAGGACTCTATTTTATTTAAAACTTTGATATCTAAGAATTTTATTAAAACATCAAGTAAAAAAAATGACATTTCAAGAATAGCACACATCATGTGAAGAAGCAAAAACTTAGGATCAACAGATACTAACCGATAATTGTTGATGAAGAAAGGTGGGATGCCTACCGGGGCATCCCCAAGCTTAGATGCTCGAGACTTATTGAATATTATCGTGGGATGCCTTGGGCATCCCCAAGATTGATATATTGTGTCTCCTTAATTCCTTTCATATCACGGTTTACCTAATACTGAAAACTTCATCCACACAAAACTCAAAAAGAACTCGTGAGATATGTTAGTACACATAATAATAAATCAACTCTTTATGTACTGCCAAGGCAAGTTGCATAATAAGTTTCAAACATTAGGTACTGTATACTCTCATTTCCATAATTCATATCTACCAATATAGGCTATGGAAACTATAGGATAAGTAGATAACGAAACTATGACAACAATCTGTCTAAACAGAACAGTCTGTAGAAATTTATGAAAACAGTGTACTTCTGTAGCTCAAACAATTATGAAAATTTAGGACATGCTATAAAATTTATATTAACATACTTTGTAAAAATTGCAGAAACTTTCCACGTTCCAGTAAAATATGAAAATTCAAACATTACAGCCAAAGTTTCTGTTTTTACACAACACTCATCAAAACATGCAATGCAAGCATCCTAAGGCAATTCTTGGAAATTTTTATAGAAAAAAAAGAATATAAATAACACATAACATAAACTAACAATATATAATGATGATCCAAGCAAAGCACATATTGTGTGACGAATAAAAATATAGCTCCAAGTAAGATATACCGATAGTGTTGAAGACGAAAGAGGGGATGCCTTCCGGGGCATCCCCAAGCTTAGGCGCTTGAGTATTACTTGGATATTACCTTGGGGGTTCCTTGGGCATACCCAAGCTTAGGTTCTTGTCACTCCTTATTCTCCTCATATTGGTGACTCACCCAAAACTTGAAAACTTCAATCACACAAAACTTAACGGAACTTCGTGAGATGGGTTAGTGTAGTAAATACAGATCATTCACTTAGGTACTGTCAAGAAAAGATTCATAATTGTTAACACATTATAAGTACTATATTACATAATTACCACAATTTATATTACTCAATATAAGCTATTGGAACACTTGAAACAAGGAAACTATGCATGCAAAACAGAATCTATCAAAAACAGAACATTCAGTAAAGATCTGAATGATCACCATACTTCCCTGACTCTAAAAATTCTGAAACATTAGGAACACGTGAGAAATTTGTATATTAATCTTCTTCAACAAGATTCAACTCAAAATCACTCTTATGTTAAAAATTAGAATTATTTTCCTGAGCGCAAAAGTTTCTGTTTTTTAGCAAGATCAAATCAATTATCACCCCACGTGATCCCAAAGGCTTTACTTGGTACTTTATTGAAACAAAAGCAATAAAACATGATTACTATAGTAGATTAATAATGTGAACACACAAAAACAGTAGGTAAAAGTGTTGGGTTGTCTCCCAACAAGCGCTTTTCTTTTTTGCCTTTTAAGCTAGGCATGATGATTTCAATGATGCTCACATAAAAGAAAAGAATTGAAACATGAAGAGAGCATCATCAAACACATGTCAATCACATTTAAGTTTAACCCACTTCCTATGCATAGGGATTTTGTGAGCAAGAAACCCATGAAAACAAGAACCAACTATCATAGGAAGGCAAAACAAGTACAACTTCAAAACAATCAACACATAGAGAAGAAACTTGATATTATTGAGATATGTAAGAGCATAAGTTCCTCTTTCTTAATAATTTTCAGTGGCATCATGAATGGATTCAACAATATAACTAATTCAGTGGCATCATGAATGGATTCAACAATATAACTATCACATACAGCACTCTTTTCATGATGCACAATCATAGAAAATTTATTACTCTTTATGGCATACATGTCATCATAATAATCATCATAGATAGCAACTTTATTGTCATAGTCAATTGAAACCTCTTCCAAAATAGTGGATGTATCACTAAATAAAGTCATGACCTCTCCAAATCCACTTTCATAAATATTGTAATAAGATTCAACATCCTCCAAAATAGTTGGATCACTACTACCTAGAGTTGACACTCTTCCAAACCCACTTTCATCAATGTAATCATCATAAATAGGAGGCATGCTATCATCATAATAAATTTCCTTATCGAAAGTAGAAGGAATAAAAGGATCATATTCATTAATCAAATCATCCCCAAGCTTAGGACAAGCATTATTTCCATCAAATAAATCTTCAAACATATCATACTCATTAAACATAGCATCCCAAGCTTGTGGTTTTGCATATCATCACAATCATTCTTATCAATAGCATGAATGGCACCAATAGTATAGCAAACATTATCATCATATTCTTCCAATAAAGTGCTAAAAATATTCTCAAGATCATAAGGGACATCATTGCCTTCCCAATCATAATCATTACAACAAGTAGTAGGTATCACAAAATCATACTCAATATCATCATCCTCCATCAACATATTTGATTCACTTTCATGAGGCACAATGGTGATAGGAGCAACTTTATTTTGGGAGAGATACCTTTTTACCTCTATTCTTTCTTCTTTTATTCTTCACCACATCATGTGCGGGTTTAATTAATTTTTTCAAGCTACTTGTTGAAGAGATTGATTGGATAGGAAGCTCCTCCTCGTTACCTGATTCATCATAATAAACACTAGGAGGGTATTGGGAAATATTTTCCCTTTAATTAGTACTCTCTTTATATTCAATTTGTTTTCTTGTCTTTAGATAGTTGGCAATATAAGGATTCTCAATGCAATTTACCGCACAAAACATATAAATTTCCTCTAGATCAAAATTAAGTAATCTCTCGGGATTTGGAAAACCCTTAGTTATACGTTTGATTTATTCATACCCCAAAAGAAGACTAAGCGCTTTATGATGCTCAAGGGTAATCAAGTTGTCACAATTTTTGGACACGATTTGATCATGAAATAATTTGCATTGGAGATTTAAATGACCACGTTCATTGCAAAGTTCACAAGGATGGCGGAAGAAATTACATCTTTCAACACAATCATCTAGCCTCTCTTGCAAATTTTTCGTTTCTAAATATTTATGCTTCTTACAAAATCTATCTTCCCTTTTTGGTGTGCATTTGCACTCCAATTCACTCCGCAAAAATTGACATGCTTATAAGAAACATTTTTTTCATGACTTGTGCAATCATCATTAACATTTTGGATAATCAAAGAATTCATACTAACAACATTGCAATCATTCTCATCATTCAAATATTTTGTGCCAAACATTTTATTGACTTCTTCTTCTAACAATTGAGCACAATTTTCCGATCCATCATTTTCAAGAAAGATATTATAAAGATGATCAACAAGATGATGGAACCTCAATTCCATTTTTTGTAGTTTTCTTTAATAAACCAAACTAGTGATAAAACAAGACACTAAAAGATTAGATTGCAACATCTAAAGATATACCTTCATGCACTCACCTCCCCGGCAACGGCGCTAGAAAAGAGCTTGATGTCTACTACGCAACTTTATTCTTGTAGACAAGTGTTGGGCCTCCAAGCGCAGAGTTTTGTAGAACAGTAGCAATTTTTCCTCAAGTGGATGACCTAAGTTTATCAATCCACGAGAGGTGTAGGATCAATATGGTCTCTTTGAAACGACCCTGCAACCAAATATAAGAAATCTCTTGTGTCCCCAACACACCCAATACAATGGCAAATTGTATAGGTGCACTAGTTCGGTGAAGAGATGGTGATAAAAGTGTAATATGGATGGTAGAAATATATTTTTATAATCTAAATCTATAAAAACAGCAAGGTAGCAAATAGTAAACGGGCACAAAAACGGTATTGCAATGCTTGAAAACAAGGCCTAGGGTCCGTACTTTCGCTAGTGCAATTTCTCAACAGTGCTAACATAGTTGGATCATATGATTATCCCTCAAAGTGGCATAAACAATCACTCCTGAGTTCCTATTAGCAGAGAACAAAAGATAGAAATTGTTTGTAGGGTATGAAACCACCTCAAAGCTATTCTTTCCATTCGATCTATCCTAGAGTTCGTACTAGAATAATGCAAGCTATTCTTTCCAATCGATCTACTCAAGGGTTCGTACTAGAATAACACCAAAGCAAATTCATATTCATAATACTCAATACACACAAAGAACTACAAGGGATCCCCAAAGTTTCTATCGAAGAAAAGATAATAAAAACGTGCATCAACCCCTATGCATAGATTACCCCAATATCACCAAGGGAATCCGCAAGTTGAGTGCCATAACGTATATCAAGTGAACCAATAAGGTACCCCAATGTCACCTCAAGTATTCATACCGCAAGACATACATCATGTGTTCCCAAATCTGAACATTCAATACGACATAACAAAACTTCAAAGGGTAAAGATTCAATTCATCACAATAAGAGTATAGAGGGGAGAAACATCATATGATCCATCTATATTAACAAAGCCCATGATATAGATCGCGCGCGCGAGAGAGAGAGAGAGATTAAACACATAGCTACTAGTAAAAACCCTCAGCCCCGAGGGTGGACTCTTCCCTCCTCATCGTGGTGGCTGCCGGGATGATGAAGATGGCCACCGGAGATGATTCCCCCCTCCGGCAGGGTGCCGGAACGGGGTCTAGATTGGTTTTCGGTGGCTACATAGCCTTGCGATGGTGGAACTTCTGATCTAGGGCTCCCCCGAAGGGTTTCAGAATACTTGGGAATTTATAGTGCAAAGAGGGGGTGCGGGAGGCCACCAAGGTGGGCACAACCCACCTAGGCGCGCCTAGGCCTCCTAGCATGCCTAGGCCTCCTAGCGTGCCCTGGTGGGTTGTGCCCCCCTCAGGGCACCCCCAGGTGCAGCTCTGGCCCATTGGTTTCCTTCTGGTCTAAAAAATCTCCAAAAAGTTTCGTGGTGTTTGGACTCCGTTTGATATTGATTTCCTGTGATGTAAAAAACAAGCAAAAAACAGGAACTGGCACTGGCCACTGGGTCAATAGGTTAGTCCCAAAAAATGATATAAAGTTGATATAAAATGATTGTAAAGCACCCAAGAATGATAAAATAACAGGATGAATACTTCATAAATTATAGATACGTGGGAGACGTATCACATGCCAAGCAAAATTATACCATACCTCGGAGGGGGGGCTTGGCAGTATGCAAACCCCTATCTTCCTCCTCGGATGGCCAGCTCTTTTGCGACTTGAAGATCGCCTTCCACAGCTTCTCTCGCGTAGTGCGGAAGAGGTTCCGGATTGTGGGCGCGTTGTCAAGCTAATGAGCCGACAAGGGAGTATCTCGAAGCTGGCAGGGGAGGATGCATCTCCGGAGCATGACCTGGACCACATTGGTCAGCATGACGTCCTTCTCGATCATGGAGCTAATGCGCCTCTGCAGGTCGCTCACGTCCTTTCTCGGTCCCCAGCTAAGGCCCTTTTTGAGCCATGAAGCTAATCTGGTGGGGGGACTGGATCTGAATTCGGCAGGGGGAATCTGACCTTCTTCCCGTGGCTCAGTGATGTAGAACCACTCTCTCTTCCACACCTTGATGGCGTCGATGAAGGTACCTAATGGCCATGCGACACGGGTGAGCTTGCCGATGACAGCCTCGCTACAGTCTGCGTGCTTTCCTCCGACACACTTCGGCTTGACGTTGAATACTTTGAGCCAAAGCCCGAAGTGCGGCTCGACCCGCAGAAAAGCCTCACATACGAGGATGAATGCCGTTATATGCATGAAAGATTTTTGACGAGATGTCGTGGAAGTCGAGGACCTAGAAAAACATCAGCCCCCTGACGAAGGGCTGGAGCCGAAAGCTCATCCCCCGGATGAATTGCGGGAGAAATACCACCCTTTCACCCGGCTTGGGAGTGGGGATCACTTGGCCCTCCTTCGACGCATGGTGAGGGATGTCGGTGGAGAGGTAGCCGGCCTTCTTGAGGTCCAGGAGATCCCGGTCGGTGACCGTGGAAACCTCCCATTGTCCTTTGGAGCCGGAGCCGCCATTGGTGAGCTCTGTGGTGGGGGGCGGAAAACCTAGATTTGTGCTTCGGAGGTTCAAAGGAATGGAAAGCAGAGAAGGTGAATGGGGAGCCTGAATAGGCTTTGGGGCTTTTTCCCCTTTTATGGGAATTATTGTTTGGACCTCCTTCGCTGCACCAAAAATTCCTATGCTTCCCGAAACGTGTGTGTCGTTGCACACACATGATTAAACATATCCCGTGTAAAACGGGGCACGATCTGCACACTGATAGATCGTGTTGATTAAAACAACCTCGAACCGCGAATCGAGTTTTTGCAATTGGCCTAGCGGTCATGGTGGGCCATGACCTTTAGTCAGAAAGGTCGCCAGAGGACATTATTTTATCCCTTGACATTTGGCCTTCAGGGCCATTCTATTCACAGTGTTCGGACGCGCCACTATTCGGAAAGCTACTTGTCATCGGAGGCCGAACTGAATTCGGCAGGAAGAACTCACCTCACAAGCCAAAGACTCTGATCGAGTGAAGAAATTGAAGCAAAAGACCCTTGGCGTTGGAGGCAAGTTCGGGGGCTACTGAGGGAGTCCTGGATTAAGAGGTCCTTAGGGATCTGACCTATTTCTATGGGCCGGACTATATGGGCCACTTACCGAACACAGGATCGACTAAATGCCCTATCTCCAAGATGGAAGCTTTGGGAAGCACGGCTTTTACTCCACGTTTGATGTAGAGAATAGGCATGTTTATCTCTTCGGCATGTAACCGGCCATGTGTAAACCCTAGGTACCCTCGCATCTATATAAGCCGGAGGGTTTTAGGTTGTAGAGGGAAGACAACTCATCTAGGGTTAGCTATTCGATCTCAAGGTAGATCAACTCTGTAACCCCCATATCATCAATACAATCAAGGAAGACGTAGGGTATTACCTCCATAGGAGGGCCCGAACCTGGGTAAAACCTTGTACCCCTTGATAATACCCAAGTGCAAGGAATCATCATGGCAATTTCCAAAGGTGGAAGTGATAAGTATGGAGTGTCGAACCCACAAGGAGATAATGGTAAGATCAATATTCTCTTCAGTCCTATCTGCCACCGATACGACTCTACATACACCGAATGTTTGCTTCCAACTAGAAACGATAAATGAAACTACGTTGTGGGTATGAAGAGGATAGCTTTGCATGATATCGGAGAACTAAAATATAAATATAGGTGCTTTTATCATAATATTACAATATATTACAAATAGCGAGTGTGGAATAATGATGGGTCGGTGTGCGGAATTATCCCAGGAAATTGTTAACAAGTTTGGAAATCATCATTGCAATTTTATATGAGGGAGAGGCACAAGCTAACATACTTTCTCTACTTGGATCATATGCACTTATGATTGAAACTCTAGCAAGCATCCGCAACTACTAAAGATCATTAAGGTAAAACCCAACCATAGCATTAAAGCATCAAGTCCCCTTTATCCCATATGCAACAACCCCCTTACTCGGGTTTATGCTTCTGTCACTCAAGCAACCCACTATAAGCGAATCATGAACGTATTGCAACACCCTACAGTGACAATCCTTCACGTGTGCGCGACATGGAAGGCACCATAGGAAAGGACCAAAATAAACATACAACTCAAACCAATCTAGATCATCAATAAACCCAAAGGACAAAAGTAATCTACTCAAAACATCATAGGATGGCAACACAACATTGGATCATAATATGTAGCATAAAGCACCATGTTCAAGTAGGTGATTATAGCGAGGTGCGGGAGAGTGGACCGCTAAAAGGATATGAGGATGGTGATGAAGAAGGTGATGTTGATGAAGATGATCACCGCGGCAATGGTTCCCCTGATGGCACTCCGGCACCACCGGGAGAGAGGGGGAGAGGTTCTCCCCCTTGTGATTCCTCCTCCATGGCCTCCCCCTCTGTGGGGAGAGGTTCTCCCTCTGATCCTTGGCCTCCATGGTGTGTATGGCCCCTCCGGGACGATGAAGTTGGCCTCCAGTGATGGTGACCCCCTCCGGGAGGGTGTCGGAGAGGGCCAAGATTGGTTTTTTGTTGCTCTGGAGGCGTGTGGCCTCGAAACTCCCAATCTGGGTTTCTTTTCGGAGGCTTATGTATTTATAGGAGTTTTTGGCGTCAGTCCCACGTCTAAAAGGTTCCTGAGGAAGTCACAAGCCAGGGGGCGCACCCTAGGGGCGCCCCTGTGGCTTGTGGCCTCCTCGCCTTCCTCATCGGTGGCTCTTTGCTCCAGTATTTTTTATATTTTTCCAAAAATATTCTCCGTAAATTTTCAGCTCATTCCGAGAACTTTTATTTCTGCACAAAAACAACACCGTGGTAATCTGCTGAAAACAACACCAGTCCGGGTTAGTTCTAATAAATCATACCAAAATCATATAGAATTATTGTAAACATGGCATGAATACTTCATAAATTATAGATACGTTGGAGACGTATCAGCATCCCCAACCTTAATTCATGCTCGTCCTCGAGTAGGTAAATGATAAAAGAAACAATTTATGAAGTGTGAATGCTAGCAAGTGCACAATTTTGATCAATGATAATTCCAATCACTTTTTCTAGCATCAATATAAACCATAAACAGTAGCTCATCTCATAAAACTTCACATGATCAAGTAACAAGCTATTCACATGTTAAAGTATAGACAAGAAAGCTTCTTGAAAACTAACAAACCATATTCCTAGTCATCGAACAATTGCAATTCATCTTATTTTCAGGAAGGGTCTATGTAAGAGCTTTGGTTTAGCAAATTCCACATACTCGACTATCATATAGTCTTCCATGATTATTGACACTCAAAGCATATTTTTAGAACAAATAGCATCCATCGAACACAGAGAAAGATAAGGGCTTAATGTTTCGCCTCCCAACTTATTTATCATATAGATGATTGTCAACAATAATAATTCATGATCAAATATATTTGTGTGGATATATATGTCTAGATCATTCCCCAACACATGACGCTTGCCAAGAGAAAATGCGAATATAGGAAATAGTGAAGATCGCCATGACTCTTGCATAAAGGTAAGTACTAGAAAGTAAAAGATAGGCCCTTCGCAGAGGGAAGCATTGATTTGCAAAGGTGCCAGAGCTCGAGCTTTTAAAACAGAGATGAAAAATAATTTTGAGCGGTATGCTTTCATTGTCAACATCAAAACCGAGAGATCTCGATATCTTCCATGCTAGATACATTATAGGCGGTTCCCAAACAGAATGGTAAAGTTTTTACTCCCCTCCACCAATCAATCATACTCCACGACGAGCCGAAACCACGGGTACTATCCATACCAACAACATTCCTAGGGGAGTTTTGTTTCATTATATTTTGATTTGATTTTTGAGCATGGAACTGGGCATCCCGAATACCAGCCACTTTCTCATGAATGATAGTGAATCAACACATATCGTGAGAATAACCCACCTAGTATTGAAGATAATGACAGCCCCTAGTCACTACATGAGCGATTCAGACATACAAAACAATATATTATTTGAAGGTTTAGAGTTTGGCACATGCAAATTTACTTAGAACGGCAGGTAAATACCGCATCTAGGTAGGTATGGTTAACTCTCATGGCAAAACTGGTTTAAAGGGTGTTTGGATGCACAAGTAGTATTTCTACTTGGTGCGGAAGTTTTGGCTAGTATGAGGTGGAAGCAAGAACCACATGTTGGAGGATCCTTAACAATATAACTTCTATACAAATATACCCAAACATAACTCATTACATTGTCTTCCTTGTCCAACTTCAACTAATTTGCCCAAGTTTGAAAATAATTAATGAGCTCACAATCATAGAAGATGTCCAAGATAATATATTATATGTGGAATCTCTCTTCCTTCGATATTATTTCATGAATTGTTCAAGTGACCAATGCGGTGTTTGCTAACTTTCAATAAATTTTACCACCTATACTTATTGTGTGTGAAGTCATTACTCCCCATGGGATAAGCATATAAAACATATATAATTTCATATTTATGACATTCAATTCATTCAACCATTTACTCATAGGATATAAGTGAAGCAGGAGAGTGAATGACAAACTACTCCAAAAAGATATAAGTGGAGATCAATGCATAGTCAATTAGTTAAATAGCCATGTGAGGATTCTCTCTTATTCAAAATTTCAGATCCAATGATTTTACTGAAACAGCAAACAAAATAAAAATTGCACTCCAAGAATAGCATGGATCATGTGAACGAATAAAACGTTAGGCTCAACATAGGCTAACCGATAATTGTTGATGAAGAGAGGTAGGATGCGTAGCATCCCCAAGCTTAGATACTTGAGAGTTCTTTAAATATTTCCTTGGGGTGCCTTGGGCATCCCCAAGCTTGAGCTTTTGGCTAATTTTTTTTAAATATTACTTTATTTATTTATTTTTACAAATATTGTGCCAAGGAAAAAAATTTGCAAATCTGTGATCTCATCGGCCTCACCTGGCCGATTAGTTCCAGTTGGCCACCCCCAGGCCGATTAGTTCCAGTCGGCTACAGCGAAGTCGATAGGCCTGTCAGCCCCGGGGGTCGGCAACTAATCAGCCACCAGTAAGCCGATTAGTACTAATCAGCCTACTCGTGGCATATTAGTACTAATCAGCCACAGCTGCACCATCTGGTGCATGCCCCTGTTTTTTTCCCGCCAAGTGTTCCCGCCATTTTTTCCCACCTGATTTCCCGCCAAGTGTTCCCACCATCTTTTCCCACCTGATTTCCCGCCAAGTGTTCCCGCCAAATTTGCCCGGCCGTTTTCCCGCCACCTTTTGTCACCAAATTTTCCCGCCCGATTTCCCGGCATTGCTGTTGCCATCTGCCTATAAAAGGAGGCATTGTAACTGTCTTCCTCCATCGGCCAGCAACACTAGAAAAAATCAGCGCGGTAGTCATTATGAGTTTACCTTGTTCAGATCAAAGCACTAGGCCTAGCAAATGGAAGAGTGCGAAGTTGCCTCGGGGGGTGGAAGCAGTTCGTTGTTGGTGCGGGGATCTCTGCAAGGTGAAGGAGGTGACGGATTTTTCAGATTGGTTGGGCATGAAGTTTTTCATGTGCGCTAATTATGAGGAAGATCCATCCGTTGCTCCTTCACCGTACATCATGCCTCCGGTATGTTTCAGTCACCCAGAATAAACACGTTGTTAATATTTTTGTTGATTTGATTTTTATATTTTTGTTTCTTTTGTAGTCTCCTCCGCCCCTATGCATGTACTATCGTTGGATAGACACGAAAATGCCGGACTGGGCGGTGACTGAGATTCGTGAAAGAGGTCATCGTGTATGGGCAAGTTTGGACTTGGAGGAGCGCCGCGAGAAGGCGGAAATAGAGGACAAAGCAGAGCATGAGAGAGTGTGGCAAGAGTACTGTGTGGAGCAGAGGGCTTTTCTTGCTAAGATGAAGAAGAAAAACTAAGAAAACCAACTTCGACTGGCGGAGGTCTACCGGCAGCGAGAGGAGGCCCGAGGCTGAGAGGCAGAGAAAGAAAGAAAGAAAGAAAGGGCTCGTGCAGCCCAGGCAGAAGAAGAAGCTGGAGACGGAAAAGGAAAATATCCATGTTGGACTCGGTAGATTTATATTCTTGTAACTCAATTTCAGCAAGTTGCATCTTAATTTCAGCAAGTTGTATCTTAATTTCAGCAAGTTGTATCTTAATTTCAGCAAATTGTATCTTAATTTCAGCACCTATAAAACCCCCGTGGTATGTCTGAATGTCTTCTGCATTGAAATAGAACATGAATACGTCTCACACATAGAATAGCCATATGTCTGATACATAATTAGATAGAGGTTTCTCTACTGATAGATAGAGGTGTCACTAACGACGTCTGGGAAGGCGCTCAGGGGTTGTGCTAGGCGTACTCCAGCCAAACCTGTGGGGGGGCCTAATGTTACGAGGAGGAATCACGGACCCGTCCTGGTCATACTGTGTATCCTGGGTGGGCCATGGTGAAGGAGTCGAGAAGACGTCCATCCATGCGTTCTGCTGTGATAGGACATCTCCTTCCTCACTCGTGAACCCGGATCCGGATGTCGAAGCCTCCTCATATGCATAGGATCCTGTAGGAGGGATCATCATTACTGAATAAATGGGTAGTCGCAATTACTATTAAAAAGAGTGAATATGAAGAGACATACCAACTGGCTGATATTCCGGTGGCGGCCGAAACATGAAACCCGCTATGGGACTTTGTTGTACCAGTGGAGGCCGAAACCTGAAGCTCGAAGAGGGAGCATGGTATTGTGGGTGCTGTGTGTGCTGCCACGCCGAACTGCCAGCCTAGTCAGGAGGGGGTGGATGGGGCGTCTGCTGCCAAGCTGCACTGCCAGCCTGGTCAGGAGGAGGTGGAGGTGGTGTCGGCTGTTGTTCTAGGCGTGGCCTCGGTTGCTGTCGTTGTGTTGAGTGACGCAGATGCTGGTGCACAACGCCTGAGTTGCGTGTGCACATTATAGCCCTATAGATATTTCGCACCTTCTATTCAATGCACTGTAACAATGGCTGCACTTGAGACCTAGGTACTAGCAGAGGTCCAGACGATAGTGAACTTCCATAGGCCACGACTTCATTATGAAGACCATAAGCCAACTTGGCCTAAAATTGTGAGATTGATTGTTAAATATGGATGATAAATTATGTAACAAAAAGATCAATGAGATAAAGACAATAGATGTTACCGCGTATTGCCTGGAGCCCGCAGTGTCATAACTCGGGTACGTATCTGACGTGACAGGGGCCGGTATCTCCTCTGCATTAAAGTGCTCAATGATGCGTAATCATGTCCCGTCATGTAGTTCTCCAAGTAGGCATTGAATGCAACGAGATCAAACGCGACATTGTCATCCCAGAGACATGTCATTGCAGTATCCCATTCTGAAACATACGGCTGGAGCCTTTGGAGCCACTGCTGTCTCGTCCTGCTTGTCCCCTTTCTTGTCATCCTGTAATTTGTGTGTGTGTTTTACAGTTATAGAGTGCCAAAGTTTGATAAACACAATGCAACAATGAATAATTATACAATACCTATGTACTACTCCTGGAATCGGGTTTTCTGTAGGCGGGGGGTTGGCCATCTGTCAAAGACCAAATTGCCTCATAACCCGTTGTTGAGCCATCTCCTCGACGAAGACATCGAAGATGATCTTCGATTTTGTCATCCAGTAACCCCGATCTCTCGTGCATAGCTCTAAAATACCCCTGGGGTACCTTGCATTTATGGCTGCTTGCGTGTACGGCTGCCAAATCACCCCAGTGTACCTATCTAACTGCTGATTTAGTGTCGTGTAGACGTGCCTAGCCTGTTCACTTGCATATCGTCTCTGTCCAGAACATACGTGAGTTTTAGCCATAGTGTACGCCAAGAAGGTCGAGTATGAACTACTAGAAGACGTACCTTCCTATGCGTCCAACAAAGACCGAAAGTCGGCATGTCGATTTGGTCATCATCCAATAGGTGGCCAACAGGGAAACCCTTGTCGACATGAATATTTGGACGTCCTATAGAGAACCTCTCCCATGACCACAACTGTAGAAACAGAGGGCATCCAAGAAGTGCAGATTTTTTCGGAAGCTGACAACCGTTGCACATACCTCAGTACGTAGCAGCTAAGACCGCCGAACCCCAACTCCTAGATTTGATCTGCTCTGCAGTCTTAGCAGATGCGATCTCTAGTGCAATAGGGATGTACCGCGCACTTATAGTGGTCACATGGTTCTTTGTGAACATCAACTTTCCGAGAAGCCACATTAGATATGCCTCTAGGCTGCGAGTTATCTGTGCCGCGTTCAAAGGGACGTCTGGATAACCCGGAAAGTTCTGTATTTGTATTCAGTAAACAAAAGGTATTAGTAAATAAAAAATATGTCTGTAAAACCTAAACCATATCAAATGAAAGAAACTAGACGGAAGAACTAACCCTGAAATGGAGCAACTTAGGTCCGTGAGGCTCTAACGTTAACTCCGAAGCGTCATGATAAATACCCAAGAAATGTGCTCTCATATATGCCACCCAACCTGGCGGGTCTTCCAACGGTCCTATGGCATGACCCGCCAATGGTAATCCTGTAAGCATGGAGACATCCTCCAGAGTAGGAGCCATCTCTCCCCAGCGGAAGTGGAACGTGTGGGTCTCAGGCCTCCATCAATCTACTAAGAAGGTGAGCAAAGAGGAATCAATGGCGAGGTGCCTGGAGCTCGCACTTTCCTCAACAAGACGTGCGAAAGGTAGAAAGCTAGCCCATTTCAACCTGCATATGAGTTCATAATAAATAAATAAAGTTAGTGCATCCCATTTGTATATGTGCTAATAAGAAATATATAAGTGAGACACATACCTATCAACCCATTGCGGGTGTATCTTTCAGTCCACCTTAGAAGTACGAGTGACAAGGGGTTCGAGATGTTGCTCAGATAATAGTGCAGCACGATGCTTACTATCAATGTCCTCTTTAAGCAAATGCATTCCCTCCATTCTTAGAAAAATGAATTTAATAGAAATTTAAAACATTGTCTCGCAAATTAAAAACATAGTCCTGCAGAGCTTGTTTGTTTGGATACAAGGCACCTAATGCAATGTTGTTCTGGTGGTACTGCCAGACAGAATCATGACCATCATTCACGATCATTGCAGATGAGAAGTCCCGATTCCATGCTACGGGAATAGGCACTTCATGTGCGTTCTCTTCTTCCTCTGACTCAGCAGAATCGTCGAGAATATCACCATCTCTATCTTCATTCTCCATCTGGTTTTGCATGTGTCAATCTATCTCGTCAGCATCCACCTGGCCAATTACATAATCATTGGCATTTACTTCCTCTGCATGAATGCTCTACCCTGATTCGTTAACGTCATTGTCTACATGGGGCGCATAATTTGGTAGTGAATCATGCATCCCTTCACTGCTCTGCCCAATATCGTAGCTTGGTCCGGCTTCTGGTGCACTAACATGCTTCAGCACAGGGAGCAATAAGACCACAAGATTAGATCCCCTACTCACGCAAGCTTGTAACTAGGGAACCCACTTTGAGTCCCGGTCTATTGGCTTCAAATAATAGTAAATATTTGAACTCGATCGGGTCCATAATGCATGAACACCGACGGTGTGTGTTTCAGTATTGAACCCACAATATCCGGCTAGCCATTTGGTCAACTGACAAATAGTCCAAGTCTCAAGGCAAGTAACTGGCACCTCAACGTACTAATATTCACTCAGATCAGCTCCCATCTCATTTGTGTGGACGCTACCAGGACCGTATCAAAAACCTAACTTCACTACATCATACATCTTCGCTTACCTAAAAAATTATTCAACATGGTCACATATCAAGCAGAATGAGATAATATAATTATTTCCACCTAAGCTACAAATTCACAACCTAAATATATTTACCACACCTAAATATATTTACCACACCTAAATATATTTACCACACCTAAGTATATTTACCACAACTAAATAAATCAAAACATCTAAATATGCACAACTAAATATATTTCCCGAGGCTACCGGAGCACCTAAAAATATCCAAACACCGAAATATATATCTTACAAAGCTATCGAAGCACCTAAATATGAAATCTTACCCTTGAATCATGTGGAGATACGACGAATGCCGCAGCCTCCAGCACCACCACCATCACCTCCACCACCACCACCACCTCCTACACCACCACCACCTCCTCCACCTCCACAAAAATGGTCAAAAGCACCACCACGAACTACCCCATCGCGAGATTGATGGTTCTTCTCGCTCCCCTAACCATCTAGAATCGAACTACGGTGAGGGAAAAGGGGGCTGGGGGAGAAGCAAAGAAGAGGAGAAGAATGGAAGAGGAAGAACATGGAGAGAAGGAATGAAACGAAGGGAGGAAGGAGAGAGGAGGGAGGAATAGGAGAGCCCGTGGGCGGCTGGCCAGCCTCTAATCGGCTTCGGCGTAGCCGAAAGGCCACTCGACTGCGGCGCGGCCGATAGCACGCCATGCTGGGCCGACTGGACAGGGGCAACATGGCCCGACCACTGATCGGCTGCCACGTGGCCGACAGGACACTAATCGGCTACGCCATAGCCGAAAGGATCCAGTCGGCCTAGGCGTCGCCAACTGGAACTAATTGGCCTGCGTGCGGCCGATGCGAAAACAGATTTGAAAAAATATTCTTGGCACAATATTTGCAAAAAAATAATATAAAAAAGTAATAATTAAAAAAAATTAGCAAGCTTTTGTATCTTATTCAATCCTCTCATATCCCGGTTTCACCCATTCTCAAAAACTTCATCCACACAAAACTCAAAAGAACTCGTGAGATAGGTTAGTACACCTAAGAACAAATCAACACTTCATGTACTGCCAAGACAAGTTGCACAATAATTTTAAAACATTAGTTACTGTATACTATCATTTCCACAATTTATATTTACCAATATAGGCTATGGAAACTATAGGATAAGTAGATAACAAAACTATGACAGCAATCTGTTCGAACAGAACAGTCTGTAGTAATTTATTAAACCAGTGTACCTCTGGAACTCTAATTATGAAAATTTAGTACATGATAAGGAATTTATACGAAAACATTGTGTAAAAATTTCAAAAACTTTACACATTCCAATAAAATATTAAAATTCAAACACTATAGCAAAAGTTTCTGTTTTTACACAGCACACATCAAAACATGCAGTGCAAGCATCCTAATGCAATTCTTGAATTTTTTTATTGAAAAGCAAGATTATAAGTCACATCTAACATATAAAAACAAAATAAAATGACGATCCAAGCAAAACTCATATTATGTGACGAATAAAAATATAGCTCCAAGTAAGATATACCGATAATGTTGAGGACGAAAGAGGGGATGCCTTCCGGGGCATCCCCAAGCTTGGACGCTTGAGTGTTCCTTTAATATTACCTTGGGGTGCCTTGGGCATCCCTAATAATGTGTTCTTGTCACTCCTTATTACCCTCATATCGGTATCTCACCCAAAACTTGAAAACTTCAATCACAGAAAACGATAATTGTTGAAGAATAAAGATGGGATGCCTTCCGGGGCATCCCCAAGCTTAGGTGCTTGAGTCTCCTTGAAATATTTACTTGGGGTGCCTTGGGAACCCCCAATATTGAACTCTTGTCTCTCCTTATTCTTCTTATATCGATACCTCCTCGATCTTCGAACATTTCATTCACACAAAACTTAGCAAAACCCTTATGAGATCCGTTATTATAATAAAGCAAATTACTACTTTAAGTATTGTTGTGAACTCATTAAAAATTCATATTAGCATTATATATACTGTATTCCAACTTCACCATGGTTCATACCCCCCGATACAAGCCATAGATTCATCAAAATAAGAGAAGAATGCATACAAAACAGAATCTGCCAAAAACAGGATAGTCTATAGTAATCTGGAAACTTCGTATACTTATGCAACTCAAAAAATTCTGAAATTTTAGGAAAAATAAAAAAATGCATAGAAGTACTGTGTAAAAATTTCAGAAACTTTTAACATTCTAGTAAAACATGTAAATTCACGCACTACAGCCAAAGTTTCTGTTTTTGCACTGCACACACCAAACAAGCAATCTAATCATCCTAAAAGTAAAATTTGGCACATTATTTTTATAATACAATGGATATATACAAGGTGATAATTATTTTACAGAAGCTTCCACGAAAAATTCTACATTGTTTCCATGAGCATGAACACAAGTGTTCAAGGTCGACCCTCACTTCTCCAATGCACAACCTTCCAATCACTTCTCTTTTTGAAACACTTCTTAGGCAAAAGGGGCAAGTAACTCTTTTTGTATTTTCATTATTTAATTTTGTTTGTTTGTTCCACCCACAACTACAGAAAGTAAAAAATGGAAAACAAAATATATTTAGTGAAGAAATCAAACAAGCATACACGAGAATATCAAACCCACGCTATTGCTCCCCGGCAACGGCACGAGAAAAGAGCTTGATAATCCCCAAGTGCAAGGAATCATCATAGAAATTTCCAAAGGTGGAAGTTATAAGTAGGGAGTGTCAAACCTACAAGGAGATAAAGGTAAGATCAATATTCTCTCAAGTCCTATCTGCCACCGATACGACTCTATGTACACCGAACGTTTGCTTCCAACTAGAAACGAGAAATGAAACTACGTTGTAGGTATGAAGAGGATTGCATGATATCGGAGAACTAAAATATAAATATAGGTGATGTTACCATAATATTATAATATATTACAGATAGCGAGTGTGGAATAATGATGGGTCGGTGTGCGGTATCCTAGACAATTGTTAACAAGATCGGAAATCATCATTGCAAATTTATATGAGGAAGAGGCATAAGCTAACATACTTTCTCTACTTGGATCATATGCACTTATAATTGGAACTCTAGCAAGTATCCGCAACTACTAAAGATCATTAAGGTAAAACCCAACCATAGCATTAAAGCATCAAGTCCCCTTTATCCCATACGCAACAACCCCCTTACTTGGGTTTATGCTTCTGTCACTCAAGCAACCCACTATAAGCGAATCATGAACATATTGCAACACTCTATAGCAAGGATGGCAACACATTATTGGATCATAATATGTAGCATAACGCTCTATGTTCAAGTAGGTGATTACAGTGGGGTACGGGAGAGTGGACCGCTAAAAGGATATGAGAATGGTGATGAAGAAGGTGATGTTGATGAAGAGGATCACCGCGGTGATGGTTCCCCCGATGGCACTACGGCACCACCGAGAGAGATGGGGAGAGGTTCTCCCCCTTGTGCTTCCTCCTCATATGCCCCCCTCTATGGGGAGAGGTTCTCCCTTTGGTCCTTGACCTCTATGGTGTTGATGGCCCCTCCGGGACGATGAAGATGGCTTCCAGTGATGGTGACCCCACGGCAAGGTGCCGGAGAGGGCCAAGATTGGTTTTTTGTGGCTCTATAGGTGTGCAGCGGCGGAACTCCCGATCTGGGTTTCTTTTCGGAGATTTTTGTATTTATAGAAGTTTTTGGCATTGGTCCCACGTCTAGAAGGTTCTCGAGGAAGTCACAAGCCAGGGGGCGCGCCCTAGGGGGCATCCCTGTGGCTTGTGGCCTCCCCGAGCTTCCTCTCCGGTGACTCTTCGCTCTAGTATTTTTTACATTTCCCAAAAATATTCTCTGTAAATTTTCAGCTCATTCCGAGAACTTTTATTTCTGTACAAAAACAACACCATGGTAGTTCTGCTGAAAACAACGTTAGTCCGGGTTAGTTATAATAAACTCATACCAAAATCATATAGAATTATTGTAAACATGGCATGAATACTTCATAAATTATAGATATGTTGGAGACGTATCATCCCTCGTCTCGTGTTACCATTGCTTCTAGTCTCACAGCTCGGGCCCCCCTACCCGAAATCCGCCGGTTTTGACACCGACACCGGGGGCCATAGATTTCACTAGAGTCTTCTCTCTTGAAGGAAAGTATCACGGTGGGTTAACAAATTATTGTCTAGCAATTGATAGAAAAGCGAAGATATCCAAGGCAATGATTATGCATATAGGCATCACGTCCGTGTCAAGTAGACCGAAACGATTCTGCATCTACTAATATTACTCCACACATCGACTGACTCCTGCCTGCATCTAGAGTATTAAGTTCATGAAGAATAGAGTAACGCATTAGGTAAGATGACATGATGTAGAGGGATAAACTCAAGCAATATGATGAAAACCCCATCCTTTTACCCTTGATGGCAACAATACAATACGTGCCTCTCTACCCCTACTTTGTCACTGGGTAAGGACATGGCAAGATTGAACCCAAAACTAACCACTTCTCCCATTCCAAGAATTACCAATCTAGTTGGCCAAACAAAACCAATAACTCGAAGAGACTTGCAAATATATGAAATCATGCATATAAGAATTCAGAAAAGACTCAAATAGTATTCATGGATAATCTGAACATAAACCCACAATTCATCGGATCTCGGCAAACACACCGCAAAAGGGTATTACATCGAATAGATCTCCATGAAGATCATGAAGAACATGGTATTAAAGCACAAAGAGAGAGAGAGAGAAGAAGACATCTAGCTACTAGCTATGGACTCGTAGGTCTGTGGTGGACTACTCATGCATCATCAGAGGGGCAATGGAGTTGATGTAGATGCCCTCCGTAATCGAAACCCCCTCCGGAAGATTACCGGAAAAGGCTCCAAGATTGGATCTCTCGAGAACGGAGGCTTCTGTCGGTGGAAAAGTATTTGCGTGTCTCCCTTTGATCTTGGGGGAATGTTTGGGTATTTATAGGGGGGTGGTTGCCCCTACCAGGCTTGTGATCTCCTGGTAGATCCCCTGGCATGCACTCCAAGTCTGGTAGATCTCTTTGCTTCTAGAAAAAATCATTCCAAAGATTTTATTCCGTTTAGACTCCATTTAATATTCCATATCTGCAAAACTCAAAAACAAGGAAAAACAGAAACTGGCACTAGGCTCTAGATTAATAAGTTAGTCCCAAAAATAATATAAAATAGCATATTAATGCATATAAAACATCCAAAACAGATAATATAATAACATGAAATCATCAAAAATTATAGATACGTTGGAGACGTATCAGCATCCCCAAGCTTAATTCCTGCTCGTCCTCTAAGTTGTAATGCATGATGCACTGAACTATCAAGTAGTCATCAAAACATGCCTGTCGGGTGTTCACAATATCCACACACGACACTTGAGGGGGTGGCACACTAAGCAGTGCATCAAGGACATAAGCCTTCTCTGCAGCAATGAAGACGATCCTCATATCACGGACCCAGTTCGCATAATTGCTACCATCATCTTCCAACTTACTTTTTCTCTAGGAACGTATCAAAATTCAAGGGCGCTACAGCGCAAGCTATTGATCTATAACATAAATTGCAAAGAAATTTTGACTTTGTTAATGATAATGAGTTCAATTAATCATATTACTTAAGAACTTCCACTCAAATCAACATCCCTCAGGTTGTCTAAGTGTGACATGATCCAAATCCACCAACCCAAGTTCGATCATCACGTGAGATGAGGTGGTTTCAATGGTGAACATATCCATGTTGATCATATCTACTATATGACTCATGTTCGACCTTTCGGTCTCCAATGTTCCGAGGCCATGTCTGTACATGCTAGGCTCGTCAAGTTTAACCCGAGTTTTCCGCATGTGCAAAAATGGCTTGCACCCGTTGTATGTGAACGTAGAGTCTATCACACCCGATCATCACGTGGTGCTTCAAAACGACGAAGTTTCACAACGGTGAACACTCGGGAAGAACACAATTTTATCTTGAAATTTTAGTGAGGGATCACCTTATAATGATACCATCGTCCTAAGCAAAATAAGATGCATAAAAGAATTAACATCACATGCAAATCATAAGTGACATGATATGACCATGAACTTGTCCTTTTGATCTTCATCTCCAAAGCACCGGCATGATCTCCATCGCCACCGGCATGATACCATGATCTCCATCATCATGATCTCCATCATTGTGTTGCCATCGGGGTTGTCGCACCAACAATGCTTCTAATACTATTGCTACCGTTTAGCGATAAAGTTAAAACATTACATATCACTTAATGATTGACACGCAAGTCACACAATAATTAAAGACAACCCTATGGCTCATGCCGGTTGCCGTACTCATGGACATGCAAGTAGTGATAACTATTAAAAAAACATGATCATCTCATACATCAACATATATCAAATCACGTCTTGATCATATCACATCACAACATGCCCTGGAAAAACATGTTAGAAGTCCTCTACTTTGTTGTTGCAAGTTTTACGTGGCTGCTATGGGCAACTAGTAAGAACTGTTCTTACCTACGTAAAGCCACAACGGTGATAATCAAGTTGCCTTTTAACCTTCTATAAGGACCGCCTATGTCGAATCCGATTCAACTAAAGTGGGAGAGACAGATACCTGCCAACCATCTTTATGCAACAAATTGCATGTCAGTCGATGGAACCGGTCTCTCATACGTGGACGGGTAAGGTTGGTTTGAGCCGCTTCATCCCACAATACCGCCGAATCAAGATAAGACTAAGGAGGTAAGCATTCTGAACATCAACGCCCACAAACTCTTTTGTGTTCTACTCGTGCATATTATCTACGCATAGATCTAGCTCATGATGCCACTGATGGGGAACGATGCATGGGAAGCAAAGAAAATTCCTACGAATACCCAGGATCTATCTATGGAGATCAACAACTACGAGAGGGAGAGTGGATATACATACCCTTGTAGATCGCTAAGCGGGAAGCGTTAAGAAACGCGGTTGATGTAGTCGAATGTCTTCACGATCCAAATCGCAATCTGTCTCGCGATCCAATCACAATCCATCCCAATCTAGCGCCGAACGGACGGTACATCCGCGTTCAGCACACATACAGTTCGATGATGTCTCTGCCTCCTCAATCCAGCGAGCGAGGTCGGAGTAGTAGATGAGTTATCCGGCAACACGATGGCGTGGTGGCGGCGGCGGTGGTGCTATCCCGGTAGGGCTACACCTAGCGCTACCAAAACCGCGAACGGAGGAGAAAACGATCTAGGGAGAGAGAGGTGCACCAAGGGCTTCATGTGTTCTCTTAGGGTGCCCCTCCCCTCTATATATAGGTGAAGGAGCGTGGATATAAGCCCTTTCAAGCCCTAGGGCGCAGCCAAGAGGGATGAGTTGGACTCCTAGTCCAATTCCCTCCATTTCCATAAACAGGTGGACTTTCCACCTCTCCCAAGACATATGGGCCTTGAGGGACTTGTGCGCCTGGCCTAATAAGGCCAGGGCACCTCCCCTCAGCCCATGCAAACCCTTGGGACGTGGTGGAATCCTTGGTGGACTTCGAGACTGCTTCGGAAGTTTCTGGAACCTTCTACAAGCTTCCCGATACAATACCGAAAAAACCCGAAACTTTTCCGGTAGCCAAAATATGACTTCCCATATATAAATCTTTACCTCCAGACCATTTCGGAACTCCTCGTGATGTACAGGTCTCATGCGGGACTCCGAACAACCTTTGGTCACCACATACATAACTCAACAATACCAAATCATCACCGAACGTTAAGTGTGCAGACCCTGCGGGTTCGAGAACTATGTAGACATGACCAAGACAACTCTATGGTCAATAACCAATACAGGGACCTGGATGCCCATATGGTTCCTACATACTCTACGAAGATCTCTATCGGTCGAACCACGATGTCACGGATTCAGACAATCCCGTATGCAGTTCCCTTTGTCCATCGGTATGTTACTTGTCCGAGATTCGATCGTTGGTATCTCCATACCTAGTTCAATCTCGTTACCGGCAAGTCTCTTTACTCGTTCCATAATACAAGATCCCGTGACTAACACCTTAGTCACATTGCTTGCAAGCTTCTTGTGATGTTGTATTACCAAGTGGGCCTAGAGATACCTCTCCGTCATACGGAGTGACAAATCCCAGTCTCGATCCATGCCAACCCAGCAAACACCCTCGGAGATACCTTTAGAGCACCTTTATAGTCACCCAGTTACGTTGTGACATTTGATACACAAGGTACTCCTCCGGTGTCAGTGAGTTACATGATCTCATGGTCATAGGAACAGATACTTGACATGTAGAAAACAATAGCAATAAACTGACACGATCATATGCTACGCTCATAGTTTTGGGTCTTCTCCATCACATCATTCTCCTAATGATGTGATCCTGTTATCAAATGACATCTCATGTCTATGTCTAGGAAACCTTAACCATCTTTGATCAACGAGCTAGTGTAGTAGAGGCTTACTAGGGACACTTTATTGTCTATGTATCCACACATGTATTTGAGTTTCCAATCAATACAATTACAGCATGGACAATAAATGATTATCATGAACAAGGAAATATAATAATAACTAATTTATTATTTCCTCTAGGGCATATTTCCAACAGGGTATCCATACCCGCAAAATATATGGGTATGGTATGGGTAAAAAAACTATGCCCATGGGTAACCCAGTAGATGCCGAGAAAAAGTTAAGAAATGAAATAACTCCTATGACATGTGGGTTCAACATCCAACTCCTTAGCACACCCCGCGTCTCAATTCCTTAAACCAACCATAACTCATAGGCCCGTAATCACATGCTCGCCACTCCTCTTTAGTCCTATATCACTCTTCGAAAAGATGAAATCTCGACTCTTCGCTATTGGACTCCTGTCCAATTATCGATCCAGCAATCCCCCATTCCCACCGCCACCTACCATCGTGCAGGTTTTCACCACCTATCGCTCATACTCCCTTGATGCCTCTACCGCAGAAGTTTGTGTCAGTGCTATACTGCTCGCCCATCATCACTTGAATTTCAAAACCATTTATCTACCTTAAAAATGCTATATATTGTACCCATTGGACACCCACTGGGTGTAGGATACCCGATGGGTATGGGCATGGATGTAAATTTATGCCCATGGGCGTTGAAATGGATGGGTACAGAATGTTTCTATGGGTATGGGTTTGGGCAGAAAAAGGTTGTACCCACCCATACCCTGCCCATTGCCATCCCTACTGTGGTCCATGGCCGCCAGGGCACCCGGATGGCAGTAGCTCCTCCGAGATTGGATCTCTCTCTGTTTCTCTCTTATTTTCACGACTGTTTTCTGACCCCTTCACAGTTTCTTAAATATCCGGAGATCTGTAATTCTGACCGGGCTGAAATTTTAAGGGGATTTTTATCGCGAAATTATATTTCTTGCTGTGAAAGAAGAGCTCCAAACAACTTAAGGGGTGGCCACAAGCTATCAGGGCGCGACCACCCCCCTAGCCGTGCCCTGTTGGCCTGTGGGCCCCTCGGGAATCGTGTTGCGATGATTTTTCTTCCCAAAATTCACATATATTCCAAAAAGATCTTCGTAAATTTTTATCGCGTTTGAACTTTCTTTGATATGGATTTTATGCGAAGCAAAAAACATAAAAAAATAGGAACTAGCACTGGGCACTCGATAAGTAAGTTAGTCCCAGAAATAATATAAAATGTTACCAAAAGTATGTGAAAGTTATAGAATATTGGCATGAAACAATCAAAATTTGTAGATACGACGGAGACGTATCAGGCAACTCCAAAGTAAGAAAGTTGAATATATATAATTGTGGAACTTTCAAAGATCTTGAGGGCTTTGGAGTTT
Source organism: Hordeum marinum (assembly GCA_022496015.1). Classification (NCBI taxonomy): domain Eukaryota; kingdom Viridiplantae; phylum Streptophyta; class Magnoliopsida; order Poales; family Poaceae; genus Hordeum; species Hordeum marinum. Next base: position 111,714,728 of record CM039673.1, read on the forward strand.
GATCATTAAGCACATGGATAAAGAAACTAATCACAACATCCTCAACCCATCATTTTGATAGTATCACATGCCTATGGACTCAATACGATCTTATATTACTAAAATGAAAATGGATAATCTGGCTTCACCAATGCTTGTCTGCATGCAATTTTCTAGCGGTCACTTCATTTGTTGCACCAAGAAGGAACTTTCTTGAAATGTTTTTTGTAGGCTTTGGTTCCTTTAGATATATTGACATTAATTGCCAAAATCCACCAAGGGGACTAAATGCACTTTCAACCTATAAACACATGAACGAATACGAATGAAGACTAGATCCAAATAGTTCCACAAAAGACCATCACCAACTGAATCCTGCGAGATTTGATGGAGGCACAACTCCACATGGCCTGTGACGATGCCAGGCGGACCATCATGGTGAGAATCAAACATGGGATAAGTTTTTTTATCGAGGGGCATCACAGTTGGCACACAACCCCAACCAAGACGTAGAACCTAACAAGAATGAGAGAAGGTCCCTCCCACCGATGGGGGGGGGGGCGAGGTCATCCTCACCTGCAAGACTCAAAGGGCATTGGAGATGGGCCAGGCTGATGATGGCGCCGACGGGAGGAGGAGTAAACCTTTAAGCCTCCTCTCGTTTAGAGGAATTATGTAGGAATTCTAAAGGATATGAATTTTGTAGGAAAATTTTCACTCGAGCCCTTTGATTTGTAGGAATGGATTCCTATTCCTATGTAGGATAGGAACCAATCCTTCACATTTAGAAAGAACTAAAAGAAAAATTGCAAAAATCCCAGAAACTTATATTGATACTTTTTATTTATAGGTATCAAATATGTATAGATACATTCCTTATGCTCGTGCGATGACCGATGCACACACTACCTCCGGGTGGGTATATAAGTCAGGCACGGGTTTCTAGGTCTTCATATCAACCAACAAAACATGTGTAATATGTCATAAAATATATATGTGTAGAAACCTTATCCGACAAGGAATTTATAGTACTATTTTGCTAGTCAAACAGATAACCTTAAAACAGACTTATATACACATCCAAAGGGAGTACTAGAGAAGCAGTTATCCGCGGTTGATTAATCTATCCTTAATATTTCATTGAGACAATGGGTCATGAGGACTTCGGTTGCGGATGCAAGGGGACTATGTCTGGGCATTACTGGTCCACTTGTTGCACATGCTCTTTCTCTTCGTGAAGGTATGATTTTTGCTAAGCTTCGAGGCTTTGCACGAGTGGAGTTGAAAATTGACCAATTCGATCAAAATCGGAGGGCATGTATCACATGAGGTCAATTCAACCAAAACTCGAAGCCAGTGAGGTCTGTATTGTGGTAGGGATGCGCGTATTAAAGCGAATTCGCGTTTGTATTGGGCCTGTTTCAGTACGGACGATTCGGCACGCATCCAAACCGTCAAATTGGTATCTGCCGAATCCCAAATCTATTTCGGGCCTCCAATACAAGCATCCAAACACACAGCTTAAGAAACAAACACATGTAGTGCTCCTAGGTAAAAAAAAAAAGGGATCTGAACGAGTGCAAGATGCAAAAACATATATACCACCCTAAAAAACGCGAAGATATCGGTTCACGAGAAACGGAATGGAGGCAGCACCAGCCCTAAATCGTGCACGAGCCACCAGACCATACCAGAACATTCCGGTAATCCCATCATTGACCGGAGACGCAGCAGCAGCGGAGCAGAGAAAACGGCAACGGTAACGGACAGCGCGCCCGTTCCGGCCGCACGCGAACGTTCGGAAATTTCAAATACTCCTCCGGCTCCGGGGCAGGCGAGGCGTACGTACGTTACGGGCGGCCGCGGCCCCGCCCGCGGTCAACCCCCGTCCGGGCTCCGGTCCGGGCCCGCGCGTGGATCGTCGCACAGCGCCGCCGGCCCCGCATGTCATGGAGGCGCAGGCCCGGTGGGTGGGGGGGCCGACGGGCGCGCGTGGGGTCTTTAAAAAAGGGGGTCGGGGCGGCACAACGACTCCTCCTCCTCACCTTCCTTCCATTCGACTCCACTCCACTCTCCCACCTCACCCTCGCCTCGCCTTTTTAGAGAGAGAAACACGAGCTCCCCCACCCCCACCCCCACCCCCACCGAGGCAGCAGAGAGGTCCGAGAAACCCAGACCCAGGCGGAGCTCTCGCCGTAGCGGAGGAGGAGGAGGAGGAGGAGGAGGAGGAGATGGAGAGGCCGGCGCCGGTGAGGAAGTCCCACACCAACACGGCGGACCTGCTGGCGTGGCCGGAGGGCGCGCAGCCGGAGCTCGTCGACGGGGCCACGCCGCCGCCCAACCGCCGCCCGCACCAGGTGACGTCACGGGCTGGAGGCCGACGCCCGTCCCCCCGGCTCTCGGGAGAGCGGAGCCCTCTGCGAATTGCTGGGTTTGCTTCGTCTCGTAACGCCTTTTTTCCTTTTTCTGCGTGCGCAGCCGTCGGAGGCGATCCACAAGGTGGTGTTCGGCGGGCAGGTCACGGAGGAGGAGGCCGAGAGCCTCAACAAGAGGTGAGATCGGGGGCATCTGGCTAGCACTAGTACTAGTTGCGTTCTGCTTTCTCCTGCGGGGGGGACGAGCGATTTCCGGCTGTGTTTCCGTTTCCTTCACAGATTTGGGCCTCGGCGATTAGTAGATCTCTCGGGTTTCAGGCCTCCTCCTTCGGGAATCGTTGGTCTCCGGGACGCTTTCCTCGATCTGCGTACCTGGTGTCTAGGGAAAGACGCCTGATTTGAATTTCTGTTTGGTTGGTGAGATATGTGCGCCGAGTTTTGGTGCTGTTCGATAGGCCTGTAGGGTCGCGTGGTTTGTGTGCTCATGCAATGGTTGCACCCAATACGCCATACAAATTTTGTTGATGTGCTGTTGGGCGAGATTCTTTTTTATTTTCGAATTTGAACTGATGGACCCTTGATTTGTGCATATCATCTTAATTTGCTTTGTTCTGTAGATCTTAGGTAAAGAATCTTGCCACAAATGAGCACTGATTTGGTGAATTGTACACGGTGCACTGCACTAAACGAGCTATTCATTTTTTTTTCTCCTCAGGAAACAATGTTCGGCTCCCAAGTGGAAGGAAATGACAGGAAGTGGCATATTTGCAGCTGAGGGTGAGGCTGAGGAAGATGAATCCGCCAACGCTTCTGCAACACCCGTCCGAACAGCTTCAAAGAATTATCAGGTGCTGCTTTCTGCGAAATCCCTTTTCTTACAGAACAGAAAATTGTTGATTAACGTGCCCTCTTTCGATCTGCCATGTTGCAAGCTGAAAATAGCTGTTATGCATTGCTAGCAAGGACTAAGGATTTTTATTTATTCACATGCTGTGCTGAATGATTGAGAGGGTAGCACTTATATGGTATCCCTGATTTGGTTACACATTTGATATTAGCTGCTGGTTGCTAGAATCAACATTGTTAACGTGCCCTCTTTCGATCTGCCATGTTGCAAGCTGAAAATAGCTGTTATGCATTGCTAGCAAGGACTAAGGATTTTTATTTATTCACATGCTGTGCTGAATGATTGAGAGGGTAGCACTTATATGGTATCCCTGATTTGGTTACACATTTGATATTAGCTGCTGGTTGCTAGAATCAACATTGTTAAATGTTCTAACCTACAGAGTCAGAAGTTGTTGGGATGAATCTTGTGGAAAGGGTCTGCCTACATATAGTTATCAATGTGATCACATTGGTTGGTGACCTTTCCTTGTAAATTCTAATAGAACTGGACCTTGATTCAACTATTAAACTAGGCCTTTGTTTTCAATTGCTTTGTTTGGTAGACAGTGGGATTTAGGTAGTCAGGTACTAATTTTGTTTTTTTCTTCCGTTCACAAGATACATCACCATTACATTATAGGTGCAGTGCTTCATGACATTTCTGAAAAGTAGGCCAACTGTTTCCATAATTAGAGGACTGCATAGTTAACTAGAGAAATACTGTTAAGTTAAAAAAACACTAGAGAAGTACTGTTACTGCACTCATTTTTTTACCTTTACTCTAAAAAACTGTAAATTTGGTGCCTCTGGTGTTTGAATATCTCCCTCCGTTCCGTAATTCTTGTCGTGGTCTTGATTCTTACCACGAGAAGAATTATGAAACGAAGGGAGTACTCGCATATGCATACTGCAGTAGAGGACTGATCAGTGGTGTGGTTTGTACGGGTTACAGAACTAAAAATAACATTTGGCTCCATATATATAGACTGCATGACAGAGCTCAGTCTGATTTTGTCAAACTATACAGGCAATCAGTACCATAAGTCACATCTCCTTCGCTGAGGACGAAAGTGTCTCTCCCAAGAAGCCAACCTCCATAGCCGAGGTGGCGAAGCAGCGCGAGCTAAGTGGCACGCTCCAGAGCGAGGACGACAGCAAGCTGAAGAAGCAGGTGTCCAATGCGAAATCAAAGGAGCTCAGCGGGCATGGCATCTTTTCTCCTCCGGAGGACCCCAGGCCACGCAACTCGGAGAACGGCTCGACCTCGCAGACGCCGGGGAAGAACGCGCAGGTTCGCATTTTCTCTCAACAAACGCGTCTCCTCCTAATCTGGAACACTGGAAAGTTTCCCAGCTCTGAACGGAGTACTTGTGCTTTCAATCGCTTTCGGCAGGTGAGCAGCATCAAATTCGGCGAGGCCGACGACGCCGACAGCGTGGTGAAGACCGCGAAGAAGATCCCGACGAAGAAGTTCAACGACCTGACGGGCAACAACATCTTCAAGGGCGACGCCGCGGAGGCCCCCGGCACGGCGGAGAAGCAGCTGAGCGACGCCAAGCTCAAGGAGATGAGCGGCAGCAACATCTTCGCCGACGGCAAGGCGCCGGCCCGGGACTTCCTCGGCGGCATCCGCAAGCCCCCCGGCGGGGAGAGCAGCATCGCGCTGGTCTAACGGCGACGACGACGGCAACAACAACCCCTGATGGACTGGACAGGACAGACATAGCCTACAACATTCTTCCTTCACCCTTGGCCCCGACGCCGTCTCGATCTAGGAGTGATTTCTAGGGAGCCTTTTTTGTTCTTCGTCGTTCGTTCGTTGGTGGGACTGATCTGCGATCTCGATTGAACTTCTGGTTTGGTTTTCCCCCCCTTTCCTTTTCCCTGGCGCCGGGTGCTTTCCCTTTCCTGTTCTCGCTGTTAATTAATTAATGCTGATGGTGTGGTTAGTGGCTGCGGCAAGCAAGCAACGATGATGATGGTTCATTCGTTCGTCAGGTCGCCTCTAAGTCTAAGTTAACAACAATTGGTGTGCATTTTGCTGCGTTTGTGGTTGGGTTTGGTTGGCCGTGGCGTACCTAATGTAACAACAACAACAACCTAGAGTGAGTGATGTTTCAGCTGCTGCAGGATCTTGGATTCTTTCTTCTTAGGATGCCCTGCAGGTAGGCCTGGGCTGGGAGACGAGCATGGTTCGTTCGTTGCTGCAGCAGTGCCACCAAACTTCGTCCAACTACGACTTTCTGAGCGGCGCCAGCATCTTTTCAGATTGTACCGTGTCCCCAGCTCTCTCTCTCTCTCTCTCTCTCTCTCGTCGAGTCTGAATGAATTACGCACACCCACGGCCCCCTCGCCGGTCTCGATACTGTTGCGCGCTCTTTGGATACGAACGAGTTCGCGGTGTGCGTACACTACTGCTGCTGCTGTAGTAGCTAGCCTTTTTCTTTTGGGACATGTGGATGGGAGTTTGCACATGTGATGATGATGGGATTGATTAGCACGCAGGCACGCTTGGCATGGGATTGTGTACCGCCAAAAGCTTCGGCTAGCAATGATGCCGTGACGTCAGTTGTGGGCATACGGGTATTTCTCGTAGTAGTAACCGTTTCCCTCAATGTTCGCACCAATTTGAATTTCAAGTGCATAGCAATAGCAAGTTAGTGTTCGCGTAACACCTGATCACAAAAAAAGGAAGACGATTTTCATAGATTTTACATGACCGACAATAAATTAATCTTCCTTTTTGCCGTGTCGGATCGGCTGTCCGAGCCTCCACGCTCACTCTGCCGTCAACTCCTTCTCAGCCAACTCCTTTTCCGGCATCTCAAACTCGGCTTTCAAGCGTTTCAACATTCTAAGAGGCTTGCACGATCATCCTTGCATCGTCATCCACTTTGTCCATCTTCAAGCTCAACATGAATCCTCCGAAGCAACCGCGATATCAACCTTCTTTTTGCGCTTGGTCTTCTTCTCTTCGAGCTTTAGCTTCTTATCGGTCATAGCATTTCAGCCTTTTTTTTCTCCTTAACGTCGGAGTGCTTGACACATGCCTCATCCTTCTTCATCAAGATGTCCTTGAACCTCTTTGTCATCTTGGTCGTCGCCCCTTCTCGCTTCTCCTTCTCCTCCTCACATTCTTTTTCGGGAACTCTCTTCTAACCTTTTTGGGCGGCACTTTTGTTGGTTGTATCACACACTGCTTCGTTGGTGCTAATGCTAGCAGTCTTGACGGAGTTGATAATGAACAAATTTTATTTGGATTGCCCATTCAACTTCAACCAACAATGCATGATGATGAACGAATATTCACAAACTTCAAGAAAAAGTTCCACACACAAGAGGACAATAAAGAAAAACATTGTCAACAAGTTCCATGTCCGCCGAAATGACCAACACATAAAGCATCTTTGGTCAGCAAGTTGCATATCCAGCCAAATGACCAACACACAACAACTTACTTGTTCGATGATTTGTGTACCACTTGGCCAATGATCGATTAGTTGTTTCAAATGGCCACAATAATTGCACGCGCCCTCTTAGATAGTATACCATCGATGGTTGAGTGATTTTGTCCCATTATTGCCGATGAGTTCACCGCAACAGGGCTCGAAATTCTTGTACTCGGAACCAAGTATGAATGTTGGCCCGAAATATTGCGCCCTTTTGCTCCATCATGTACCGGATTGATGCTAGTGGCCAACCACTCATCACAGAACAACTTGTCCTCCACATGTTGAAACTTTCTTCTCTACCCCTCTTCTTTGGATCGGTCATAAATTCTTTCGAGTCAAGGTCGTTGTCGCCGTCCTGTTCTAGAATATTCTGAAATATTTAGAGTACACAACCAAATATTTTGAAATCAATAATTAAGGGGCACCCTTTGCAAAGGTCACACCACCTTTCTCTCGTGTTGACAAAGGTCACACCACCTTTCTCGCGACAGGGGAGTTTTTTTCTCCTTTTTCATTGATATGTTCTTTCAAAACATTTTATCTCTTGAACCACGTGTCCAAATCAAGAAATGTATTCACCTTTGGATTTCCCATGTTGAGATCTTTGAAACTAGATATGCTAGTAGGTTTTGATGACCTATTTTACCAAAAAAAACCTAGAAACCAAGAAAATCTAGAAAAATGAAATTGAAAACAAGGAAAAAAATCAAAACCTGGAAACACACTTATGCTTTTTCCACTTTGTTGGGGAGCACAGTTGTGCTTTTCCCTTTTTGGGAAGCACAACTATTCTTCTCGCGGAATCACATGCTATGCTTTTTCATTTTCGGAATGCGCATACCATGCTTCTTCGTTCTTCAAGGAAGCGCAACCATGCTTCTGCCTTTTTGGAAGCATAGTTGGGCTTGTTGCAGGAAAAGTGGCTTCCCAAAAAATCAAATAAGTCACCAAAACCTAGGAAAAAACAAAAAGCGACGAAAATCCTAAAAAAGAAAGCATGTGAAGGGTGTTGGAAATATGCCCTAGAGGCAATAAATAAAGTGTTTATTATTATATTTCCTTGTTCATGATAATTGTTTAGTATCCATGCTATAATTGTATTGATTGGAAACACATTGCATGTGTGGACAAATAGACAACACTTTGTCCCTAGTATGCCTCTAGCGAACTAGCTCGTTGATCAAAGATGGTCAAGGTTTCCTAGCCATTGACATGTGATGTCATTTGATAACGGGATCACATCATTAGGAGAATGATGGGATGGACAAGACCCAAACTATAAACGTAGCATATGATCGTGTCAGTTTATTGCTACAGTTTTCTACATGTCAAGTATATGTTCCTATGACCATGAGATCATGCAACTCATGGACATCGAAAGAGTGCCTTGTGTGTATCAAACGTCGCAACGTAACTGGGTGACTATAAAGATGCTCTACAGGTATCTCTGAGGGTGTCTGTTGGGTTGGCATGGATCAAGACTAGGATTTGGTACTCCGTGTGACGGAGAGGTATCTCAGGGCCCACTCGGTAATACAACATCACAATAAGCCTTGCAAGCAACATGACTAAGTGTTAGTCACGGGATCTTGTATTACGGAACGAGTAAAGAGACTTTCCGGTAACGAGGTTGAACTAGGTATGGAGATACCGACGATCGAATCTCGGGCAAGTAACATACCGAAGAACAAAGGGAACAGAATACGGGATTAACTGAATCCTTTACATAGAGGTTCGACCGATAAAGATCTTCGTAGAATGTGTAGGAACCAATATGGGCATCCAGGTCCCTTTATTGGTTATTGACCGTAGAGGTGTCTTGGTCATGTCTACATAGTTCTCGAACCCGCAGGGTCTGCACACTTAAGGTTCGGTGACTTTTCGATAGTATAGAGTTACACATGGTGGTGACCGAAGGTTGTTCGAGTCCCGGATGAGATCCCGGACGTCACGAGGAGCTCCGGAATGGTACGAAGGTAAATATTGATGTATAGGAAGTCCTATTTTGGTCGCCGGAAAAAGTTTCGGGCTCATCGGTAGTGCACCAGGAGTGCCGGTAGTGTACCGGGGGACCATCGAGAGAGGTATTTCGACCCAAGAGGCTACATGGGTTGTGGGAGGACTAATACCAGCCCTTAGTGGGATGGCCAAAGTCCCACACAAGGCCCATGCGGCTGGGAAGAGATTCCTAAGTGGAAAAGGTGGAAAAAGGTAAAAATGGTGGAAATAAGGAAGGAGTCCTAATCCTACTAGGAGTGGAGGAGGAGGACTCCTCCTCTTCACTTAGGCCGAAGCCTAGAGGGGTTGGCCCTTGCGCCAAGCCTCCTCCTCCTCTCCTCCTATATATACTAGAGGGTTTAGGGTTTTGGCACAAGATTTTCAGCCATGTGCAACCCTACCCTCTAGTTCGTAGTTTCTCCTCTAGATCGGTTTTAGCTGTGCTTAGGCGAAGCCCTGCTGAGATTACTCCACCACCATCGCTGCAGCGCCGTCACGCTGCCGGAGAACTCGTCTACCTCTCCGCTCCCTCTTGCTGGATCAAGAAGGCGGAGATCGTCATCAAGCTATACATGTGCTGAACGCGGAGGTGCCGTTCGTTCGTTGCTTGATTGGGAAGGATGGTGATTGGATCGCGGGACGCTCGGCGATTTAGATCGCAAAGGCATTCGACTACATCAACCGTGTTTCTTAACGCTTCCCGCTTAGCGATCTACAAGGGTACGTAGATCCACTCTCCCTCTCGTAGATGCTCATCACCATGGATAGATCTTGCGTGTGCGTAGCAAATTTTTTGTTTCCCATGCAACGTTCCTCCACAATGGCATCATGAGCTAGGTCTATGTGTAGATGAGATCTTGAGTAGAACACAAAGAGTTTGTGGGCATTGATGCTTAGATTGCTTCCTCCCTTAGTCGTGTTTTGGTTCAGCGGTATTGTGGGATGAAGCGGCCCAGACCAACCTTACTCGTACGCTTACGAGAGACCGGTTCCATCGACTCATGTGTAACTTCGCTGCATAAAGATGGCTGGCGGGTGTCTATTTTTCCTACTTTAGTTGGATCGGATTCGACTAAGGCGGTCCTTGAGAAGGTTGAAAAGCAACTTATGTATCACCGTTGTGGTTTATGCGTAGGTGAGAATTGTTCTTGCTAGATACCCATAGCAGCCACGTAAAACATGCAACAACAATTTGAGGACGTCTAACTTGTTTTTGTAGGGTATGTTGTGATGTGATATGGACAATTACATGATGATATATATGTGATGTATGAGATGATCATGTGTTATATAGAATATCACGACTTGCATGTCGATGAGTATGGCAACCGGTAGGAGCCATAGTGTTGTCTTTAATTATTGTATGACCTGCGTGTCAATCATTAAGAGCTATGTAATGCTTTACTTTATCGCTAAACAGTAGCAATAGTAGTAGAAGCATGGTGGGCGTGGCAACCACAATGGTGACACGTTGATGGAGATCATGGTGTCATGCCGGTGACGATGGAGATCATGCCGGTGCTTTGAAGATGGAGATCAAAAGCACAAGTTCATGGCCATATCATGTCACTTATGATTTGCATGTGATGTTAATCCTTTTATGCACCTTGTTTTTCTTAGGACGACGGTAGCATTATAAGGTGATCCCTCACTTAAATTTCAAGATGAATTGTGTTCTCCCCGAGTGTGCACCATTGCGAAAGTTTGTCGTGTCGAGACACCACGTTATGATCGGGTGTGATAGACTCTACGTTCACATACAACGGGTGCAAGCCAGTGTTGCACATGCAGAACACTCGGGTTAAACTTGATGAGCCTAGCATGTACATACATGGCGTAGGAACACAAGAGACCGAAAGGTCGAACATGAGTCATATAGTAGATATGATCAACTTGATGATGTTCACCATTGAAACCACCTCAACTCACGTGATGATCGGACTTGAGTTAGTGAATTTGGATCATGTGACACTCAGATGACCCGAGGGATGTCAATTTGAGTGGGAGCTTTAGTAATTTGATTAACTAAACTCATTATCTTGAACAATAGTCTAAGTAACCTTTGCATATTTATGTTGTAGATCAATGGCTCGCGCAGTAGAACCCCTGAATATTAATGCGTTCCTAGAGAAAGCTAAGTTGAAAGATGATGGAAGTAACTTTGTTGACTGGGCCCGTAATCTGAGGATTATCCTCATGGCTTCCCAGAAATCATATGTCCTTGATGCACCGCTTGGTGACCAACCCGAAGACATGTCATCCGAAGACATTAAGAACGCTTGGGAGGCACGTTCTGGGGATTACTCAATAGTTCAGTGTGCAATGTTGTATGGCTTAGAACCAGGACTTCAAAGATGTTTTGGACTTCATGGAGCATATGAGATGTTCCAGGAGTTGAAGTTTATCTTTCAGAAGAATGCCCGGATCGAGAGGTATGAGACCTTCGATAAGTTCTATGCTTGCAAAATGGAGGAGAACAGGTCTATCAGTGAACATATACTCAGAATGTCTGGGTATTCGACTCGTCTGGCGGAGTTGGGAATGCCCCTTTTGGCAGAGGCGATCACTGACAGAGTTCTTCAATCATTGCCACCTAGCTACAAGAGCTTTGTGATGAACTATAACATGCACGGGATGAACAAGTCAATTGCCGAGCTGTTTGCGATGCTGAAAGTCCCTGAGTCTGAAATCCAGAAAGAACATCAAGTGTTGATGGTCAATAAAACCACTAGTTTCAAGAAGAATGGCAAGGTCAAGGGCAATAAGGGTAAATCCAAGAAGGATGGCAAAGCAGTTGCTACTCCTGTAAAGAAGCCCAAGGCTGGACCAAAACCAGAAACTGAGTGCTTTCATTGCAAGGGAACTGGTCACTGGAAGTGGAACTGCCCCAAGTACCTGGTTGACAAGAAGGAAACTAACAACAAACAAGGTATATATGATATACATGTTATTGATGTGTACCTTACTAGCTCTCGTTGTAGTGCCTGGGTATTTGATACCGGTTCGGTTGCTCACATTTGCAACTCAAAACAGGAACTACGAAATAGACGAAGGCTGGCGAAGGATGAAGTGACGATGCGCGTGGGAAATGGTTCCAACGTTGATGTGATCGCCATTGGCATGCTCTCTCTTCAATTACCATCGGGATTAGTGATGAACCTGAATAATTGTTATTTAGTGCCTGCGTTAAGCATGAACATTATATCTGGATCTTGTTTATTGCGAGACGGTTACTCATTTAAATCAGAGAATAATGGTTGTTCTATTTATATGAGTAATATATTTTATGGTCATGCACCCAATGTGAGTGGTTTATTCATATTGAATCTTGATAGTGATGATACACATGTTCATAACATTGATGCCAAAAGATGTAGAGTTGATAATGATAGTACCACTTTCTTGTGGCACTACCGTTTGGGTCATATTGGTGTAAAACACATGAGAAAGCTCCATGCTGATGGACTTTTGGAGTCATTTGATTTTGAATCACTTGACACATGTGAACCATGCCTCATGGGCAAGATGACTAAAACATAGTTCTCTGGAACAATGGAACGGGCAAGTGACTTGTTGGAAATCATACATACTGATGTGTGCGGTCCAATGAATGTTGCAGCGTGCGGTGGATATCATTATTTTCTCACCTTCACTGATGACTTAAGTAGATATGGGTATATTTACTTAATGAAACACAAGTGTGAAACGTTTGAAAAGTTCAAGCAATTTCAGAGTGAAGTTGAGAATCATCGTAACAAGAAGATTAAATTCCTGCGATCTGATCAAGGAGGTGAACATCTGAGTTATGAGTTTGGCAGTCACTTAAGAAAGTAGGAATTGTTTCACAGTTGACACCGCCTGGAACACCACAGCGTAATGGTGTGTCCGAACGTCGTAATCGAACCTTATTAGATATGGTGCGTTCTATGATGTCTCTTGCTGATTTGCCACTATCGTTTTGGGGTTATGCATTAGAGACAACTGCATTCACTTTAAATAGGGCACCATCGAAATCCGTTGAGACGACGCCATATGAACTATGGTTTGGCAAGAGACCAAAGTTGTCGTTTCTTAAAGTTTGGGGATGTGATGCTTATGTCAAAAATCTTCAGCCTGAAAAGCTGGAACCCAAAGCGGAGAAATGCGTCTTCATAGGATACCCGAAAGAGACAGTCGGGTATACCTTCTATCTCAGATCCTAAGGCAAAGTGTTTGTCGCTAAGAACGGAACATTTCTTGAGAAAGAGTTTCTATCGAAAGAATTGAGTGGGAGGAAAATAGAGCTTGATGAGGTTATTGAACCTTTACTTCAACCAGAGAGTAGCGCAACGCAGAAAGATGTTTCTATGGAGCCTACAACAGTTGAATAGGAAGTTAATGATGATGATCATGAAGTTTCGGATCAAGTTACTACTGAACCTCGTAGGTCGACAAGGGCGCATACTGCTCCTGAGTGGTACGGCAACCCTGTCTTGGAGGTCATGTTGTTGGACAATAATGAACCTACGAGCTATGGAGGAGCGATGATGGGACCAGATTCCGAGAAATGGTTACCATGAAATCCGAGATGGAATCCATGTATGAAAACAAAGTATGGACTTTAGAAGTATTACCTCAAGGGCGAAATGCCATTCAGAACAAATGGATCTTTAAGAAGAAGACGAACGCGCACGGTAATGTCACCGTCTATAAAGCTCGACTTGTGGCAAAGGGTTTTTCACAAGTTCAAGGAGTTGATTACTATGAGACCTTCTCACCTGTAGCGATGCTTAAGTCCGTCAGAATCATGTTAGCAATAGCTGCATATTTCGACTATGAAATTTGGCAGATGGATGTCAAAACAGCGTTCCTCAATGGTTTCCTTGAGGAAGAGTTGTATATGATGCAACCGGAAGGTTTTGTCAATCCAGAGAATGCTGACAAAGTTTGCAAGCTCAAGCGATCCATTTATGGACTGGTGCAAGCATCTCGGAGTTGGAATAAGCGCTTTGATGAGGTGATCAAAGTGTTTGGGTTTATACAAGTTTATCGAGAAGCTTGTATTTACAAGAAAGTGAGTGGGAGCTCTATAGTGTTTCTAATATTATATGTAGATGACATATTGCTGATTGGAAACAATATAGAAATGCTGTAAAGCGTGAAGGAATATTTGAACAAGAGTTTTTCAATGAAGGACCTAGGAGAAGCTGCTTTCATATTAGGAATTAAGATCTATAGAGATAGATCGAGACGCTTAATAGCACTTTCACAGAGCACATACCTTGATAAAATTTTGAAGAAGTTAAAAATGGACCAGTCCAAGAAGGGGTTCTTGCCTGTGTTACAAGGTGTGAAGTTGAGTAAGAATCAATGCCCAGTGACTGCAGAAGATAGAGATAAGATGAGTGTCATCCCCTATGCTTCAGCCATAGGCTCTATCATGTATGCAATGCTGTGCACAAGACCCCATGTCAGCCTTGCCATAAGTATGGCCGAAAGGTTTCAAAGTGATCCTGGAATGGAGCGCTGGACGGCGGTCAAGAATATCCTTAAGTACCTGAAAAGGACTAAGGAGATGTTTCTCATTTATGGAGGTTATGAAGAGCTCGTCGTAAAGGGCTACGTTGATGCAAGCTTTGACACTGATCCGGATGACTCTAAGTCGCAAACCGGATATGTATTTATTCTCAACGGGGGAGCGGTAAGCTGGTGCAGTTCCAAGAAAAGTGTGGTAGCCGATTCTACATGCAAGGCAGAGTACATCGCAGCCTCGGAGGCAACGAAGGAAGGTGTTTGGATGAAACCGTTCATGACAGATCTTGGAGTTGTGCCCAGTGCACTGAATCCAATGACTCTGTTCTATGACAACACTGGTGCCATTGCTCTGGCCAAGGAACCAAGGTTTCACAAGAGGACCAGACACATAAAGCGATGCTTCAATTCCATCCGCGATTACATCGAGGAGAAGGACATAAATATTTGCAAAGTGCACACGGATCTGAATGTTGCTGACCTGTTGACTAAACCTCTTCCAAGGGTTAAACATGATCAACACCAGAACTGCATGGGTGTTCGATTCATTACAATGTAAATCACATAGTGATGTGAACTAGATTATTGACTCTGGTGCAAGTGGGAGACTGTTGGATATATGCCCTAGAGATAATAAATAAAGTGTTTATTATTATATTTCCTTGTTCATTATAATTGTTTATTATCCATGCTATAATTGTATTTATTGGAAACACATTGCATGTGTGGACAAATAGACAACACTTTGTCCCTAGTATGCCTCTAGTGAACTAGCTCGTTGATCAAAGATGGTCAAGGTTTCCTAGCCATTGACATGTGATGTCATTTGATAACGGGATCACATCATTAGGAGAATGATGGGATGGACAAGACCCAAACTATAAACGTAGCATATGATCGTGTCAGTTTATTCCTACAGTTTTCTGCATGTCAAGTATATGTTCCTATGACCATGAGATCATGCAACTCACGGACACCGGAGGAGTGCCTTGTGTGTATCAAATGTCGCAACGTAACTGGGTGACTATAAAGATGCTCTACAGGTATCTCCGAGGGTGTATGTTGGGTTGGCATGGATCAAGACTGGGATTTGTTACTCCGTATGACGGAGAGGTATCTCAAGGCCCACTCGGTAATACAACATCACAATAAGCCTTGCAAGCAATGTGACTAAGTGTTAGTCACAGGATCTTGTATTACAGAATGAGTAAAGAGACTTTCTGGTAACGAGGTTGAACTAGGTATGGAGATACCGACGATCGAATCTCGGGCAAGTAACATACCGAAGAACAAAGGGAACATAATACGGGATTAACTGAATCCTTTACATAGAGGTTCGACCGATAAAGATCTTCATAGAATATGTAGGAACAAATATGGGCATCCAGGTCTCGCTATTGGTTATTGACCGTAGAGGTGTCCCGGTCATGTCTATGTAGTTCTCGAACCCGCAGGGTCTGCACACTTAAGGTTCGGTGACGTTTCGGTAGTATAGAGTTATGGATGGTGGTGACCGAAGGTTGTTCGGAGTCCCATATGAGATCTCAGACGTCATGAGGATCTCTAGAATGGTTCGGAGGTAAAGATTGATATATAGGAAGTCCTATTTTGGTCGCCGAAAAAAGTTTCGGGCTCATCGGTAGTGCACCGGGTGTGCCGGTAGTGTACCGGGGGACCATCGGGAGAGGTATTTCGACCCAAGAGGCTACATGAGCTGTGGGAGGACTAATACCAGCCCTTAGTGGGCTGGCCAAAGTCCCACACAAGGACCATGCATTTGGGAAGATATTCCTAAGTGGAAAAGGTAAAAAAAGGCAAAAAGGGTGGAAATAAGGAAGGAGTCCTAATCCTACTAGGAGTGAAGGAGGAGGACTCCTCTTCACTTAGGCCAAAGCCTAGAGGGGATGGCCCTTGCGCCAAGCCTCCTCCTCCTCTCCTCCTATATATACTAGAGGGTTTAGGGTTTGGGCACAAGATTTTCAGCCACGTGCAACCCTACCCTCTAGTTCGTAGTTTCTCCTCTAGATCGGTTTCAGCTGTGCTTAGGTGAAGCCCTGCTGATATTACTCCACCACCATCGTCACAACTCCATCACGCTACCGGAGAACTCTTCTACCTCTCCTCTCCCTCTTTCTGGATCAGGAAGGCGGAGATCGTCATCAAGCTGTACGTGTGCTGAACGCGGAGAAAATAATGTTAGGAAACATATGATGCATATACTTACCTTGAGTTCTTGAGCATTATAGTAGTAGAAACACACTTGAGAAAACAATGTTAGGAAACACAATAGGATTCTACCAATCAAAATGCAATAAAACTCAATAGTTCCAAGATGTGGAGAACATATAGTAGATAGTGTTCCTTAAGATTGATATGTCTCCAAGATCATCTAGAGCTTTCTCCCCTAAATATTTAATTGTAGGTCATCCTCTCCCTCTGAATCTTAGCATGTTGATATTGGGAGTGGATAGGGTGAGAGACAAGTGTAACATGAGAATAGCAAATAATAATTGCAAATAGAACATAGTTTCTTTCTCCTCAAATGATAGGACAAGATTAGGCATGTTCTCTCCTCTTTGGGAAATAATGAAATTTCTCCCCTTACTTTGGTATTCTCCCCTTGTCTATATAAGCATAAGCCTTGATATTCTCCCCCTTAATTGTATCTCTCCCCTTTGCATTGAAGCATGTGTCTCCCCCTTAGCATTGAAGCTTTGGTATTTCTCCCCCTTTCACATTAATTTCCAAAAAGGTTCATACATAGGGTCAGACAGAGGGATCACTGAGTTAGAAGGGATCCTAGAGAGCAAGGGTCATAGAATGTAGGGTTCATGGAAATGTGAGAATCGTAGAGAGCATTTAAGATCGAGGGATCATGGAGAACAATTTCTCCCCTTTCACTGATTTGAAAGCTTGGAAGTCTTCTCCCCCTTTCCTTATATAAAGTTTCTCCCCTTAAAGAGTTTTTTTAATAAAAACAAAGGGACCACTAAAGAGCTAAGGATTTGCTAACACGATCACAAACCATAGAAGAAATCAAAATTGGTGGCTCCGAGACAAACAATTTGGTGGGACCGAGTTGTGGTCTAGCAGCTTATCTGCTAAATCGGTGAAACCGATAGGTTTGAGTTGGATACTTCGAGGCCTAAACAGAAAATTGGCAAAATTTCAAAAACTTACAAATGAGTTTTGGAAAACTTGCAGTGAAATTTCAAAGAGATATGCAAAGAAAATACAATATAATTTACAAAGAAGCATCAACTAGAGAAGATTTGAGTGGTTCCAAGAAATCTTGCAAATATTGGATGAACCACACAAAAAGGTTCAACTAGATGATGGTCGGTGACTAGGTCACCTATATTGGAGTATATTGACTTAGGATCTAAGCAAGAATACTTGATCATAGTTCATACTCATCGTTAAGTGCAAAATGGGGTTACCATTTTTCGATTAAGCATTTTAATGTTTACATATCTCTTGAGTTGCCTTTTCTCCTGTCTTGGAGTAAAGTATTTTCAAGGATATGAGTACATACATTTGAGTGATGTTGATGACACAACATGTGGGAGAACTTGTTGTGGACGCTCGATGTTGACGAAGATCATCTTGAGTTGGGAGCAATACTTGTTCGTTTTGGTTCTCTTTTCACCTACATGGGTTAGTCATGCACGGAAGAACAAGATATATCCAAATGACTTGATACCAATTAAGAATTAGCAATTGCGATATCATTAAATATATGTCAAGGATGTGGTGGAGTTGTATTCTTCCTTCCATCATCAAAAAAGTCTTGTTAATACTTGGTCATGACAAGATTGCTTATGATGTGAGTTGTTGGCAATCTTGTGGAGTGAGGTTCTTCCAACTACCTACAAAAGTTTAGTTGCAATACAAGGGAACATATATTTCCATGGTATAAAATGGCATGTCAAGTGTATCATGGAAGTATCATGTAAGGTCATGCCCCTGCACGCAACCCAGTGAGTCTAGCTAAAATTTGAAGCATCAAGGATGTTCAACTCACTCCTCAAGTGACAAAACACTTTCTCATCAAGTGGCTTAGTAAAGGTATCAGCCAATTGTTTCTCAGTACGAACATGCTTGAGATTGATATCTCCTTTGGCAACATGATCATGAATGAAATGATGTCAAACTTGAATATGCTTGGTTCGTGAATGTTGCACGGGATTATAAGAAATTTTGTCTGCACTCTCATTGTCACATAACAACGATACATGTCTCACATGTATGCCATAGTCCTTAAGAGTTTGAGTCATCCATAGCAATTGAGCACAACACGATCTGGCGGTAATGTGTTGCGCTACGCAGTAGATAGAGATACCGAGTTTTGTTTCTTGGAGGACCAAGACACAAGAGATCTACCAAGAAATTGACAAGTACCCGAGGTGGATTTTTTGTCAATCTTATCTCCGACATAGTCCGGGTCGGAATAGCCAATAAGGTTAAAATAGGTTCCCTTGGGAAACCATATGCCAAAGTTTGTTGTATGTATCAAGTATCTCACAATTCTTTTCATGGACTTAAGATGACACTCTTTAGGAGCTGCTTTATATCTAGCACACATGCAAACACTGAGCATGATATTGGGACGAGAGGCAAATAGATATAGCAATGAACCAATCATTGATCGATAAAACTTTTGATCAATAGGTTTGTGCTCCTTGGTAAGATCAACATGTCCACTAGTAGGCATAGGAATTTTCATACCTTTACACTCTTTAATGTTGAACTTCTTGATCAAGTCCTTGGTATACTTGGTTTTAGAGATGAAAGCTCCTTCTCTTATTTGCTTGATTTGCAAACCAAGGAAAAATTTCAGCTCACACATCATAGACATCTCATACTTCTTGTACATCAACCTTCCAAATTTCTCACTAAATTTTGGTTAGTAGATCCAAGATAATGTCATCCACATAAATTTGGCACACAAATAATTCACCATTAACTCTTTTAGTGAATAAGGTTGCGACAATTTTACCAATCTCAAAATCCTTTTCAAGAAGAAACTTCGTTAGTCACTTATAGCAAGCACGAGGAGCTTGCTTAAGTCCATAAAGAGCCTGACGAAGCTTGTTAGCATGGTTGGGTTTCTTAGGATTCACAAAACCTGGGGGTTTCTTAACATAGACTTCTTCCTCAATCTCCCCATTTATAAATGCATTTTTAATATCCATTTGGTAAAGAGTGATGTCATGATTATTCTCAGAAGCAAGCAATATATGAATAGCTTCAAGTCTAGCAATGGGGGCATAGGTCTCACCATAGTCCATACCTTTGACTTGCATGTAGCCTTGAGCAACGAGACATGCCTTGTTGCAGACGACTTGACCATGTTCGTCTTGCTTGATCCGAAAGACCCATTTGGTTCGGATGATGTTTTGCTCGTCCTTCGGCTTCTCCAAAAGTGTCCACACTTCGTTCTTCTCGAAGTTGTGAAGCTCTTCATGCATAGCATTCACCCAATCCAGATCTTTGAGTGCTTCTTCAACCGTCAAAGGCTCAATACTAGAAATGAATGAGTAGTGCTCACAAAAGTTAGCTAAGAGGGTTTTAGAGCGAGTGATTCTCCCGGTTTGAATGTCTCCAAAGATTTGCTCTAAGGGATGATTCTTGTTCACTCTTGCTCGAACTTGAGGTAGCTTTTGCTTTTTGGATGGTGGAGCTTCCTCATCATCATATTCTTATTCATTTTTGTTGTTGAAGGTGTCGTCTCCTTGATGTGGTGGTGAAGGAGGTTGAGGTGGATCATCATGGTGTACTTCTTCATCCTCTTCATCTTGTCTTGTACCGCTTGTGGATGCTTCCATGTCGTGTCGAGGTTTGCCTTGACAAGAAGTAAGAGCTTCCACTTGGGTTGATTAGGTACTTTCCTTCACCTCCATGGGATGAATATTTCCAATGGACAAGTCTTGGATAGCTTCCGGAGGTTCTTTGTCTCCTACATCATTTGGCAATTGTTCGACCTGCGAACCATTAGATTCATCAAACTTCACATCTACCGTCTCTTCAACTTTTCGAGTGAAGTTGTTGTAGACACGATATGTGTGAGAGTTTGATCCATAACCAAGTAGGAAACATTCATGAGATTTAGGAGCAAATTTAGAATGACGATGCTTCTAAAGAATGTAGCACTTGGGGCCGAATACCAGAATGTATCCAACTTGGGGTTTGTTACCTGTGAGTAGCTCATATGCCGTTTTACCGAGAAGCTTGTGAATATAGAATCGGTTCATGGCACGACAAGTTGTTTCCACGACCTCCGCCCAAAAGTGCCTTGGCGTCTTGTATTTGTCAAGCATCATTCTTGCCATCTCAATAAGGGTTCGGTTCTTCCTCTCAACAACTCCATTTTGTTGAGGTGTGTACATAGCCGAGAACTCATGTAGAATCCCTTGTTTGTCAAGAGAGGTGTCTACATTCGTGTTCTTGAACTCCAATCCATTGTCGCTCCAAACTTTCTTGATCTTCACTTCAAACTGATTTTGAGCTTTGCGAGTGAATTTCTTGAAGATCTTTTGCACCTACGACTTATCATCAATAAAGAATACCCATGTAAATCTGGAAAAATCATCAACTATGACTATACCAAATGAATTTCCATCGAGGATCTTGTAAGCATTGGGACCAAAAAGATCCATGTGAAGCAACTTGAGTGGTCTTCTAGTAGTCGTGATATTTTTTACAGGACTACTTCCACCTACTTGCTTTCTGGCTTAACAAGCGCTACAAAGTCTATCTTTGTCAAAGATAACATCTTTAACAACAAGAATAGGATCACCTTTGATGAGCCTATCTAGATTACGCATACCTACATGAACTAATCTTCTATGCCAAAGCCAACCTTTAGAGGATTTTGCAATAAGACAAGTGTGAGGTTTGGATCTCTTAGTGAAATCAACAATGTATAGATCACCTCTACGAAAACCGGTAAATACCATGCTGTTGTTATCTTGAAGAAACACTCAACAATCTACTTTGGTAAATATCACATTAGAACCGAAGTCGGTATGTCTAGATATGAAAAGAAGATTCTAGCCAAGAGATTCAACAAGCATGACATTTTGAATAGAGCTATCATGAGATATGGACACTTTACCAAGACCAAGTACCTTACCCTTGATGTTGATGAGGAAGCTCCACCATCCAACAAGCAAAAGCTACCTCGAGTTCGATCAAGAGTGAACAAGAATCATCCCTTAGAGAAAATATTCGGAGACATTCAAACCAGGAGAATCACTTGCTCTAAAACTCGCTTAGCTAATTTTTGTGAGCACTACTCGTTCATTTCTAGTGTTGAGCCTATGAAGGTTGAAGAAGCGCTCGAAGATCCGGATTTGGTGAATGCAATGCATGAAGAGCTACACAACTTCGAGAGGAACGAAGTGTGGACACTTGTGGAGAAGCCCAAGGATGAGCAAAACATCATCAAAACCAAATGGGTCTTCCGGAACAAGCAAGATGAAGATGGTCAAGTCGTTTGCAACAAGGCACGTCTTGTGGCACAAGGCTACATGCAAGTCGAAGGTATGGACTATGGTGAGACCTATGCCCCCATTGCTAGACTTGAAGGTATTCGTATATTGCTTTCTTATGCAAATCATCATGACATCACTCTTTACCAAATGGATATTAAAAGTGCATTTCTAAATGGGGAGATTGAAGAAGAAGTCTATGTTAAGAAACTCCCTGGTTTTGTGAATCCTAAGAAACCCAACCACATTTACAAGCTTCGTAAAGCTCTTTATGGACATAAGCAAGCCCTTCGTGCTTGGTATAAGTGCCTAACGAAGTTTCTTATTGAAAAGGGTTTTGAGATTGGTAAACTTGACGCAACCTTATTCACTAAGAGAATTAATGGTGAACTATTCGTGCGCCAAATTTATGTGGATGATATTATCCTTGGATCTACTAACCCACAATTTAGTGAGAAATTTGAAGGTTGATGTCCGAGAAGTATGAGATGTCTATGATGTGTGAGCTGAAATTTTTCCTTGGTTTTCAAATCAAGCAAACGAGAGAAGGAACTTTCATATCTCAAACCAAGTACAC
Organism: Hordeum marinum; assembly: GCA_022496015.1. Taxonomy (NCBI): domain Eukaryota; kingdom Viridiplantae; phylum Streptophyta; class Magnoliopsida; order Poales; family Poaceae; genus Hordeum; species Hordeum marinum. The sequence continues at coordinate 111,737,001 of CM039673.1, forward strand.
CAAGGAGTTGATCAAGAAGTTCAACATGCAAGAGTGCAAAGGTATGAAAACTCCTATGCCTACTAGTGGACATGTTGATCTTACCAAGGAGGACAAACCCGTTGATCAAAAGGTTTATTGATCAATGATTGGTTCATTGATATATATATTTGTGCCTCTCGTCCCGATATCATGCTTAGTGTTTGCATGTGTGCTAGATATCAAGCAGCTCCTAAAGAGTGTCATCTTAAGGTCATGAAAAGAATTGCAAGATACTTGATACATACACCAAACTTTGGCATTTGGTATCGCAAGGGATCTTGTTTTAATCTTGTTGGCTATTTTGACTCGGACTATGCGGGAGACAAGGTTGATAGAAAATCCACCTCTAGTACTTATCAATTTCTTGGTAGATCTCTTGTGTCTTGGTCTTCCAAGAAACAAAACTCGGTATATCTATCTACTACCAAAGCGGAATACATTGCCGCTGAATCATGTTGTGCTCAATTGCTATGGATGACTCAAACTCTTAAGGACTATGGCATACATGTGAGACATGTATCTTTGTTATGTGACAATGAGAGTGTAGTCAAAATTTCTTATAATCCCGTGCAACATTCGTGAACCAAGCATATTCAAGTTCGACTTCATTTCATCCGTGATCATGTTGCCAAAGGAGATATCAATCTCAAGCATGTTCGTACCGAGAAACAATTGGCTGATATCTTTACTAGTTCACTTGATGAGAAAGTGTTGTGTCATTTGAGGAGTGAGTTGAACATCCTTGATGCTTCAAGCTTCAGGTAGACTCACTCAGTTGTCTACAAGGTTACAAGCTTACATGATACTTCCATGATACACTTGACATGCTATCTTATACCATGGAAATATATGCTCCCTTGTATTGCAACTAACCTTTTGTAGGTACTTGGAAGAACTTCATTCCACGAGATTGCCAACGAATACAATCATAAGCAATCTTGTCATGACCAAGTATCCACAACCCCTCTTTGATGATGGAAGGAAGAAGACAACACAACCATATCCTTGACATATAGTTGATATGATTACAATTGCTATTCATCTATTAGTATCAAGTCATTTGGATATACCTTGTTCTTACTTGCTTGACTAACCCATGTAGGTGAAAAGGGAACCAAAACGATCAAGGATTGCTCCTAACTCAAGATGATCGTCATCAACCTCGTGCATTCACAACAAGTTCTCCTACATGCTACATCATCAACATAGCTCAAAGGTATGTGCTCATATCCTTGAAAAAAGCTTTACTCCAAGTCATGAGATAAATCAACTCAAGAGATATGAAAACATTAAAATGCTTAATCGAAAAATGGCAACCCCATTTTGAGCTTAACGATGAGTATGAGCTATGATCAAGTATTCTTGCTTGTCTCCTAAGTCAAAATACTCTAATATAGGTGAACTAGTCACCGACCATCATCTAGATGGAGCTACTTGTGTGGTTCATCCAATATTTGCATGATTTCTTGAAACAACTCAAATATACCCTAGTTGACATTTCTTTGTAAATAGTACTGTATTTTTGTTGATGATCTTTTTGACATTTCATTTGCAAGTTTTCCGAACTCATTTGCAAGTTTCTGAAATATTACCAAGTTTTGGTTTAGGCCTTGGAGTCTCCGACTCAAACCACTCGGCCTCACCGATTTATCGGATGAGTTGCATGAACTAAAATCGGTTTCACCGACCCGTTTGTCTCGGAGCCATCGATTTTGATTTCTTATCTAGTTTGTGTTCATATCCTTATTTCTTCAGTGATCCCTTTGATATATATATATATATATGTACGTACGTATGTATGTATGTATGTATGTATGTATGTATGTATGTATATATATAACTTTTTAGGGGGAGAAACTCTAGGATCCCTAAGTCAAAGGAGGAGAAATCTCACAAGCTTTCAGATCAGTGTAAGGGGGATAAATTATTCTCTATGATCCCTTAGTCTTTAATACTCTCTATGATTCTCACATTACCATGAACCCTACATTCTATGACCCTTGTTCTCTAGGATCCTTTCTTACTCAATGATCCATGTGTGTGACCCTATGTATGGACCTTTTTGTAAATTAATGCCAAAGGGGGAGAAATACCAAAGCTTCAATGCAAAGGGGGGAGAATATCAAAGGCTTATGCTTATATATAAGGGGATAATACCAAAGTAGGGGGAGAAGTTTCATTATTTTCCAAAGAGGGACAGAGCATGCCTAATCTTGTTCTATCATTTGAGGAGAAAGAAAATATGCTTTATTTGATATTCTTATTTGATATTGTCATCTTAGACTTGTCTCACCCTATCCAATCCCAATCTCTACATCCTAAGATTTAGGTAGAGAGGATGACCTACAATTTCTTATTTAGGGGAGAAAGCTCTATATGATCTTGGAGACATATCAATCTCAAGGAATACTATCTTCTATATGTTCTCCATATCTTGGTACTATTGAGCTCTATTGCATTTTAATTTGTAGAAGACTCTTGCATATCCTAACATTGTTTTCTCAATTGTGTTTCTACTACTAGAATGCTCAAGAACTCAAGGTAAGTATATGCATCATATCTTTGATCAAGATGATCTCCTGCTTCTTGCACATATTGTTTGCAAGAGTGAAATCTTGAGCAAGGATACAACTCATTCATATATATTTGATGCATACATACAAGATACACATGACACATCATATCCCTTCTACTATATGTGTGTCCATGCATTCCAAAGCAACTATCCTTTAAAGGGATTGCACACATTTAGGGGGAGCAAGTTTTAGTTATGTGTCTCTCAAAGTCTTCATTATATCTTTGCATATCTTTATTTGAAGCTTTGATTGTATGTTGTCATCAATTACCAAAAAGGGGGAGATTTAAAGCACATATCCTCCCTTGGTGGTTTTGATAATTCATGACAACATACATTGTCCCTTGGACTAATATTTCTACCTAGTTTATTTCAGATTTTGTCCACAAAAGGTGTTGGCAAAAGGGTGTGAGCAGATACCCCAATATGCAAGGAATGGATTGGCAAAGCTTCAAGCTAGAAGACCCTCTCTTTACCTTGTGAGAAATCACTTTGACTCCATAGGAAATCCAATACTTTTAAAAGGGAGTAAGGTATTGTTGGTGATCAAGTTGCTCCATGTGCACAAGTGCTAGCCAGCCAAAAGACCCACAAGCTCTCCCACAAATACCGTGTCTAAACCTAACTTCACAAAATCGGTGCCACCAAGTTTCCATTCGGCTCTACTGATTTCTCACCCAAGACAGAACCCTAGCCAAACCCTAGCTCTTCGGTGCAACCGAGAATATGTGACCATGATTCGGTTGGCTGTTTTCATAGAATCAGAATTCTTGAGTTTATGCTTCAGTCTAACCGAGTTTTGGAAACTACCTCGGCCACTGACTTTGGTACCACCGAGTTTCTTATATAGGTCTCACCGAGATTCTGAAAGTTTCCACATTTTGGACAGATCGGTACAACCGAGTTTTGCATCGATTTCATCGAGATGGTCAATAATGTTGTAATGGTTGGATTTTTGGAGATGCCTATATATACCCCTCTACCACATCCCACTCGCAAGAGAAGCACTCAGAACAGTTCTACACTTCCCATATCCAAATTTCTGAGAGAGAACTACCAACCCTTGTGTTGAGATCAAGATCATCCATTCCAACAATATGGATCTTGATTTCTAGCCTCCCCAAGTTGATTTCCACCCAACCAATCTCTTATACCAAGCCAAATCTATTAGAGAGTGATTGAGTGTTGAGGAGTCTATCATCTTGAAGCACCAGAGCAAGGAGTTCATCATCATTATCAAGCCTATTACCTTTTGGAGGGTGATACCTCCTAGATTGGTTAGGTATTGCTTGGGAGCCTCCTACTTTGTTTTGTGGATTTGAACCAAGAAGTTTGTATGGGCTAGGAGATCGCCTACTTCGTGAAGATATACCCATAGTGAGGCTAGTCCTTCATGGACGGAAGCCGTTATGGAATAGGGAAGGTTGCTACTTCGTGAACCCTTATGGGTGGAGCCCTCTGTGGACTCTCGCGACCGTTACCCTCCGTCGGTTGAAGACTCCATAAACATGGATGTATGATAGCGCCACCTATTGGAACCATAGGTAAAATCTTCGTGTCCACAACTGCGTTTGATCTTCCTCTCTCTCTCTCTACCCTCTTACATATGCTTGTCTTACTTTCCGCTCCCATACTTGTTGATTAGCATGTGTAGGGTGCATTAGACTTGTCATAATTGCTAAAATCTGCCAACCAACTAACTTGGGAAAAGGTTATGTTTTAATTCGTGCAAGTAGTCTATTCACCCCCTCTAGACGTCTCTTCTATCGATCCCTTCAATATGGGAAGTGGGGAACTGTTCTGATGCTTATCTTGCGAGTGGGATGTGGTGCAGGGGTATATATAGGGATCTCCAAAAATCTAACCGTTACAACATTATTGACCATCTCGATGAAACCGAAGTAAAACTTGGTTGTACCGATTTGTTCAAAATGTGGCAACCTTAGGAATCTCGGTGAGACCGATATATGATTCTCGCTAGTACCGAAATCAGTGGCCGAGGGCAGTTACCAAAACTCGGTGAGACCAAAGTAGAGATTCGGAATTTCCAATTCTACAAAATCAGTCACCAAAGCTGGGGTCACCAAAACTTGGTTGCACTGATGCAATCTCGGTTGTACCGAAAAGCTAGGGTTTGGCTAGGGTTCTGTCTTGGGTGAAAAATCGGTAGAGCCGAATGGAAACTTGGTGCCACCGATTTTGTGGATTTAGGATTTTGACAGAGTATTTTGTGGGAGAGCTTGTGGGTGTTTTTGGTGGCTAGCACTTGTGCACGTGGAGCAATTTGTTCACCAACAATACCTTACTACCTTTTAATAATATTGGCTTTCCTATGGACTCGAAGTGATTTCTCACAAAGTAAAAAGAGAGTCTTCTATCTTGAAGATTGACCAGTCATATTCCTTCGTCCTCTTCTTCTTGGGGAATATCCTCACACCCTCTTTGCCAACACTCTCTATGGACTAAACCTGAAATAGACTAGGTAGAAATATTAGTCCAAGAGACAATGTATGTTGTCATGAATTATCACAACCAACAAGGGAGCATATGTGCTTTTAGCATGTGCAAACAACAGTCCGGGGATGCACCAACGCGCGATACATGGCGATGGCTAGGTGCACCACTTGACGCACCCCCAGACCCAAGAAGTGAACTTTGCATGAGCCCTCCAAAGGGTGCCCCTTAATTAGTTGCTCTCTGTTCTCCACATGTTTCTAAGCATGTATATGCTTATGGGCTTCTCTATGTGTTCGTAATTATTTGACAAGGGTTGAGTGTTTCCATTTTCTTTGGGCAACAAAAGAGCTTTTGTCATGTACCTTAAGGGCATGGCCAATGCATAGCCTCAGGGTGATGCTCCACATGCCATCTAGGATCAGATTTAGGTTCAGATGGTGTAACGACATCCTCAGCAGAAGACGGTTGCTTGGGAAGAAAAATTGGACTCCAATGTAAAAAGCTGAAAAGTTGAAGTGAAATATAGAGATACATGTGTATCGGTATCTTTATTTTTCTTCTTCTTGGTGTGGTCCACTAGTGATAGCTTGCATTGGAGAGAAAAAAATTATGTAGATGTCTCAAGCTACCTTTTGTCATGAGGCACCTATACCCATATGCCATCATTTCACATGCTCTAATTATACTAGGCTTCACTTATTAAAAGAAGCCTTTTGTTGACATAAATATACAAGGGAGGGGGCAGTGTTGTAGCATGTATGGTCATGCCCCAGGCCAACCTGGTTTGCTACAATATTTATATTTGCTACAATAGCCAAATCATCTACAACCAAAAAGAATTTAGTAGCCATGCCTCAGGCCATGGCCATGTTGCCTAGGGCATAACTAGGTTTATACCATCACAACATGGCCATGGGATGGGGCATAACTAGGTTTACGCAACTTCATTCTATTGTCTATCTTTGTGTGAGTTTATGTTATTTTGAGTCTAGTCATATTCATATGTGGTTCAACAAGGATCCACGTGGAAAAATATATGGAACACTACAATCCAAATTGTCCTAAAAATGTTACTATTACAAAAGAGCTAAAAAATTAATTAGGAAGTAACTTGTACAAGATGTCGGTTGAAAGCCATCTGTCAAACCAGTCACATGTTGTGGATTCAGTTTAAATCTTACAGTCGAGAGTGCATCCCACCATTCATGCCAAATTCTCTCCCATAACTCCTCCCAAGTAAATCTCACTTACCCCAAACAACTAAACCCACCCCTCACTCCTCCTCGTCTCCATCATGTGCTCGCATGTCGACGACTCACCAATCTCCTCGCTGCCCTCACCTCTCTGTCATGAACCATCCCCGCCCGGGAGACCCACCACACCAGTACGCCTTCCCATTTGGTGGAACCTCATCACTCCACATTCACATCCTCTCTCTTTGGGTTGTACTGTTTGGTCCTTTGTGGTTGTTTCAATTTGTTTTCGATAAATAAGTCTTGTGTTCATTATCTCATATGTTTTTTGTTGTTGCAAATCAATTGGATGTTATTGGCAGGATCGGCAGCATGCCAACATCAGTTGCCTCTAGATCCCAGGCATGTCGGTGATGAATTTGGATGATTGGATTGATGAGGAATTGAGGAGCAACTGTAGTTTGCAAGAAGCATGTGGCCAGGTCGTACAAGTCATCAGATACCATTGGAATCGGGGCTCCGGGGACCCAGAAAGGTTTGAACTCTGGGGCGTGCTCGCTCTCCTGCCCTAGTCTGCCTCACAACCTCACGGCGACTCTCTGACGTCTTGAGATAAGGAAGATGAACAAAGGACACCATTCTTTACCTAAGTTCTGGTCACCTCACGGTGTAAGACCCTACTCCTGCTTGTCTGGATTGCTTGGGGGAGAGGATGGGTACAATGTGTGTTCTTTCCTACCAAAGGTCGATGCTCTCTAAGGTGGCCGTTCCCTCCTCTTATACTGGCCCTGGTCCTCTTCCCCCCAAAACACAAGGCGGGAAGGGTTGCCATAACGGTGAGTTTGAAGGGGACAAGACTGCGGACTATCCTCACAAAAGTAGTCTTCGCCTGCCAAAGCTTCCCGTCATGACGTGCCTATGGGCTCGGGGGTGACCTCCATCCCGCCGAGTGTTAGGTATTGCTCCTCTTGCATCAAAGAGGAAACCTTTGGGGATTGCTTTGGGGCCCATCGAGCTGGCCCTAGTCCTCCATTATGGAAGGGGAAAACCTCCCCGTTCGTGCCCGTTGGCACCACTCCTAGCACCACCTGGTGTGGCATGCATCAACCATGTGCGGGCGCAGGGCTGTGATAACCCACAAGTATAGGGGACCGCAACAGTTTTTGAGGGTAGAGTATTCAACCCAAATTTATTGATTTGACACAAGGGGAGCCAAAGAATATTCTTGAGTATTAGCAGATGAGTTGTCAATTAAACCACACCTGAAAGACTTAATATCTGTAGCAAAGTATTTAGTAGCAAAGTAGTATGGGAGTAACGGTAACGATGGCAAAAGTGAGAGTAGCAGTTTTATAGTGATTGTAACAGTAGCAACGGAGAAGTAACTTAGTAAGGATCAATATGTAAAAAGCTTGTAGGCAATGGATCAGTGATGGATAATTATTTCATATGGCATTCATCATGCAACAGTTATAACATAGGGTGACATAGAACTAGATCCAAGTCATCAATGTAATGTAGGTATGTATTCCATATATAGTCATACGTGCTTATGGAAAAGAACTTGCATGGCATCTTTTGTCCTACCCTCCCGTGGCAGCGGGGTCCTAATGTAAACTAAGGGATATTAAGGCCTCCTTTTAATAGAGAACTGGACCAAAGCATTAGCACTTAGTGAATACATCAACTCCTCAAACTACGGCAATCACCGGAAAGAATCCCAGTTATTTTCACCCTGGGGGATGCGGATCATAACTCGTAATAGGTGTCTATAAATTGCAAGATAGGATCAACAACACATATATATTCATGAAAACATAATAGGTTCAGATCTGAAATCATGGCATTTGGGCCGTAGTGACAAGCATTAAGCATAGCAAAGTTATAACAACATTAATCTCAGAACATAGTGGATACTAGGGATCAAACCCTAACAAAACTAACTCAATTACATGGTAAATCTCATCCGACCCATCACCGTCTAGCAAGCCTATGATGGAATTACTCACAAACGGCGGAGAGCATCATGGAATTGGTGATGAAGGATGGTTGGTGATCATGATGGCGTCGATTTCCCCTCTTCGGAGCCCAAAACAGACTCCAGATCGGGCCTCCCGAGGAAGAACAGGAGGTGGCAGAAACTTCGTATCGTGAAATGTGATGAACTCTTCTCTCTGATTTTTTCTCCACGGATGTGAATATATAGAGTTGGAATTGAGGTCGGTAGAGCTGTAGGGGGCCCACAAGCCACCTAGGCGCTTTAGGGGGGTCGTGCCCCCCTGGCTTGTGGCCAATGGGTGGGCCCCATCTGGTTGATTCTTTTGCTAGTATTTTTTATTAATTCCAAAAATATTCTTCATAAATTTTCAGGTCAACCCGAGAACTTTTATTTCTGCACAAAAATAACACCAAGGCAATTCTGCTAAAAACAGTGTTAGTCCGGGTTAGTTCCATTCAAATAATGAAAATTAGAGTCCAAAACAAGGGTAAAAGAGTTTGGAAAAGTAGATATGATGGAGACGTATAAACTCCTCGAGGCTTAACCCATTGCTTTTCCTCAAGGAATTCAGTTGACAAACCAAAAGTGACAAAGAAAAACTTTTACAGACTCTGTTTATCTTGTTGTTGTAAATATGTCTAACTGATGTTCAGATTTTCTGCAAAGATTATGGACTAACCACGTTCACAATGACATTTAGGTCTCACATTTACTCATATCAATGGCATAATCAACTAGTGAGCAATAATAGTAAATCTCGAATGACAACAATTTTATCAAAACAATCATGATACGATATGATATAATGGTATCTCGCTAGCCCTTTCTGAGACCGCAAAACATAAATGCAGAGCACCCCTGAAGAACAAGGACTGACTAGAAATTGTAATTCATGGTAAAAGAGATCCAGTCACAATCATACTCAATATCAATTAATAGCAAAGCATACAAATGACGGTGGTGCTCTCTAACTGGTGCTTTTTATAAGAGGAGGATGATTCAACAGTAAAGTAAAATAGATAAGCCCTTTGCAGAGGGAAGCATTGATTTGCACAGGTGCTAGAGCTCGAGCTTTTAAAACAGGGATGAAAAATAATTTTGAGCGGTATGCTTTCATTGTTAACATAACAACCAAGAGATTTCACCATCTTCCATGCTAGATACATTATAGGCGGTTCCCAAACAGAATGATAAAGTTTTTGCTCCCCCTCCACCAATCAAACACACTCCACGATTGGCCGAATCCAGGGGTACCGTCCATACAAACAACAATCCTGGGGGAGTTTTGTTTCATTATATTTTGATTTCATTTTTGATCATGGAACTAGGCATCCCGAATACTAGCCACTTTCTCATGAATGATAGTGAATCAACACATATCGTGAGAATAACCCACCTAACATGGAAGATACTAACCGCCCCTAGTCACTACATGCGCGATTCGGGCATATAAAACACAATATTATTTCAAGGTTTAGAGTTTGGCACATGCAAATTTACTTTGAACGGTAGGTAAATATTGCATATAGGTAGGTATGGTGGACTCAGATGGAACAACTTTGGGTTTAAGGAAGTGGATGCACAAGCAGTAATCCCGTTTAGTATAAGTGAAGGCTAGCAAGAGACCGGGAAGCGACCAACTAGAGAGCGACAACAGTCATAAACATGCATTGAGATTAACCAACATTGAATGCAAGCATGAGTAGGATATAGATCGCCATGAACATAAATATCGTGGAGGCTATGTTGATTTTGTTTCAACTACATGCGTGAACATGTGCCAAGTCAAGCCACTTGAATAATTCGAAGGAGGATACCATCCTATCATACTAAATCACAACCATTTTAAAATGCATGTTGGCACTCAAAACAAATCATTATATATCTTAGTTAATTAAGCATGGCAAGAGTAACTATAATCTCTAATCGTCATTGCAAACATGTTTCATCCATAATGAGCTGAATCTAGAATGATGAGCTAATCATATTTACAACAATAAAATAGGTCGAGTTTGTACCAGCTTTTCTCCATCTCAATCACTTCATCATATACCGTCATTATTGCCTTTCACTTGCACGACCGAACAATGTGAATAATAATAAGAGTGCACATGCATTGGACTAAGCTGGAATCTGCAAACAATAACTCAAGGGAGAAGGCAAGGTAATATGGGCTCTCTGATATATAAACAATAATGCATATGAGAGCCACTCATCATTTTCATTGTAGTCTTCTCCTTACGTCCCAAATAAAGAAATTTCAAAACAAGAACGAGAAAAACTATTTACACGGGAAAGCTCCAACAAGCAAAAGAAGAATGAGAAATCTTTTTGGGTTTTATTTTAATGCTACAACTAAACAGACTAGAAGGTAAAGCTAGAACTAATTTTGTTTTGGATTTTCTCAAGGTTAATTAAGCACACAAGAAGAAAGCGGAAAGAAGAAATAAACTACCATGGATGGTACAATGAAAAAGTATGAGCACCGACTACTAAGATGAGTGTGTGAGCATGAATGTAATGTTGGTGAGAAATACGCTCCCCCAAGCTTAGGCTTTTGGCCTAAGGTTGTGTAGGGCCATGGCTGGCCCGGATAATAGCCAAAGTCATATTTGGGGTTGTACTGGGCTGTGGCGGCTACCGCCTGAATGGCTGCAGCGTGGAGGCGAGTGGCTCCCGCCTTTCTCTCATACTCGTTTGCCTCCTCTCTGGGTATAAAGTTTCTTTGTTTTTCCTGAAAGTTAAAGAAGGAAGGAGCAGGAAGGGTAATATGGACAACATGCTGTCTATCAAAAATTAGTCGGTACAGGAAGGATTGTTCGTTCCTCTCAAGAACTCGTAGCGCACCATAGCCTCATAATCAAGAAAAGCAGGTGATAACTAAATATCATTCTCCCTTATGGGCACCCCAAGATAATTAGCTACACGAGTGGCATAAATCCCGCCAAAGAAATCTCCTTCCTTAGCATTTTTATGTAGCCTCCTAGCAATAATAGCCCCCAAGTTATATCGGGGCCTTCTTGCTCAAGGAACCCCCTTGGTATATTCGCCTCAACATTTTTCTTTCTCTAAAAAATTTCTGAAATTTTTAGTGACTCAAAATAAAGGTGAACAAAACTCAACAAAACTTATAGCAACTACTCACACAAGTGCCTAGAGGCTATATCAAGCATCAAAACTACTTGGGACCATACAAATTTGACATGCAAGCCCAAGAACAAGGTCACACAGCAGCAAAAATTTGCAATAAATAAAGCACTAAAACAAAAACTAATTGAACCATTGGAGGAATCACATATCGAAGATCAGTCCCCCAAAACAGTTTTGCAAATGGAGCTTTGCACAAGGAGATCGAAAATGGCAGCAAAATGAGCTAGAACACGGGATAGAACAATGGTAGGATTTTTTCTGGAGGAAGGCGAAGTGGATGGGTGCTGGAATAAGTGATGAGGGCCTACGTGGGACCCACAAGCCAGGGGGTGTGCCTAGGGGCGTGAGCGCGCCCTATGTGGTTGTGGCCCACTGGTGCAGCCCTTGATATGTTCTCAGTGCTAGAAATTCTTAAATATTCCAGAAAAGATCATACTACATTTTCAGGGCATTCGAAGAACTTTTATTTTCAGGTCTTTTTTTATTGCATGGATAAATCAGAAAATTGAAAAATAATAGCATTTTTACTTTGTTTCATCTAAATAACAGAAAGTAAAAGTTGGGTACAGAAGGTTGTGCGTCCTAAATTCATCCATCTCATGCTCATCAAAAAGAATCCATCAATAAGGTTGATCAAGTCTTATTGACAAACTTTTTTCGAGTGACACGGAACCGGAGAATTTTTGAATAACACTAGGTTACCTCAACGGGGATATGCATGTCCCCGACAATAAGTATATCATATTTATTTTTTGGCAGTGGGGAGAGGGAATTCAAAATCTCCAATAATAATCATTGAAATTTTTCCAATGGAGTTGATACTATGAACTTGAGGTTGTTTCTTGAAAAGTGTACTGTGTGCTCATTACCATTAACATGAAAAGTGACACTGCCCTTTTTGCAATCAATAACAACCCCTGAAGTATTCAAAAAAGGTCTACAAAGGATGATTGACATACTGTCGTCCTCGGGAATATCAAGAATAACAACGTCTGTTAGGATAGTAACATTTGCAACTACGACGGACACATCCTCACAAATACCGATGGGTAAAGCAGTTGATTTATCATCCATTTGCAGAGAGATTTCAGTAGGTGTCAACTTATTCAAATAAACTCTACGATACAAAGATAAAGACATAACACTAACACTAGCTCCAAGGTGACATAAAGCAGTTTTAACATAATTTCTTTTAATAGAGCATGGTATAGTAGGTACTTTGGGATCTCCTAGTGTCTTTGGTATTCCACCCTTAAAGGTATAATTAGCAAGCATGGTGGAAATCTCAGCTTCCGATATTTTTCTTCTATTTTCCACAATATCTTTCATATACTTAGCATAAGGAGACATTTTTAGAATATCAGTCAAGAGCATACACAAAAAGACAGGTCTAAGCATCTCAACAAAATGCTCAAAGTCCTCATCATCCTTTTTCTTGAATGGTTTAGGAGGAAAGGGATGGGTTTCTGAACCCATGGTTCTCTTTCTTTACCATGCTTCCTAGCAACAAAGTCTCTTTTGTCATATCTTTTATTCTTAGGTTGTGGGTTATCAAGATCAACAACAGGTTCAATCTCCACATCATTATCATTACTAGGTTGAGCATCAACATGAACCTCATCATTAATGTTATCACTAGGCTCATGTTCATTACCAGATTGTGTCTCAACATCAGAAATAGAAATATCATTTGGGTTTTTAGGTGTATCTATAACAAGTTCACTAGCAGCATGCAAAGTCCTATCATCATTCCTTTTCCTTTTATTACTAGGGCAACTGGGTGCATCAATATTAATTATCAGAGTATCTTGCTCAATTCTCTGAGGATGGCCCTCAGGATACAAAGGTTCCTAAGTCATTTTACCACCTCTGGTCACAAGTCTAACAACATGATCGTTGTTCTTACCATTCATCTCATTAAGCAAATCATTTTGTGACTTAAGTACTTGTTCTACTTGACTAGTTGCCATGGAAGCATGTTTACTAATAAGATTAATATCATTAATAGTTCTACTCATATAATCACCTAAGCGATCAAGTATGTAAGCATTTTGTTTCAATTGTCTACTAACATAAGCATTGAAATTTTCTTGCTTGACAATAAAGTTATTAAACTCATCCAAGCATTGGCTAGCAGACTTATTATAAGGAATATCCCCTTCATTAAATCTATGGAGAGAATTTACCTCTACTACCTGTGTCGGGTTATCAAGACCATGTAATTCTTCAATAGGTGGTAGATTCTTAATATCTTCAGCTTTAATACCTTTTTATTTCTTAGGTTTCTTTGCCTCTTGCATATCATGAGGACTGAGAAATATAATTCCTCTTTTCTTCGGAGTGGGCTTTGGAGGTGGTTCGGTTATAGTCCAATAATTATCATTGCTCAATGTATTATTCAATAGTAGTTCAGCTTGTTCAACAGTTTGTTCCCTGAAAACACAACTAGCACAACTATCTAGGTGGTCCCTAGAAGCATCGGTTAGTCCATTATAAAACATATCAAGTATTTCATTTTTCTTGAGACGATGATCAGGCAAAACATTAAGTAATTGTAGAAGCCTCCCCCAAGCTTGTGAGAGACTCCCTTCTTTAATTTGCACAAAGTTAAATATTTCCTGCAAGGCGGCTTGTTTCTTATGGGCAGGAACATATTTTTTAGAGAAGTAATATATCATATCCTGGGGACTACGCACTCATCCAGGAGCAAGAGAATTAAATCATATCTTAGCATCACCCTTTAATGAGAAAGGAAACATCTTAAGAATATAGTAATAACGGATTTTTTCCTCATGAGTAAATAGGGTGGCTATATCATTCAATTTAGTAAGATGTGCCACAATAGTTTCAGATTCATAACCATGGAAAGGATCAGATTCAACCAAGGTAATTAACTCAGGATCGACAGAGAATTCATAATCCTTATCAGTAACAAACATAAGTGAAGTAGCAAACTTAGGATCATATTGCATTTGAGCATTCAAAGATTTTCCCTTCCACTTACATAGCAATTTCTTAAGATCATCTCCATCCTTACAAGCAAGAAAATACCTAGCTACCTCTCCCTCCATAAAATAAACCTTAGGTATATTAGGAAATTCATATCTAGGAGAGCTAGGTCTAATAGGTGTCTCATAGTGTTCAGTTTCAATAATTTCATCAGTTTCAGAAATATCATCTGTTTCAGCATTGACTCTAGCAATTTGTTCATCAAGAAATTCACCCAGTGGCACAATATTATCAAGCAAAGTATCATCATAAGCATCATGCATAGCAGAAGTGGCATCATAAGTTACTTACAACATATCCGAATCAATAGCAGGTGGTGGTGTCACAAATTTGCGCATAACAGAAGGTGAATCAAGTGCAGACCTAGATGGCAGTTCCTTACCTCCCCTCATAGTAGAGGGATACATCTTGGTTTTTGGATCTTTCAGATTCTTCATAGTGATCAACAGATATAAATCCCAAGTGACTCAAAGAATAGAGCAATGCTCCCCGGTAACGGCGCTAGAAAAAGGTCTTGATAACCCACAAGTATAGGTGACCGCGATAGTTTTCGAGGGTAGAGTATTGAACCAAAATTTATTGATTCGACACAAGGGGAGCCAAAGAATATTCTCGAGTATTAGCAGCTGAGTTGTCAATTCAACCACACCTGAAAGACTTAATATCTGCAGCAAAGTATTTAGTAGCAAAGTAGTATGGAAGTAACGGTAACAATGGTAAAAGTGACAGTAGCAGTTTTGTAGTGATTGTAACAGTCGCAACGGAGAAGTAACTTAGCAAGGATCAATATGTGAAAAGCTCATAGGCAATGGATGAGTGATGGATAATTATGTTACATGTCATTCATCATGCAACGGTTATAACATAGGCCGACACAGAACTAGCTCCAATTCATCAATGTAATGTACGCATGTATTCCATATATAGTCATACGTGCTTATGGAAAAGAACTTGCATGACATATTTTGTCCTACCCTCCCATGGCAACGGGGTCCTAATAGAAACTAAGGGATATTAAGGCCTCCTTTTAATAAAGAACCGGACCAAAGCATTAGCACTTAGTGAATACATGAACTCCTCAAACTACGGTAATCACCGGAAAGAATCCCAGTTATTGTCACTGACGGGGTTATTACATGTAGGTAGGCCAAAGCAATGGGGTTCTCACCTCCCGCTTCAAAGAAAAACTATGCAACCGGCTCTCCACGACCGGCTGGAGCCCGCCGACTCGAGCTATCACCGGCTGGCGACACGGACGGCTGCTCGAGGGGCCGGCTCGATCCCCGACCGACTGGGCGTGGCCGGCTGCCTCGAGGTCGCCTCTTCCGTTAACCCCTAGACGGACATGCAACGTCCCGTCCCTCTGTGCGCAAGTACGACGACAAGACGTGACCGCTACGATGGGCATCATTGTATCCATAGTGGCGGCTGACGCGTGGGTGCACATGGCTACAGTCCGGCCGTCTAGGCCGCTGACCTTGGCGAGTGTGACTGGGCGGGGAAACAGAGCCGGCACGCCCCTGCCCACTCGATTACCTGCCCCGGCATGGCCATAGTGCAGTCGGTCGTATCGGAGACTTCGGTTGGCTGGCACTAGATGATGCCTCCCGAGCGGCCCGTGCCGCAGCAGGTGGGCGAGGGCCAATCGCAGAGCTGGCTGGCAGGCCCTAGCGGGCGGTGGGACCGCAGGGCTGGTGGATCCTACGGGTGACAAGACGGCTCGAAGGGTGGGACCCCCTGGTCAGCCGAAGAGGCTGCCAGCTGGGTCCCCCACCTTTATACCTAAGGAATATTGTAAGTCGGGGGGTTGGCCTATAAAACCCCCCGAGCCCCCCATGCAACGAGGACAGACAACTCTCACACACATTCCCATGGGACACTTCTCTTATTCTCACACAGGATAGCGGAGGAAGGTGAGTCGGCTGCTCCCTCTTCCTCCTCTAGATGCAGCTCTAGGAGCATCCTGTATATACATCAATCCATCCAACTAGACCAAGCAGGACTAGGGGTGTTACCTCCCACGGAGGGCCCGAAACCTTGGTACGTCGTGTGTCACCACCACTCGTGCCCAATCTCGCACCCGGAGCCCGCCAGCGTCCTCCAGCCCCAACCAACTACGATAAGCCTACCCATGGCATCTATCGTGAGAAAATGACGATAGTCACCCTGGGGTCTCAGCCTCGCCGAAACTCCGTCCGTCGACGAGTACCCTAGCCAGGTGCTCGTCTGCGCGGGTCCGCCTATGGCTGTGGGCGCACTCGCTGCAACTCCGTCCACCAGCTCCCACGATCGCGTGGGGGCAATGGCCATAATCTTATCCACCTCCTTCGGATGTGCGCGGGCCGAGGCTAACGTCGCCGCCGCCCGCGTCGGCACCTCTGACCCGCTCGATGCGGCCCTTCGGGGCTTAAGCACCCCTATTGCCCCGACGGAAAACCCCGATGCCGCCGCGTCCTGTTCGGGGACGCCACTGCCCTCGCGGCCACGCGGCGCCGCATAGAGGCCGCCCAGCAGGAATACGCCTCCGCCTATGGTCTCACCCCGGCTGGCATTGAGCACAGCTGGCGTGGGGCTGTGCGTGACCGCGGTCGCATGGTCGTCGAGATCATGGGAGGCAAAATGCCCGTCTATGACACCCCCGCAGCCAACCTACGGGCCCTCAAGGTGGCCTACGAGAATTTGGCTACCTTGCAGGGCAAAGAACGTGCCGCCCACGAGCGTCACGTCAAGGACCTCATCGACGCCGCTGATGCGTAGCAGCATCTACTCACGGCTGGCGCTGCCGCCTCCGAAGGCCCCCGGCCCGAGCGCGAGGGCACGGGGACTGCTGGCCGTCAGTCGGCTCAGCCCTCCTGCTCCCCTCGCGTCTCCGGCCGCCGGGTCGAGGCTAGCCATCCCCAGCCCTCTCAACTGCCGAGGAGCGAGCTACCGGCTGTTAATAGCCGATGCTCGAACAACCGGCCTCGCAGCGGCCGCCAGCACGAGGCGCCAGTAGCTGGCAGCCGGCGTAGCCGTGGGCATACTCCTCCCCCGCGGCGTGAGCCGGAACAATTGGTTCCACTCTCCATCCGCCCTGAGATCTCAGCTCGGCTCAGTCCGCGCGTCCCCTATAGCGAAAACGATGCTCGTCTCCGCATCGACCGGCTCGCACAGTCGGCCCTCCTCGAGGAGGAGGGCTCGATTGGCCCGACCTGTTTCGGCCCCCGGATTTGCAACGAGCCGTTCCCAACCGGCTTCACCCTCCCCCGAGACACCCCGAAGTACAACGGGGCCGCCAAGCCCGAGGACTGGCTGATCGACTAAACCACTGCGGTCGGCATCGCCAGGGGGAACAAGCTCGTAACCGTTCTCTACGCCCCCCTCATGCTGATCGGCTCGGCCCACACCTGGCTTAACAGCGTGGCAGCCGGCAGCATCAACACCTGGATGGACTTCGAAGAAGCCTTCGTCCGCAACTTCATCGGCACCTACAAGCGGCTTGGCCGCCCTCGCTAACTCGTCATGTGTGTTCGCGAGTCCCTCCGCAACTACCTCACTCGATGGACCGAGCTCCGTAATTCCTGTGAGGGGGTGCAGGAGGTGCATGCCATACAACACTTCATCGAAGGCTGTCGAGACGGCACCCCCCTCAAGCACAAGCTTCTGTGCTCCGAGCCGGCCACACTTGCCGAGGTCATGACCAAGGCGGACAAGTACACCATGGCTAATTCAGCCATCCGGGTCAAGACGACCCCGCAGGCCAAGGCTACGACAACACCAGCAACGTCCTGGTCGGCTACCAACAATCGGCAGCCGTAAAACAACAAACGCAAGAACGACCAGCCGGATCCCCACTACGGGAGCCGGCAGGTCGCCACCATTGAGGAGCAGGATCTGGCTGTCCTGTCTTCCAGCCAGTGCTAGCGCACTGGCAAGGCTGCCTGGCAGCCGAAGCTTACATTCGAGCAGATGCTCGACCTCCCCTGCAAGAACCACTTAGGGGCCAAACCCTCTACGCACACGCTCCGACAGTGCAGCTTCTCACAGCGATTGACCCGGGGGAACGGCCTTCCGGCACCTCCTGCGCCACCTGCCCGTGCGTCGGTCCCGGCCCTAGCTGTCGCCCCGGTGCTGGCTCCGGCTCAGGCCCAGAATGATGGCCGCCTGATCGACCAGTTCCCTAACCAGGATGGCTGTTACGTCATCTTCACCAGTAAAGAGACGAGCAAACATGCTCAGTGTCGGCTCCATCGTGAGGTGAACGCCACCATGCCTGCAACTCCCCAGTTCATGCATTGGTCGGAGAAGCCGGTCACCTGGAGCCAGGCGGATCATCCCACCATGATGCCGACTCCCGGAAGCTACGCCCTAGTCCTCGAGCCCACCATCGCCATTGAGAAGCGCACCTGCTACTTTTCACATGTGCTGGTAGATGGTGGCAGCAGCATCAACATTCTTTACCTCGACATGATGCACAAGCTGGGGCTGAAAATAGAAGACCTACAGGCGAGCCGGACGGTCTTCCATGACATCGTACCTGGAAAGTCCTACTCCCCTGTCGGCAAGATCACGCTCAACATCCTCTTCGGTGGACTCGGCCACTTCCACCGCGAGCCGGTGCTTTTTTGAGGTCGTGGACCTCACAAGTCCCTACCACACGATGTTGGGCCGGCCGACCCTTGTCAAATTCATGGCGGTCCCCTATTACGCCTACATCAAGCTCAAGATGCCGGGCCCCAAGGGAATCATCACCATCGCGGGAGACTACAAGATGTCGATCGAGTGTGCTCGAGATGGCAACCGACTGGCCGAGGCCCTAGAAATCGCTGAGGAGAAGTGGCAGCTCGACCAGCTCGTGGCCCTTGCTGCCAGCCAGCCAGCCGTGTCGGCTCCCTCCTCGCAATGCGTTAGCGAGGCCTCCTTCCAGCCGTCCAAGGACACCAAGCAAATCCCGCTCGACCCGGCCAACCCGGCTCAGTGCGTCACCATAGGCTCCTGCCTCGGCAGCAAATAGGAACGCAAGCTCGTCGACTTCCTCCATGAGAATCGGGACATCTTTGCATGGTCCCCCAAGGACATGCCGGGTGTTCCGAGGGAGTTCGCCGAGCACAAACTACACGTCCGGCCAGACGTCAAGCCGTTCAGGCAACCCCTACGCCGTTTCTCCGAGGAGAAGCGACGTACTATAGGAGAAGAGATCGCCGGCTGCTAGCAGCCGGGTTCATCATGGAAGTGTTCCACCCGGACTGGCTAGCCAACCCAGTCCTGGTGCTGAAGAAAAACAAGACCTGGAGCATGTGCATCGACTACACTAGCCTAAAGAAGGCATGCCCCAAGGACCCATTCGCCCTATTGCGGATCGATCAAGTCATCGACTCCACGGCCGGCTACGACTTGCTGTCCTTCCTAGATGCCTACTCCGGCTACCACCAGGTCAAGCTGGATCCGGAAGACCGGCTCAAGACCTCCTTCATCACGCCCTTCGGAGACTACTGCTACATAACCATGTCCTTCGGCCTGAAGAACGCAGGCGCCACCTTCTAGTGGTGCATGCAGAAGTGCCTCCTGCCTCAGATAGGCAGGAACATCCACGTCTACGTCGCCGACATCATCGTCAAAACCAAGAAGCACTTTTGCCTCCTCGACGACCTCCGAGAGACCTTCGCGAACCTGTGCGAATACAAGATCAAGCTCAACCCAAAGAAATGCGTCTTTGGCGTCCGAGCCGGCCAGCTCCCAGGTTTCTTCGTGTCTGCCCGCAGTATCGAAGCTAACCCCAAGAAGATTAGCGCAATCGAGCTCATGCCCAAGCTGATCCGACTCCATGACGTCCAGAAATTCATCGGCTGCCTCGCCTCGCTCAGCCGGTTCATCAGCCGACTGGGAGAGAAGGCCTTTCCCCTCTACGGGCTCCTTCGCAAGACGACTTTGGTCTAGCCGGGTCATACCAAGAAGCCGGGCATGTTCGATTGGCCCGACGAGGTAGACGAGGCCTTCCGTGGCCTCAAGAAGGCTCTCACTCGTGTGCCCATCCTGGCCGCACCGGCTGAGAAGGAACAATTGCTCGCCTACATCGTGGTGACCACCCGCGTCATCAGTGTCATCCTGGTGGTCGAGCAGGCAGAGGAGGGCAAGTCCCTACTGGTCCAGCGTCCCGTCTATTACCTCAGCGAGGTCCTCTCCACACCCAAGCAGAACTACCCTCACTACCAGAAGATGTGCTACGGCATTTACTTCGTCGCCAAGAAGGTCAAGCAGTACTTCCAGGAGCACACCATCACCGTGGTGAGCTCGGCCCCGCTCGGCGAGATCATGAGTGGCTGGGACTCCACCGGCCGGATCGCCATCGTCCTCGCTGATCATGAGATCCGGTATGAACCTCGCACTGCCATCAAGTCACAGGCGTTAGCTAACTTGCTCGTTGACTGGGCGGAGACCGAGTTCGTGCCGCCTCCCGCAAACTCCACGCATTGGTGGTTGCATTTTGATGGCTCAAAAATGAGGACCGGCCTGGGTGTCGGCATAGTCCTCTCCTCTCCAAAAGGTGACCAGCTCAAGTACGCCCTCCAGATCCACTTCACCGCCTCCAACAATGTGGCCGAGTACGAGGCCATCGTCCATGTCCTCCGGCTCGCCAAGGAGATCGGCATCAGGCACATGCTATGGTTCAGCGACTCCGACCTCGTGGTGTAGCAGGTCTCTGGAGAATGGGACACCAGGGACGCCAACATGGACAACTACCGCTTCCTTGTACAACAGCTCACCGGCTCCTTTGAGGGTTGTGAGTTTCATCATGTCCCACGGGCGGATAACAAGGCGACCGACGTGCTAGCAAAGATCGGCTCCACCCGGCAGGCCATCCCAGCCGATGTCTCCCTCGAGCGGCTGCTCAGGCCGTCGATCAAGCCTTCCCCGGAATTGAAATCCATCTTCATTCCGGCAGACGCTGCCGGCCCATCAATGGCCCCGACTACCCCTCCGGGATCTTTGCCACCGGCTCCCACAACCCTGGACGCCTTGTCGGTACCAGTTGAGCCGGCTACATCTGAGGCCGCCGGCTCCAACGACGCAGTCATCATGATGATAATCAATGAGCCGGCTCTCGGGGGCTGGCGAGCCGGTCCCGGGGGCTGATCATCCAGGCCCAGGGGCTCCCGAGCCGGCCCCCGTCTCGGCTCCCTCGTGGGCCCAACCTATCTTGATGTTCCTTCTACGTGGCGAGCTCCCCCCAGACGAGGCCTTGGCAAGGCAAATTCAGCGTCGGGCCTCGGCATACAACATTGTCAACAACGAGCTCGTACATCGCAGCACCACCAGCATCTTTTAGCAATGCGTCAAGCCAGAAAAGGGTCGGGAGATTCTCCTCGACATCCACCAGGGTGAGTGCGGGCATCACGCCGCCTCCAGGACCCTGGTGGCCAAGGCCATCTGCCACGGCTTCTACTGGCCCACTGCTCTCGAGGCGACCAAGAAATTGGTCAACGAGTGCGAGGGCTGTCAGCGCTTCAGCATGCAGAGCCACCTACCGGCATCAGCCCTCCAGACCATCCCCCTCTCGTGGCCCTTTGCCGTCTAGGGGCTGGACATGGTGGGTCCCTTCAAGACCGCATGAGGCGGCATGATACATTTGTTGGTGGTTGTCAACAAATTCACCAAGTGGATCGAGGCACGACCAATCAAAAAGCTGGACGGCCCCACGGTCGTCCGGTTCATCGATGACATCACGGTTCACTATGGCGTCCCCCACATCATCATCACCGACAATGGCACGAACTTTGCCAAGGGCGCGCTCGCACGTTTCTGCTCCAAGCAAGGAATCCGGCTCGACCTGGCCTCCGTCTCTCATCCATAGTCAAACGCCCAGGTGGAGAGGGCAAACGACCTCATCCTGTCCGACATCAAGCCCCGGCTTGTGACCCTGCTGGTAAGGTCAGCCGGCTGCTGGATCGACGAGCTGCCGGCTGTCCTTTGGAGTCTCAGGACCACCCCCAACCGATCAACCGGCTACACGCCTTTCTTCCTTGTATACGGGTCCGAGGCGATCATCCCCACCGACATTGAGTTCGACTCGCCTCGGGTTGCCCTATACACGGAGAAGGATGCAAAGGAGGCAAGAGAAGACATCATCGACTTACTCAAAGAAGCCCGCGAACTGGCCTTGAGCCGGACGGCAATCTACCAGCAGAAGCTCTGGCACTACCACAGCAAGTGGATCCGGCTACTCTCCTTTCGTGAAGGGGACCTGGTGCTCAGGCGGATCCAGCGAACAGCCGGGCAACACAAGCTGTCCTCCCCATGGGAGGGCCCGTTCATCGTTAGCAAGGCATTGCACAACAATGCATACTATCTAATAGACGCCTTGAAGCCGCAGAAGCGCAAAAGAGACGCCTCTGGCAAGGAGACCGAGCGCCCGTGGAACGCGGCGCTCCTCCGTCATTTTTACTGCTGAAAAGACCAATGTATGTATGTATCCCTTCCCTTTTGGGCTTATGAATGCAATGGGTGCCCTAGGCCGGCTCTTGGGGCACACCCTTTTTGTTTCCATCGAAGGTCTCTTCACTCACTGGCTCCCCGACCCGGCTCCTGGGCCCGGGGGCTCGCTGGCTGGACCTAGGTCACCTCTTTTAAAAATTGACCAAGTAGTATGAGCCGAGCAAGCCCTCCCACCCCTCCCAGCTACAGATCCGGCTCCCAGCTGTCCAGCTGATGGGGCCTCGGGGAAGCAAAGCTTAGCACACATGAAAGATTGATCACAAAGGAGAGGCTGGCTAGGCCCTGCCGGATCACCGCCTCGTCTCTGCCACTCTACTTATCCTAAAAAGCTCTCGTGGTTCATAAGTTCAGAACCGGCTCCCTCGAGGCGGACGCCCCGACCTAGCTATAGACCGACTCCTAGCTGTCGGGATGGCAGCGCTGAAACCAAAGGGGAAAGGGGGCGGAATAAACGGAACCGAAAGGGCAAAAAGGGTAAGGACGAGCAAGCACACGCAATAAGGCAAACACATCAAATATTCACAGTACGAATTTTAAAGACAAAAGAGGCCCACGGCCATCATGGTTCATTACATTACGCCCCCAATTGGTGGACTTGAGCCTAACATGCAGGAAAAAGAAAGAAAGATAAAATGCCCGGGGGCTCAGGCCACCGGTGCGTCACCAGCCGACGCACCTCTAGCCGGCGCGTCGCTGGGCGGCTCGACTCCCGTCCCGGAGGTGGTTGCGGCCTTCGGCTCGGCCTCCTTGGCCTTCGAGGCAGCTTCCGCGGTCCCAGCCGTCTCGCCGCTCGAGTCAATGCTCTCATCGGCAACCTCCTCGTCCGCCGAACCTTGGGGGACGCCAAAGGAGTCTTCAGGCACCGGCTCGCCGTCCTTGCCAAGGGCCGGCATGAACTCATCCGCATCGACGTATGACGCGAGCTCGTAGGCCCGATGGACGAGGGCTGGCTCACGGGCCTCCCACTCCTCGGCCGGCTTGTCCCGCATAGTGGCCAGCGAGCCCAAATCCACGCCATGATGCCACGACGTGACGAACCGGAGCGCCATCTGCGCGCTGGCTCGGGCCGCTGACACCTTCCAGGCCTCGAGCCGGCCACGACATGCTCCAGCCACAAGGCCACGCGGTTCGCCGGAACTCCGCCGCGGTCCGGCCATAGGGCGGCGATGACCTCCTTGCCGGTCGTCTTCAGCCGCTCCAAGCTCTGCTCATGGTGGATCAGCCAGTTTTCAATGGCGAGCCCAAGCTTCGCCCCATCCCACGTGGTGTCCTCCTCGATGGAGCGCTCGTGCTCCTGAAGGCATGCCCGGTGCTCCTCGATGGCACGCTCAGCATGGCGCTGGGTTTCCGGGAAGCGCCCTAAGAAAAGAATGGGAAGAAGAGAAAGAAGGGAAAATCAAATACAAGAGCCAGCAAAGGAAAAAGAAACTGACTGGAAAAAGGAAAAGTAGACACTTACATTCAAGGGAGTCATCCACCTCGATGGCAAAGTGGAGCGACGAGTTTTTCTCCCACGCCAATGCCGCCTCCACCTCGGCAAGGGAACCCTTAAGCCCCTCAAGCGTCCTCTCAAGGCGGGTCACTTCGCCTTGGAGGGCGGCGGTTCGCTGGGCGGCGTCAGCCGCCTCCTTGACGGCCGCCTCCGTGGCTGCCACCTCCCACGCCACGTCGGCCTTGAGGTGGTCCTGGGCCGCCTCTCCGTCCACCAGCAGCGCGGCCAGCCGGTCCTTCTCCTGCGTGACCGCCTGGACGCTTTGCGCCAGCCGGTCCCGCTCGGAGACGACCCCGGTCTTCTCCACCCGAAGGGCGGTCAGCTCGTCTACAAAAACAAAACAGGCGTCAGCCTGCCCTTCTACCTCCGCTCCGGCTGCCAAGCAGCTGGCCCGGCTCCCCGGGGCTACGTGCCCCTCCCACAAGACTTAGCATACCTTGCGCCCGCGTCAACTCCTCCTCCAGCCGGTAGAAGCCATGCTGGTCGCGGTCATGGATGGCAACAACCTCCTCGAACAACTTCTACCATTGGGAGTTCCCCTCCTGTCACACGAAGCCAAAGTCAAAAGACGCTCAAGGAGATCCAGCCCGGCTGTCCGTCAGCCGGTTAGCCGGCCTGCATCTCGAGGGCTACACCGAGTCGGTGCGCTTGCGTGCCCCCACTGAAATTTCTAACAAAGGCGACCATGTTTACCTTCGCACGCTGCCGGGTGGCATCAGCCACCTCTACGAACCGGGCTAGCTCCTGGCAGCACCGGTCCAGAACACTATCCAACTCCCCAAACGAGGGGACTGGGGCGCCTATCGAGGGAACCAGAATGGTTGGGACGCGCGCCAGTGCGTCCCAGTCCCCGAGCACCTCCTGCATGGTCCTCAGGGTCCTTTGGGGCCGGCGGCCGTTGCTGCCCGTATCCGGGCTCGCCACGGTGCCGGCCGTCGGGGGTGTGTTGATGATGGCAAGAGCCCGAGAGTCGCCTCCTCCCCCTGCGCTCGGTGCCATCACTGCCACCTCTTCCCGCCGCTCCGACGCGATGATTGTGATAGACGACACCTCTGTCTCCATGGACGCCGCCTCCCGCGCGGCCTCCAACGTCGCCTCCGGGGCCACCGGAGCCTCCGGCACGTCGACCCGGGCTAGCTCGGCCACGGGCGGTGTCACGACCGGCACCTCCGGCCGGGTCGCCTCGTGGGCCGGCTCCGTTGCCGCCGCCCTCGCTCGGGCCACCTCCTCCATGGACGGAGGTGCAGGCGGCTCCATAGCCGCCCCTCGCGGCTCACTCGACAGGGCCCTCGACAGACGGGTCGATTCCGCCGTCGAGTCCGATGCCCGCGCGGGGTCCGCGGACCTGCTCTGCCTCCTGCCGCTCGAAGTCCCGAAGTGCGAGGCCCCGCCTTGCGTTCCGGACTTTGAGGCTCGCAGATTCGCGGGCCTCCTCTTCTCCCTCCCCTGGGTGGCCGCGTGCTCGCGAGCCAGCCGGCTGGCGGCATCCATCGGATCCCCCGCCGGCTCTCCCTCGTGGAGCTCGATGGGGTCCCTGTGGTGCACAAGGGTTAATCACCCACCGGCTCGTGACCCGGAAGGACACACACGCAAGAAAAATAAAAACTTACCCGATGATGAGGGGAAAGGACCGCTTGGCGCGTGCCGCTGGCTTCCGCGTGGCCACCTTCACTCGCTTATGGACGGGTGGCGGGGCCACCGGCTCCTCCTGAGTGGGCCTCTTCGCCCGTCTGGCGGCTCCGACTGCCGAGGCTTGAGCCGGCCGCTCCTCGCTCCGCCCACGCTGGCCCTGTTGAGCTGAGGAAGGAGGCACGCAGAATCATCACATCATTGTCATCATCATCGTCATCATTCGTCCTGTCCCTGATCGTGGGAACAATAGTGAACTCACCAGCTCCGTTGGGCTCCCCGGCTACACCGGACCCTCTGGCTCCGCTAGGGTCGCCGGCTCGCGGGTCTGCCGGCTCCTCGACTCCTCCTGAGGAGTCCACTCCCTCTTCTGGCGGGCCTCCCCGGTCATAGTCTTCAAAGTCAGAGTGTTCGTGCTCCGCCTCGAAGATTTGGGGTGTGGTCCGTCCGGCGTGTTCTGTCGCACCAATAGCTGCAGTCAGCACGACAAAGTCAGGTCTGCTGTCGGCTACCGGCTGGCGAGAATCGAACAAAGAGAAGCCGTCACGTCGAAGACTTAACAGGGGGATGGTTGATGCGGTCGTACAACTCCATGACAAATGTCCACGACGCGGGCTTCAGCTTGAACGTCGTGAGGGTGTTCACCCGCTTTGCCATGTGAGCCGGCGTTAGGACGACGGTGGTCAGCCGGCAGGGGTCCCGGCGGTCGGACATGTCGCAGATCTGGTGCAGCCTCAACTAGAGGGGCAGCACCCGATGCGAGATGTAGGTCGCCACCAGATCGGATGCGACCAACCCCTCGGCACTCTTCAGCTGCGTGAGCCGACCGAGCTCCGCCAGAGCCACGCCATGCGAGGCGGCTCCCAGCCAGTTCAGCCCGGAGGACTGCACGTTGATGCCCCCGCAGGCACTTCTCTTCAGCGCCTTGAGGTAGAAGAGGGCATTGAAGAAAAGGGAGGACCCCCAGGTACCCCTCACACAGCGTCACGAAGCCGGCGAGGTAAAGAATTGCGTTGGGGCCGAGGTGGTGCGGCTGGAGGTCGAAGGTAACCATGAGCAGTCGGAAGAAATGGCTCGCCGGGAGCCCGAAGCCATGGGAGAAATGCCAGATGAAGACGATGTGCTCTCCAGGCTGCGGCGCCGGCACCACCTCATCGCCCGGCGCGCGAGCGACCACGCGCTCCGTCGGTGGCAGCATGCGCGCACGGTAGAGGTCCGTGATGTCCCCCTCAGTGATGATGGATCCGGCCTAGCTTACTCCGCGCCCGTCGACCATTGTGGCGGAACGGTGGCGTGCAGGCGCGTTTGCGAGCTCGGGAGTGGAGTTGCGCGAGGGGGAGAGGCAAGCAACGAAGGCAAGAAGATGAGGCAGCAAGGGGGCGATTGGATGTGGGTATCTCCGCCCCTGCCCTTCCTCCCCTTTTAAAGGGGAGGCCACGACCGGGGGACGTGGGGATTAATTGCGCCAACTCCGCCGGAAACTCTGCGCATGTACGAGCGGCTCGGGCTATAACGGCCACTTCGGGGCGTAGAGGATCCTGGCCTGCGCCCCGAGGCCTACTAGGCTACGCCCGAGGCCTAGCAGGCTAGGCCCAGGGCGATGTCTCGTCTCCCCGCGTGCGCGGGGCCCACCACATCATTACTCGCCGCGTGGCGCGCGGCAGGCTGGCCTGGGACCCGGGCGACGCGCCGGAACTCGAGGCATTGGGTCCAACTCCCGACCCGTTTGGCTCTTTGTTTTCGCGCCGGTGGCGGCTACCGCTGGGGGGAAGCCGTCAGCTCCCCTCCGTCTGCTGAACGCGGGCCCCTGCCGGCTTCGGGGACTACTGACGGGGTTATGACCCCTAGGTAGGCCAAAGCAACGGGGTTCTCACCTCCCGCTTCAAAGAAAAACTATGCAATCGGCTTTCCACGACCGGCTGGAGCGCGGCCGGCTCGAGCTATCACCACCTGGCGACACGGATGACTGCTCGAGGGGATGGCTCGACCCCTGACCGGCTGGGCATGTCCGGCTGCCTCCAGGCTGCCTCCTCCGTTGACCCCGAGACGGACATGCAACGTCATCTCCCTCTGCGCGCAAGTACGATGACAAGACGTGACCGCCACGACGGGCATCATTGTAGCCATAGTAGCCGCTGATGCGCGGGTGCGCATGGCTATAGTCCGGTTGTCCAGGCCGCTGACCTTGGCGAGTGTGACCGGGCGGGGAAACAGTGCCGGCACGCCCCTGCCCACTCAATTACCTGCCCCGGCGTGGCCACAGTGCAGCCGGCCGTACCGGAGACCGCCTCGGCCACCAGAGCCCCTCGGCAATTCGCCCCATCTGGACCTTCCTCCACCTCGTCGGCGCCTCTGCTGGCACCGCGGTGTGCCGCTGGTGCTCTTCCTCCTCTCCCCCTTCTTCCCTGTGCCCTCTAGCGCTGTAGCCGGACCTGTCCGAGCCGCTGCCACCGCCAAGCTCGTTGTGGCCGTCGTCTCCGGCGACGCCAAGCCCCCAGACCAGCCCCACTTGACGCAGTCGAGCACGGGCTCCCTTCTAGTGCCCTCTGCGCGTGAAACTATGCCCTGTGGCACATTTTCGGCCAACTCCGGTGGACCTCCGCCGCGGGTTTGGTCGCCGCCGGCCCCTCTCTGGTGGGCACCGACGTGGGCGGCCGATTAGTGTTAATCGGCCTGGCTAATCAAGCCATTAGCCACTGACAGCAGGCCCCACAGAGGGTCAAACCCTTGGTTAGCATGGGGAATTAGCCCCTGACGCTGACATGAGGGCCCCACCCTGTCAGGTTTGACCTGGCCGGGTTAGCTGACCTGCTCACGTCCTAGTGACGTCAGGCTGACATATAAAATGAATTTTTAGTATAAAATAATTCAGAAATTCCATAAAATGTTTAAAACTTCAAAAATTCATATAAATTATTCTGTAAATCAGATGAAAATAATTTATATATGAAAATTTGTCAAAAAAAGCAATGAATCCAATGGTGTTATTATCATGCATGTTAGAGAAACCTACGTAGATGAACATTGACATTTACTAATAGGTTAATATATGGTATATGAAATGGAGAATGACTTTTAACCTATATACAAACTTCCTTCATTTAACATGGACAATAGTTGCATTAGTTCGTCCATACATGCTGCCATGTCATGATCATGCATCATATTGTTGTACTTGCGTGTATTGATTGTTATTTATCTGCATTGCGGTAGGCCCTGTTTCTGAGGATACCTCCGAGTATTCCAACGAAGGAGAAAACCTTTCCGCTACCCAGCAAGGCAAGCAACCCTTTCGATCATTCTGATAACATCCCACTCTCTCGCTCCTGCTCTTGTTTATTGCATTAGGAAAAACGTTCACTTGTGTGTCATACACGGTAGATGAACCTATTCTTTGCATGACTTGTCATTGTCACAGTAAATAGCTAAGTCTTGCAACCTAGCATACCTGGTAGATGCTTGTGCCATGATGTGCTTAGCTTACCTTGCCTGCAATGCTTGCTATGCTTAGAGTTGTGTTAGGTCTGATTCATCTAGGTGATGAACTGGAGTGAAATAATGATGTTCTGATGTGATAAGCTTATGATGAACTCGAGTTGGTAAAGGTAGCAATGAGAGGCTATGTAGGACTACATAGCGGGTTGTCTCATTGGGACCATTCTTAGGAACTGAGTTCCGTGTTTGTGATCCAAGATTAGTTGCTACCACACATTAGGTTCCGATAACTCGACCCGTCTCGACTTATCAGTCGCTTAGTCCTTGGTCTAGGAGTTGCAAGTAGTTTCTAGTGTTTATAGTTTGCTGGAGGCCGTGCATAGCACTGACCCTAGGGGTGGGTTACGACGCGGTAGGCAGTGGCACAGTGTACCAAGGGTCACCCGAATGGTGGGCTTGGGAACCCTCCGCACATCATTTGGGACCATAGCGGAAACTTCGGCCGGACTTCCGTGCGGGTTCAGTCTCATATAGGCGATAGCCTGGACTAGAGGTCTTGTGTGATTGACGGTCGTGGCCGACTGCCTCGCTGGGCTTCCGCTTGAAGGTTGCCGAGGTGCATGGTTTTATGAGCACACAACGATAAGTGGCGATAGCGTGTGTGAAGAAGTACACCCCTGCAGGGTATGAAACTATTCGAATAGCCGTGTCCTCGGATATGGACTACTTGGAAAGCTTATGCTATTCATAGATAATTAAATGGATACTCATAAAAATATCAAGACAAGTGTGAGTACCGTGGATGGCACTCTCGTGGGAGACGGAAGTGAATCGATGGTGACGTATTGATGTGGAGTTAGTGGACTCGTGTGCGATATCTAAAATCTAAACAAAGAGTTAAAATTGTGTAGTGTAGGTTAGCCACGAGTCAAAGCTGGCATTGTTGCATAAACTCCACCACTCCCCTTGTTGATACATGAGCATGAATAGTTTAGGTCTGATTTAAAGACTTGCTGAGTACGTTTGTACTCACGTTTGCTTAATAAATGTTGCAGATGAGACTCAGGACCCATCAGGTGGGTTCTATCTAGATGTCGACGATGCCGAATAGCTCGTGTCCCAGCTACGACCTTATGCCCTATGGCGGGCTGTAGATAGTCAGGCCATGTGCCTTTTTACCCCTTTCATCTGTCTGTACTTAGACAGCTTTATGCTTCCGCTTGGTTTGTATGAACTTGCTTGTATGACTTGAGTGTCGGGTCATGTGACCCCTACCTGTAAGAATATATTATGCAAGGCTCTTCTGAGCCTCTTAAATAAAAGTTGTGTTGATGTATGGTTATATTGTGATGCCTTAGTTGTATCTATGCATATCGGGCATGTCGTGCGTACGGGTGACGTGTAACGGTATGTATGGGATCCGACACCTAGTCGTGTGCCTTTAGTAGTACTCTTTATGGGAAATTGCCTATTTTTGCTTCCACCGAGCCTTGGTAGCTTGCTACTGCTCCAGACACATTGATTGACCGGCATGTATCCTTCTTTGTTGCTGTGTCTGTCCCTTCGGGGAAATGTCTCGCAGTGTAATGGAGTCCCCGTAGCCTGCTACGACTTGTCTACGTGAAGTGATGACATTTATGTCTCACGGCGTATGGAGTCCTTGTAGCTTGCTATGACTCGTCTACACACGCTTGAGGCCGACACCTGCATTGCTGGGTTACGTATGCCTGTTTCTGTACGGATGTGCCACTTGGGTTCTATGACTAGTCATGTCGGCCCGGGATCTGTGTCGTTTGATTGCTAGCGACATGTTCACATACGTGAGCCAAAAGACGCAAACGGTCCCGGCTAAGGTAAGGCTGTAGCCGTGGAGCTTACCGTGCGTGAGGCCGCAAAGTGATGTGATATGTTATAGTCTAGATTCATAT
Organism: Hordeum marinum; assembly: GCA_022496015.1. Taxonomy (NCBI): domain Eukaryota; kingdom Viridiplantae; phylum Streptophyta; class Magnoliopsida; order Poales; family Poaceae; genus Hordeum; species Hordeum marinum. The sequence continues at coordinate 111,768,361 of CM039673.1, forward strand.
GACATAGGATTGGGGTCCTGACAGCGTTGGTATCAGAGCCTGACTAACTATAGGACTACCAAGCCAAACCGGTCGAAGTTGAGTCTAGAAACAGTATAGAAAAGTAGGGGAATTGATTGTGGAAGGGAACGTAAGGCTCTTTTTACTCCTCCTCCCTAGTTATTCTATTCTGAGTCATTCTCATCTTTTCTACGGGGATAAGAACTAGGCTTCTCATCTATTGCTTAGGATGATGAGTTACTAACCATGGACTATTAGCTAGCTTGTATGCAAGTGAATGTCGGTATTTGAGTATTGTTGGTGTGACAAACAGATGGAGAAGAGATTTGAGTCTAGATAGTCGAGTGGTTATGCTTTTCCAATCTTTTGCAGTTGTCTCAAAATCCTTTTTGAGAAATTACAGTCGTTATGCTGTCTAATTTCTGCTAGAATCTCTAATGTCTTTGCATCATTCTCTGTTTCAGATGCCGCCTCGTCCTTCTCGTTAGGTGGCCCGTCTGACCAGGTGCATCGATGTACTGGGTCACACGGCCATGTTGGTTAGAGTTATGATGGAGGCTGGTTACCGTTGGTACCCAGAGTACATAGTGGAGGAACAGTATCGAGATTTCAACCAGAGCCAGTATCTATGTACTGTTAAGATATATCCTTCATATGCTGGAGCTGTAGAGCCGCTCCACTGGACTTATGGATCAGGTGTCACCATTGACATGGCCATTCAGGAGGCCGCCTATACCATGCTGACTATCATGAGGTTTCACCATGGTCTGCCTCAGAACACAGAGTTCTGTTATGTTCCTGCTTCTTTGGGAGGAGAGGATAGCTATCTTAGCGCAGCCTACTATGATCATTCTCATGAGGACCCTAGGCTGCAGGTGACCGCTCAGATGTTGGAGAACAGGGATCGTGATGCACATGCCCTACACATGGAGCTTTATGCTACCCATGCACGTCTTTCGATAGCCCTGACGCAGCTAGCACCTGTCGTGCAGACAGGCTATGGAGATTTGGAGATGCTGAACCCATCGCGGACTCATCTGCCAGCACGCGTAGACTGGCCCGATGTTGGAGGCATCACCCCTCTTTGAGGACCCCTGTTGCCGCCAACAAGGGGACCAAAGCCACATCCGTGTCCTTACAGTTTCCAGGGATCACATGCTAGAGTGTTTCTAGATCCTCAAGTTCAGCTCCCAGGTCACGGGGGTAACCTATATGAGGCATTCTACGGTGATGCTTGAGTACGTGGATGTTCGTACTAGTATGGTAGTAGTTGTATCGCCACAATCCTGCGTGTCTTGTGGGATATGACTGAGGTTGAGAGTTGAGTTCCAGAGGTGTAGATAGATAATGTATAGAAAGCTTGTAATGCCTCCTATGAGTTGTGTCATCTCTCTGTAGTTTGTATTTCAGCTTGGGCTTGTACTGAACTTTGTCATGGTGTGTATGAATCATGGTGTTCATATGGCAGTTGTTTTACTATGATGATCGGGTGTTTACCCTGCATGCCATGTTGTCCAGTACATTCCTTATCTCATGTCTTAGAGTTGATGTCCTCTATGTCTAAGCTATGGGTTTGTTTTCCCAGGATGGTGGCAACTAGGAATAACCCCATGCCTTCCCCCGAGCAGGGCGAGGGAAGTCGACCAAGGCAAGAGAACCTGCCACACACGCCCTCTTTGGTGGAAGTGATGCTTGAAGCTGAACGTAACAAACGGGAGACCAACAGGCTGTTGGAACGAATTGAGCAGAACACAGCGCGTGCTCCCCGCAATGATCACAATGATGGCGTGTCTCTCGGTGATTTAGTCAAGCTGTGCCCACCTAAGTATCATCATTCGGTCGACCCGCTCGACGCGGATGACTGGCTGACCAGCATGTTCCGCAAGATCCGAGCTGCCAATGTATCTGAGGCCAACAAGGTGACCTTTGCTACTTACTTTCTGGAAGGACCCGCCAATATGTGGTGGGAAAACTATGAAGCCATGCGTCCCGCAGGCCCCGCACCAACTTGGGTGGAATTCAACGTGACATTCTATATCCATCACATCCCGGAAGGGCTGATGGATCGCAAGAGAGAGGAGTTCTATGCTTTCACCAGGGGTAGACTGTCAGTGGATGCCTATAGCCGTGAGTTCGGCAATCTTGCTCGCTATGCTCCGAAGGAAGTTTCAACTGATGCCAAGAAACAAGCTAGGTTCCGCAAGGGACTTAGTCTTGAGCTCCGTCGAGATCTGTGCCTGCATGAGTGCACAACCTTCCAGGCTCTCGTCAACAAGGTTATCAATGCCGAGACTGGGTAGACTGACTACAAGGCAACCAGGAAGCACAACCGTGACTTCAGCCCTGCATTTGGCTCGGGTTCCAACAAACGTCGTGTGTTGGTGCGCAACGCAGCTCTGCCGCCAAGGTACACCGTGAGGCAATCCTTCCAGGTGCCTCGCCCAGCTCGGCCCAACCCTCCAACCAGGCCATTTGGAGGTCCTCCTGCCAATGTTGCTCCCCGTGCTACCGTTGTTTGCTATAAATGTGGGGAACCAGGACACTACTCCCGTGAGTGTCCTCAGAACAATGCTAAGCCAGCTGGACGTGGGAAGCCAGGAAAAGCCTTCTATGTGAAGCCAGCTCCTGCTCATGGACGAGTGAACTATGTTTCGGCCGAGGAAGCCCTTGAGGATCATGATGTTATCGTAGGTATGCTTCTTGTCAATAGTCATCCAACATCTATTCTATTTGATACTAGGGCATCTCATTCTTTCATCTCAGAAAGTTATGCACAGTTGCATAACATGTCATTTTGTGATATGCCTACTCCTTTAGTAGTTCAGACTCCTGGTTCAAAATGGCAAACTTCTAGGGTAAGCCATGACAATGAGATTTTTGTGGATAGGCTAGTCTTCCTAGCATCCTTGATAGCCCTCAAGTCTTCGGACATCAATATCATCTTAGGCATGGACTAGATGAAAGCCCACTATGCTAAGATTGATACTCATACTAGGAATGTTCAACTTACACATCCCTCGGGTGAGATAGTTAATGTCTCCACTCGAGAAGCCAAGTGCCAACTCTATTCTCTCAATGCTAGCCCTCTTCCAGAATTAGAAGATATTCCGGTAGTACAAGACTTTCCGGATGTCTTTCCAGAAGAACTGCCAGGAATTCCACCTGTCAGAGATGTTGAGTTTGTGATAGAGCTCATCCTAGGGACTGTCCCAATAGCCAGAAGACCCTATAAGATGGCACCCTTAGAACTAGCTGAACTTAAGATTCAACTCGATGAGGCTTTGAAGAAAGGTTTCATCCATCCTAGTTCTTCTCCTTGGGCTTGCCCCGTCCTCTTCGTCAAGAAGAAGGATGGATCGGATCAGATGGTTGTGGATTATCGGCTAGTGAATCTGGTCACCATAAAGAACAAGTATCTACTCCCTAGGATCAACGATTTGTATGATCAACTCGCTGGATCCTCTGTCTTCTCCAAAATGGATTTGAGGTTGGGATACCATCAAATCAGAATTCAAAACAGGGACATTCCAAAAATGGCTTTTGTTACTCGCTATGGCCAATACGAGTACACCGTCATGTCCTTCGGTTTAACCAATGCCCCATCCACCTTCTCTCGCTTGATGAATTCGATCTTCATGGAGTGTCTGGATAAATTTGTCATGGTTTACCTCGACGATATACTCATCTACTAAAAGAACGAACATGAACATGTCGAGCATCTAAGGCTGGTATTGATGAAAATTCGACAGCATTGTCTGTACGCCAAATTCTCCAAGTGTGAATTTTGGTTGCCAGAAGTGACCTACCTAGGCCACATAATCTCTGGTAAAGGTATTGCTGTCAATACCGAGAGAGTTCAGGCCGTCCTTGATTGGACTCAACCTGAGTCGGTTAAGCAAGTTCGGAGTTTCCTTGGCTTAGCGAGCTATTGTCATTGCTTTGTCAAGAATTTCTCCAAGGTTGCAAAACCTCTAACTGAACTCCTCAAGAAAGATAAAAAGTTCGAGTGGACTCCACAATTAGAGCACAGTTTTCAGGAGTTGAAACGATGACTGACCTCTGCTCCCGTTCTGGTGCCACCAGATTTCTCTAAGGACATTATTATCTATTGCGACGCCTCACGACAAGGATTAGGTTGCTTTCTCATGCAATAACATCATGTGATTGCATACGCTTTTTGACAGTTGCGTCCACATGAGGATAATTATCCAACACATGATCTTAGCTTGCAGATGTGGCCCATGCATTGAAAACTTGGCGACATTACCTTCTGGGTAATCGCTGCAAAATTTACACTGATCACCAAAGTATGAAATATATTTTGACCCAACCGGATTTCAAACTCAGGCAAAGACTGTGGGTTGAGTTGATTTCAGATTATGACTTAGGGATAACTTACACCCCGGGGAAAGCCAATATCATCGCTGATGCACTAAGTCGTAAGTCTTATTGTAACAACCTGATGTTACAACAAGGTCAACCACTTCTCTATGAGGAATTTCGGAAGTTAAACCTCCACATTGTTCCTCAAGGATTCCTTTCCAACCTGGTGGCGAAACCTATTCTTACGGATCAAATCATAGAAGGCCAGAAGCATGATTCTGGGATATCTCGGATCAAGAAAAACATTAAGAAGGGTAATGTTAGATGCTTCTCGGAAGATGATCGGGGTGTTGTCTTCTTTGAGAAACGCTTGGTGATCCCGAAGAAGCAACATCTACGACAGTTGATCCTTAAGGAGGCTCATGATTCTCCTCTTACAATTCATCCGGGTAGTACCAAGATGTATCAGGACCTACGTTAGAGGTTCTGGTGGACTAGGATGAAGAGAGAAATTGCTTAGTTTGTTGCTAACTGCGACGTTTGTCGTTGCGTGAAAGCAGAACATCAAAGGCCTGCTGGCACCCTTCAACCTTTAGCTATTCCTGAATGGAAATGGGATAAGGTCAGTATGGATTTCATTACCGGATTTCCCAGGTCTAAGAGAGGGAATAATGCTATCTTTGTGGTCATCGACCGCCTTTCCAAAGTGGCTCATTTTCTTCCTGTTCGGGAGGGTATAACTGCTAGCTAGCTAGCGGAGTTATATGTTTCTCGGATAGTTTCTCTTCATGGTGTTCCATTGGAGATTAACTCAGACCACGGAAGTATTTTTTACTTCCCGATTCTGGGAAAGTTTTCAAACCGCCATGGGACTCATCTATCCTTTAGCACTGCTTTCCACCCGCAATCAAGTGGTCAAGTTGAGCGAGTCAATCAAATCCTCGAATACATGCTCCGAGCTTGTGTTATATCCTTCGATATGAATTGGGAGAAATGTCTTCCATTTGTCGAATTTGCTTATAACAATAGTTATCAATCAAGCTTGGGCAAAGCCCCTTTTGAAGTTCTCTATGGACGAAGGTGTCGAACACCTCTTAACTAGTCAGAAACCAGAGAGAGGCAACTCTTTGGCCCAGATATGATCCAGGATGCAGAGGAGCAAGTTCGCATTATACGTGAAAAGTTGAAAACAGCCCAATCTCGTCAAAAGAGACAATATCATCGCCATCATAAGGCTGTGACCTATGAAGTTGGCGAGAAGGCTTATCTTCGGGTTACACCTCTGAAGGGTACCCATCGATTCAGTATCATGGGCAAGTTGGCTCCTCATTACATTGGACCTTTTCGCATTCTTGCTAAACGAGGAGAGGTTGCCTACCAATTGGAACTTCCGCCGCATCTATCCAAGGTTCATGATGTCTTCCACGTCTCGCAACTCAGGCGTTGCTTCTCGTACCTTGTCCGTGAAGTAGACCACGAGGCGCTTGATCTCCAAGATAACCTTACATATCGAGAATACCCTGTTCGTATTCTTGATCAAACTAAGCGTACCACTCGGCGTCGGAACATCAAGTTTTTCAAGGTTCAGTGGTCACACTATTCTGAGAAGGAGGCCACATGGGAAAGAGAGGATCATCTTCGACTAGAGTACCCCATGCTCTTCCCGATGACTTCAAAATCTCGGGACGAGATTCTTTTGAGTGGGGGTGAGTTGTCACATCCCTAGCTAGTGGTCATAGCACAACATGTGTGTGCATCATATTTCAATTTTGCATCAACATGAAATGGGGATTAAAAGAAACCCCAAACCCTCATTTGAATCAAACTAATGTAAAGTTTGTGAAAAACCAACAAATCCAAAATGCCCATCTAAAATGTCCCCTATGTCTGATAAATATGGACATGAATATATCAGGGGTCATTTAAATAATTTGAACAGTTATAGCATTTCAAAAATAAATAACAAAGCCTCTGAAAATGCCAAATAAAGCAATATCAATATTTCAGATTTCAAAATATCCTGAAACTTTTTTATAGGAGTTTGAAATATTCAAACTTAATTCTATAAAATATTTGGGGATATTTTATAATAGCATTTGGCCCAAACATAAATAAAACAGATGTCATAAATTAAAACAGAAAACTGGAAGTAAAAATAAATAGGAAAGGACTTACCTGTAGCCGGCCCAGCGCAGGAGAGGGTCCAGCCCATCAGGCGCCTTCTCCTACCTTCTGCAAGTAGGAGCAGTTGCGTGCCCGAGCGCGCGCGCCTGAGGAGGCTAGCTCCTCCCTGCCTACTTGGCCTCCTCCTCGTCGCGCTGGCAAGAGGATAGGCCCAGCCGCCGCCTGGACCCGTTCCTCCCTGCTATTCCTCTCTCTCCCCCCCTCTGCTCGCCATGGCCGAAGCCATCGTCGCCGCAGCACCGTCGCTCCAGCCGCTCCCCGGCCTCGCTAGGTAGCCTCCGAGATCCGCCGTGACCGCCTCGACCTGCCTGTGAAGCTAGAAGACGCCGGGAGCCCTCTGCGCCGCGCCATCACCATTCCTCCCCGCCGGCTACAGGAGCCCCGCCTCGGCGATTCGCCCCGTCCGGACCTTCCCCGACCTCGTCGTTGCCTCTACTGGAACCGCGGTGCGCCGTTGGTGCTCTTCCCCCTCTCCCCCTTCTTCCCCATGCCCTTTAGCGCTGTAGCCGGACCTGGTCGAGCTGCTACCGCCGCCAAGCTCGTCGTGGCGATCGTCTCCGGCGACGCCAAGCCCTCAGACCAGCTCCACTCGACGTAGTCGAGCACGGGCTCCCTTCCAGTGCCCTCCACGCGTGAAACCGTGCCCTATGGCACGTTTCCGGCCAACTCCGACGGACCTCCGCCGCGGGTTTGATCGCCGCCGGCCCCGCTCCGATGGGCGCCGACGTGGCCGGCCGATTAGTGTTAATCGGCCCGGCTAATCAAGCCATTAGCCACTAGCAGCGGGCCCCACAAAGGGTCAAACCCATGGTCAGCGTGGGGAATTAGCCCATGACACTGACACGAGGGCCCCACCCTGTTAGGTTTGACCTGGCCGGGTCAGCTGACCTGCTGACGTCCCAGTGACGTCAGGCTGACATATTAAATGAATTTTAGTATAAAAATAATCCAGAAATTCCAGAAAATGTTTAAAACTTCAAAAATTCATATAAATTAATCTGTAAATCACATGAAAATAATTTATATATGAAAATTTATCAAACAAATGCAATGAATCCAATGGTGCTATTATCATGCATGTTAGAGCAACCTATGTCGATGAACACTGACATTTACTAATAGGTTAATATACGGTATATGAAATGGAGAATGACTTTGAACCTATATTCAAACTTCCTTCATTTAACATGGAAAATAGTTGCATTTGTTCATCCATACATGCTTCCTTGTCATGATCATGCATCATATTGTTGCACTTGCGTGTATTGATTGTTATTTATCTGCATTACGGTAGGCCGTGCTTCTGAGGATACCTCCGAGTATTCCAACGAAGGAGAAAACATTTCTGCTACCCAGCAAGGCAAGCAAACCTTTCGATCATTCCGATAACATCCCACTCTCTCACTCCTGCTCTTGTTTATTGCATTAGGACAAACGTTCACTTGTCTGTCATACACAGTAGATGAACCTATTCTTTGCATGACCTGTCATTGTCATAGTAAATAGCTAAACCTTGCAACCTAGCATACCTAGTAGATGGTTGTGCCATGATATGCTTATCTTACCTTGCCTGCGATGCTTGCTATGCTTAGAGTTGTGTCAGGTCTGATTCATGCAGGTGATGAACTGGAGTGAAACAATGATGTTCTGATGTGATAAGCTTATGATCAACCCGAGTTGGTGAAGGTAGCGATGAGAGAACATAGCGGGTTGTCTCATTGGGACCGTTCATAGGAACTGAGTTCCGTGTTTGTGATCGAAGATTAGTTGCTACCACACATTGGGTTCCGGTAACTCGACCCCTCTCAACTTATCAGTCGCTTAGTCCTTGGTCCAGGAGTTGCAAGTAGTTTTTGGTGTTTATAGTTTGCTGGAGGCCATGCATAGCGTTAGCCCTAGGGGTGGGTTATGACGCGGTAGGCAGTGGCACGGTGTACCAAGGGTCACCCGAATGGTGGGCTTGGGAACCCTGCGTACATCATTTCAGGCCATAGCAGAAACTTTGGCCGGACTTCCGTGCGGGTTTAGTGTCAAATAGGTGATAGCCTAGACTAGAGGTCTTGTGTGATTGACGGTCGTGGCCAACTCCCTTGCTGGGCTTCCGTTGAAGGTTGCCGAGGTGCATGGTTTTATGAGCACACAACGATAAGTGGCGAGAGCGTGTGTGAAGAAGTACACCCTTGCAGGGTATGAAACTATTCGAATAGCCGCGTCCTCGGATATGGACTACTTGGAAAGCTTATGTTGTTCATAAATAATTAAATGGATACTCATAAAAATATCAAGACAAGTGTGAGTACCGTTGATGACACTCTCGTGGAAGACGGAAGTGAATCCATGGTGATGTATTGATGTGGAGTTAGTGGACTCGTGTGCGATATCTAAAATCTAAATAAAGAGTTAAAATTGTGTAGTGTAGGTTAGCCATGAGTCAAAGCTGGCATTGCTGCATAAAATCCACCACTCCCCTTGTTGATACATGAGCATGAATAGTCTAGGTCTGATTTAAAGATTTGCTGATTATGTTTGTACTCACGTTTGCTTAATAAATGTTGCAGATGAGACTCAGGACCCATCAGGTGGGTTCTATCTAGATGTCGACGATGCCGAATAGCTGGTGTCCCAGCTATAACCTTATGCCATGTAGCGGGCTGTAGATAGTCAAGCCATGTGCCTTTCACCCCTTTCATCTGTCTGTATTCGGACAACTTTATGCTTCCGCTTGGTTTGTATGAACTTGCTTGTATGACTTGAGTGTCGGGTCATGTGACCCCTACCTGTAAGAACATATTATGAAAGGCTCTTTTGAGCCTCTTAAATAAAAGTTGTATTGATGTATGGTTATGTTGTGATGCCATGGTTGTATCTATGCATATCGGGCATGTCGTGCGTACTTGTGACCGAAATTCAATCAATTTTGCCGAAAGATAGATTTTGCCCGAGGCCGAGATGGCTGAAATTTGGTCGAAATCCATTTTTGGCCGAAATTCAAAACACCGGTAGGCCCTCGTGAGGTCCTTGCTCGTGAAGCTTGTAGATGGGTCATTCGGCGCTTAAGGCAATCTCTGCGTCCCGAGCGGTAGGTAGACTTGCCTGGGTACCCCAGCCCTAGAGGCCCGATAGTAGCCCCCGTGCCCATGGTGTGCATGGTCCCCCGTGCCCATGGACTGTGCTTCCGCCTATAAAACCGCCATACCTGATGGGTGGAACCATCATTGCATAACTCCCCCATTCGCCTCCTCCGCGTGATGCTCCTTCGTCCTTGTGCGAACATTTTCCTCACCTCTCCACTCCTTTCCGTGGCGGTCAGGAGGAGTGCTACGAGCGCCAGAGCGCGGGTGGGGTCTTCAACACCACCTTCACCTCCAGGAGGCAACAAAGGCCAGCGCCAAAGGCCAACTCAATTGCAATCGCACTGGGCCGTCTACGACGACTAAGTGTACCATCATCCTAGCGTTCTCTTGCATATCTTGTATGGCTGGTGCGCCTGATCACCAAACTTCCTAGGGTGCCCACGCTCAAGAGGTGGAGGGATGCCTTTCCCAGGGCACGCTCCCTCGTGCTGCTTATTGGTGAGGCCTTCGCTCCCGTGCTCGGCTTGACGAGAACCAGGTGGCACGTGGCCCACACCGCCACGTATACTTCCCAAGGCACTGAGCGCTAAGCGGAGATAGCTCGCAAAGAGGCGGCCATCATCAAACGGGAGGCCAACGTGGCCCTCCGTGAACGGGAGGCCACTCGGACCGCCTTCGACCAGGAGGCGGAACACGAGCGTCTTAAGACCTTGTAAGGCCGAGTCCTTGCCAATGAGGCCTCCCTTGTGGTGGTACGCGAGGAGTCCCTTGTCAACGCCAACGTGAGGGTGGCTCGGGAGTGCGAGGTCGCCCTGGAGGAGTACCACGGCGAGCTGGCTCGGCAGGAGGCCCGCATGCAGCTCCGATGTGACGTGTTCCTGGAGGAGGTGGCATGCTCCGGGCCCAGCTGTAAGGCGTCGAGGTTTATTGATACATGTCCAATGTATATCTAATTTATGAAGTAGTCATGCCATGTTTACAATAATTCTATATGCTTTTGGTATGATTTTATTAGAACTAACCCGGACCGACGGTATTTTGAGTAGAACTACCATGGTGTCATTTTTTGTGTAGAAATAACAGTTCTCGGAATGGGCTGAAAATTTAGTATGATTTTTTGGGACCAAAAGAGACCCCCGAAGCATTGGATTTGGGACAAAAGAGCCACAAGGAGGTCACAAGCCTGCCAGGCGCGGCCACCCCCTGGTCGCTCCTAACAGGCTTGTCACCGCCTCGTGGCCCCCCTTGACGTGAGATCGATGCCCAAAATTCCTATAAATATAGAAACCTCCGAAAAGGAACCTAGTTTAGGAGTTCCGCTGTCGCAAGCCTCTAGAGCCATGAAAACCAATCGGGAGCCCGTTCCGGCACCCTGCCAAAGGGGGAAACCATCACCGGAGGCCATCTTCATCATCCCGGTGTTCTCCATGGCAAGGAGGGAGTAGTTCACCCTTAGGGTTGAGGGTATGTACCAGTAGCTATGTGTTTGATCTCTCTCTCTCTCTCGTGTTCTTGAGATGGCACGATCTTGATGTACCACGAGCTTTATTGATATAGATGAATCATATGGAGTTTTCCCCTCTCTATCTTCTTGTGATGAATTGAGTTTTCCCTTTGAAATTTTCTTATCGGATTGAGTCTTTAAGGATTTGGTAACACTTGATGTATGTCTTGTGATGGGATATCCATGGTGACAATGGGATGTTCTATTGATCCACTTGATGTATGTTTTGGTGATCAACTTGCGGGTTCCGTGACCTTGGGAATCTATGCATAGGGGTTGATACACGTTTTTGTCTTGAGTATCCGATAGAAACTTTGGGGCACTCTTTGAAGTTCTTTGTGTTGGATTGACCATGATGAATCTGAAATTATGTGATACATATCGTATAATCAAGCCCATGGGTACTTGTGGTGACACTAGAGTATCTAGGTGACATTAGGGTTTTGGTTGATGTGTATCTTAAGGTGTTATTTTAGAACGAACTCTAGGGCTGTCCATGACACTCATAGGGATAACTCATAAGATTGATTAGAAAAGAAAACTTTGAGGTGGTTTCGTACCCTACAATAATTTCTTCGTTAGTTCTCCGCTATTTGTGACTTTGGAGTGAACTCGTTGTCGCACGAGAGGGACTTGCATATGATTCAACTATGTCAATATTGTTGAGAGAAATTGCACTAGTGAAAGTACGGACCCTAGGCCTTGTTTTCAAGCATTGCAATACCGTCTGTGCTCACTTTTGTTACTTGTTACCTTGCTTTTTTTATATTTTCAGATTATAAAAACCTATATCTACCATCCATATTGCACATGTATCACCATCTCTTCGCCGAACTAGTGCACTTCTACAATTTGCCATTGTATTGGGTGTGTTGGGGACACAAGAGATTTCTTGTATTAGATTGCATGGTTGTTTGAGAGAGACCATCTTCATCTTACGCCTCCCACAGATTAATAACCCTTAGGTCATCCACTTGAGGGAAATTTGCTACAGTCTAAAAAACTCTACGCTTGGAGGCCCAACACGAGTCTACAAGAACAAGGTTCTGTAGTAGACATCACTGATCTCTAGGCCGCCCTCACGAGCAAGGGGGTGTCAAGGCGGAGTTTTCATCGCGGTAGTCTCAAGTCAGTGAATCCATTGATGCTATGCAGATGGCCAGGGATGACGCGGCGTAGACACGACTGATGGAGGCGCAGCGGGCTAGGGAGTTCTTGGACCTCACGCGCTATGCCTCTTCATTAGGATGTCCCGGAGCTTCCATGTGTGCACAGCGATGGTGGTTACCTTGACTTCTTCCTTAAGGTTCTGGAGGTGTTGGAGTCGGGCGTCTCCAATGTGGACGAAGATATCGAGTCAAGCGTGCGCGATCTTCTCGACTGTGCGCTGACGCGATTCTTCTCCAACCTCCACCACCATGATCCCACGGGTACGAAGGGTCCTGATGTGCGATGCTTAGGGGCTCGCCTAAAGGGACCCCTTGGGGGATCCGCCCCGAGGAGAGATCCTGCGTGAAAACACTTGTCTAGAATGGGATGGCAAATCTTATGTGTTGTACATGGCATTTGTAGTTGACTTTACATGGCAACTCCAGTTTTTGTTGCTATTTTATTGTCGTTCTTACTGTCAATCTCACATGGTCATTGTACTTACTGTCACATGACATCTTTAGTTCGTTCTACATGGAAGATTTTCATGATCCCACATGGCAAATTACGTTTGAAATTATGATGGCTAATCTTATGTGTTGTATATGGCATTTTGTAACTGACTTTGCATGGCAACTCCATTTTTTTGTTGTTGTTATTTTCTAGAATGTTTGAAACTCTAATTTTTATATGACAAATGCAGTTGATGACCCACTTTTTGCTACTTTCATAGTGTGTCCATGGCAAATGTAGTTGCACTAACACGACATTTTTTCGATGATATGGCAAGTGAAAGACGTGAACCCATTCTTACTTTCACATGGCAACTGTAGTCCATTCTCTACGACAACTTTTTCTTGATATCAACATGGCGAAACTCATAATTTATGCAGCTCTTTTTTGGATTTTTATTTCTGTGCCCCTGATACCTTAGTTCTACTCATTCATCCCCACGCTATTAACTTTTGCTTAGTTTCCCCCACCCCCTTGCCCGAAACCCTTAGAATAGGTCGAAATGGGCGTTGTCGTCGGGTCAATGACTTGACCGTTAACTCTAACGAGTGGGGCCGTGCTAGACTATGTCGCCCGTTGGACCTAACAAGTGGGGCCACGTGGAGCGGTGTTGCTGTTCGACCGTTGGGCCATGGTTTCGTTGGGCTGTCCCTTGCATTAAAGGCATGTGCGCGCCGCCACGACAGAAGCCTGCTATACATGCACCCAACAAGCCTGCCTGCATGTGTCGATGCGCGCCGCAACGATGCATCGACCGACCCTACATGCGCCGATGCGTACTGCCATGATGCACTGACTGAGTCGGTTTTGTGCACGCCAGCCGCTACGGATGTAGCGACAGTCACTGCCGCTGGTTCCTCTTTTCGCACGCTTGTCTCCTCAATTTAGAGCATCGTTTTTTACGACCAGTTTCAGCCTGTTCGATCCAGTCACATCTGCACCCATTTTGCTACAACAAATAAATTGAGCAATATGTTTTTATATTTTTGTGGTTGCATGCACTATCTAGGTGGCTACATATTTGTGGCTTGTGTAAAAAAAGAGAAGGGTTCGTTGTGGCTACATGCACTAGGTGGTTACTAACAAAGCAAGTTCTCTAAGAAAACAATCAACAGATATGTAGATAGGGCCAACAAGCCCATAGCACGATCACATAGTTCAAACTAGCAAGAACGTAATAATAGAATAGATAGAAAACTTAATAATAAAACTTAATAAAAGGGCCAATAAGTCCATAGCATCTCCAACATAGTTAAATTACAACTTAATTAACATAACATAGATTCAAAAAATGAAAAATAGATAGAGGGTTTAGAACCCTAGCCGCCGCCTTGTCCACCTAGCTCCTCCTCCGGGCGCCCTTCACTGCTCCTCCTAGGCGTTGTCGATGGGGTACGGAAGAGTGTGCATGCGCGACGCGGTGGGGAAGATGTTGGTGTACTCCGTATACCTGTTGTGGGTGGTGAAAGAGATGAACTTGCAGCCACACCAAAACACCCGGCCAAGGAGGTAGAAGGCGTCGAACATGTTGTTCAAGTGGACAAGGAGAGCAACCACCATCCCATTTAGGATGACCTCCTCGACGTGGAACATTGTTGGAGATCCTCATGAGAGGTGGCGGTAGCCGGCATCAAGGAAGAACTCGATGAAGTTCCTTGCGGTCCTCCACCTTGATATTGCCCACACACGTAGTGTGTGCACAATGTACATGCCGGTAGGGTGGAGCCTATCCGGCACGGTGGGTGGGAAGTGGTAGATTGGTCCGGTGTGCTGCATGGCCGAGGGATGTGCAGAAGAAGGAGAAGGGGTCTAAGATCAAGAAGGGCAGATGGCAGAGGATGGGAGATGGATGAGGGATGGCAGAGGCAGAGGGTGTCTTAAATAGCCGTAGTGCTATGTGTTATTTCGCCGTGGCAATAACGAGATCAAATATGAAGTGGCCTGTTTTCACACCCACCGCGGCGTCGGGAGTGTACACGCGTGGGAAACTGTGGTTTGAAAAGAAGAAGAAAAAGAAGCTAATTACACGCGTGGGAATCCATGGTCATATATATTATATGAACAAAAAGAGAATTTTTTTGAATAGTTTGTGGCCATTTTGCATGATAAAAATAATTTTGGCCCTTATAAATTTGGTCATTCTGTATTTGTATTGGACAAAAAGTACTAAATTTTCTAGGCAATGTCAATTGTTGCGTAATTTCAAATGATGCAAAAAAAACAGAGACAACACGTTCACTAAAAATAGAGCAAACGATGCAAAAAACGACGCAATTCGACGGCCCAACCAGACCTTGGTTTCCTTTTGGGCCCAATAACTAGTTTTTTTTCACGGAAGTCAATGGTGGGCGAGCAGCCGAGCACAACCAATAGGATCGCCTCTCGCGGATCGCCCCATGATCTAACGATGCGGAGCCGTTCATATGATCGGATGGCTGGCATTCGGAGCTAGAGTTAGGAGGGGTTTTGATGGGTTTTGAGCTGGTCAACGGGGTTTCCAAGGCTTTGACTGAGCATAACTAATTTAAAAAAATCAAAGAAATATGAAACATTCGCCATTCGTCATTTTATAAGACACACTAACTAGCAAAAATACTAAACTTGGTATACGGACATTTAAAAAAACCTAGTTGGCACGATCGAGGTCAAATGAGCACCATTAATTTTAAAAAATCAAAACAATATAAAACCCGCGCACAATGTTGTCTTATGTGACATGTTACCAACCGAAAATCATAAACTTGGTCTATGGTCATTTTCATGAAAAAACCTTCACACATATGAGCTATCACGTACAACATTTCATAGAGTTCAAGGAGAGGAGGTAGGGTTACCTTCTATTGTTGAAAAATTAAAAAAATTAAAAAAATCACCAGAGCTTTATTTCAAAGTGAATAAGAAGGATCTGAACTTAGTTTTCCATTTTCATATTTTAAACGTGTTTTTAATAGTTTTTATATTAAATCATATTTTTTTTAAAGAAATGTAAAAATATGAAGATTAATTCAAAAAATAGTGAGACTTCGAATCTACACTATATAGATTAAATAGGTGTTAATAAAAAACATTTGGCTCATTTAGAGTAGGTCCAAAAAAACTTGATTACAAATGGGGTTATTTACCTTAGTAGCTCATTTGGAGCACATTTCCCATATTCAAATTTCTCTGACCTCCTCTAAATCACCTCAATTTTTTTGCATTTTCTTGAATTTATACTATAGTGTCGAATGTTGTTTTTTGCTCTGTTTATACTATCCTGTCGAATCACCTCAATTTATATTGTCCTTTCGAGTGTTGTTTTCGCTCTGTTATTGTAATATTTGATAAAATGCTGGACTATATAGATAGCCATACCATCATAGCATGTGTGATCATGGAAGCACCTAAATTTAGAAAATAAACACTGAAACAAATCATAGCAGAAAAATTTAAAAGGGTACACACAAATACCCAATATAGATAGCCATACGATCATAGTACCATACCATGCATCCATAGATAGTTCACACACAAAGTTCACCAAAAGTAAGTAAAACACATCATCACATCATCACATCACTTGGGAAGGGGAGTTAGGGCTTTCGCGAGGGCACCATGCTCCCTTGATCTTGTAGTCCTCGCCATGGATGGCTACATCTTCTGCATGAGCTAGAAGGTGAGTGAAGCGTCTAGACTTTTGCTTTGGCTTGGTGGTGCGGTAGGGGCAACGCCATGTGTTGGTCCTCCTTTTGTAGTAGTAACCATCTCCCTTGGCCTTGATCTTCTCCTCTTCCTTCACTTTGAAGGACGCGAAGTTGTCGTCGTCCACATCCACATCTTCTCCAGAGACATACTGCACACACGAACGAATTACATTAATACATTATAGATTCGTATATACCATGTCAAAGGAACTAATTGAATAAACTAAATATCAAGTAGGCTTACCTCATACTCTTCGTCGTCACCATACCCTGGACCGTATGGGTCCTTGAACCCAGTAAGGTCCAGCTTCCTGTTTTCCCCCCAACCATCATCCTCCTAAATATACAATTACATCCATCTCCAGTAAATACACAAGCCAATTGAAAACTTAGATATGCACACATGACACATTGATCATAGGGCTAATATACTATGATTCTATTTGCATTTTCCATTGTCATGCACACACATTGAACAACAGAGCTAATATAACTACATATTGTGGACACATTTATATAATAATGAATCAAATAACTTCTTAATCAATGGATTCCATTTAGGCATATGAAATTCAATACCCCAATCTACGTAGCATTCAAAAAAATCTAATAGGGACCCAATCTATAAAGCATACATGTCTGTAGTATTAAAACCCCCAATCTGTGTAGCATTAAAAACAAAATCTAATAAGCATACATATGTGTATCATTGAAGCACAGAGATCCCTATCTCTCATACAGATATATCTAACATTTTTGCAAATAATATAATGCAAAAAAACCCTAGTACAAAAACCCCAATCGTCCACCCATACAGGAAAACCCGGCCCATCCGTCAAACCAACTACTCTAACCATCTGTACAACCATATGAATCACAATCTAACCAATGCAACTAACTCTACAAGCTAAATATTGGAACTAACAAGCAAGTGCAAATACCTCCTGCTCCTCGCCAAGCTACACATCATAATGGAGTGCGCCGATCGACGCCGCCACCTTCAGCTCCGACAGCGCTGAGGCGGAGCCAGCCACCTCCTTCTCAACATCCGCAACGGTTGTGAGTTTCCCCGCACCACCGTGGATGCCGCCAATGTCCTTCATTTCATCCGCGGTTACCGTGTTGGAAATATGCCCTAGAGGCAATAAATAAAGTGTTTATTATTATATTTCCTTGTTTGTGATAATTTGTATTATCCATGCTATAATTGTATTGATTGGAAACACATTGCATGTGTGGATATATAGACAACACTTTGTCCCTAGGGTTCCT
Source organism: Hordeum marinum (assembly GCA_022496015.1). Lineage (NCBI taxonomy): Eukaryota > Viridiplantae > Streptophyta > Magnoliopsida > Poales > Poaceae > Hordeum > Hordeum marinum. The sequence goes on from CM039673.1 coordinate 111,786,063, forward strand.
CTAGTAAACTAGCTCGTTGATCAAAGATGGACAAGGTTTCCTAGCCATTGACATGAGATGTCATTTGATAATGGGATCACATCATTAGGGGAATGATGGGGTGGACAAGACCAAAACAATAAGTGTAGCATATGATCGTGTCAGTTTATTGCTACAGTTTTCTCCATGTCAAGTATATGTTCCTATCACCATGCGATCATGCAACTCACTGACACCGGACGAGTGCCTTGTGTGTATCAAACGTCGCAACGTAACTGGGTGACTATAAAGGTGCTCTATAGGTATCTCCAAGGGTGTTTGCCGGGTTGCCATGGATCAACACTGGGATTTGTTGCTCCGTGTGATGGAGAGGTATCTCAGGGCCCACTCGGTAATACAACATCACAATAAGCCTTGCAAGCAATGTGACTAAGTGTTATCCATGGGATCTTGTATTATGGAACAAGTAAAGAGACTTGCCGACAATGAGGTTGAACTAGGTATGGAGCTACTAACGATCGAATCTCGGGCAAGTAACATACCGAAGAACAAAGGGAACATCATACGAGATTAATTGAATCCTTGACATAGAGGATCGAACGATAAATATCTTCGTAGAATATGTAGGAATCAATATGGGCATCCAGGTCCCGCTATTGGTTATTGACCGTAGAGGTGTCTCGGTCATGTCTAGATAGTTCTCGAGCCCGCAGGGTCTGCACACTTAAGGTTCAGTGACGTTTCGGTAGTATAGAGTTATGTATGGTGGTGACCGAAGGTTGTTCAGAGTCTCGGATGAGATCCCGGACGTCACAAGGAGCTCCATAATGGTCCGGAGGTAAAGACTGATATATAGGAAAGTGGTGTTTGAAGTTCGGAAAAGTTTCGGGCATTTCCGACAGTGTACCAGGAGTGACGAATGGGTTCTGGGGACCACCAAGTGGGGACCACATACCCCAAGGGGACACATCGGCCTTAGAGGTGGCACACCATCCCCTGCTGGGCTTGGAAGCCAGCCCATAAGGCCCTATGCACAAGGGAAGAGGAGGAAGAGTAGGGGCCAAGTAGGGAAAGGAGTCCTACTAGGAGTCCACCTCGGAGGTGGACTCCTCCCTACTTCGGCCGAAACCCTCCTTGTAGGAGGGGTAAGGCTGCCTCCTCTCCCCTCCCTCATATATGTACTAGAGGATTTTGTTTGGGCAGCCCTAACCCTAATTTCCACGTGCTGCCCTCTTCTTCCTCTAGATCGGTTTTCACCAGTGCTTAGGGGAAGCACTGCTGGAATTGCTCCACCACCATCGCTGCAACGCCGTCGCGCTGACGGAGAACTTGTCTACCTCTCTGCTCCCTCTTTCTGGATCAATAAGGTGGAGATCTTCACCGAGCTGCACGTGTGCTGAACGCGGAGGTGCCGTCCGTTCGGTACTTGATTGGGAGTTCGTGGGACGGCTTGCGATTTGGATCGCTGAAACGTACCACTACATCAACCGCATTCTTTAACGCTTTCGCTTAGCGATCTACAAGGGTACATAGATCCAATTTGTCCTCTCATAGATGCTCATCTCCTAGATTGATCTTGGTGAAGTGTAGAATTTTTTTGTTTCGCATGCAACGTTACCCAACAGTGGCATCATGAGATAGGTCTATGCGTAGATGAGATCTTGAGTAGAACGAAAAGAGTTTGTGGGAGTTGATATTCAGATTGCTTCCTTCCTTAGTATTTTCTCGGTTCAGCGGTATGGTGGGATGAAGCGGCTCAGACCGACTTTACTCGTACGCTGACGAGAGACCGTGTTCCATCGACTGACATGTGACTTCGTCGCATAAAGATGGGTGGCGGGTGTCTGTCTCTCTCACTTTAGTTGGATCGGATTTGATTAAGGTGGTCCTTGTAGAAGGTTGAAAAGAAATCTTCATATCACTGTTGTGGTTTTGCGTAGGTAAGAATCGTTCTTGCTAGATACCGATAGCAGCCATGTACAACATGCAACAACAGTTAGAGGACATCTAACTTGTTTTTGTAGGGTATGTTGTGATGTGATATGGCCAATTGCATGATGTGATATATGTGATGTATGATATGATCATGTTTTTGTATAGAATATCACGACTTGCATGCCGATGAGTACGACAACCGACTAGAGCCATAGGGTTGTCTTTGATTATTGTATGACATGCGTGTCAATCTTTAAGCGCTATGTAATGCTTTACTTTATTGCTAAGCGGTAGCAATAGTAGTAGAAGCATGGTGGGCGCGACAACCCCGATGGCGACACAATGATGGAGATCATGGTGTTATGCCAGTGACGATGGAGATCAAGTCGGTGCTTTCGAGATGGAGATCAAAGGCACAAGTTCATGGTCATATCATGTCACTTATGGTTTGCATGTGATGTTAATCTTTTTATGCACCTTGTTTTGCTTAGAACGACGGTAGCATTATAAGGTGATCCCTCACTTAAATTTCGAGATGAATATTGTTCTCCCCGAGTGTGCACCGTTGCGAAAGTTCGTCTAGTCGAGACACCACGTGATGATTGGGTATGATAGACTCTACGTTCGCATACAATGGGTGTAAGCCAGTGTTGCACATGCAAAACAATCGGGTTAAACTTGATGAGCCTAGCATGTATAGACATGGCCTCGGAACACAAGAGACGAAAGGTCGAGCATGAGTCATATAGTAGATATGATCCACATCATGTTCACCATTGAAAGCACCTTAACTCATGTGATGATCGGACCTTAGTTGATGAATATGGATCATGTGTCACTCAGATGACCTGAGGGATGTCAATTTGAGTGGGAGCTTTAGTAATTTGATTAACTAAACTCATTATCATGAACAATTGTCTTAGTAATCTTTGCTTATTTATGTTGTAGATCAATGGCTCGCGTAGTAGCACCCCTGAATTTTAATGCATTACTAGAGAAAGCTAAGTTGAAAGATGATGGAAGTAACTTTGTGGACTGGGCCCGTAATCTGACGATTATCCTCACGGCTTCCCAGAAGGCATATGTCCTTGATGCACCGCTTGGTAACCAACCCGCACACATGTCGTCCGAAGACGTTAAGAACGCTTGGGAGGCACGTTCTGGAGATTACTCAATAGTTCAGTGTGCAATTTTGTATGGCTTATAACCGGGACTTCAAAGACGTTTTGAACGTCATGGAGCATATGAGATGTTCCAGGAATTGGAGTTTATCTTTAAGAAGAATGCCCAGACCGAGAGGTATGAGACCTCCGATAAGTTCTATGCTTGCAAGATGGAGGAGAACAGGTCTATCAGTGAACATATACTCAGAATGTCTGGGTATTCGACCCATCTGGTAGAGTTAGGGATGCCCCTTCCGTCGGAGGCAATCACTGACAGAGTTCTTCAATCATTTCCATGAAGCTACAAGAGCTTCATGCTGAACTATAGCATGCACGGGATGAACAAGTCAGTCGCCGAGCTGTTTGCAATGCTAAAAGTCGCTAAGTCTGAAATCCAGAAAGAACATCAAGTGATGATGGTTAATAAAAAACTAGTTTCAAGAAGAATGTTAAGGGCAAGAAGGGTAACTCCAAGAAGGGTGGCAAAGCAGTTGCTCCTCCCGTGAAGAAACCCAAGGCTGGACCCAAGCCAGAAACTAAGTGCTTTCATTGCAAGGGAACTAGTCACTAGAAGCGGAACTGCCCCAAATATCTGGCTGACAAGAAGGCGGCCAACAACAAACAAGGTATATATGATATACATGTTATTGCTGTGTACCTTACTAGCTCTCGTTGTAGTGCCTGGGTATTTGATACCGGTTCGGTTGCTCACATTTGCAACTCAAAACGGGAACTACGGAATAGACGAAGGCTAGCGAAGGATGAAGTGACGATGTTCGTGGGAAATGGTTCCAAGGTTGATGTGATCGCCGACAGCATGTTCTCTCTTCGATTACCATCGAGATCAGTGATGAACCTGAATAATTGTTATTTAGTGCATGCGTTAAGGATGAACATTATATCTGGATCTTGTTTATTACGAGACGGTTACTCATTTAAATCAGAGAATACTGGTTGTTATATTTATATGAGTAATATCTTTTATGGTCATGCACCCAATGTGAGGGTTTTATTCATATTGAATCTTGATAGTGATGATAAACATGTTCATGACATTGATGCCAAAAGATGTAGAGTTGATAGTCATAGTACCACTTTCTTGTGGCATTGTCGTTTGGGTCATATTGGTGTAAAATGCAAGAAGAAGCTCCATGCTGATGGACTTTTGGAGTCACTTGATTTTGAATCACTTGACACAAGTGAACCATGCCTCATGGGCAAGATGACTAAAACACCGTTATCTAGAACAATGGAACGGGCGAGTGATTTGTTGGAAATCATACAAACTGATGTGTGCGGTCCAATGAACATTGAGGCGCGTGGTGGATATCATTATTTTCTCACCTTCACTAATGACCTCAGTAGATATGGGCATATTTACTTAATGAAACACAAGTCTGAAACATTTGAAAAGTTCAAGCAATTTCAGAGTGAAGTTGAGAATCATCATAACAAGAAGATTAAATTACTGCAATATGATCGAGGAGGAGAATATCTGAGTTATGAGTTTGGCAGTCACTTAAGACAGTGTGGAATTGTTTCACAATTGACACCGCCTGGAATACCACAGCGTAATGGTGTGTCCGAACGTCGGAATCAAACCTTATTAAATATGGTGTGTTCTATGATGTCTCTTGCTGATTTGCCACTATCGTATTGGGGTTATGCATTAGAGAAAACTACATTCACTTTACATAAGGCACCATCAAAATCCGTTGAGACAACGCCATATGAACTATGGTTTGGCAAGAAGCCAAAGTTGTTGTTTCTTAAAGTTTGGGGATGTGATGCTTATGTCAAAAAGCTTCAGCCTGAAAAGCTGGAACCCAAAGTAGAGAAATGCGTCTTTATAGGATACCTGAAAGAGATAGTCGGGTATACCTTCTATCTCATATCCGAAGGCAAAGTGTTTGTCGCTAAGAATGGAACATTTCTTGAGAAATAGTTTCTCTCGAAAGAATTGAGTGGGAGGAAAATAGAGCTTGATGAGGTTATTAAACATTTACTTCAACCAGAGAGTAGTGCAGCGCAGAAAGATGTTTCTGTGGAGCCTACGACAGTTGAATAGGAAGTTAATGATGATGATCATGAAGTTTTGGATCAAGTTACTATTGAACCTTGTAGGTGGACAAGGGCGCGTGCTTCTCCTGAGTGGTACGGCAACCCTATCTTGGAGGTCATGTTGTTGGACAACAATGAACCTACAAGCTATGGAGGAGCGATGATGGACCAGGATTCCGAGAAATGGTTACCATGAAATATGAGATGGGATCCATGTATGAAAACCAAGTATGGACCTTGGAAGTATTACCTAAAGGGCGAAAGGCCATTCAGAATAAATGGATCTTTAAGAAGAAGACGGACGCAGACGGTAATATCACTGTCTATAAAGCTCGAATGGTGGCAAAGGGTTTTTCACAAGTTCAAGGAGTTGACTACGATGATACCTTCTCACCCGTAGCGATGCTTAATCCCGTCAGAATCATGTTAGCAATAGCTGCATATTTCGACTATGAAATTTGGCAGATGGATGTCAAAACAGCATTCCTTAACGGTTTCCTTGAGGAAGAGTTGTATATGATGCAACCGGAAGGTTTTGTCGATCCAGAGAATGCTGAGAAAGTTTGCAAACTCTAGCGATCCATTTATGGGCTGGTGCAAGCATCTCGGAGTTGGAATAAGCGCTTTGATGAGGTGATCAAAGCGTTTGGGTTTATACAAGTTTACGGAGAAGCTTGTATTTACAAGAAAGTGAGTGGGAGCTCTGTAGCATTTCTAATATTATATGTGGATGACAAATTGCTTATTGGAAACAATATAGAAATGCTGGAAAGTGTGGAGGAATATTTGAACAAGAGTTTTTGAATGAAGGACCTAGGAGAAGTTGCTTTCATATTAGGCATTAAGATCTATAGAGATAGATCGAGACGCTTGATAGCACATTCACAAAGCACATACCTTGATAAAGTTTTGAAGAAGTTCAAAATGGAGCAGTCCAAGAAGGGGTTCTTGCCTGTGTTACAAGGTGTGAAGTTGAGTAAGACTTAATGCCCAGTGACTGCAGAGGGTAGAGAGAAGATGAGTGGCATCCCCTATGCTTCAGCCATAGGCTCTATCATGTATGCAATGCTATGCACAAGACCCGATGTCAACCTTGCCATAAGTATGGCCGGAAGATTTCAAAGTGATCCTGGAATGGAGCACTGGACGGCGGTCAAGAATATCCTTAAGTACCTGAAAAGGACTAAGGAAACGTTTCTCGTTTATGGAGGTGATCAAGAGCTCGTCGTAAAGGGTTACGTCGATGCAAGCTTTGACTGATCCGGATGACTCTAAATCGCAAATCGGATATGTATTTATTCTCAATGGGAGAGTGGTAAGCTGGTGCAGTTCTAAGCAAAGCGTGGTAGCTGATTCTATATGCGAAGCGGAGTACATCGCAGCCTCGGAGGTAGCGAAGGAAGGTGTCTGGATGAAGCAGTTCATGACAGATCTTGGAGTAGTGCCTAGTGCACTCAATCCAATGAATCTGTTCTGTGACAACACTAGTGCCATTGCTCTAGCCAAGGAACCAAGGTTTCACAAGAGGACCAGACACATAAAGCGACGCTTCAATTCCATCTGCGATTACATCGAGGAGAAGGACATAAATATTTGCAAAGTGCACACGAATCTGAATGTTGCAGACCCGTTGACTAAACCTCTTCCAAGGGCTAAACATGATGAACACTAGAACTGCACAGGTGTTTGATTCATTACAATGTAAATCACATAGTGATGTGAACTAGATTATTGACTCTAGTGCAAGTGGGAGACTGTTGCAAATATGCCCTAGAGGCAATAAATAAAGTGTTTATTATTATATTTCCTTGTTCATGATAATTGTTTATTATCCGGGCTATAATTGTAGTGATTGGAAACACATTGCATGTGTGGATATATAGACAACACTGTGTCCCTATTGTGCCTCTAGTAAACTAGCTCATTGATCAAAGATGGTCAAGGTTTCCTAGCCATTGACATGAGATATTATTTGATAACACGATCACATCATTAGGAGAATGATGGGGTGTACAAGACCCAAACTATAAACATAGCATATGATCGTGTCAGTTTATTGCTATCGTTTTCTGCATGTCAAGTATATGTTCCTATCACCATGAGATCATGCAACTCACTGACACCGGAGGAGTGCCTTGTGTGTATAAAATGTCGCAACGTAAATGGGTGACTATGAAGGTGCTCTACAAGTATCTTCGAGGGTGTCTATTGGATTGGCATGGATCAACACTAGGATTTGTTACTCCGTGTGATGGAGAGATATCTCAGGGTCCACTCGGTAATACAATATCACAATAAGCCTTGCAAGCAATGTGACTAAGTGTTATCCATGGGATCTTGTATTATGGAACGAGTAAATATACTTGCCGGCAACGAGGTTGAACTAGGTATGGAGATACCGACGATCGAATCTCGGGCAAGTAACATACCGAAGAACAAAGGGAACATCATACGAGGTTAACTGAATCCTTGACATAGAGATGCGACCGATAAAGATCTTCGTAGAATATGTAGGAATCAATATGGGCATCCAGGTACCGCTATTGGTTATTGATCGTAGAGGTGTCTCGGTCATGTCTACATAGTTCTCGAGCCCGCAGGGTCTCCACACTTAAGGTTTGGTGACATTTCGGTAGTATAGAGTTATGTATGGTGGTAACCGAAGGTTGTTTGGAGTCCCGGATGAGATCCCTGATGTCACAAGGAGCTCTGAAATGGTCCGGAGGTAAAGATTGATATATAGGAAAGTGGTGTTTGAACTCCGGAAAAGTTTCGGGCATTTTCGGCAGTGTACCCGGAGTGACGAATGGGTTCCGGGGACCACCAAGTGGGGCCCACAGACCCCAAGGGGCCACATGTGCCTTAGAGGTGGCCCACCAGCCCCTGGTGGTCTGGGAAGCCAGCCCATAAGGCCCTATGTGCAAGGGAAGAGGAGGAAGAGTAGGAGCCATGTAGGGAAAGGAGTCCTACTAGGAGTCCACCTCCCTTGTGGGAGGTGGACTCCTCCCCTCTTGCTTCGGCTGAAGCCCTCCTTGTAGGAGGGGCAAGGCTGCCTCCTCTCCCCTCCCTCCTATATATACTAGAGGATTTTGAGGGCAGCCCTAACCCTAATTGCCACGCGCAGCCCTCTTCTTCCTCTAGATCATTTTTTCCTCTAGATAGGTTTTCAACAGTGCTTAGGCGAAGCCCTGCTGGAATTGCTCCACCACCATCGCCACAACGCCGTCATGCTGTCGAAGAACTTGTCTACCTCTCTGCTTCCTCTTGCGGGATCAAGAACGTGGAGATCTTCACTGAGCTGCACATGTGCTGAACACCGAGGTGCCGTCCGTTCGTTACTTGATCGGGTGTTCGTGGGACGGCTTGCGATTTGGATCACGGAGACGTCCCACTACATCAACCGCGTTCTTTAACGCTTCCACTTAGCGATCTACAAGGGTACATCGATCCAATCTCTCCTCTCATAGATACTCATCTCCTGGATTGATCCTTGTGAAGCATAGGAAATTTTTTGTTTCCCATGCAACATTACCCAACACACCGTGCCCTGCAGCTCCACTACAAGATCTCCGACCGCTGCTTCGGCGTTGCCACGAGCGTCCGCCATCGGACAGATGGAGGCGATGAAGGCGAGGAAGAGGTTGCAGTAGGGGAGATCGAGATGGTGCGGTGGAGGCAGTGGAGGAAAGCGAGACGACGTGGTGGGAGAGAGGAAGACGATGCGGCGGGGAGGGGATTTGGGGGAAATGGTAGGGGCGATGTGCCGGGAGGTGGTTCCCCCTCTTTATATGATGGGACGTTTTGGGAAGTCCCATGGACATGTGCTACCCCACGACCGCGGTCCATTGCATGTGCGGGAGTGGCCCCACTCGTTAGAGTTAAGGCTTAGAGGCATTGACCCGACGACAACGTCCATTGTAACCTGTTCTGAGGGTTTCGAGCAAGGGAGTGGGGAAAAGTGAGCAAAAGTTAAGAGCGTGGGGATGAATAAGGAACGAGGGGCACAAAAATAAAAATCCCTTCTTTTCCCCCCTACAAATTGTGTATGATCCATGTTATTGTCAAGCTTTGTTTTCATTTGCCTTTTGAAAATAAACTAATACGTTGACGGCATATCATAACTGAGTTTTGCATGGCAACTTTCTGCGTTTGTTTATTTATTTATTTTTGTCCATTTTTTAAAGGAACCCCCGAGGAGATTTTGCCATATCTTGAAGAATCTTATCGCAAGATTGAGCAAGATGCCAAAAACAAGAGGTCTTTGCGCAATCAGGGCCAACCGAGCTCTGTTGAACCTATTGAATTAGTGTCTGATGACGAGGGGTTGCACTTCTGATGACGTCATCAGAAGTGCAACCCCTCATTCTATGAAGCAGGCGAGAGTCGTTCACGCACCTATGGGCGATGATTTCCAGCCCGAGCTAAGGGCTACTAGGGAACATACTCTTTTATGATATTGTCAAGTGTTTGGGTAATCTGAGGTCGAACAACAAGTACATGAAGTAGCTGAAAGAGTAATGACCATCCAAACCCACCCACAACTCCCTGTACTTGTTTCTGTCTATTTCTTTTTAACTCTTCCTTTTTCGAAGATATATTTTCTTTCATGTAATATCATTTTCATACACCTCATGTTTGGATGGAACTAAAATCATTCAGTGTGGTTCAACGTACGTTGACCTCGGTGATCTAGATGAGTCTGTGAGGCCCACTAGCAAATTGTCGTAGAATGTAGTTGCATGTTGATGTGGCTTGAAATTGCATCGGTATTTCCCCAAAGAGGAAGGGATGATGCAACACAGTGATGGTAAGTATTTCCCTCAATTATGAAACCAAGGTATCAATCCGTAGAGGAAGATCATGCACCCACGTAAACAACACCTAAACACAAATAACAATTACTTGCAACCCGACGCAAAAGAGAGGTTGTCAAGCTCTCTACGGTAATAAGATAGATTAGGTAACGATAGTTTTGGAAAATAGATCTCGCAAGAACACAAACTAAAATGAATAAATAAAAAGTGCAGCAAGGTATTTTTTGGATTAATAGATCTGAAAATAAAAGATGCAAATAGTAGATCGGAAAGCAATATGTTGGAAAAGTAGACCCCGGGGTCGTAGGTTGCACTATTGGCTTCTCTCATGAGTATAGCGCATGGTAGGTGAACAAATTACTGTTGGGCAATTAATAGAAGATCAAATAATCATGACGATATCTAGTCAATGATCATTATATAGGCATCACGTCCAAGATAAGTAGACCAAAACGATTATGCATCTACTTCTATTACTCCACACATCGACCACTATCCAGCATGCATAGTGTATTAAGTTCATGGGAAAACGGAGTAATGCAATAAGAACGGTGACATGATGTAGACAAAATCTATTCATGTAGGAATAGACCCCATCTTGTTATCCTTAATGGCAATGATACATGCGTGTGTTGCTGCCCCTTCTGTTACTAGGAAAGAACACCGCAAGATCGAACCCATCACAAAGCACCTCTTCACGTGGCAAGAAAAATCGATCTAATTAGCCTAACTAAAACAAATATTCGAAGAATAAATACGAGGCTATAAGTAAACATGTAAATAAGAGATCAAAGAAGACTCAAACCATATTCATGGATAGAAACTGATCATGAACTCAAAATTCATCGGATCCCTACAAACACACCACAAAAGTCATTACATCAAATAGATCTCCAAGAGACCATTGTATTGAGAATCATAGAGAGAGAGAGAGGAAGCCATCTAGCTACTGCCTACGGACCCGTAGGTATATGCTGGACTACTCATGCATCATCGAAGAGGCACCTATGATGAAGATGAACCCCTCCGTGATGATGTTAGATTGGATCTCAAGGTTCTGGAAATTGCGGAGGCTGGAATTGTGATTCGTCGATTTCTCTAGGTTTTTTTGATTTTCTGGCAATTTATAGGCTTTATAGTCGGTTGAGGGGCCTTTGGTGCACCCTGGTGGAGGGTGGCTACACTGCCCCCCCTCTATGGTGCTTGTTTGACCCATCTTGGATCTTCCGGTCCATAATTATCCAAAAATCCGTAGCGTTTGGTCTCCGTTTGGTACTGACTTTCTACGAAGTAAAAGACAAGAAAAAATAGCTGCTGGCACTTTGGCACTATGTCAATAGGCTAGTCCCAAAAATGATATAAAGTTGCTATAAAATGATTGTAAAACATTCAGGATTGATAATATAACTTCATGGAACAAACAATAATTATAGATACGTTGAAGATGTATCACATGTGGGATCGACTACATCAAGAATCATATGGACATTTGTGTCGACCAAACCATCATGTCCTACATGGTGACGAGCAAAATATGGAACGATGACTTCCTTCGTGCCATTACCAGGATTTTTTTGCTACACATGGTGATTCGAAGCTCACATTGGATCAATTTGTGAGTGTTTCACCTCGCTTTTTTGTTTTCCTATTTTGCACATGTTTGTGAATGCTTGTCGTTACATTTTATCTATTTTGCCTTTGTTCAATTTTTTTATGACATCTGTTCTCATAATTTATTGGCAACTTTTTTTATGAGGAAATGTTAGCAACTTCAATATGACATGGATGCAACTACATTAACTTGCACATGGCAACTACAAGCCATTTTACCACAAAAGATGGCACCAACTTCTGTTTTTCAGATTTTTATTAAACATGATCAGTAATGAAATCGTTGATTCATATAGTTTCATGGCATGTTAATTCCACACCACATGGCAACTTTAACCATATGCTTTTCCATGTTAACACTCCCCTTTTTTATTTTGGCCTGTTTGCAGATCATGTTCCCCACGTTCCAGCTCCTTGCGCCAGAAAACCAAGTCGACAAGTGCGGTCACCACTACACCATTTTCCTTGGCCTCAAGTACCAATAGTTCGAGGTGCTTGACTGATACGTCTCTAACGTATCTATAATTTTTGATTTTTCCAAGATGACATATTATCATTCTAGGATACTTTTTGGGTATTTGTTTACCAATTTATAATATTTTTGACCACTAACCTATTGACCCAGTGCCTAGTGGCGGTTCCAGTTTTCTGCATGTTTTTGCCTTTTCGAAGTTACCATACCAAACGGAGTCCAATTGCCACAAAACTTTTTGGTGATTGTTTCTGGGCCAATACAAGACCTATAAGCTTCACAGGAGGGCCAGGAGGTGCACCAAGGGCCCACCACACATCCAGCCGCCGCCCTAGGGGGGCGCGGGCAGATATGTGGTGCCCCCCTTGAGCGTCTCCCGACGTCGTTCGGATTATTCATGAAAACTATTTGAGCTAAACCTGATTCCTATGATTCTTATTTTTATGATCATCATACTTTCGTAATGCTCTCCAATCTATTGAGATAGTTTGGCCAACTAGATTGATATTTCTTCAGTGGGAGTGGTGCGTTATAGTATGTTCAACCTGGCGGGTTTCTATATCCCAGTGATAGAAGGGGACAAGTTGTGTCTTTGTGTCGTTGCTACTAAGGATAGAACGATGGGGTTTATTCATATTAGTTGAGTTTACTTTGTCTACAGCATGTCATCATTCTCCAAGAATTACTCCATTTGCCATGAACTTAATACGTCGAGAGGCAAGCCCAGAAGCGCTCTTGAAGTGGAGTAATAGTAGTAGGTGCAGGAAGGAGTCAAACTATTTTCTTATGGACATGATGCCTATATACACATGATCATTGTCATGAACATCACATAATTATTTGCTTTTCTATCAATTTCCCAACAGCAATTTGTTTACCCACCGTATGCTTTGCTTATGGGAGATGCCACTAGAGAACTCTACGCCCCCTGGTCTATTCACTTATAAATTCAAAAACACTATCATTACCTTGTTGTTATTTATTACCTTTTATTTAATTTTCATTTTACTATTATCTACAATTACCTGCACGACTCACTTGCTTGCAAATAACGTGATCAAGGGGATTGACAACCCTCTTGCCGGCGTTGGGTGCAAGCTGTTTATTCTTTTGTTTGCAGCCGCTGAAGACAGTTGAGGATTGGTATTCCTATTTTGGTATTCCTATTTCTGGCGCTGTTGCCGGAGAATACGATCACCAACCATCAAGTAACTTCGCACAAAATATCATTCACTTGTTCTTATTTTTATTTGTTGTTATATTTAGTTTATCTCATAAAAATAAAAATACAAAAATATTTACCTTCACTAGTTTGCTAGTTTGCTTGCCTAGCTATGCCAACTTTATCTTTTATCACAAAATAACAGAAAGTAAAAATAAAAAATAAAGATAAATGGATCCTCATCCGCTTCCTAATCTTTTCAAAAGGCCCGGTTATGTTGAAACAATTTCTAGTGAGAGTTCACTAGATTATCTTTATGAGGTCTTGCTTGAAAATCATGAATCTAAAAATTGTGATTTTTTTAAAGTGATTCATGATAGTTCCTTGAATGAAAAGCATGGTTTCCATGTTGTTAGTATGAATGGTCTAAATATCCATGATGCTAATTATATGCAAAACCACAAGCTTGGGGATGCTATATGATGAAGATGATATTTTTGGTCCCCCGAGTTTTGGTGAGCAAATTTATTATGATGATTGCATACCTCCTATTTATGATGAATGTGGTGATGACACGTATGCTATAATTGGTAATTATAACCCTAAAACTTATCATCATATTTTAATATTCAATTCGGTTATGCCAATCAAGTGTCACATGATAGTTATATTGTTGAGTTTGCTCCCACTACCATGAATGAAAATGAGTTTGCTTATGTGAAGGGTGAATTTTTTTATGCTTGTAGATCATGAAAATAATGCTTTTTGTGATAGTTATATTGTAAGATTCCTTCATGATGCTACTGAAAATTATTATGAGGGAGGAACATATGCTTGTAGGCATTGCAATAATATCGAGTTTCCTCGTTATGTGTACAAAGTTTCAAAGTTATACTTGCTTTGCCATCCTATGCTAGTTGATTCTTGATCCCATAGATTGTTTGCTTATAAAATACCTTTGAATAGGAAGTATGCTAGACTTAAATGTGTTTTCCACATATCTTATGATGCTCTCTTTGTGCTTTAACTCTTGTCTTTTATGTGAGCATCATTATTACCCTAAGCCTATCTTGATGGCTATAAAGAAAGAGCTTGTTGGGAGACAACCCAATAGTTACCATTTATTTATGTTTTTGTGTGATAACATGATTGTTGACTCTGTAATTACTATGTTTTTATGTTCTAATTAGTGTTTGTGCCAAGTAAAGCCTTTGGGATGACTCAGAAGATGAGTAGAAACGATGCTGAATCTGAAACATAAACTTTGACTCTAGTGCAGGAATTTTAGATGTTTTACTAGAGCGTGATAATGATCTGAAATTTTAACACAGTATTTATATACAAATTTTTTACAATTTTATAATTGTTCAGAATTTTTAGAGTTACAGAAGTATGGTTTCCTTACAGATTGTTACATATTGTTCTGTTTTAAATAGATTCTGTTTTGCTTGCATAGTTTGCTTGTTTTGATTATGCCATGGATTATATCGGGGGGTGTAAGTCATGGAGAAGTTAGAATACAGTAACTATTATTCAAAAATAAATTTTAATCAATTTATCACAGTACCTCAAGTACGCAATATGTTTCTTATACTAATGGATCTCACGAAGTTTTGTTGAGTTTTGTGTGATTGAAGTTTTAAAGTTTTGGGTGTGATCACGATGGACTACGGAATAAGGAGTAGCAATATCCCAAGATTGGGGATGCCCAAGGCACACCAAGTATAAATCTAAGGAGACTCAAACGTCTAAGCTTGGGGATGCCCCGGAAGGCATCCCCTCTTTCGTCTCAATCCATCGGTATGTCACTTGGAGCTATATTTTTATTCATCACATGATATGTGTTTTGCTTCGAGCATCATTTGGTTTTGTTTTCTTTAAATTAAGTTTGTCACAATCATAATTTTCTGGACACACCTATTTGAGAGAAACACACCTTCATGATAATTTGCTAGAATACCCTATGTGCTTCACTTATATCTTTTGAGCTAGGCAGTTGCTCTAGTACTTCACTTATATATTTTTTAGCAAGATGGTGTGTAGATTTTATAGAAATAATATGCCCTCATTATTCACTTATATTTTTTCATGAAATTAGTAATAGTGACAGTAATTTGCATGGTACATAATACTAGTCCAAGAAATTAAGTTTTCAATGAATGATAATCAAAACCATCGTGTAGCACATGTAGAGAGGTTGTGGGTTAATGACATTGATGTGGTAATATGAAAAGGTGTGAGTCCAAAATTGTTGATTTGTAGAAGTTTCGAGATTAAGAGGTATTAACTTGGTATTCGTCTAAAAATTAAAAAAGTCATGGTGATCATGTGTGAGCATTTATATTCCTCGTTTAAATCCTAGTGTTGTTTTGGGGATGGTTAACTCCTACCAACCTCCTCCCTCGGGGCATGCGAGGAGTACTTTGATTTGTGATAAAACTAATAAAACTTGCAATAAGTATGTGAGCTCTTTATGACTAATGTGACACCATGGACATACGCATCTTTACCTTCTCATATTTGCTAGCCTCTTCGGTACCGTGCATAGCCCATTTGCACCTCGAGGATCGGTGCAAATACTCGCCGGTGCATCCAAACCTCGTGACATGATACACTCTGTTGCACATAAGCCTCATTACATCTTCCTCAAAACATCCACCATACCTACCTTTTATGGCATTTCAATAGACATTCTGAGATATATTGCCATGCAAATTCCATCGCCACTTCATATGACTAGTTCGTTTATCATCATAATGCTTTTCATGATCATATATAACTCACATAGTATTTGTGGCAAAGCCAGCGTACTTCATATTTTGATACATGTCATGCTCTATCATTGCACATCCTGGTACACTGCCAGAGGCATTCATACTGAGTCATATCTTCCTATCAGTTCTTCATGTTGAGTTGTAAGTAAATAAAAGTGTGATGATCATCGTTATTAGAGCATTGTCCGAGTGAGGAAAGGATGATGGTGACTATGATTCCCCCTCAAGTCGGGATGAGACTCCGGACGAAAAATGAAATAAAAATGGGGGAGGCCAAATGATCCCACCTTATATAAAAAACAGAAAATGGGGGAGGCAAAAAAAACGCCCACCATAAAAATAAAAAAATGAGAGAAAAGAGATAAGGGACTTTATTACTATCCTTTACCACACTTGTGCTTCAAGTGGCACCATGTTCTTCATAAATAGAGTCTCCTATGTTGACTCTTCCATATGCTCGTGGGAATTACCTTTTCATATAATAAAATTGGCTTGTATATTCCTATGACTGGCTTCCTCAAGTGCCCGAGGTCTTCATGAGAAAGCAAGTTTGATGCACACCCCACTTAGCTTCATTTGAGCTTTCATACACTTATAGCTCTAGTTCATCATTTGCATGGCAATCCCTACTCCTCGCATTGATATCTATCAATCAGCATCTCCATAGCTCGTTGGTACGCCTAGTTGATGCCAGACTATCACCATATTCTATTCCACCTATATGCTATGTCCAATGGTTCACGCTCATGTATTGCGTGAAGAATAAAAAGTTGATGCATATTGAAAAAGTACGATGCAATTGCCTAATTTGGACACCATGATGCTTAACATTTATATCTATGTGGTGAAGACGAAGTCATGCCTTGCTAATATAATAAGATGAATAGGGGTAAACATTCTTCTAGGATCGTATACTTTGAATGATCAATGATTTTGTTTCTTATACTTATAAATATTACTATGTTAGTGTTTGTTAATCCATTGTTTCTCAATAAGCATACATACCAAAGATTACATAATGGGTAGCATGTCAAATCAAAAATTCTGTTCTTATCATTTACCTACTCGAGGACGAGCAGGAATTAAGCTTGGGGATGTTGATACGTCTCCAACGTATCTATAATTTTTGATTGTTCCATGCTGACATATTATCATTCTAGGATACTTTTTGGGTATTTATTTACCAATTTATAATATTTTGAGCAGTAACCTATTGACCCAGTGCCTAGTGCCAGTTCCTATTTTCTGCGTGTTTTTGCCTTTTCCGAGTTACCATACCAAATGGAGTCCAATTGCCATGAAACTTTTTGGTATATTTTTATGGATCTAGAAGCTTTGGAGGCGGGTGAGGAGGTCCACCAGGGGCTGCCCGAGGGGGGCGCGGCCAGATATGTGGTGGCCCCCTGGAACGTCTCTGACGTCGTTGTCTGCCTACAAATTCACATCTATCGTAAAAACACCAGAAGCGCTCCCGAAACACTTTTTCCGCCACCGCAAGTCTGTGTTCCGACGGGAGGCTATCTACACCTATGTTTCGGCACCCTGCCGGAAGGGAGATCTGTCATGGAGGGCCTCTTCATCAACCGATGCCCTCACCATGATGTGTGAGTAGTTCACCATAGACCTACGATTTGTACGTAGTACCTAGATGGCAATCTCTCTCTCTCGATCTTCAATACAATGTTCATTGCATCTTTGCCTTGATCTATCCGATGTAATCCCTTTGTGTGGTGTGTTTGTTCGGATATGATGAATTGTGAGTTTATGTTCAGGTTATTCATGAAAAATATTTGAGTCAAACTTGATTACTATGATTCTTATTTGCATGATCATCATAGCTTCGTAATGCTATCCGATCTATTGAGATAGTTTGGCCAACTAGATTGATATTTCTTTAGTGGGAGTGGTGCGTTGTAGTAGGTTCAACCTGGTGAGTTTCTATATCCCAGTGACAGAAGGGGACAAGTTGCGTCTTTGTGTTGTTGCTACTAAGGATAAAACGGTTGGGTTTATTCATATTAGTTAAGTTTACTTTGTCTACATCATGTCATCGTTCTCCAAGCATTACTTCATTTGTCATGAACTTAATACATAGAGAGGCAAACATAGAAGCGATCTTGAAGTGGAGTAATAGTGGTAGGTGCAGGCAGAAGTCGGCCTATTTGCTTATCGACGTGATGCCTATATACACATAATCATTGTCATGAAAATAGCTACATACATAACTACGTTGGTTCCGTATAAAATAGCCAACATAGTTATGTACATAATTGTACGAAATAGCTACATACATAACTATGTTGATTCCTTATAAAATAACTATTTTATACATCTATTTTGTACATGGCAGATGTAGTATGACAGTATGGCAACTATTTTTGGTTCCAACAATTTCCCCGAAATGCAAACTTTGCAGCTACCCCATGGCAATTATAATAACATATACATGGCTATTTTTTGTTACGAAATTATATGCAAGATGCATGGCAATTCGATGTAAGAAAACACAAGTACTGCTGACATTCTTCTAACCCATTATCGTTTTTTGTGCTGCAAAATTGTCTCTAACCGCAAGTACAACCCCCTATATCTCCCTACCCGTTGCCACATCCTTTTCTTGGTTTTTTGTGATTTGCTTGAATTTCTAACCCTGACTTGTATCTCACTTCTTTTGGACGCCCTTTCGTGACGAAGAGCGGTGGCTTCTTGACCTGCGTTTGCATGTTTGATGCTCCTGACCCTGATACATCCATTTTGCATCATGTTTTATTACTATTATTTATAGTGTTTTTATGCATAATAATGCTTTGGGAAGTAATTCTAATGCCTTTTCTCTCATAATTAGCAAGGTTTACATCAAGAGGGAGAATGCCGGCAACTGGAATTCAAGACCCCGAAATAGTATGCCAGAGATACCTATTCTGCATAACTCCAATGAAGCTAAAAAATCACGGGGATTTTTTATATATTAAATAATAATTTTTGGAGCAAATAACTACCAGAGGGGGGCCACCATGTGGCCACCCTCCACCAGGGTGTGCATGCCCCCTACCCACTCCCTGGTGGAGGGTGGGCACCCAGGCCCACCTCCGGAGCCCAACTTCTGGTATTTAGTCCCAAAAAACCTAGACAAAATAGAATGAGGACTTTCGGGACAAAGCACCGCCGCCTCAAGGTGGAACTTGGGAAAGATCACTTTTGCCCTCCGGCGGAGCAATTCCGCCAGGGGAACTTCCCTCTCCGGGGGTGGGGGAACAAAGCCATCGTCATCACCAACAACCCTCTCATCTTGGGGAGGCCATTCTTCATCAACATCTTTAGCAGCACCATCTCCTCTCAAAACCTAGTTCATTTCTTGTGTTCAATCTTTGTACCGGAACCTCGGATTGGTACTTGTGGGTGACTAGTAGTGTTGATTACCTTGTGTAGTTGATTGCTATATGGTTTATTTGGTGGAAGATTACATGTTTAGATCCATTACGATATTCAATACCCCTATGATATTGAGCATGCATATTATTTGTCAGTAGTTACTTTTGTTCTTGAGGTCACGGGATAAGTCATGTTGCAAGTATTCATGTGAATTTGATATGTGTTCGATATTTTGATGATATGTATGTTGTGATTCCCTTAGTTGTGTCATATGAACATCGACTACATGACACTTCACCATCCTTGGTCCTAAGTGAATTCATTGTGGAGTAGTTATTAGATGATGGGTTACGAGAGTGACAGAAACTTAAACCCTAGTTTATGGGCTACTTCGTAAGGGGCTGATTTGGGTCCACATGTTTAATGCTATGTTAGACTTTGTCTTAATACTTTTCTCGTAGTTGCGGATGCTTGTGAAGGGGTCAATCATAAGTAGGTTGTTAGTTCAAGAAAGAAAAGCACCTTAACACCGGTCCACCCACATATAAAATTATCAAAGTAGTGGACACAAATCAAACCAACATGACGAAAGTGGCTCGATGAAATTCACATGTACCCTCAAGAACACTTTGTTCATCATAAGAGATACTTTTGGCCTATCCTTTTCCACAAAAGGATTGGGATACCATGCTGCACCTTACCTATTGTTGTTGCTACTTGCTCCTTACAAATTACCTTGCTATAAAAACACTTGCTACTTACAATTTTAGTGCTTGCAGAAATTATCTTGCTGAAATCGCTTACCATATCCCTGTGCTCCTCATTTGGTTTGACACTCTTACTTATTGAAAGGACTACGATTGATCCCCTATACTTGTGGGTCATCAAGACTCTTTTATGGCATCGTTGCCGGGGAGTGAAGCACTCTTGGTAAGTGGAAACCATCAAGTAAAAATGTATACCACGTGCTGAAATTTACTATCACTTGTTACTATGGAAGGTAATCCTTTGAGGGGTTTGTTCGGGGTATCTTCATCTCGACTGGAACCACAATTAGTTGCCCCCTCAACCTACATCACCTACCGAAAATATTGGTTATGAAATTGCTTCGGGTATGTTATAACAACTTCTAGCTAGTCCTTATGCAGGAGATGGAACTGAACATCCTGATATGCACCTAATCCATGTGGAAGAAATTTGTGGAGTATTTCAGCTTGCAGGTTTATCTGGAGATGAAGTTAAGAAGAAGGTTTTTTCCCTTTATCTTTCAAGTTAAAAGCATTGACATGGTATAGGCTATGTGATGATGTTGGATCTTGGAACTAGAATTGTTTGAAATTGAAATTCCACCAAAAGTTTTATCCTATGCACCTAGTGTTGGTGGACATTGCATGGGAAACAAAAAAATTCCTACGCACACGCAAGATCTATCAATGGTGACGAGCATCTATGAGAGGGAGAGTGGATCTACATACCCTTCTAGATCGCTAAGCGAGAAGCGTTAAGAAATGCAGTTGATGTAGTCGAACATCTTCACAATCCAAATCGCTAGTCGTCCCGTGATCCAATCACGATCCGTACCACGATCAAATCACGATCCGTCCCGCGATCCAATCACGGTCCTTCCGATCTAGCACCAAATGGATGGCACCTCCGCGTTCAGCACACGTACAGCTCGACGACGATCTCCGCCTTCTTGGTCGAGCACGAGGGAGCGGAGAGTTAGATGAGTTCTCTGGCAGCGCAGCGGCGGTGATGGTGGAACTATTCTCGCAGGGCTTCGCCTAAGTACCGTCGGAATCTATTTGGTGGAGGAACTAGGGAATAGAGAACTAACACGTGGACTTGTGTGTTTTGGGCCTCTATTCCTCTACTATATATAGGAGGGAGGGGGAGGAGGCAGCCCTAGGGTTTCCCCTTAGGTGCTTTGGCCGAAGTGGAGGAGGTGGAGGTTTCCACCAATCCTACTCCAAGTAGGATTCCAATCCTACATGGAAAACCCCTTCCCCTCTTGGGGTTTTTCATTTTCCCCACATCCAAGCCACATGGGCCTCTTGGGGCTGGCTTGAAGAGCCCACTAAGGGTTGGTGCGCCACTACTAAGGCCCATGTGACCTCCTGGCGTGGGTGGCCCCTCCCGATGGCCCTCCGGCGCTCCCGGTACACTATCGGAAATACCCGAAAGTTTTTCAATGGCCAAAATGTGACTTCCTATGTATCAATCTTTACCTTTGGACCATTCCAGAGCTCCTCATTACGTTCGAGATCTCATCCGGGACTCCGAACAACCTTCGGTCACCACCATACACAATTCAATACTACTCAGACGTCACCGAATGTTAAGTGTGCGGACCCTGTAGGTTCGAGAACTATGTAGACATGACCGAGACACCTCTATGGTTAATAACCAATAGCGGGACCTGGATGCCCATATTGGTTCCTACATATTATACGAAGATCTTTATCGGTTGAACCTCTATGTCAAGGATTCCGTTAATCCCGTATGATGTTCCCTTTGTTCTGCGGTATGTTACTTGCCCGATATTCGATCGTCGGTATCTCTATACCTACTTCAATCTCGTTACCAGCAAGTCCCTTTACTCATTACATATTACATGATCCGTGGCTAACACTTTAGTCACTTTGCTTGCAATGCTTGTTGTGATGTTGTATTACCAAGTGGGCCCTGAGATACCTCTCCGTCACACGGAGTAACAAATCCCAGTCTTGATCCATGCCAACCCAATAGACACCCTCAGAGATGCCTGTAGATCACCTTTATAGTCACCAAGTTACATTGTGACGTTTGATACACAAAAGGTACTCCTCCGGTGTCAGTGAGTTGCATGATCTCATGGTCATAGGAACAGATACTTGACATGCAGAAAACTATAGGAACAAACTGACACGATCATTTGCTATGTTTATAGTTTGGGTCTTGTTCATCACATGATTCTCCTAATGATGTGATCCCGTTATCAAATGACATCTCATGTCAATGGCTAGGAAACCTTGACCATCTTTGATCAGCGAGCTAGTCTATTAGAGGCATACTAGGGACATGGTGTTGTCTATGTATCCACACATGTATCTGGGTTTTCGATCAATACTATTCTAGCATGGATAATAAACAATTATCATGAACAAGGAAGTATGATAATAACAAATTTATTATTGCCTCTAGGGCATATTTTCAATAGTCTCCCACTTGCATTAGAGTCAATAATCTAGCTCACATCGCTATGTGATTTACATTGTTATGAATCTCACACCCAATGAGTTCTGGGGTTCATTCATGTTTTGCATGTGAAAGAGGTTTTAGTCAACGGGTCAGCGACATTCAGATCTGTGTGTACTTTGCAAATCTCTATGTCATACTGTAGATACTGCTACGATGCTCCACTTGGATTTATTCCAAATGACTGCTCCACTACACGTATCCGTATTTCTACTAAGAGTCATCCGGATTACTGTTAAAGCTTGCATCGACGTAACCCTTTACGACGAACTCTTTAACACCTCCATAATCGAGAAATATTTGCTTAGTCCTCTAATTACTAAGGATAATTTTGACCGCTGTCCGGTGATCCACTCCTGGATCACTCTTGTACCCCTTGACAAACTCATGGCAAGGCACATACAGGTGTGGTACACAGCATGTCATACTATATATAGCCTATGAATAAGGCATAGAGGATGACCGTTGTCCTTTCTCTTTATTCTGTCGTGGTCGAGCTTTGAGTCTTACTCAACTTCACACCTGACGAATCAGGCAAGAACTCTTTCTTTTAGTGATCCATTTTGAACTCTTTCAAAATCTTGTCAAGGTATGTACTCATTGGAAGTCTCATCAAGCATCTTGATCTATCTCTATAGATCTTGATCCCCAACAATTAAATAGCTTTATCCAGGTCTTCATTTGAAAAAATCTTTTCAAATAACCGTTTATCCTTTCTAGAAATTCTACATCATTTTCGATCAACAATATGTCAACCACATATACTTATCAAAAATTCTATTGTGCTCCCGCTGACTTTCTTGTACATACAAGTTTCTCACAAACTTTGTATAAACCCAAAAACTGTTATCACCTCCTCAAAGTGTATTTTTCAACTCCGAGATGCTTGCTCCAGTCCATAGAAGGATCGCTAGAGCTTGCATACCTTTTAGCATACTTAGGACTAACAAAACCTTCTGGCGGTATCACATACAACCTTTCCTCAAGGAAACCATTAAGGAAACAATGTTCTGACATCCATCTGCCGGATTTCATAATTGAAAAATGCAGCAATTGGTAACATAATTCCAACAGACTTTAGCATCGCTACGGGTAAGAAAGTATCATTGTAGTCAACTCCTTGAACTTGTCGAAAATTTCTGTTGACACCCGACTTTGGCATGGTCGAAAACATAATTAAGAAGGTGTCAAATGGAAAAGTGTTCAAAGTGAGAAAGTACCATATCGTCGAAAGAAGAAGCTTTGATACTTGGGCCATAGCCATCCGATCTAATCTCTAAGGATGAAGTTGTGTTTGAAGTACTGAGATTTTGTATGTAGAACACTATTCAGATGATTACGCCCCCAAGACGGCTACATATGAGAAAAATTTCTATAGGTATTGTCTTCGTCTGGTCGAAATGGTCGATTCTAATATAAAAATTGTCTCAATCCGAGTACGTATGCAAAAGTTAGAGCCACCGGAATGCAGCCCTACCAGGAGGCAAAATATGGCGCCCCCCACCACACACGTGTCTGATGGGTAGCGCCACCAATCAGCTATCTTGCATAAGAGATTCAGCCATCAAGATGGCTTCGAATCGGAAAACGTTCAACAAGAAAGTTGTTCGCCTCGTCGAAGCGGTCAAATTTTCTTTTGGGAGCATCTTCATCCGAGGTCGTTTGTGGCCTGTGGGACCTAAAAACCGAACTAATGTCCCAGACATACCTAAATCCGAGTTCGGTTAATTTTGAAAAGATTTGGATGTGATTTGGAGTTATTTTCCTGTACAGGAAGTCCAGACGCCTCATAAATAGATGAGAGATGATGGACGTTGAACAACACACAATCGGACAAACACATCTACTACTTTTTTGTGTTCATCTATCCCCTATCCTCGTATCTTTCTTCTCGTTCTTCGTTCGTTCTTCTTCTTGGAGGGCAGCAATCCACGAGGCCCTAGGGGCGATCAGGTTGACCTAGGGCAGCCCATAGCCGCTGCGCACCGTGACAGGGTCGCTCCCGAGCGTGTGGGGTTTTGGGTCTACAAAAGCGCCCGCCGGATTGCTTGCGTACCGCACTTCCGGACGGGTCTCCTTCGACGTGAGGTGCGGTGCATCACCCTCAACATTGGAGGTACACGGTAACGTGTTCATGTGTGATCACACTTTTTAGCGACTCCGCTGGGGAAGAAGCTTCGAACGGTCTCCAGCCTGTTCTTGCTACAACGAGAACGTCATCAAGCGGTTGCAATGTAGGAGGTAACATGTATCATCAATCCTCTTACGTAGATGCAAATAGCCATCATGTTGCTATTGCCAGATCTTTCAATGGACATGTCATGTCGGCCAGCCCTAACGAGCAAAGGCCGACTAGTTATTCTATTGATGGAGCTTGGAATTTACATAATCGCGACATGCAACTTATGGATTCGAACTTTCGTGCATCGGCAACACCTTTCAATATGCTGGCGAACAACACAATGAGTTCGGATGCTAAATATAAGACACCTCATGTACAGGAGTGTGTCCCGCAATTTTATTCATCGACAACCGACTCGCAATATGCGGGTTCATCCCCAAACATGCCGATGGATGGGAGAATCGGCCACGCTTCGATTAGCTATTTGGCCGATTATCCCCAATCATAATATACTACACCTCATGAGATTAATTGTTCAGCGACATATGCAACTAAAAATATTCATGACTCAGCTCGCCATCATGGTTATGGCCGAGTGAATGGAGATTCTATAGGAGCATTTGTGTCTCATATTGCAGAAGATGAGGTGGCTTTGACTGCATTAAAGTGTTTAGCCCAAAATAAGAAGATTAGCGCTCTTTGTCCCGAGCAACATGATAAGGGGTTTATTCCTGATTATGAGGCAATAAGAGCTAGGGTTTTGCAAGAAGACAATGTGTTGCCAATTGACCAAATTGGCGAGATAAAATATGGTTCAACAATAGTGCATACGTCTTCACCTCTCATTGCAGCGTGTCATACACCCCCTATACAATTGCAAAATTTCGACAACATCAGTTCATTGCCAAAAGATCCTAAAAGCATTGGGGGGCAAGCCGATCCAAGCAGGGACAAATTTGAAAAAAAACTATGTGGCCCGAATGGACAAGGTCAATGCAAAGCTCATAGGGAATTGCGTCAACAATTTAACCAGGCCGACTCTTGAGGAGTTACCAGCAGAATATCGACACGCTTATGAAGCACTCAAGAAGAAGCGTGAGGAGGAAGATTTTCAAGAATACGTCAAGTCCCATCCTTTATGCAGAAACCATGTTGGTCCCTCTGCTATGTTGAGGCAAGATAAAACAAAAGTTTTGCAAGACAAACAACAAAAAAGGATTCACTCGGTTAATACGGTTGATTCAGTAGAAACTGAGTCAAATATGACTAAGTCTTCTACAGACGAGTCAAACGGTTCCTTTAAAGCCAAGAAAATGGTGGATTCGGTAGAAACTGGATCGAGCACCGAGATGGCCAAGGTCGAGTGCATCGGGCCAACCGAGTGCATCGAGCTAGTTAAGGCCGAGTGCATCAAGTCAGCCGAGGGCATTGAGTCATCCAAGTGCATCACCGGCTAATGTTGAGTGCATAAACCCAGTCATTGCCAGGTGTACCAAAATAAAAGATGCAAGCTTCACCGAGGAAAGGAACGACAAACGCAGCAAATTGGCCGTGCTCGATTTTTCTGGATGTGAGGGAGCTTACATGCTGCCCTATGAGTTTCATGCTAAAGAAATTGATGAGCATCAAGAACAATGTAATATGGCCGAACACACTTCAATTAACGATGAACATCAAGAACAAGAACATGTTGCTAAGCAAAGTTCAGCTGACCAAGAGCGTCTGTGTGGAATCCATTTGGATAGTCCGAGTGAAATCTACACGAGTAATCCAAGTGATGATGCACGAGATCCAGAAGAAGAGGAAGGGGCATTGGAGAATTGTTTAGAAGTGGAGCAAGATATTGTTCCAGTTATGCAACCATCTTCTCCTCCCAACGTCTTCACAAAGGAACGCCTAGATGTCAGTCTACTCGATTTTCGATTCAGTCAAAATCATATTGCTGATCCACCCGTTAGCCAGATTCTAATTAATTTTGAAAGACCAATCGAGATGAGTAATCTGTTTGTTTGGAATAATCTTGTCACTATTCATGCTGATCAACACATGACACCATTCACAGAAGCTAATAGTGACGACTTATCACAACCAAAGTTGTTCACATCATGTCGGCTAAACTTTATATTCATATGGACAAATTTGTTTTTTATGCCTAGCTAACATTTGGTCTCAGATGAGACGTATATTCTGTAATTATTTTGGTTGCAGAAACATAAAGCCAGGTCCAAAGTCCTCTGAAATAGCCGATTCAAGAGCATTGGGAAAGGAGGACGAAAATTAATGCATAGCCGAGTCGGATGACGTTAAGTCGGCACCACTCGGTTGTTTCGTTTCAGAGTCGGTATCACAATATCAATTAATGGATGACCAGTCTACCTTCAGTCCAGGCATATGTGATCACATCGTCGGTGCATCACCGACTAATCCTATTATTATAATTGATCACGATGCCGAGCTGTCAAAACAAGAAGAAGTGCAATGTTCGTTTGAACAGAATGTCAAACACAACAATGTGATTCATCAAGCCACACAATCGGCCAACAGAGGACGATTGGGGCTCATTGAGGCACAAGCATACGACGAGTCGACTCAGATTGGTTTTGATGGTGATCAAGTGTTGACTCAGCTACCTCAAGCTGGCTCATCCAAAGACGGACAGGTATATGCTAATGATGATGGGATCAAATCTTCAAGTGAGGTAATTATTCAAAAATGCATCAGCAATAATATTGAAGAAAGGTATTCCATCAAAGTTACAACTGACACATCAAGCACTGGGGGGCAACAAGAAAATTCAAAGACCGATGCACTCAAAACCAAAGAAAGCAAAGGTCGTGGTAAGCACAAAGGTAAAAGGCCAAAAGTCACTTTCGCGCAGTTATTGGAAAAATATCAGAAGATAAGTGATGCGAATAGTGCTTATCGGCCGAGTGAAACAAATGCATCGAAGTCACCCCCAAGGAATAAATCTGAATACTGGGATTGGCGAAGGAAGAAGTTGACTCCATATCCTCCTTTTGGGCCACCAATGTCGATGTCATACGTACCTCCTCATGCCGACTATTATTCATATCAATCATGGGATAGGTATAAATCGAGGGATCACCATCCATCATATTGTAAACCACCTCACCAAAATTATGCAGCTCCGAGAGGATCATTGTTTGTTCAACAACCACATGTTAAAGACCGACTCAACCAAAAAGAATCAGTCCGGAGCTTGGCGAAAAAGATGGACGTGGTCAAGCAAGTTTACCGAGTAAAAAAGGATGTCCGCAAGTGTGCTCTTTCAGATCCGACTCCGGACAACAATAAGCCAGATGAGTCTACGTTGGCTACTAAAGGCAAGGAGATGAAGCATGTAACTTTCAAGTATCCAATTGACGAATTTCAACAGGCCAAATTGGAGGTTCCCAAAGCCAAGAAAAACTTTCCAGTGCATAAAACAAAGCCACAGCCGAGATGCCCACTTGTCTTATCATATTCGCAAGAGAAGAAACTGAAGCGGCTTAGGGCCTATGAGCTGGAGAAGAGGAACATGGTGTGGGTCGTCAAAGGAGGCCATCAAGGCAAGAATGATGTGACAGCTCCTGTTGCAGGAGTAGGGGAGGACAAGCATGAAGCCGGTAGGCAAAAACAACGATTTTCATGTCACAATACGACACTCCAAACAATGCATCACCCATGTTCTTCAACCGTCCGATCAGAGTTTGTGCCCAATAATTTATCACCAGCTGGAATTTCTGATTTATTTTGGTGGGCAGGTTCCCCAGATCCTTTGAGATGAGGACGCATGGTTGATATTTGCATATCGCCCTGAGACTTCATTGTGTTGGCAAAGCCGGCATCTGGCTAATGGTGTTCATCATGGTTGTCTCGTACTTCTATAGCCAATGCTTAGTTTTTCTCAATACTGACAAGGCCGACTTAATTATTGAGTCGACCATTAATTAGGGGCCTGGTGTACAAAAGGCTTCAACTCCTGGTGATAGATATCTCTAGGATCCAAGTCAGGAGACAGACGTTGTTCGACGGAGGCTTGATGGGATACTTTCATCAACAATGAGTTGAGTCGCCGAACAGTTGACGTCATTCTTGTGAGTGCATGGTCATAATTGTTCAGTAGCTATTGTGGAATGGTTCTAATATACCCAAAGGAGTGTTTGGACAAAACAAGGCCTGGAATGACATGAGAGACTTGCGTGGAGGCCTTTGTGACATCTATTGGTTGTTCTCAAACGACTGTCATCTAAAGAGGTTCCACTCGAGCAACAACAGACCTGATCATATGGCTGACAATGATTATTGTCGTCAGCATGCACAACCGATGGAGTGTTGACATCGTGTTTAGAGAAAATACATTGCAAATTATTTTTTGGTATACAAGTTTTACCGAAAAACAGGGGGGCATTTGTTGACACCCGAATTTGGCATGGTCGAAAACATAATTAAGAAGGTCTCAAATGGAAAAGTGTTCAAAGTGAGAAAGTTCTGTATCGTCGAAAGAAGAAACTTCCATACCTGGGCCATAGCCATCCGATCTCATCTCTAAGGCCGAAGTTGTGTTCGAAATACTGAGATTTTGTATGCATAATACTATTCGAATGATTACGCCCCCAAGATGGCCACATATGAGAAAAGTTTCTACGGGTATTATCTTCATCTCGTCGAAACGGTCGATTCTAATATAAAAATCATCTCAATCCGAGTACGTATGCAAAAGTTAGAGCCATCGGAATGCAGCCCTACCAGGAGGCAAAATATGGCGCGCCCCAACACACACGTGTCTGATGGGTAGCGCCACCAATCAGCTGTCTTGCGAAATATATTCGGCCTTCACGATGGCTTCGAATCGGAAAACGTTCAACATGAAACTGTTCGTCTTGTCGAAGCGGTCAAATTTGCTTTTGGGAGCATCTTCATCTGAGGTAGTTTGTGGCTTGTGGGACCTAAAAACCGAACTAATATCCCAGACATACCTAAATCCGAGTTCGGTTAATTTTGGAAAGATTTGGATGTCATTTGGAGTCCTTTTCTTGTATAGGATGTCCAGCCGCCTCATAAATAGATGAGAAGTGACGACCGATTGAACAACACTCAATCGAACAAACACATCTACTACTTTTTCGTGTTCATCTATCCCCTATCCTCGTATCTTTCTTCTCGTTCTTCGTTCGATCTTCTTCTTGGAGGGCAGCGATCCACATGGCCCTAGGGGCGATCGGGTCGACCTAGGGCAGCCCATAGGTGCCACGCGCCCTGACGGGGTCCCTCTCGGGCATGTGGGGTTTCGGGTCTACAAAAGCGTCCCCCGGATTGCTTGTGTACCGCGCTTCCGGACGGGTCTCCTTCGACGTGAGCTGTGGTGCATCACCCTCGGTGTTGTAGGTACACGGTGACATGTTCGTGTGCGAACAACTTCTTTGCAAAAGTCGAGCTTTATAAATGGTGACATTTACCATCAGCGTATGTCTTATTCTTAAAGGTCCATTTGTACTCAATGACCTGCCGTTCAACGGGCAAGTCTACTGGTGACCCACAAGTATAGGGGATCTATCGTAGTCCTTTTGATAAGTAAGAGTGTCGAATCCAACGAGGAGCAGAAGGAAATGACAAGCAGTTTTTGGTAAGGTATTCTCTACAAGCACTGAAATTATCAGTAACATATAGTTTTGTGAAAGGTAATTTGTAATGGGTAACAAGTAACAAGTGTAGCAAAGGTGCAAAAAGGTAGCCCAATCCTTTTTTTAGCAAAGGACAGGCCTGGACAAACTCTTATATAAAGTGAAGCGCTCCCGAGGACACATGGGAATTTCTGTCAAGCTAGTTTTCATCATGCTCATTTGATTCGCGTTCGTTACTTTGATAATTTGATATGTGGGTGGACCGGTGCTTGGGTGCTGCCCTTACTTGGACAAACCTCCCACTTAATATTAACCTCTCTCTCAAGCATCTGCAACTACGAAAGAAGAATTAAGATACTAACCATAGCATGAAACATACGGATCCAAATTAGTCCCTTACGACGCAACACATAAACTAGGGTTTAAGCTTCTGTAACTCTAGCAACCCAACATCTACTTATTACTTCCCAATGCCTTCCCCTAGGCCCAAATAATGGTGAAGTGTTATGTAGGCGACGTTCACATAACACCACTAGATGAGAGACAACATAGATCTCATCAAAATATCAAACGAATACCAAATTCACATGATTACTTATAACAAGGCTTATCCCATATCCTCAGGAACAAACGTAACTACCCACAAAACATGTTCATGTTCATAATCAGACGAGTATTAATTATCATAAAGGATCTGAACATATGATCTTCCACCAAGTAAACCAACTAGCATCATTTACAAGGGGTAATCAACACTACTAGCAACCCACAGGTACCAATGTGAGGTTTGAGACAAAGATCGGATACAAGAGATGAACTAGGGTTTGGAGACGAGATGGTGTTGGTGAATATGTTGATGTAGATTGACCCCCTCTTGATGAGAGGATTGTTGGTGATGATGATGGCTTCGATTTACCCCTCAGGGAGGGAAGTTTCCCTGGTAGAATAGCTCCGCCGGAGCTCTAGATTGGTTCTACCCAAGTTCCATCTCGAGACAACGGCCCTTCGTCCCGAAAGCTATCTCGTGACTTTTTTTTCCAGGTCAAAACCCTTCATATAGCAGAAGATGGGCATCGGAGGCCAGCCAGGGGGCTCACAAGCCACCAAGGCGCGGCCAGGGGGTAGGCCACGCCTGGCAGGCTTGTGACCTCCTGGTGGGTCCTCTCTAGTATTTGTTTCGCCCAATAATTTTTATATATTCCAAAATGATTCTCCCTAACTTTTCAGGACTTTGGGAGTTCTGCAGAATAGGTTTCTCATATTTCTCCTTTTCCAATCTAGAATTCCAGCTGTCGACATTCTCCCTCTTCATGTAAACCTTATAAAATAAGAGAGAAAAGGCATAAGTATTGTACCATAACGTGTAATAACAGCGCATAATGCAATAAATATCAATATAAAAGCATGATGCAAAATGGACGTATCATCTACCAAAGTCCAGGTTCTCATACATGCATCCCTTCTCGGATTTCATGGCTCCTAGCCATTTGTTGGAATCCGGGCCCACCATCGCTTCTTCATAGCTCGTAAGTTCACTGTTATCTAACAACATGACCTCCAAGATAGGATTAACATACGACTCAGGGGCGTTACGAGTTCTTGTCGGCCAACGAGGTTCAGTAGTAACTTGATCTGAAGCTTCATGATCATCATCATTTGCTTCCTCTTCACTTGGTGTAGGCATTGCAGAAACATTTTTCTGCGTCTCGCTACTATCCAATTTAAGTGACGGTTCAACAACCTCATCAAGTTCTACTTTCCTCCCACTCAATTCTTTTGAGGGAAATTCTTTCTCAAGAAAGGACCCATTTTTAGAAACAAACACTTTGCCCTCGGATCTGAGATAGAAGGTATACCCAACTGTTTCCTTAGGGTATCCTATGATGATGCACTTTTCTGCTTTGGATTCGAGCTTATCAGACATAAGTGTCGCATTCCCAAACTCTGAGAAATGACATCTTAGGTTTCTGCCAAACCATAATTCATATGGTGTCATCTCAACCGATTTAGATGGTGCCCTATTTAATAGTGAATGTAGTTGTCTCTAAGGAATAACCCCACGATAGTGGCAAAACGATAAGAGACATCATAGTACGCACCGTATCCAATAGAGCACGACTACGATGTTTGGACACACCATCACACTATGGTGCTCCAGGTGGCGTGAATTGTGAAACAACTTCCACATTGTCTTAAGTTGTATACCAAACTTGTAACTCAGATATTCCCCTCCATGATCATATCATAGACATTTTATCTTCTTTTCACGATGATCTCAAACTTCACTCTGCATTTTCTTGAACTTTTCAAATGATTCATACTTTTGTTTCATTAAGTAAATATACCCATATCTACTCAAATCATCAGTGAAGGTAAGAAAATAACGATATCCACCGCACGCTACAACACTCATTGGACCGCATACATCAACATGTATCATTTCCAATAAGTCACTTTCTCGCTCCATCAAACCGGAAAACGGGGTCTTAGTCATCTTGCTCAAGAGGCATGGTCCGCATATGTCAACCGATTCGAAATCGAGTGAGTCCAAAGATCCGTCAGTATGGAGTTTCTTCATGCGCTTTACACCAATATGACCATTAGCGGAAGTGCCACAAGTATGTGGTACTATCATTATTAACTTTGCATCTTTTGGAATCAATATTATGAACATGTGTGTTACTACGATCAAGATTCAATAAACCATTCTCATTGGGTGCATGACCATTGAAGGTATTATTCATGTAAACAGAATAACCATTATTCTCTAACTTAAATGAATAACCATTTTGCAATAAACATGATCTAATCACATTCATGCTCAACACAAACACCAAATAACATTTATTTAGGTTCATCACTAATCTCGAAGGTAGATAGAGCGTGCGATGGCGATCACATCAACCTTGGAAAAAGTTCCAACACACATCGTCACCTTGCCCTTAGCTAGTGTCTGTTTATATGGTATCTTTTGTTTCGACTTACTAACATTTAGCAACCGCACCGGTATCTAATACCCAGGTGCTACTAGGAGTACTAGTAAGGTACACATCAATAACATGTATATAAAATATACTTCTGTTGACGTTGCCAGCCTTCTTATCTACCATGTATCTTGGGTTGTTCCGCTTTAGAGACCATTCTCTTCATAATAGAAGCACTTAATCTCGGGTTTGGGTTTCAACCCTGGGTTTCTTCACTGGAGCGGCAACTGGCTTGACATTCATGAAGTTTCCCTTCTTGCGCTTTCCCTTTGCGAAACTAGTGGTTTTACTAACCATCAACACTTGATGCTCCTTCTTGATTTCTACCTTCGCGGTGTCAAACATCGCGAATAGCTCAGGGATCATCTTTTCCATCCCTGGCATGTTTGTAGTTCATCATGAAGCACTAGCGGCTTTGTGGCAGTTACTTGGAGAACTATCTTATCTGGAAGATCAATTCCCACTCAATTCAAGTGATTGTAGCACCCAGACAATCTGAGCACATGCTCACTGATTAAGCTATTCTCCTTCATCTTGCAGGCAAAGAATCTTGTTAGAGGTCTCATACTTCTCAACACGGGCATGAGCCTGAAATCAAATTTCAGCTCTTGGAACATCGCATATGCTTTGTGACGTTCAAAATGTATTTGGAGCCTGAATTCTAAGCCGTAACGCAAGACACACTGAACTGTCAAGTAGTCATCAAAACGTGACTATAAGATGTTCACAACATCCATAGTCGCTGCTAGAGGGGGTGGCGCACCGAGCTGTGCATTAAGGACATAAGCCTTCTGTGCATCAACTGAGGACAATCCTCTAATCACGGACCTAGTCCATGTAATTGCTGCCATCATATTTCAACTCTATTTTCTCTAGGAATGTATCAAAAACCCAGGGGAGCTACGATTCAAGCTATTGGTTTACAATATAATTTTGCAAAGACAACTTTAGACTATGTTCATGATAAGGAGTCTAGATAATCATATTACTTAAAGAACTCCCACTCAAATTGACATCCCTCCGGTCATCCGAGTGTTACATGATCCAAATTCACCAACCCAAGTCTGATCATCACGTGAGATGAGGTGGTTTCAATGGTGAACATCTCCATGCTAATCATATCTACTATATGACTCATGTTCGACCTTTCGGTATCTTGTGTTCCGATGCCATGTCTCTACATGCTAGGCTCGTCAAGTTTAGCCTGTGTATTCCGCGCGTGCAACACTGGCTTGCACCCGTTGTATGTGAACATATATTCTATTACACCTGATCATCACGTGGTTCTTCAAAACGACGATCTTTCACAATGGTGCACACTCGGGGAGAACACAATTTTATCTTGACATTTTAGTGAGGTTTCACCTTATAATGCTACCATCGTTGTTGTGGGAATGAGCCTGACAGTAGTTGGTAGGGGTACGAAAGGTGAGGGCAGAGTCCTAGCTACGGCAAGGATGTACACACGGATGTATGAGTTCATGCCCCTCTCGTGGAGGTAACAACCCTATGTCTCAGTGCTCTGGAGCTTTGTCGTGTGGAGAATGTGTGTTACAAAGGTTGCGAACCCCTGTGCCAGAGGGGAGGGCGGCTTATATAGAGTTCGCTGCCCCTCATAATTGTGAGCCATCCAAGGGTCTGATCGTGGGTATAAAGACTAGTGTTACTGGTAACGTACAACATAATTGCTATTACTGACGACTGGCCTAATGCCTGCCTATTGGCCTCTCAGGGGCGGCTTCTGGTCTTCTGGCGTCGATTGGAAACGAGGTCTTCTGAGTGATAGGTGACTGTGGAGTGGAGGAAGGAGCCACCTAACGGATTGACTGTCGAGTCACTTGAGAGACACGGTGAATCCAGTCGAAATCTTTCTTGTGGTCCTTAAGCCTTCCAATGCAGTGTCCTTAGGTAGGGTATATAGGTCAGCCCTAGGACCCTACCCTAGGTACATATCATCATCATTAGCCCCCGAATGGATCAGGGTTCGAGTGGTGACGTAGGGTATCGATGCCAGTTCAGAGCAGGGCACCAAATCTTCCGAATGATTATCCGAGCTTCAACGAAACTTGTGTTGACTGAACTCTTTGTCATTCGCCCGGATCAATTTTTTCTTGAAAGTGTCCAAGTGAATGTTCAATTCTAATTTAATTCCGAGTGACCTGAGGGGATCTTTGGATGTGACGGGCCACTCTGTCAGGCCTGGATCTTGCGGGATATGAAAATTTGGGAAGCGCGCGCATCCGCGATGATGATGCCACGATCGGGGCAAGTGGGAGCATGACGCCTCGATTTGCGTGCCGCTCATTTCGCCATGTATAGGGCGCCGTCTGCGGTTAGGATATGCGGGGATCTCGTGGGCCCACATGTTAGTGAGGCACTCGGCGGGGTATAAATCCTGAAGCGCCGCAGTTCGCACAGTGCTTTTCCCCCAAATCTCCTCTCTTCCTCTGCCTCTCTTGTCTCCAGCCTCACTCTGCTCTGCTCCGACGAGCTCCATCGCCACGATGACAAAGGGAGCAATGGAGAAGCTGGAGCACGCCAAGAAGGGAGCCGTGAAGGGCAAGGCCAAGAAGTCCTTGATCGCCCGGCTCACCGCACCGGCGGGGTGGATCCAGGGGGACTTTCTCCCATCGACAGTCACCACTGGGGACGTCGAGAACCTCTTTGTTGATGGGCTCATGGTGGATGGTGCTTAGAGGCTGTCAGAGGAGGAGCGCGAGCCGAAGCTGCATGAGGGGGAGCGGGTTCTCCTCCTCTCCCACGTCGAAAGAGGTTTCGCCATGCCTCCCCATCCATTCTTTAGAGGATTTTTGAACTTCTTCGGAGCTCAGCTCCATCACTTTCCTCCGAATGCAATTTCCTACTTGTCTGTCTTCGTCACTGTGTGCGAGTGTTTCTTGGGCTGCTCTCCTCACTGGGGACTGTTCAAGCACATTTTCACCGTCAGATCTCAGACGGTGAAAAAGGCCCATCCTGAGGATGGAAAGACTCATGTAGTCCAGCTGTGTGGAGATTTAGGAATCCAGAAGAGAGCTCATAGTTCTTTTCCTTCCATGAATTTCCCTGAATCGGTTAGAGGTTGGCAGTCGACCTGGTTTTATTGCAAGGACGTAGCTTCTCCCAATATGTCGACTGGTCTTTCTCCCTTCACGTTAGATCGTCTAGAAGTTCCCAAATCTTTGAAGGTGTGGGAAGGGGAGAAAGTCCAGGTTGGGATCTTGGTGGATGATGTAGGGGCCCTTATATGTGGTAGAGTCGCTAGTATGGATCTCTTGGAGACATTCCTCAGTCAATGGATCCAGCCTCTTCACACAAGGGACCACACTATGTGGCATTACGCCGGTCCCGAGGACAAGACCAGGACACACTCATAGGAGGTTTCACAAAAAACTATCGAGCAGTGGCTTCGCAGTATCACCAGATCTTGTGACAACCCCCTGGGTGCCAAGAGGATCCAACCCTACTTTGTTGCGAATCCGCCAAAGAATCTGGTTAATTTTATTTTGTTGACTGTCGTACTATTCTGTCGAGTGATTGATTGATCTGTTGACTGACTTCACTTTTTGAATCATATAGGAGTGGACGCACATGCACTCGTCTGTACCCAACGGGAGCCAGCCTGAAGACGATGGGGAAAGCGAGGGCGGTAGTGTGGACGTCGACTGTGTTTATCACAATGAAGATGAATATGAGGACTTGGGCGAGAACGAGGAAGAAGTCGACTCTCCACAACGTGCCGAACATCGCTCCAAGTCACGTCAGGAACCTGCCACTACTGCGGACAAGGCCCCGGTTCCGAGTGAAAGGAACCCAAAGCGGGACCGACCCTCGACCGTCGAGTCGAGTGAGCGATCAGCGAAGCAGCCCAAGCCCAACACAGGAAAACCTCGCAAAGCTCTGCTCCGCATGAAGATGGCTGTGCCTGTCGTCTCAATGTAAGTGTTTGCTTTCATCTTTTGTTGTCGATTGTGACTTCGAATTCTTGTTGACCGAGTGGAATTTGATTTACCAGTGTTGCAACCTCAATGATGGCGCCTCCATGGGACAGAGAGGAGCAACTGGATGTGGATACTGCTGATGCGGCCACTTCCCAGAGAGGTATACAAATCCTTACTTAGCTCTGTTTCTTAAATGAAATTCATCGATTTCAAGGGTCAACATTATTGATTGGTATTTGCAGAAATCATTCAACTGGAGGATGATTAAAAACAACCTCGGGGTACAGGGGGTGAAGGTGCGAGCTTAGGCGCCCGGCGTGTACGCGCCCGAAGAACTCCATCGGCACAGATGCTTCGACGGTCGACTGCTGGATCTTCCCAGGGGATAAGTGACTTGACATGGGTCAAGTGCTCCACCAGTTGTTTCGACCATCATGACGTCGACTCCAACCGGACCACCTTAGACTACCTCGACTGTCCCAGCCGCAACGTCGATCCCTCCGGTGACTGCCTTTCCTATGCACCATGTTCTGGAAGACCGGACCGGATCCATAAAGGAGGCCATGATCCAGGCGAAACAAATGATGTTGCACACCAAGGAGGCGTACGAGGCTAGCAAGTTGGCTTACGATGCCAACACAATGCGTCACACCAATGCCCGAGTAAGTTCAATTGTAAGTGTATTTCCGATTGAATTCCTATCTTCTTTGATTGTACACCCACTGGGTGTTCTCCACTCGAATAGATCTGGTTGTAATCGAGTAGATTTTGGTCCAATGGGGGCATGCTGAGTGTACCCACTGGGTGTAGTCCCCGAGACCGTTGTCGAGTGCTTGCACTAGCAGGGGTCTTAGTGTTCGTCATATGCGGAATACGTTTGCCACTCGACATGTCGAGCGGAGTTCTTGCCCTGGCCGCACCCCTCTGAAACTTCCTTGTAGGTTTCATGGATATCATTTCATCAACCATGATATTACGCTACTTCAAAGGTGCGGAGTAGGGTGGCGGGTCACTCGACAGATCGAGTGATAGATGGCCCAGTGGGGGCACTGGCAAGGGTCTTAGAAGAGACAATAGTCATATGCTTGCGCACATTTTTTATTTTTTGCCACTCGACAGATCGAGATTTAGCAGATCCAGTGGGGGCATGCTGAGTGCACCCACTTGGGGCAGTCCCCGAGACCGCCGTCGAGTGCTTGCACTGGCGGGGGTCTGATAGAGTCCGTCGTACGCTCGGACATGGCAGACCTTGTCGAGTTGTTTAGGAACTAGTGGGGGCACGCTGAGTGCACCCAGTGGGTGTAGTCCCCAAGGCTACTTTTGATCGTTAACAATGAGCAGTAGTCTTAAGAACTTTGAACTTGGTATTTTTGTCGTACACGGAGTACGCTCACCACTCGACATGTCGAGTGGACGTTTTTTACTTTAGCCGCACCACTCCACAGGTACCTTGTAGGTTTCATGGTCATCATTTCATCAACCATGATATGACGCTACTTCAAAGGTGCGGAGTGGGTGGCAGACCACTCGACAGATCGAGTGTTAACAAGTCCAGTGGGTGCACTCTGAGTGCACCCACTGGGTGTAGTCCCCGATACCACCATCGAGTGCTTGCACTGGCGGGGGTCTGATAGACACCATCTTGAACACAGGGTTGTTTATGGTTCGCGGAGTATGCGTGCCACTCGACATGTTGGGTGGACTTTTTGCGTGAATTCTTCCTCTCCTGAACGCATGTTTCATGGATATTATTTTCATCAACCATGATATGACACTATTTCAGGGGAGTGAGGTGGGGCGGGGTCCGCCATCCAATCGACTATTTTTGACCTTCTGCACTCAGGAGTGAAGGTGTTTCCTGCCGACTGAATTTTTTCTTTGTTGATTTCATAGAGCTTGCAAACTTGGCGCATAGTACAAGGACCTCGAGGAGGAAAGGAACCAGCTGTGAGTGGACTTGGAGGTCTCCAACATCAATTTGAGCGAGTGCGGACTGAACTGAAAACTCTCGGAGGTAACTTCTATCGACCTAATGCATTCTTATCCTCACTTTCCATGCTTTGAATCGAGTCCTTTTGCTCGAATAGACGTACGCGGTGAAAATTGTCGACCACAAGCGCGACTCAACAATGCTATTTCTTTAGATACCATGAAGAAGGCGCTGGAGGACAAAGACAAGGCGCTTGCCGATGACCAATGAGTGGCGAGGGAGAAGACTGAAGCTGCTGAGCAGAAACTGGCTGCCGCCAAGAAGATGGAGGTGGAAAACTCCAAGCTGAAGCTAGAACGGGTGGAACTCATTAAGAAGACCGAGTAGCTGGCCAAGAGAAACAATGGCTTGGAGAAGCACTTGGGGAGTTCATGAGAAAGATGTACATCATGCTCGACGGTAACCATCATTGTCGATTGAACTTCATAAAATCCTTGTCAATGGTATTTCATTAAACCTCTTCTCATTCCTTCTTCCCAATAGAATTCTGCCAAGGCTTTGAAAGGGAAACTGAAGAAATCGAGCCCAATCTGGATCCCACCAAGCCACCTGTTGGTGACGGAGTGGCCATGAACAAGTTCCGACTCAACATTAGACTCCAGGGCATTCAAGCATATATCCTTCGACTGAAAGCTGTGATGGAGAAGATTGACAAAGAACTTTGGTCCTAATACACCCTTCATCATGATCTTACATCCATGATGGCACGCCTTAATGATTTTCCCAGTTGAGTGCAATCTTGGAAGAAGTCAGCCGCCCGCTGCGGAGCCAATGTGGCACTCTCCCTTGTTAGTGTCCATTGCAAGGAGGCAAGGGAGGACAAGTTGAAGGAACTCCGAGTGGTGAACACGAAAAAGCTTCAATTTGAAGACTTCATGGAGACCTTCATTGACACGGGTACCAGAATTGCAGATAGGATCGACTTGGACACCTTCGTCGAGCCAGCAAGCCTGTCCGGCGCTTGAAAAACTTGATTCATGGAGAAAAATTTATTTGCCTTGGTATGTCGAGTGGAAATGTATCAACCTAAAAACTTCATTCATGCCTTAAGCCTGAGCACGTTTGCTTGTGTGCGAAACATTTATCCGCAATGAAATCTTTGAATTTATCCGCATTTGGCTTTCAATCATTCTTCGACTGAATTTGTTTTTGACTTAGGCGAAAGCTGGTTCGCAGCTTAGCCCCCTGAGTGTGAGGATTGCTCAACACTCGGACAAGTTTTGATCTCGAGTGAAAACTGGTTCACATCTAAGTTTCTAAGCGAGTATATAGTAAACCACTCGGAATTCATTTTTGTCTTTATACAAAAGCTGGTTTGTGGATAAGCCCCTGAGTGCGAGGATTGTTCAACACTCGGAGAAGGTTTGAACTTAGGTGAAGACTGGTTCGCAGCTAAGCCCCCGAGAGTGAGGACTGCTCAACACTCGGAGTAATTTTGAACTTAGGCGAAGACTGGCTCGCACCTAATTCGTCGAGTGAATGGACTGCTATCCACTCGGCAGGGTTTTTAACTTAGGCGAAAGCATGTTCGCAGCTAAACCCCCGAGTGTAAGGATTGCTCAACACTCAGAGTAGTTTTGAACTGAGGCGAAGACTGGTTCGCAGCTATGCCCCCAAGAATGAGGATTGCTCAACACTCAGAGTAGTTTTGAACTTAGGCGAAGACTGGTTCGCAGCTAAGTCGTCGAGTGAGTGGACTACTTCCACTCAACGTTTTTTTAACTTAGGCGAAAGCATGTTCACAGCTAAGCCTCCGAGAGTGAGGATTGCTCAACACTCAGAGTGGTCCCAAGTGAGAAATTACTTGATCGGAATCAACGAAAAGACTGCAGAAGTCAAACTTGCATATATGACATGATCTGAAATACTTTTATTACATCAAAAACACTCTGTTCCTAAGTATAGAAACGCCAGAGAAAATCTACATTCCAGGCTCACGGCTCGTCAATCTGCTTCTTCAGGTTGTACAGGTGATAAGCTCTATTGTTCAACACCTTGGTGATGACAAAGGGACCCTCCCACGCAAGAGCGAGCTTGTGGGATCGCTGCTGATCCACTCGGAGCACCAAATCTCCCTCTTAACATTTTTCGCATGGAAGCGTCGCAGATTTTGCTGATAAGTTGCAGTCTGGATCATAGGCATCTCTTGCTCTTCCTCCAGGAGGTCTACACCATCATGTCTTGCTTGTTCGGCTTTAGCTTCGGACTAAAGGTCCACTCGGGGAGAGTTGTGAAACAAATCACTCGGCAGGACAGCTTCGGATCCATAGACCAAGAAAAAGGGAGTTCATCCAGTCGACCAGTTAGGTGTTGTTCTTAAGCCCCATAAAACAGATGGCAACTCCAACACCCAGGACCGGCAGCATGTTCCAGGTCGCGCATGAGACGGGGCTTGAGACCTTGA
This sequence comes from Hordeum marinum, assembly GCA_022496015.1. NCBI lineage: Eukaryota > Viridiplantae > Streptophyta > Magnoliopsida > Poales > Poaceae > Hordeum > Hordeum marinum. The sequence continues at coordinate 111,827,705 of CM039673.1, forward strand.
AGGATGAGGTTGTTGGCTCGTTCGACTTGACCATTGGTTTGAGGGTGTGCAACGCAAGCATAATCCACCCGAGTGCCCTGGGAGGTGCAGAAGTGTCTGAATTCTTCCGAGTCAAAGTTTGTGCCATTTTCCGTGGTGATGCTATGGGGAACCCCGTATCGGAAGATTATTTCCCTCATGAATGTGACTGCCGTACGAGAGTTCAACATCTTTATCAGCTTGGCCTCAATCCACTTTGTAAATTTGTCGACTGCAACGTGCAAATGAGTGAATCCGCCTTTTCTATTCTGGAAGGGACCATCCATGTCTATACCCCAGACAGCAAACGGCCAGGCAAGGGGGATTGTCTTCAGAGCAAACGCAGGCTTCTGAGATAAATTTGCATAGAAATGGCATCCTTCATAGTGATCGACAATGTCCTTGGCCATCTCAATAGCACGTGGCCAGAACAAACCAGCTCGGTAGGCTTTAGCGACAATTGTTCGTGAGGACGCATGATGGGCGCAAGTTCCCGAGTGGACTTCATCTAGGATCATTCGACCTTCTTCAGGAGAAATGCATTGTTGCGTCACGCTGGTCACGCTTTCTCTGAACAGCTGATCTCCAAACACAGTAAAAGCTTTCGACCTGCATTCGACCTATCGTGCTTCAGTCTCGTCTTCAGGGAGTTCTTGTCTAAGGATATATGCAAAATAGGGCACTGTCTAGTCGGGAATGACGACCAGAACCTCCATGACTAAATCAATAACTGCAGGGACGTCGACTTCAGTGGATCGGTGGAGCTCATAGCTTGTGGGTGCTCTTCGGTGAAAGGATCTTCCCGTACCGAAGGAATGTGGAGATGTTCTAAAAACACATTGCTGGGGATAGGCCGTCGAGTGGATCCAATCTTTGCCAGCTCATCAGCACCTTGATTCTTCGCTCGGGGAACATGATGAAGTTCTAGACCTTCAAATTTCTTCTCGAGCTTTCTAATAGCACTGTAGTATCCAGTCATAGTGGGGTTTCGAACATCCCACTCTTTCATCACTTGATTGACCACCAAATCTGAGTCGCCATAAACCATCAGTGCTTCATATTCTGCTTCGTTGTTGGAGGAATTGAAGTGGATCTGCAAGACATAACTGAGTTTGTCGCCTTTTGGAGATACCAAGACAACGACAGCACTGGACCCATTCAGCATTTTAGAGTCATCAAAGAACATGGTCTAGTGTGCCGAGTGAACCTGGATTGGTTGTTGCTGTTCAATCTACTCGGCCATAAAATCTGCAAGTGCTTGAGACTTGATCGCTTTCTTGGCTTCAAACTTGATGTCAAAGTATGGGAGCTCGATTGCCCACTTATCCACTCGACCGGTTGCGTCCCGGTTGTTGAGAATCTCGGATAATGGAGCATCACTGACGACTGAAATCGAGTGGTCCTGAAAATAGTGTGCCACCTTCTTTGCTCACAGATAAATACCATAAATCGGCTTCTGGTAGTGAGGATATCTTTGCTTCGAAGAATTCAATACTTCAGAAACGTAATAGACTGGACGTTGGACTTTGTAGGCCTTGCCTTCATCTTCCCGCTCGATAGTTAGCACTATACTGTCGACCTGATTAGTAGCCGTGATGTACAGGAGCAAAGTCTCTTTGCTGCGAGGAGCAGCAAGCACCGGCTGGGTGGAAAGCAGGGCTTTGAGCTCGACAAACGCTGCTTCGGCCTCTAGAGTCCACTAGAATGTCCCAGACTTCTTCATCAGTCAGTACAAAGGCAATGCCTTCTCACCGAGATGAGAAATGAATCAAATCAATGCTGCCAAGCAACCTGTGAGCTTCTGAACATCGTGCACTCGCATGGGAGTCTTCGTTCGGGTAATGGCGCTGATTTTCTCAGGGTTGACATCGATTCCTCGTTCGGAAACGAGAAAACCGAGTAACTTGCTGCTAGGGACGCCGAAAGTACACTTAGCCGGATTCAGCTTTATATCATACCTCCTCAGATTGGCAAAAGGTTCCGCCAAGTCAGTCAGCAGGTTGGACCATTTGCGGGACTTGACAACTATATCGTCCATGTACGCTTCGACATTCCGAGGGATCTGGTCGAGTAAACACTTCTAAATCATGTGCATGAAAGTAGCGCCAGCATTTTTCAAACCGAATGGCATGGTGATGTAGCAAAAACACCCAAATGGGGTGATGAAGGCTGTTTTTATTTCATCCGGGCCAAACAGATGGATCTGATGGTACCCGGAGTAAGCATCCAGAAATGATAAACGCTCGCATCCCTCAGTCGAGTCAACAATCTGATCTATGCGGGGGAGCAGAAAATGATCTTTCGGGCAGGCTTGATTGATATGCTTGAAGTCAATACACATGTGTAGTGACTGGTCCTTCTTGGGAACCATGACAACATTCGAGAGCCACTCAGAGTGGTAGATCTCCCGAATGAACTTGGCTTGCAAGGGATAAGCCACCTCTTTGCCGATTGCTTTACGCTTCTCTGCCGTCGATCGACGCAAATGCTCCTTGACTGGCTTGGCCTTCGGGTCAACCCTCAGTCGGTGCTTAGCCAGCTCCTTGGGAACCCCCAGCATGTTAGCAGGCTTCCATGCGAAGATGTCCCAGTTCTCACGGAGGAACTAGATGAGCTCGGCTTCCTATTTACTGTCGAGTGTTGATGATATATTGGTCGACGTGGCAGTAGAATCTGTCGGGTGAATGTGTGCTTTCTTCACTTCCCCTGTCGACTGAAATGTTGACTCGAAAGCAGGCTTCTTAGTGCATAGCAAATTAGCAGGGTCAACACTCTTCTTGTATTCTTCAAGCTCAACCATTGCCATCTGGTGATCGGTGATTTTGGAGCCTTGCTGGAGGCACTCCTCAGCCCGCTGTCGATTGCTAGTGACCGTGATCACACCTTTGGGCCTTGGCATCTTCAACTTGAGATACACATAACGTGGACGGGCCATGAAACGAGCATATGTGGGTCGACCCAAAAAGGCATGATAAGCGCTCTAGAAATCCACGACTTCAAACGTCGACTTTTCCTTTCAAAAATTTCTATATGTTCCAAATGTCACATCCAATGCAATCTGGCCGAGTGACTTGGCCTTCTTCCCTGGGATGACTCCATGAAATTGCATGTTGCTCTCATTGAGTCGGGACATTGGAATGCCCATCTCCTTAAGGGTATCTACGTAAAGGATGTTCAGGTCGCTGCCACCGTCCATGAGGACCTTGCGGAGTCGAGTGCCTCCCACAACCGGATCAACTACCAAAGCCTGTCGATCGGGAGTGGCCATCTGAGCAGGATGATCCGACTGATCAAATGTGATGGTAGTCTGAGACCACTTGAGGTAGGTGGGGGTAGTAGGTACGGCCATGTTGACCTCCCCATTGATGACCTTTAATCGACTCTAGCTTTCAACATCAACAAAAATCATCAGTGTAGCGGTGACATCAAGAAACGTTTCTTTGTCTCCATCATCCTTCTCAGGGGTTTTCTCACTCGACGGAGTCTCTTTGAACTGCTGAATGAGCAATTGACACTGTCGAGTGGTATGCTTGGGCAATATCAAGTTGCCTTCTTCGTCTTTCCTCGTGTGGATTGCAAATGGTAGATCCATCAAATCATTCCTTGACTGGTTCTTTCCTTTCTTGGGGTTAAACTGTCCCTTGGACTTCCCCTTGTTCTTTCCTTGGGCCGACAAAGCGGCTACCTCTGCCTGGACAGCGCCATCAGCCTTCCGCTTCTACTTCCAACTAGAATTGCTGCCGGCATCGTTGTCGACTGCTTTTCCTTTGCTGCTGTGGAGGCAGTCTTCTTCTTCGCCATTGGCATACCGAGTGGGGATTTCCATCATTCTGCTTAGCGAGATGTCACCCGTACGCCCAAACTTCAGATAGAGCTCTCGGTATTTCACTCCAGCCTTGAAAGCACAAATAGCCTGATGCTCGGAAACATTTTCCATAGTATGCTGCAGAGTGGACCAGTTTTGAATGTAATCTCTCAAAGTTTGTTGGGCTTCTGAACACAATGTTGTAAATCAATCAGCCAGGCGGGATGCTTGCAAGTGCCCTCAAACGTTTTGATGAACACTCAGGCGAGATCCTCCCAGCAGTGAATGCTAGAAGGGGCTAAACGATTCAGCCATGCACGAGCCAAGCCATCCAACATCAAACACAAATGCTTCATTGCAATGTTACCGTTACCACCGCTAATTTGAACTGCCACTCAGTAATCATCCAACCATGTCTCTGGCTTCGACACGCCAGAAAACTTGCCGATCCCAGCCGCCAACCTGAAGTTGGGGGGAATTCCTACGGAACAAATAGCCCGGCTAAAACACTCTGGACCAGAAATAATAGCAGTGCTTCCACTCGGAACATCTCTGTCATGCCCATCCCTGTGGGCCCTGCTTCTATCGGCCCGCCTTTGAGTGAGGAGGTCTCGAGCATCAAACCCTGTGTTCCGATTATCACCAAACGAGCGCCTTTCGTCCTGGTGCCGAGGCACGAAAGGACCACCCTGCGGAGGAGTGGGCACTCGACGGTGGCCACCGTGGAGAAACTGATCTCTGTGTTGATCTTCACAAAAAACCCGCCTCTTTGGCGCAAGGGCGATCCAGGACTGATATAACAGTCTCTCCTCTTAGAGAATTATTGTGAATCCTATTGCGGGACTGCGAGACAACAGAATTTTGCCGCTGCATTGCATCTAGCAAAGCTCTAATCTGCATCAACCCTCTACTAGCCTCTGACCGTGACGGCTCAATGGAATCTTCTATCCTAGCTGCAGCTTTAACGTTTAACATTGGAGTACGGTATACCTCAACATTGTTATGCGATCCAGTCGGAAACAGCTGTCGGTGACATCAACTGGAAACTGGTGGGTGCTAGCGAGCGCACTCGTCGAGTTCTCTCTAGAGCTCTTCAAGTCGTATGCGTGTGGCCTCCAAGGCCTGGGCCTCAGCGGTCGCACCAACGAAGGGAGTATGAAGGACCTCCTCATCGCGGCACGGCTGTTCACTCGATGGTCCTCTAGCTTCCCACTTGCCGCGGCCGAAGCCCGGTGGCAGGCTTTGATGGGAACCAACCATAAGGACCTCCGCTGCAGGACCGCGACTCTCGCACTCGGAAGGAACGTCAGACTGATCGGAGTCCGACTCCAACACGCCGTGAAGGGACTCGGAGGGCTTGATCGCCACAATCTGTGGAGATGAAATTTTGCGAGCCGCTGCATGCCTGACCCAGCGCAGGAGACGTGAGTGACCGGATCGCTTGCGACAACACACAGCGGCAAAAGCCGATGAGTACGGAGTCGATGGCTGCCGCAGAAGCATGCCGCAGGAACTCACGTGAAAGTGCGCAGCCCGCAAACTGGGAGCACCTCAATGTCAAGAGGTGCTTCTTGGAGCCATGCCGAATCGTCGGTGATGAAGGTGAGCGCTCCGAAACGAATCTCGTGGCCCAGGGCAAAAACACCGCCGGAAGACATGGCGAAGGGAGAAAAATGCAACCTCACTAGAAGTCGCTTAGACACCTACCTGACGGTGGGCACCAACTATCGTGGGAATGAGCCAGACAGTAGTAGGTAGGGGTACGAAAGGAGAGGGTAGAGTCCTAGCTATGGCGAGGATGTACACACGGATGTATGAGTTCAGGCCCCTCTCGTGCAGGTAACATCCCTACGTCTCAGTGCTCTAGAGCTTTGTCATGTGGAGAATGTGTGTTACAAGGGTTGCAAAACCTTGTGCCAGAGGGGAGGTGCGGCTTATATAGAGTTTGCTGCCCCTCATAATTGCAAGGCATCCAACGGTCCGATCGTGGGTATAAAGACTAGCATTAGTGGTAACGTACAACATAATTGTTATTAATGACGACTAGCCTAACGCCTTCCTGTTGGCCTCTTAGGGGCGACTTCTGGTCTTCTGGCATCGACTGGAAACAAGGTCTTCCGAGTGACAGGTGACTATCGAGTGGAGGAAGGAGCCACTGAATGGATTAACTGTCGAGTGACTTGAGCGCCACGGTGAATCGAGTCGGAATCTTTCTTGTGGTCCTTAAGCCTTCTAATGCAGTGTCCTTAGGTAGGGTATATAGGTCAGGCCTAGGACCCTACCCTAGGTACATATCCTCGTCATTATCCCCCGAATGGATTAGGGTTCGAGTGGTGAAGGAGGGTATCGATGCCAGTTCAGAGCAGGGCACCAAATCTTCCGAATGATTATCGGGGCTTCAACAAAACTTGCATCGACTGGACTCTTCGTCATTCACCCGTATCAATTCTGTCTTGAAAGTGTCTAAGTGAATGTTCAATGCTAACTTAATTCTGAGTGACCTGAAGGGATCTTTGGATGTGACGGGTCTCTCTGTCAGGCCCGGATCTTGCGGGGTACGAAAATTTGGGAAGCGCGTGCGTCCGCAATAATGACACCATGATCGGGGCAAGTGGGAGCACGACGCCTCAATTTGCATGCCACTCATTTCGCCACGTATAGGGTGCCATCTGCAGTTAGGATATGCAGGGATCTCGTGGGCCCACACGTCAGTGAGGCACTCGACGGGGTATATGTCCTGAAGCGCCACGATTTGCACAGTGTTTTCCCCCAAATCCCCTCTCTTCATTTGCCTCTCTTGTATCAAGTGCCTCACTCTGCTCTACTTCGACGAGCTCCGTCATCGCGATGACGAAGGGAGCAAGGGAGAAGCTGGAGCGTGCCAAGAAAGGAGCTGTGAAGGGCAAGGCCAAGAAGCCCACGACCGCCCGGTTCATCGCACCGGCGGGGTGGATTGAGGGGGACTTTCTCCCATTGATAGTCACCACTGCGGGCATCGAGAACCTCGTCATTGACAGGCTCGTGGCGGACGGCACTTGGAGGCTGTCGGAGGGGGAGCACGAGCCGGAGCCGCACGAGGGGAGCGGGTTCTCCTCCTCTCTCACGTCGAAAGAGGTTTATCCATGCCTTCCCGTCCATTCTTTAGAGGATATTTGAACTTCTTTGGAGCTCACGTCCATCACTTTCCTCTGAATGCAATTTCCTACTTGTCTGTCTTTGTCAATCTGTGCGAGTGTTTCTTGGGCTGCTCTCCCCACTGGGGACTGTTCAAGCACATTTTCACCATTAGATCTCGGACGGTGAAAAAGGCCCATCCTGAGGATGGAAAGACTCATGTAGTCTAGTTGTGTGGAGGTTTAGGAATCCAGAAGAGAGCTCGTAGTTCTTTTCCTTCCATGACTTTCCTTGAATCGGTTAGAGGTTGGCAGTCGACCTGGTTTTATTGCACGGACGTAGCTTCTCCCAATATGTCGACTGGTCTTTCTCCCTTCATGTTAGATCGTCCAGTCGTTCCTAAATCTTTGAAGGTGTGGGAGGGGGAGAAAGTCTAGGTCGGGATCCTGGTGGATGCTGTATGGGCCATTATCCATGGTGGAGTCACTAGTATGGATCTCTTGGAGACATTCCTCAGTCGACGGATCCAGCCTCTTCAAGCAAGGGACCACACTATGTGGCATTACACGGGTCCTGAGGATACGACCAGGACACACCAGGAGGAGGTTTCACAAAAAACTGTCGAGCAGTGGCTTCGCAGTATCATCGGAGCTTGTGACAACCCCCTGGGTGCCAAGAGGATCCAACCCTACTCTGCTACGAATCCACCAAAAAATCTGGTAAATTTTATCTTGTTGACTGTCGTACTATTATGTTGAGTGATTGATTGATCTGTTGACTGACTTCACTATTTCAATCATGCAGGAGTGGATGCACATGCACTCGCCTGTACCCAATGGGAGCTAGCCTGAAGACTGTGGGGAAAGCAAGGGTGGCAGCATGGACGTTGACTGTGTTTATGACAGTGAAGATGAATATGAGGACTTGGGCGAGAACAAGGAAGAAGTCGGGTCTCCACCACGCGCCGAACGTCACTCCAAGTCACATCAGGACCCTGCCACTGCTACGGACAAGGCCCCGGTTCCGAGTGAAAGGAACCTGAAGAGGGACCGACCCTTGACCGTCGAGTCGAGTGAGCGATCCGCGAAGCAGCCCAAGCCCAACATAGGAAAACCTCACAAAGCTTTGCCCCGCATGAAGATGGTTGTGCCTATCGTCTCAACGTAAGTGTTTGCTTTCATCTTTCGCTCTCGGTTGTGACTTCAAATTCTTGTCGACCGAGTGGAATTTGATTTACCAGTGCCGCTACCTCAATGACGTTGCCTCCACGGGACGGAGAGGAGCAAATGGATGTGGATATTACTGATGCGGCCACTTCCTAGAGAGGTAAACAAATCCTTACTCAGCTCTGTTTCTCGTATGAAATTCGTCGATTGCAAGAGTCAGCATTGCCGATTGGTATTTGTAGAAATCATTCAACTGGAGGATGATGAAGAACAACCTCAGGGTATAGGGGGTGAAGGTGAGACCTTAGGCGCCCTGCGTGTACGCGCCTGAAGAACTCCGTCGGCCCAGACGCTTCAACGGTTGATTGCTAGATCTTCTCAGGGGATAAGCGACTTGACACAGGTCAGAATCGATCATGTGGTACCGCTATCGAGTGCTCCACTAGCTGTTTCAACCATCATGGCGTCGACTCCAACCGGACCACCTCGGACTACCTCGATTGTCCCAGCCGCAACATCGATCCCGCCGGTGACTGCCTTTCCTCTGCACCGTGTTCTGGAAGACCAGACCGGAGCCGCAAAGGAGGCCATGATCCAGGCGGAACAGATGATGTTGCGCACCAAGGAGGCGTACGAGGCTAGCAAGTTGGCTTATGATGCCAGCACAACGCTTCACACCAATGTCCGAGTAAGTTCGATTGTAAGTGTATTTCCGATTGAATTCCTATGTTCTTTGATTTTACACCCACTGGGTGTTTTCCACTTGCATGATATTTGTAGGTTCTCCAATCGAATAGATCAGGTCGTAATCGAGTATATTTCGGTTCAGTGGGGGCATGCTAAGTGCACCCACTCGGTGTAGTCCCCGAGACCGTTGTCGAGTGCTTGCACTGGCAGGGCTCTTAGACTTCGTCATATGCGGAATACGTTTGCCACTCGACATGTCGAGCGGAGTTCCTGCCATGGACGCACCACTCCGAAGCTTCCTTGTAGGTTTCATGGATATCATTTCATCAACCATGATATGACGCTACTTCAAAGGTGCGGAGTAGGGTGGCAGGTCACTCGACAGATCGAGTGATAGATGGTCCAATGGGGGTATGCAAAGTGCACCCACTGGGTGTAGTCCCCGAGACCGCTATCGAGTAATTGCACTGGCAGGGGTCTTAGAAGAGATGATATTCATATGCTTGCGCACGTTTTTTTATTTCTGCCACTCGACAGATCGAGAGTTAGTAGATCCAGTGGGGGCATGCTGAGTGCACCCACTTGATGTAGTCCCCGAGACTACCGTCGAGTGCTTGCACTGGAGGGGGTCTAATAGAGACCGTCGTATCCTCGGACAGGGCAGACCTTGTCGAGTTGTTTAGGAACCAGTTGGGGCACACTGAGTGCACCCACTGGGTGTAGTCCCCAAGGCTACTGTTGATCGTTGACGATGAGCAGTAGTCTTAAGAACTTTGAACTCAGTGTTTTTGTCGTACGCAGAGTACGCATGTCGAGTGTATTTTTTTTACTTTATCTGCACCACTCCGTAGCTACCTTGTAGGTTTCATGGACATCATTTCATCAACCATGATATGACGCTACTTCAAAGGTGCGGAGTGGGGTGGCAGACCACTCGATAGATCGAGTGTTAACAGGTCCAGTGGGGGGCACTCTGAGTGCACCCACTGGGTGTAGTCCCCGAGACCGCCGTTGAGTGCTTGCACTGGCGGGGGCTTGATAGAGATCATCTTGAACACAGGGTTCTTTATGGTTCGCGAAGTACGCATGCCACTCGACATGTCGGGTGGACTTTTTGCGTGAATTCTTCCTCTCCTGAACACAGGTTTCATGGATATTACTTTCATCAACCATGATATGATGCTATTTCAGGGGAGTGAGGTGGGGCGGGGTCCGCCATCTAGTCGACTGTTTTTGACCTTGTGCACTCGGGATTGGAGGTATTTCCTGTCAACTAAATTTTTTCTTTGTTGATTTCAGAGAGCTTGCAAACTTGGTGCACAGTACAAGGACCTCGAGGAGGAAAGGAACCAGCTGTGAGTGGACTTGGAGGTGTCCAACGGTAGTTTGGAGCGAGTGCGGACTAAACTGAAAACTCTGGGAGGTAACTTCTGTTGACCCATTGCATTCTTATCCTCACTTTCCATGCTTTGAACCGAGTGCTTTCACTCGCACAGACATACGCGATGAAAATCGCCGACTCCAAGCGCGACTCAACAATGTTATTTCTTTAGATACCATGAAGAAGGTGCTGGAGGATAAAGACAAGGCACTTGCTGATGCCCGATGGGTGGTGAGGGAGAAGACTGAAGCTATTGAGCTGAAACTGGCTGCCGCCAAGAAGATGGCGGTGGAAAACTTCAATCTGAAGCTGGAACGGGTGGAACTCATTAAGAAGACTGAGCAATTGACCAAGAGGAGCAATGGCTTGGAGAAGCACTTGCGGGAGTTCGCGAGAAAGATGTACATCATGCTCGATGGTAACCATCATTGTCGACTGAACTTCATAAAATCCTTGTCAACTGTATTTCATTAAACCTCTTCTCATTCCTTCTTCCCAACCGAACTCTGCCAAGACTTTGAAAAGGAAACCGAAGAAATCGAGCCCAATATGGATCCCACCAAGTCGCATGTTGGTGACGGAGTGGCCATGTACATGTTCCGACTCAACGTGAGACTCAAGGGCGTTCAAGCATATATCCTCTGACTGAAAGTTGCGATGGAGAAGTTCGACAAAGAACTGTGGCCCGAAGACACCCTTCAGCTTGATCTTACATCCATGATGGCACGCCTTAATGATCTTCCGAGTCAAGTGCAAGCTTGGAAGAAGTCAGCCGCCAGTTGCAGAGCCGATGTGGCACTCTCCCTTGTTAGGGTCCATTGCAAGGAGGCAAGGGAGGACAATTGAAGGAACTTCGAGTGGTGAACACGAAAAAGCTTCAATTTGAAGACTTCATGGAGACCTTCATTGACACGGCCACAAGAATTGCAGATGGGATCAACTTGGACACCTTTGCCGAGCCAGCAAGCCCGTCCAGCACTTGAAAAACTTTATTCATGGAGAAAACTTTATTTGCCTTGGTATGCCGAGTTGAAATGTATCAACCTAAAAACTTCATTTAGGCCTTAAGACTGAGCACGTTTGCTTGTGCGCGAAACATTTATCCGCGATGAAACCTTTGAATTTATCCGCATTTGGCTTTGAATCGTTTGTTCGACTGAATTTGTTTTTGACTTAGGCAAAATCTGGTTCACAGCTAAGCCCCCCAAGTGTGAGGATTGCTCAACACTCGGAGAAGTTTTGATCTTGAGCGAAAACTGGTTCTCATCGAAGTTTCCAAGCGAGTATATAGTAAACCACTCGGAATTCATTTTTGTCTTTAGACAAAAGCTGGTTTGCAGCTAAGCCCCCGAGTGCGAGGATCATCTCATACATCACATATATCTCATCATGTAATTGGCCATATCATATCACAACATACCCTGCAAAAACAAGTTACACGTCCTCTAAATGTTGTTGCATGTTTTACGTGGCTGCTATGGGTATCTAGTAAGAATGATTCTTACCTACGCAAAAACCACAACGGTGATACACAAATTTCTATTAAACCATCTCAAGGACCGCCTTTGTCGAATCCGATCCAACTAGTGTAGGAGAGACAGTCACCCGCCGGCCATCTTTATGCAACAAAGTCACATCTCAGTAGATGGAACTAGTCTCTCGTAAGCATACGAGTAAGGCTGGTCCGGGCTGCTTCGTCCCACAATACCTCTGAATCAAGAAAAGAACAACGGAGGAAGCAATCTAATCATCAACGTCCACAAACTCCTATGTGTTCTACTCGTGATCTCATATACGCATAGACCTAGCTTTGATACCACCATTGGGGAACGTTCCATGAGCATCTATGAGAGGGAGAGTGGATCTACATAGCCTTGTAGATCGTTAAGTAGGAAGCATTAAGAAACGCAGTTGATGTAGTCGAACGTCTTCTTGATCCAATTCGCTTGTCATCCCGCGATTCGATCATGATCCAACCCGCGATCCAATCATGGTCCTTTCGACCTAGCGTCGAACGGACGAAACCTCCTCGTTTAGCACATGTACGGCTCGATGACGATCTCCACCCTCTTGATCCAGTAAGAGGGAGCAGAGAGGTAGATGAGCTCTTTGGTAGCGCGACGGCGCGGGGGCGGCGGTGGTGGAACAATTCCGGCAGGGCTTAGCCTAAGCATTGTCGGAATCCATTTGGTGGAGGAACTAGGGAATAGAGAACTATCATGTGGACTTGTGTGTTTTGGGGCTCTATTCCTCTAGTATATATAGGAGGGAGGGGGAGGAGGCATCCCTAGGGTTTCCCCTTAGGTGCTTCAGCCGAAATGGAGGAGGTGGAGGTTTCCAACAATCCTACTCCAAGTAGGATTCCAATCCTACTTGGAAACCCCCTTCCCCTCTTGGGTTTCTTCCTTTTCCCCACATCCTAGCTGCAAGGGACTCTTGGGGCTGGCTTTACCAGCCCACTAAGGGTTGGTGCGCCACTCCTAAGGCCCATGTGTCCTCCCAGCATGAGTGGGCCCTCCCGATGGCCCTTTGGCACTCCCGGTACACTACCGGAAATACCCAAAACTTTTCCGATGGCCAAAATGGGACTTACTATATATAATTCTTTACCTCCGGACCATTCCTGAGCTCCTTGTGATGCCCAAGATCTCATCCGGGACTCCGAACAACCTTCAGTCACCACCATACATAACTCAATACTACCAAAACATCACCGAACGTTAAGTGTGCAGACCCTACGGGTTCGAGAACTATGTAGACATGACTGAGACACCACTACGATCAATAACCAATAGTAGGACCTGGACGCACATATTGGTTCCTACATACTCTATGAAGATATTTATCGTTTGAACCTCTATGTCAAGCATTCAACTAATCCCGTATGTTGTTCCCTTTGTTCTTCGGTATGTTACTTGCCCGAGATTCGACCGTCAGTATCTCTATACCTAGTTCAATCTCGTTACCGACAAGTCTCTTTACTCATTCCGTAATACAGGATCTATGGCTAACACTTTAGTCACTTTGCTTGCAAGGCTTGTTGTGATGTTGTATTACCAAGTGGGCCCTCAGATACCTCTCCATCACACGGAGTAACAAATCCCAGTCTTGATCCATGCCAACCCAACAAACACCCTCGGAGATACCTATAGAGCACCTTTATAGTCACCTAGTTACGTTGCGACGTTTGATAGACACAAGGTACTCCTCTAGTGTCAGTGAGTTGCATGATCTCATGGTCATAGGAACAGATACTTGACATGCCGAAAACTATAGTAATAAACTGATACGATCATATGATATGTTTATAGTTTGGGTCTTGTCCATCACATCATTCTCCTAATGATGTAATCCTATTATCAAATGACATCTGATGTCCATGGCTAGGAAACCTTGACCATGTTTGATCGACGAGCTAGTCTATTAGAGGCATACTAGGACATGGTGTTGTCTATGTATCCACACATGTATCTGAGTTTTCGATCAATACAATTCTAGCATGGATAATAAACGATTATCATGAACAAGGAAATATGATAATAACTAATTTATTGTTGCCTCTAGGGCATATTTCCAACATCGAGTTCATCGTGATCGGAATTATATATATATATATATATATTGGCCTCGTGAAGGAGAAAGTATCGCTCTAGCTTGGGGGAGGCTTAAGTCAATCTTATATTCATGCCCCAATCATGACATCCTGAGAGGAGTTATCATTCAGAATTTTTATGTTTGGCTTTCTCATAATGATCAAACCATGCTCGATACTTCATGTACTGGTTCTATTATGAAGAAGATTGTTGAATTCAAGTGGGATCTCTTGTAAAGAATTAAACGCAATTCTGAAGATTCGGAACTTGACGAAGGTAATGAGTCAGGTATGAAGCTTGAATTTGATTGTGTTAAATCTTTTATGAATACCGATGATTTTCACAAGATTAGCACTAAATATGGAATTGACAATAAGATAGTAGCCTCTTTTTGTGAATCATTTGCTACTAATGTTGATCTCCCTAAAGAGAAGTGGTTTAAATATCATCCCCTTATTAAAGAAGAAATTAAAGAACCGGTCATAGCTAAAGAAGAAACTATCGATTACAATGTCGATCCAGTTGTGCCTACTGATATGTCTCCATCGTATGTACTTTTCCAAACCCTTTTGCCCTTGTTTTGGACTCTAATTTGCATGTTTTGAATGGAACTTAGCCGGACTGACGTTGTTTTCACCAGAATTGCCTTGGTGTTATTTTTGTGCAGAAACAAAAGTTCTCGGATTGATCTAAAAGTTTATGGAGAATAGTTTTGGATTTAATAAAAATACTAGTGGAAGAATCAACCGGAGGGGGGCCACCCACTGGTGGGAAGGCTCCCAGGCGCGGCCACCCCCTGGCGGCACATAGCAGGCTTGTGGGGCCCCTATTGCTCCACCGACCTCAATTCCACTCCTATTTATTCCTATTCATGGAGAGAAATATCAGAGAGAAGAGGTCATCGCGTTTCATGATACGGAGTTGCCCCCCTCCTGTTCTTCCTCGGGAGGCCAGATCTGGAGTCCGTTTTGGGCTCCGAAGAGGGGAAATCGACGCTATCATCATCACCAACCATCCTTCATCACCAAGTCCATGACGCTCTCTGTCGTTCATGAGTAATTCCATCATAGGCTTGCTAGACGGTGATGGGTTGGATGAGATTTATCATGTTATCGAGTTAGTTTTGTTAGGGTTTTATCCCTAGTATCCACTATGTTCTGAGATTGATGTTGCTATGACTTTGCTATGCTGAATGCTTGTCACTAGGGCCCGACTGCCATGATTTCAGATCTGAACCTATTATGTTTTCATGAATAGATATGTGTTCTTGATCCTATCTTGCAAGTTGTAGACACCTATTACAAGTTAGATCCGCATCCCCCAGAGTGACAATAACTGGGATTCTTTCCGGTTTTACCGTAGTTTGAGGAGTTCATGTATTCACTAAGTGCTAATGCCTTGGTCCGGTTCTCTATTAAAAGGAGGCCTTAATATCCCTTAGTTTCCATTAGGACCCTACTGCCACGGGAGGGTAGGACAAAAGATGGCATGCAAGTTCTTTTTCATAAGCACGTATGACTATATATGGGATACATGCCTACATTACATTGATGAATTGGAGGTAGTTCTGTGTCACCCTATGTTATAACTGTTCCATGATGAATGCCATCCGACATAATTATCCATCACCCACATATTGATCTCTGCTAAGTTAATTTTCTGTTGCTACTGCTACAATCACTACAAAACTGCTACTGTTACTTTTGCCACCGTTAATGTTACTTCCATACTACTTTGCTACTGAATACTTTGCTGCAGATATTAAGTCTTTCAGGTGTGGTTGAATTGACAACTCGGCTGTGGATACTCAAGAATATTCTTTGCCTCCCCTTGTGTCGAATCAATAAATTTGTGTTGAATACTCTACCCTCGAAAACTGTTGTGATCCCCTATACTTGTGGGTTATCAAGACCTTTTTCTGGCGCTGTTGCCGGGGAGCATAGCTCTATTCTCTAAGTCACCTAGGATTTATATTTGTTGATCACTATGAAGAATCTGAAAGATCCAAAAAACAAGATCTATCCCTCTACTACGAGGGGAGGTAAGGAACTGTCATCTAGCTCCAATGTTGAGGATACCGCTTATCGTTAGCGTCTCGGTCAGCCGGGGATAAGAGATTAATCGGAAATCGTCTGATTAATCGATGTTATCGATCGATTGTTAATCGGCCATTTTTTGCAAATCAAGGGTTCCCAACACTGAAATATGTTATATTCAACATCAAAACAATATAGGATAGAAGTGTTACCTTGATTCCTAGCCCTTGAATCCACATATAGTGACAAAAAATAGGATAATAGTCCATATTGCATAACACGGTCAACAGAAACACAAATAAACATAGTTTTTTGCAAACATAGTGATAGGAATAGGCCTAATTTATTGGTAGATTCCCGATAAATCGCTTGTCAGAGTGATAAATCATCCCAAAAGATAAACGGTGAAGATAAGACATAATCTTATCAGTCACCCCACGAGTAGTGATAAATCGGACGATAAATCGCTGAATCTGAAGATTTTTTGAATAGTGTCTAGCTCTGCACTTGATTCACCTTCTGTTATTAGTAAGTTTGCGACACCACCACCTGCTAGTAATTCTAATATGTCACAAGTAATTGATGATGCCACTTCTGCTATGCATGATGCTTATGATGATACTTTGCTTGATAATACTATGCCACTTGGTGAATTTTTTGATGAACAACTTGCTAGAGTCAATGCTGAAAATTATGATACTTCTGAAACTGATGAAATTATTGAAACTGAACGCTATGAGACACCTGCTAGACCTAGCTCTCCTCGATATGAATTGCCTGATATACCCGAGGGTTATGTTATGGAAGGAGATGTAGCTAGGGACTTTCTTTCTTGTAATGATAGAGATGATCTTAAGAAATTGTTATGCAAGTGGAAAGAAAAATCTTTGAATGCTAGAATGAAATATGATCCTAAGTTTGCTAATTCACCTATTTTTGTTACTAATAAGGATTATGAATTCTCTGTCAATCCTGAGTTAATTACCTTGTTTGAATCTGATCCTTTGCATGGCTATGAATCTGAAACTGTTGTGGCACATCTCACTAAATTGAATGATATAGCCACCCTATTTACTCATGAGGAAAAAAATCGTTATTACTATATCCTTAAGTTGTTCCCTTTCTCATTAAAGCGTGATGCTAAGATATGGTTTAATTCTCTTGCTCCTGGTTGTGTGCGTAGTCTCCAGGATATGATATATTACTTCTCAGGAAAATATTTTCCTGCCCATAAGAAACAAGCTACCTTGCAGGAAATATTTAACTTTATGCAAATGGAAGAAGAGAGTCTCCCACAATCTTGGGGGAGGCTTCTCCAATTACTTAATGTTTTGCATGATCACCCTCTCAAGAAAAACGAAATACTTGATATCTTTTATAATGGGCTAACCGATGATTCTAGGGACCACCTAGATAGTTGTGTTGGTTGTGTTTTCAGGGAATGAACTGTTGAACAAGCTAAAATACTTTTGAATAATACATTGAGCAATGATAATGATTGGACTATTCCTGAACCACCTTCGAAGCCAACTCCAAAGAAAAGAGGTATTCTATTTCTCAGTCCTGAAGATATGCAAGAGGCAAAGAAATCTATGAAAGAAAAAGGTATTAAAGCTGAAGATGTTAGGAATCTACCACCTATTGAATAAATACATGGTCTTGATATCCCGACATAGTTAGTAGAGGTAAAGTCTCTTCGTATATTTGATGAAAGTGATATTCCTTATAATAAGTTTGCTAGCCAATGCTTGGATGAGTTTGATAATTTTGTTGTTAAGCAACAAAATTTAATGCTTATGTTAGTAGACAATTGAAACATAATGCTTTCATGCTTGATCGCTTAGGTGATTATATGAGTAGAACTATCAATGATCTCAAACTGATTTGTAAACATGCTTCCATGGTAACTACTCAAGTAGAACAAGTACTTAAAGCTCAGAATGACTTGCTTAATGAGATGAATAGTAAGAACAATGATCATTCTGTTAAGGTTGTGACTAGAGGTGGAAGAATGACTCGGGAACCTTTGTATCCTGAGGGCCACCCTAAGAGAATTTAGAAGGATTCTCAAAGGAGTAATATTGATGCACCTAGTTGCTCTAGTTATAAGAGGAACAAGGATGATGATAGAACCTTGTGTGTTGCTAGTCAACCTATTATAGATACACCTGAAAACCCAAATGATATTTCTATTTCTGATAATGAGACACAATCTGATAATGAACATGATCCTAGTGATAATATTAATGATGATGTTCATGTTGATGCTCAACCAAGTAATGATAATGATGTGGAGATTGAACCTGCTGTTGATCTTGATAACCCACAACCTAAGAATAAAAGATATGACAAAAGAGATTTTATTGCTAGAAAGCATGGTAAATAAAGAGAACCATGGGTTTAGAAACCCATGCCATTTCCTCCTAAACCATCCAAGAAAAAGGATGATGAGGATTTTGAGCGCTTTGTTGAAATGCTTAGACCTGTCTTTTTGCGTATGCGTTTGACTGATATTCTGAAAATGTCTCCTTATGCTAAGTATATGAAAGATATCATGACTAATAAAAGAAAGATACCAGAAGTTGAGATTTCTACCATGCTTTCTAATAATACTTTTAAGGGTGGAGTACCAAAGAAGTTAGGAGATCCAGGAATACCAACTATACCATGCTCTATTAAAGGGAATTATGTTAAAACTGCTTTATGTGATTTGGGAGCGGGTGTTAGTGTTATGCCTTTCTGTTTATATCATTGACTTGATTTGAATAAATTGACACCTACTGAAATCTCTTTTAAATGTCTGATAAATCAACTTCTCTACCTATCGGTATTTGTGAGGATGTACCTGTCATAGTTGCAAATGCTACTATCTTAACGGACATTGTTATTTTTGATATTCCCAAGGACGACGGTATGTCGATCATCCTTGGTAGACCCTTTTTGGATACTGCAGGGGTTGTTATTGATTGCAACAAAGGAAATGTCAATTTTCATATTAATGGTAAGGAGCATACGGTACACTTTACCAAGAAACAACCTCAAGTTCATAGTATCAACTCCATTGAAAAATATTCAACGATTATTATTAGAGACTTTGAATTCCCTCTTCCTACTGTCAAGAAGAAATGTGATATACTTATTGTTGCGGATATGCATATCCCCATTGAGGTAACTTAGTGATTATTCAAAAATTCTCCGGTTTCATGTTACTCGAAATAAGTTCGTTACTAAGACTTGATCAACCTTATTAATGGATCCCTTTTGATGAGCATGATATGGTTGAATTTAGAAAGCACAACTTTCCGTACCCAACTTTTACTTTCTGATAGTCAGATTGAATTAAGTAAAATTCTATTATTTTTCTGTTTTCTGAGTTTTCTATGCAATAGAAAAATAACCTGAAAATAAAAAGTTCTTCAAATGCCCTGAAAATGTAGTATGATTTTTTCTAATAATTAAAAATATCTGGGACTGAGCACACAACAGGGAGCTGCATCAGTCGGTCACAAGCCCACAAGGCGCGGCCACCCCCTGGCCACTCCTAGACGGCTTGCAAGTCCCACGTGGTCCCATTCACTTATTCTAGCACCCATCCAC
Organism: Hordeum marinum; assembly: GCA_022496015.1. Lineage (NCBI taxonomy): Eukaryota > Viridiplantae > Streptophyta > Magnoliopsida > Poales > Poaceae > Hordeum > Hordeum marinum. Next base: position 111,847,102 of record CM039673.1, read on the forward strand.
TTCATCTTGTTCCAAAAAAATCCCACCATTGCTCAAACCCGTGTTTTAGCTTATTTTGCTGCCATTTTTGATCTCCTTGTGCAAAGCTTCATTCGCAAAACTGTTTGGGGAGATTGTTCTTCGGTATGTGAATCCTCCAATGGTCCAATTAGTTTTTGTTCTAGTCCTTTATATATTGCAAATTTTTGCTCATGTGGTGACCTTGTTCTTGAGCTTGCATATCAAATTTGTATGGTCTCAAGTAGTTTTGATGCATTATACAGCCTATAGGCACTTGTGGGAGTAGTTGCTATGAGTTTTGTTGAATTTTGTTCACCTTAATCTTGGGTCACTAAAAAAATTCAGAATTCTTTCAGAGTAAGAAATGCTGAGGAGATTGTTAAGAGGCTCTTCAAGACGGAGTTCTAAGGAAGGTGAAAATGAGATCAAGGAGAAACCCAAGTATAATCTTCCTCGCGTCGTAGAAGTTCGACCATGTGAATGGCCATGTGACACATTCATGAGGGCGGACGGCATTTATGAAGATTTCTATTATTTGGTTGAGAATGCAGGCCTCACCGACTTCCTCAACGATAAGTGTGACCGGTACCTCTTGCTCATGAATACCTTTGTGCACAATTTTCATTTTCATGTTAGGGAAGACCCTCCTACGGTACAGTTTCACTTATATGATGTGCCTAAGAAAATGAACATTTATGATTTTTGCAAAGTTTGCAAAATACTATATGAGGGCAGCATCAGAGAATCATGTCCTAGAGACATGGAAGATTTTATTGCCGCAGACACTGTAGGGGAAGAGAGAGGTGTGTCAAAGGCAAGAGAAGCTAGTTTACATTTTCATGTGCTATGTTATTATTCATTATTTGCGGGGAGATGTTTAGTTGGTCGCTCGGAGAGTGGAGGTATTAGTGCCCCTGAACTCGCCATTCTGCGCCATCCTTTATTTGCTGATAGAACCTTTAGTCTGGGCGCTATGGTGGCCCAACGGTTGACCTCTAACCGTTCGAGTGGGCCCATATTCGGAGGTATCTATGCATCTTGTCTGGCCAAACACTTTGAGATACCCATTAGGCTTGACGAGGAATATGAGAGGCTGCTACCCTCGAAGTTCTTAGATTATGACCGTATGGTAGCACATGATGTTATTAAGAAAAATGATGATAGGAGGCTGCTTTACAACTTAGTTTTTAGCCAAGGTACTTGTGAGATTATTACTCTGCCTGCTTCTTCTTTGTTAGATATTCACTCAGGCAGGTACACCATTATGCCCAGAGACATTTACAGATATTGGGGTCTGATGCAACCCCCAGCTCCAGAACCGGCACTAGCCCTTGATCCGTACCCTGAGCCAGTTTTTCAGTGGGAGCCGTAGGAGCTCGCCAACCAATGGAACTCTAAGGACGCTCGATTGTATCCAAGAGAGAGTTGTTTCCAGCAATGGCCATACACCAACTTAGGCCAAAAGCCTAAGCTTGGGGGAGTACGTATTTCTCACCGACTTTACATTCATGCTCTCACACTCATCTTAATTAGTCGGTGTTCATACTCTTTCATTGTACCATCCATGGTAGTTTATTTCCTTGTTTTGCTTTCTTCTTGTGTGTTTATTTAACTTTGAGAAAAATACAAAAAATTAGTTATAGCTTTACCTTCTAGTTTGCTTAGTTGTAGCATTTAAAAGAAAACCCAAAAATATTTTTTGTTCTTCTTTTGTTTGTTGTGAGTTTTCCCGTGTAAATAGTTTTTCTCATTCTTGTTTTGAATTTCCTTTCTTTGGGTCGTAAGGAGAAGACCACAATGAAAATGTTGAGTGGCTCTCATATGCATAATTGTTTATTTATCAGAGAGCCCATATTACCTTGCCTTCTCCTTTGAGTTATTGTTTGCAGATTCCAGCTTAGTCCAATGCACGTGCACTCTAATTATTATCCACACCATTCGGTCATGCAAGTGAAAGGCAATAATGACGATATTTGATGAAAAGATTGAGATGGAGAAAAGCTGGTATGAACTCGACCTATCTTGCTTTTGTAAATATGATTAGCTCATCGTTCCAAATTCAGCTCATTATGGGTGAAACATATTTGCAATGACAATTAGAGATTATAGTTGCTCATGCCATGCTTAATTAGCTAAGAGTGGATAATGGTTTGCCTTGGGTACCAACATGCATATTAAAATGGTTGTGATGTAGCATGATGGGATGGTATCCTCCTCTGAACGATTCAAGTGGATCGACTTGGCACATGTTCATGCATGTAGTTGAAACAAAATCAACATAGCCTCTATGATATTTATGTTTGCATTCAATGTTGGTTAATCTCAAAGCATGTTGATGACTGTGTTGCTCCATAGTTGGTCGCTCCCTAGTATTTTGCTAGCCTTCACTTGTATAAGCGGGAATACTCCTTGTGCATCCAATTTCTCAAACCAAAATTTGTTCCATATGAGTCCACCATACCTGCCTATATGTGGTATTTACCTACCATTCCAAGTAAATTTGCATGTGCCAAACTCTAAACCTTCAAATAAACTTTCTGTTTTGTATGCCCAAATCGCTCATGTGGCGACTAGGGGTTGTTAGTATCTTCCATGCTAGGTGGGTTATTCTCATGATATGTGTTGATTCACTATCATTCACGAGAGAGTGGTTGGTAATTGGGATGCCTAGTCCCATGATCGAAATAAAATGAAAATATAATTAAACAAAACTCCCCCAGGATTCTGTTTGTATGGATGGTACCCGTGAATTCGGCTCGCCATGGAGTGTGATTGATTGGTGGAGGGGAGTAAAAACTTTATCATTCTGTTTGGAAACTGCCTATAATGTATCTAGCATGGAAGATGTTGAAAACTCTTGGTCGTTATGTGAGCAATGTAAGCATACCTCTCGAAAATTATTACCTATCTCTATTTTTTTAAAACTCGAGCTCTCGCACCTCTGCAAATCAATGCTTCCCTCTACGAAGGGCCTATCTATTTACTTTATTGTTGAGTCATCCTCCTCTTATAAGAAAGCACCAGTTAGAGAGCACCACCGTCATTTGTATTCTTTGTTGTTAGTTGATATTGAGTATGAGCATGACTGGATCTCTTTCATCGTGAATTAAAATGTCTAGTCAGTCCTTGTTCTTTAGAGGTGCTCTGCATTTATGTTTTGCAGTTTCAGAAAGGGGTAGCAAGATATCATTTCACCATATTATATCACGATAGTTTTGATGAAAGTGTTGTCATCTAAGAGTTGTTATTATTGCTTGCTAGTTGATTATGTCGTTGATATGAGTAAATGTGAGACCTAAAGGTTATTGTGAACGTGGTTAGTCCATGATCTTTGCTGAAAATCTGAACATCAGATAGACATATTTACAACAACAAGATCAAATGGAGTTTGTAAAAGTTTTCCTTTATCACTTTCAGTTTATCAACTGAATTTCTTGAGGACAAGCAATGGGTTAAGCTTGGGGGAGTTGATACGTCTCCATCGTATCTACTATTCCAAATCCTTTTGCCCTTGTTTTGGACTCTAATTTGCATGATTTGAATGGAACTAATCCGGACTGACGTTGTTTTCAGCAGATTGCCTTGGTGTTATTTTTGTGCGGAAGTAAAAAAAATCGGATTGATCTAAAAATTTATGGAGAATATTTTTGGATTTAATAAAAATACTGGCAAAAGAATCAACCGAAGGGGGGCCACCAACAGGTGGCAAGCCTGCCAGTCGCGGCCACCCCCTGGCCGCACCTAGCAGGCTTGTGGGCCCCCTGTTGCTCCACCGACCTCAATTCCACTCCTATTTATTCCTATTCGCGAAGAAAAAAATCAGAGAGAAGAGTTCATCGCGTTTCACGATACGGAGCCGCCGCCACCTCCTGTTCTTCCTTGGGAGGCCAGATCTGGAGTCCGTTTTGGGCTCCGGAGAGGGCAAATCGATGCTATTGTCATCACCAACCATCCTTCATCACCAATTCCATGATGCTCGCTGCCGTTCATGAGTAATTACATCATAGGCTTGCTGGAAGGTGATGGGTTGGATGAGATTTATCATGTAATCGAGTTAGTTTTGTTAGGTTTTGATCCCTACTATCCACTATGTTCTGAGATTGATGTTGCTATGAATTTGCTATGCTTAATGCTTGTCATTAGGGCCCGAGTGCCGTGATTTCAGATCTGGACCTATTATGTTTTCATGAATATATATGTGTTCTTGATCCTATCTTGTAAGTTGTACACACCTATTACGAGTTATGATCCGCATCCCCCAGGGTGACAATAACTGGGATTCTTTCCGGTGATTACTATAGTTTGAGGAGTTCATGTATTTAGTAAGTCCTAGTGCTTTGGTACAGTTCTCTATGAAAAGGAGGTCTTAATATCCCTTAGTTTCCATTAGGACACCGCTGCCACGGGAGGGTAGGACAAAAGATGTCATGCAAGTTCTTTTCCATAAGCATGTATGACTATATATGGGATACATGCCTACATTACATTAATGAATTGGAGCTAGTTCTGTGTCACCCTATGTTATAACTATTGCATGATGAATGCCATCCTACATAATTATCCATCATTGATCCATTGCCTACGAGTTTTCCACATATTGATCTCTGTTAAGTTACTTTTCCGTTGCTACTGCTACAACCACTACAAAACTGCTACTATTACTTTTGTCACCATTACCGTTACTTCCATACTACTTTGCTACTGAATACTTTTTTGCAGATATTAAGTCTTTCAAATGTGGTTGAATTGACAACTCAGCTGCGAATACTTGAGAATATTCTTTGGCTCCCCTTGTGTCTAATCAATAAATTTGGGTTGAATACTCTACCCTCAAAAATTGTTGCAATCCCCTATACTTGTGGGTTATCACCTACTACTTTTATTGAGAAACCACCTTTCCCTGTTACGATAATGGAACATGCTAAGGTATCAACTTTGGTTCGCTGAAGTAATATTAGAACACATAAGCCCTCTAAACAAATTAAAGTAGAACCTAGTGTTGCTATGGTTAAAGATCTCTTGGTAAAAAAAATAGTGACGGGCATGTCATTTACTTCTATAATGAAGCTGCTAGAATTGCTAAACCCGATGAAAAACACAAACATAGACTTGTAGTTGGCTTGCCTGTTGTCTCGATCAAAATAGTAGATCATTGTTATCATGGTTTATGCGATTTAGGTGCTAGCCTGAGTGCTATTCTTTTTACCTTATATCAAGAAATTATGAATGAAATAGCACCTGCTGAAATAGAAGATATTGATGTTACTATTAAACTTGCTAATAGAGACACCATTACACCACTTGGGATTTTTAGAGATGTTGACATCTTGTGTGGGAAAATAAAATATCTTACTGATTTTCTACTTCTTGGTTCCCCACAAGATGACTTTTGTCCCATTCTTTGGTAGACCTTTCTTGAACACTGTTAATGCTAAGATAGATTGCAAAAAGGAAACTATTAGTGTTGAGTTTGGTGATGTGCCTCATGAGTTTAGTTTTTCCAAGTTTAGTAGACATCCTCGTGATAGATAGTACCTAGTAAGGATGAAATAATTGGTCTTTCTTTTGTTGTCGTTCCTCCTACCGATCCACTAGAACAATATTTGCTAGACCATTAAAATGATATGCACTTTCGTGAAAGAAATGAAATAGATAAAAATTCTTTGAACAACAACATCTACTAAAACACAACTTGCCTATTGAAACTCTCGGAGGTCCTCCTCCACCTAAAGGTGATCTTGTGTTTGAACTTAAACAATTGCCCGACACTCTAAAATACGCTAATCTTAATGAGAAAAATATATATCATGTTATTATTAGTTCTAACCTTTCAGAACATGAAGAAGAAAGATTATTGAAAATTCTGAGGAAGCATCGGGCTGCTATTGGATATACTCATGATGATCTTAAGGGCATTAGCCGCACTCTATGTCAGCACAAGATTAATATGGAACCTGATGCTAAACCCGTTGTTGGTCACCAACGATGAGTGAATCCCAAGATGAAAGAAGTGGTAAGAACTGGAATATTAAAGCTTCTAGAAGCAGGTATAATCTATCCCATAGCTGATAGTAAATGGGTGTGTCTTGTTCATTGTGTCCCTAAGAACAGAGGTATTACTGTTGTTCCTAATGATAAAAATGAGCTTATTCCAAAGAGAATTGTTACTGGCTATAGGATGGTAATTGGTTTTAGAAAATTAAACAAAGCTACTAGAAAAGATCATTACCCCTTGCCTTTTATTGATCAAATGCTTGATAGATTATTTAATCCCACACAATTTTGTTTCCTAGATGGATATTCTGGTTTCTCTCAAATACCTGTGTCACAATATGATCAAGAGAAAACTACCTTTACTTGTCCTTTTGAAACTTATGCTTATAGACATATGCCTTTTGGTTTATGCAATGCACCTGCTACCTTTCGAAGATGTATGACTGCTATATTCTCTGTTTTTTGTGAAAAGATTGTTGATGTTTTCATGGATGATTTTTTCGTTTACGGAACTTCTTTTGATGATTTCTTAAGCAACATTGATCGAATTTTGTAGAGATATGAACAAACTAATCTTATCTTGAATTGGGAGAAGTGCCACTTTATGGTTAATGAAGGTATTTTCTTGGGGCATAAGATCTCCGAACGAGGTATTGAGGTGATGAAGCTAAAGTTGGTGTAATTGAGAAAATGCCATGTCCTAAAGATATCAAAGGTATTCGAAGTTTCCTTGGTCACGCTGGTTTCTATAGGAGGTTTATTAAAGACTTTTCAAAGATTTCTAGGCCTCTTACTAATATTTTGCAAAATGATATTCCCTTTGTTTTTTATGATGATTGTATGGAAGCCTTTGAAACACTAAAGAAAGCCTTAACCACTGCACCTATTGTTCAACCACCTGATTGGAACTTGCCTTTTGAAATCATGTGTGATGCTAGTGATTATGATGTTGGTGTTGTTCTAGGACAAAGAGTTGATAAAAAATTAAACGTTATCCATTATGCTTATTACATTGTTGCTAAACATATTCCACCTAGTTTCACATACCAACAAAAGAAACAAAATCTTCTATGACTTAATACATTACTTTTGGGATGACCCACATATTTATAAAGAAGGATTAGAAGGTACTATTAGACGTTGTGTACCTGAGCATGAACAGGAACAAATCTTACGGAAATGTCATTCCGAAGCTTACGGAGGACATCATGCTGGAGATAGAGTCTGGTTTTTATTGGCCTACTCTTTTCAAGGATGCCCGTAAGTTTGTCTCATTTTGTGATGAATATCATAGAATTGGTAATATCGGTAAGCGTCAGGAAATGCCTATAAACTATTCACTTATTGTTGAATGATGTATACTACGCAACCTTCTTCTTGTAGACTTGTGTTGGGCCTCCAAGTGCAGAGTTTTGTAGGACAGCAAAGAGATGGTGATAAAAGTGTAATATGGATGGTATATATAGGTTTTTGTAATATGAAAATATAAAACAGCAAGGTAACTAATGATAAAAGTGAGAACAAACGGTATTGCAATGCTTAGAAACAAGGCTTAGGGTTCATACTTTCAGTAGTGCAAGTTCTCTCAACAATATTGACATAGTTGAATCATATGTAAATCCCTCACGTGCGATAAAGAGTTCACTCCAAAGTCAGAAATAGCGGAGAACAAACGAAGAAATTATTGTAGGGTATGAAACCACCTCAAAGTTATCTTTTCCAATAAATCTTATGAGCTATCCCTATAAGTGTCACGAACAACCCAAGAGTTCGTACTAAAATAACACCTTAAGATACACATCAACCAAAACCCTAATGTCACCTAGATACTCCAATGTCACCACGAGTACCCATGGGCTTGATTATACGATATGCATCACACAATTTCAGATTCATCATGTTCAATCCAACACAAAGAACTTCAAAGAGTGCCCCAAAGTTTCTACCGAAGAGTCCAGACGAAAACGTGTTCCAACCGCTATGCATAGATTCCCAAGGTCACGGAACCCGCGAGTTGATCACCAAAACATACATCAAGTGGATCAATAGAACATCCCATTGTCACCATGGATATCCCATCACAAGACATAGATCAAGTGTTCTCAAATCCTTTAAAGACTCAATCTGATAAGAAAACTTCAAAGGGAAAACTCAAATCATAACAAGAAGATAGAGAGGGGAATACTCCATATGATTCATCTATAATAATAAAGCTTACAGTACATCAAGATCGTGCCATCTCAAGAACACGAGAGATAGATCAAACACATAGCTACGGGTATATACCCTCAGCCCCGAGGGTGAACTACTCCCTCCTCATCATGGAGACTGCCAGGATGATGAAGATGGCCTCCGATGATGGTTTCCCCCTCCGGTAAGGTGTCGGAACGGGCTCCCAATTGGTTTTTCATGGCTACAGAGGCTTGCGGTGGCGGAACTCCCGATCTAGGTTTCTTTCTGGGGGTTACGGGATTTATAGAAGTACTTGGCGTTGGAATAAAGTCACGGGGACTCCCGAGGGACCCACAAGCTAGGGACGCACCCCTAGGCTTGTGGCTGCCTCGGGATTCCTCTCCGGTATCTTTTTACTCCAGTATTTTTTATATTTTCCACAAATATTCTCCGTAAATTTTCAGCTCATTCTAAGAACTTTTATTTCTGCACAAACGAATGACACCATGGTAGTTCTGCTGAAAACTGTGTGAGTCCGGGTTAGTTATAATAAAATCATACCAAAATCATATAGAATTATTGTAAACATGGCATGAGTACCTCATAAATTATAGATAGTTGGAGACATATCGGCATACCCAAGCTTAATTTCTGCTCGTCCTCGAGTAGTTAAATGATAAAAGAAATAATTTATGAAGTGTGAATGCTAGCAAGTGCACAAGTTTGATCAATGATAATTCCAATCACTTTTTCTAGCATCAATGTAAACAGTAGCTCATCTCATAAAACTTCTCATGATCGAGTAACAAGCTATTCACAGGTTAAAGTATAGACCAGAAAGATTCTTGAAAACTAACAATCCATATTCCTAGTCATCAAACAATTGCAATTCATCTTATTTTTAGGAAGGGTATATGTAAGAGCTTTGATTTAGCAAATTCCACATACTCAACTATCATATAGTCTTCCATGAATATTGATAGTCAAAGCATATTTTTAGAACAAATAGCATCCATCGAACACAAAGGAAGATAGGGGCTTCATGTTTCGCCTCCCAACTTATTTATCATATAGATAATTCTCAACAATAATAATCCATGATCAAATATATTTGTATGGATATATGTGTCTAGATCATTCCCCAACACATGACGATTGCCAAGAGAAAAAGGCAAAATATAGGAAGTGGTGAAGATCACCATGACTCTTGCATAAAGTAAGTACTAGAAAGTAAAAGATAGGCCCTTCTCAGAGGGAAGAAAAGGTTGTCATGCCCTTTTTTTATGTGCAACCCCTTAATGCAAAGGAACGTCACGTTGTATTGCCCTTTGTGATAGCAACCTTTATTATGCAGTTCGTCTCTTTTATTTCTTTACCATAACAAGTTCATACAACGCTTATTTTCCCTTACAATAAAAGATCATACATATTTAGGAGCAATTTTTATTGCTTTTTGCACCGATGACAACTTAGTTGAAGGATCTTACTCAATCCATAGGTAGGTATAGTGTACTCTCGTGGTAAAATTGGTTTAAGGGTGTTTGGATGCACAAGTAGTATTTCTACTTGGTGCAGAAGTTTTGGCTAGTATGAGGTGTAAGCAAGCACCACATGTTGGAGGATCCATAACAATATAACTTCTATACAAATATACCCAAACATAACTCATTAAGTTGTCTTCCTTGTCCAATTTTAACCGATTTGCTCGAGTTTGAAAATAATTAATGAGCTCAGAATCATAGAAGATGTCCAAGATAGTATATTTATATATGTAAACTCTCTTTCTTTAATATTCTATCATGAATTGTTCAAGTGACCAATGTGGTGTTTGCTAACTTTCAATAAATTTTACCGCCTATACTTATTATGTGTGAAGTCATTACTCCCCATGGGATAAGTAAATTAAGCGTATTTAATTTCAGATTTATGATATTCAATTCATTCAACCATTTACTCATAGGATATAAGTGAAGCACGAGAGTGAATGACAAACTACTCCAAAAAGATATAAGTGAAGATCAATGCATAGTCAATTAGTTAAATAGCTATGTGAAGATTCTCTCATATAAGAATTTCAGATCTTAAGTATTTTGTTAAAAATCAAGCAAAAGAAAAATATCACTCCAAGAATAGCACGCACCATGTGAACGAATAAAAATTTAGGCTCAACATAGGCAAACCAATAATCGTTGATGAAGAGAGGTGGGATGCGTAGCATCCCCAAGCTTAGATGATTGAGACTTCTTGAAATATGTACTTGGTGTGCCTTGGGATTCCCCAAGATTGATCTTTTGTATCTCGTTCAATCCTCTCATATCATGGTTTCACCTATTCTGAAAAACTTCATCCACAAGAAACTCGAAAAGAACTCGTGAGATAGGTTAGTACACATAATAATAAATAAACTCTTTATGTACTACCAAGACAAGTTACACTCTAACTTTCAAACATTAGGTACTGTATACTATCATTTCCACAATTTATATCTACCAATATAGTCTATGGAAACTATAGGATAAGTAGATAACAAAACTATGACAGCAATCTGTCCAAACAAAATAGTGTGTAGCAATCTATTAAACCAGTGTACTTATATAATTCAAAAAATTATGACATACTAAAAAATTTATATTAAAATACTTTGTAAAATTTCAGAAACTTTCCACATTCCAGTAAAATATGAAAATTGAAATACTACAGCAAAAGTTTCTGTTTTCACACAACACATATCAAACATGCCATTCAAGCATCCTAAAGGCAATTCTTGGAACTTTTTATTGAATAAAAAATTATAAATAACACCTAAAAGAAAATAAAAAAATATAATGACTCTCCAAGCTAAACACATATTATGTGACGAATAAAAATATAGCTCGAAGTAAGATATACCGATAATGTTGAAGACGAAAGAGGGGACGCCTTCCGAGGCATCCCCAAGCTTAGGTGCCTGAGTATTCCTTGGATATTACCTTGGGAGTGCTTTGGGCATCCTCAAACTTAGGGTCTTTCCACTCTTATTCTCCTCATATCGATATCTCACCCAAAACTTGAAAACTTCAATCACGCAAAACTTAACGGAACTTCGGGAGAAGGGTTAGTGTAATAAATAAAGATCATTCACTCAGGTACTATCACGACAAGATTCATAATTTTTCTCACATAATACCTACTGTATTATATCATTCACAAAATTTATTTCAGTTAATATAAGCTATGGGAACACTAAGACAAGCAAACTATGCATGCGATACAGAATCTTTCAAAAACAGAATAGTTTGTGAAGATCTGGAGTATAACCATACTTCCCCGTCTCTAAAAATTCTGAAATATTAGAAAAAACTGAGTAATTTGTGTATAAAGACTGTGTAAAAGTTTGAGATCATTATAACGCTTCAGTAAAAAATGAAAATTCCTATACTGGACTCAAAAGTTTCTATTTTGGTTCAGCATCAATTCTACTCATCTTGTGAGTCATCCCAAAGGCTTTACTTGGCACTTTATTGAAATTAAAGACACAAAACATGATTACTAACGTAGATTAATCATGTGAACACATAGAAACATAAAGTAAAAGTGTTGGGTTGTCTCCCAAAAAGCGCTTTTCTTTAATGCCTTTTAGCTAGGCATGATGATTTCAATGATGCTCATATAAGAATAGTATTTGAAACATGTAAGAGAGCATCATGAATCTCATGACAATCATATTTAAGTCTAAACCACTTCCTATGCATAGGTATTTTTTGAGAAAACAATTTATGGGAACAAGAATCATCTAGCATAGAAAGGCAAAACAAGCATAACTTCAAAACTTTGAACACATGGAGAGGAAACTTGATAGTATTGCAATTCCTACAAGCATATGTTCCTCCCTCATAATAATTTTTAGTAGCATCATGAAGTAATTCCACAATATAAATATCACATAAATCATTATCTTCATGATCCAGAAGCATAGAAATTTTGTCACTCTCAACATAAGCAATTTTCTTTTCGTTCATAATAGTGGGAGCAAACTCAACAAAATAACTATCATGAGATACTTGTTTGACATAACCACATTGAATATTAAAATCATGATGACAAGTTTCAAGGTTACTATCAATCTTTATATCATACATGTCATCATCATAATCATCGTAGATAGTAGGCATGTCATTATCATAACAAATTTGCTCATCAAAACTTGGGGGACTAAAAATATCATCTTCATCAAACATAGCATCCCCAAGATTGTGGCTTTGCATATCATTAGCATCATGGATATTCAAAGAATTCATACTATCAATATTGAAATCATGCTCATCATTCAAGGAATTCTCATTAAGTATTTTCATAAATTCTTCCTCTACCAATTGAGCACAATTTTCCAAACCATCATTTTCACGAAAGACATTATAAAGATGAAGTATATGCGGTAACCTCAATTCCATTTTTTGTAGTTTTATTTTATAAAACCAAACTAGTGAAAAACAAGAATCTAAAAGATTTGATTTCAAGATCTAAGGATATACCTTAAAGCACTCATCTCCCCGGCAACGGCACCAGAAAAGAGCTTGATGTCTACTATGCAACCTTCTTCTTGTAGACTCGTGTTGGGCCTCCAAGCGCAATGTTTTGTTGGACAGTAGCAAATTTCCCTCAAGTGGATTACCTAATGTTTATCAATCCATGGGAGGCATAGGATGTAGATGGTCTCTCTCGAACAACCCTGCAACCAAATAACAAAGAGTCTCTTGTGTCCCCAACACACCCAATACAATGGTAAATTGTATAGGTGCACTAGTTCGCGAAGAGATGGTGATACAAGTGTAATATGGATGGTAGATATAGGTTTTTGTAATCTAAAAATCTAAAAAATCAAGGTAACTAATGATAAAAGCGAGCACAAACTGTATTGCAATGCTTAGAAACAAGGCCTAGGGTTCATACTTTCACTAGTGCAAGTTCTCTCAACGATGCTGGCATAGTTGAATCATATGTAAATCCCTCACATGCGACAAAGAGTTCACTCCAAAGTCACAAATAGCGGAGAACAAACGAAGAAATTATTGTAGGGTACAAAACCACCTCAAAGTTATCTTTTCCGATCAATCTTATGAGCTATCCTTATAAGTGTCATGAACAACCCTAGAGTTCGTACTAAAATAACACCTTAAGATACACATCAACCAAAACCCTAATGTCACCTAGATACTCCAATTTCACCATGAGTACCCATGGGCTTGATTATACGATATGCATCACACGATTTCAGATTCATCATATTCAATCCAACACAAAGAACTTCAAGGAGTGCCCCAAAGTTTCTACCAGAGAGTCAAGACGAAAACGTGTGCCAACCCCTATGCATAGATTCCCAAGGTCAAGAAACCCGCAAGTTGATCACCAAAACATACATCAAGTGAATCAATAGAACATCCCATTTGTCACCACGGATATCCCATCGGAAGACATACATCAAGTGTTCTCAAATCCTTTAAAGATTCAATCCAATACGAAAACTTCAAAGGGAAAACTCAATTCGTCACAAGAAGATAGAGAGGGGGAAACTCCATATGATTCATCTATATTAATAAAGTTCACGGTACATCAAGATTGTGCCATCTCAAGAACACGACAGAGAGATCAAACACATAGCTACTGGTACATACCCTCAGCCCGGAGGGTGAACTACTCCCTCCTCATCATGGAGACCGCCAGGATGATGAAGATGGCCTTAGGTGATGGTTTCACCCTCCGACAGGGTGCCGGAACGGGCTCTCGATTGGTTTTTCATGGCTACAGAGGCTTTCGGCAGCGGAACTCCCGATCTAGGTTTCTTTATGGGGGTTACGGTATTTATATGAGTACTTGGCATTGTTAAAACAGTATGCTAGAGCAAAGAGCAAATAAGTAAAATAAACCCGAAACCAAGCTCACCATATGTTGAGAAATAACATTCATGCAATCCATCCTATGAACAAAAGGAGTACACAATATGTAGTTGTCATCAAAGAGTTATCGCGACATGACATACATTTGCTGATAATTCAGACTGACACCACGACTATAAAAACAACTGTCAACAAGTTCCCTCAGATTTACACTCGGATCCTCAAGAGCTACAAAATAATAATTTCACAAACTCAGCAGAGAAAAAAAACGTATAAGCTGAAATAAAAAATAAAATCAGTCAAACAAAAAATTACCAACACAGGGTAAAGGGAACAACATAACACCATCCCAGTGAAAATGAACACCAATCATAGTTCCATAGTGCTCAAGTCTAACAGTCATCATGTCACGATGACGGAGACCATAATCATTCACAAGTTCCTCCCAGGAAGGACCATGGAATTTACTGCTCACTCGACCATGTCTAAACTGAACATGGTATAAGTTACCATCACTGTTGTGAAGAGAAAGATCAATATCTGTGTCACCCCTCTGAATAGCTAAAGCTCTACACTCCTCAAAACCAGCTGGTCATATGTGCCTAGATCTTTCCTCACCACATGATGCTTGCCGAAGGAGAAAAATAAAAAGGAATAGAGAAGAATACTTTGACTCTTGCATAAAAGTAAGTACATAAAAGTAAAAGGTAGGCCCTTTGCAGAGGGAAGCAGAGGTTGTCATGCACCTTTTAGTTTGTATGCCAAATCCCTTAGAGCAAAAGAACGTCATGTTGCATTGCCTCTTCTGATAGCAACCTTTATTATGTAGTCCGTTGTTTTTATTACCTTGCCATCACAAGTTCATGCAACGCTCAATTTTCTCTTACACTAATTGATCCAACACTTTTTAGAAGCAATTTTTATTGCCTTGATGCACCGATGACAACTTACTTGAAGGATCTTATTCAATCCAAAGGTAGGTATGGTGGACTCTCAAATATAGTTTGGGTTTTGGGTTTTTGGATGCACAAGTAGTATCTCTACTTAGTGCGGAGTTTTTGGCTAGCAAATATATTGGGCAAGCACCACATGTTAAAGGATCTATGACAATATAACTTCTATGTGAATATGAACTAGCATAAATCATTACATTGTCTTCCTTGTTCAACATCAACAATTTTGGCATATAATATTTAGTGGGAGCTCACAATCACAAAAGATGCCCATGATAGTATATTTGCATGTGAATATTCTCTTCCCTAATTAATTCTTTCATGAGTTGCATCATTGACTCATGCTATGTTTGCCAATCTCCAATAAATTTTACCACTTATACTTTTCTTTATTGTGATGTCATTATTCACCATAAGATTAGCATATGATCTTTTCTCATTTATTTTCTTTTATCAAGATTGCAATGAGAAAGTAAAAGGTGCAAAAGATCAAACTAAACTTTATTATATAACTCTCACTCAATTACATAGATAGATAAATCATGAAACTAGCACTCGAAAATAGATCATACTAAACTTTTATTCAACTAAATCATGAAAAAGGATAAGGATCAAGAAAAAAAGGCAAAAGGTAAAAGGTGATGGTGATACGATACCGGGGCACCTCCCCCAAGCTTGGCTCAAGCCATGGGGAGTGCCCATACCCATGTACTCAGATCTCCTTTGGTGGTGATGATGATGAAGGTGGTCGTGATGAAGCGGTAGTAGGTTTATCCTCCCGCTTCTAGGGCAAGGGTTCACCATCAAAAGTTGATGCACGAGTCCCTAGGGACCTGTAATTGGTAGGTAAGCTTATACCTTTAAATCTCGCCTCATACTCAAAAACTTGATTTTGGAGATCATAAATTTGACTCTGCAGAAAGTTTATTTGCTCGTTGAAGTTGAATACAAGGTCTTTCATGGACTGGCTACCCACCATGTGATCATGGGTGAATTCCATGATCATGGAGTGATTGGCACTAAGTCCACGTTCCACCATCCCTTGCACTTGAAGACATCTTGCTCCACAGCTTCCAGCCTGGCCTCCACGCTTCGAGTCTTCTTGGGAACCTGAACATCTCGGATGTGGAGCATGCCCTCACGCATCTCAATGGTTTGAGGGTGCTTCATCACCTCCGGCAGATACACGTTGATAACCTTCTCGAAGAACTTGTCCTTGGGGGGACTTGAGGAAGCTATGAGGATTTAGATCTGACAAGAAAATAGCACGAAACAAGAACAGAAGAAAATCTTGCGATGCGGTGGTCAAAACAGTCGGGGATATATATATAGAGAATTTTTATTCTTGGAAACCAAGCAAACGAAAGGAAACCGGAACCGGGAAGGTTCTCGAGGTGGGCACGCTCCACCAGGGTGCACGAGGGATGGCAACCGCGACCTGGTACTCCGTGCCCTCCTCGGTTACCTTCCGGTTTATTTTTTATTTCCTAAAATTCATAAATATTCCAAAACTGATAAAAAACATTTTTGCCGATTTTTCGAATATTGTTTACTCACCGTATCACGTATCTCTTTATTTTCACGATTCTGGAGTGTTCCGGAAGGTTACTTTTATTTACTCCTCCAATGTCATGGTTTGGATAACATTGCTTTCAACATTAATAGGAGTACCTAAGATATAGTGTTTAATTCTTTGCCATTGACCACCTTTGGGTTGGTACCTTTGGCATTAATAATCTTAATAGCTCTAGAGAGATAAACCTCTTTCGATAACATAGGGTCCTTTCCATTTGGAGAGAAGTTTTGCTACAAAAAATCTAAAACGAGAATTGTAAAAAAGAACATATTCTCCAACTTTGAATTCTCGCTTTTGGATTGTTTTGTCATGCCATCTTTTAACTTTTTCTTTAAATAACTTGGTGTTTTCATAAGCTTGGGTTCTCAATTCATCTAATGAGCTATTCAAATAACCTCTTTTCACCGGCAAGTTTCAAATCATAGTTTAGTTCTTTGATTGCCCAAAATGCTTTATGTTCCAATTCTAGAGGCAAATGACAAGCTTTCCCATAGACCATCTTATATGGAGACATACCCATAGTATTTTATAAGCAGTTCTATAGGCCCAAAGTGCATCATCCAATTTCTTAGACCAATTCTTTCGAGACCTATTAACAATTTTTTGTAATATCAATTTAATTTCTCTATTTCCCAGTTCAACTTGACCACTAGATTGAGGATGATAGGGTGATGCAATTCTATGGTTAACATCATAGTTAGCAAACATCTTCAGAAAGCACCTGGAATAAAATGCGAACCACCATCCGTCAAAAGATATCTACGGACTCCAAACCATGGGAAAATAACTTCTTTAAGAATTTTAATGGAAGTACGATGATCAACACTATTGGTTGGAATAGCTTCTACTCACTTAGTGGCATAATCAAGAGCAAACAAAATATGAGTGTACCCATTAGAGGAAGGAAAAGGTCCCATATAATCAAAAACCCAAACATCAATTGGTTCAATGATACATCTCCAACGTATCTATAATTTATGAAGTATTCATAAATTTTTACAATAATTCTATATTATTTTGGTATGATTTTATTAGAACTAACCCGGACTGATGTTGTTTTCAGCAGAACTACCATGGTGTCGTTTTTTTGTGCAGAAATAAAAGTTCTTGGAATGGGCTGAAAATTTATGGAGAATAGTTTTGGAAAATATAAAAAATACTAGAGCAAAATATACTGGAGAGGAGTCCCGAGGCAGCCACAAGCCTAGGGGCGCGCCCCTGGCTTGTGGGTCCCTCGGGAGCCACTTGACTTGATTCCAAATTTGTAAGATGAATATCATATAACTTGATGTTTATTGTTAGGTTATTCCTAGCATGGTTGTGAGGAGTTTGAAGGAATTTGTTTCAATTCATAGGACTGGTTCTTTAACTCTTGAAATTACTTTGGATTCTGAAGATGATGATATATCTGTGAGCATTCCTTGTTCCTACTTTATTGGCTTGGGTGGTATAATGGTGTTGAACAAGGAAGGTTTTGGTAATTTTCTTCTAGCATCGTCTATTGAAGTCAACAATTTGGTGCTCATAACCTTCAAAGAGCGTGAACAGGAGTTGGTTGTTATTTTCAACCATCTGCCATAGTAATCGTACTATCTTTCCCGTCATTCTCTCCTGCCATTATCTTTCCTTCCTTTCTCTCCCGCCACTTTTGTTCCGCCTTTATCTCCTGCTAGTTTCTTTCCCGCCTTTCTCTCACGCCATTATTTCCCGCCATCATCATTTGTGAACCTATATAATCCCCTCCGTAGTAAGGTGGGTGAGCAGGCCCTTCTTTCTCCCCTTTCTCTCATGGCTTTCCCTTCTGCCATCCTTTCGTGGAGATGTCTCATCCTCATTATCCTTTTGATCGTAGTTTTCACTCTGGTATGTGTTGACACCTGATTTTGGCATGGTGCAAAATGCAATAAAGATGGACTCAAACGAAAGGGTTTTTCTGCGAGAAAGTTCATATTGACAAGTGAAACAACCTTGATGTTTAGGCCATCACCATTCGGCATCATTTCGAAGGCCAAATCACACTTGGATTGTCATGTAGATGTTTTGAGTGCCTTTTGGTCTATTAAGCCTCCAAGACAACCTCGGATGAATGAATGTTCTACATGGATTTTCTTCGCCTCGTCGAGCTGATCGATTTTGATATATAAACCTTCTCAATCCGAGGTCATATGCGACCTGGAGAGGCAAAATAAAATCAGCCCGAGGTTTCACCCGGGACTTCCGAGTGAAAGTTTGCCGACCGAAGGAAACGCGTCGAGTGAAAAGTTTCTCGTCCG
Source organism: Hordeum marinum (assembly GCA_022496015.1). Lineage (NCBI taxonomy): Eukaryota > Viridiplantae > Streptophyta > Magnoliopsida > Poales > Poaceae > Hordeum > Hordeum marinum. The sequence continues at coordinate 111,865,943 of CM039673.1, forward strand.
GCCAAGTGAAAATCACCGTCGAGTGATAGTTTCGGCCCGAGTGCAACTATCTTCCGAGTGGAAATCACCGTCGAGTGATAGTTTCAGCCCGAGTGCAATTATCGTCCGAGTGGAAGTCACCATCGAGTGACAGTTTCGGCCCGAGTGCAATTATCGTCCGAGTGGAAATCACCGTCAAGTGATAGTTTTGGCCCGAGTGCAATTATCGTCCGAGTGGAAATCACTGTCAAGTGACAGTTTCGGCCCTAGTGCAATTATCGTCCGAGTGGAAATCACCGTCGAGTGATAGTTTCGGCCCGAGTGCAATTATCATCCAAGTGGAAATCACCGTCGAGTGACAGTTTCGGCCCGAGTACAATTGCCGTCCGGGTGAAAATCACCATCAAGTGACAGTTTCGGTCGAGTGAAAGTTCAAAATGGCCTCAGATGGAAAAGTGTTCGACATGAAAGTTGTTCGTAAGGTCGAAACGGTCAACTTTCCTTTTATGATCATTAGTATACGGCCTGCAGAGACACTACAACACTCGGACAACCCAGTGTGCTACGTGATCGAGTCCGATTCGAAGTTAAAGATGACCTCATGGAGTATTCGAGATGACTTTATTTGGGAAAGTGATCAACATATGGATTGTTGGCCTCGTCGAGGCACACAAAATTGATGTTTGGACCGTCTCCATCAGAGGTCATATGCAGATTCCACGGCCCATGCAAGAAGCAAGACAGAAGGTTGGGCCAGATTTTGACTGAATCTGAGTGGAATTAGAACAAGGACTCTAGGACGTGAATTGATGTAATTTTCTTGTAAGGAAAGCCTAGATGAATCCTTTGCTTGTACGGGAAGTCCAGCCGCCTCTTATATATGTTGGGGGGTGACGGCCGATTGAACAACACACAATCGAACAAATCAATCTATACTACTTTTTCATCTACGTTCTTCGTTTTTTTTTCTCGTTCTTCGCTATTCTTCATGTTTGAGAGCTGCAAATCCAAGGCTCTAGGGGCAAGCGAATCGACCTAAGGAAGCCCATAGCTGCCGCACTCCCTAACGGGGTCCCTCCCAGGTGTGCGGGGTCCCTACAAAAGCGTCCGCCGGCTGTCTTGCGTATCACGTTGCCGGACGGATCTCCTTTGACGTGAGCTGTGGTGCATCACCCCCAGCGTCGAGGGTACACAGTGACGTGTTCGTGTGTCAACACACTTTTTGGCGACTCTGCTTGGGAAATAAAGATCAATCATCCTCATCAACCATCATGTCTGATCTTCCCAAGCCATCTGAGGTAGATGTCGATAACATCATTAAGCCCAAGCTTGATGAAATATCGGCTGATCATCGCCAAGCTTATGAGGAGTACAAGAAGGCACGTGAAGAGAAGGAGTTGCAGGAATTCCTTGGAAACTTCAAGAAAGATCGCCAAGGCAATATCACTCCGATTGGAGAAATCAAGTTCCCTCCTCTTCAAGCCGAGCAGGTTAAACCTCCTGTAAGTACTACCTTTTCTCCCGAGCAGTGGGCTGAGATTGAGAGTCGTATTGCCGATGGTAATAATTTGGTTTATCAAACTTTCATAGAAAATACCAATGCGCAGAAAAATATGCCTCAATCGTCTAGTGGTAATATTGGTGTGGCTGCTAGTGTAGGAAACCCTAATCTGTCTTTACCTCTTTCATCGGCACCTCCCATGCCGATGAATTACTATCCCACCCACACCAATCAGATTATGGCGGCACCCGCTACTTCCATAATGAGCATGCCAAGTTCGGTACCTATGCCGAACCAAGCTGTACCTGTAGGTGCAAGCACTCGGCCACAGCTGAACTACAGTTCGGCATATGTGCCACAGTTCCTGCCGACTGCTAGTAATTCTACTCCTCCCATCCCACAACAGCAAGCTTCACCGTCTATTGCGGATGATACTTTAGCTAGTTTTAGAGAGGAGATGGCTAAGATGCTTAGAGAGAATTTTGGAGTTGAGTTACCTCGGAATCGGATTTACCAAAAACCGTACCCTGAGTACTTTGACGCTATCCAGTGCCCTCCAGGATATAAAATTCCAGATTTTGTTAAGTTCAATGGAGAAGGCACAAAAACCACATGGGAGCATATTAGTCAATACTTAGCACAACTAGGTGAAGCAGGCTCGATGAATGAATTGAAAGTGCGCTTGTTTCCTTTATCATTAACTGGTACTGCGTTTTCATGGTTTTCTTCTTTACCACATGGTTCTATCCATGTGTGGTCGCAACTGGAACAAAAATTTCATGATCACTTTTATAGCAGTGACAACGAACTTAAATTATCACATATTACATCGGTTAAGCAGAAAAATGATGAATCGGTCTCCGATTACATCAAGAGGTTTAGAGATATAAAGAACCGGTGCTATAGTTTGGTGATAACCGAGAGGGACTTGGCTGACCTTGTGCTTAGTGGTTTGAAAACTCACATTAGGGAAAAGCTAGAAGGATATGAGTTCTTAAGTGTCAACCAGGTCCTGCAAAAAGCTTGGCTCAGGAGAGCCGGAGCAAAGATCTCAAAGAGGTGCATAGATATAAAACTGATCGTCCTAAGATGAATATGGTTGAGTATGGTAGTGATCACTCGAACAATGAAGGTGATATGTATGCTGCCGAATTTTTTTGGCTGTCTAAGGCCAAACCATTCACTTGCAATGATCTAAAACCGATTCATAAGAATCGTGATGAAGAGATGAAGTTTACTTTTAACATTGCTAAGTGTGACAAAATATTTGATGCTTTGCTGCAAGCTAAGATCATTAGGATATCTCACACTTTATCGTCGATTGAAGAGTTGAAATGGCGTGCTTATTGCAAATATCATAATTCTTTTTCTCATGCTACTAATGATTGCAATGTTTTCTGACGGCGGGTACAATCGGCCATTAATGACAGACGATTGAACTTTTCTGAGATGCAAATTGATAAGCAGCCCTTCCCAATGAACACTCTGGATTTGGAGGGAAGAAGTTGCTCATTCGGCCAGAGGTAGCCGAATTGGCTAATAAAACTAATGTCATCACTGGTGAGCCTACGAAAATCAAGGAGGACAACAAAGTCTTGGGGAGGCAGGTTGTGCTTGACAAGCAACCCAATGGCCAGGAAGTAATCAAGATCACCATCAAGAATCCTGCACTTGGGGGGAAACAACAAGTGCAACAAGACACCCATGTTAAGTTTGTTAAACCCAAGAGTCCAGAAGTTGGCAAGTGGAAGAGGAATGAAGCCAAGGCACATCGTAAGCGAGTCAGGCCAACCTTTGATATGTTGTTGTCCAAATATGCAAATCAGTCGGCCGGTTCTAGCTCTAATCGATCATCGTACCTGAAGTGACCAAGGTCATCATCAGCTGATATGTTCAGTCGGTATGCCAAACCGACTGAATCAAGGGTGTCGTTTCCACAATAACAACGACAACCTGTTTGGGATCGACTTGGATGCTCCTATGAAAACTGACTGAACATTGGTGTCCATTACTCGGGTGGTCAGAATATGCCTCCGAGTGAAAACTATCCGAGTGTAAGAATGCACCCGGGTGGAAGGTATCTGAATGAAAGTATACGGTCGAGTGGGTTTTACTCAGTCGAGCATCCTAATGGATTTCATCCGAGTAAAAAAGTGTGCCCGAGTGAAAACTTTGTAATCCAGAAAAGTCGACAAGAGTGGCGCGTCAAGCTGCCGAGTGTTGCAGCAATGGAGTCAGGGAAAGGCAAGGAAAATATGAATGCCGACTCACTCATCCTGGGTAGTGAAACGTTCACCACACAACAGTCGACTGTGCGTAGCAACCCAACTGAGCCTATACTTGTTATCGCGCCGAAGCACTCGACCAATGATCATGAAGCAAGTACCAGCCAAGTGAAGCCAGTTGATCCTAAATACACTCGACCAAGGTGGTGTCCTCTAGGTCTAACAAAGACACAAAAGAGGAAATTACAGAGGTTGAGGAATCAAGAGGTGGCAAAAGAAGAAGCTGAGAAGCAAAGGGACGAGTTGTTCAATATCACTCGGCCCATGATACCAGCGAAGCATGTGTGGAAGCCCAAAAAGTGCAAAACATAGCGGATTCTACATCTACCACGGTAGCAATTACACCATCAAAAGAGGACGATGTAGCTATGACATCATCTCAGTCGCCTGTTACTTCTCCTTCACTCGGAAAGAATTCAGATTCGATGGACTTGCGCGAGGAGGAAGATGGTTTGTTGGACTATGAGTCTACACCGGTTCATGAAGGTATGGATATCAATATGGTGTATTACTTACCCGCTGAATTCCGTGTTGTAGATGAAGAGGGGGAAGTAGCTCAGCTGAATTTTGGCCCTAGAAATGCAATATTCGAGAAGCCAAAAGAACGAGTGATGCACTTAAAACCATTGTACCTTAGAGGTCATATCAATGGATCACCACTCACTCGGATGCTTGTTGATGGTGGTGCTGTGGTGAACCTCATGCCCTATTCGGTCTTCAAGAAATTGGGTTTGCCCGATGATGAATTGATCAAGACCAATATGGTGCTTAATGGGTTTGAAGGCAAAGAGAAAATTGAAGCCAAAGGTGTGATGTATGTGGAGCTTACAGTCGGGAGCAAAACTTTGGCTACTGCATTCTTTGTTGCTGAGGTGCAAGGTAACTACAACATCATACTAGGCCGTGATTGGGTTCATGCAAACTAGTGCGTACCATCTACCATGCACCAGTTTTTGATCCAGTGGGTTGATGATGAGGTAGAAGTCATTCATGCGGATAACTCGGCTTGTGTTGCTTTGGCCGATGCATCGGTGGATTGGCAACATCCCAATGTTACTTGCTTGACGGGATGCGACTTGTCAAATTTTGATTTCCTTAGCGCAATAAAGAATGGCTTTGTGCCCATCTCTTTAAAGCCGATTAGTGGCAATCGGCTCCAAGGTATGATATGTTTAAATGGATTCTACTTCCAAGTGGTTTGCAGAAGTGTCTTGTAGAATATCGGTCTAGTGAGAACGATATGTATGAATCTGTAGATGAGTTGGATGACATGGATAAATTAGGATAGGGTTTTCAGTCAGCAGATCCATTAGAAGAAATAGATATAGGGGATGGTTCAGTTCCTAGGCCGACGTTTGTAAACAAGAATTTGAAAGACGATCATAAAGCTGATTTGATCGGGCTATTGAAAGAATATGTTTGTTGCTTTGCATGGGAATATCATGAGATGCCAGGTTTAAGCCGAGAGCTAGTGGATCATCGGTTACCTATAAAGGCCGGTTTTAGACCTTACAAACAATCGGCCAGAAAGTTTAATCCAAAAACATATGACCGGATCAAGGAGGAGATCGGTCGGTTGCACAAAGCTAATTTCATTCGGCCTTGCAGGTATGCCGAGTGGATCTCTAATATTGTGCCGATGGAGAAGAAAGGATCCAGCAAGATAAAGGTGTGCATTGATTTCAGAGATTTGAATAGAGCTACACCCAAAGATGAGTACCCCATGCCAATAGCCGACATGCTTATTAATGATGCTTCTGGACATAAAGTTATTAGCTTTCTTGATGGTAATGCGGGTTATAATCATTTTTTTATGGCCGAAGAGGACATGTCCAAGACATCCTTTCGTTGCCCTGGTTTCCTTGGTTTATTCGAGTGGACAGTGATGACGTTCGGATAAAAAATGTGGGTGCCACATATCAAAGGGCTATGAATTTAATTTTCCATGATTTACTCGGAATTATACTTGAAGTCTATATTGATGATATTGTTGTCAAATCGGATGCTTTTAAGTCTCATTTGGCCGATTTTCATTTAGCTTTTGAAAGAATGAAAAAATATGGACTGAAGATGAATCCTTTGAAGTGTGCATTCGACGTGTCGGCTGGAAAGTTTTGGGGTTTCATTATTCATGAGAATGGCGTATAAATTGATCCCAAGAAGATAGAAGCTATACAAAAAGTGGAGGCTCCAACATGCAAGAGGGATATGCAAAAATTCCTTGGCAAGGTCAATTATTTGAGAAGGTTCATAGCTAATTTGTCAGGGAAGGTTGATGCATTCACTCGTATCCTTCGGTTAAAGAATGATGCTGATTTTAGTTGGGGGCAAAATAGCAAGAGGCATTCGACATGATCAAGACTTATTTGAGCACTCCTCCGGTGATGAAAGCACCCAAACATAAAGAACCCTTTAGGCTTTACATTGCGGCAGAGGAAGGTGTTATTGGTGCTGTATTGTCTCAAGAAACCGAAGGAAGAGAACATACTATTACATATTTGAGTCAATGCTTATCGGATGCTGAGACAAGGTATACATTTATTGAAAAGTTATGCCTTTGTTTATATTATGCTTGCACAAAACTGAGACATTACCTTGTGCCGAGTGCCTGCATAGTAGCTTGTCAAACCGATGTCATTAAATACATGTTGCATAGGCCAATTCTTAGTGGTAGGATTGGCAAGTGGGCTTATGCTTTAATTGAGTATGATTTGGCTTATGAATCTCTAAAATCCATTAAAGGCCAAATTGTTGCTAATTTTATTGTTGAGCATCGGATTAATGACAAGCATGATGTTGATATAAACCTTGTCTCATTAGTGCCATGGAGGTTATATTTTGATGGTTCGGTTTGTAGCAATGGCCAAGGTGTTGGTATTGTTTATATATCTCCTTATGGTGCTATTTTTCAAGCCTCATGCCGACTGGAATATTTTTGTACAAATAATCAAGCCGAATATGAAGCATTGTTATTCGGTTTAGGATGTTGCTTGTTATAGGTGCTACACATGTTGAGGCTTTTGGTGATTCGTTACTAGTAGTGCAGCAAGTGTCCAAAATCTTTCAATGTTTAGACAAATCACTTAATGTTTACCTTGATAAGTGTCTAGATGCGATTTCTACTTTGGATTATTTTAGCATTGCTCATATATCTAGACATGACAATTGGAGAGCAAATGAGTTAGCACAACAAGCATCCGGCTATCATATTGATCATGGCATGTTTTATATTTCCTAGAAGCCGATGTCTTGTCTTGCTAATGTGGGAGAGGCCGGATTAGAGCCTACTGATTCGGCCACTAACAATATATCTAGTACAGGTGAAAATCATGACTGGAGGAAGCCCATTATTGATTACTTGTGCAATCCGAGTGAAAGGGTGGACAGGGCTGTTTGGCGGATGGCTTTCAAATATACGATGAGAGATGATGGTCTTTATCGCCGAACGGTTGAAGATGTTCTTTAAAGTGTTTGGACGAAGACCAAGCAAGAGTTGCTATGGGAGAGGTACATGAAGGCATTTGTGGTACTCATCAGTCGGCACCCAAATGAAATGGCTCTTGCTGCGTGCTGGATTTTATTGGCCGACTATGATGAATGATTGCTTCAGGTATTATAAAGGGTGCGAAGCTTGTCAAAAATTTGGTGATATTCAGTTGGCTCCCGCTGCTATGTTGCATCCTATTATCAAGTCGTGGCCTTTTAGGGGATGGGGTTTAGACTTCATTGGACAAGTTCGTCCATCTTCTTCGAAGGGGCATCGGTTCGTGTTGGTGGCAACCGATTATTTCACTAAATGGTCTGAAGCAATACCTCTCAAGAACATGACACATACAGAGGTAATTCGATTCATAACTGAGCACATTATTCATAGATTCGGCATTCCTCAGACATTAACTATAGATCAAGGTTCATCTTTCATGTCACATCAAGTTAGAGAATTTGCTGAATCGTACAACATAAAGTTGCTCAATTCTTCTCCGTATTATGCCCAAGCTAATGGACAAGATGAGTCTAGCAACAAAATATTGATTAAACTCATCAAGAAGAAGATTGAGGATAATCCAAGAAAATGGCATGAGTTGTTGTCTGAGGCTTTGTGGGCACATAGAATCTCGAGGCATGGTGCTACAAAGGTAACTCCGTATGAGCTAGTATACGGGCAAGAGGCTGTTTTACCAGTGGAGGTAAATTTGACTGCTTTGAGAATAGCCAAACAAAATGATTTATCAGCAATGGAATTTTATGATTTGATGATGGACAATATTTACGAGGTTGTTGATAAACGTTTGGCTGCATTAAAGGCCATAGATAAAGACAAATTGAGGGTAGCAAGAGCTTACAATAAAAAGGTCAAGTTAAAAAAATCAGGTTGGCGATCTTGTGTGGAAAGTGATTCTGCCGATTGGTTCTAGAGATAGAAAATTCGGGAAGTGGTCTCAAACTGGGAAGGTCCTTTCAGGATTGCAAGAATCGTTCCTGGAAATTCATATTTAGTGGAATCCATACAAGGAGTATTATTACCTCGAGCTCTCAATGGCAGAAATCTGAAGAAGTACCACCCAAGTGTGTGGCAAGAAGCCTAATTAGGCGATGGCCGATATATGATTATCGCCCTTAGCATAAACATGGCCGATACATAATTATCGCCCTGAGAAATATAGATGGCCGATGGAGTGTTGACATCGTCCTTAGAACAAATAGAGTGCAAATTATTTTTCGGCATACTAGCTTTGTCGAAAAACAGGGGGCATGTGTTGACACCTGATTTTGGCACGGTGCAAAATGCAATAAAGATGGACTCAAACGAAAGGGTTTTTTCTACGAGAAAGTTCATATTGCCAGGTGAAACAACCTTGATGTTTAGGCCATCACCATTCAGCATCATTTCGAAGGCCAAATCACACTTGGATTGTCATGTAGATGTTCTGAGTTCCTTTTGGTCCATTACGCCTCCAAGACAACCTCAGATGAATGAATGTTCTACATGGATTGTCTTCGCCTCGTCGAGCTGATCGATTTTGATATATAAATCTTCTCAATCCGAGGTCATATGCGACCTGGAGAGGCAAAATCAGCCTGAGGTTTCACCCGGGACTTCCGAGTGAAATTTGCCGACCAAAGGAAACGCGTCGAGTGAAAAGTTTCCCTTCTGGCCGAGTGAAAATCACCGTCGAGTGATAGTTTCGGCCCGAGTGCAACTATCGTCCGAGTGCAAATCACCTTCGAGTGATAGTTTCGGCCTGAGTGCAATTATTGTCTGAGTGGAAATCACCGTCGAGTGACAGTTTCGGCCCGAGTGCAATTATCGCCCGAGTGGAAATCACCGTCAAGTGATAGTTTCGGCTCAAGTGCAATTATCGTCTGAGTGGAAATCACCGTCGAGTGACAGTTTCAGTCCGAGTGCAATTATCGTCCGAGTGGAAATCACCGTCGAGTGATAGTTTCAGCCCGAGTGCAATTATCATCCAAGTGGAAATCACTGTCGAGTGACAGTTTCGGCCCGAGTACAATTGCCGTCCGGGTGAAAATCGTTGTCGAGTGACATTTTCGGTCTAGTGAAAAGTTTCGGTCGAGTGAAAGTTCAAAATGGCCTCGGATGGAAAAGTGTTCAACATGAAAGTTGTTCGTAAGGTCGAAACGGTCAACTTTGCTTTTATGGTCATTAGTATACGGCCTGCAGAGATACTACAACACTCGGACAGCCCATTGTGCTACGTGACCGAGTCCGATTCGAAGTTAAAGATGACCCCGTGGAGTATTCGAGATGACTTTATTTGGGAAAGTGATCAACATATGGATTGTTGGCCTCGTCAAGGCACACAAAATTGATGTTTGGACCGTCTCCATCAGAGGTCATATGCAGATTCCACAGCCCACGCAAGAAGCAAGACAGAAGGTTGGGCCAGATTTGGGCTGAATCCGAGTGGAATTAGAACTAGGACTCTAGGACGTGAATTGATGTAATTTTCTTGTAAGGAAAGCCTAGATGAATCCTTTGCTTGTACGGGAAGTCCAGCCGCCTCTTATATATGTTGGGGGTGACAGCCGATTGAACAACACACAATCGAACAAATCAATCTATACTACTTTTTCGTCTACGTTATTCGTTTTTTCTCTCGTTCTTCGTTGTTCTTCGTTTTTGAGAGCTGCGAATCCCGAGGCTCTAGGGGCGAGCGAATCGACCTAGGGCAGCCCATAACCGCCGCACTCCCTGACGGGGTCCCTTCCGGGTGTGTGGGGTTTCGGGTCTACAAAAGCGTCCGCCGGCTGTCTTGCGTATCGCGCTACCGGACGGATCTCCTTTGACGTGAGCTGCGGTGCATCACCCCCGACGTCGAGGGTACAGAGTGACGTGTTCATATGTCAACAGTATGTATGATCGTCTTCTCCATCTAGCCGCCAATTTCAAGATGGATGATAGACTAGTTCCATGGGAGGAACTCATCAGTAGTGACACCATAATGAATGAGTTGGCTCACTCATTAGCTAGGAGTGGGTGGCCTCCCAGGACATTTGAGGAGATACGGAAAGAACTTCTCAAGTTGCATGGCAGATGGTAGAAGCAATTGCATAAGGGTGAAGCTTACCTCAGGATTGTCGTAAATAATTCAGATTTATGGTCAGCTGACAGTGAGGACAAAGACGACCTCTTCATGCCGAGCACCAAGGCCAAGATACATGCATCGTCGAAGTGCAAGACTACCAGACCGTCGAAGGGGAAGAGTGTTGCATCAATGGGGGATGACGACGATGACTTCATGTCGAGCACCAAGGCCAAGAGACCCACATCGCTGAAGTCCAAGACTACCGCACCGTTGAAGGGGAAGAGTGTTGCATCAACGGAGGATGACGACGATGACTTCATGTAGTTTGTGTGATGTATTTTTCTAGTTAAGTAGTACCGTTTAATTCAGATGTACTTTTATCTTAAATATCTGTTGTAGTCTGTTTGGAAATGTATCTCATAGCGTCTAGTTGAGTCGTACCGTTTAATTCAGATGTACTACTAATATGAAGTAGACAAGTCTCTTGAAAACAAATCAGTCTCTTACATACATAATGGCTCATATATAGATAGTAACACATACATGAAGGATGTCTGGTACATAGATAAGTCCTCACACATGAGAATAGTCTGAAACTAACATGGGTGTCTCATACATATATAATCATATCACTGCTGGGGACGACGACGAGTCTGAACCTTCCTCTGACGAGGACCAGAAGGCGATAAGCGTTGATGCGGTGGGCGAGGGTCACGAAAACAATGATCGTACATAACCTCGCCTGTCACGGTCTGTGTCTCTTGTGTCGGTGGTGGTGGTGGTGGAGTATGATACATCGGCTGAGAGAAGTCATACATGTTTGAAGCTTGGTCATCATCATCGCCGTAGCCGTCTAAGAAAGAACCATCACCACTAAGCATCGACGACTGCACAACATGCGTGAAATGATGCGGCTGGTTGCTGACTATAGTAGTGAAGCACATGTCAAATTGAATTGCGAACGAACATACACTGCTTAAAAGAAAAAACATAATTAAAGTTACCTGGCCCCATTTGTTGATGCCAGGACGAGCTCCCTGGTTGTGTAGGAGGTGGCTCATACTAGGACGAGCTCTCTGGCTGTGTAGGAGGTGGCTCATGCCAAGATGAGCTCCCTGGTTGTGTAGGAGGTGGCTCATGCCAGGACGAGCTCCCTGGCTATGAAGGAGATGGCTCTTGCCATGCCAAGCTCCCTGGATGTGAAGGAGTTGGTTGATGCCATGACGCCCTTCCTGGTTGTGAAGGAGGTGGCGCCTGTCAAGCCATGTGTCGTGACTCTGAACGATGCATAGATGGACATGGCGGATGAAGTGCTGGACGAGGAACTGCAATGTCCGAAGATCTTCTACATGTCACTGTTGCGTAAATCCCTTGTAGCTTCTCATCAAAACTCTTCAACCATGAGAGGTGCTCTGGCTGTGGGATAGTATCCCCCTCTCAACCCGCTTCATTAAAGCGGAAACCTCCTCTCGCGCCTCGCAAGTCAAGTCACTCTGTACATTGAGGAGTTAGCTAGTTGTAAATGTTCAGGTTATGACATTAGTACACATATTAGAACCATAATAGATGTAGTTTGGTATGTACCGCGTGGTGTCTGGTTCCCATAATAGAGGAAGTTGGGTACATATCGCTGGTCAGAGACGCTTCAATCTGATCAGGAGCAGCACATGGAACTAGGTAGATCCTCGTAGAATGCTTGTAACGCTTCAGATACAACCCAAACTTGTCCCAATCAAAGGGTCGAACCTCATCCTAGATATGCTCTGGCGCGGTCGTCCATTCTTGAACATAAGGGCCAATGTTCTCACGCCAGTAATCCATGGACTTGTTCCCTCCAACGCAGCTAAACCTGGCATTGACATCCGTGTAAAGTGGTAAGCAAAATTCTGAAAGGTGTGCTGACAACTAAATTAGAATTACTTGTGCACGTGAGCCGGTATGTGTGGAATAACTGGAATTTCCTCCAGTTGACATCGACCGAACTGTCTCATCACCCTAGGAAGAGCCATCTCCTCCACCGTCACGTCGAACACCAATCTCGCCTTGGTCATCCAGTAGTGCCGATCTCTAGTGCACAAGTCAGATATCCCAACTGGATACCTAGATGCTATAGCCTCTGGCGAGTAGGGCTCCCAGATAACAACATCATCGTGCAAAGCATCAAACTGAGTCGTGAAGGACGGGTAACAGCTCTTCACCTGCATACCGCATATTGTCTCTGTGCATGACAACAAATAAACATTAGTAAAAGTATTGCATGACAAGAAATAATGTAATGAAATGTTACGTAATACCTCTCTTCGCGCCCAAACAGATCCCATAGTAGGCAAGTCGCCGATCTGATGCACATAAGCCCCTGCCATGTCTACCAACCCAAATGGTTTATCAACGCAGACATAGGGTCGTCCAATAGGGAACCTCTCATATGACCAGAGCTGCAACAATAGTGAACATCCAACCATACCTGATCTATGGGAGCTCAACATGCAACCTTTGCACAAGCCTCTGTACGTAGCTGCCAACACAGCAGAACCAAAACTTCTCTGCGTAATGTCCTCTAGGGCACGAGCGTCAGCTATCTCGCGTGCAATGCTAATGAGGCGCGCATCGAGAGTAGTCACGTGGTTCTCCGTGAACAGCCTTTCTCTGAAATATCTCAAAGTGCCATGGAATACAGCCTCCACAATAGCTGTGAGTGGCAATGCTCTATTCCCTCTAAGTACAAAGTTATACACCTCATCAAGGTTGGTTGTCATGTGGCCATACCTAGCTCCATGGGTGTCATGCAGGAGAGACCAATTCACGGGAGGCTCTTTCTCTATCCACTAAGTAAAATTCTTTATTGCCCTACCATTAGGCCTCTTAGTGCTAGGAGGGTCAATTGCTGGCAAGTCACAAAGAGCTAGAAGCTTCTCTAGCTTCGCGATGAGCCTTGATAAATTAACCTGATCTTGCTCCATTTTTTGTCTTGCTTTAACCTGCTTCTTAGTAAACTCATCTAGTTTTGACCAAATAAAATTGTATTTCCATGGCTAATTCTGCTTGCATAATTTTTTGAACAAGTTCATCAACCACTTGTTCTTGAACTGTGAGAAAAAAATTGACCCAAGATGGCGCATGCACCACCGACTCTGCAGGTCCTTCCAAGTTGTTGATTCGTTATCAGTTGGGTCCCTTAGTGTCTTCACGACCTTCAATATACCAGCATGTCTATCATGAATGACACACACATTCGGTCGGTCCTTCACGATGGCAATTTTCACTTGCCTCAAGAACCATATACATCTTGGAAAGTTCTCACCCTCCACGAATGCCATGGCAAGTGGGATGATTTGATAGTTCCCGTCAACACCAATAGCAGTAAGGATTTGCCCTCGGTACTGACCAGTCAGGAATGTGCCATCCACAAACATCACAGGAGGACAATGTTGGAAAGCTTTGATGCAAATAGCAAAAGAAAAGAATACTCTCTTCAACACCTTCAAATCTGGTATACTCACCAATCTTGTGTGTTGTACGTTAATATAAGTGTCGGGATTCCTATCCTTCAATACTTGAAGGAGCCACACAACATTATCATATGAGTAGAAGAAGGTCCCAAACCTTTCCTCCATAGCTTTCTACTTAGCCCTCCAAGTCTTCCCGTAAGGAATGACATAATCCCACCTGACCTTCCCTGCTGTCTGGATGTGTTTTGCTTCCATGTCTTTCTTCTGCACTATCTCAGTATACATGAGTTGCGCAATGAGAGTTGAAGACAGGTTTGGATGATTCACCAAAAGGTTTTTCCTCACACAGGTATGTGGAACAACATCAGTGACGACCCAATGGATGTTATACTTCGGCATGTGCCCGTGCACCTTCCCAGGACAACCTGTTTCAACACATTTCACGGTATAGTTTATTCGATTTGATATGTGTCCGGAAAACCCTCTACATGGACATAGCCCACTTTACCACAACATATTTCAATTTCTTATTTGTATCATGCATAGAACCTTTGTGGACTTGGTTCAAATGATACTGCCATGGAGTCTCATGGCCATCGTTGACCGTGAAACCGGTCGATAGGTCCCGATCCCATGCGGCAGGAATCGGTACCTCCACTTCATCATTGGAATTTTCAGAATCCAGATCCTTAGCCAGTCCATCCTCGTCCTCTTACTCCATCACCCTCTGCATTTCCTCCCCTTCCTCATCCCCATCAGCAAAACTTGAACCAGCTAATATTAGCGACCGACTACTCTGCCCAGTATCCTTACCACACAAATTGTGTGCCACGTAATCTAGCTCTTCGTCGGGTTGCCTAGCGTCCACATCCATTGGTTGTGACCCAGGTAAATAAATCTCGTTAGCCACTTGACTGCCATGCCCGAGTTCGTACCCCCCCCCTCTGGTGGTCCGGTATTCTCCTCCTTCGCCACAGGTTCAACTAGGGCACATGGGTGGAATTTTTGGTCTCTGCAATGCCTTAACAGTGTCAACCACTTCTGGCTCCTATATATCAGCATCAACTCCCACTTCACATTTTTACACAATTTGGTCCATACTACTTGAATACTGATAGAAAATACCCCAGGATCCAGCCCAAAACTAGTTGTCAACCAGTACTTCAACTGTCTAATGTCCAGTCTGTCAGGGTCTGTAAGTGTCATGACACATTTTTTATACTCGCTAAGGTCAACCCCCAACTCATTATATCGAACATTGCCAGGGCCATAGTAAATAGTCAAATTTACTAATTCATACATTTTCACGTGTCACATATTTTCATCAACTCAGTATATGACTTAGCTACACTAACTAATTAACTACCCAACTAAGAGATAATTTGTTATACCTTCAACGCGTGTGTCCGCTGCTTCTTGCTCATCTCTTCAACTTCATGGCAGCGGCCACCTCCCGGAGTACTTGCACCACCGAACAACAACACCGCCACTCTGGCTAGCCCCCTAGCCGTAGCTCCTCCCCCCATCCGCACCTTCTCCTCCCCAACCGCACCACCACCTCCTCCTCACCACCACCACCACTTCACCATGGCTGCTCCTCCTCACTTCTATGCAAAAAAACTACCCCATGGAAAAAATATGACCGTACGGTGGAAGGGATGGCTACGATCTACTATTTCTGAGGCTTGGATGCGAAAATGATGGAAGACGGAAGAGATCGGCATGGGGTGGCGAGAAGAACAGAGATAATGGAGAGAGGAAGAAGAGAAGCAGCGAGAGGAAGAAGATGACCGCGTCGGCCTTATCCCGTGGTCTTCGGTCGCTGGTTGGCCAAAGATGCTCTTCGGTCGCTGGTTGGCCGAAGACGGGCTTTTTCGGTCGGCCCAACACCGATAGCCACTCTTCGGCCCAGCTGGGCCTCTCTTCGGTCGGCAGAAAACCGAAGAGAGTTCTTTGGCCAGCAGAAGACCGAAAATGCCTTCTTCAGTCAACCATACACCGACGGGGTGCTACTTTTGAAAAATATTCAATAGGCCTGCTAGATTTCGAATTTGTTCTATAAAATGTGCTAGTTTCAAAAAAATCCTATCTTTCTATGTGTCTAGTTGAGAATTTTTGTCCATGGGTATGCTATGAGTGTTAGTAATCATAGATGACTAAATGATGGTTGAGTATGCGGACTTGCCAAAAGGCTCCTACATGACACCCTTCCTGAAAAAATGATGAATTGTAGTTGCAAAGTTGTCTGATAACATAGTTTGCTGGTTTTCAATAAGGTTTATGCTTTATACTTCCATGTTGTGGTGAATTGTTATTTGCTCATAAGAAGTTATATGATGCTGCTATGAAATAAAACTTTTGTGGGAAAGTTTTATGTTAGTTTTGTTGTTGTTATGATAATAAGCAGGAAGCTTCTATGTTTGTATTTTGTTTTTATCGACACCTCTCTCTCAAACCATGTGGGCATGTTCTGCGATATTGGCTTTCTCTTGAGGACAAGCAAGGTCTAAGCTTGGGGGAGTTGATACGTCCATTTTGCATCATGTTTTATTACTATTATTTATAGTGTTTTTATGCATAAATTGCTTTGGGAAATAATTCTAATGCCTTTTCTCGAATAATTTGCAAGGTTTACATCAAGAGGGTGAATGCAGGCAACTGGAATTCAGCGTCCCAAAAAAGCACCTAAGAGATACCTATTCTGCACAACTCCAATGAAGCTAAAAATTCACGGGGAATTTTTATATATTAAATAATAATTTTTGGAGCAAAGAACTACCGGAGGGGGACCACGAGGTGGCAACCCTCCACCAGGGCGCGTCTGCCCCCTACCCGCGCCCTGGTGGAGGGTGGGCACCCAGGCCCACCTCTGGAGTCCATCTTCTGGTATTTAGTCCCAAAAAACATAGAAAAATAGAAGGAGGACTTCCGGGATGAAGCACCGCTGCCTCAAGGCAGAACTTGGGCAGGAGCACTTTTGCCCTCCGGTGGAGCGGTTCCGCTGAGGGAACTTCCCTCCTGGAGGGAGAAATCAAAGCCATCGTCATCACCAACAACCCTCTCATCTTGGGGAGATCGTTCTACATCAATATCTTCAACAGCACCTTCTCCTCTCATACCCTATTTCATCTCTTGTGTTCGATCTTTGTATCGGAACCTCAGATTGGTACCTGTGGGTGACTAGTAGTGTTAATTACCTTGTGTAGTTGATTGCTATATGGTTTATTTGGTGGAAGATTATATGTTCAGATCCATTAAGATATTCAATACACCTCTGATCTTGAGCATGCATATTATCTGTGAGTAGTTACTTTTGTTCTTGAGGTCACAGGAGAAGTCATATTGCAAGTAATCATGTGAATTTGATATGTGTTAGATATTTTGATGATATGTATGTTGTGATTCCCTTAGTGGTGTCATGTGAACATAGACTATATGACACTTCACCATCCTTGGGCCTAAGGGAATGAATTTTGGAGTAGTTATTAGATGATGGGTTACGAGAGTGATAGAAAATTAAACCCTAGTTTATGCGCTACTTCGTAAGGGGCTGATTTGGGTCCACATGTTTAATGCTATGGTTAGACTTTGTCTCAATACTTTTCTCGTAGTTGCGGATGCTTGTGAGGGGGTTAATCATAAATAGGTTGTTAGTTCAAGCAAGAACAGCACCTTAGCACCAGTCCACCCACATGTCAAATTATCAAAGTAGCGAACACAACTCAAACCAACATGACGAAAGTGGCTACATGAAATTCCGGTGTACCCTCAAGAACACTTTTCTCATCATAAGAGATACTTTTGGCCTGTCCTTTGCCACAAAAGGATTGGGATACCTTGTTGCACCTTACCTATTGTTACTATTACTTGCTCGTTACAAATTACCTTGCTATCAAAACACTTGCTACTTAGAATTTCAGTGCTTATAGAAATTACCTTGCTGAAAACCGCTTATCATATCCTTCTGCTCCTTGTTGGGTTTGACACTCTTACTTATCGAAAGGGCTACAATTGATCCCCTGCACTTGTGGGTCATCAGACCCTACTTCTGAGTTTTCAGAGGATGGACCCGTGGAAGAAGGTGCCTTCGAACTATGTGGGAATATGTGTAAGGCCTCCTCAGCCTTCCTTTTCTTGATCTCATCAAGGTCTATCTTGAGGGACTTTCTGTGCTTGTCTGCAACTTTTGCCATCTCATCACTCTTGCATGCATCATCTATTAGTTCAGCATAGTCACTACTCATTACGATGTGCCTCGCGGAGTCCATTGTTGCATCCAGTATGTCCTTATGTATGGCCAATACTGCATTTGATGTTTGTGGCCCCAACGCCTCATCAGCGTCCCAAGTCCATCGGTGGCGTATGAAATGGCAGGGCAAATGCTTCACCGTGTTCATTTCAATACCTTTAAGTATGCGGCAACACATAATCCCATCTCGTTCAAACTTGCAACATTCGCAGTAGTATTCAGCTTGTGTCACGACAGTCTTCACAAAGTAGTTTATACCCTTGTCCAGATCTTTTGTTTTTGAATTGGACATGTCTTCGAGACTACACACCTTGAATGTCCACTCGTCAAACTGATAAGCCGTATACGAGGTGGACCGCTTTATTTCTTCTTGGAACCTGCATGTTTTGTACTCATTAGTTTCTCATTTCCTTTTTTATCAGTATTTAATTGTTTCATAGTAGGACAAAATCAGTAAATATTTCTGATCCATAGCATTAAATGCACATGTCAAACTATTAGGTGTACATGCCATAACACAGTAGGTCAGAGATGGCAATTGTTGTGCATTTAACATGGCAAAACAACGTGTTATGCACATGGCAACTATGGTTGTTTTAACATGGCAACTGCAACAACTACTTCACATAGCAAAACATAGTTCTTGTTATATGGAAAATACACTTAATTCTACATGGCAATTGCAAGCATTTTCACATGGAAAACTACATTTTTATGCAAACCAGTTTACACATGGAATTTACAATACAATCCACATGGAATTTACACTAAATTACACATGGCAACTATTTATTGGTTTTTCAACTGGCCATTTGTAGTCCATTCTTCATATTGCAAATATTATCCATTGTACATGGCAGCTTCATTCCATTATCAATATCTTTTCTTTTGTTTACCTTTTTGCAACAAAATACTCTTATAGCATGGTTCTTTTTTATTTTTTTCAATTTTTTTATTTAAGTACAGTTGTGATTGCATTCTGCCATAATTATTGCCAACTAAGGATCGTACGAGCACACACTTACTAGAAAAATATATTGTTTCTGTATATTTTGCTCATCTGCCTCCCCATTGGTAAGTATGTGAGAAATTTAGGTTGATTAAGGGTTGTGTTTGCTTCTTGATGCAGCTTTGATCCCAATATTTTCTGTTGCAAAGCTGAATACTGCTTAGCAAACTGCATCAATGAGTTGTCAGGGCTCACGTGACGCTTCAAAACAACATTGAAACCCTCACTGCGTTGCGTAGTTTGCGGGAATGGGTAGAAGCACTGCATAAAGTAGGCGGGCACCTAGTACATCCGCTTCTCCCATAGGCTCTGAAGTGTCTCGTTGTCCTGAACTTGGTATTTTTCAATCATCGTGATCCATCTTCGTTCAAATTCTTCCACTGTCAAGCTATGGTCGACACGCGACTCGAATGCCTTGTGCAATTTTGGATGGTCAGCAAAGGATGGTCCCAGTGTCTATTCTGCCTTCTTAATTATATGTCATTGGCAGTTCCTGTGAACTGCCATGGGGAAGACGTCACTTATGCCTCCACGGATGCTAAAGTCCTGGTCGCTTATTATGTTCATCGGAGCAAGTCCACCCATGCACTCCAAGAAAGTCTTGAAAAACCAAGTGTAGCCATCGATATTTTTGTTCCATACAAGGCCGTAGCCGAACTGCAAAGACTGGTTGTGGTTATTTATTCCTATGAATGGAGCACATGGCATATTGTACATATTCTTGAGATATGTCGCGTCGAACAAAATGCAGTCATGAAAATGCTTGTAAGCTCTCCTCGTTGCACCGTCCACCTAGTACATGTTCCTCACACAGTCCTCGTCGTTGAGTCTTATTCTGTAGTAGAACTCAGGATCTTCTTTTGCTCTCTATTCGAAGTACGCAATAGTGTCTTCAACATCAGCAAACTTGCTTTCTTTGCGATACTTTGCCTTTAGGTTTGTGATGTCTGCTGGTAGGTAGGTCATGTTTATCAGTTTCCCATCTTTGTTGTGGATAAGGGATAGTATCTGGACCATTTCTTACGTTACAGTCATGCAACAATTTTATGAATTTCCTCCCTTGGATGCTAAATCCTCGATCGGAGCTCAGAATTTTTACCAGGTCAAACTTTTTTATCATATTGTGGTTGTGTTTGGTGACATACTCGATGACCACCCACTAGGCTCCATCTACGTTTAGCTTCATTCTTGTAGGGCATCCTATCTTGATAGTGATGCCTCTTCTCCTCTCTGGCACGACTGCCACGTCACCTTTAGCTTTCTTGTTTTTTGTTCCTTGTAGCACCTCGCCTCTGTTGTACAGCTCGGTTTATTTTATCTTACTATGGTATTCTGTGTTTATAGAAAATCCATTTAACAAGGCATAGCTTTGATAGTATTTACTGGCATCTTCAAATGAACTATCTATGTCCAACATAAGGTGGTTGAGTTACCATGAATTAAGACTGTCTCTCTTCTTCTCCCCTTTGTATTTTGTCATCAGTTTCCTCACTCACTTCAGTATTGGTGGTTGTTCCATCTGTTTGGATGTTGCTCGTGTTGGTGTGCCCAGGTGTGCTTGTCTTCGTTGCTAGAATGATGGCAAGTTCTAGCATTGTCTCTGCATTGTTCATGATATGCTCATTGACCGGCTCATGGAACGCCTCGTTTGTGTGCTCGGAGTTGCGTGTAGCAGATGTGTGTGGGATGCCGTTAAACGTTGTCATAGCTCCTGCATTTTTTCCATCAAGTAAGTTCATAATCAGTATTCTTGAATGGAAACTTTTTAAGATTCCCTATGGCAATTGCATTTTTTATATAACCACGGCAACTGCATTTGATGTCATTAGGCAATTTGCATGTGTCCATAAATTGAATTGACAAATGGCAACTTTTAGTTGTTTTCATGTGGCAAAAGTAGATAACCATGTGTGCCATCAATTGAAAGTGCAGTTTTCCAATCATGGCAACTTTAGTCTACTATGCATGCCAACAATGTAATTGATAATTATTGGCATATGTAGTTGGCCACGCGTGGCAACTGCAGTAGTCATGTCATGGCAACTGCAGTTGTTATGTCATGGCAACTACGGTTGTCATGAGATGGCAATTGCATTTGTACAGGTATGACAACTACAGTTAAGCATCCATGTCAAGAGCAGCTTGAGCATCCATAGGAATGTGTAGTTGAGCCAAACATGATAGCTGCATATAAGCATTGACGGTAATTACAGACAGAAAGTACTTGGCAAATGCAGTTGCCCATAAATGGCAAATGCAGTTGTCCATACATGGGAAATGCAACTGTCCATAGATGGCAAGTGCACTCTACTATATTTGTCATTCATTCCTAACACACCCTGATAGTTCTCATTCGTTTTTTTCATTTTTTTATGACACCCATGATAATTGACATGCCTCAACAACTTCCCACATGGCACATTATGTGTGCCATCGGTTTTTTTCTCTTCTCACCTATGTTAGATGTTGATGAAAGGTCTCTTGCTGCCAGCTGTTGCCACGTTCTGCTCGATGGTCATGCATTTCGAAAATTCGTAAGTTTGTCAGTTCATCAATCCATATTTTTTGTTTGTTGCCACATCAAATTTTTTCTATGTTCACAATACCTTCAGTTGCCACAAGCACTTCTTCAAGTTGATGTTCTCTATTTGATTTTGATAGCTTCATGTGGAGCAACTTGCCATGGGATACATGCGTTCATGCCAACGTAATACATTAGATGGCTTAACATGGTTGACTTAACATGGCAACGTGATACACGGTTGACTTAACATGGCATTTGTAGCCCATCATGCATAGCATATATAGTACACCCTGGATGGCAAGTGTAGATTCATAAGTCTAAGCAACTGCACTTGCCCAGCTTGCCAAATGGCAGTTGACCAGCCATGGGAGCTGCGGTTAACTTGATATGACATGTACAGTTGAGCATACATGGAAAATGTAGTTCAACTAAAATGGCACATGTTCATATTCTTACATGGCAACTGTGTCAAATAGTGCCATGGGTTCACTAATGCCTTGATTTACCATTTGTATCAACTGAAGTTGTTGTCCTTCATCTGCATTGCCGATAGCTCCGTGTGATGCAGTTTTCCATGGGACTCCTAGGGTTGTGGTTGTGTCATAATAACCTCCAAACATGTCAAGATGAAACATAAGATGGATTGCCAAATTTATTTCAGGGGAGATAACCCAGAAGTATAGTGGATCAATTGTTGACTTTTTCGATAAGTAAGAGTGTCGAACCCAATGAGGAGCTAAAGGTAGAACATATATTCCCTCAAGTTCTATTGACCACCGATACAACTCTACACACTCTTAACGTTTGCTTTACCTAGAACAAGTATGAAACTAGAAGTACTTTGTAGGTGTAAGGGATAGGTTTGAAAGATAATAAAGAGTGCTTAAATAAAAACTAGGGTCTGCTTAGATAAAGAAACAATTAAGTTAGTTTAACGAGTGTGGAAAAGTGGTGGTAGGAGTTGTGGAATTGTCCCTAAGCAATCGATAACTAGACCAGTCATCATTATTGCAATTTTATATGAGGGAGAGGCATAAGCTAACATACTTTCTCTACTTGGATCATATGCACTTATGATTGGAACTCTAGCAAGCATCCGCAACTACTAAAGATCATTAAGGTAAAACCCAACCATAGCATTATAAGGTATTAAGTCCTCTTTACTCCCATATGCAACAACCCACCTACTCGAGTTTATGCTTCTGTCACTCACGCAACCAACCATAGGCAAATAATGAACACATTGCTACACCCTACAGCGAGGATCCCTCACGCTTGCTCGACATGGAGAGCACCATAGGACAGCACCAATAATAAAACATGCAACTCAAACCAATCATGATCATCAATCAACCCATAGGACAACAAAAACCTACTCAGACATCATAGGATGGCAACACATCATTGGATAACAATATGAAGCATAAAGCACCATGTTCAAGTATAGGGTACAGCGGGTTGCGGGAGAGTGGACCGCTGTAGATAGATGGGGGAAGGTTATGGAGGTGTTGGTGAAGATGACGTAGTTGTTTGAGTAGATCGTCGTCACGATGATGGCCACAGCGGCGTTCCGGTGCCACAGGGAGAGAGGGGGAGAGAGACCCCTCCTTCTTATTCTTCCTTGACCTTCCCCCTAGACGGGAGAAGGGTTTCCCCTCTGGTCCATGTCCTCCATGGTGGCGGAGGGGAGAGAGCCCCTCCGAGATTGGATCTCTCTCTCTCTCTCTCTCTGTTTCCTTCTGTTTCTGCGCTCCCACATTCTGGCCTTTCACCGTTTCTTAAATATCCGGAGATCTGTAACTCCGATCGGGCTGAAATTTTGAGGGGATCTTTATCCAAAAATTAGCTTTCTTGCGGTGAAAGGACATCTCCAACCGACCTAAGTGCTGGTCACAAGGGCCCAGGGCACGACCAGGGGGTAGGCCACGCCTGGCAGGCTTGTGACCTCCTCGGGCATTGTCTCACGTTGATTCTTTTTCCCAAAAGTCACATATATTCCAAAAAATCTAAGTTTTATCGCGTTTGGACTTCGTTTGATATGGATTTTCTGCAAAACAAAAAACATGCAACAAACAGGAACTGGCACTGGGTACTGGATCAATATGTTAGTCCCAAAAATAGTATAAAAGTTCCCAAAAGTATATGGAAGTTGTAGAATATTGGCATGAAACAATCAAAAATTATAGATACGACGGATACGTATTAGCATCCCCAAGCTTAATTCCTGCTCGTCCTCGAGTAGGTAAATGATAAAAAAGATAATTTTTGATGTGGAATGCTACCTAGCATAATCTTGTTCATATAATCTAATCATGGCATGAATATTAAGACACGAGTGATTCAAAGCAATAGTCTATCATTTGACATTAAGACAATAATACTTCAAGCATACTAATAAGGCAATTGTATCTCTTCAAAATATAACGGCAAAAGAAAGTTATTCCTACAATATCATATAGTCTGGCTATGCTCCATCTTCCCCACACAAAGTATTTATATCATGCACAACCCCAATGACAAGTCAAGCAACTGTTCCACACATATTATGTTCTCAAACTTTTTCAACTCTCATGCAATACATGAGCGTGAGCCATGGATATAGCACTATAGGTGGAATAGAATATGGTGGAGGTTGTGAAGAAAAAGGAGAAGATAGTCTCACATCAACTAGGCGTATCAACTGGCTATGGAGATGCACATTAATAGATATTAGTGTGAGTGAGTAGGGATTGCCATGCAATGGATGCACTAGAGCTATAAGAGTACGAAAGCTCAAAAAGAAACTAAGTGGGTGTGCATCCAACATGCTTGCTCATGAAGACCTAGGGCAATTTGAGGAAGCCCATCATTGCAATATACAAACCAAGTTATATAATGAAAAATAACCACTAGTGTATGAAAGTGACAAAATAGGAGACTCTTTATCATGAAGATCATGGTGCTACTTTGAAGCACAAGTGTGGAAAAAGGATAGTAGCATTGTCCCTTCTCTCTTTTCTCTCTTTTTTTTCTTTTTTCTTTTTTTCTATTTTTATTTTTGGTGGGCATCTAAGGCCTCTTTTTTTATTTGGGCTTCGCTGGCCTCTTTTATTTTTCATAAGGTCTGGAGTCTCATCCCAACTTGTGAGGGAATCATAGCTTCCATCATCCTTTCCTCACATGGGACAATGCTCTAATAATGATGGTCATCACACTTTTATTTACTTACAACTCAAGAATTACAACTCGATATATAGAACAATATATGACTCTATATGAATGCCTCCAGCAATGTACCGGGATGTGCAATGATCTAGCATAGCAAATAACATAAAAACAGACAAGCCATGAAAACATCACGCTAGCTATCTTACGATCATCCAAAGCAATATGAAAAATGATGGTGCATGTCATAATAAACGGAACAGTGGAAGTTTTATGGTAATATATCTCAGAATGTCTATGGAAATGCCATAATAGGTAGGTATGGTGGTTGTTTTGAGAGAGTATATATGGTGGGTTTAATGCACCGGCGAAAGTTGCGCGGTACTAGAAAGGCTAGCAAAGGTGGAGGGTGAGAGTGTGTATAATCCATGGACTCACATTAGTCATAAAGAACTCACATACTTATTGCAAAAGTCTATTAGTCAACGAAGAAAAGTATTAGACGCATGCACCTAGGGGAGAGGTTGGTAGGAGTTAACCATCGCGCGCTCCCGACCCTCACACAGAGGTTGACAATCAATAAACAAATCAAGCTCCAACTTCCTTACATAGCAGTTCACCATAGCGGTTCACCAAACCGTACAGAAAATTTTCCATCTTTTTATCTTCAGTCATACGTTCTTCATTTGCATAGCGAGACAGTTGAGTAAACTGACTATTGTACTCAGTCGCTGTCATGCTTCTCTGCTTGAGGTCATCAAACTCTCTTTTCTTGATCTTCGTAACACTTTTGGGAATGTGTGCCCCATGAAAGTTTTCCTTAAATTCCTCCCAGGTGATGTTGTCTTCATTGGGGTGCATGTGTAGGAAATTTTCCCACCATGATGTGGCTGCTCCTGTGAGTTAGTGGGGTGCATAAAGTACTTTTTCACGGACTGAACATTATGCAATAATTAATTTTCTCTCAATGTCTCGAAGCCAGACGTCGGCCTCAAGAGGTTTATCAGTGTGAGAGAAAGTTGGGGGACGTGTCTTTTGCAACTCAGATAACTTGGAATGTTGTTGGTATGGTTCTCGGTGATTTCCCATATTGATAATACGATTCATCATCTCTTGATGCTGATGTTGGCTTTTCTCATAAAGGCGGCATACTTGAGAAAACGTTGCTTCACTGTCTTGCTGACTAGATTGTCCCTGTGAAAAATTCTTACCTGTCTGCGTATCATAATTTTCTTCTGGTGAACTTGGCATAGAACGAGTCCAGGGATGATGCATTTTCCACTCTAGGGTATTTATTCTTTTTGCAGAACACATGAATCTGAGTGGCAAAAATAAATAATTTTGCAAAGGCAGGAAATTTAAATACTCCAAGATTTTTCAAGAAAATAATTGATTGTGCATGGAGAAGGACCGCTAAGTACATATCTTACAAGCAAGCCATAATTATACAGTACGACACTCAGGATGCGCGTACACACTCCTGACATGTTATTTAGGCTAGTGCACTTCTCCAAGTTCCTACATGATGCACATACAAACTACTTCTTACCAAGCCTATATACATATAAACATATCATACAAGCTGATGCATCACACTGCTGCTTGGCACACTCAGTCGGAGATGGTAAAAACTTCCCTCGGCCAGCCGAGGGTAAGTCCCAGAGGTGCAGGAGACTCAACCTCCTACTCCTTAATAATCTCTAGGCGCGAGGACTAGGCTGTGGAGCTAGTGCGGGTGCGACAGGCGGTGCAGCACTAACTGGGGTAGGGGCAATGACTTGGTCAAATTCCTCAGTGGTAGGCAGACGGCGTGCGGTGGCTAATATGGAAGGCGAATACGATGTTGCAGACGAGATGTACAACAGTGGTGGTCCTGTATGGAGAAGCTTCCTCCTACTGGTGACGCATCCCTGAACTAAGTCCATACGAGCAGCCACAAAGTCATCTACGAGGTTATCAAAAGCTGCCTCAAGAGCTTTGAGATACTCAACAAGCATCTCGATAGCCTCATCTCTCTCTCCCCTAGTGCAAGCAAATGCATAGTGACAAGTGTATGGCACATGGCATGGGAGATAGTGGTAGCGACAAGCCTTCATAGAAGGAAGAGCATCCCGGAGACGAGCAATTGCCTCACGGGCAGCCACCTGCATAGCATGCCTGTCCGTAGGCATGGCCCTCCCAACAAATCGGAAGTGGCGTGTTTCAACACGTCTTCCCTTAAAATGCACTATGGCCTGGTGCATAGACATGCTGTCACTGAGCTTGTGATGGTAAAGTGTGAACTCCGGACGAGTCGATGGCCCAATCATGATCTTGGCGATGGAGGTGAGGAGCTTGATAAACCCCTCAGGCACATTGGCGAACACCTGTGACTCACAGTCGTGGCCAGCCATCTACAAAAGTACACAAAAATTCTAGATAGTCAAATCATAAATTTATGATGACCAACAGAAAATTTGCTACAATTTGCAAAATGCTAAAATAGCACTATTACGCTAATAACTGATTAGCGATCGCACCTAGTGGCTTCCTACAGTCAGCCTGGCTTTGGTACCAAGGTTGTCAGGACCGGTCTTTCAATAAAACGTTTATTGAAAAATCACCCCTTTAGGCAGACCAGTACAGAAAATCCTTCTTACTGGTAGACAAATCCTTGATATAGAAATCCAGTAGTACTAAATATTATACAAGGTTGAGCTGAGGTTGCTCAACAATTTATTACAAGCATGCCCATATTATACATAAAGGCGGATATGTCACAATGGATATGGTGGCATAACTACTGACTCGCAATAAAATAAAAAGGGGTGGTGGATATGTCACAGTGGAGTGGGTGACAAGACTCTTATATCTTACAACACATCAAGTTTCAGAGTGAAGCTCGATGATTTATTTGGGTAGCGAAAGCGAATATAATACTAGCGACCAACTCCAGGATCGCAAGGGACTAACTGGGACTCCTCTAGGCATCAGACTCGCTATCGTACTCTTCATCTATAGGATTGCCTTCATTAACATCTGGCCAAATCAACAAGCCATGTGAGTACTTTGAATGTACTCGCAAGACAGTTTGGACATAAGATATAACAAATGCAATCATGATGCACATGAGTAGAAATTAGTAATGCCCACTCAAGTAATAAATTTGCACTGCAAGGTAAGGAAAAAAAGGAGTCGGGCGGTAATCCTCCCGAAATTCCAATAAAATATGGGAAGGCCGATCGGGTGTCTGAAGCGATGCCTCGAAAGGTAAAAATAAATTGACATGCCGTAGTCAGGCGTCGGGACGACACCACATAAAGGGCTTATACTGAAAAATAAACAATAGTATGTGCCACAATCGGGCGTCTGGTGCGACATCTCATAAAGGGCTTATAATGAAAGTAAACAACAAGAATGCCATAGTCAGACGTCTAAGCGACATCACATAAAGGGCTTATATCCAAAGTAAATAACAGGAATGCCATAGTCGGACGTCTGAGCAACATCACATAAAGGACTTATATCAAAAGTAAATAACAGAATGCCGCAGTCGGAGTCTGAGCGACATCACTTAAAGGGCTTATACCAAAAGTAATTAACAGGAATGTCACAATCGAACGTCTGAGCGACGTCACATAAAGGGCTTATATCTCAGCGTTTAAATACGAGTAATCCAGGAGGTAGAACCATCCCAAGGAATATTCAGTTCATAATAGTAAACATGTTAGTCCATCCATAGGAATAATATTCAGCCAAGTTTTCTTCTGTTATTTAACATATTAGTTCTCCAGAGACTGACACTGAGACCGACACTTGACCTGTCAACCCATGTCCTTGACCGTGGACACGGCTATTCGAATAGTTTTGACTCTGCAGAGGTTGTACTCTTTAACCAAATCGAAATTTTTGGAGTGTTACAACAAATGGCGGTTTTCTATGTGTAGAGAAACAGGCAATCCAAACTTCAAATGATATAAGTGAAGCATATGAAGCATTCTATAAAGCCATACTCAAAAGATATAAGTGAAGTGCATGAAGCATTCTATAAATCGACCAAGGACTTTCTCATACCAGCATGGTGCATTATTAAAATAAAAATAAAAATCACACGACGCTCCAAGACTTATGCATATCATGTAACGAATATAAATATAGCTCCAAGTAAAATTACCGATGGTTGTTAGAAGAAAAGGGGGATGCCTTCCGGGGCATCCCCAAGCTTAGTTTCTTGGGAGTCCTTGAATATTACCTTGGGGTGCCTCGGGCATCCCCAAGTTTAGTCTCTTTCCACTCCTTATTCCTTCATCCATCGTGATCTCACCCAAAACTTGAAAACTTCAATCACACAAAACTTAAGAAAACCCTCGTGAGATACGTTAGCATAATAAACCAAATTACCATTTAAAGTACTGTTGCCAATCAAATCATATTTTTTTTGCATTATATCTACTGTAACATACTTTTCTATGGCTTATACCACTGATACAATCGATAGTTTCATCAAAACGAGCAAAACAATGCATCAAAAAACAGAATCTGTCAAAAACAGGACAGTCTGTAGTAATATGAACATTCACCATACTTATGTAACTCTAAATATTCTGAAAAAATAGTACGTGGTCAAAAAACATTATAACAGTATTATCTAAAAAATTCAGAATATTTTCACGCTCCAGTAAAATAGAGATATTCAAACACTGCAGCAAAAGTTTCTGCTTTTACACAACACAAATCAAACAAGCAATTTAAACATCCTAAAGGTAATTCTTGGCACATTATTTTTATAATACAATGGATCTGTACAAGGGGATAATTATTATTTTTTTGAAAAGTTTCTGTAATCAAGATTCACAAAGTTTCCATGGACATGAACAAAGTTCAAGGCTAGCCCCCACTTCAACGTTGCTCATCTTTCTCACTTTCATTTTTCTTTTTGAAAAAAATTTAGGTTCCCCTCTTTATTTTTTTGTTTTTGAAATATATAAAATCACACAACAGAATAAAATGAATCTCTAAAACTTCCGGGTTGTCTCCCTGGCAGTGCTTTCTTTAAAGCCATTAAGCTAGGCATAAAGTGCTAAAGTAATGGATCCACCTGGATCCCAAGGTATATCAAAGCCAATTGTAATTAACAACGATTTGTAATTAAGTAGTGAGCATAAAGTGATATAAATCATGTGACAACAAAGTCTAACTCTCTTCCTATACATTGGCATGTCATACAAGAACAATTCATTCACACCAAGTAAAGGCCAATGCATAGCATACGTAGTTTCTTGCAATTTTATCATATTGGAAACATAGAGAGGTCGAGATGTAGTTCCTCTCTCATAATAATTGCAAGTAGGATCAGCAACCACATGCATATTATATCTATCAAAATCATCATGCGTGATAGTAAAAGGTAACCCATCAATATAATCCTTAATAAGTGCAAACTTCTCTGATATAGTGTAGTTTGGAGAATTAACAAAGATAATAGGACTATCATGTGTAGGTTCAATAGCAACAATTTTATTCTTAACATAGGGAACTATAGCAAGTTCATCCCCATAAGCATAATTCATATTGGCATCATGGCCACAAGAATAGCAAGCATCAAGTTCATCAAAAAGGGATATTTCAAACGAATCCAAGGGATCATAGCAATTATCATAGCATTCATCCTTCGATAAGCATGAAGGGAAATTAAACAATATATGAGTTGAAGAGTTACTATCATTAGAAGGTGGGCATGGGTAGCTAATCTGCTCTTCCTCCTTTTATTCTTCGTTCTCCTCCTCATCTTTTTCATCTAATGAGCTTACAATTTCAGCAACTTCCTCTTCCATAGATTCCTGCAAAATATTAGTCTCTTTCAAGGCAGCGGTCATTCTTTCAATAAACTCTTTAACATAAGCATTAGAAGCATAGTTTTCATAGCAATATTTAAGTATGGCAAAAAAATAGAATTGTAAAGAGTAGTATCATATTTTTCAATGAAAGAAGCAATTTCATATGCACCCTTAAAAGCAACAAATTCTTTAATTTGTTCAACATCATTATAGCAATAGGCCTCCTTGGCATAAGAGGATAATATTTCATTATCATTAAACGCTTCATTGGTAGGGAAGGTGTTTTTTAGCGTCTTTAGAACAACAAGTAAAATCATAAATTTCACATAGATTCCAAGCATAACAACACAAAGTATTAATTTGATGCCACAAGAGTTTCTCTTTTTGAGATATGCGGTGTCGCACATAATGAGCATTCTCATTTAATGATTTTCCCTCAACTAAGCTAGTTGGGTTTTCAGCACGAGCACAAGTGGATCGAAGATGACCCAAGTAATATTCTTCGGTGGTACGAAACACTAGTGGTTCCTCAACTTTTGGAGCAGAAAGTACATCCAATTTTTTTGGTATTTTGCGTTTCCTACCCATATCTAAAGATAGAAAACAAGTTAATAACAGAAAAATAAAAATTACTTAGTGATAAAGCAAACAAGCACACACGAGAATATTCACCCCATGCTATTGTTCCCCGGCAACGGCGCCAGAAAAAGGTCTTGATAACCCAGAAGTATAGTGGATCAATTGTTGACTTTTTCGATAAGTAAGAGTGTCGAACTCAATGAGGAGCTAAAGGTAGAACAAATATTCCCTCAAGTTCTATCGACCACCGAAACAACTCTATGCACGCTTAACGTTCGCTTTACCTAGAACAAGTATGAAACTAGAAGTACTTTGTAGGTGTAACGGATAGGTTTTCAAGATAATAAAGAGCGCGTAAATAAAAACTAGGGTTTGTTTAGATAAAGAAACAATTAAGTTAGTTTAACGAGTGTGGAAAAGTGGTGGTAGGAGTTGCGGAATTGTCCCTGGGCAATCGATAACTAGACCGGTCATCATTATTGCAATTTTATATGAGGGAGAGGCATAAGCTAACATACTTTCTCTACTTGGATCATATGCACTTATGATTGGAACTCTAGCAAGCATCCGCAACTACTAAATATCATTAAGGTAAAACCCAATCATAGCATTATAAGGTATCAAGTCCTCTTTACTCCCATATGCAACAACCCACCTACACAGGTTTATGCTTCTGTCACTCACGCAACCCACCATAGGAAAATCATGAACACATTGCTACACCCTACAGTGAGAATCCCTCACGCTTGTGCGACACGGAGAGCACCATAGGACAGCACCAATAATAAAACATGCAACTCAAACCAATCATGATCATCAATCAACCCATAGGACAACAAAAATCTACTCACACATCATAGGATGGCAACACATCATTGGATAATAATATGAAGCATAAAGCACCATGTTCAAGTAGAGGGTACAACGGGTTGCGGGAGAGTGGACCGTTGTAGATAGATGGGGGGAGGTGATGGAGGTGTTGGTGAAGATGACGGAGTTGTTGGAGTAGATCGCTGTCACGATGATGGCCCCAGCGGCGTTCCGGCACCATCGAGAGAGAGGGGAAGAGAGCCCCCTCCTTCTTATTCTTCCTTGACCTTCCCCCTAGATGGGAGAAGGGTTTCCCCTCGGGTCCATGGCCTTCATGGCGGCGGAGGGTCGAGAGCCCCTTCGAGATTGGATCTCTCTCTCTGTTTCCTTCTCTTTCTATGCTCCCAGATTCTGGCCTTTCACCGTTTCTTAAATATCCGGATATCCGTAACTCCGATCGGGCTGAAATTTTGAAGAGATCTTTATCCAAAAATTAGCTTTCTTGCAGCGAAAGGACAACTTCAACCAACCTAAGGGCTGGTCACAAGGGCCCAGGGCGTGTCCAGGGCGTAGGTCGCGCCTGGCAGACTTGTGACCTCCTCGGGAATCGTCTCGTGTTGATTCTTTTTCGCAAAAATCACATATATTCCAAAAAAATCTCCGTAAGTTTTTATCGCGTTTGGACTTCGTTTGATATGAATTTTCTGCGAAACAAAAAACATGCAATAAACAGGAACTGGCATGGACACTCGATCAATATGTTAGTCTCAAAAATAGTATAAAAAGTTGCCAAAAGTATATGAAAGTTGTAGAATATTGGCATGAAACAATCAAAAATTATAGATACCACGGAGACGTATCGAGGAGGCACGGGACGATTTTTAGATCGGGCGGTGGGAGACGGCTGGGGGAATTTTTGGCTGTGGGGGAAGAGGAAGATGGCTCGAGGGGATTTCTTACTGTGCGGGCTAGGGGATGGGAAGCCCCGGCGTGCGGGCAGAGCGGTGGCAAGCCAGGTCGTCCGGGCGATCTTCCCGGACACCGGACATGCGGGTAGAGTGGTGGCAAGCCAGGTCGTGCGGGCGATCTGCCCGGAAACCGGACGTGCGGGCTGCAAGGTGAGACCGTCGGACGTGCGCGTG
Source organism: Hordeum marinum (assembly GCA_022496015.1). Classification (NCBI taxonomy): domain Eukaryota; kingdom Viridiplantae; phylum Streptophyta; class Magnoliopsida; order Poales; family Poaceae; genus Hordeum; species Hordeum marinum. Next base: position 111,898,978 of record CM039673.1, read on the forward strand.
CGGGTGGACTTGGGTCGATGCCCCACATGGCGTGCGACAGATACCTCCCATGCCGCACGTGTGGCAGATATCTCGACCCTTTATTTTAGATCGAAGCAAACTTCATTTCTGCTCGATGCAATTTAAAGGAACAATAGAAACATGAAATACTTCAACAGGGAAGAATATGTGGTTCATAAGGAAGAAAGTCGCATTTGAAAAGTCATTACCATGTTCTTTCTAAGGAAATTAAATGTGATTCACAAGGAAGAAAATTGCATTTGGAATGTCTTTACATCACATTAATCCTTCCCAAATTTGTTTCCTGAAACTGCTCGATCGGTTTCCTAAATATTTGGGATTAGTTATCCTAAATTATGTGCTTCTATATCTCAACAAACTTGCTTTCAAAGTAGCTCGGTCTGTAATAAATCCAACAGTCCACTATGTTGTGATCTAACGACAACACACTAGTATGATGGACTCTAGGATTATTCCTAGTGCCGGGAACAAGAATACTAAGCTATACAAGCACAAACATGCAAAGACGTTCAAAAAAGAAAGAAACCAGGTAGGTCCAACGAACAAAACAAAAGCCCGTCAGAACAAGACCACAAACAAGCCAGGCCCTTGCACCCGAAATCACTAATTAAGAGTTTCTCAAAAAAAAACTAATTAAAGGCATTGTTTGTAAAGGTCACTTATACATCCTCAGGTTACTACGACAATTAGCACACTGTGCACCACTTATGGCAACAAGTGAGTTTCCTTTTTCTTCGTCCATTGGTTTATCAAGACGTTTTATCTTTTAGATTATGCGTTCAAATCTTAATCCGTTTTCATCATTGGATTTCTCATGTTGAGATCTTTAAAATTAAATTCCATGTTCATAGGTCTTGACGAACTTTCTTTTCATGAAAAACACTGGATGAAACATCCGTGCCTCTCGCGGAAGGAAAGAAAAATAATTTATTTTTTCATTTTCAAGAGGCACGGCCGTGCCTCTCGCGGAAGCAAATTCATGTCTCGCGCGGAAGCAAAACCGTGCCTCTCGCAAAAGGAAAAAACATGTTTCCTCCGTTTTCAAGAAGCATGGCCATGCCTCTCGCGGAAACAAATTTGAGCACCTCGCGAAAACAAACCCGTGCCTCTCGACTAAGGAAAACAAGAAAATGCATTATATTTATTTCTGAGAGGCACGATTGTGTCTCTCACGGAAAGAAAACGTGCCTCTTGAGGAAGAAAAAAACGTTTTTTTGACACATTTTTTTTATTCATAAACTAAGAAAGGCTGGTGGGAAACCAAAAAATCTGAAGCAAACGCCAAGAGTGTGACACGTGGCAGCGGCTAAAAGTGCACCAGGTGGCAATGACTGAAAGTGATCCTTAGAAAGGCTCATGAAGGAGCACTCCTTCGTTAGTTGCTCCCCCCGCAACTCTCCATCCCTTGTGTACGCAGCCGCTGTGCGCCCCTATGTTCGGCGAGAGGAGAAAGAACCGTCGCTAAAGGGAGACTAAGATGGGCCGCCCTAGTAGCATGGGAGGCCAAAGTCTCTTTTTTCTCTTTTTCTATTCCGTTTTTGGCTTTATTTTATTAATTTTGTTTATACTTTAAAATAATCTAACTAAATATATTACCCAAAAAATCTATAAAAATATATGAAATTTTCTGATCAAGCATTTGAAAATTGTTGACCAAGCATTTCAAAAATATTAAATGTGTATAGAAAGAATATTTATCATGTATATGGAAAATGTATAAAAAAATGTGAATGACTTTTTTTATCATGTATTAAAAAATGTTAATCAACATTTGAATTTTTTTGAAAAAGACTATGGAAAATGATTGTAAAGCATTTGATAAATATTATATGTCTATAGAAAAATGCTAACCATGTATTAAAAAACTGGTGATTTTTTATCACGTAGATAAAAATGGTAATCAAGAATTTGTAAAAATGCTGAATAAGTAATTTTTTTTTAAATGGTGACAAAGCATTTAAAAAATGTCCAATGTGTATAGAAAAATGTTGACTATGTATTAGAAAATGATGACTTTTTTATCATGTACATCAAAATGTTAATCAAAGAATTTGACAAAAAATAGTAAAAAAGTATTTGTAAAATGTATATCAAGCATTTGATAAATGTTAAATGCGTGTAGAAAAACTGTTGACCGTGAATTCATAAAATTATGACTTTTTATAACATATACAAAAATCTTAATCAAGAATTTGCAAAAATGTTGAATATGTAATTAAGAATGTTACTCAACATTTGAAAATTGTTAAATGTTTATAAAAACAATATTTAGCTTTATTCAAAAAGTATTGATATTCCATTTAGAAAAATAATTATATTTTTTATTTAAAAATGTGTATCGAAAATATGTTGGCCACATATCAAAAACATGTTAAATTGGTATTGTAATAATTTTAAACATGTATTGAAAATTGTTTTTGACACATACAATGTAGAATAGAATCTAAAACAAACATAAGGAAAAAAGAAAATGTGGATAAGAAAAAACAAAAAACAAAAAATGGAGAAGAAGAATAAAAAACCAAACAAAAAGGGATAAGAAAAAAATGCAATTTTTTTACAGAAAAACAGAGAAAAAAAAGAAGAAAAAAATCTCAAAAAAAACCGCTCGAGTAGCCTCAAATAGGTGGCGTTCCTTGTTCTTACCACGAAAGAAGCTTGGGCGGAGTGGCTAGTGCAGCGCGCGTTCAACCTGAAACAGGAATCGATCAAGCAGATTTCACATCGCTAGAGGATCAAAAAATTGTGAGGCGACTGAGAATTAGCAATTTCGGTATAGAATAAGAAAAAGGTATGTCTGTTCCCCCTAAATCCTATAGCAGAGTGGGACAAAGGTGAATAATCCTAAATACTAAATCTGGACCCCAGCTACAAGTATTTCATAAGTATAAGGCATTTTTTTTTTGCGCTGATATAAACAGAATAGTCATGAAGGGAATAGTTTTAGCTAGCTAGCAACTGAACGACTGAAGGCCGTTTCTTCTTCTTCTTCTTTTTCTTCTTCTTTTCCGGTCTTTCTCTAGCCCCGCACATCCGTGGCAAATGGCGGCACAGGGTTTAGAGGCCGGAGGAGTCCGAGGTGATACGGGTTACGCGGTTAGCGCCAACAATATGTGCAGACGGCCGTCCTACTCTGCTCCATAGGTTATTCCGCCCTTGATCTAAGTACTACTTACTGTTGTCGTTCATTCTTGGTGACCTTGACATTGTCAGAAGGTGCAGGGTCTTCCAAGAGGAAGATAGCAAAATTTAGCCGCTAAAACCTTCCTATAAAAAGACTTGCAAGTTTCAACAAATTTACTCCAGCTTTGCACCGATCATCCATCTGTGCTCGAAGCTGGATTTCATGGGTCCTTTACAAGCTCTGAGCTTGCTCCTACTTGCCTCACTGGCCAGCTCGGCGGCGCCGCCACCGTCCGGCTACCGCTCCACGCTCACCCACATTGACTCCAAACTCGGATTCACCAAGGCAGAGCTGATGCGCCGAGCCGCGCACAGGAGCCGCCTCCGAACGGCCACGATGCTAACGGGTTATTATTCCACGACGTCTTCAAGCTCCAACACCGGGCCAAGGCTCCGCTCGGGCCAAGCCGAGTACCTCATGGAGCTCGCCATCGGGACCCCGCCGGTGCCGTTCGTCGCCCTCGCCGACACTGGTAGCGACCTCACCTGGACGCAGTGCCAGCCGTGCAAGCTCTGCTTCCCGCAGGACACGCCCGTCTACGACCCGACCACCTCCTCCAGCTTCTCCCCTGTGCCCTGCTCCAGCGCCACCTGCCTGCCCATATGGAGCCGCAACTGCACCCCCACCGCGCTCTGCAGGTACCGCTATGCGTACGGCGACGGCGCCTACTCGGCTGGCGGCATGGGCACGGAGACGCTCACGTTCGGCTCCAGCGCGCCCGGCGAAGCACCGGCCGCCTCCGCCGGAGGCGTCGCGTTTGGCTGCGGGACGGACAACGGGGGCGACTCGTACAACTCCACCGGGACCGTCGGCCTCGGCCGCGGGAGCCTGTCCCTCGTGGCGCAGCTAGGGGTCGGCAAGTTCAGCTACTGCCTCACCGACTTCTTCAACACAAGCCTCGGCAGCCCGGTCCTGTTCGGCTCCCTCGCGGAGCTGGCTGCCAGTGGCGACGCCGCCGTGCAGTCGACGCCCCTGCTGCAGAGCCCGCAGATTCCGTCGCGGTACTACGTCTCCCTCGAGGGCATATCGCTCGGCGACACTCGCCTGCCGATCCCGAACCAAACCTTCGCGCTGCGGGACGACGGCACCGGCGGCATGATCGTGGACTCCGGCACCATCTTCACGATCCTCGTGGAAAGTGCTTTCAGGGTGGTCGCCAACCACGTGGCCGAGGCGCTCGGCCAGCCGGCGGTCAATGCCACGAGCCTGGACAACCCCTGCTTCCCAGCTCCTGCCGGTGAGTGGCAGCTCCCGGCCATGCCGGACATGGTGCTGCACTTCGCCGGCGGGGCGGATATGACACTGCATAGGGACAACTACATGTCCTTCGACGAAGAGGACTCGTCCTTCTGCCTAAACATTGCTGGGGCGACGTCGACTTCGACTTCGGTGCTCGGCAATTTCCAGCAGCAGAATATACATTTGCTGTTTGACATCACCGTAGGGCAAATGTCATTTGTCCCCGCTGACTGCAGTAAGCTCTGAGGTCCGAAAATTACTACTGTACTTTCTTGAGGTGTCCAAGCAATTGCAGGTTGATGTGAGTTGTTTTAGGTTATAACAGTACGAGTTACCCATGTTCATTGCCCTGTCGGGAGGATGGTTGGCATTTTCAGCAAAAAGAAGACACTTCAAAACCTCCTCTATTCAGTTATAAGAATTGCAGCATCTTTTACAAGCATGGGGATCACGGCCTCAGGGGCAGACTCCATCAAGAGATTAGGAAGAGAAAATTTAGCTAGCTTAGCTAGTTCGTGAGCTGCTTGATTACTCTTCCTGTAACAATGATCACAGATGACATGTGTAAAATCTGAAGACATGAATTAGCAGTGTGAATTAGCTAAGACACATAGCCTGACTTTAAAAAATAAAAGGTTATTTATGTTGTTATTTTGGTCAATTAAGCATTGCACATGTGATCAAATCAGTAGGTGGTGTCGTGGGAATGAGCCTGACAGTAGATGGTAGGGGTACGTAAGGAGAGGGCGGAGTCCTAGCTACAGCGAGGGTGTACACACGAATGTATGAGTTTAGGTCCCTCTCGTGGAGGTAACAGCCCTACGTCTCAGTGCTCAGGAGCTTATGTTGTGTGGAATATAGAGATTACAATGGTTGCGAACCCTTGTGCAGGAGAGAAGGGACGGCTTATATAGAGTTCACTGCCCTTCATAATTACCCAGCATCTAAGGGTCCGATCGTGGGGTTAAAGTCTGCCGTTACTGGTAACGCACGTAATAAAAGCTATTAATAACGATTGAACCAACGTCTCCCCGTTGAGCTCTTGATGATGGCTCCTGCTCTTCTGGCGTCGAGTGAGAACGAGGTCTTCCGAGTGACACGCGACTGCCGAGTGAAGGAAGGAGTATCCGAGTGGATAGCCTGTCGAGTGACTTTGAACGTCTCATGGAATCCAGTCGGAAGTTTATGCTTGATCTTCAAGTCCTCCAATGTAGTGTCCTTAGGTAGGGTATGTAGGCCTTGCCTAGGACCCTACCCTAGGTACATATCCTCGTCATTAGCCCCCGAATGGATCGGGGTTCGAGTGGTGAATTGGGGGTATCAATGTCAATCTTAAATTAGGACATCAAATCTTCCGAATGATATTCGGGGTTTCAATGAAACTTGCGTCGACTGAACTCTCAGTATTGACGTCAATTCAGGATCAACACGCCAAATCTTCCGAATGATATTCAGCGCTTCAACGAAACTTGCATCGATTGAATTCTTCTCCATTCGCCCGGATCCATTTAGCCTTAAAAGTGCCCGAGTGGATGTTCAATGCCTATTTTTCTCCGAGTAAACTGAAAGCATCTTTGGAGGTGACGGGTCGGTCTGTCAGACCCGGATTTTGCGGGATACGAAAATTTGGGAAGCGCGCCATCAGCGCAAGTGGAGGCACGACGCCTCGATTCTCGCGCTGGTCATATCGCCACGTACTGGGCGCCATCAGCGGTTGGCGTGTATGGTGATCTCGTGGGCCCACTGGTCAGCGGGACACTCGGCGGAGTATTAAGCTCCACGCGCCGCGATTTGCACAGTACTTCCGCCCATTCTTTCTCCTTTCCTCTGCCTCCTCTGCCTCCAGCGCCCCACTCCATTCCTCCCTGACGAGAGCCGCCACGCTGATGATGAAGAACGCGACGGAGAAGCTGGAGCGAGCCAAGAAGGGGGCGACGAAGGTCATGGGCAAAAAGCCCTCGACCGCCCGGTTCACCGCGCTGGCGGGATGGATGCAGGGTGACTTCCTCCCTTCGGTGGTCACCCACGAGGACATCGACGGCTTGGTTTCCAATGGGCTCATGGCAGAAGGAGCTTGGAGGCTGCTGGAGGGAGAGCGCGAGCCGGAGCCACGCGACGGGGAGTGGGTCCTCCTCCTCTCCCATGTCGAAAGAGGTTTCTCCATGCCCCCTCATCCGTTCTTTAGAGGGTTCTTGAATTTCTTTGGCGCTCAGTTGCATCATCTCCCACCGAATACCATCGCGTACTTGTCGTCGTTCGTAACTTTGTGCGAGTGCTTCCTGGGGTGTCCTCCCCACTGGGGACTCTTCAAACACATTTTTACGGTTAGATCTCAGACGGTGAAGAAAGCAGACCCGTCGGGTGGAAAAACTCATGTGTTGCAGCTGTGCGGGGGTTTGGGGCTTCAGAAGAGAGTGCAACGTTCTTTCCCTGCCATGACTTTCCCTGAATCCATTAGAGGCTGGCAGTCGACTTGGTTCTATTGCAAGGATGCAGCTTCGCCCAACATGTCGACTGGCCTTCCCTCCTACACATCTGACAGCCTCGCTGCCCCCAAGTCCCTAAAGGTGACTGAAGAGGAACAGGATCAGGTGGCGACCTTGGTGGACGCCATGGTGAAATTGGTCCGGGGTGGAGTGACTGGCCTGGACCTGTTGAAGACCTTTCTCAGTCGACGGATTCAGCCTCTCCAAGCCAGAGATCGCACCATGTGGCATTATGCGGGCCCAGAGGACTCGACCAGGACGCATCCAGAGGAGGTTCCGTAAAAGTCTGTCGAGCAATGGCTTCGTAGCATCACCGGGGCGTACGACAACCCCATGGAAGCCAAGTGGATCCTACCTTACTCTGCCGAAAACCCGCCGAAGAATCTTGTAAGTTGCACTTTGTCGACTGAAGTACTTGTATTGTCGAGTGATATACATTGATTTTTAAACTGACTTCCTTGTTGGAATTATGCAAGAATGGACAAACTTGCACTCGCCAGTTCCCAATGGGAACCAACCTGAAGATGGTGTAGCGAGCGAGGGTGGAAGCGTGGACGGCGACGGTCTCTCTGACTCTAAGGACGAATACGAGGACTCCGGCGAAGAGGAAGAAGTCGAGTCACCTCCCCGGCGTGAAGGCCACACCAAGTCCCGCCAGGATCCGGCAGCTGTTGAGGACAGGGCTCCAGGCCCTAGTGAGAAGAACCCGAAGCGAAGTCGCCCTTCAACTATTGAGTCGAGTGAGAGGCTGGCCAAGCAGCCCAAGCAAATCACGACCAAACCTCGCAAGGCTCTGCCTCGCATGACGATGGTTGTACCTGTCGTCTCCACGTAAGTATTTATTTTCGAATTCTTTGTGTCGACTGTGACCTTGAGTTGTAGCTAACCGAGTGTTGTTCGATCCGTCAGAGCTGCTACGTCTGTAACCTCGCCTCATCGAGACAGAGGGGAGGCGATGGACATTGACACTACTGAGGCTGCCACTTCTCATAGAGGTTAATAAGTTCTTGATTCATCCGAATGGGATTCATCACTTGCAAGAGTTAACACTGTCGGTTGATGTTGCGGAGATCATCCAGCTGGAAGACGACGAGGAACACCTAGACACTTCGCGCACTCGCACCCGAAGAGCTTCATCAGCGCAGACGCTTCAGCGTTTGACTGCAGAGTCCTCCCAGGGGATAGGTGACTCGACACAAATCAGAGCTGAACCTGCAGTACCTCTGTCGAATGCCCCTCCAGCTGTCTCGACCATCATGACGTCGACTCCAATCGGACCTTCTCAGACTGCTTCAGCTGCCCCAGCAACTATGCCGATCCCGCCTATGACGGCTTTCTCTCTGCATCGCGTCTAGGAAGATCAGACTGGAGCTGCGAAGGAGGCTATGATCCAGGCAGAGCAGATAATGCTGCGAACCAAGGAGGTGTACGAGGCCAGCAAGCTGGCTTACGATGTCAGCGCAGCCCTCCGCACCGATGTCCAAGTAAGTTCGATTGTAAGTACATTTCCGATTGAATTCCTGTCTTTTCTTGACTGTACACCCAGTGGGTGATTATTGTCCACTTGAAGAATGTTTGAAATTTCTCCACTCGAATAGGTCGGGTCGTAGTCGAGTAGGATTTGGATCGATAGTACGCGTGGTACTAGAGTCACTCGACATGTCGAGTGCATTTTTTTCTGACGAGTTACTCGACGGATCGAGAGTTAACCGTCTCAGTGGGGGCACTCCGAGTGCACCCACTGGGTGTAGTCCCCGAGACCATTGTCGAGTGCTTGCATCGGCAGGGGTCTTAGAGCTTGTCATATCCACCACTCCGCAATTACGTTGTAGGTTTCATGGACATCATTGATAAACCATGATATGATGCTACATAAGGATAGATTGCACTTCTCAGAGTGATGGATATTCCAATGATGGATGTTTCTGCCACTCGACTGATCGAGAGTTGGCAGATCCAGTGGGGGCACGCTAAGTGCACCCACTGGGTGTAGTCCCCAAGACCGTTGTCGAATGCTTGCACCGGCAGGGGTCTTAGAGTTTATTGTATACAGGATACATTTCGCCTTAGATCACACCACTCCGGAGCTACCTTGTAGGTTTCATGGATATTATTGACAAACCATGATATGACGCTACATAAGGATAGATTGAACTTCATAGAGCAGGGAGGCGTGTCACTCGACGGGTCGAGTGACGGGTGAATGTTCTAATAGGGTTGACCTTGTCGATTGTTTTAATAACCAGTGGGGGCATGCTAAGTGCACCCACTGGGTGTAGTCCTCGAGGCTACTGTTAATCGCAGACGATAAGAAGTAGTCTTGAAAACTTGTCGCACGCGGAGTACTGGAGTCACTCGACATGTCGAGTGCATTTTTTCTGATGAGTTACTCGACAGGTCGAGTGTTAACCGTCTCAGTGGGGGCACTCTAAGTGCACCCACTGGGTGTAATCCCGAGACCGCTGTCGAGTGCTTGCACTGGCAGGGGTCTTAATAGAGACAGCTTTGAATTTGTTTACGGCACGGAGCGCCAAGGCCACTCAACATGTCGAGTCGACTTTTTGCTTGAATTCTTCTTCCCCTGGACATGGGCTTCATGGACATCATAGGTCAACCAATATATGACGTTGTTCCTAGGTTGTAAGACAGTCATTCGACGGTATTCATAGCCCAGTCGACTGTCCTTGGCATTACTTGCCGATTGAATTTCTTTCTTTTGTTGGTTTCAGAGGGCTTGCGAACTTGGGATGCAGTACAAGGATCTGGAGGATGAAAGGAACCAGCTATGTGTGGATCTGGAAGCCTCCAACAATGCTCTGGAGCGAGCGCGTGCTGAGCTGAAGTCTCGGGAGGTAATTACTATCGACTTTCTGCATTCTCATCTTCACTCTTCGTGTTTTGAACCGAGTGCTCTCACTCGAACAGACGTGCGCAATGAAAATCGTCGACTCCAAGCACGACTCAACAATGTTGTTTCTTTAGATTCCATGAAGAAGGCACTGGAGGAGAAGGACAAAACACTTGTCGACGCCCAACGGGTGGCCAAGGACAAGACCGAAGCTGCAGATCGGAAGCTGGCGGCCGCCAAGAAGCTGGAGGAGGAGAACGCAAAGCTGAAGCAGGAGCGTGTGGACCTCGTCAAAAGGGCTGAGCAGCTGAACAAAAGGAGCAACGGACTGGAGAAGCACTTGGGCGAATTCTCGAGGAAGATGTATATCCTGCTCGACGGTGAGTGTTTCTTGTCGACTGAAATTTGTAAAATCTTTGAAAGTCGTAGCTCACCGATTCTCCTCCCATTCCAACTCTTCAAAATAATTCTGCCAAGACTTCGAGAAGGAGACAGAGGAGGTTGAGCCCAATCTGGATCCCACTAAGTCACTTGTCGCAGACGCAGTGGCCATGAACATGCTCAGACTCAATTTCCGACTCCAGGGCGTCCAGGCATATCTTTTTCGACTGAAATCTACAGCGGAGAGAATTGACAAGGAGCTATGGCCTGAGGACACCCTTCAACTCGACCTCAACTCCATGATGTCTCACCTGAACGAACTTCCAAGTCGAGTGCAGGCCTGGAAGAAATCTATTGCTCGCTGCGGGGACGATGTGGCGTTATCACTCGTTAGGGTCCATTGTAGGGACGTGAGGGAAGAGAAGCTGAAGGAGCTCCAGGTGGTAAACACGAAGAAACTCCAGTTTGAGGACTTCATGGAAACCTTTATTGAAGCAGCCACCAGAATCGCTCACGGCATTGACTTGGACACTTTTGTCGAGCCAGCCAGCCCGTCAGATGCTTAAAAAACTTGGTCTTTGGAAGAAATACTTTTATTCGCCTCGGTATGCCGAGTGGAATTGTATCCCTTAAAACTTCATTCGGGCCTTAGGCCTAAGCACATTTGCTTCTTTACGAAACGTTTATCCACGATTTAACCTTTGGATTTTTGTTCATATTTGGCTTTCAATCATCTGTTTGACTGAGTTTATTTTTTAACTTAGGCGAAACGTGTTCGCAGCTAAGCCCCCGAGTGTGAGGATTGCTCACCACTCGGGATATTTTTGAACTTAGGCGAATGTTGATTTGCCGCTAAGCTGTTGAGTGTATGGATTGCTATCCACCCGATGGGTTTTTTAACTTAGGCGAAACATGTTCGCAGCTAAGCCCCCGAGTGTGAGGATTGCTCATCGCTCGAAGTTATTTTTGAACTTAGGCGAATGTCGATTTGCAGCTAAGCTGTCGAGTGAATGGATTCTTATCCACCCGACGGGGGTTTTAACTTAGGAGAAACATGTTCGCAGCTAAGCCCCCGAGTGTGAGGATTGCTCATCACTCGGAGTTATTTTCGAACTTAGGCGAATGTCGATTCGCAGCTAAGCTGTCGAGTGAATGGATTGCTATTCACCCGACGTTTTTTTTAACTTAGGTGAAACATGTTCGCAGCTAAGCCCCCGAGTGTGAGGATTTCTCATCACTCGGAGTTACTTTTGAACTTAGGCGAGTGTCAATTCGCAGCTAAGCTATCGAGTGAATGTACTGCTATCCACCCGACAAGGTTTTTAACTTAGGCGAAACATGTTTGCAGCTAAGCCCCCGAGTGTGAGGATTGCTCATCACTCGGAGTATTTTTGAACCTAAGTGAAGACAGATTCGCAAATAGGCCGTTGAGTGAATGGACTGCTATCCATCAGACAGGGTTTTTAACTTAGGCGAAAGCATGTTCGTAGTTAAGCCCCCGAGTGTGAGGATTGCTCATCACTCGGAGTATTCCCAAGAATGAAACTGTACGATTGGAATCGACAATATATATTGCAGAAATGTGAATTGCATTGATAAAGTATTCTTATTACATCAGAGGATTATTTTGTCTCAAGTATAAAAATGCCAGAGCAGATCAGCATTCCAGGCTCGTGGCTTGTCTATCCGCTTCATGAGATTGTACAGATGATAGGCTCCATTGTTTAGCACCTTAGTGACAACGAAAGGACCTTCCCATGCAGGAGCAAGCTTGTGAGGTCAATGTTGATTCACTCGAAGCACCAAGTCTCCCTCATGAAACGACCGACTCTTGACATTCTTGGCATGGAAGCGCCGCAGGTCCTGCTGATAAGCAGTAGTCCGGATCAGAGCCATCTCTCGTTCCTCCTCCAAAATATCTACACCGTCATGTCTAGCCTGTTCAGATTCAGCCTCAGAATACAACTCCACTCGAGGAGAATTGTGAAACAAGTCACTCGGCAATACGGCTTCAGCACCATAGACCAGGAAGAAAGGAGTTCGTCCAGTCGACCGATTTGGAGTAGTTCTCAGGCCCCATAACACAGCCGGCAGCTCAGTTACCCAGGCACCAGCGGCATGATCCAGGTCGCGCATGAGACGAGGCTTAAGACATTGCAAGATGAGGCCATTGGCTCGCTCGACTTGCCCATTGGTTTGCGGGTGAGCGACAGATACGTAATCTACCTAAGTGTCCTGGGAGTTGCAGAAGTTCCTGAATTCTTCCGAGTCAAAATTAGTGCCATTGTCTGTGATGATGTTGTGTGGAATGCCATATCGATAAATTATCTCTCTCATGAATGTGACCGTCGTGCGGGAGTTCAGCTTCTTGATTGGCTTGGCTTCTACCCACTTGGTGAATTTGTCGACTGCTACCAGCAAGTGAGTGAATCCTCCTTTTCCGAGTCGAAAGGGACGAGTCCCCAAACAGCAAACGGACAGGCAAGAGGAATTGTCTTCAGAGCAGATGTCGGCTTGCGTGACAAGTTTGCATAGAACTGGCAACCATCACAATGATCAACGATGTCTTTAGCCATCTCATTAGCTCGTGGCCAGTAAAAACCAGCTCGGTATGCTTTAGCAACAATCGTCCTTGAGGACGCATGGTGGCCGCAAGTTCCCGAGTGAATCTCGTCCAGAATCATTCGCCCTTCCTCGGGGGAAATGCAGCGCTGTGTAACACCAGACGCACTCTCTCTGAACAGCTGATCTCCCATCACAGTGAAAGCCTTGGACCTGCGCACAATCTGTCGAGCCTCTGTTTCATCTTCAGGGAGCTCTTGTCTGAGGATATAGGCAATGTAAGGCATAGTCCAATCGGAAGTGATAACCAAAATCTCCATGACCAGGTCAATCACTGTGGGGACATCGACTTCTGTCGGGTCAGTGGAACTCAAAGCTTGTGGGGGCTCTTCGATGAAAGGATCTTGTTGAACCGAAGGAGTGTGCAAGTGCTCCAAGAACACACCGCTGGGGACAGGCCGTCGAGTGGAACCAATCTTGGATAGCTCATCGGCCGCCTGATTTTTCAGTCGGGGAACATGATGAAGTTCCAGGCCTTTGAATTTCTTTTCCAACTTTCGGACTGCATTGCAGTATCCAGTCATAGTGGGGTTTCGAACATCCCACTCTTTCATCACTTGATTCACCACCAGATCTGAGTCGCCATAAACCATCAAGCGCTTGACGCCGAGTGAGATAGCCATGCGCAACCCATACAAAAGTGCTTCATACTCTGCCTCGTTGTTGGAGGAATCGAAGTGAATTTGCAAGACATAGATGAGCTTGTCGCTCCTGGGAGATATCAAGACAACACCAGCCCCGAATCCATTCAACATTTTGGAGCTATCAAAGAACATTGTCCAATGTGCCAAGTGAACTTGGATAGGCTGTTGTTGTTCAATCCACTCGGCCATGAAATCTGCCAATGCTTGGGACTTGATTGCTTTTTTGGCTTCGGATCTGATGTCAAAGTGTCCAATCTCGATTGCCCATTTAGCCACTCGACCTGATGCGTCTCGATTATTGAAAATCTCGGACAAAGGAGCATCACTGACGACTGAAATCGAGTGGTCCTGGAAATAATGCGCCACCTTCTTCGCTAATAGGTAAATACCATAAACCAACTTCTAATAGTGTGGATATCTTTGCTTTGAGGGGGACAATACTTCCGAGACATAATAAACTGGCCGCTGGACTTTATAAGCTTTACCCTCCTCTTCCCGCTCAACAGTTAGCACTGTACTGACGACCTGATTTGTGGCCGCGATGTACAGGAGCAAGGGCTCTTTGCTGGCAGGAGCGGCAAGCACCGGCTAGGTGGAGAGCAGGGCTTTGAGCTCAACAAACGCTGCTTCGGCTTTGGGAGTCCACTCGAACGTGTCGGACTTCTTCATCAATTGATATAAAGGCAGAGCCTTCTCACCAAGATGAGAAATGAATCGACTCAATGCTACCAAGCAACCTGTGAGCTTCTGAACGTCGTGCACTCGCACGGGAGTCTTCATACGGGTAATGGCGCTGGTTTTCTCAGGGTTGACATCAATTCCTTGCTCGGAAACGAGAAAACCGAGTAACTTGCCGCCAGGGACGCCGAAAGTACATTTGGCCGGATTCAGCTTTATGTCGAATCGCCTCAGATTGGTGAATGTCTCGGCCAAGTCAGCGAGCAGGTCGGAACCTTTGCGGGACTTGACCACTATATCGTCCATGTACACCTCGACATTCCGAGGGATCTGGTCGAGTAAACATTTCTGAATCATGCGCATAAAAGTAGCGCCGACATTCTTGAGACCAAAAGGCATAGTGATGTAACAAAAACACCTGAATGGGGTGATGAAGGTTGTCTTTATTTCATCTGCCATACAGACGGATCTGATGGTACCCAGAGTAAGCATCCAAAAACGATAAACGCTCACACCCCGCAGTTGAGTCAACAATTTGATCTATGCGGGGGAGCGGAAATGATCTTTTGGGCACACCTTATTGAGATGTTTGAAGTCAATGCACATGCGCAATGACTTATCTTTCTTTGGCACCATCACAACATTCGAGAGCCACTCGGAGTGATAAATCTCCCGAATGAACTTGGCTTGCAAGAGACGGGCCACTTCTTCTCCGATTGCCTTGCACTTTTCCGCCAATGAGCGACGCAAATGCTCCCTGATGGGTTTGGCTTTCGGATCCACTCGCAGACAGTGCTCAGCCAGCTCCTTGGGAATCCCCGGCATGTCAGCAGGCTTCCATGCGAAGATATCCCAGTTCTCACGGGGAACTGGATGAGCTCGGCTTCCTATTTACTGTCGAGTGTTGATGAGATATTCGTCAGGGCAGCAGTAGGATCCGTCGGATGGACATGTCCCTTCTTCACTTCCCCTGTTGACTGAAATGCCGACTCGGAAGCCGGCTTCTTTGCACGGAGCAAATCAGCAGGGTCAGCGGTTTTCTTGTACTCCTCCAACTCAACCATGGCCATCTGGTGATCGGCGATCTTGGAGCCTTGTTGGAGGCATTCTTCGGCCCGCTGTCGATTGCCAGTGAGTGTGATCACGCCCTTAGGGCCTGGCATCTTCAACTTGAGATACACGTAACATGGTCGGGCCATGAAACGTGCAGGATGGTCCCGTGAAACTGCATGTTTTCACTCACACAGGACATTGGAATGCCCATCCCTTTCAGGGTATCCGCATAGAGAATGTTTAGGTCGCTGCCACCGTCCATGAGGACCTTTCTAAGTCGAGTCCCCCCCACTACCGGATCAACTACCAGAGCCTGTTGACCGGGAGTGGACACACGAGAAGGATGGTCTGTCTGGTCGAATGTGATAGCATATTGGGACCACTTGAGGTAGGTGGGGGTATCTAGTACAGCCATGTTGATTTCTCTGTTGATGACTTTCAGACGACTCTTGCTCTCGACATCAGCAAAGATCACCAGTGTAGCAGTGACATCCGGGAATGTTTCTTTATCTTCATCTTCATCTCCCTTCTCAAGAGATTTATCACTCGGCGGGTCCCCTTGAATTGCTGGATAAGGGTCCGACACTGTCGAGTGGTGTGCTTGGGCAAAATCAAATTGCCTTTCGCATCTTTCCTCGTGTGAATTACACACGGTTGATCCATGATATCAGTTCCTGACTGATTTTTCCCTTTCTTGGGGGCATACTGTGCTTTAGCTTTGCCCTTGTTTTTTGACTGAGTCGCCAGTGCCGCTGCTTCTGCTTGAACCGGATCTTCAGCTTTTCGCTTATGTTTCCAATTGTTAGTGCCACCAGCCTCATTGACGACTGTCTTTCCTTTGCCGCTACGGAGGCGGTCTTCTTCCTCGCCATTGGCATACCGAGTGGCGATTTCCATCATCTTGCCGAGTGAAATATCACTCATTCGCCCAAACTTCAGATATAGCTCTCTATATCTTACACCGGCCTTGAATGCACAAATAGCCTGATGTTCCGACACATTCTCCACTGTATGATGCAGAGTGGACCACCGTTGAATATAACCTCTCAAAGTTTCATTGGGCTTCTGGACATTGTAAGTCGACCAGACCTGACGGACGCTTGCAGGTGCCCTCAAAAGTTCAGACAAACACTCTGGCAAGATCCTCCCAGTAATGTATACTGGAAGGAGCCAAACGATTCAGCCAAGCTCGAGCTGAACCATCTAACATCAGGGACAGGTGCTTCATTGCAACATTGTCATTTCCGCCACCAATTTGCACAGCCACTCGGTAATCATCTAACCAAGTCTCTGGCTTTGTTTCGCCAGTAAACTTCCCGATCCCCGTCGCCAACCTGAAGTTGGGGGAAATCTCTGCAGAACGTATGGCTCAGCTGAAACACTCGGGACCAGAAACCACAGCTGAGCTACCACTAAGAAAATCTCTGTCGTGTCCTTCCATGTGTGCTCTGCCCCTATCAATCCGCTTCTAAACGAGGAGGTCACGGGCGTCAAAGTCCGCATTCCGCTCATCACCGAAGGAGTGCCTATCGTCCTGGAGATGGGGCACGTACGGACCACTCCGCAGAGGAGTGGGCACTCGACGGTGGTCTTCGTGGTGAAACTGATCTCTGACCTGCTCTTCACGGAAACCTCCGCCCCAAAGGTGCAAGGGTGATCCAGGGTTGTGTGCCGACTAAACGGTCTCTGCCCTGGGTGAATTGCTATGTATCCTATGCGGGACTGAGAAACTACTGAATTCTGACGCTGTGCTGCATCTAACAGTGCTCTGATCTGCATCAACCCTCTTCCAGCCTCTGACCGGGACGGCTGAATGGAATCTGCTATCCTAGCAGCAACAACAACATTTAACACAGGAGTTCGATATACCTCAACGTCGTCGTGAGATCCAGTCAAAAACAGCTATCGCTAACGTCGACTGGGGCGTGGCGGGTGCTGGCGAGTGCGCTCGTCAAGTTCCTCCTGGAGTTCTTCCAGACGAATGCGCGCGGCCTCCAAAGCTTGAGCCTCGGCAGTCGCGCCGACGATGGGAGTATGAAGAACCTCCTCCTCGTAGCGCGGCTGCTCATTCGACGGACCGCCAGCCTCGCGCCTGCCACGGCCAAAGCCAGGCGATGAACTCTGATGAGAGCCCACCATCACGACCTCCGTTGCGGGATCGCAGCTTTCGCACTCGGAAGGCACGTCGGACGGATCGGAATCCGACTCGAACACGCCGTGAAGGGACTCGGTGGGCTCGAGTGCTGCAATCTATGGAGAAGTTTGACGCGCCACTACGTGTTTGACCCAGCGCTGAAGTCGTGAGCGGCCGGACCGCTTGCGACGACAAACAGCAAGGGAAGCCGACGTGTAAGGAGTCGAAGGCTGGCGCAGCAACACACCGCAGGAACTCGCGCGGAAGTGCGCGGCCCCGCGGACCGGGAGCGCCTAGACATCCAGAGGCGCTTCCTGGAGCCATGCCGAATCGTCGGCGATGAAGGTGAGCGCTTCGAAACGGATCTTGTGGCCCAGAGGTAAAACACCACCGGAAGACATGTCGAAGGATGGAAAATGCAACCTCGCCGAAAGTCGCTTAGACGCCTGCCCCATGGTGGGAGCCAACTGTCATGGGAACGAGCCTGACAGTAGATGGTAGGGGTACGTAAGGAGAGGGAAGAGTCCTAGCTACGGCGAGGGTGTACACACGAATGTATGAGTTCAGGCCCCTCTCGTGGAGGTAACAGCCCTACGTCTCAGTGTTCAGGAGCTTATGTCGTGTGGAATATAGAGATCACAATGGTTGCGAACCCTTGTGCAGGAGGAGAGGGGCGGCTTATATAGAGTTCGTTGCCCCTCATAATTACCCAGCATCTAAGGGTCCGATCGTGGGGTTAAAGTCTGCCGTTACTGATAACGTACGTAATAAAAGCTATTAATGACGATTGAACCAACGTCTGCCCGTTGGGCTCTTGATGATGGCTCCTGGTCTTCTGGCGTCGAGTGAGAACGAGGTCTTCCGAGCGACACGCGACTGCCGAGTGAAGGAAGGAGTCTCCGAGTGGATAGCCTGTCGAGTGACTTTGAACGTCTCCTGAAATCCAGTCAAAAGTTTATGCTTGATCTTCAAGTCCTCCAATGTAGTGTCCTTAGGTAGGGTATGTAGGCCTTGCCTAGGTCCCTACCCTAGGTACATATCCTCGTCAGGTGGCATGTTCCTGATTCGGCCCCTCCGACATGGGAGCAAAACTAGAATCACAAGGGAAAATACCAAAGCATTCCAGTCAAAGAGCTTCAAATGGTCGAGTGATTGAAGTGAAGAGTCGGAGTTGAAGAGTATTCTAGTGATTCCAGAGAGTGTCCAAAAGACTCTCTGGTTCAATGAATTTCCAAAAACAATTTGAATGATTCTAATCTCCTCAAACCACATGTGAAGAATCTTTTGTGTTTTCATACACAATCTAATGTATCTGCAACCTTGTGGTGATGAAGATGACACACTACTATGTTCCTTATTTCTTTCTTCTATTCTTACGTTTTTAAAATCCAGACAATCTTCTAGTGTCCAAATCAAAACTGTAAAATATATGACTAGAGAGCGCTCTACCAATCGACAACTACGAGTCTCTGAGCCGATAGACACTTGTTGCATAGAGCTCAGAGTGTACCAATCAACAACTCGAGTGTCCAAGCCGATAGACATCTAGTTGCATGTATTGTATATGTGGAATGTCCTTTTTGAAACTCTTTAGCACAATGTGTTGTGGGTTTAAAGGAACCTGTAAATTTTGTAATTGCTAGTTCCCTCAACCATCATTAGTAAGTTCATGCATTTTTGTATAAATTAAAGTGCTATAGATAAAATACATTATCGCATACAGTATATTGCATTAAACATCTTATGCTCATACCATTGCACACAGGGAATATACCAGGAAGGCATGTCATTACAAGGCATATGAACTATATCAAAAGGTTGACCAGATACGGATTAAATGAGCGAGACATTTTAGTGGACACCTAGGTACCCCATATGCCCAAACCCAAGTTCAAGAAAAACGATTGAAGAGTACCAAGCCTTTGACGTGGGCTCAAGTTCACAACGTACCACACCCTACTCTTACCTTCCATAGAGTTGGAGTGGCATGGCTTATGAAATGGCAGATGTGCCTTCTTACATATGGTCTATTTAATTGATAGTGCACATGTAGAACCCCGCATTGTGGGATTGCCTGATGGTAAATTACTCTGCCCGCTTGGCTGATATGTGGATTCAGTTGGACGTGATGCTCATGCTGCTGCATCTGCGGCCATAGCATCAAATGCATCATGGCTCACGCGATCACATTGAACCAAAGTTTCAAGTCACGTATAGTTATTCCACAACAATTTAGAACTACAAGGACATCGTATGATCAAAATATTTGTGATTATTTGTTGTTCTGTTAATTTTCTTTTTGATTATTGCCTTATGGCCTCCTCTTCTGCCTAAATCTTGGATATAGTTCTCAACGGACCTACAAGGATATAGTCTTTTGTTTAATTTTTTTGAAGTTTGTGATCATGTGAATCATCGAATTAAAGCCGAATGGATGAAATGGCATCAAGTTTTCAGCATTTCTCCGTGACAAGAAAGTACCACAAAAGATAAAAGGCAAATTCTATAGGACGACGGTTCGACCCGTAATATTGTATGACGTTAATTGTTGGTCAACTAAAAGGCAACATATGCAACAGTTAAGTGTCTTGATTGGAAGGGTTTTCATTTAAGTACACTCGTTGGGACGATAATGGTCCACTACTCATGCGTACAATAAATTCACACTCAAGTCAACGACTCAAACAATTCCGTGGGTGGGTGAGACTACTCATAATGGGAGTAACATAGGTAGTAAAATAGATGACACATAAACAAAAAGTATGATATGGCATCTAATTAATGCGAAGAGAGAGAAATTAAGTAACTTAGGTTATTTCCAATGCATTGGTGTTAAGATGAGGTGCTAAGCACATTTAAAAGTTTAGCAACCAAAGCCTTCAATGCATAGATGTTTAACTTGTTGTAGCTAAGCACATTCTATTTAATGATTTAGGTACTAAAGTTCTTCATGCATTGATGGGTTTCCTTTCATTTAAGTATTTTGCTTAGGTTCACGCGCTTGGCATCGTTTCTTCCTGAGGTCACCACACTCATCTCTCTCCTCTTGAATACCATGCCAAATCAGATTCTTTGCCTATGTGTCAGCCTTAGCACCTGTAGAAGGTGGAGCATTGGGAGGGGCCTTAGCATGTTACTACCCCTATGAGTAACATAACGCATACCAAGGTAAAATGAGTCTATAAGCTAATAAATGAAAGACTCAATGTTACTACTCATATGTTACTATCCATTGTGAAGGTAGTAACTTAGACTAGTAACATATGCATGTTAGTACTCTATGTTACTCCCCATTGTAAGTAGTCTGAGCATGAACAGTAATACTACTGGTGTCCATTGAAAGGATGGCTCGCCTGTTTAGCACGTGATGAAAAATATCAAGGATAAAAAGGAGTTAGAAGTTAGGTAAGATAATAATGACCAATTTTGACATTGGTAGATATCCTTAATAATCAGTTTTCTATGTAGATAACCAGCTTAGATCTTGCCAACATTGGCATTTGTCAGGAAAATTTCATCACATTTTTTTGTTGACACCACTGGAATGGTTTCGGGTTGTATGGAATAGGTCTGGGGTTGATGTGGGGCTTTAGCAAGCCGAATTCTTGGCCGAGCATGAACCAATAAAAGCCAGCGTCTCCCTTGTTGACGGTAAAATGTTACTGAATCCAAGAACTTTTATATACATGAGCGCACATGTTGTAATGATTCTTGGATCTCTTTTTTAAACCTGGGTCAGCGATTCGTTGATGATGACGGCTTTTAGAACATATGCATGTGTATATGCTTTAGATTTGTTGTATCGGTTGTAGGTTCCGATACGTTATGTGGATGGATCAATGACGACATCAATTTTAGATATGAGAAATGAGAGCACTCTACATTATGAGTTTGTAGGTGTAAGTAATGACTTCGGATGGCTTGATATATGTTTTTGTCAGACCTTTATTGAATACTCTCTTTGTTCCATTTTATAGTGCGCATAAGGTTTTTGCCCATATTTCGAATTGTAGTGCGTAGTTGCTTCTTTGGACAAAAGTAACCCTGTGACTGGACATGCTTGTGGCACATCCTCCTTTGCATACGGGAGTGTGTATGGTTGACGTACTTTGCACATGGGCTGATCAAAGTTGGTGAAAGGATATAATGGTCCAAAGTACATACGTCGGCGCATGCATTGATCTTGCAGCTCGACGAAATTAATAAAGCACAATTGATGCAGAGACAGGGATTTTAACCTTCTTTTTCAAAAAAAAACTTATTACAAATATGTTTCTTCATTGTTGTCTTCATAGTTTTAGTACGTTTCCATATGTGTGCCTCTTCATGTTGCGAGTGTTATGATTCATTTGAAACATCTTTTGTTGAAAACCAAGCGATTTTGTTGTATGGCCACAAGAGCTGGGAAATACACTTGTGCTCCCGGGGGTCATTGCAACCCTATATTATAAACTAATTTAGTAATTCAAAAAAGTCAGAAAGTTTGTGGAATCAAACATTATCAAGTATTGTAATATATATATATATATATATATATATATATATATATGTATATATATACAAGAATTATAGCGGCTAAGCAGGGGCTCCCGTCGTGCACTTGCCGTTATGAGCAAGGAGTTACCGCACGCTGACACGCGTTCCTGATTTTCCTTCCATTCTTTTTTTTTACCGTGCTGGGCCGGAGCAGATGCTTTAGCATTGTTTCATTTAAGCGGTGGGCCGTTCCTCCACTTATTGGCCTTTTCACGATACGGAGCATACGAAGCATCGCCCTGCTCTCCTCTCGGTTCGATCGCCACCATGGTCGCCGCCGCCGACCAATCTGCTCGAGGCAGTCGTGGGCGGTCGGCAGCGGCAGCTCTCATGCCGACTGGGGGCGTTCGTGAGGGGTCGCCTTCTCTTTTGCTGCGGCGCGGCGTCCGTGCCCGCGGCGTCCGTGGTCGGGTCGATAGGTCCGCTTCTCCAATTTGTGGCTCCTCCCAGATCTCCTTTCCTATGGTTGAATCCCTCGAATCTCTGGATGGATGTTCTCCGAGCAGGATTTCTATATGTTCTTCGCTTGACCAGTCATCCGCTGCGCCTTCTCATGCTAGTCGAGGTGGCGTACGTGTCGCTCGCCGTGCTTCCCTGTCTCTTAATTCATCTGATGGTCCTGGTTGTACAAGATCAATTTCTTTGCTTTCTTCTTCCACAGAATCGTCTGGTCTCCACGTGCGCGTTGTCGATGCTTCCTCTGTTGGTATACCTGCTGCTGGAGTTGTTTGTCTTTTTGATTTTTTATCTAATGTACTTACTTCTGTTAAGTTTTTCCTATTTTTATGTTTATTTGGTAGATGGGCCTGTTGATCCTGCAGAAGTGCGGCGTCGTCGTCGAGATATTCGTGAGGGGAATCGTCCAATACCAGAGATCCCGTGTAACAAAAGTGCTTCCTTGGCCTTTTTAGGTGAGCCTCTTCTTCTTTTTGTTCTTTTGTGATATCATATATCAGTGTGTCATGCTGTTCTTTCTCTATTTTTCCTATAATTTCGACAATGTCGTCTTCTTCTTCTATTGTTCTCCAAGGCGTCTGCTCTACGTCTTTGTCTTCACGGTTCAGGCCTATTTCCTTGTGGCAACCCATGGATCCTTCTTTGACCTCTGGACCATCATTCATCAACGGTTTTTGGCCTATTATATCCGCCCGGCCCACTCCTTTGGGTCTGTTCTGTCCCATTTTGTTTCTCATGAATTACTCATATCTTCTTAGGTTATTGCCTTTCGTTTGATTAACATGCTCTTTATTCTTCAGTATTTCCCCTACCATATGTTCATCCTATGCAAGCTGGTTTGAATAGAATGAAGAGAAAGTTTCTATGGAGACATCGATCAGGCAAAACTAAAGGTACGTGCTTTCTTATTAGCATATTTTCCATTTTATTTTTTTCATACTTTCTCCTACTTGGTTATTTGATTGATGGCTACGGTTGTGTTTTCAGTTAAAAAGCTTGCGCCTCCATTTTCCAAAAAATACATTGATTTGTTGAAAGGTAGTTGCTTCTGGCCTTCTTTCAGGGTCCGATGTTCAGTTTTCAGTTTTCTCTCTAAGTTTTCTAAATTTAAACAGAATTTGTACCGTTCTGTTCCACTTTTTTTCGTAAAATTAAATTTGTTTAGCCTACTATTATAGTCTATTTCGTTTCATCAATCATCTTATTCAAAATAAAAGAAACAGACCTATAGCTTACACATTTAATTTCTCATGATGTTGTGTTTTCTTTTGTTATGAATAATACAACACAAGATAGGAGTTGCACTGAATATTCGGTTTGGCTTTCGGTTACTGTATTCTACACAGGTTTGTACACTGAATTTTCCAAATCTTGCAGCCTCATTCTTTTTTGCATTTTACTAACCTGATGGATAACTCAAAGCTGCTTTGTTCTCATCTATTTGTTCAATGTGAGTTGTAGTTGTTACATTCTAAATTGTCTCTTTTTGAATGGCAGCAATTGTTCGCGGACGTTCGTATTATGGAGGTCCTGAGTATATATGTGGTGCCTGCCATGCTTTATATTGGTTTCAGGAACGTTCTAAGGGTGCCCACGATGGAAGGTTTAACTTGTCGGTTTACAATGGTTGTTGTTGTGGTGGGAAAGTCTCCTTACCTAAATTCTCTGACTGGCCTTTTCCACTGAAAGACTTGGTTAGATTTGATGGCGATGACGCTTCATCTCGATTTCTGAGATTGATTAGGCATTACAATTCCATGTTCTGTTTTACTTCACTTGGTGCTCATGTTGATGAAAGTATTAATATGGGAAGCGGGCCATATGTCTTCAAAATGGGCGGTTCCGTGTATCATCGTATTGGTTCTTTGATGCCTGTGGACAATGAGGCTCCTAAGTTTGCTCAGTTATACATAGTCGACTCAACTGATGAATTGAATTGTAGATTAGATGTTTTCGAGGAACAAGGTGGTGCTCCGAGTCAGGCAGACCCTTTTGTTGTGTTGGAATTAATCGAGATGCTTGATGAACATAATCCTTATGTACAGTTGTATAGAACGGCTCGCCAAAGGTTGCGGTCTGCTGATGCATCAGATCTTGCAATTCAGTTTTTCGGACATGAAGGTGCTGCTCATGGAGATAGATATTCTGGTCCTACTGTCCCTGACGTTGCTGCTCTCATTGTTGGTGAATTGACACCTGAATGCCATAAATTTGATGTCATAGCAGAAGCTACTTCTGGAGAGCTAGAGCATATATCCTATTTGAATCCATCACTTATGCCTCTTCAGTATCCATTATTGTTTCCGTACGGGGATCCAAGTTTTCATGTTGGTATTCAGTATCAGCAGCGCCAAGCCGCTGGACAAAGACGTCGTCGTCAGAATTCTAGGCAGACTTCTTCTTCATCATCCCGTAAATGTGTTACTATGTTACAATATTATGCCTATTATTTTCATTATCGAAGAAGTGAGCCCAATCCGTATACTTGTTGTGGACGACTCAGTCAACAAGCTGCAGTTAACTGTTATTCTTGTGTCGAAGCAAGTCGGCTATCTTATCATTTCTTGAAGCAAGATGAGCTCCGTTCTGAAACTTATCAGGGCATTACAGATGCTATGGGCGAAGGAAATACTACTGGAAAGAATCTGGGTGTCCAAATTATGTTGCATTCTAGCTTTACCGGTGGCCGTCGATATTTTGTGCAAAACTACCATGATGGAATGGCTATTTGTCGAGAGTATGGAGCTCCAGATCTTCTTATTACATTCACATGTAATCCTAAATGGGAAGAGATTCGTGATATGCTCTCATATGAAAATGGACAATTTCATACTGATCGACCTGATTTAGTTACACGTGTTTTCAGTATGAAATTTAATGATTTTTTAGAAGATGTGAAGAGTGGAGAGCTTTTTGGTCCTATCCAAGCATGTATGCTATCTAGCTATTAATTTTCCTGTTAGTTCAGTTTGTTAGCTTTGTTATTCATTACACTAAAGTTTACTTGTTTAAATTTTGCAGATCTATATGTGGTTGAATTCCAAAAGAGAGGGTTACCTCATACACACACATTGATTTGGCTCAAAGGAGATACCCACCAGCCTTCAGCTTCTTTTATAGATAACTTAATATCAGCTGAAATGCCTGATCCTATGATTGATCCATTAGGTTATGCTCTTGTGGATGAGTTCATGGTCCATGGACCATGTGGAGAACATAATATTAGATGTCCATGTATGAAAAATGGATTATGTTCCAAATGGTTTCCTAAAGAATTTAATGATGAAACACTGGTTGATGAGAAAGGTTTTCCTATTTATCGCAGACGCAATTTAGGTCACTTTGTGGTCAGAAATAAAGGTACAGTCAAGCTAGACAACCGATGGGTAGTGCCATATAATATGCGGTTGCTTAAAAGATTTTAGGCACACATAAATGTTGAATGGTGTAACAAAACAAATTTGCTAAAATATTTGTTCAAGTATCTTACAAAAGGCTATGATGTTGCTCGATTCAGATTTCAACCAATGTTTCAGTGCAAATCATTTATACCCCAAGGAGAACCAACTGGAAGAAATGAAATTCTAGAATTTATCCAGTGCAGGTATTATTGACTTTTTCCATTCATATTTGCCTGTTTTTTTCTTATAAGAGAAGAGCATAATATCTTTCCATTTGCTTTTTATGGCGTCCTGTAGGTATTTGTGTGCCTGTGAGGCATTCTGGCGTATGTTTGCTTTCGACATACATGGCCGTGAACCTTCCGTTGAACGCTTAGTTGTTCATCTGCCTGGAATGAACAGACTGATCTTTCATGAGAATGTTAAGCTGGATAAAGTCATCAAAAATCCTAATGCACACAGAACAATGCTTACTGAATGGTTTGTGACTAATCAGGATAACGAGGATGCCAGACATTTGACATACTTGAACTTTCCTTCACAGTGGGTTTGGGACAATTCTGATAGAATGTGGTACAAGAGACGAAGAAATCAAAAATTAGGTGGTCGAATTGGGCGGATATATCATGTGCACCCTGCAACGGGGGAACTTTTTTTCCTTCGGATGCTACTCATGGTTGTCACAGGCGCAACATGTTTTGAAGATCTTAAATGTTACAACGGTGTGGTTTATAGCACTTTCAAAGAAGCATGTCAAGCTCGAGGTTTAGTTGGAGACGACAATGAATGGTTTAAGCTTTTTGAAGAAGCAATCGTGTGGGCTACTCCTTTTCAGCTAAGACATCTTTTCATGACGGTGCTTTTGCATTGTGAGGTTACAAATGCAGTTGTGTTGTTTGATAAATATTGGCCCAGTATGGCAGAGGATATATCACATAGATTATCTCTAGCCTTTGGCAATACATCGTATGATGTTCCTGAACATCAACTTCGAAACCAGCTCCTGGATGAGATGTCCTCCATGTTTAGTAAGAATGGCTCATCTCTGGCTGCATTCAATATTACATCTCGAGCTGTCCCACTAAACAAAGAATATGTCAACAAACTGTTGGCGGAGGAGATGATGTATGACAAAGCTGCACTTCTTATAGAATCTCAAGCTATGCAAGCACAATTAAACAATGACCAAAGAGCAATATATAATGAGATTGTGCAAGCTATGAATGCACATGCTGGAGATGTTTACTTTGTTTCAGGACATGGAGGAACAGGGAAGACATTTCTATGGAACACCATTATTAAGTCACTTAGATCGGATAGTTGAGTTGTTCTTGCTGTTGCTTCTTCTGGTGTTGCTTCATTACTATTGCCTGGTGGGCGAACCGGACATTCCCGATTTAAGATACCTATTCAGATTGACCATGATACTATGTGTTCTATCTCTAGAGGCTCCCATCATGCTACGCTAATTGAAAAGGCTGATTAAGTTCTATGGGATGAAGCTCCAATGGTTCACCGCCATTGTTTCGAGGCTGTCGATAGAACTTTTAGGGACATATTGTCTGCCAACGATCCCGCAAAAGCTGCCCTCCCATTTGGTGGAAAAGTTGTTGTCCTTGGAGGAGATTTTAGACAGATACTACCAGTTGTAGAAGGAGGTACAAAGAATGATATCATCGGTGCTTGTTTGATTATGTCACCCCTCTGGACACATGCCATGGTTTTGAAGCTGACAACAAACATGCGTCTTTCTCAACCTAGCTTATCATCTCAGTCACGGACAGAACTATCCGAATTCATTGATTGGGTTCAAGATATCGGAAATGGACGTCTTGCCGCAGCACCAACTCCTACAGACAATTCGACTTCCTTGATTAATATTCCAGATGACATGCTGTTATCAGCTTCATCAGATAGTATTTCTTCTGCTGTTGATAGCGTAT
Source organism: Hordeum marinum (assembly GCA_022496015.1). Lineage (NCBI taxonomy): Eukaryota > Viridiplantae > Streptophyta > Magnoliopsida > Poales > Poaceae > Hordeum > Hordeum marinum. The sequence goes on from CM039673.1 coordinate 111,926,604, forward strand.
ATGATTCATTCTTCTTTAATTACTTTGATCCTGCTTATTTGGCTCAACGTGCTATTCTATGCCCCACTAATGCTGTTGTCGATGATATCAATGATGCTGTTTTCGCCCGTGTCCCTGGGAATTCCAAGTCTTTTTTCAGCTATGATGTTGTCTCAAAGACAACAGATCATGTAGGCGATGCTGATCTCTTATTTCCACCAGAAGTTTTGCATTCCATAACCATTAACAATTTTCCAGAGCATGAGGTAGTTCTTAAGGTTGGAGTTCCTGTCATGCTTTTAAGAAATATGAATCAATCGCTTGGTCTATGTAATGGTACACGTTTGTTGGTTACACGAGTTGGAGAAAGGTTATTTGAAGGTCAAGTGCTTACTGGGAGCAGTAAGGGCCAACGAGTTTGCATCCCCCGAATTGTTCTCAATGCTCCAAGCACAAAATGGCCATTTACCTTGAGACGTTGTCAGATTCCTGCCCGTCTTTGTTATAGCATGACAATAAACAAAAGCCAGGGCCAGACACTTTCAAAATTGTGTGTCTATCTTCCGAAATCTGTATTTTCTCATGGACAATTATATGTGGCAGTGTCACGTGTTACATCTAGAGAAGGGCTAAAATTTCTCATTAAAGATGAACGTGGGGTCACGGTTAACACAACTCATAATATTGTGTACAAAGAGATAATCAATGCATTGTAGCCGAAACTTCTCTCCTTTGTCACTGTAAGTATTTCCAGAGTTTTATCTCTTTCCCAGTTCTTCTTTCCATTTTCTTTCTGAATTCACGTTTACTTTATTACCACTGTTTGCTATGTTATTTGTGTCTTGCAGGACGTGTGGGATGATCTTTATCCAGATTCATTTTCTTGCTTTATGCTTTAAATTACCCACTAGCAAAGGTGATATCTATTATTTTCTTCGAGTGTTTTGCATTTTCAATACGTATTTACACGTCCTGTTATTTCAAAAAGACTTACTAAAATAGTCATGCCCCTATGTTTATACAGAACAGAACTTATAACTACTGGATATTATTTACATTTTGCAGAATGTGACGAAGTTTTTGTTCAGAATCCTCCTATTGTAATGATCTAGAACACTCAGTGTCCAAAGTAATTTCCTACGCTTTACACAAATGTTTATTCCATTTTAATTTTTCCCTTTAGTACATAATAATTTTTGCCCTAATATTTTTACCCCAAACATATGTTCTGCAGAATCAGTTGTCAAAGTTTATACACCCAGCAGGTGTTCTTTCGGGATACGAACAGTGGACGTTTTCCGTTTCTAAATAATGCGTGTATGATATTTTCGCCCTTTTGTCCTGTCGTATTTTGTGACTCATGTAAGAATGACAGATAAGGGTACAAGGGTGTTCATCACTCAAACTTATTGTAAAAGATTCCTTCGAAAGACCATATATATGACTACATATGTATTTCACCAACGGATGCACTGTATCACAAGAATTTTTTCCACTTTTAGGCAGCCATGTAGAACACAATTATGTACTTATATACTTTTCCTTGTGTCATTGCTATCGTCTAAAAATATCAGTATATTGAAGCTCTTCCATTCTTACATTTATTGCATTATTTGTCCTCCGTTTTACAAAGATTTAACATATATAAAATACAGATTTACTCCAGTTTGATTTCTACTTGTTGCATACTTTAAATTCTTTATTTTAAATTCTACCTTTTTTGTAATAAAAAATATTTCAAAACAGTCATTCCTATCATATAAGTTTTCACCTTTTTTTCATTATTTAATTAGGAGTTTGAGATTACTATGTGTAACATTCTTCTTATTTATCCACCTCAAAATTTTCCCTACTTTCGTTCAACCATTTTGAAGCACAGACGGGTGGATTTTCCCTACTTTCGTTCAACTATTTTGAGGCACACATGGGCGGGTAACATAGCTATTGTTTACCCAATCTTCATTTTTCTATGTTCTGTTCAATAAATTATAAAAAAGAAACAGCCAAATATTAAGAAAATACAAAACATATACCAACTATTAACTTATACTTAAAGGAAATCAGATATGGTTAGGACTTTTGGCTCTTATTCACATAAATCTTTAATTACATTATATTTGTTCTCTTACCGATTTTCTTTTCCCAAGAAGACCTTTTGTCCATTGTGTCTCTGGAAGATGAAAAAAAGCCACTATTTACAGCGTTAATTTAGTTCAAGTAGTAAAGAAAGATAGAACACAAAAAAATGACTCCAGCTCGGCCCTACTAGAACATCCGAAAAAAAGGAACAGATCCAGCCCATGTAAACAGCCCAACTGCAAAAGGATGTGCTCACGACACATACTAACCTACCAGCCATGCATATGCCACGCGGCCAACTCTTTCTACTTCTGCTTATTCCCCACTTGGTCTATCCGTCCCCTCCTCCGTCCAGTACCTACCCACTTGGCGGCGGCTGTGGCCAAGAAATCCAACATCCCAAGTGAGTTTGTTAAATACATTGCTCTTTCCATCGATTTTGATTTTCACTTAGTGCTCTGCTAGCCATTGTCGTCGCGCAGTGCTCCTTCTGGTCGCCGCTGCCGCATACTGCTGCTTGAGCATGCCTCGCCCTCTTGGCCTCCCTGTGTGAGAGCTCGCGGAAGCGTCGACTATCGACGTGTTCCCGTACGCGCTCTGTGCTGCATGTTATGTATGTGTACCGTTGCCCCTCTGGAGGCATGCCATGGTTTTGAAGCTGACAACAAACATGCGTCTTTCTCAACCTAGCTTATCATCTCAGTCACGGACAAAACTATCTGAATTCATTGATTGGGTTCAAGATATCGGAAATGGACGTCTTGCCGCAGCACCAACTCTTACAGACAATTCGACTTCCTTGATTAATATTCCAGATGACATGCTGTTATCAGCTTCATCAGATAGTATTTCTTCTGCTGTTGATAGCGTATATGATTCATTCTTCTTTAATTACTTTGATCCTGCTTATTTGGCTCAACGTGCTATTCTATGCCCCACTAATGCTGTTGTCGATGATATCAATGATGCTGTTTTCGCCCGTGTCCCTGGGAATTCCAAGTCTTTTTTCAGCTATGATGCTGTCTCAAAGACAACAAATCATGTAGGTGATGCTGATCTCTTATTTCCACCAGAAGTTTTGCATTCCATAACCATTAACAATTTTCCAGAGCATGAGGTAGTTCTTAAGGTTGGAGTTCCTGTCATGCTTTTAAGAAATATGAATCAATCACTTGGTCTATGTAATGGTACACGTTTGTTGGTTACATGAGTTGGAGAAAGGTTATTTGAAGGTCAAGTGCTTACTGGGAGCAGTAAGGGCCAGCGAGTTTGCATCCCCGAATTGTTCTCAATGTTCCAACCACAAAATGGCCATTTACCTTGAGACGTTGTCAGATTCCTGTCCGTCTTTGTTATAGCATGACAATAAACAAAAGCGAGGGCCATACACTTTCAAAATTGTGTGTCTATCTTCCAAAATCTGTATTTTCTCATGGACAATTATATGTGGCAGTGTCACGTGTTACATCTAGAGAAGGACTAAAATTTCTCATTAAAGATGAACGTGGGGTCACGGTTAACACAACTCATAATATTGTGTACAAAGAGATAATCCTTTGTCACTGTAAGTATTTCCAGAGTTTTATCTCTTTCCCAGTTCTTCTTTCCATTTTCTTTCTGAATTCACGTTTACTTTATTACCACTGTTTGCTATGTTATTTGTGTCTTGCAGGACGTGTGGGATGATCTTTATCCAGATTCATTTTCTTGCTTTATGCTTTAAATTACCCACTAGCAAAGGTGATATCTATTATTTTCTTCGAGTGTTTTGCATTTTCAATACGTATTTACACGTCCTGTTATTTCAAAAAGACTTACTAAAATAGTCATGCCCCTATGTTTATACAGAACAGAACTTATAACTACTGGATATTATTTACATTTTGCAGAATGTGACGAAATTTTTGTTCGGAATCCTCCTATTGTAATGATCTAGAACACTCAGTGTCCAAAGTAATTTCCTACGCTTTACACAAATGTTTATTCCATTTTAATTTTTCCCTTTAGTACATAATAATTTTTGCCCTAATATTTTTACCCCAAACATATGTTCTGCAGAATCAGTTGTCAAAGTTTATACACCCAGCAGGTGTTCTTTCGGGATACGAACAGTGGACATTTTCCGTTTCTAAATAACGCGTGTATGATATTTTCGCCCTTTTGTCCTGTCGTATTTTGTGACTCATGTAAGAATGACAGATAAGGGTACAAGGGTGTTCATCACTCAAACTTATTGTAAAAGATTCCTTCGAAAGACCATATATATGACTACATATGTATTTCACCAACGGATGCACTGTATCACAAGAATTTTTTCCACTTTTAGGCAACCATGCAGAACACAATTATGTACTTATATACTTTTCCTTGTGTCATTGCTATCGTCTAAAAATATCAGTATATTGAAGCTCTTCCATTCTTACATTTATTGCATTATTTGTCCTCCGTTTTACAAAGATTTAACATATATAAAATACAGATTTACTCCAGTTTGATTTCTACTTGTTGCATACTTTAAATTCTTTATTTTAAATTCTACCTTTTTTGTAATAAAAAATATTTCAAAACAGTCATTCCTATCATATAAGTTTTCACCTTTTTTTCATTATTTAATTAGGAGTTTGAGATTACTATGTGTAACATTCTTCTTATTTATCCACCTCAAAATTTTCCCTACTTTCGTTCAACCATTTTGAAGCACAGACGGGTGGATTTTCCCTACTTTCGTTCAACTATTTTAAGGCACACATGGGCGGGTAACATAGCTATTGTTTACCCAATCTTCATTTTTCTATGTTCTGTTCAATAAATTATAAAAAAGAAACAGCCAAATATTAAAAAAATACAAAACATATACCAACTATTAACTTATACTTAAAGGAAATCAGATATGGTTAGGACTTTTGGCTCTTATTCACATAAATCTTTAATTACATTATATTTGTTCTCTTACCGATTTTCTTTTCCCAAGAAGACCTTTTGTCCACTGTGTCTCTGGAAGATGAAAAAAAGCCATTGTTTACAGCGTTAATTTAGTTCAAGTAGTAAAGAAAGATAGAACACAAAAAATGACTCCAGCTCGGCCCTATTAGAACATCCGAAAAAAAGAAACAGATCCAGCCCATGTAAACAGCCCAACTGCAAAAGGATGTGCTCACGACACGTACTAACCTACCAGCCATGCATATGCCACGCGGCCAGCTCTTTCTACTTCTGCTTATTCCCCATTTGGTCTATCCGTCCCCTCCTCCGTCCAGTACCTACCCACTCGGCGGCGGCTGTGGCCAAGAAATCCAACATCCCAAGTGAGTTTGTTAAATACACTGCTCTTTCCATCGATTTTGATTTTCACTTAGTGCTCTGCTAGCCATTGCCGTCGCGCCGTGCTCCTTCTGGTCGCCGCTGCCGCATATTGCTGCTTGCGCATGCCTCGCCCTCTTGGCCTCCCTGTGTGAGAGCTCGCGGAAGCGTCGACTATCACGTGTTCCCGTACGCGCTCTGTGCTGCATGTTATGTATGTGTACCGTTGCCATGCGAGAGAATGAGAGATGAGAGAGACTATGGCTGAGAGGAGGGTTATTATTAATTAGCTGCTGATGTGATTTCTATATTCTTCATGCTATGTTTTGTATTGTTATGTAGATAAAGAAAAAAAGGTTGTTGCTTTTACAGAACAAAGTTATACGTATAAAGCTGCTACTACTTATTATTAACCTCTCTATTTTTTGTAATTGCTAATACGTTACATTTTGTTGTTCTCACTTATGTATTGTTCTTGCGACTCTGCTGTTGATGTTTTCATTTTTACATGTTAGACAAAAATATCGTAACATAACATTGTTGAACCTATCTATTATATTAAGTCTTGGTTTTCAGTTTTCACATTTCCACTGCTGCTATGTACAGACCGGCTGCTCAAATCCTTTGTTAGCTTACTTACTCTACGATTTTTACACTGTAACTAACTCTGAATCGTGTCAATTTTTACACATTGTAAGTTACCATGGAGGAAGGGGCTCTGTTGAAAGACTTTGTAAAGGGTGCATATGGCCTTACTTTCATTGTTCGCATCAGCAGGATACGGGATCACTATACCATTGACAAATCTAAATATTTCGGCATCAACTTTGTCATGGTTGACCGTAAGGCAAGTGAACTGAATGTACATCAATGTCACATTTGCTTTGTTGAAAACATATTTCTCTCTCATATGCAAAGCAGCTTTAAATTTTTTTACCAAATTGATTCTCTAGGGCGGAGTTGTCGAAGGGGTGATCCCATCAGAAATTGCAGAGCAATTTAGAAAAAGAATCAGAGAGGGATCAGTATACAAGATTCAGCACTACCTCATAGAAAGGCCACAAAATACTTACAAAGCGGCAGATCATCCACATAGGCTCTCTTTTATAAAAACAACCGTTGTTACCCCTATTATTCCCCAGCCGGTAGATTTCCCCTTAATTGCTCATAACGCATTGCCACTTTCAGAGCTTGAAAAACGTATTGGATCCAAAGTCTTAATGTCAGATACTCTCTAGCTATCCTTTTATATAAGCTTTAAACATACCTACAATCTTGATTCAAACTAACACGATATTTGTCCAAATTGCTGGATACTATTGGTCTCACGGTTAGTGTTACTGATCTACTGCCTCCTACCGGTGCTGCCAAGGAACCAAGGCACCAAATAACTATCACTGACGGACAGTATATCCCTTAAACTCTGCCTTTTTATACTCATCATTTATGTAGACATTATCATACTGTAAGACAAACAATTACTTCACTTTGAACTCTGACTTCTGTAGAAAAAAGGCAACTATCACGCTTTGGGGAGAATTCGCACAAAAATTTGATGCAGACAACTTACGTACTTTATCAAAAAGAGAACCAGTCGTTATAATGTTTGTTGGCATCATGGTCGATCAGTATGCAGGTAAAAATTGCTAAATCCTATTTAATTTGTTATTCCTTCAATAAGCTAAAATGGGTCACTGAAACCAGTTTTTGTATACGCTACGTAGGAACACTAGCTCTTAAAAGCACATCATGTACAAGGTGGCACATAAATGTAGATATTCCTGAAATGAAAGCAGTATTACACAGGTGTGCATCTTATAGTATATGATCTTTGATCCAAATCCACATGATTGCATTGTCTTAAATCTGTACAATATGTTGCTACCATGTAGAGTCAAAAACCAGCCATACGAGATTGAAGTTCGTAGTTCTGGACAAGTTCGACAAGAAACAATCGAGACCACTATTAGCATCTTCAAAGGAGTAGACGCCGCTACCACTCTGGTACTTCATATTCATATAACTACCCTATATATTATTTGCTTTTTTTACTTTCATTTTTTTTTGCACAGTAATTATTTGTGGCTACTATCGATTAAAATTCCAACTGTGTAGAAAATATTTAAAACAGTCGTGTGCTCCTCCAATTCTTCTAGACAAAAAATAAGTCAACTGTTATAATATGTATATATGTGTCTTGGGCTATCCTATTTTCTGCTCTACTTTTATTCAATTCAAATTGTTCCATATGTTTGACTTCTTCCTGTTGGTTTTGTACAATTGCGAAAAACAGTTCAAAATTAATACTCTAACCTAACTATGTCTTTTAACTGAATCTACAAAAATCTTTGTTCAAGTTCAGAGTCAAAATAACTCAAGTAGTATCTCTTACGGACTGGATGTACATGGGGTGCAAAATTTGCTGGAAAGGACTAGGAACACCAGGAGGTGGTCTACGCAACTGTCCTAATTGTCCTGATGGAGGAGAACCCTGGCCAAGGTATTAGTCAAACAATTAGGAAAAATGTCCTTTACCATTTCAATAATTAAACCAATGTGCTTACTGTTAAAATAGGTACAAGATAAGAGTACATGCAATAGACGATGGAAGCAACAATGAAGAAAGCGCTACATTTGCTAAATTCCTATTCTTTGGTGCACTTGGTGAACGAATTGCCGGCATCACCGCAGATTGCGCATCAGCAAATAAAACAGGAAGGATTGACTATCTTCCACCCGAACTGGAACAACTCCCAGGCAAAATATTCATTTTGACAGCTGTAACACAAGAAGAATCGCTCAAGTCTGATTTCTACAAGTTCAAAGTAAAAGCAGTAGAACATGTACAAAATGAGGAACCAATCCATGCACTGCCTATGCTAAAGACATCCACAATACCAACAACATCCGAACCAGCAAACACCGAGGCAATCACCACACCAGCAACCTCCGAACACAATCAAGATGAAAGTCTATCTCCAAATATGAAGGATAGAAAGGTACAATAGTCAAACAAGAAAATTGTTATGTTAACTTTACCCACATCCATTCTAACTTTCCATATCTCCTTACTTATCTGCAGTCACAGGATGACACTTCTACTTCACAACACAGGAAGAGATCAGACAACAAAGATGAGCTCTCAACTTCTGACTCTAAAAAGAGGTTAGCGCTTACCTCTTATATGACCATCAAAAAATAATTCCTATTAATTACCCACATAACACCAATCAATCATGAACAGGATGTGGCCAAACAATTGTTCACCGCTATCAATGATGAAGAGAAAGCCGGAAATGTGCAACCCAAGTAATGTAATCGATCTGCACACAGCAAGTCCAAAAACCAAATGAAGTATGCTTTCAACATGACAGATCCTAAGACTGTACAAATATCGTTCTTAGTATTGTAAATATACGCGTACCTCCTTCAGACTGAACGTCTCGCCCGTATGCGCCTCTTTTGTACTAGACTTCCCGTTGAACTACCTGTTATCTATCGGTTTATTTTGTAAGTGATCCCTTATGTACCAGTACACCATATATTATAATCTTCGTAGCTGCGATGCCGTCCTACCTCTTTGGTCTTCCATCCTTCATGCACCTGTCGATGTTAAACTATGATTATGTTAGCACTGATGCTATTCCCGCGTAACAAAAACCATATTATATCTCCCATATTCATCTAACTATATCACCATTATTCACACCATTTGTGGTTCCCAAAGTCTCAAAAGAATACTGTTCACACAAGGCCACCTCCAAAATATCTATATACACAAAAGCTATATAAAAAATAATTATTATGTTTAACTAAATAAACAATGCTTCTTGCAAACTGTAACCCTCAGCCTGCCACACTTTTACCCAGATGAATACTGCTAGCCACTTGGCAACCACTGCAGTGAAAAACACATGCACTCCACCACGTACATCACATAAACACAGCATGCGCCCTGCTACTTCGCAACCATTGCAATCAGAAACACATGCAATCCAACACGTATATGATACAGACACCATAACCTGCCACACTGAAGCAAGCTTAGACTAGCCTATAAAAACAGAAACACAGAAGCAAGAACCACATACCAGAAAAGATACATCACACCACATACTAGCTCACAATATATTTAGCAAGGCAGGCTCAAGCAGCAGTGGCAAGAACGCTATGGACCAGCCACTACAGGTAACGTTTAATATCGGTTAGAAATAATACTGAAACAATGAGCAAAAAGGCAAGCTCATCTTTCAGCTGTTTCTCAAACCATTTTCAGATCGTCACATTGTCGAGAAAACGTATTTTGGAGGACATTTGCAAGGCCACCGCAATCAAGGTACACGCATACGACGTGCACTATCGATACAATGCCGACTACGTCGCTAGACTTCGCATAGACCTTCCACCTCCCCGAAACTCCGGTGGCGCAGTCATCCCTCGCACACACATTAGCAGCCCAGAAGCAATAGAAGATGAAGCCCTAGAACAGGTAGCACATTTTGCTATCAAAGAAATTGTAGGATCCAGTAACTTCGACATAGATGATATAAACTACAGAGAACTGCAAAAAACAACATCCCACGCCCAATTTGCCACCATGCGCGCAGTCAAGCATTTTAAGAACTCCATAAACACAGCGAGTGAAAATCGTTTTCTCAAAGAGGAAAATGATACAGAGTTGTACCAGCTCGCGCAAGCATGCATGAACTCCAGCGGCATCCTCCCCATAGCCACCGACGAATCAACCTCAACTTTAAAATACACTGGAAATATCCCGCCACAAACGCAAACAGAAGAATTATCATACTACCTCATAGACACGATGCTTCCACCAAAATATATCAACATCAAGCCAACGAAGAGCCTAGACGACATCGACGATTGAAACCAGTAAGTTCACACATAACTCCATTTCCTATTAGAAAAAACAAAAACATTTCCACAATATAGTAACACATTACTCTTCTTTGCAGCCACTATCGTCAGGGATGACCAGCAACAACATCAATGTAATCTTTCACAGTTGTCGCAATTATTTCCTTCTACATTACGTACACTACTTCGTGTAAAATAGTTCCCTAAGGCAACATCAATGATGTAGCTCCGTAGTTCTCTCGCACGCGTTTCTCTTTCTACTAGCCGCACTACTGCCTGTAAAATAGTTGCCATAAACAACATCAATAAATTGATATTCCCTACGAAACAATGCAACCACTTCCTGCAATCATGTCAATCTGATTGAATATCTTCCTATAACGTAGTACATCATCTCATTTATCATACATTTCATGTAATACAAGAGAACAATTACCAACAAGAAATCAACAAAACACATGACTAACAAGGTAATAAACCAGGTAACAAATAGCTGCCCCATAAAAATATGAAAACATATAAAGCCATATACAATAGCAAATAAATAAAAAACTTGCGCACTTTCTTCTCTTCTCCGATAACTTGATACAAAATATGAAAAAAAAACTTAACAGAACCATCCATACAAAGTACCTACCTACGCACCACACTTGCATAAAGCATAACGCCTGCACCCCCTCCCACTTAACTAAACACATAATGGACTCCATCCAATTAGCAAGACAACGACAAGAGCTAACTTACACAAGCACCAACTCAAACACGGGCGCCGCCGCGCCATCCCTCTGCTAGTTGTATAAAAAGATTCGCCAAGGAATGACTTCCATTGTATCCCGGGTCAAAGATTCACGAAAAAAAATGCTATATACAAATACTATTCATGCTATATTGTTGTCATAAATTTGTTCTTTTCGTCCGAAATTCAAGGGGAATTCTTTCTTGTTCATACGTTTTATATGAGTATAATACTTGATCATATTTTACAATAGAAATTTAGTTTTTTTACTTTTTCTAGAATTATTAAAAAAATGCACATATAGGGTGTGTGCGCACGTGAGAGCCAAAAGTTTGCTCTCCACAAGAGCTCCCCTACCTTCTGTCATCTAGCATGGATCTTTCTAGAGGACTTGCACGGTCTAGTATTGTGAAATCCTTTAGGCCTCTTTTGATTTGTAAGAATTTTATAGGAAATCTATAGGATAGGATTTTAACGGAAATATTTCTTTGGAGTTCTTTGATTGTAGGAATAGATTCCTATTTTTATGTAAGATAGAGGTCAATCCTTAACATTTTAAAGGAAGAAAACATTAGTCTAGACTCAATTGAAAAAAAATCTATCATATGCATCAAATGACATCCTTACGTAGATTAAAATACATATCACCTCACTTTCTATGTTTTTTCTATTCTTATAATTTTCTATTATTATTTTAAAAGATGATTTTCTTATCCTATGAACGAAATGAGGTCTTACTAAGTTCTTTGTTGTCCTATTACTAGTCCAGTCCAGTGGGCTCTAGAAGGTCGGGAAACCCAACAACCGTTGGACCATATGCGTCCAAATATCACAAACAAGGCCCAAACTTAAAAGAGAAACAAATGTATACGGGACTGGCCGAGCATTCGTCCGGTCGCGCGGCTCGCTCGCTACAGAGGCCCACCTTATTCTATGCGGGAGTTGCACGGCGATGGGGCCACGTACCGCTTTTCTCTCCCGATCCTTATCTTTCTCACGGGCAGCGTTGCTCTCATCCACTCGTCCCCATTCCTTCCTCTATCTCCTTCTCAACAAGGTTGTTGCTGCTTTTTCTGATGCAAGCCAAGACCGCCCGCGAGCTGCACCCGACAAAAGGGAGGGGTGGCGGCGCTATAGGATGAAGCAGGCGAGCGGTGATGCGAAGGCATCTCCGACATGCGTAGCGAGGCCATGAGGCGCTGCTATGACCCGTCCTAGTCATGATAGCTACTCTGAGCAGCACAGCATTGGCGTTTTAGTTTGCTGGAGCGTCGTTTAAAAGAGTTAGCATGGCGGAGCTGCAACCACAACTGGAAAATGCTACAACCATTATACCAATTTGCTACACCGATATTTGATTTGTTGGAACCAGGCGAACATCGTCTACGAGAGTTGGCATGGCGGAGCTGCAATCATTACTCAAAAATTGCTACAACCATGGTATCAATTTGCTACATCCGGTATTCGTTTTTGCTGGAACCACTCGAGCTTCGTAAACGAGAGTTAGCATGGTGGAGCTGCAACCACGATTGAAAAATGCTACAACCATTATACCAATTTGCTATAGTCGGCATTCGTTTTTGCTGAAACCAGTCGAGCGTTCACACAATGAAGCTGCATCCATGGAAAAAAATGTTACAACCGGCAAGTATTTTTGCTGGAACCAACACGAACGCCACACTACTACACGACGTCACCGGAGTTGCTACCATGAGGCCATCCCCGCCGGAGCTACGGCCATCTTCATTGGAGTTGGGACCGCCACCACCGGAGCTGCAGTCGTCGTCATGGGGAGCTGCAACCACAAGGGGCACGCTGCTGCATACGCGGAGCCGGTGAGAAAGACAGGAGAGCGAGGAGGGAAGCAGAGGTGCTGCTGCTCTCGCCGGAGGGCGCGCTGACCCGGGGGTGGTCGGAGCTCAAGCGGGAGGCCACGCAGGCAAGCAGGCGCTGCAGGGGAAGGAAGGAGTTGTCGTGAGGAAGGTGGACTCGTGTACGAGTCGCGAAACGACTTAATCGCGTGATTACGGATGCCCGCATCGTGCGGCAGCCAGACGGCCGGCCGAAAGTTTAGGCCAGCGCGCAGAGCACTCGCCAACTTAAAAGCTGAGAAAACACAAATACCCAAAAATCCTAAATAAAAAACACAAATACCCAAAAATTAGGAAAAAGAAAAGGAGAAGACACGAGAGAGCTCTAGGACGGAACGAGCGAGCGCGGAGAGAGAGAAGCGAATAGCAGGCGAGGAGAGGGGAGGAGGCGAGGGGAAGCAAGGATGAGGGGCGGCGGCGGCGGTGGGATGATGGACGACGACGAGCGGGTCGGGCACGCGCAGATCCCGAATAGCTTCGGCCACGAGCTCCGCGCATGCCTCCGCTGCCGCCTCGTCAAGACCTACGACCAGGTACCGACCCGCCGCCGCCGCCGCGTTCCCCCCATCGCTACCCGTCCGCCTAGACCTAGGGTTTCGGCCCCCCAGTTGGTTAATTGAATTCATATCTGCGTGTCAAACTAGGGCGCCTTATTCAAAAGGGGGCATGCGCTGTCGGATGGTAGGGTTTAGCCACATGTTCTCGATTTGGATCGCTTGTGTCTCGTGTAAATTCTGCAGTGATAAATATTGTGCGATTTGGTTGCACAAGCAGTGTGGCTGACGACGATGTTATTGTTGTTTGCTGATGTTTAACATCTATACTGTGTCTGATTGCTGTATGGGGTGTGCAGTTCAGGGAGAATGGCTGCGAGAACTGTCCCTTCCTGGACATGGACAAAGATCGCGACAACGTCGTCAGCTGCACCACCGCCAACTTCACTGGGTAACTCTATTCTGCACTGCGGTGTTGTAGTTCTTCTGGCTAGTGTTGCGCAGCGGTTAATTCTCTGGTGGAGATGCGCACTAATTACATGTTTTCGCTATTTCTTTGTGATCAAGAATATATCTAGTGCTTTTACCTGCTGCAAATTGACTGACAAACAGATAAGAGGAAGAAATAAATGCAATGCTTGTTATTTTTCTCTAAATTCCACCGCTCATGTTGATTACTTCAATTCTTTGGGTGATTTTGGCGAATAGTTCATGAAGACATTTATATATTTGTAAGGATGTGCTGCTGCTAATCACAGAAACATCGTATGCCCTTAAATATATATTATTTATGCAGCCCAGTGCTTCCCCTTTCTGAATTTATTGCACAAATTTGGCTTGCAGAATAATATCACTGATGGATCCCAATAGGAGTTGGGCTGCTCGTTGGTTGAGAATTGGTGAGTGTGTAGTTAAATAGTTATCACACAGCATCTACTTATTTTTGTCTTCAGGTTACTTTATCTGTTCAGTTTGGTTTACTTTATGCTATTGCATATTTACATTCCTAGCCTAGTTATGATTTGCATTTTTAGAGTATTAAAAAGGAACAGTTGGACCATTTATAGGAAAGCTCTCCTTGCTACCATATACTAATTGTGTAGGTCTGTCTATAATCACTACTAGGAGGGGTGTCTAGATGAGCACTGCCTATGCCTTATACTGTTTATAGTTCCTTGTCTGCTTACTCCCCCTTCTGTAAAAATATTATGCTTGCTGGTAGTACTTAAATTCGTTATCAGGCATCCACCTGAGTGTGGTTGGCATTCTTTCCTTATAAAATATATCTATTTTGCTTTGTACTTGATATTTTGATTTAGTTCTTAAATTCGTGTTGACCTGTATGCGGTTACCACTTGTGAAGGATAAGAAAACTGAACTAAAATATTTATTAAGATCCACTCCTAGCTGGTTTAATACCAGGGGCGCCTTCTTGAGTCATTGTTATAGCAAGGAAATTATCAGTGGATTATCTTATAGGACAATAATTGGTCTGTTAATCTTTATTTAAAACTGTCTGATTGCATGCTTGTTAACCCAAGTGCATATCTTTTTCTTCTTTGTTTCCAATCTGAAGTCTTCTTTATTTAGTAATGCATCTTGATACTGTGATGCAATACTTCCACAATATTTGTATGTTTCTAGTAAAAGATAGAACCCTTGTAAATTACTTCCTTGATGTTATTTCATGATTCAGAAATCATGCCAACAAACTGTAAATGAAGGGAACTGACTGAGGATTGCATCATTGCAAATTTGAATCGGATTATGGTCTTGATTTTTGAGACGAAATTCGTTAGGATTCTGTAGAAAGTAAATGAGATCCTAGGTTATGAAGAAACTAAAGGGATGTGGTTAAAAGGGAGGGATGATAAAAAAGAAGAGGAATAAGTAAGATGTAGGGTTCCAATATGTATGGTCCATGAATTGCATCTTAGAAGGCAATGTGATAAACCAAGAATATAATAAAAATAATAAAGAATTAGAAATCTTAACTTGAAGCACAAGTTAAATTTTGGAGCAATAGTAAAGAGCTGCTTGAGTTAATAAAACTGTAAATTTGTTCGGAAAGATTTTTTTTGGAAAGCTCCTCTACAGGATTCAGACCGAGGCCCCGTTTGGCTCACGGGAAATTTGAAGGAAAAGCATAGGAATGTTGTTCCTCTAGAAAATTTGCCACCTCTAGAATATTTAATTAGAGGAGAACTTTGAGGTGCAGACATAAGTAAATCACTGCTTTGTCGATTAAAAAACTACAGCATAGCTGTAGAATCAATGGTGCTTTCCTGTACTCACTCCCATTAATCCGAACATTTCTTCGTACTGTTTCTTCTACCATTCCCTCTATTTTGTCTATGTTTTACACCTACATTCCTTTGCCATTCCTCTATTTCTCTCTATTGCTATGTTTTAAATTCCTGTGAACCGAACAGGGCCCGAACCATTCAGTGAGAAGTAGTGAGAACGATAGAATCTATGACTCCCTAGTCTGTAGGATTTATTGATAAAAATTCTAATACTTCATTGGTTGGATGGCCATAATCTGAATTCTGCGTCATGAAACAATACCAAGGAAGATATTTCTTGTCTGACGAGTATATGTATTATGTTACTATCATCAAGAATCTAGGTGGTTTCCTTGTTAAAAGAAGTCCCATACTAAGAACTGCAACCAGTGATTGCCTTCGCTTCAATTGTAGAGCTCCAACGCTCCAGTATTATGAATCACGTGAAAGCTTTTAGCCAAGCAGAGCAGAGAAATTAATACCACTGGTTCATGGTGGTGCTATGCATTACTCTGGCAAACTTTTGGAATTGACTTTGCTGGTTGACCATGTCTGTTTTGTTTCATAACCACACGGCTTAAACCTATGTTAAGCAAAGTATTGCATTGTAACGGTAACTGAAACCATGTGCTTATGTTTGTTTCTCAATCTGCAGGGAGGTTCATTCCAGGGTGCTATACTCTGGCTGTCTCAGAGGAACTTCCAGAGGAGTATCAAGTAAAGTCTGCATGCCTTCGTTCTTGCAAGAATTCCGACGCAACTCTGATGTGTTGACCTAATATTTTTTCTTTCTGGTCGTTCCAGGGGATGTGCCAAGACAACAACGTGCAGTATTTCCCTCCTAAGCGCCCCTGAGCTGGCCCGAAGTTGATGCAGTGATCCTGGAGCCGTACTTTTACATATAGTTGCACCTGTAATGTCTGCTGAGTAAACTGCCACCAGTGTTCTGCATCCTCGAGCGATTTGTCGAACGCTTCTGTACAACCTGGAGACATTTTAAGCTGAACTAGTTCATCGCACATTTCTACTTGTAGGAGACATTGCAAGCTGCGCTAGTTTAGTTTTCTGAAATGATAACTCCTGAACGCTTGGGTTTTAAGCATGACAATTTTTGTTCACACGAGGTTCACAAACATGGCAATTTTCTGACAAAAAAGTGAACTGGGACAAGGTTGCCATGTTTTTAACAACTAAAGTCGCCACCTTGCGCTAACTAAAATTGCCATAAAAAATGTTAGAAAAGACATGCTTGAAATCCGAACGTTCGAGATTTACTGGGGTCCTTAGTTTTATGCACGACAGGTGCCTAGATTGTTGTTGTTATGCATCGAAGACCTGCCAGAAATTATTGTTATTCTTGTTGAAAGAAAAGCAAATGAATAGAACCTAAAATTATTGTTATTCTTGTTGAAAGAAAAGCAAGTGAATAGAACCTAAAATTATTGTTATTCTTGTTGAAAGAAAAGCAAATGAATAGAACCGTGTCTCTCTTTCATTGATAGTGATGCTTATATACAAGTTGGGGGGACGCGATAGGATGTGTCCGTTCCAAACAGATGCGACGGTTAGCATTAGTGGGGGACGCGATAGGATGTGTCCGTTCCAAACAGATGCGACGGTTAGCATTAGTGCTAACCGCATGGTAGTTAACAAGGGGAGATTTACCCCATAATTAACACAATTAATTAACTCTAACACTCCCCCTAATCTATACTTGTTCATATATCATCATCTTGAAGAGCTCTTCAAAAACTTTGTGGAAAAAAATGTGAGGAGATATGTGTTTAATATGTTGTCAAAACTCCTTCAAACCCAGTGAAAAAATAAGGAGAAAATAATGCAACATATAATGATTATTGTCTCTTTTAACTCAATACGAGAAAACTCATAGAGTTTAGAAGACAATGAATATGTCGTATATACTTTCCCAAAAAATTCGGTGGGGAAAACAGAAAATATGACATATGATCTCATGTTGATATTACCTCATTAAAAACCTTTATGAGAACCTATAAAGTAAACTCATGAAGGGAAAAAGAGTATAATATGATGCATTGAACAGAAACAATTCAGGAAGATACTCCCCCTGATTCTTGCAAATTCCGAAGCCGTCACATACCAATTCCATGAACATGTTTCTGGAATCTAAAAGTTGGTAGAGACTTCGTGAACAAATCAGTCACATGATTTGATTTGCAAGTTATGCAATATATCGATATTGCTTATTACGTAACATGTTTGCATCCGGGCAACACAAGAGACATTATCGTTGAGGTAATGGTTGGTGGATGTAGCCATGAGGTCTGTTTCAAGGACTCTTCATGAATGGGCTACTACATCTAGTGGAAACACTAAGCTTGTCTACAATCCGACATAGTGAGGATCTAATCGGCGTATCCAATGATATCAGTGTTCACATTTTCATGAAACTGAAAATCAGGACAAGATGTTTGATGCCTTGGAGATATCGAAAGATATTCTTGAGTACCAACCAATTGTGTTTGGTGGATCCAATGGCATTATGGAACGTTAAATCCCAGTATCTCATTTCTATCATCTTTTGGTCTAAATAGATCTTTCTCTACGTCTAGAGAATGAACTACCATAAGAGTTATGGATGGATAAGATTTGTCCACAATGAATTTCTCCAATATATTTTGGATATAGACAACATAGTATACCATAATGTATGAATGAAGGTGCTCAAGTTGCAGTAACGAGCGGTATTTTGGTTTACCCAAATCCTTCATTTTAAACTCCGCCATTTAGATGATTACATGTGTTGTCATTGCAGACACACAAACATGGATAATCATCATTGTAGGAGTAATCCTTGTGTATAAGGAACTCACTTTGTCGGTTGTATCATATGTACCGACAACAATAAGTCGTATAGTGACTTACTGATTTTTACACAATGTATGTTGTGTATTGCATTTTGATTCAGAAGTGAGATTCCATCGGAAATCAACCATATATGCCTGAATCTAGTGATCCCCATGGAGATGTGATCACTACATCTATCAATTGCAGATGATTTTGTACTGCCAATGATATAAGTAATTGGAAAGAGATTCCACCTCTAGAGAATAGTTGGGTATCTGCGTGAACCCTTGTGCTACAATACTTGCTCTTTTTTCACCACCTCGTTGTTCTCAATTTTGTTTCCAAAAGAAAAATGGTATAGGTATTGCTTATGAATACCTTCCCATTATTCAGCAAGACCATTTCTACCTAGATTATAACCTCTGCTTGAGTTCAGTCCGAGTGTTGTTCACACTTTGCCAGGGCCATGGTCTTTGGACCTGAATCGTGTGAAAGGTTTTGCAATATAGTTGAGAAATGTATGTCGACAATTGTAGACTTCCGGTTATATGATTTTCCAGAATCTATATATCAATATATATTTGATGGAAATATCGTTACCCATGGTGACTGCTCGCGATTTCCCAATGCAATTGAGTCGGGTATTCCGATTTCCCGGTCATTGTGTGCACTATGACCTGGGTTGCTAGAGGTTTCCATCCATTGGGTGTATACTACCCATTAGGTGTTTGTCAACATGAAGTTGACTTGCATTTACTGATTCACAGGCCATGATATCCTTGCTTGCGAGAAGCTGAATCCTGATGTACTTTTGCCATACATCTCCCCCTGTTGCTTTGAACGGGGAGTGGAGTGGATTTTGTTGGTACCTCCACTCTTTCAGGCATACTTTGGCAGGATTGTAGGATTGTGTGACACCTTTATAGCAAGTAAATGAATCTGGTAGGTTATTTGCAATGTGTTGAAAATCATCTAAACGCATGGTTCAGATCTTTGAGTACGTGGATTTGATGCAGAAATGTGTTAAACATTTCACAAATTTCCTGGCATTCTTTATGGTACTTGAAATCTTCCCCTAATTCCTGGAAATGTTCCTCATTGAATCAGCATACCGGCCTTGAATAACTCCCCATGTGAGGGGCTTGAGGTATAGACGGTAATACATCGGTATGCAACCGAATGACCGCAGATGGGAAATACTTGGTAGATTTCCACGTATCAAAGATAGAGGAAAATGATATTATGCAGTTTGGTCATGAGCGTGTAAAACTACATGAATCCAACGTGAAGTTGGTAAGTTGTAATTTCTAAGTAAAGATCATGCAATGGGCTTAATTCTTTGGATATAGGATTCTACCAAATTATTTTGAGTCTAGACATTAGGACAAATTGCTAACCTTCAATCCGAGGGCCATAGCCAAGGCACTTAAGGAGAATTCTGCAACGCTATACATTCGATTTGCTTGAAATCGATGTCAGGATAGTGAGCCAATGGTTTAGTGTGGAAAACCACACTTGGGACCATCATATAGATGTGTCTTTTATAACCATGGAACACCTGAATAATCTAGTCAATGGATGGGAAGAGTCACTTACGTCAACTTGATGCATTCAAGGAGTCTGAGTGGTTCAGCGTAGACTTTAAGGTGCACGAGCCTTAAAATTAGCTTCCCTGTGTCACATGTAGTGCACACAAAATCCAAATATTGATATAATTTAGCATCATAATAATCATAAACTATTGGAATTGCTAATAGTTTCAGTTTCAACCCAATGTCTCAATGACCAAGGCGAGTATGCCAAGTGTGTCATATACAAGACATTTTGGAAAACTATCTTGGACGCAACATGTGCTACGGACTTTGTAGTATGTGTAGTACAATCCAGATGATACATAGAGAATGTCCTTGCCATATCTCTTGCATATGGTAAAGATAAGTTATTCTTCTTTGTTTTCATCGTAAGTTTCGCTATGGAAATTATTTTGACAGATACCTCTATAGTTTAGTAGGGTATGAGTTAAACCGGGAAGCGGTAAAGCATCCTTACTTACTCGAGTACCCATAGGGGGGTAGTAAATATGACTCGAGTGGAGCCAACAAATGTTGGGGAACGTTGCATGGAAAACAAAATTTTCCTACGCACACGCAAGATCTATACATGGTGATGAGCATCTACGAGAGGGAGAGTTGATCTACATACCCTTATAGATCGCTAAGCGAGAAGCGTTAAGAAACGCGGTTGGTGTAGTCGAACGTCTTCACGATCTAAAGCGCCGAGCGTCCCGCGATCTCATCACGATCCGTCCCGCGATCTAATCATGATCCGTCCCACGAACTCATCATGATCCGTCCCGCGATCTCATCACGATCCGTCTCACGATCTTGATCACGGTCCTTCCGATCTAGCGCCGAACGGACGGCACCTCCGCATTCAACAGCTTGATGACGATCTCCGCCTTCTTGATCCAGCAAGAGAGAGCGAAGAGGTAGACGAGTTCTTCGGTAGCATGACGGTGCTGCGGCGATGGTGGTGGAGCAATTCCGGTAGGGCTTCACCTAAGCACTGCAAAAAACCGATCTAGAGGAGAAACTATGCACTAGAGGAACAGGTAGCACGTGGCTGAAAATCTTGTGTCAAAACCCTAAAACCCTCTAGTATATATAGGAGGAGAGGAGGAGGAGGCTTGGCTCCCAAGGAGCCAGCCCTTGGGTCGGCCAAACCAGGAGGAAGGAGTCCTCCTCCTCCACTCCTAGTAGGATTAGGACTCCTTCCTAATTTAGCCCTTTTTGCCTTTTTCCACCTTTTTCCTTTTGGGCTTTTTCTTCCTAGCCGCATGGGCCCTTTGTGGGACTTCCTTCAGCCCACTAAGGGCTGGTATTCATCCTCCCACAGCCCGTGTAGCCTCTTGGGTAGAAATACCCCTCTCGATGGTCTCCCGGTACACTACCGGCACTCCCGGTACACTACCGATGAGCCCGAAACTTTTCCGACGACCAAAATAGGACTTCCTATATATCAATCTTTACCTCCGGACCATTCCGGAGCTCCTCGTGACATCCGGGATCTCATCCCGGACTCCTAACAACCTTCGGTCACCATCATACATAACTCTATACTACCGAAACGTCACCAAACCTTAAGTGTGCAGACCCTGCAGGTTCGATAACTATGTAGACATGACTGAGACATCTCTACGGTCAATAACCAATAATGGGACCTGGATGCACATATTGGTTCCTACATATTCTACGAAGATCTTTATCGGTCGAACCTCTATGTCAAGGATTCAATTAATCCCGTATGATGTTCCCTTTGTTCTTCGGTATGTTACTTGCCCGAGATTCGATCGTCGGTATCTGTTGGGAGACGTAATAGTAAATCAAAATTTTCCTACGTGTCACCAAGATCCATCTATGGAGAAACCAGCAAACGAGCGGGGAGAGATTGGATCTTCATACCTTTGAAGATCGCTAAGCGGAAGCGTTGCTAGAACGCGGTTGATGGAGTCGTACTCGCAGCGATTCAGATCGCGGTAGATCCGATCAAGTGCCGAACGGACGGCACCTCCGCGTTCAACACACGTGCAGCCCGGTGACGTCTCCTACGCCTTGATCCAGCAAGGAGGGAGGAGAGGTTGAGGGAGAGCTCCGGCAACACGACGGCGTGGTGACGGTGGAGCTGCGTGGTACTCCGGCAGAGCTTCGCTAAGCACTACGGAGAACAAGGAGAGGGAGGAGTAGGGTTGCACCAGGGAGGAGATGAACTCGTGTGTTGTGCAGCCCCAAATACCTCCACTATATATAGGAGGAGGGGAGGAGAGGTGCTGCGCCCTAGGGTTCCACCCTAGGGGTGGCGGCAGCCTCCAGAAACCCATCTGGCCGGCGGCCAAGGCAAGGAGAGGTGGAGGCGCCCTAGGGTGGGCCTTAAGGCCCATCTAAGCCTAGGGTTTGCCCCCTCCACCCTTGCTGCGCCTTGGGCTGGGGTGGGAGGCGCACCAGCCCACCTAGGGGCTGGCTCCCTCCCACTCTTGGCCCATGGAACCTTCCGGGGCAGGTGGGCCCACTTGGTGGACCCCTGGAACCCTTCCGGTGGTCCCGGTACACTACCGGAGACACCCGGAACACTTCCGGTAACCAAAACCTCACTTCCTATATATCAATCTTCGTCTCCGGACCATTCCGGGACTCCTCGTGACGTCCGGGATCTCATCCGGGACTCCGAACAACCTTCAGTAACCACGTACACCATTTCCCTATAACCCTAGCGTCATCGAACCTTAAGTGTGTAGACCCTACGGGTTCGGGAGACACGTAGACATGACCGAGACACCTCTCCGGCCAATAACCAACAGCGGGATCTGGATACCCATGTTGGCTCCCACGTACTCCACGATGATCTCATCGGATGAACCACGATGTCAAGGATTCAATCAATCCCGTATACAATTCCCTTTGTCTATAGGTATGGTACTTGCCCGAGATTCGATCGTCGGTATCCCCATACCTTGTTCAATCTCGTTACCGGCAAGTCTCTTTACTCGTTCTGTAATACATCATACCGTGACTAACTCCTTAGTCACATTGAGCTCATAATGATGATGTCTTACCGAGTGGGCCCAGAGATACCTCTCCGTCACACGGAGTGACAAATCCCAGTCTCGATTCGTGTCAACCCAACAAACACTTTCGGAGATACCCGTAGCGTACCTTTATAGCCACCCAATTACGTTGTGACGTTTGGCACACCCAAAGCATTCCTACGGTATCCGGGAGTTACACAATCTCATGGTCTAAGGAAACGATACTTGACATTGAAAAGCTTTAGCAAACGAACTACACGATCTTGTGCTATGCTTAGGATTGGGTCTTGTCCATCACATCATTCTCCTAATGATGTGATCCCGTTATCAACGACATCCAATGTCCATGGTCATGAAACCGTGACCATCTATTGATCAACGAGCTAGCCAACTAGAGGCTCACTAGGGACACGTTGTGGTCTATGTATTCACACATGTATTACGGTTTCCGGTTAACACAATTATAGCATGAATAACAGACAATTATCATGAACTAGGAAATACAATAATAACCATTTTATTATTGCCTCTAGGGCATATTTCCAACAGTATCTCCATACCTAGTTCAACCTCGTTACCGGCAAGTCTCTTTACTCGTTTCGTAATACAAGATCCCGTGACTAACGCTTAGTCACATTGCTTGCAAGGCTTGTTGTGATGTCGTATTACCGAGTGGGCCCTGAGATACCTCTCCGTCACACGGAGTAACAAATCCCAGTCTTGATCCATGCCAACCCAACAGACACCCTCAGAGATACCTGTAGAGTACCTTTATAGTCACCCAGCTACGTTGCGACATTTGATACACACAAGGCACTCTTCCGGTGTCAGTGAGTTGCATGATCTCATGGTCATAGGAACAGATACTTGACATGCAGAAAACAGTAGCAATAAATTGACACGATTATATGCTACGTTTGTAGTATGGGTCTTGTCCATCACATCATTCTCCTAATGATGTGATTCCTTTATCAAATGACATATCATATCCATGGCTAGGAAACTTTAACCATCTTTGACCAACGAGCTAGTTCACTAGAGGCATACTAAGGACAAAGTGTTGTCTATTTACCCACACATGTAATGTGTTTCCAATCAATACAATTATAGCATGGATAATAAACGATTGTCATGAACAAGGAAATATAATAATAAACATTTTATTTATTGCCTCTAGGGCATATTTTCAACAACAAATACATCATCGCGTCTAGCGATTTTAAAATATCTCCTTTCTCTCAACGAGAGTGAAAACATTTCACTTTCCCGAGTATAGAGTTCGTGGTGCATATGTCCACAAGGCACAAATTATCTTTCATCAGATTGACTCCCATAGAAATATATATATATATATATATATATATATATATATATGAAGATTCTTAAGAAAATCACCGTAAGATATATAGAATACATACAAATGTATTTGTACCAAAGTGTTGGTGCAATATATTGTGATACACTATGATGAGAACAATACTTATGTTGTTGCTACAACATCGTAAATGAACATTAATTATATTGGCCACTCAGGAGATTGAAAGACTATTCATAATCTCTAAACATGTCGGTTGAGGCATATTCAATCATCACATTCTTCGTGCTGATAACGTGTTGGAAGAAAAGCAAATGAATAGAACCGTGTCTTTCTTTCATTGATAGTGATGCTTATATACAAGTTGGGGGGACGCAATCAAAGGATGCGTTCGTTCCAGACAGATGAGACGGTTAGTAGTTAACAAGGGGAGATTTACCTCATAATTAACACAATTAATTAACTCTTAACAATTCTAAACATGGGATTGACGTCGTCGCTCAGGCAATGATCACCTCATGACTGCGTTCATCCCTACCCGCCGCTTGAGAAGCCTACTCTGGCCTCTTGCACTCATGCCTTTGGCCCCTTGTGGCTTTCCCATGTTATTTGAAGTCGGTTGGCCGCACCTCCAAACCCTAGCTTCAAGTCCCTTCTCCCGTCGTTTGAGGGGACATTCTAGTTTGCATTAGGCCCCAGCGAAGGAGTTGATGGTCGTTGATGTCTGGGTTCAGGCTGTTGTATTGTCGCTCCTGGTGGAGCATCGGCTGGTGTTGCCGTAGCGACCATGGTTGAGGCGGTCTGGGCATCATCGACGTGAATGGGCGTTTCTCACCTCTATACATAACACATACATGGTCCGTCATGATTGCTGGCAGCTCCGCAGAGGGAAGTGCGGATTGCGTCGCTCTTCATGAAGATGAAGGCTGAGGACGACACAGGCATTGGAGCAGCACGGCAACGAACACCTCTCCTCTGACAAAGATTATTAGTATTATTATTATTATTATTATTATTATTATTATTATTATTATTATTATTATTATTATTATTATTATTATTATTATTATTATTATTACTATTACTATTACTATTATTACTATTATTATTACTATTATTATTACTATTATTATTACTACTAGCAAAAGGACCCGTGCTTTGCAACGGGGAAAAAATATCATAATCTCCAATTACCATGATCATATTTTGTTGTACCATTGAGATACAATATCACTCTCAATTTTGTGGATTCGAAAACACCTTTGAAATCATGAACATTTTTTAAAACTAATGAACATATTTAAAATAGCATAGCATCGTGTTTTCAAAATCATGAACATGATTTTATTTCCTGACGATTTTTTTCAATTCATCATTTTTTTTATAATTTGCGAACAGTTTTACAAATACATCAACATTTTTTTGAATCAATGACACTTTTATGGTTTCTTAAACATTTTTTGAATTCACATACATTTTATCATTTCTTGAACATTTTTTAAAAACTCACCATGTCTTGGGCACACTATCATGTTTTGAAAATCATGAACATGATTTTATTTCCTGACTATTTTTTTCCATTAATAATTTATTTTATAATTTGCGAACATTTTTACAAATACATCAACATTTTTTGAATCCATGATTTTTTTATGGTTTCCTAACCATTTTTTGAATTCACATACATTTTATGATTTCTTGAACATTTTTTAAAATCTCACCATGTCTTGGGCACACTATCATGTTTTCAAAATCATGAACATGATTTTATTTCCTGACTATTTTTTTCCATTAATCATTTATTTTATAATTTGCGAACAGTTTTACAAATACATCAACATTTTTCGAATGCATGATTTTTTTATGGTTTCCTAACCATTTTTTGAATTCACATATATTTTATGATTTCTTGAACATTTTTTAAAAACTCACCACTTTTTAGATTTGGAAATTCCGAATTAATTTAAAAAAGAAATAAAAAAACAGAGGAACGTAGCCCCTCACATGGGCCGGCCCGGCTCATGATCGCAGTGAGAAAAGGTAATGAGAGAAGGAAAAAGAGCGCCTAGTGGGATCGAACCCAGGTCTCGTGGATAGGACAGCCAGGCCTTTGCCACTACGGTGCTCTTGCATGTACGATCAGGTGCTTCAAATAACGAACAGCGCGACGACTTCGGACTCAAACCGTTGATATTGATGGGTAATTTTTGCAAACTTCGAGAGTGCTACTTCGGACTCAAACCGTTTTTCCTGACTTACGGGTGATATTGATGGGTAATTTTGCAAACTTCGAGAGTAATTTAGATGACATACGACCAGAAGCAATCCGTGTTTTATTATTATTAGGTAAAGATTATTATTACTATTATTAGTATTACTATTACTACTACTACTACTACTACTGTTATTATTATTATTATTAGCCTTTCTAGGGACTTTTGCTGTTTAAGAAGTAATCCAAAATTCAATGGAAATCTGCGTCCACAGTTTTTAGGGGCATGTTGGATTGCCTCCATACGGCGAGCTATCCAAGGACATTTGGAAGTCAATTTGGTAAACTACGCTGAAGAGGCCCAAAAGCTACATTATGCATATTTTTCCTGATTATGAGAGCTTTTGCTCTCCTGAACTGGCATCCCGAACCGCTAGGCATCAAATGAAAAATGTTCATGAATACACTTGAACATGTCCACATGCCTCAGTTCTAGAACTCTGTGACCTGTGTGTGCAATCATCTATTCCTGTTGTTCAACGTGAATGAACGTGCAAATCCGAAATATGCCATGTAAATATTTCAATTAGACACAGGTCCAACATACAAGCGAGCAAGCAAGAACCAATTGATGGCGCAGGTTATTTCCAAGTTTTCAATTGTGTACGGAATGAGCATTACTGCAAAGTTATCACACATTACACTTCTGATGAAGTATATAAATCATGGAACGTAGGTTCTTTTCGTAGGGCCACCGCCATCACCACATGATCATAAGTCGAGCATTCGCATGATCACATCTACAGGGCAGCATTCACATGATCACATCTACAGGGCAGCAGGCCTTGGAGCTGACATAATTCAGTTTGCAATTGGAAACACCTACCACACCTTCTATTTCGCTAGCATGTTAAGACTTGTAAAGTTTTAAAAAAAGATGTATAAGAGTCCAAATATGAGGAAGTCCTACAAGCTGGTTACAAGCTAAGATGCTACCACATGATTACAGTGACTGTACTCAGAACATCAACTGCCAAACATGCTGACCTCTATAAACCATACAAAACCCTAGATACAGTACTAAAAATTGACTTGGTCAACACATTCAGTGTATATGCATTGCTATATACTCCCTCCGTTCCTAAACATACCTGGGTTCATTCGTATGCATATACTCATATATTTAGGAACGGAGGAGCAGCCTGTACATAATAGCTTTCTAAATGGCATAGAAAGATATTGTACCAACTTTTCATGTTACACTTTATCTTTCAGGACTGTATCATCATACCTGACTTTATTTAAGCCAGAACTAGCAACAAAGAACACCCAAATGTCTTTGCTACCACCCTTTTGTAAAGATATGTTGTGGTTGCACAACGTAAATTGTGGCAGTCTCAACTAAGAAAACATTTTTTTAATCCTAGCATGCAGAAAACATTTTATTATTGATGAACAGCTTAAGTAGTGAACCTCAGCTGGATCATTTGAACCTTACTTGTCAGCATAACAAGTGTGCATGCAGCAAAATGATCATCGGCGTCATCAACACCCACCATCATCACCATCCTCATCTCCATCACCAGCATCATCATCATTAAGGGATACAGCACAAACAATATCAACCGCAACAGCAAGCAACTTGTGTGTTCACCCTCTATCAACCAGCACCTCTTCACCACATCATGTAACTAGAAAGGTGCAAATTACCATTTATAGTAAGTGCCCAACACTGGAAAGGAAATAGTAATACTTAGTGCTAATAGACAAGATGGAATGGGAAGAAGGTGAAGTAGTACATATAGTTCTAACAAGTATCCAGAAATCCGCAAAGCAGCATCTGTAGCTTGAAGTAGTCACTGATATCAAGCACCACAACATTTTTAATTTGTAACTGCAGATTGTTCATGATAAAGCAACTGAACAGCATTCGATATGAGCAGCTCTGTTCCATTGATCCTGTAGACAGAAGCACAAGTCATGTTATCGCGTGCTAGGGTATCAACTGTGATGACATATATAATTTGAACAGTTTAGAGACCTCAGTTGTTTGACATTCAGCTCATGTTGAAGGGCTACGAGAGCCTGGAGACCGGTCATCATTGCGCCTAACAGGAGACCGGTCATCACTGCACCTAACAGGAGACCGGTCATCACTGCGCCTAACAGGAGAACGGTCATCATTGCGCCTAGCCGGAGATCCCTCACGAGGAGGTGGTGTCTTGCGAGGAGAGCGACTAGTGCTTCTGCGTGCGGGCGACAAACTGCAAGCAACAATAAAGGGCATCAGTTCAATTCAGTAAGACAGAACAAAAGAGATGATTCCCAGATGTGCATACCTGTCTCTGCCACCCTTCCTGTCATCATCAGGAGTGTAGCTGCGGCTCCTGCTACGACTAGGACTCCTATGTGCAGCCAAGAAACATATAAATAAAAATGGATG